>JBAMNC010001628.1:0-1357500 GCA_037902135.1 Cetoscarus ocellatus
TTTTTGGGAACCTCTTTGTGATCTCTGTCGTGGGGAGGAAAGGTCAGAGAGGTGGGCGCCTGGTGGACACATTCGTGGTGAACTTGGCCTTGGCTGACCTTGTCTTTGTCCTCACACTGCCTCTGTGGGCTGTCTCTGCCAGTCAGGACGGGTACTGGGATTTTGGGCGGATCGGGAGCCTGCTGTGTAAGCTGAGCAGCTACATCATCGCTGTGAACCGCTTCTCCAACATCTTCTTCCTCACCTGCATGAGCTTTGACCGCTACCTGGCTGTGGTGAAACTGATGGACTCCAGGTTCATGAGGAGCAGCGGGTGCATCCGGGCCACCTGTGTTGTAGTCTGGGTGAGCTCTTTGCTGCTTGGGATCCCATCCTGGGTGTACAGAAGTGTTCAGCAGTTCAGCGATGGCCAGTCCTGCGTCGAGGACAACAGCTCTTATTTCTTCCTTGGCTATAGTCTACTGATTGCCTTACTCACCTTTGTGTTCCCTGTGTTGATCATTGGAGTCTGCTATGGCACCATCATCGTGCATCTACACAAGCACTGTGCTGCCAATCCTCGAGTCGAGGCCCGTCGTAGGCACTCCCTCAAGATGGTCCTGTCCATCATTGTGGCCTTTGTGATGTCCTGGCTCCCTTTCAATGTTTTCAAAGTCATTGTCATCTTCTCACAGCTCTCCAATGCTGAGCTCAGTTGTGATGCTCAGGCGTGGCAGAGAAACGGACTCCTGGTCTCCTGCTGTCCTGGCTTTCCTCAACAGCTGTGTCAATCCGGCCATCTACTTCTTCCTGGACCATTACTTCAGACGACGGGCTGAGGCTCTGTTAAGCTCCTTCAGAGGAAAGCCAAAGTTACTGCAGAGCTACAACTCCTCTGTTTCATTCACCAACGCTGGGACTACAGACAGCTTAGGAACTGCAGGGAGAAGTCAATTTCAGATATCTGAGTGAGACAAAATCTCATCTTTAACTCTGAAAATATTTCAGATACAGTATATGGTGACAATTTATATTAACCACAAACGCATTGGTCAAGCACTAGTAAATGCTTAACTAACCGTCTGTAAGGAATTTAATGACTTTCCACCCATTCATATTAGAAATACTTTTTTAAAAATGAATTAGTAAAGCCTTGATTAAGCATTACAGAATACTTAACTAGTCAACTATAAAGCAATCAATTCTTACATTTACTGACACAGTGGAAATAATTCATTTATACTTAAGTGAAGCATTGTTAAGTGTTTGGTTAGGGATAGGGTAAAGGAAAGGTTAAAAGAAACATCAGTCAGTTTTTAAAGTATGTGTAAAAGGTGATAAAAGTGAAAGCTTTCCAAATAAGTTTAATGCTGTGTCCTTAAACGATAAGTAAATAATTAATATATGCTATAATTGTCAGTTTAGTATTTACATAAACTTGACTAATGCGTAACAGTTGTAGTTGATTTGGAGCATTACCACTTATTCTTCTCTTTTAGTGATGCTTTATAATAACCATCAATCTTAAGCATTAAAAAAGCATTAATAAATACGTAACTTGTCATTAATAAAACAACATTAATAATTCAGATGGCTAAATAACAACAGCCTGATAACTTGTTTACAGTTAATCCAAGTTAATTTATCAATTTGAATCAAGCATTTGGAAAAATGTTTAATTTAAAATATAAAACTCATTATGGATAAATGTAGAAATTATTGATAAAGCATTTATGACTGTTTACAAACAATGAAAAAGAGATCCATAGACAGACAAGTCAAGTATTTAATACTAATGCATCAATAAGGCATTTATAGAAGTAGTTTACAAACATCATAAAAAATAATTGATGATGCTATATGATGGTTTAGTTTTCACAAATGCATTGCTTTGGATAATAGAGTGTAGTGTTGGGCTGTTTTCTTAACAGATCTTTGTTCCTCCGCTTCTTGCTCATCTTGATAATGCCATTATTTATGTGTCTCACATGTTAAAATATAAAGTAAACTTGCATGTAAAGACAAAAATCTTCTCTTGCAGAGCTGTTTAGATTTCTTTTAGTTGGTTGAATTGTTTGTTTTTGACTTGTAATTATCTCTTCCTTATTTAGATTTAAACAGATTTTAAGTAATGTGTATGCTGTAAATATCTCATATTGTACAGAAAAAATGTCATATAAAACATAAGTGGGAATATCCTAATGTTTTCAAGAAAAATAAAGTATCACATTCAAAGTTGTATATGTCATTTTAGAATATGTAATCCTATTGTTTGTTGCATTAACATTAGTTAATGTTAACGTTAGTTTTCTTATTTTTTTTATATTAAACATAATAATTATATATAAAATATAATTAAAAATATTACCAGGGCCTAGCTGGAAGCAATAGTTTACATATATTCAGGTGTTATTTGTGCAGCTTTAATCAGAACAGTACAAGACTTGAAAAAAAATCAAGTGATCAAGCATCAAGTGATCAGCATACGAGTTTTGACAACAATGTACAGTTAACACCAAAAGTTAATGCAATGATAAATACTTGTGTATCTTTTCAAACAAATTAGCAAAAATAGCGTAAGCTCAGTTTTTCCAATGGTAAATGGTTTGCTTGGAATTATGATGAGTGTAATATAGTGATAGTAGTTTGTTTTTTTATGTGTTATATTTAGGAGTCGTCAGAAAATGTCCCCTCTTTTATAGCACACAGAAATGTACTGAGTGGTCAGACTAGGCTTTTTACTGTCTGTACCTAAATCTGCAAAATAATATTTAATTGTTGTTGTTTTAACACTATTTTGAGGTTTTTAAAAATCAGAGGAACCACAATAAAAAAATATCTATAGATTTTAAGCAGTTTCAAAGCTGTGTGGTTTTACCAATATTATTTATCTTCTTAGGACTGCGGAGGAGTAGACCTCAAAAATTACATACTCTTCCAAATAATTAAAACAGAAGTGAGAGTGAGATTATTTTGATTAAGCTAATATTAACAGATTTTAAATTGTGGTTCTGCGATGAAAACAAGAATACAACGAAAAATTATCCACACAATGACCAACAAAAAAGTAATACAGCATTTCAGGAGATAGATCTACCTCAAGAAAGAAAAGGAAGACCCATCTGACATGAGAGAGCACAACCAACATCGAGACATCTAACCGAACTACTGTCTGCTTGGATATGGGACAGTATGACTTCTCTCTGACCCACACTTTACCCATAGTCTGCCACTTTTATTCTCAGTGTTTAACACTGAGTATTTGAAAGTTCAAATGTTCATGTGTGCCCACTTGTTTCACTTCTATCTGTGAAGTCGGGTGGTTTCATGAGAAAAAAAGCACATCAGAGTGCCAAGCTCTGGGTACAGAGGGTCAGGGGTTTCCAGACATTCATTTCAGAGAAAGACTGCTCGCCTTTTTTCAAAAAAGTTTCTCCACTCTATCACAGATAAAAGCTTTTTGGTGTCAAGTGTAAGCTGTAGGTTACTGATCAGCATTTCAGTGCCTGCAAACTTTTTTTTTATTTTTTACAATGCGCATTTATGCTTTGATGGCAGACGGGGATATTCAGAACATTAATTTAGGAATTATTTTAGTGGAGCAGATAAATTTGTTAGGGTTACACAATATAAATCATTCTGGCCTCAGTGATATATTCACAAGGACTCTATCTTTATTGTAAAATATTTGCTTTTTCCACAATGTATCATCAACTCTTATTGTGGTAGTCTATTTTTGGTTTATGAATTAGACATAGCTTATACAAAAATTTGATTCTATTTGATGGATATATTCTTTTTTTTTTCAATGTTGACATGTAGTACTAGCAAAAATCCGAAAGTAATATATTTAGATAATGTACATTATGTGCAAAATCTCTTTAAACAGAGTAAAGCCGTTGCTTCTGCTTTTTTAAAGAGCTATTAAACAGCACTATTACAAGCCTGTTACATACAATGAGCTTTACTGAGCACCTGAACCCTTAACTTTCATAATCAAATTGATTTTTTTCTGATTAAAAAGCATGTGGGTGGTTTTCTAAGACAATCTTAACAATAGGCTTGAGTGAAAAAAGCATTTGATTATTACAAAAAAGCATGAATGCAGTCATTGTGATTGATACTGAGATGATTATATCAAACATGATTATGAATTATTTTGATCACTTTTACAAAATATGCATCACATGTAGTTGCTGAGCTCTTAAACATGTCAACAACAAAATTAATATAAGGGAAAAATGAAAATAAAGGAATAATAATAAAAGTGAAGATGGAAAAATGTTGATACATTGAAGGAAATATGCTAAGTTTTTGAGATAGTTGTTATGCACTCTTAGGCCATCATATTTCAACAAACACTGAAACTTATCAACCTTGTGCAGCAGCTGGACCAGTCCAATTCAGTATTTTCTCATGTACCTTGACATGGAGGTGGAAGTGGAAACTTCCACCTTCCTCCGAAGTGTCAGTTGGTGGTAGGTGTGACATGTCATATCAGCTGGTGTTATGAAGGCGTGACCCTCCCGTCAATTATTTTGACAGGACGATCATGCCTCCGACTGTCTGTTTACCTCTCCAGCAACACCAGCTGAAATGACCCGTCACACCTACCACCAAGTGACACTTCAGAGGAAGGTGGAAGTTTCCACCGAAACATGTCAAGGTACATGAAAAAATACTGAGATAAAAGAAAAAAGAAAACCATTTATAAGAAACTGAAAACATAATGAACACCATTCAATTACACAGATCCATCTTGCCAAGTTCCAATCTACAATGACTGTGCTCGGCCAAAAGAAGCGCAGCCCATTAGAGCAGGAAGAGGTGGGAGATAGCAAAACAACAGCAGGAAATGGCTGCTGTCCAGAGATTAACATAGATGCTAACATCTTCAGTTGCAGTTTTATCAGACCTGGACTGCATTTCTTTATTAAACGAAGGACAAATAACAAAACTACAAACTTCTCTATAGTCATGAAAATTTCACTCCACTTTTGACCTGTTTTGAGTTTGTTTCACAAAGTGGCTCACATTCTGTAGTGCAGTAACACCCGCTTACAACATTATCCGATTGGCCTGAAATAAATGAGATTGCTGGAATGATCGTCCAATCACCTACTAAAAGGTTATGAGCATTTCAAACACTTTCTTTAGGCTGTTGCTTGGATGGACTAGTGAAATGCATTGCATGGTCCATCTACCAGGTTACAAACCTATACCACACAGGACAAAGCCCAAGGCCTAAAGAGTCTAACACAGCATACAGTACAATAATTGTTTTACCAAGATCATCATGTTTTTATGACTTGGAAAACCAAAATTGTATCTGAAAATTAACCTGATTGATTGCCCAGTATTATAACCTGCAAAACCAATATTATATAACATGATGCATCCCGAAAGTTGCATTTTCATTCAGGCCTTTTGCTCTATTACACTTGAGTTTAACTTTATTCACAGCTGATGTGAATTTCATACTATATATATATATATATATATATATATATATATATATATATATATATATATATAATATATATATATATATATATATATATATATATATATATATATATATATATATATATATATATATATATATATATATATATATATATATATATATTTATATATGTTGTTGTTGTTGTTGTTGTTTTTTTTTTGGGGGGGGGGGGGGGTTCCAAGTAAAAAAGGCCCAGGTCCTGGCAAACAATATTTGTTCTAGCATGAGAGCAGGGGAGTCCAGACTCTGGCCCAAGGACCAGGTGAGGCCACTGGGTCTGAAAATTAATTGAACATATCTCAGATTAGAACATTTAATGTTAACATTGTTAACATGTTAACATTACATTGAATGTAATGCATTTGTATTTAGTTTTATTTGGGTTCAAAATTAATTTCAGATCAGATCAGATCACATTTCATTTTCTGCGTTCCTGTCACAGAAAATACAATCAAAATAATACTTTTGCAAAGTGTGATGCCTGCTGCTGCCGGTGGCTTTGAGGTTTGAGATTCAGTGCAAATACAGTCTGAGTCGTCTTCTTGCAGACAAGTCAAGTCATGCCACCAAACTTACCATAGCAAACAATATTTTAGAAAAAAAACTTCTCATCAAAGTAAATATTTACCATTTTACAGAAATTGTTCAATATTATGGAAATGCATGTTTATAAATGCACCATTTACAGAATTTATATCAGGAGGTAACTGTCAAGTGACCTGCTGTTTCACACATTTTCTTCAGTATTGACGTGGTGCTGTTGTCAAAGGACAGGATATTAAAAAAAAGTTTTAAAAAAAAGTTAAAAAAAAAAAAAAAAAAAAACTCTTTGCAAATTTTTAAAGCTTAAAGTATTGCTAGAAACAAAATGTTAAAATAAATCACTCTAATAATCTATGAAACTTTTTTTAAAAATTAAATGACTGTTGAATTTAACAAAAGCTCGACAATTTTTCAGGCAAATTCTTGGTCAACAGTATGACTCGACATTGGCTCTTGGTGCAGTCCGGTACACACAAACTGAAAAACAGGACCTTGGCACTGAGTCTTATCAGATGTTTCCACTGCAGAGTTATCAGTCAGTTACTGGTGAACAGTGAAACCGGGCTCTTGGTTGCTGTGGCAGCTTTTTCTGCTGTGGTTGCTCACTACAAAATTTTCAGACTTAGTCATAGTCCAAAATACATGAACTTAGCTTCAACTTCAAATATGAGTAAACTTCACATTTTACAGTACCACCTACTTTATACTGCAAATAAAAAAATCTTGAAATGAGAACCAAATAAGAAGACATTGCTGCTCCAAAGTTTGTGATTAATCATGGCTGTCCATAAATTTGAACTTGCTGTTTGTTGGAAAAATGTTTTGGTTTTCTGGTTTATAAAGTAGTACAAAGAATTCTAACCAAAACAATTAACTTACTTACTTGTTGCTAACAAAGCATTTATGTGTACTTATTTTTTCTTAACAGAACATTTAGCATAGTTAGGTTGCTAACAGAACAAGCTAATGCTACATTCTGGCACACCAATCAGGCTAATACTGCCTTCAAATAGAAACTATTGAACTTGTGTCATGAGGTTTTAAACTTGATCTCTCAGAAAATTTTGACTCATTTAGTCATAAAAAAACATGAGGATAACACGGACCAATCTGAAGGCACCACAAGCATACTTGTTGCTCATGGTACATTAAAGCTATGGAGTAGGGGTATAATACTCGTTGTAGGGTACATATGGGACTGAGGATACTCATGGAAAACAAAACAATTTACCATACGTACTCGCTGATAGCAGTATATATCATACTTTCATACTTGCTATTGGAACATTTTGGCATGCTCATTACATCTACATTAGGGCTATGCTCAATAAATCAATATATATTACATACTCCACACCAATGCATGTATTGATACAGATTTACAAATTCACGGTCCCAAATGCTGTGACAGCAGTTGTAAAACAAACATCACACATGATGCAAGCTAAACAACATGGTGCAATGCACCTTCAGAATCTTAAGTTAATTCTAAGATTTCTGAGGGCCTGAAATATAACTGTCCTCAACTGTGGGATCCTTTAAACCATGACCTGGTTGTTATAGTTTTCATAAAAAAGAAAAGTTCTTAGGAATTCTGTCAAAGGCCTGGTCAGTGTCAGCAGGTTACATGTATCACAATATGTACGGCATTGTGGCTTCTCTATCGGGATATATATTGTGTACATATTGTCCTCACATACATACTCTGCTAAAGGTGCTTTTGAACATTTTTACCAGTAATTCACATGGGCTTCTTGGTCCACGGTTAAAGATAGCAAACATTATCCAAAGATAAGCAAACTTGAGATAATTCGGCATTCATACTTTTGTTGTTTAAATGTTTTCTCAGCCTCAGTCAGATTTTTCTACAGTTGCATCTGTTTTTTTCATATTTCTGTATGACTGTATTTATATAATTGTAACTTTTCATTGTTAATGAGTTTATTTTAAGACAGCATATAAGCTACTTAATGGAGTATTTTACACTTGTAAGATTGTCAAGTGGAAACTAAAGTGAAATAATTTCTATTTTGTGTGAATTGTTGTTTCCCTTACATATTCTCTCGTATTATTTACATTTACATTTTGCCACTAACACTTTTATTTTTTTGTGTGTGTGTGAAATGCTCAGGGGCTGCACATCTAATTAATTCACCTTAGGATCTTTATATAATGTGTTCATGTTCTGTTAATCTTTGACAGCTCTGTTTGATTTAGGTAATGAAATGAATTACTAAGATTACACTGTTGGGGTTATTGACACTACAGCAGCCTATGCAGGTGCAACAACACAGAGGCACACAAACAGAGCACTGCCACATCACAGACAAAAGACTATTCAACATGACCCTACTCAAAGTAAAGCTATTCTGAATTAAGTGACAAATTAGTACCCAGATTTAAAGTAGGCTAGTGGTTTTAAAGTTATTTTGCTCAAGGCAATCATATCTAAGATCATACTTAACTCTCAGGCACACCATATTTGTATCCATGAAAAATAGCCTTATAAGTCATGTTACAGTACCTTGACAGTTTATTGATGTTTATTTATGTACCAATACCTAATACAATCTGGTCAACCACTTCATTACTCTTGAAGTATTTGTTTCCCGAAGAATTCATTCATTCTTTTTTGTTGTTATTAATTTTTACAAATGCAGCAACACATATTTAATCCTAACAGATCACAAAATTAAAAGTAGGTGAACAAATAAATGTGAAAAACACCTAAATAATAATATCCACCACCTGCTCCAGCTCTAATAACTGCAAAACCTTTGAAGATTTTCTTTAATAACAGAATTTTCAGTTGTATAAGGATATTGATGTTCACGAGTAAATGACAAAAGAGATTAAACACTTGTGCATGAGATTTTCAAATAGTTGTGAGTTATGGTCATAAGATTTCCAAAGGCACACCTGGACTTGCGCACTATTTGCAGACCATTGTTGTAGATACTGTGAACTTTTCAGTTTTGTCCACCAAGAGGCTGAGCATACACAAAGATCATGCCAACACTGCAGCTCTCAGATCAGGTGATAGACTGTGGTTTCCTTGTTCTTAAAAAAAAAAAGTCAGCTTAATTCTACAGGGGCTGTGATGCATTCAGAGTCATTCTGACCTGTAGTCAAAACATTTCCCCTCAAACAGAACAGCCTTTCTACATTGAAATTTGCATTAAATTTTTTCACATTGACTGATTGCATGAGCAAATTAACACTGCATGGATGTTGTTTTCTTGTGTTATTTTTCTGACAGGAGACTTTTCAGTCAAGAAAAATGATAACATCATACAAGACTTGCAAAGAGAGCACAGGGGAGATTATTAAAAAGAAAAACAGTTAAAAGTCTGAGCTTTGAAAGAGGATAGTGAAAGTACAGTCAAAATGAGGTGCCTTGATCTCTACATTTTACTTTAATTTTCTCATTGGTCTTGTCTTATGCTTTAAGCCAGGGGTTACCAACCTGAAGATCAGGTAACTCTTTGAAACAGTTTTAGTCGACCTTTTTGACTAGATTTGCATTTGTTCTTTATCTGACACACCAAATTAAGTATGGCAATAATGGATCTGGTGAATCCAGCTACTTGTCAAACTTTGATTTGGTCTAACTGATTTCTCTTCATCTCATTGATTTTAGTAAAAAAAAAAGAACATTTTAATTGTTTAAAAAAGTGTTTTTCTTAAATTCCAGGGTTTCAAGAGTCATGAGTATTGTCTTGTATTAGTTTAAGTTGTTAAATGTAAATATGACTTCAAATCTGTTGATCCTGTTTTTCATGTTTTCCTTTTATCACTTTGATGGACTGAAGATTGTATCTACTGGTTTAATGTGGGTGAAGTTAAATAATAATTATTACTGTTAGTTTTCATCTCAGTGAATTTGGGGGGGTAGATCTGGTTTTCCTTTTTAGTATTACAGGGGATCTTGAAAAAGATTGGTGACCAATGCTGTAAGCAATCACATCAACAAGCTATAAATGAAAAAAGGTTAACAAGTGCTTACATATTTCATTTCATTTCCAAGCTTTTATTTGTCAAATTTTAGACATTGTTCATAAAAAAATTATATTTGTGGTTATAAAACCTTTAAACCCTCAGTCTAAATATATTTGAGGAAGATATGGGTTTTTTTTTATGGTGACAAATGGGTCCATCGCAGAAAAGAGAGGAAAGTAGCCAATATCATCTTTATTGAGTTGTTTTAATACATTTGTTTGTCTTAGTTTTCACACAGGTAGATGAATTCAAAGGGTATCTGAATCGCTAAACCTTCTCTTGCTTGAAGTAAGCACAACAAGTTGGTGGGAAAGTTTACATGCTTTAGTTTAGATTGGCAATGGGTGACCCCGGGGCCACATTTGGCCCTTCTCATGAGATGCGACATGCAGGTTAATTTTAAATCTCTGGGACTGTGAGCATTAAGATGACAATCTGAGGTTTGTTTCAGCCTGATTTGCCTCTACAGCACTACCTACAGACTTAAAATTAATTAAATCACTAACAATAGCAAGATTTTGAATAATTTGAGTAACTGGTAAATGTTTTGATATCTAAAATAAGTAGATATGATTTGCTGTTTATGTGAAAGTCTTTTATAAAGCTGTCACTACAGTGAAAAGCAGGAGGTCCCAAAAGCATGACTCAACAAGTCCAAAATCTCACAAAGTCTTTTAATACAGTCTAAGGTTCAGTACACAGAACGGCAATCAGAACAGGCAGAGGTATCAAAATCAGCTGGCAAAAAGTGAGGTCAAATATATACTTAAGAGAGATCTGTACACAAAGGTACTTTCTTTTGCTCCAAGAAACCAGGGCTTCAAACAGTAGGCTTATGTACAACACTTAAAACTTTGTAGTGGGGAGATGAAATAAAATAGAGAATAAAATAAAATATGATGAATGGAATGGAATTAAATTTTTAAAATAAAATAGCTAAAACTGCAGACAGTGCAAGGATTACAGAAGCTGGTAGACCACTAATTAAAGGAGCTGCACAGCTGCATCTATTTATTGCAGGCATAGCCATTACTGTATTGAGCCGTTACTGTATCAAGACATTACTGTAATAAATTTGTTATAGTGCAAATTGAAAAAAAAAAACAGTTCAAGATTATTGTTGTGCAAACTGAAAACAGCCCACATGGTATGGCATAGTTATGGCATAGCATAGAGTGGCATGATTGTCTTGTTATTTAGTGCCCTCCCCTTGCCATTACGAAGAGGAATTATTCAGCCATATGGCCGTGGGGACAGAAGAGTTCTTCAGTCAAAACCTTGCATCTCTTAAATTACAAATTTTCAAGAAATCCAAAGAAACATAGTTATTGATAAATAAACACTTTCATATCATAAATAGCAGTTGTTTGTCATTTTTAAAATTGGTTTAGAATTTATTAAACCCACTTATGATCGTGAATGGTGACAAAGAGGACCGATTTTTTTTTTTTTTTTTTTTTTTAAATGAACAAAACTGATATGAGATTTCTGTCCAATGGCAACAATATTTATGTTTTTGTTAAATTGCATGTATTTTTTTTATTGTCCTATTAAGTGCCTAAATTAATCTGTAACCATTTGGCCCTCTGTCAGTGAGACCAACATTAATGTGGCCCAAAGTTGCCCATCCCTTGACAAAAGGTTTAAAAATAATGGTGGCGCACTACTGCCTCTCAGTGGCTGAAATTAGGAATGCAACTTAATATGGGCCAGTTCCAGAAACTGCCAGATATTGTTGTACCAAACATTGAAACACAATTTTGTCCGTTACAGTGATTAAAGTACTGCTTAAGTTATTTAAACAGTTAAATAACCTTCGGTAGGAGTTCCTTGCCCGTAAACCGCCCACGCAGCAGTGGAAAAGTGGATGATCTGCGCAGCTTTCACAGACACTTCAGAAAGTCGTTATTGTAAGTTGTACAATGGTTCATTTTAAGATCAACGCATTTAAATTCATTACTGGATTTTCTAAACTCAATTTAAGAGACAACATGTGGAATTATCGATCTACTTGCTTGCTGTTGTGTTTAATTGGCAATGTATTGATAAACCGGAGGCTTGAGAGACAGAGCATAGAAATGTGAGAGTTATGCGGGGTTATATTAATTGATTATTGAAAAAAACTAGGTTGAAATATATTTTTATAATAAAAATAACAAAGTAGTGTTATCAAATTTGACTGCCACACTGTATTTGCTCAGATACTGCTAAAACGCGTAAAGTTGGAAACGCGGTTACCATGGTGAGTGCTTGATGTTTGCTAGTTTCCTGATGTTTTCGACTGCGCGTGAAAGCCTCACTGGCTGCATTGCTTTACTTTTAACTGGACTGTAGAAACAGGCTGACCAACAGTATACCTGTGGGGAGCTGTACTTTGTTTTAAGGTTCATTTTGTAATTGTCCAGTCGGTCAAGCCGCAGAAACGTAACCTTAGGACTTGGTTCTGTTTCCGGGAGTTATCAGATTCATCAGAAATTAAGACGAACTCAGCTCAAATCTGGAAGGCTGCAGATAGTGGATTGTATGGATGCAGATGAAGCACGATGCTAGCTAGCTAACTGGCTACAAAGGTAAAAGCTTTAAGCATCAAAATTCAAGCTTTGTTAGACTCATTCTTATGTATGTTCACCCCTAACCGGTGTATATGCTCCTGAAGTTATCGATTGTTTGGAAAAAGAACGGGTCATTGGCTCTGGAAACCATTCGGTGACAAAGATGTTGTGAGGAGTCTGTAAAGTTAGAGAAAGTTACAGAGCCGAGGCCCAGCATCAGCTCTGCTAAGCGGGTTAATACAACACGATCAGATCAAATCAATATCCAAAGTTATTCTTGCCTGCCTAACCCGAGCTCTGTGACTCTGAAAACTTGTCAGGTCATTTAACTGAAGAGTGTAACTCAAGTTGAGATCATACATCTGTCGTGCACTGACGTTAATTACAGGTGTAGCCTGTACTTACAGTGCCATAATTGTAGGGGAACACTTATTACATTTCCTTCATGTAGATCTTTTTTTGGAACATTATTATTACCAAAAGGTCCTTTGGCTATTTGAACTATTTGATAAAAGCGAGACTGGGCCAGTGTAGAAGCTGTATATCAGCTCCTTGCGCCTTTTCAATGAATCTAATTTTAGCTCTTTTGAAGTGTTATTTTATGCTATGTAGAAAATGTTGTTTTCCTCAAATTCCCTGAAGTCCTGGAATTTATTAAAGATCAAATCAGAGGATCATAGTCTGTAAGTGGTAGAGCTGAAATACAGAGGGGTACAGAGGTAGTTTTTCAAGCACAGGTATTGCTTTTTAAATATCCTGTCTTATTGTCTGCAAAGTGTTATTGATGCCCAACCCATCAGATTATACAGAATGCACTTGTAAAGTATAGTAAAGGATTTTAAATTAGTGATGTTATGCAGAAATGCAGGGTTCTTAAAATCATTATAACTGACATGGATGCATGCATATGTAAATTGTCCCCTAAAGGAGAAAGTCTTTGTCATACTGCAGTCACACTGTTTTGTGGAACTGCGCTCATGTGCTTCATTCAAAGCCCCCATCTTATTTATTGGTGTTTTTCTTGCTTGTAAAGGAGAACCAAAGTTTAGAGCTGCATCATAAAGCTCGCACTGATATGAGAAGTTATAAGCTTGCAGCGTCCTCTTTCAACAGACTTGCACAACAATAACAAGAAGACTTTTCTGTGAGAAATAATGAATCATACTTGTTGATTGATACTCCCTTTAACTTTAATAATATTATGATTGCCCAGTTATTACAGACGGATGACATATTTCTTTTGTGCAGTTGTCCCTTGGTCAGTTTGATTTCTGTGTATTGTAATCTTTCTGCTGTCTACACATTCCTGACTGCTGACCCTGAGTGCAAAGGGACAGAAGCAGCTTAACCCCAGAAACCTCAGTGACCTGCCAGCAGGACAGTAATTACAAAATCTGCCCTGCAGCCAAACTATTCAAACACAAAACTTTATTTAAATTCAAGTGGAGAGTTAAAGCTTGCTGAATAGCAACATATAAACTCAACTCACACGTTGGCTACAAGGATGCATTAAACCTGAAAATTGAATACAGTTGATTACAACTTTAAAATTATGACCTCGTTTGAAATCACTAGTGAAAGATGAGCTGTGGATGTGTTTCACTGAAATGGTGTGAATGCATTCAGGCCTTTAAATTTTTGGCAAGAGTATTGAATTTGAAGGACACATTGTTATATTTTTGATAAGATTTAGGGTAAGCCAGTATTATTTGTATTAACAGGTCTACACTGGTGTTGATCTAAAAGAACGGTGTAGAGCCTAAAGCTCTAAGATTTCTAATAGCATGATCCAGAGTAATATGCTTATTGACCACAAGATTAAATATTTGAAATGTATAGCCTGAGTAGAAAATTAAAATTTTACTGAAATATGTTTCCACAAAATAGTTTATTTGTTATATATACATGTCAGCATTTGCTTAATAAACCACATTGGAGTACAAATCATATATCTCCACTTAGCTTTAAAATAAAAGATATGGACTTCATCTATGTTGTCAAGCCTCAGTAGAGTGTGTAATATGTTCAGAGTAGATTAAGATTTATTGTATCCTGGGTTTGTCTATGTAGCTGGAACGAAATTTAACCCCAAAAAGTTCAGTTCAGAAGCTTTTTTCTTTTAAGTTCATTTGATTAAAAGGAATATAAAATGGATTAACCGGTCTACACCAATATGATTATAATCTGTTGCAGCATCTGAGACAATCCATAAAGGATGTGTTAGTCTCTACGATCATGTCAAAGATGAAAACTGGGTTTAATATTGCCCAGGACAGTGAATTGTAAATGTATTTCTGTTGAAGTAACTAAAAGAAATGATCGAAGTTCAATAGACTGAACAAAGTATTTTTTGCTTTTCTTTTGGAGTGGTGAGGGGTGGTGTTGGGGCGGTGGGCCACTCCTCCAAAAGAATGCGAGGAGAAACTCAGAGATAGGTGTGGTGTTGCGCACACTTCTAATTCAGTGGTCCACATCAAACAAAGCTTTTTTTCACAACCTCAGTTGACTAAATTAAAGCCTTAAGGCAACACAAAGCCGCCTCACTGCAAGCACATAGGGGACCCAGCTTGCATGTAAGACTTGCTTTGTTTTCCTTTAAGCATTAGTAACATATTACTGTAACTCTATAGCCCTTATTTATGACACAGGCTTGATTTACAGCTAAATGATCTACTAAACATTGGAAGAGTCAGACTGCCAGAAACCGTGTAGAAGATGTTTGATCCCCTGGCAGCTGATGGCTCTGCACAGCGGCAGCAGAAGTCTAGCCGTACATTATAAAAGCACTCAAGAATATTTAAAGAATTTGTTTAGCCAGCTGCTGTGTTGCCCACACAAAGCTCACGCTCTGTCCCTGGAGGATCACTGGTTTATATAAACTTACCATGACTTCCAACGACTGTCCTGGATACTGAATGAAGTGTGTGTGGCAGATGAGTTGGTGCAAAGTTGACATTCTCAAGATATATGGGAGTGCCAGGGACTTATCTGCTTTAATACTTGTACTTTTGTGTTTATTTAATTTTAAACTCTTGTTTCCTCAAGTCAGATGCAATTGCAGTCCATCTGCATGACTACACTGTCCTCATATCTGATCCATGTTATCAAAATGCTTGGCTATGTAGCCTTTTACAAAAGGCTTTTTTTTTCTCTTCCAGCACATAAGAGATGGAAGTAATACTTCTCCATTAAACCTGTTACACATTACATCCACTCTCAATTTATCAGCTTCAGGTACCTGAACCAAAAGTCATTGTATCAGCCCTGCTTCAAATCCTGCTGTCACAATGAATGTCAGTGTGTTCAGCTTCTGTTGAAAATATGTATTGGTTTGTGAAATTCTGTATTTGTTTTGTTATGGTGGCATTAGGATATACATTTTATAGATTTTTAGTCCGCTGACAAAATACAAACTACTTCCACCAAAATTACTTTTTAATTAAATCATTACCCATAGGACCAGAGGTGAAGTTTCAGCATCAGTCAAACAGACACTGAGTTGACTCGACTCATCAACACTGAAAGGTGAACAATAGCCATTTTAAAAAAAAAAAAATGGAGCAAATGTGTGCCAGATTGCCATGTAGTGATATGTAGATTCATCTCTGCCCTTTGTGATTTTATGATTGTTTATTTTAAAGAGTGAAATACAGAAACAATAGCAAGGCATGTTTCAACATATAAAAACCTAATTACCCCACAGACAACACAAATTTTTTGAATTATTTGTGCTTTCACAAAGCAGACTGTGTTACTTTTATATAATTTAAAACAAGGGATGCATGGTGTTGGATTTTTGCCATAACCCAGTATGTTTTTCAAGAGTGCATAGACTGGATTTAACTAAAATTGTCCTGTTCCAATATCAGGTGAAGCATGGTACATTCACACTTTGACGATATTATAGCTGATGGGATAATATGAGTGACTGAATATCAACAGAATTGTTCAATCTTGCTAATACTGATAATCAAATTTTTAAGCAATTATCCTCTATTACCAATATTGTGTGGATAATATTGTGCATCCCCATGTGAAACACCTCATTTGATTTTCTTGATTTTAATTTGTGGCCATATTGCTTGATCTATTAGCCATTGTGATTTATTTGCCAAGTTTTGATAAGACATTTGGTGCTTTGTGATGCTCTACGGGTGTTTACATGTGTACAATGTGTTGCAAATTTTTCAACTGACTGTCATATAGGCTTAGCATAAAAGAAGAGATAAAAGATTTGGAAGTATGTGAATGCCAAACCTAACGGCATCTGTGAAACCTAAATGTAGAAGTTACTTCAGCAAACATCTGCTGCTGTGTTTTATCTCTGTGTCTGCTGCTTTTTCGGTGCCATGTCATCCGAGATCTGATCTTGAGTGTCTGGGAATTGCGGGACTTTTTTTTTTTTCCCAGAGTGCCAGAGCTTCAGCATTCCTGAAAAGCCAAAATGAATATTGGGATTCAGAGTGAATGTAAGCCATGCAGTCACAGAGCAGGTGCTGCCTCTGTGACTCTGTAAATCATGTGGACTATCCCACCCCCAAGTTTCAGCCTCCTTTTATTACTGGAGTCAAAAATGGGGTCTTGGCCTTTGTTTCTTTTAAAACAGAAAAAGCTAGATATAGTCAAGAAAAGCCACTTTAAAATCTTCGCATGTGCGTGGTTGCTTATTTTGTATTATTTGAGACGAGCGACCAGGAGATGGCAGCAGGAATGCATTGAGCAGTTATCTGATCCTTGAAGTGTCACACTGACAGTTAATTGTTGCAGTTGTAAGAAACGAGGGGTCATTAGGATCGTGAGAGAGTCGTCATTAGTCATATATAGATGAAGACTTCTTTACATTCTGCTATGACTGCATGATGTTTGGAGTTATAATTTATATCTTCTGTGTGAAGTATTTCACTGCTCATGAAACAGACTGAACTCCACACCAATAACTGTTTTTGACCTAGAAAAACAAACAAAAGCATCAGTAACTGGGCTGAATATTTGTAAAGTGCTCTTTATTTGTCCCTGAAACTGTTGTTGCAGAGTATGCACCCGACAAAGTGACTGGCTGCGGAAACAGAAACTCAATTCACACTTGAAGAAAAACACTGAAATTTCCCTAAATTTAGTTGCACGTGTCTGAGGCCCTGTCCACATGGCATTGAAAACATGGATTTTTTTTCAGTTTACAAGCAAACTGCATTTTAGGTCCTCTGAAAATCCACTTTTTAAAAATTTCCTGCAGGGGCCATGATTTCCAGACTCTGTTGTCAGGGTTCAGGTACAGCCAAATGTTGCATTTGGGGCTTGAGTGCTACACTTAATGCCTGTTTACACGACAACAAAAATAGAGCGTTTTCATTGCATTTGCGCGTTCTGTTTACATGAGAACGGTGCTTGGAGGGCCTGAATCAGTAAACTTTTTAAACCGGGGTCCAGAGTGATAGTTTTGAAAACGTTTTTGTTGTCATCTCCATGTAGACAGGAATCGCAGTTGTCAGGGAAAAATGGGGACATGGCAGTGCATGCGCAATACTCTTTCAGGTAAAGGTAGTGCGCGCACCTGGGAACACCAACAGCTATGACCGACTGCCGAACAACATGTGTACTGCAAACTGTGGTAGGTTTGTTATCGCTCCTCCTACAAAATATGGATTTGATGTGTCAACACTCTGACCAGCAGAGACACATTTGTCATATTCACCAAGGACACTACAAACTTATATCGCCAACTACTAGCCTGGCATGTGAGCTAATGTGTTTTCGGTCATTCTCCCAGAACCGTGTGAACATGCATCATTAACATGCCGTTTCCATATGATTGCAGAGCGCCCTTGAAAACGCAGAGGAAAAACTTTCAGTTTCTGGTGACAACGTTGTCATGTAAACAGGCCCTCAATGTGATGTCCATCCAATGTTGTCTCCTCCATTTATGAGAGCTTGTAGGGGTGGGGGGGGTGGGGGGGGGGGGATTGATACACCATAGTGTTGTGATATTTGGGATGGTGTTAGTATATCGCTTCAAGGCCTTCAAGTATTGTTATTTTTTTATGTTTAATTTTCAAAATTTAATGAAGCTTTTGGTTCTACAGAAATACAATCAATTGCTTTGTAAGTCCACATGACAGAGCTGTTGAGCCAATGCTGGTGAGGTCAGCAGGGTTGTTGTCATTATGCAGGAAAGTAAGTAAACAAACATGGCAGTACAGGAGAGAGACAAAAGTGAAGCACAATCTGTATTTAAATCCATTCTGTGGACTTTCTTTGGACTTTTAAAGGGACATTAAAGATGGTCATGGCATGAGTTCATATCTTGTTTCCTTATTTAAACCAAAATGGACAAGTTATTGAAGAAATTCCCCACGTGTACAGTGTGTGTCCATAAAGGCATGAACTATGTCAAACAAAATTGTTTTTTTACTAAGGGTGCAAACACATTTTTGTGCATCTGTAAGAATGGACATTTAATTTGGAGTACGACTTCGGGTGCTCCTGCAGCCAGCCTCAAGTGGACACTCGAGGAACTGCATTTTTTTTTTTTTTTTTTTGCAATTGCACTTTTAAGCACAAGGAGTAGATGTTTGTGCAAAGCAGCCTTTTTCTTAATGCCAATGGCAAAAAGTGTTTTTCAAAATAAATTTAGATGTTTTTTGTTGAAAAACACTTACACATGTAGTAGCTAGGGAAGTTCCCAGGTAGATCATTTCAAATCCAGCCAAAGTCAAATTAAAACTGTGTTCGTCAACCTGTCTCACGAAGCACTTTAAAGATGATTTGAATTGAGTACTTTATTCAAGACAGGATCACAGTGTTAGGGCATAAACACTTGCTGTGTTGTTCAAGTGAGTAAAATATGACACAGCCTACCTACATACAACTTTCTTTTTTCCATCTGATAGATCAAAATACTGCCAAGCCATGCTGTTTCTATGAGAGGCTACTGATGCTGTCTGTTCATTTCTTAGCATTCTTTCACTGTGCTTTATTTACATCCAGGTTTGAGGGAATTTTAGTAGCTTGGCAGCAGCTACAAAGTGGAGAACAGCAGTGACTAGAAGCAGGCAACTACATTACAGTTTCATACAGATACAAAGACTTTATTTAACCGACTTGTAAATCTGGTGGCGGCTTTAGTTACCTGACTTTAACCTTTCAGCCGGCTAATCCCACACAGACCAAGCTCAATTAACATTAGCAAAGCAAGAAGATTTACACACCAGTAGATCTTCACAAGGACTTACAAAAATACAAAAAGACACAGAAGTAACTGACAAAGCCAAACACTAAATTAGTGATTTGATTTCTTAAAACCACTTGATTTTAAGAATAAACTATAACAGACCGAAACCTTTTTGTAATTAATTTTGTGGTCAAAATAGTTCCCACAAAACGAAAAAAAATCAATGTACTGAAGTCCAAATATTTTAAATTCAAGATAAAAAAAATCATGACCCTTTCATACTCTACAAACTATAAAACCTAAAAATGCTGTCATTTGCTTACATATTACCATTATTTTTTTTACAATTAATCCAAATGGATGTAGTCATTTTCTAGGTAATTCACAGCTGCCTCAGTGTTTCACCCCTCAAACTTTGTTTATACTTTAGTCTCTACTTTGTGATATTGTGTTTTTTCTTTATTTTACCATTGCAAATACAGTGGGGGATCATCTCTGTCAAGTTGGTATCCCCTATCTGTTGGTAGATTGATAAGAAGGTGAGGGTGTAATTTTTCACTCTTTGTCAGTGATGTTGACACAGTTACAGAGTCAGACGGTGACGCTGGGTTATATGATCCTGACTCAAGCGTTCAGCTCTCTGTTTGTGGCCACTCCTCTCCAACAGGCAGCACTTGTGTCACAGCCACTCTCTCATTCCTCTGCACAGTCTACACCGCTTTCTTACGGAGCGTCTCTTCTTATTGGAATTGAACACTTTTGTATAGTTCTCTTTAAGTAAGTAACTTAATCAGATTTCAAATTTGAGCTGTTTTCTTAAGTCTTTTATTGAGTTTTCTTACAGTATGTTTGGATTAACATGACATGATGGTTTCAATGTTTTGTGAGATTTTTATTGTGTTACATTTATACCTTCACAAACTTAATGTCAATGGCAGGACTCGTTCTGATGCTGACAAACATGAAATTATGGAGAAATTATGTTCAGTCCGTGTGTTTTGTAGCTCAGTTGAGAATCTTAATACCTTTAGTGGAGGGACTACTACTCAACTGATTTTTATATATGATTGGTATCTCTAAACCCAAATGATTTATCTGTGAAAGCTTCACACATCAATAGTGCTTTAAACCACCTCTTTAGTCAAGGTCCCATACCTTTAAAACCCAGCAGTGTGATCTGTGTGTTTTGGAGAGCTGACAGTCCGCTGGTTTGTGGGAGAATTTAAGTGACGAGCACATTTGAACTCCAAAGAGAGGATTGAGAGGGTTGAGCCTCGGAGGCAAATGATGAGATACCCCAGCATTTAAAGAACAGATAAGTGTTTGTTGTGTAGAGAAATAATCTCTTGACTTTATATTGGTCAGTATATTGTTCATTGTTATTAAGTGTTGTTATGGTGTGTTTTCCAAACAGTTAGTTGGTTTGAAACAGTTAGCATCTGTCCTCTGTCTGCCATTACTTCTGACATCTTTGCTGTTGTTAATGCTGACTGCCTCGGTTGAGAGCATGACCTCCTTGATTCAGAACTTAGTCGAAGGCATTGATAAGGGAATTGTTCTTCAAATAGAAAAATTATATTAATTTCTTTGGCTATTTTTATCATTTTCTAACTCGAAATGGTGTTCGATTCCTGTCTGAAAGGATGCACAATATTGTAGACACAATATTGGTAATGGCAGATAATAGCTTGAACATGTTGATATAAAGTTGAATAAGTTAACATCTTCCAATGGTATTGACAGATATATGGCAATTTCAAATCAGTACAGCACCATCTATTATGTAATACTTTATTGTTGTTTCTTTGTTGATTTGTTTTTATTTTCCTGTGTTCACATCTTTTCTAACACAATTAGACTACAGGTCAATCTAGTATAAAGTATACTTTTTTAATTTCAAGCATATGTATGTATTAACTTTAGCAAGTATGGGTTTAGAAATATTGGATATTGAATAAAAATAATATACTGCATCTCTGCATTTTTTGTTTGTTTAAAAAATATAAGACCTTTGGGTCATTTGTGGAGCTTTACTGTTCTTGTCTTTGAATAATTTTTACAAGCGTTTAGATTGTCCAATATTTAATTTCCCTTTATTTTATTATACATTCTGCACACAAGACACTTGGAAATATGGACTCAATGTTCATATTTGGATGGTCATAAACAATGAACATCTCTTTATACCTTTTTTCTGTGAAGAAATTGCAGTTGGTAATTATATTATTAATAAAAAGAATATCCTCAAACTCCCCATTTAGCCAAGGCAGTCCGCAGTGTAAAAGCATTGTGATAAGATGGAAGGTTATGTTTTTGTTGTTTGTTTATCCCTCCCTCCGTCTGTCCATGAGCAAGGTTACTTAAAAAGATCTCAACAGATTTTATGTAATTTTCAGGGAATGTTGGTCAAGGCACAAGGAAGAAGTGATTAGAATTTGGTGGTGATCCAAATATAGGTGCAGGTCCAGGATTTTCTGTAACTCAACTTACAGTGTCAGAAACGCCTTGGCAGAGGTTTGTGCTCTTGGAGCACTTCTAGTTCAATATTGAGATAAGAATGTTAATTGCAGTAAATTAACAAAAGATGAAAAGTGCGTAAGCTTTAATATAGAGTGTCCTCCCTAAGCCATTCTTCATGTTTGATACAACACTTTTTGTTGCAACTTTTATTCCACATTTAAAAGAAAACCATGAAACGTTTTTTTTTTTTCTCTGAAGGTAGTTTACAGCCATCTTTAGCTTCATCTGACTGCAAGGATGTAAAAGCAGGGTCTTATAGTCACGCCTCCTGAAACATTGTTTGAACACAATTGAAAGGTTTTTTTTTCATTTGTGATAAATTCAGATTGTCACAGTGCCCTTATTCCAAAGACTTATATCACAGTAATCAAAAATTGCAACAAAGTGCACAGCCCTAATTTAGGCTTAACATTTCAAATATTTCATCTTGTGGTTAGTAAGATTATTATGTCAGCGAAATACTCTGTATACATGTATTTTCTGAACACGGGACTTAGCATAGTTCTTTTCTTGAATGAACATCTAACCAAAGTAATAAAAACAATATTGCCCTACCCCATATCAAATCATAAATCATACTAACGTATCATTAAAACTAGATACATTTCCAAGCCCTACTTTACGCAACTCGGCACCTTAGATCCTTTAACACCTTTGGTAAGATACTAAACTTAAATGTGAGGCTCATTACTTGTACTAGTGCTGTTTTAGGTTAAATGTAATCATTTAATCTGGCCTAATGCTTCATTTTGATATATTAACAAGAAGAAAAGCCTTGTTTTAATTTTGATATAAACAGACTGGCATGCATGAAAAATTAAATAATGAATTATCTGCAGTAATTAAAAACAAATTACAAGGGTGTACTAGGATTTTATTTGCCTGTAAAAACCTAACGTATGTTGAAGTGAAGTTATTTCACAGCAGGTTGTTTTGTAAGTGTACTGCACAGGAGCTATTTTCACCTTAATTTTGTAGACACAGCAGCCATTTATCTGTGATTTAGAGGTGTTAAGCTGCAGTCACAGTCATATGAGCTGTGTGGACGATGTGTCATGTTAGGGGTAATGATTGGGTGGTTGTTGTTGATCCTTGATGTACTGCAACAAGAACAACAACAAAACAAACAACTCTTGTATGTTGCTGCTAATTATGTTGATATTATTATTATTATGCTGATTCTTGAAACAATAGCTGCTGGGAAGTTCTGTACAGAGAAAAGCCTGTCCTCTTTGTGCAATCGCTACTACATTCCTGTGAGTTAATCATCAACAGTTTATAACATGTTCTCAAACATATATGACCACTCATAAACATACATACATATATGGCAGAACTCAAGCACCCTGATCCTCATTTCTGAAAGAATGTGATAATGACGATCATATGACATCAGAGGCCAACAAACAGGCAGCTACAGGAAACACCTCAGACAAGACAACGCGTGTGTGTGTGCTCATGCTGTGACAGACGATGACTACACCTGAATATATGGTCACACCTGAATCACCACAGCAACAGGTCACACAGGGCAGTCTTTGGAAAGGTCCTGCCAACACTGTTTGGACTGAGATTTAGTTTTGATATTGGACTGATCATCACCTGCATCATACCGATGACATGCCTGTTTTCCCTAATTAAATGTGAACTTAACCGAGTTCAGTCAACTAGTTTTAAGTTAAGAAAACACCCAGGCAGCATAAAAGGTTAACACTTTTCTATCTTACAGGGGAACACAATATTTGTGTGGTAGGGATGTGAAAAATGAATAAAAAAGGGATTTCTGTGGTTTGAAAGTTTTTGAAAATATTATATGTAATGTGAGTACCCAACTTAAGATATTCATAGCATACATAATGTCCATTTCCAAACTAATTTGGATATTTCAGTGCCAAAATTCTACATATTGCATCTTAAACAGAAATGCTGACTTTCATGACATTTAGAGTGATGTAGACTTTGAAAGCTTGTTTATGAAATAGATTGTGAAACTTTAATAATATTTTACAGGAAATGGTGAGAGTCTATTTCATTCTCTGAGGAACAGAAACAAGAGGTCAAATAAAATCACATGGAGTTCAACGGAGAGATCAGTGACACTGACAGCGGGATCATCCTTCATTCAGGTAAAATGTTTACTATTTCACTGGAAGCATTTTTAAGCATTTTTGTTGTGTGTTTTGTTTGAGACTCAAATGTCCCTCAGTCTGATACAGGGTTGTTACAGAAGCAGTACAGTAAATGCCTCACTTCAGGGTAAGGCTGCTGGATAATGGCAAAAAATTATAATTACAATCATTGTAGTTGATAAAGAAATCTTTACTTACAAGATAAGTAATTAATTTTACATAATCTGCATCACATTTATTTAACCTTTGCACATGTTTATAAACAAGCAATACATTAAAAATAGATGAGTAAAAAAAGTGATAACAATCACATAGCACAAATAAAGATTAATTAATAAGGGTTTTGGTGTAATTTTTGAGTTTAAGAAAAAAAGATGTGCTATGGTAATTGTTCAGCCATGACTACCTTGTTTTCATGATTGTGGGGAGTCAAAATTGTAACTTAAATCAAAACTTAGTAATTTCTCAGCACCAATGAAGAACTCTCTAATGATTAAAACACTGATAGAAACAACTGTTCAGCAGAAATGCACCTCAAAACATTTAATACAAAGAAAGCTGTTTTTTTGTAGAAAGGCTCATACACATTATCAATGTAACAAAAATAATACATATAGATTACTGTTTTAAGGTTTGGTGTTAGGCTGCATTACTTTTTTTTCTCTTTTTACTTTTCATCATGAGGAAGTTTCACTGAGTTCAGTTCGTTAAAGGAGCGACCTGGCCAAAGTAGGAGGTAGCCATACAGAATCTCTGACACATACAGTAAGACACAGCCGCTGACAACACAGTATGGGAAAATGTCACAATTTGAAGTGGTATTCAGATATCTGGAATCTGCAGGGAACAATAATAGCAGCACCATCATGAGACCTGTAGTCATCAGAAAAAAAAACAACAAAACACAGACTGCAGATTGTCTTTGGTTGGTTGCCCAAATGTATCCGAGGGATGGTAAACAGCTTTAATGAGTTACTTTAATTAATGAGAAAACTAAGTGGATTTACGAGAAATAGAGTTTCCCTTGTTACAGAAGTATAAACAAAGTATTCAAGCATGTTGTCTGACTTTCCAAACTAAGTACTATAAGCTCTTTTAGCCAGTAGATCCATCCTGTAGGCTTAAAACATCGTGAGAGTGGTACACAGTAAAGTTTATGTTAAAGGGATAGTTTGGGTTTTTGAAGGGTTGCTTAAGGCCCGTTTCACTGGTAAATATAATTGCCAATAAAGCAACTGACCATCTCTCCCTCCTGAGGGGATATAGCCAGGTATGGATGCAAGCCCATACATAGCAGTGACCCCTAAAGCCTGGCCACTTTTATGGTAAAACTACACAAAACAGCTACGCTGACTCAACTAGATGCTACAGTAAGATTCTTACACCATTTCACTTTTCTTGACAAAGCCCCTATGTTTGGACCTATATCATGATGCAACATATGGGCTATGTATCCTTCCACTATCAGCAAGCTACATTCCTCTGATCAGCTGTTCAGGTTGTTGGTCTCCACAAGAAACAACGAACAGTAACTTCATTAAAACGTGAGTAATTTTGACAGGGCATCTCTATGAACTGGAGAACACAGAGAAAGAACCTTTGCAAATGAAGTCACTGCAGAAAGAGGGGTGGGAAAAACTGTTGTGGAAACTGAGGTGGTGTTTACCCGACAATGTTTTCAGCTGAAAACGTTGAGTTTTCATTGCGTTTTCGCCTCCTGTTTACACGAGACCAGTGCCCCGGAGTTCCTGAATCCGAAAACTTTTAAAACCAGGGTCCAGAGTCGAGAGTTTTAAAAACGTATCAGTACCTGGCTTCGTGCAGACGGGAGTCAGTGTTTCAGGGTGAAAGGCTGACGTCACCACATGCGCAGCACTCTTTCACATGAAGGCTGCGTGTGTATACCAGGAACAACAACAGCTTTGGCCGTCTACCGAGCAACATGTGTGCTGCTTACCGTGCTCGGTTTGTTATCCAAACAAAACTATCCAGACAGATTTGTTGTCCAGTAGAGAAACTCCTGCGTCTTCATGCGTCCACTCGTCATTGTTGTTTGTGAAAAGTTTGTCTTTACCAGAAAGCGTTCGCGTGTTGTAACACTGCTGTTTCTCTGCAAACCTACATCGCCAACTGCTGGACTGACATGCACTACTTCCAAAAAAGGCTTTTACCCCTTTATATAGAAAGTGTCTTTTTTCAAAATGTTTACCCACAGGTTTTCCACTGCGTGGCCACAAGATCATTTATACGTTTGTTTAAATAGGACCATAAGGTCAGGAGATACCCAGATCTGCGCAAGACTCTCTTCTCTCCTCTCTTTGGCAGCAGCTGGGAGGGTATGTCCCACCCACCACATGCACTTCATTTCTTTATAATATTGTGATATAATTCTGAAACAATATTACCCTCCCCTAATAACACAGCTGTCATATAAACAATGAATGTATTAGAGAAAAATGAGAGTTGTACATTTGTGTAATCATGCCCACACAAACAGTCATAAACAACATGACTTGTTGATTGCTTAGGGCATGTTATCTGTCATATGATACATCTATTTGCAAATAAAGACTTCTTTCTGCTAATCACATAGCTTTACTCTCATCACTCTTTATTTAACCACACTGTGAAATCAGGACCCTGTCTGACAGTATTGACCTCTTTTATTGTGAGACACACTCAAGCTTTATCAAACAGGCATCCAATCGCAGAGAAGCATGTTCAGCAGGTCAAAGATAGTTTTATCAACCTTAAATTCTTCGACTTAAACGCCAAGTCATATATTTTTAAGGAAGTACAATTAACAACCACTTTCTCAGAAAAAGAGTTGTCATGTGAAGTCTAAGTCAGGAACTAAAGTGCATGTGGTTTATCGTGACTTGCTGTCAGATCAGTCTCTGTATCCTGCATGACACTGAAGACTTGATGCAAATGATCATCATTACATGGAAAAACACTGCATACAAATGAACTATATAGGCCTGTCTGACTCACAAACAACTTTGGGAATTTTAAATATTTTGTTTCTGCTGCTTCTATACTCTTCATCTTTTCTACTAACAATGACAATAAGTGCAAACTGTGGTCAATCTGACTTAAAACCCCCAAGTAATTTTTTCTCTTAAACTTTGACAGACACTATCTGATATGACACTTGAGACAGTTAATAAAGTTTTAACACAAATTCTGTTTAAAAACAAAAGTGGTGTCATTCATTGTTTTGTGGCCTGGAGTGAAGAGTGTTGTTGACCTTTGCCATTGTTATGTTGTTTTTTAAAGAGAAAGAAATGTTCATATCTGTGAGAGGGCATTTAAAACAGCTGTTTATATACAGATTGGTAAATTGTTAGTGTTTGAACAAGGGAGTGAGGGGGGTAGTCGTCTTTTCCCCCTTATTCCATCTCTGCTGTGTTCGTATGTCACAGGGACATAGATAATAATACAGCTGAAACAGCAGTGTGAATGAAGATAATGAGTATGTAAACATAAGAGACAAATTTAAGTGTACGTCTGAGTTAAAAGAGCATTATAAAGTGCATGTAAACATACATTATTTGTCTGTTAGTAATCATACAAAAACAATATTTTCAGGTCAGACTCAAAGATGCAGATAATGCTGTAGAAGTTTGCATTTCTCATTCAGTAACTCTTCAGTCTGACCTAACTGGACAAGACGTTCTGGGCATGGATTACAGGCTCTGCGCTGGGCTTTGACTAGCAAAATAATTAGCTTTCACCTGAAAGTCGAAAACCTGCTAAGACTTTGATAGCAAACATACATGCTAATCACTGGCAACAGTACCGTCTTTGTCTTCTTTTAGCCACGACAATAAGCCTAAAGCCTTATTTTGCTAAAAGCAAGTGTAGGGTTTGTGTTCAGAGTGCTACATACTAATTATTGGTGGAACTAAAATGATGTTTTCTGATAACCCTGACAATAAGCCTTACGGCAATTTGTATCATTGGCGTCTGTCCTGAGATTTCTGAACAGAGAAAACGGAGCTTTGACACTGTGCCACATGTTCAGGCTCATGCCGTGCACTCCACACAACCCCACCTCAAAAAACCTGAACTATCCCTTTAATGTTCTGCAACCACAGAAGGGGAGCCACTTGTGTGAAAACTTATAATTGTGCTGCATCAAGACTATCATCCTGCATTGCAGGAGTTTAGGATAGTCTAGATAGCAAAAAGCTACAGAAGAATGTTTAAACAAAGATTTACTGAGTTTAAGTTTGAACATATGATGATGCACTTCCTTGGATGTGCTGTTGGAGGTCTGTCATGTGCACAGATACTGATTGTAGAAGGACTTTTTTTAAATGGCTGGCAAATATACTCAGGTGGGCAGTAAATATACCTGGATATATTAAACATTGACTTTGTCACAGTGAAGTTAAGCTCCACTACTTAACGTGAAAGTTTGGTCATCTCCCTCTGCAGAACATTTGTGAGAATGCAGGCTAATGATTCTTCAGTTTTTGTTTTAATTTCTAATTAAAGAGTCTATCTACTTTTTACAGTCTGTAGATTTTTTATTGATGGAGAAAAAACAAGTTTGAGAAATATCATTCTAATTGATGCTTGAGCACTAAAAATGAAAATAAACAAAAATTTGAAAAATCACGCAACTTTTTGTCTTTCATGTAAACATAAGTTCCCCAGTTTTCTGGCTTTAGCTTCTCAGTGGTGATTATTGGCTATTATTTCACCCCTGTATATTATTGACCATATTTGTTTTACTTTTGGATTTTTGATCAGTTAAAAAAATGTCTGATTATGCTGTCTTGGATTTTGAAAAAAACTAAGATGGGCTTCTTCTCCCTCTTTCTTTGTTATCATCAATTAGATTATGATATTGGATTAATTGTGTGGTTAAGGGGCAAGACATAAATTAATTTGTCGCTTGTTGAATTTTTAACCTCTTTTTGGGATGAAGTCAGTCAGTCCAGTAAATGCAGTGCACAGATAGATTTCTATTACACATAAATCTTTGTCAGTCTTACTTCTCTCCTTATTCGGCGCTGTTTTCTGATTTGTTCTGGCCTTTCTGACATTCCTGGCGCTTTAATTGAGCCACGTGACGTCGTGTCTATACAATGAAAAGTTAAGGTCCTGAATGAATGGGGGGATTGTCGCTCTAGGAAGAGGAATTCTTTGCTCTATTGTGAAGCTGTCACACTTCTTTCCTGTTGCACCTCAGCTGTGTGTGAGTACCTGCAGGGATTCTGTTAATAATCTCTAAAGGTATGTGGTGCTCAGTGCATGTCGTCTAAGGCCACTCCCACCACACTAATCTTAATGTCATTAGTCACCACAGCTACAGACAGTGCCAATGTAACAGTGACACCATGTTTATAGTTACCAAGATCTTCTCACTCTGCTTTTGCATGACAGTAATGAAAACAAAGATGTTAACAAGTTGGTTCTCCTCAATGTAGTCTTTGTTTTTGTCTTAGAGGCTGCACAAGATATTCTGAAGTAATGTGATGCAGGTTTAAAAATGATGTGTGCACCATTGTGTGAGCTGGCCAGGTTACATAAAGGGGTCATATTATGCATTTGAGTATTAAACGCCCTGTAGTGTCTTTTACATGTTTCCTCTGTGTAATAGAGCACTTCAGTGTGCACAGCATTGGTGGACAGCTCACTCTGCGTTGAAAAGCCTTTAACCGTTAGAATCATTAACAACTAGCTTGCGGACAGATACCATTTCTTTTTGTACCATTCCCTCATCAGTGCCTTACACTTAGTCTCACATGTCAAAATAATGATGCCCCACTCTTGGATGGTCTGTCAGCTGGCACAGCATGAAGGAGTCCTGGAAGAACTCATGGCACAGAGATAGAAGTTATTTGTTTGGTTTATTTTACACAGCGTGACAGCTCAGTATGCCCTGTCTGTGGCTGTCATTTCAACAGAGGTTTAAATATGATTTAATTTAGAAAATTATTTTATATATATTGCATCTTGTGAACATGATTTTAAAAGAACATTACAATTTAAGTTATTACCATTATAAATCAGTGGATCTGAATATTTTACATGCAAATACAAATGCTATTGAGAGTAACTGAATGTTAATTTTATACTCTCCTTTTTATGTGTCCAGGGTCTGCCTTATTTTTCAACAAACACAATACTCTGTTGAGTGCTACGTGAACATGTAACAGAGTAGCAGTTACATAATCATCCAATCTTTAATGCTTGTCTTGTTGTATTATGCAGGCTCAGACAGCCCGACGACACACACGAAGGATGTGACCACGCACACACGGGCCATGAAGCTCAAACACCAGGCTCTCCAAGACCGACTGGAAATCTGCATCCTGGAGCTGAAGAAACTCTGCCTTAGAGAAGCTGTGAGTGTAAAAATAAAAAACTATCAGACCAACAAATGAAAAACTACTGGGTCTGCATATTAAAGTTAAATTAAATCCAATCACAGAGGAAATGAGTCACATAATCATGATGATCTTGATTCATTAAGGACTTATTTTGTAGACGTAGACAAAATAAAAACTTAAAACAGTTGTTATGTGAACAAGCATGCTCTGACTAAATGTTCTCCCATACTGGGTGTGATTCCACTCCTTTGTAAGATTTAAAAGGTGGGGTCATTAAGGGCAGGAGGTTTGATGAAACATTGTCAGCACTTGAACAAAATAACCGCGACAGCAGACTGTCCTGGGAACTGAAATTAGGGAGAGCCAAAATAATGGCAGCCATAATTTTTTACAGTGCACCATTGCCAGGGTCTGAAATTAGCAACTGCAAAGCACTAAATGTGGGCAAGTTTTGGTGGGTAAATCTCAGTATAATCTTACTATATAAATGCATACGGAGTACTACATTTTTTAAGTCAGTAAGTCACTTTTGGACCCTAGCTTTTGATAAAGGTATCCTGCTGGTTTATGTGGTCAATGCAGCTGTAGTGTTTCTTTATCAGTCTTGATTTGAATCCAACATCTTTTGATCTCTTTCAGGCATTAATCTCTCATCTTAATCTTTTCTCTATCTCTTTCCCTTCTGTGTTTCAAACGATGAAGTAAGAACGGCACATTTCCACATAAGTTCATTTTGAAACTGGACACATGCTTCTTTGGGAGTCTGCCTGTCATGCGTCAGTGCTTCAGGGTGAAATCCCAGGACTGATCATTCTTTCCTGTTGACACTCGGGCAGGGTGCTCCTGTTGGGACACGCTCAGGTGAACTAATAAGAGGCATAAAGCCTCTCCCTGTTCTTTGTGACAAAAGAATAACTAATCTTATTGGCAATACCCAAGTTTCAGTGTCTGCTGAGGTGACTGGACAGGAGTGACTCAAAGTAACAATGTTTTATGACTATTTGATGAAGTCAGTCACAGTGCGTTCTCATGCTGCAGGGGTTTTCTTCAACGGAGATACTTGATACAGTGAGAAAGTGATACCCAAAGAATGTGTTGTGAAAGGAAATATCTGCAAAAGCAGAATTATGCAAGAGATTCCTTGAGCATATGTGCCTCAACATGTAAGAGAGAGGAAAGATGCTTGTAGATCATCCCGGTACTGCCACTGATATGAATAAGAGAAACTTTTCTGACAGATTCTTTCTTTTTCTTTGAACAATAAACAGGAATTGTTTTTCAATGCGTCTCAAGACAATGTAGAGTGTATCATTAATTCTGTCATTCATCAGTTCATTTACATGCATCTGGAGGGAGTGGGCTGTTCTGGTAATTGTCAATTATAGACACAAGTGCTGTACATGAACAGTTTGTTCATGTAGGAATAAAGCAGGGCTGCCTCTGGCCACAGTGAGGACATTTTTAGAAGTTTTAAAAAACACCAGAATGGTCATGTTAAATATAAATACACATGAAAAGTATGTGACTGCCTAGCCTTAATCTGAGACAAATTAATATGTAATAAACAGGTCTGAGTCAAAAATAGGTCATACAAACAAAACACTACCACTAAAGAGCCTGTGTCTTTCAACACAAATAACTTTAACATGGGAAAAAAAAAGTAAAACACAGATGGCTTATAAGGATCATAATCAATGACTAAGGGTTTTTTTATGGTTGCACATTATCTCCACTTATGTAATAGTATAACATAGAGTTGTTTGATTGTGACAAAAACCACAATCCCTGTTATTGTGATAGATATTAAGATGAAGTTTATGAAACATGATTACTCACTTATTTTAAAACGCCCCTGACATGCTTCCATTGTATTTACAGTGTCCTTTTAACAATTTTTTCTAGCATTAAACAATGGGCAACACATTGAAATATACTTTCAGAAATAACAATACCTCACATTAATGCTAGGAATAATAATGGAAAAAGGGGAAAAAAAAGTTGAACATTTCAGGAGTAACTGAAATCTTTTAATCTCGATTACTCAATTTTCATAATTGTGGAAGGCAGGAATTGTAATCATGATTAAAATTGCATTAATTGGCCATCTCAAGTATAACAGTGTATTTTTTCCATCATATCATAGTCCACTTTATAAATTACCCTTCTTTCCTCAGAGCAAAACCTCTCCTCAGACACACATCCGCTGTCCCTCCTCTTTCTGTTTCCTGCTTACATTTTGTCTGAAGGTGATTTAAAGGGTAATTGGTTTGTTTTTACTGAAGCCACGTTCACACTGACTTTTAGGCCAAATTTAGCAGACATACAGGTAAACATCAAGCTAAGTCAGGCCACGTAGGACTAATTTGATGTCAGTTGAGTTTGTTAACAAATTTTATGTATGAATGCTTAAAATTTTTCAATGTTTGATCGAAAGATACTTTCAGCAGCAGTAAGAGTTGGCTTCAGCTTACCTTCGCTACCCTCAGTTACAGCGGTGTTCATCACTGTTGGTGAATGTTAGGACCTGCCTGCCCATAGGATCCTGTTGCAGGACTTGAACCCTTGTGGGACAGCTATCTTTTGTCCTCTAGGCATGACGTCGGAATACTGAGACCAGCTGAAGCTGCACGTTGTTAAATGGCCTATGTGTCTGCTTAATATTGCATTCGTTGAGTTAAATCAGAGTATGTGTGTACAGCAATCAGCAGGGCCAAGCTCCGTGAGGTCAGAGTAACCCTAAGTTGAGCGCACTAACCATACGTTACACCTATGTGGCAGACATTTGAAATCTGTTTGAATTAGTCTGGGGGCCAGTGGTGAATGTTATACATTTCTCTCCACTATAGACATGTTGACCTGTGTTGAAGGCAGCAAAATTGACCCGAAAATGTACTTTCACCGAAATTTTGCAGATTTCTCAATGTTGATCAACATTAGCCACTTAATGTTTATGTGTGAATGTGCATAAACAACCTATGAGAAAAACTGGAGTTTAATCAATAATCACCCAAGCATTCTTTTTTACCACAAGTCACTTGCCTAATGAGTAAGTTTTATGGTTATCACATCATATTTCAGAAACATCAGTGCCAGTGTTGAGGGATTAAACACTCTCTATAAAACAGGAGACTTCCAAAAAGAACAAGAGAATTGTCAGTATTAATGGCTGCAGGGAACACTGTTTATGGCTTCATTAATCTATAAAACTGATCTACTACCTTTGTCCCAGCATTTATACTAGGGGTGTCCCAATCCAATATTGATATTGGATATCGGTCCGATATCAGCAAAAAAACAAATATCAGATAATATCGGCCTGCATCTAAAATCTCCGATATAAGCTCTCCGATACAAGCAGTCCTTTCTAATTTATTTTTTGTTTATTTAATTCAGTTGTAGAATATGCTTAAGTTTAAGTTAAACACAGTGGTTATTTTGCAATTTAAAAATATATGTTTTTGTTTTTATTGGATTTATGAGGTTACTTTTCAGGGTCTTCTAATTTATTTTTTATTTATTTTATTTAATTGTATTATATTCTTATGTTTAAGGTTAAAATTTAGTGGATAATAACAAATGGGTCAGTTTTTCTCATACCTACTATTGCTGACTACTGTTCTCTGTTTGAGTAATCTCACTTGATCAAGCCTTTTTCTTACAGTCCATACTACAAAATAAGTAAGAAAAGTATGTATGATTCCTGCTGATATCGTATCAGATTGATATTGGTATCGGCCAATACTCAAGGCTGCAATATCAGTATCGTATCAGAGGTGAAAAAGTTGTATAGGGACACCCCTAATTCATACGCAAGGGGTGAGTCAGTTAATTGATGGGAATTGGACCACCTCCATTACAGTAGAAGGCAACATGTTCGCTATCAGTTAGTTACAATTGACCCTATACCTGTTGTTAGCAGGTGCTTCATTGGCTACATGTTGGACTTCACAGCATCACACATTTAATACACACTCTTTGCTTTACTAATGGCATAAATACATGCTGTCCATACAGCTGATGTTGATATCTAAGGCAGACAACAATGCAACATTTGTTCAGTTATACATTACTACTCATCCAATTGCTGGTTAAAATCTGGGAACTGTGAAGCAGCATTCAGATCTGATTAAGCCGTGTACATGCAAAAGTTAATCAATCACAACAGTAACTTAGTCAGACTTTGAGAAATTTTAGTTAGACTTGTTTTTTAATATGAAATTTAAAAGTCCACAATAATTTGACTTGTTTGTCACTATGTTGAGATTTGTCCTCAAAAGTAATTGTTAATGCATTTAAAAGTGTTGGGAAGTTCGATTTTAGACTTTTGAAGTCTCTGTGTGTTGAAGGAGTTGACGGGCCAGCTGCCAGATGATTATCCTCTTCTGCCTGGAGAGAAGCCACCTCAGATCCGCAGACGGATCGGAGCAGCTTTTAAACTTGATGAACAAAGCATCCCTCAAGGAACTAAGGTAAAAGTAGATTCTTAGTTACACTATACTCTGGATTAAGTCTATTTAAAAAAATATTTTCTGAGTCACGCTGTTGTCTGTCTTGTTTGTCCCTCTCGTAACAACTTCAGGAGACAGAAATGAGTTTAGTGGATGCTGAGTTGGCGCTTCAGATGAAGATATATGAAGCTGCGCGAAAGCTCTGTGAGGAACATCACACAAGTAAAGCTGTCAGAAAGAGCCGCTTGCAGCAGTGCAAGAGAGAAGAGAAAAAACTCAAACAGCTTCAGGAGTCTGCTTTTCAGCTGCGACTGGAACACGGACGATCCTCACCACTTCCTGCTTTTAATATTGCTCAGCATGGTGAGAGGCGACCATAAAGTGGACCTGAAAAACTTCACATCAAATAATTTATTCAACAACTGTCTTGATTTAAGTTTCATGTGAATTTTATAGACTCTGATCATTGTGTCGTCTAAACATCCAAGTGTTTTGTCTAATTTTATTTTTCAGATTTGGGTACATCTGACGACAGCTCACTGTCTGATTCTTTTGTGCAAGATGAAGGTAAGAGATGACTCAACTTTGTTTTTACAAGTAAAAATCTGTTTTCTTCCAGTGTTGATGAAGATAAGATTGAGACTTCTGTGTTCAAGCAGAAAAAAAATTAGCTGCAGTCGACAAGAGAGTTGCAAAACAAATGTCATTTCAATTTCTGTGGCAACATTTTACTGTGGGGGATCACATCAGAGCTTTGATGTGAGGTAAGAGATGTGTCACTTTTTCAACCAGAGGCACCAAAATGGTCACCAGAAAGGTTCTGAATGGGAGCTTAGATATGTTATGTCCACTCATGTATTACATGATAAGTTAGAGCTTGGAACATGGAGTGAATATCACATTGTTATGATTCAGGATATATACCCCAAGGTTTTCAGTTTGAAATAAGAAAAGTCAGTTTAAAGTCAAAATCACTTCAGCAAAATGTCACACGCTTTTATTCACCACCAAATGCCGAAAGCCAACATGTGAAAAAAGAGACTTCAAAACTCTGTTTGAGAAAATAAAACCACTGCATGAATAAAATTATTATTCCCATTTAGACATAAGTTGACTTATAACAAATCACCTATGAGTGAGACTGTCTGATACTAATACAAATCAGTCTTGTTACAACAAGAGGCTGGGTGTTTGCTCAACAGATTAATGGAAAAACCTTTTGAGAAGCAGTGCAACAAGTTTCCTACCGTTAAGGCGACTTAATTACATAATGTGATCATTCATTAACTACATGTGATGATTGTCATCATTTGATTAAATCAATTCCAAACAGACTGAAATAAATCATAAAGCCCATTCAATAAGTATTAGAACATTTACTCAGTGCGTTATGCAGCTGATGCTGTTATTTTATTTTGCTAAGAAAACAGTTACTTTAACCCTCTAACAACTTTATTTATTTACTAAATGCCTTTATATGATATTTGAACACATCATGCAGCAATCTTTGTCAAAAAGTCATTAAACTGAATGAACATGAACAAATCATGATGTTACTGACTGCACCTGAAATGCGTCATAATGTACCATAGTCACCTGATTTAGTTAGCTCACCAGCTTTAATTCTGTATAGATTTTAACTCTGAACAGAACTGAAAGCAAAGTTTGTTGATTCTCCCAGTTTCTTTAAGTGGATGATGGAGTGGACATGTTTGTTTTGCAACCTGAAGGTGCTGTGTACAGTGTTAATCACATGTCATCATGTCGATGGCTGCAGCATGAATTCCAATTATCATGTATTTGAAGTAAATACAGGTATTATGATAGGCCCCTAATTAATCAGGGTACCCCTGAGTTAGACTAAACATTCTGAAAAACACTTTGTTGTGGCACATCACTGTCAGCAGTTTCTACTATAAATTATCTTTTTACTGAGCATTAGGCCTGGCACTATTTTATTTAATGTCAATGTAATCTAATGTATATCAATATAAACAATATTGCCTCACCCTAAACCTTGGCTTAAACATCTAACTTTAAAACTTGGCCATCACTCAGCCTTTTAGAGAATCTATAATCACCTAATAATTTTTTAAATTTTTGTTTCCCTCCAGAAGTGACAAGCCAATCATCACTGCAGTCTTCAGGACTCCCATATCCAGGAGAAACAGACCCTCCCCAGCCTCAGCCTCCCCCTCAGTCCTCACACTCCTTTGTAGACGGCTCCTACGTGTCTCCGTCTGCAGCTCCACAGTCCATGCAGCTGTCCTCATGCTCGTCTCCTCATCCGAGTATTGAGTCTACACAGAGTTTAAACTCCATTCCCGACTATGACCTCCCTCCCATCCAGCACTCCCCATGGACAGAATCGAGTCTTGACCAACCGTACCAGAAGAGCAAGAAGTCAAGATCCTCCAGCAAGACAAAGTAACAAAGAGAACTTGTCATGTCTCCTTTCCTGTTTAGCCAGTTTTCACTTTACTTTTTTGAGGGTCAACTTGCAAAGTTTTGGTTCCATGGAGGTATAACTGTTCCTAAAGATTTAAAAATATTACATGTCAAGCTCTTAAAAAACAGCTTTGTGCTGATTTATCCCATAGTTAGTCTTTTATTCCCTTTTAGTTGTGTTTATTTATAGTTATGAAATCATGGACAAGGATAAAAAAAAAAAAAAAAATTTTACTTTTCATGTGTGTAAAAATAATCAGTCAACTTTGGAAACAAGCATCTCAAATGAAAATCTTCTCTGCCCTGAATCACACACACATGGTGTTAAGGATATCCATGAATGTGCAACAGTGCCCTCTGATGTTTCACATGTGCTAAAGCAGACATAGGTCTATGAGTCCTACCAGTTCATAACGTTACACAGAGATTAGATTCAAGTTTTAGCTTCAGTTTGTATGTTTCTTTGTCAGTATAAGGGTCAACATAAATCCCTCTTTTTCATCAGGGTAATTTCTAAGTGTCTGAGAAATTGAAAAAAAAAAAGAATAAACAACTGAAAAGCAACCTCTAACATATTCCTACTTGTATTTTCAGCACTCCAACCAAAACTGAACTGCTGCCTCCATTGGAGGCCTGCTTAGCACCGTCTGCTCTGCCCGTGCAGCTCTCCCATCTCAAGCTGAGCCGCACCCAATCCAACAGCACGCCCTCCACACCAGAGATGCGAGTGCACAGACAGCTCTCCCTCAGGTAGCCACACCTCAGAGAAACACATTTTAAGTATTGCATGTCAGCAGCACACCTAGAATTCCCAGTAATATCACTTATCTGCATATTTTCAGTTATAAATAAAATGAGATTTACATACTCAAAAACAGATTTAGTCTTCCCTTTAGTCCAACTGATCTATATCGTATTAGGACTGTGTGATGAGGGCTTAACATTTTTATAGATGTTTTTTTTAGTTTGTGCCTGTGAGCAAGTGTGCTGGGATAAGAAAACTCTTGCCCACAAAGAGTACTTAACAACACGGAAGAACATTGTTCTTTGAATTTGTGTCGTGGAAAAGGATGTAGACAACTAAATTTACAAAATGTGAAAATCAATATAATTTGGGCTAATCAATAAGGCTATCAAGTCTCATGGGTTCTGTGATGTTATGTCATTTTATCACACCAGTGGTGCACAAACATTTTTAGTTCTTGTAGGTGGAAACTAATCTCCAAGCACATTAGCATTGTGCATCAAATTAAAACAAATGTCAAAACTTTGGACGACTGGACTTTGCTAACTCAACAGCCAGCTCACAACACTTGCTCAAAAATTGTAAAGAAGCTCCTGAACACAGTGTAAATTGTACGGAAAAATTGGCAAATTTTTCATACATAGAGGTTTCCTAACTTTTTTTTCTGCTCTTGATACCATGTTCATATTTTAAATTGTCAATCTTTATGTATTTTGATGAAAGCTAGTATAAAAAGTAAAGAAAAGTCATTATCTTCAGTTAAACAAAAGAGATAGAGAGCATAGCCTTAATTGCACAAATATGTTGGAAACATTAAAAAAAGTGGGAGGAACTGACAAGGAGAGTTTGTGCTGTCCTGGGGTAATCTGCAGTTGTTTGTAAACACAATGATGGATTGCGCAGTATTGAGGGTTCAGACCAGGAATCGTGTTTTGTTTATTTATTCAAGCAAAACTGCACTCCATAATGGTCAGGTGAAGACAGAAGAAACATGTAATCTTATTTAAGTGTAACATAATCTGTCCTGATTTAAAATTGTATTGTATCTCAAAAATTAAATATTTTGTCTGGCTCTGTTTGATATTTAACTGAATTTGTTGTGATTTGTACAGGTTGTCCAACCCTGAATCTTCTTTAGATAAAGAGCGTGGTCGCACCAGAGGTCCAAGAAGACGTCTAACGGAATACACAATTACTCTACCAGAGACTCTGCCCCCTCCTGTGAGCTACATGAACCCTGCTGGCTCTGAGGACAGTAACTCTGAACACTCGTTTACGTCTTATAACAGCTCACCTTGTCAGGAGTTTCCCTGCAGTTCACCCCATCAGTATCAGCCTTCAGTCCTACACTCTAGCCCAGTTGGCAGCTACGGACCTCAGGTCTACCCACGCACTGGCTTTTATCATAATCCCAGGCACCAGTCCAGCCCCGCTTTCCACAAAGCCTATTACAATGAAGAGATGGTCTACCCACCTGATCTAGACTTGGCACGGAGTTATTACGCCCAGCCAGCCCTCTCTTCTCCTAACAGGTACGAGTATCGGTACAAAGACGCTGCCGTGTCCCACCAGAGAGCGCAGAGGCCCCCTGATGTCAGACTCTCCCCCTCCCCAGCACAGTGGGACCGTCCACACTACCGCTCAGCAGGTCTCTCACAACAAGTAGTGAACGAGCAGCTCAAGTCCTGGCATCGGCGTAGTCAGCTCAAAGCCCCCAGATCCCGCTCTCTTGACAGACAGGGAGCAGTCAGAGTTAAAAATATGGCCGCTCGGGAGTCATCCTGCTACGTCAACCCAAAATACCACGAGCAGGTAAGCAATAATTTGTTGGTCAATATTACAAACAAATTGTGAGTCTAAATTAAGACAATAATTAGTTTGACATAGTTGAAGCTTTTATTAGTAAGATGAACTTTTGCGTGGTGATTTTGCAAGAAGTGTAAGCTGTTGGGATCTGCCAGAGATGCTGGAAACAAGGGGTTGGGGGATAAAGGTGGCAATTTGTTGAATAATGCTGTTTAAAGTTAAAACTAGGGCTGAAAGATATGTTCTTATCATATCTATTTTGAGATTTGAACATTCAAGATATTAATATCGAAAAGCAACGATATAAACGATACAGATTTCCCCCGCGCTCGCCCTGCATTTACAGCTCTGGAAGTCACAACAAATTTCATTTTTACGATTGCCCTTGAATGCACCGCTAAGGCCAGCCAACCACAAACTTTTTTTATTTTCAAACCATTTTTATTTTTCTGAAAAATGCTTGGTTTTCACTGAACCCGTAGTCATATCGTATCGTATCAATATCGAGATATCTGGATATGAAATTTTGTCCATATCGTTCAGCCCAAGTTAAAACTTACATGTTTCATGTTATTTGGGAAGGGATAAAAGACCTTAAAAAAACATTTCACTTCATTTTTAATACGTATAACTCAACTGTGGGCCCTAAAACACAGTAATAAAATAGACTAAAGTATTCTGTTTCCCCAATTTGAAACCTAAAAATCTTCTGGACCTGTTTAAATCCTTTATATTTACCTTCTTTTTTTCGTAAACAGATCGTTTATATCTGAAGGCTTATTTTTTCTTTGCAATGCAAATGAATAACAGCCTGAATAATGGTACTGCCGGGCTTGTATCGTACATTGGCTGCATGACATGACAGTAAGCAGTAACAGGTGTTCAGAAGTCCCGCCTTGAAACTTATAAGGGACAATGTATTTACAATAGAAAATGTCAAATCATTTATTAAAATTGAGAAAAAAATATACTGGAATTGGAAAAAAATAAACATGACATCAAGTCTGGCTTAAATTTTGAAGATTATATTTCTGGATTTTATTTATTGTTAATGAATGCTCACAGACCACCTGCAGCCCTCACTTTGACAGGCTCTGATTCAGTATCTCCTTAAAGCAACAATCTTTATCTCTGCTCTGGGATTGTTTGATATTTTACTTGTAGAGCTGTGTGAGGTATGCGTAAACAGTAAATATATCAGCCACAGGGATGGCGTTCAGCTGTGGTCCTGCAAGGAGAGAACCAGCACTGAAGCTTAGCTGTATATAACTGTTGTTGGGACCAAGAGCTCTGAGTAGTTTTGTGAAGTTCAGGTGAAAACACGCTAAAACAGCAATGTAGGAGTGATTCTATACTGTTTGACTTATAAACATCATTTAACTTCCACTGGCAGATTATTTGTTTTGTTACAGTACTACTACATTGGCACACCCCATAGTCCTCCTGTCCCTTCATCTAGAACAAATGTTTTGAAAGTAGTACCACAACACAAAGGCCTGCAAACTGAGAAGTTAAGTACTGTGAATGTGTTCAGGACAGTGTACAATCACTTCAGAGCTTTTATTTAGCTTTTTATTACCAAAAATTTCCAGATTACTCTGAGCTCTTGGTCCTCACAGCAGCAGTGTTTAAGCCTGTCTTCAGTGCAGGGTCTGTACTTGCAGGTTAAACGCTGATTGCCGGATTAACTTATTCTATATCACATAAAATGTATTTAATCATACACCTTCACACATTTGTTATGTTTCTAATGGTACTTTTCTTTTTTACCCACAGGTTGTCCAAAGACAAATTCTCCAAAGATCTGCAGACGACTCTCAGACCCACTGGGTTGTAGATGACGGCTCTCACTACATCAGTCAATTATGAACTGAAGCCACATGAAAGGTTTTTTTTCTTGCTGACCCTCAGCATCATCGTGTTTATGTGCCTGCCTGTATGGGGGCACACAGAGGCTGCAGTTGAGGAAAACCCTGGAAATTTTTCCAATGTAGTCATATCTAGTACAACAAGCTCACAAGCTGCAGCCTCAGGCGTTACTGAACAGTTCAATCTAACACCTCTCTGACACAGTCAGAGTAACATTGATTGCAGGGCAGTTGTATTGAATATTGGAGTCCAGCTGCTGGTTGTGGTGTTTTTATACCGACAGAAACAACTCGGTCATCACAGGTTATGCCTATTTAATAAATTTGACAAACTAAAGATGGTTAAAAAAAATACCTGCTAAGTCTAAGCACTGTTTTGACCTCGGACTGTTGGCGAAAAATATGTTCCAGGCTGAGCAACATCACAGATGGGCTGTGTGATTTACAGGGTTATTTAACATACAGGGCTGTCTAACAGTAGATTTATAGGTAGTGTTTGGAGACAGCTGTAGCTCTGGACTAAAAGTACACAATGTAGTTTTTTAAACTTTTTTTCTAATGTAACTAACGCTCAAGTCATTAATAAAGTAAAGTTTTAGGTGATATGTGAACTCTTCCTAAAGCTCACATGTAAGATATTTGGCTAACTTCTTGAGGTACTTAGCAACATGTGCTGTAGTTCACATGGTCTTATGTAGCAAGAAAATCACTGTCAAGTAATGTGTGTTAGGATGTGCCCCAGACATTATTGTATTTACCCCAAGAATATGAATTAATTGTAAAATTCTGTAAATGTGCAACCTATTCTTTTGTACCCAGTTTTGTTATTGTGTTGTTTTTTTGTCACCACTATGATGAAATGGAGCTGCTTCATTTTAAAATGTAACCACCTTTTTTTCAAACAAGTCTATGGCAGTACCTAATAACTTGAATTGATAATTATTTTAATCACTAGATAGTCATTGAACTAATCACCTGATGAATAGGGTAGCAAATTGAGACACAATCAGTCTTGATGCTTGGCAGCTATTTTGATCTTCAATTGAGGTTTAAATGTTTTCAGCTCAAATAATTTTTATCTCTGTCTGTGTGCAGTGGTGTTTGTGTCAGCAGATCATTAAACACTAATCGTTGTATTATAACCACTTCAGTTGTTTGTCTTGAAAAAGAAAAAGAGAAAATGACTGCAGATCCAAACACAGCACACTGACAAAGCGATTCTTTCTGTATTGTGAGTGGGACTTGTGATAAATTAAGACATGAACCTGATTTTATAAAAATCCAGCAGCATCAAAGACTACCAAGTTGAACAATCATGTAACCTTGTGTGCCTATTTTTTACAGTCTTTTTAAAAATATTTATACATTAGTTTAAGTGGATCTTTTAATGTGTTCTGTTGATGTAAAAATCTGTGAAAAACTTCTTACTGTGGATGAAAATAAAAGAGTAATTTTGCATTTTGTTGAGTTTTATTTGCAAGATATGTGTTGTTTTATCTTTTGTTATCATGAAATATATTTCTTTTAGGACCTGATTGTCTTTAGAAATTTTATTAAAATTTTATGTAATTTTATTATTACAGCAGTAATCTGTCATATCAGCTGTGAGGATGAAAGCATTTTTCCAACACCTTAATTCCTTTTTTCCCCCTTACAAAGTCAATCACAGTCAATCCAAGTGTTAACACTTAGAATAAGAGAAGGTGCCATTTCAGTTTCTAGTATACTTAAGATAAAATGAAGCTTCCGTGAGTGTTAACCTGTTTGGAAACCAACTAAAATTAATACTGATGTTTCTTTCTGACCAACTAAATAAAACAACCAGGACTAAAGTATAACATCATCAGTAATTAGTTTTTTTTCAGATGTGACATAATCCATGTCTAAAAGCCATCCTGAAGGGTAGGTGTTAAGCAGAGGGAAAAACTGAACATTGGAAAAAAAGAAAGTACAAGAATTCAGTGACATGACAAGGTTTTCCTTTTTCTCAGATAAAAAGAAAAACGTCTCTACTAACTAGGGGTCAATTGATATGGCCTAAAAATAAAATCTCTTTTTCCATTCTGAACCGGATTTCTGAGTTTGATCAGTTTCCCTGTCAAAGAATAAAAACTACAAATGACATAAATAACACAATGCAAGTTTCTTGTATTTCTTCAAAATATGTAACAAAAGTAAACTGAATGATGTTCTCAGAATTTAAGTGCATGCTGAATTGTTATCAAATGTGTACTGTAGTGTTTGAAAGCATGTTGCATTTTCTACACTTGAAGCTGCACCATTTTCATAAAACATTCACTTAAATCTTTCTCTTATTACATATCTCATTCAAAATACATACATAAGCTTAGTAATGTGGCCGTGCAAAAAATGTCAGACCCTGCCTGTATAAACATTGACAATTTTTAGTGTATTTATCAATAATCTTCTTTATTATTATCTTCAAAGAATGGAAAGTTTTTATGCTTCTGTTGAAGGGAAATGTGTTAAAAGGTGTTTACTATAATAGCCCGGGGGAACAAAATAGTGTTGAATAAAGTCAAGGAAAAGAAATATTGATTTTGATTTAAAGTCTCATGCAACAAAAAAATTCAAAAAAATTGATTAAACCGATATCTTGCTCAGACTTAAAACCAAGATATATAAACAAGAATACATCAGCCATGAGACTGTAGGTGCAGCTTTCAAACATGAGTTTAATAAACTATTTTCTCAAATTAAGATTTAAATGCATAAAATAGTCTTCTGTAAGATGGGTTTAAATTAAAATTTCTATGTATTTGTTGTTAATATTCCTGTTTATTTAAACAATAAAAATGTATAAAAGTTTACTGAATAGTTTTATATTGCAAAACTGCTGGACTGGGATCTTCAGCTTCCTGTCAAATATTCTGAGAGTTGAGATAAAACCAGATCCAGTACTGATCATCCCTGGTTTTTCAGAAGGATTCAATTCAGTTCAATTTTACTTGTACAGCACATTTCATACAAGTGTAAGCTCAATGTCTTTCACAGAGGATAAACACAGGAACAGAAAAAATAATGCATGAAGAAATATTGCTGAAAAAAAACCTAACAGCTAAAGACATGAGAGAGAAGCAGTATTTTAAGACCCCTCTTAAAAGAACTGTCTGTTTCCCCAGACCTGAAGTCAGCAGAAAGTTTGTTCCCACAGTACAGGACCGTGATCACAGAAAGCTCCTTCACCGCCCTTTGTTTTTATCTTAGGTACAGTCAGGAGGCCCATACTGGATAATCTGAGAGATCTGGCTGGGCTGTGTGCAGTGAGTAGGTGTGAAAGATATTGTGGTGCCATGCCCTTTAAAGCTTTAAATACAAAGAGAAATATTTTAAAAACATTTCTTTGTTGGACAGGAAGCCAATGAAGATTTTTAGCAGAGGAGTGATGTGTTCAATTTTCTTTGTTCCTATTGGTACTCTGGCTGCTGCATTTTGGATTAATTGAAGTCTGTAGCTCGAGGTTCTTGAAAGTCCAACATAAAGGTCATTGTCATCTAGTCTGCTAGATACAAAGGCATGGAGCAGTTTTTGAGTCACATTGGGAAATGAAGGACCAAAGTTTAGAAATGTTTCTTAGATGGTAGAAAGCTGTCTTTGTATTGCTTACAAAAGACAGAAGTTTTCTCATATTTCAGTCTTCTCACTGCTCAGAAGCTCATACTTCTATTTTGGAAGAAGAAAGAAGTACCAACCATTAAACTGCCGTTAACTGAGTCAACAGACACACTACATTCAGAGAGAATATTATTCATTCTTCAGAACAAACAAGAGAATACTAACAAGATCTGGCACCCATTCATCTCGGTCCTGCAAAAATGAATTGATCGATTGCTTTTTAGTCATGCATTGTCAGGTGGCACTCCTGGGGAGGTTTGGGGGATTAGGTTGTTTTTTTTCTGTTCTTTGCCTTTGTTGAATATAACTTTTTCTTAAGGCATAATGTCTATGGGTACTTGTGTTGTACTTGTGTATTTTAGTGTCTTATTTAGAAACAATTTGAAAGCAATGTAATTTTTCTTTCCTTTAAAAACATATATGAAACAAACAAAAAAAAAAAAAACAGCCAGTGTGTACTGTGTGACATGATTTAAATAAAGTATCCATCCATTTTCTATACCACTTATCCCTTCTATGGTCACAGGGGGCTAGAGCCTATGGCAGCTGAGGTGGGGTACACTCTGAACTGATCGCAGGGCAACATAGAGACAGACAACCATTCACGCCCACACACCTGAGCATGTTTTTGGAACCCACGCATGCACGGGAGGAACATGCAGGCTCTGCTCGGCCCGGGGATTGAACCGGTTACCTTCTTGCTGTGAAGGATGCTGCCCCTGTAATAAAACAGTGTATACTAATAAAAATGTTACCAGTATGAGTAAACTAGTACTTTACGTATTAAATACTCCCCTGCACAAGTCAACGATATCCTAATAATAGTAATTAAAAGCCGCCTAAGAATATGTTTGCGACCATTCTGTTTTCACTAAAAAATAAGCATTTGTCTTTTATTTTATCGCCCTGTGTGTCCACTAACTCGATGCTTTTATTTTGAAAGGGTACGCGGATGAAGTTTACTACAAAGGTTCTAATTTCCGGACAGGATTGTGTTCTCACATAACGATAAATAATTCACCTTCCTGGTTTGAAGACTACCTTGTCAGGTAACTTGTGTCTGTTTTATCAAACTGTTAAAGACTTTACCAGCTCAGTAAGTCAATGGTTAACTCCTAACGACAATGTCCAGACAGATATTTAATATTTGTGTTTGTGAGTTAATTCACTAACCTCAGTCTCGACTGGTTGATGTTAGCGACGGCTCAGCTAGCTCAGAGGGAATGATAACGCTAACTGGATGATATATGAGCGATCCGTAACCTGCTCACTCACAAACATGTCAGTGATTGTGAGGTTGTGCTTCATCTCTGTGCTAAGGGGGCTTTTGAAACGTAAAGATTCAGTGTTTGTTCGTCTAGTCGTCCGTATGTTGCGCTTGTTTACATTTTGTACTCCATGTTCCGTCTGCCGCTGTGCTAATCAACATCCGTTTGCCTGCAGATGACAAACACTAACTTGGTGTAGTTTGTGCTGAAAGCCTCGTACATGTTACCAATGTCAATATTCTGGCCTCTGTTTTTATTAAATAGTCCTGGATTAATTGTCGTCTGGTAATCCTGGATGTGGACGTTGATCGTTACGAGTTGAGCTGCTTCTTTGTTCTCCTGTTGTGAACGTGTGAGCGATGGTACTTTTCATTGGAAACCTCTTCAAAGCCTCAATATTTTGATTTAGATGTTAGCAACATAAATAACAGCTGCTTCTGTATCAGCTGATCAGTTGTGATCCAACAAATTCAATGAAATGCAGCCTGAATGTACTGCAGCTCTAATATGACACAGAAAGTGAAAACGTGTCCACGGAAGGATCAGAAACTATCCTGAGCATTTTATCTGAATAATAAAACTCTACATATGTCCAGATCAGGGATGCATTATATTATTGCATCAATATTGGTATTGGCAGATAATGCCTAGAAAGGGGATTATCAGTGTCAGCAGGTAAGAAAACTTTTGCTGACATTTACAGCTGATAATTTAGCAGTACAGCTTGGCCATATAAATACAGTTATATCACAAAATGCACAAATGTTCCATAATGGTTTACACCCCAACACCGGTCATCAAAAGTGTCTGTTTTTACTTTCTTGCTTCACATCAGGTTCTAACACAGTTGGACTGTGACCCTGAAAGGAACAAGTCAATTTAAGTAAAATGTAAGTTTTGTGCTCTTGACAAAAAATATTACTATTTGATGATAATGAGTTTGGGAATACTGGCATATCTGATATCTGCAGAATCCATTATCATTCATCCCTAGTTCAGATACATTTTAACATAACAAAATGATGTAAACAGAGTCAGTTTTACCTCAAATTAATTTGATCCAAACTGAGTATGTTTCATAGATGTTGGTACTGATAGGCATTTTTACTTTAATCAATCTTCTCTTTCAGCATAAGGCCTGCCATCTATCTTTGTTTTTTTCTAAATAAAAAAAAAAAAACAGAACTTCATCACTTTAAAGGTTATTGTTTTTCTTAGCGATGGAAAACGGTAATAATCATTGATGGCAATGCAATTTCTTTGTCAATTCCCTTATCAATTCTTGTGGATTTTTGTGGTAAGAATATTCTTGTGTGAGTTTTCTGATGCTACAATATCAAACACTTGACACTCATGATATTTATTGCTGTGCTGCAACAACAAATGTGTCAGCATGTTGTTGGTATTTCCACCATTCCTTGAAATCATTGACACTGACCAGGCATCTTGTGCTATTGAGGTCATCATGTGTAAAATGAAGCCACGCTTTTGACCATTTTTGTCTTTCTTACACCATCACTACTCCAATGTTATTTATGCTGACTGCCTCTCAGAAAAGTGTGACATCATTAGCCCTATTCACGGTGCCTTTACGCAAAAGCAGCACAACAATGCTCTTTTACATATACACCTCAAGACATTCACATCAATTCCGTAAGGCCATAACATCTATTTCAATTCACACTACAGTATGGCCTTGATACAAGCAACACAGCGTGTGCCCCCACATATACACAAAGGCAGAGACTCACAGCGCTCCTGTCCTCCAACTGAATCCTCAGTCTCCAATATCATACCTCTGTTACTACCTCTGGAGATGGAGCACAGAGGAGATCAACTTGTTCTGTCTGGTCCACGTTCACATTGCAGGCAAAGTGTCTCAGTGGCGTAAATATTACAGCTTGAAACAGCAGTGTGAAGTGGGCTATTGTTTTGCAAGGTTCATGGAACTACGTGGGAGGAGTTGATTGGGGAACTGTTAAGCACAAATGCAAATGAGATTGATTTTCTGAAAACAGTTGGAACAGGTTTGGAAAAGCTTCATAAAGTCAACGTCAATGTATGAGGCTGTAATAGCAGCAATTAATATCAATAGAAATTTCTATATCCACTGACACCAATAATTAACTTTTGAAGCAATTATTTGCCAATACCAATAGCACACTAATTGTATCACACATCAAAAATGTTCACGGTCACACAGGTAATTGTTAACACTGTGGGAATATTCCACCAAAAGAAATACTGGAAAGGAATTGGTATCTGCTAAGTTAGTTTAATTGTTTTTTGAACACTGGCAATATCCCTGATTTTCACAATCAGTGCACCTTTATCAAGTTCCATGTTGATAAATATGATCATGAGTTGATATTCTATTATTGGAACAATGCTATGTTTCAATAAAAACTTAAACAGCGATTGGCCACTTGGCCACCACACAATTCTGTTAAACTTTGTAAAATATTTTTCTAATAAGCAACAAGCTAAAGTGAAAACCCATGAAAGCTGGACCTGTTTGATTTTGGCTGAAATGAAAGACGTAACAGCATTATACTTAATTACAGATTGGCAGAGGGCCTCACAATTGGCATATTATCATAACTTTGTGTTTTTCTAAAAGAAAAGTGAGACAAAAAAGACTATCATTGACACTGTAATGGAAATCTTCATATGAGCCACACAGTATTGATATTCACTGCATTTTTAAGTGATCACTTCATTTGTATGCCTGGAATATGATAGTAAAAGTGACTGCATTTACGATCAACTGTCTTTGTGAAGCTATGTGAATAAGTCCATCTTCTGTAATGTGAAGTAAAAGATGAGTTGTGACTGGTTTTTCAGGAGGAATCTGAAGTGTACTGTCTGAAGTCGAACACAGGGACTGTGAGTGGGTCATCAGGCAGTCTCCCTATGTCAGGCCGAAACGGGTCTGCAAGTGATGCAGACTGCCGGATCTCTGAGGACTGCCGTGTCCCAGATGTTGAGCTGATGGAGCTGGGGCCGCTGCTGGAGGAGGGAGGAGGGCGACAGACAGCGTCCAAAGGCTTGCATCCAGAGGTACGACAGTATCCCAAAAAATGAGTAATGGACAGTAGTTCTAATGACTCAGAGGCTTCAGTTTTTCTATTGTGATCTCTTTAAAGGGAGCGGCGATGCTCGCTGATGAGGAAGAGGAAGATGACGAAGTGGGAGAGGTGCTGACTTTACCTCTTCAGGCTCATCACGCCATGGAGAAGATGGAGGAGTTTGTACACAAAGTAAAAACCTCCACACAACTTCAAAGACACAAAACTTTTTACAATCAGGTTTTTATCCTGTTGAATGGATCCATGCTCTGATCCCTGATATAATCAATAATACAGTCAATTTTGTCATAGAAGGGTAATTTTATTATTATTATTATTATTATTATTATTATTATTATTATTATTATTCTCATTATTCCTGACACATTTGAGTTATAGATTCTATCCGACTAAGACTTTAGTACCAGATGAATATCGCTGAGCAGCTTAGTAAAAGAAAAATCCTGAAAAAGGCAGCAGTGTAAAAAATTGTACTCAAGTTTCTGTTTTTGGTTTTCAACAAAGGTTACTTGTTTAAGTTTTAAGGAGAAAGTCATTTTTTCCATTTTGTCACTATTTTAAATCTTTTTATTTGTATTTCTTTAGGTTTGTTAGCTCAGATTTGTACTATCTGAAGTTTTAAAGATGTCGAAAACATATGGGAATGATTAGCATTCATTTTTCCACACTGTCTTTAGCATCGTTGTTCTGATTTAGATTGTTGACTTTTAATGTGTGGTTATAAAAAGATGAACTAAGTTCTTCTGGTAAAATTCTCTCTGATTCTTAGAGCTTGTAGACAAGTATTGTGTGCTCCACAATGAACACCCATCCTCCTCAGATATTTCTAAATGAAGTACATTTTATTACTTATATACTTACTTTAATACAATTCTTAACAGTAATTTAAAAATACATCTGGGTTTAAGTGTGAACAGGTCAATAATGAATGAATTTCCTTCTGAATCACTAAAGTATCTGTCTGTCTGCCTGCCTGTCTGTCTAATCTCACTGTATTCCCTGCTCCTGTCTTCAGTTTGCAGTTTTCAGGAATCAGAGAAATAATAGGAGCAGTAACAACTTTTTTTCTCAACAATAATGAACTAAGTCCTTCACTGTTCTTATAAATTAGATCCTGATTGTAAATTGCAGGTCATTAAACAGTCAGTGATGTGGAAAATAAAAAGACTTTTAACTCATCACATTGATAAATATTGCATCAGGCAGGATAATTGAGCTGAAACACGACACCCTGGTCATTTCAAAGATGTAACACACTCAGGTAGAGCTCTGTGGAGAGACAGAAAGGTAAACAGACGTTCATCTGGAAATAACTACAAAGTGTTATCCTATGACTGCTGTGTAATTTGACTAATCAATATGCAAGAATCCTTTTTGATTTTTTGTCAGATTGGACGTTTGGTGCTTTCGAACCAGCTTGGCACCAAAAGGAGGCAAATATCAGCTTTTAACCAAGAAAGCATTTGTTAGTGCAGGGGTTCTGAAAGAGGTGGAGACCCCTGGGAGGTCAAAAGTTTAAAAATATACAAACAAAAACACATGAATACAGAGTACAACTCTTAGCAAAATATTTGATTTGATATCAACAGAGATGTTGCCTGCTTTTAGACATTTTGGATCCTTATCGAAGTGAATGTGGAAAAAATAAGAAAAAGGGGTGAGATAATGATAAATCTGAGTGAAAGCTAAACCTGATTACATAGACATATTATTTACTTTTATTTTATCTAGCCTTTTCTCAACCAAGAGTGTTGCACTGAAGTTTAGACACATAGATCTCCTCTACTATGAAGTCCTGCCCTGAAAGCAGCAAAAAAAACTTTCACAAAATTATCAAACAAAATACCATAACAAAAAAAGATAACATCAGTGGTGCAGAAAAAGAAAGGCGCATGTACTGGTTTATTGACCCTTAAGTTTTGAAATCTTCTAAACTAGTACTACGGTTGAATTTAAGGTTATCTTGATGTTCAGAACAAGGTGAAGGATCAAAAAGATCCTTCACCTTGTGTGACTAAGCCACTGAGCTAAATGTGATAATTCTAGTTTTGCTTGTAAAAAAAGAAACACAAGGCCTCAGTAGCCCAGTTGTTACTTCTGCATATGAATGTCATGTACTGTAGAGGCTGTTTTCCTCAAAGCAGGCTTGGGATCAAAAGCAGCCTGTGGCTCCTTTCCTGAATGTGATTCTCACTCTCTCTTTTTTCTTTCAGACAGTTTTCACGATAGAATCATACAAGTAAAAATAAGTTGCTTTTTCAAAAAAGGCATACAAATTACAAACAGTTTTTGACAATTTAAACTACTTTGTGTGATTTGCTGGTGACAAGTTATTAACCAAACAGACTTAACAGACAAAAACATTTCTTGATTCATGTTTCCCTATGTATTACATTGTAGGTAGAACAACAAGTTTTCTGTTTACTGTGTAACATATCCACAACATATTTAAACCTTTGACCGGTTGTGTTTTTTTAATGTTTTACCAATGTTTAACCTTCTAAAGGGAAACTGAATCAAAGTAATCAGGCAGATGTTAAAGCAGCTACTGAGCAGGTTATGTCAGCTTTGCTTGTGTTTGAGAGATATATATGCCATGCTGAGTCTGACTGAATGCATCTTTAAGTGAAAGCTTTTTCTGTGTTTTAGGTGTGGGAGGGGCGCTGGAGGGTCATCCCTTTTCATGTCCTGCCTGAGTGGCTGAAGGACAACGATTACCTCCTGCATGGACATCGGCCTCCCATGCCCTCATTCAGGGCCTGCTTTGGAAGCATCTTCAGAATTCACACTGAGACAGGAAACATCTGGACTCACCTGTTAGGTAAGAGCAACAAGCCTTGTACATCATTCCGAAAAAATGTAACCTTAAGTTTTAGAAATGCATTTTACATTTTTTAAATAGATGGATCTAGATACTGGCCTAGCTTGTAAAACTAGTGTGTTTTTATCCCTCAGGGCTGATCTTATTCCTCTGTCTGGGTACGCTAACCATGCTGAGGCCCAACATGTACTTTATGGCTCCGCTGCAGGAGAAAGTGGTGTTTGGGATGTTCTTCCTGGGAGCTGTGCTCTGCCTCAGCTTCTCCTGGCTTTTTCACACCGTCTACTGCCACTCTGAGAAAGTGTCTCGCACCTTCTCCAAGTAAGCCCTCAAAATGCCGGACAGTATTTCATATCCTTATGCTGCTCTGGCCTGCCATCTAAAATGTGTGGAGCAATTAATGAGAGAGACGCCCACAGTGGTTATTAAAGGACCAGCTAATCCACAGTTAAGCCAAAATGAACCTGATGCTTCAGTGATCCGAGTTTTGCACAGGGCAGTACTGTCTCTCCTTCATCTCTTCACATCTAACACATTCAGTATATTTCAGGTCATACATGAATCATTTTTTAGTACAAGGTTTGACATCTTAAATTCAATTCAGTTTAAATAGCTCTATTGTCATGAATGTTGTCGAGCATTTGATTCAAAATAATAAAAATATACTTTGCAAATAGTCAAAATAGAAGGGAAATCGTTCATTATAATGATATAAATTAGTAATATTATTTTAACAAAGGTAAAAATAATAATAAAAGTAATCTTAAATCTCACATCAAATGTCCTCCAGGCTTAAACCTGACCCTTTACTTTCTCCTGTGGTGGCTGAGAGCTCTTTGCATTGCAAATTTGACTTTTTTGTGTAGTTGGTAGGTAATGTGTGTCACTGTAGAGCACTTTGTACAGGTAATCACTATAATATGCTTTTCCTGTGGTAACTTTTTGTGGCTATGAATGAATAAAGTCATTTTGTATCTGATGAGGAGGCAATATTGCAAACTCAAAACAACTAATAAATTGTAGGGCTGGGTCTGGGCTGAGCATGTTTAGCATAGAACACAATTTGATTCATAATACAGCACTTTCAAGCACCTAATACAGCACAACTATCTGAAAGTTTAAAAGTGACGCAGTGAATTCAAACTGGTACATCACTGACTTCAAATGATTGAACTTTAAATTCATTACAGTTTATTAGACCATAGGGCTGTCACAGAACCAGAATCTCAACAGAAGGTTTGTAAAAATCAAACAAGGTAAATGACTATTTCAGTTTTAAAAACACCAAAAATAAAGAAACTTTTTGATTATTTAATTTTCACCCACACACATGCTGTGCTGTCATAATACAGTGAACAGTGTGATACATTTTATACTTTTAAAAGAAGTTTATGACATTTTCAAGGATTAAGTTTTAAAAAACACGTAAACACTGAGAATTAAAAATGACTATTTCATGGGAGCAGAATCCCACTCTATGTAACATCCACCATTATTATAGTTCAGTTTTTTTTCAGTCTGAGCAAAGAAACTTACTTAAGACATATATACTCAAGTATCTTTGCAGTACAAGCCTTTTATAACACTAAAAGTTTCAAGTCAATGGTAGTCAAAAGGTCATGTCTGTGTGGCTTATATATAGTCTGTTGTGCTTGTGCAGGGGGCTGCCCTGGTTCAGCTTCTGCCTGTGGCACCTGCATGTCCACTGTTTTTCTCAGTACATCAAGCTAAAGTGGCCTCCTTAATGTGATGCACTCTCCACCTTGACGAGAGTTTGCTTTGGGAAGGGTCTCTGTAGTTACAATGAAATTTGGGGTTTTAGAAAGAAAACTTGTAAGTAGGGTCCCACTTTGGCCAGGGGTGCCCTGCTTTATTATCAAGCATACATGCACAGCATGTGCACCTATAACTGATAAATTATATGAAAATGTAAGTTCTGATGTTTCAGTGAATGTCTTTAGAGTCTGACTTAATTCTCTCTCAGGTTTTTGGATACATGCTGTGGGAAATAAATGATGACTGCCAATCGGGAAACACATCCCCTTCTCCCTCTCCCTGGTTTCTGACTCCATCTCATTAGACACACCAAAGCCCAGCTATAATGTCTTTGGAAAAACACTGAAAGCTATTTGTTGTTGTTTTTTTTTTTGCAGTCCAACATGTTGCCTAACTTTTCATCCACATGTTGTCTCTGTGTGGCCTCCTCTCTTTAGACTTGACTACTCGGGCATTGCCCTCCTGATCATGGGCTCCTTCGTGCCCTGGCTGTACTACTCTTTCTACTGCTCTCCTCAGCCTCGACTTATCTACCTCACCATTGTTTGTGTCCTGGGAATTGCCGCCATCATAGTGGCTCAGTGGGACCGGTTTTCTACACCTCGTCACAGACCTACAAGAGCAGGTGCTTTTGGTGCTGTTTCATCACTATCACTGTGTGGCTGTTTGCTTTTAAGATGGTCTAGTTTTGTTAAAATGTTTTGCTCTTTCAGATTTTCAGCACTGCTATGTCTTATGTTCAGAGACAAATTAACTGGAAGCTTTGCCTCTCTTAGGTGTGTTCATGGGTCTTGGTCTAAGCGGCATTGTTCCAACCATGCACTTCACCATTGAGGAGGGCTTTGTGAAGGCCACCACAGTGGGACAGATGGGTTGGTTCTACCTGATGGGGGCCATGTATATCACTGGTGCTGGTCTGTATGCAGCCAGGATCCCTGAGCGCTACTTTCCTGGCAAGTGTGACATCTGGGTAAGTACCTCATGTATTTATATTACAGAAAATAAAGTCAGTTGGTTACTTCAAGGCACAATGTGTATGTTTTAGGCAGGGCAGCTTCATTTACACACAGAAGCAGGTTTACATAAGCAAAGAACAGCATGAACCAAAAAAAACACATAAAATTGGTTTGTCATGGTGAGCTTTTTCTGAAATTATACAATACTCAAGCTTAATTTCAGGGCGCCTATAGCCTTCTAGTATTTCCTGTGTTGCATATCTAATGTACAGAGGTTGTTTTCCTCTGAGCAGGGCCCTGGGTCCAAATTGGACCTGTGGCTCCTTTCCCACAAGCCAGTGCTCAACTTCTCTCCTCAGTTACGAGACTCTTTGACAGTGCTGCTTCCAGGCATAATATTTATACATCCATGATGTCTAGCCATCACTCTGAATGTGGAGGTATAGAGGGTATGCATTGATATCACACTGTGTGCACCAGACTGGCAGTTTCACTCGCTGAGTGGCAGAGAGCAAAGTCTGGTAATTGAAGAAACAGTGAAACACTTTTATTCACCTGTAAAGTGACATGTCTATAGTGATTTTCTCTAAGAACGGCTCAGAACAAAACATTGGACTATTCTGAAGTGGCCTTCTATGAACCCTGATCTAAATCCTATTGAACATTTGTGAAAAGAACTGAAACTTGCCGTATGGAGAAGACACCCTTCAAACCTGAGACAGCTGGAGCAGTTTGCTCACGAGGAGTGGGCCAAAATACCTGTCGACAGGTGCAGAAGTCTCACTGAGAGTTACAGAAATCGCCTGATTGCAGTGATTGCCTCAAAGATTGTGCAACAAAGTATGAAGTTAAGGGTACCACCATTTTGTCCAGTCCAGTTTCATTATTTTGTTTTTTAAAATGATTCTGTTGAACCACAATTCAAAAGCAATGTCTGATTTTCATTAGTTAATTTTTAGTACATTTTTATTTATTATTACTTTTGTCAGTTTCAAGTTATTTCAGTGACCATTGTGGATTGTGGACCAAAAATTTTGTCCACGTGTGTACATATCTAAAATGAAATTGGTATACCCAGGCTGTCTCTGAGCATACCGCTATAGCATCTGTTTAACTGTCATTGCCTTGTGTTTATTTTTATTGTGACACTCCAACTGGTTGGAAAAAATAATATAATGAAAAATATGTGACAATAACCTCAGTAACATCATTAACTGGCCAAATGGAATTCATATTAATTTAGTTATTTCATCAATTTGTGGTAAATTCTATGGATTCACTATTTTTTATATTGTTTATTGTTATACCAGCAGTTGTCATTGGTCCTCTTTGGGTTTTATGTAGGCAACAAGCAGGAAGACAATCAATTGTCCTCAGTGCCACATCATTTAGGATATGGATGTTTAATTTTATGAACTATTTACAGAAATCTGTTGTCTTGTTTTTTCTTTAGTGTAAAAACTAGAGGTAAGCAAAAGATGTGGGTTTCATATTTATCATTAACTGAATGTTTGTATGCTCAGTGATGTGATGATGTAACATCACGGCTTTGCCTTCATTATAAACCTAACATTATGGCTCCAAATGTTTCTATTACTTCAGCTGATGAGTTTCACTGCCTGCTGTGAGTATTATCAAAAATCAAAAACAATCAACTTGAAACTTTTAAGCTGCATATAAGCATCTAAATGCATACTTTTCCCTGATTGTTGTTGCCAGTCTTTGCTCTTTGCCACGCAGCTTCTGGCATTCCACTCACACTGACTGTGGTGTCATGTACATACCCTCTATTTCTATCCTGGAAGGGCCTGCCACGTTTGCATAGGTACTTTTCTTGGCTTTTACATGTTTTTTTTCAGTAAGATTAAATAATGATGAGCCTCATGTTAATGTTTTGTGTAAAAAAAAAAAAAATAGTGCAGCATTAAGTTTCAATAAAGACAAGCCTCTTTACTTTCAACTACATCAAGTACTTCTGATTAAAATAGGATTACAGCACACACTTTAATACTTCGTGACATATTTTGATTAAATTAAAGCAAAACCTGTATTGTGTCATTTTTCTATGGAGTAGTGTTTCTGAGTTTGTTCAACTTCAGGACCTAGCACCACTTCCTTAATGAGAAACAGGTATTCATATGACAGAAAATTTTAGCCATACAAATCTATGTGACAAAAATTACAAAGTTTTTACCTTGTATTTAATAAAACATTACTGAACAAAGAAGGAGGCATGCATACATATTGTTTTATGCTCATGCCCATGATTTTCTGGAGAACAGTAACTTGACAAATTATCATGGGGAGAAACGGTTTTGTGTCCTTATATTACATGACACATAAGGTGATATCTTGAGGAAATTACAAAAATGTACTTGTTTTAATGTGCATGAAAGGGAAAGCAGAAGTGCTCTGAGAGCACAAACCTCCGTCAAGGCGTTTCCAACATTGTCTGGGCGGGTATTGTCAAAAATTTGTAAAACTGCCCTATCTGGCACTTAAAAGAATTCCTTTAAAAATATTTCTGGATCTGTATCCAGGTTCAGATCAGCAGTAAAATCAAAGCACTTCTCCTTGTGCCATGAACAACTTTAAATGAAAATCTAATGAAATCCAGTGAGGATTTAGTAAGTTATTAGCAAAACTATGGAAAACTGCCCTATCCTGCAGTGTTAACAAGTCATTAAAAAAAAACCTAGATCCCCATCTGGATTCAGAGCACCATCAAAATCAAATTACTTCTTCCTTGTGCCCTGACTAACATTCCCAGATAGTGTAGTACAAATATGTTCATAGCTTTCGGAGATATCCTGTTTTTAAACTAATACATACCTGCAAAAACATAACCTCCTTTGCTGAGGTAATACAATGAATTTGGATGTTTTCCTGGTTAAGGCCTCTGAACATCTTAAAAAGACGCTTTGTTACAATTCATTTTCGAGGCACACTTTGGCGGCACTGAAGAAAAGAAATTGGAGGTCTTGATCCGACTGTTTATAACCTTTGAGAAAGACAACAGAGGTTTTTGCCTTACAGGTTTTCTAAGAAGGTGTGCATTTCAATAATATCTTTACTCCTTATTTGATCAGAAACAAGCTAATGATAATGAATTAAACTTACTTAATGTTGATAAAACTTCACCGTAATACATATTTTTTTGTCCTTTCAGTTCCATTCTCATCAGATTTTCCACGTGCTAGTCGTTGCGGCGGCGTTCATCCACTTCTATGGGGTTTCCAATCTGCAGGAGTTCCGCTACGGCCTTGAGGGAGGATGCACAGATGACTCTCTGCTCTGAGAGACCTGACTGTGACTTCCATTACTCTATACTCTCACACACTCAGACATACTCACAGACACTCACATGCACACACTTACACACACACATTTAAATGCTGCTGGAATTCAATATAGTCACTTATTGCTCCTTCTGAACTTCTGATTTGCTAATTTGGTGGACATTCTGTTTGGCTCTTTTTTTGCTCCAATAAAGTAGCATTAACTAGCCATTGAAATACAGAGGGACTCAACAACAGGCACTACTCATTCAATAACTCAGAAACTTGAAGTCTGCATTTACTATAAAGATGAAAATGATTTTTAAACCAAAACGACTGATTCCATTGGCTGGTGGACATTTATGAGTAGCTCTTTTTAGTACCCCAACCTATCCATTGTGTGTTTCCATTTCATAAAGGGTACAGAGAGTTTGTTTGTGCTGTAGCAGAGGGCCAAAACTGTAAACCATTCCCTTTCCTCCCCTAGTTTTAGTGCAGATTAGAGGATGAATGTAGTGTCCAATGATACAGGACCATATGGGTGGAAAAAGGGCCTGCACTCTTATTTGTTAGAAGAAGGACATGTATAGACTTTTTAAAAAGTGGTGACATTATTTTGCAGCGGGACTTGGAAAAAAATCAGGGCCACTAGGAAAAAAAACAGGGCCACTAGGAAAGACCCTCCTGTCTGCTCTGAAATAACATAAAATCTACTTCAAAGGCCCAAAAACCCTTTGTTACAAGTGAAATAAAATCACTATGATAGAAAATGAGACTTAAATAAAATAAAATATGATCTGTTGGTATATCAAAGGAAAAATGTCTTGCTCAAAAAATTCTCTCTAACCTTAGAAGTGAAATATTTCACTTGAATTCCTCTGTGTCTATAATCTTCCAGGCTGTTTTTTTCTTTTGTTTTCAGGTTCTTTTGTTGTCTGATGTGTTTTAATTGACAAATGTCCCAAAAAAATATTTTCCAAGTAACTGGGCACAGAAAAAATCTGCGACTTTTTAGGTTAGATAAAGTATTTGAAATCCTCTTGTGTCATTTTTCTTTCAGAAAACACTCCAACTTATCTCTTGTGTAATAGTTTTTGGGCTACGCACAATGTACAGATCTGAACAGGTCAATTTGCGCTTTCCTCATGTAGAGAACTTTCTTTAATGCTAGATTTCAGATGCAATGAAAGATGTAAATATCATTGCACCTTAGTGTAAACTATTAAATTTAAAACTTTAAATCACCATATGGGATTTTCAAAGGTGTTCTGTATGATTGATATAAACTTTTAGTATTCCTGTGCCTTAGGCCAATGGAAATGTTTTTAAATAAAATGGCCTATCTTACAAGTCAAGGGAACTTCACTGATTTCCAGATCTTGACTTCTCGTGTTTTTCTTGCCATATATACAATCAAATCATTATTGAACTTACAACTCCATTGATAGGTTGTATCAACTGCTGTTTAAGACTCCTTTTTCTAGATCAACTTATTCAAGCTTTATTACAAAGACTAAAACAATGTGTATTCTTGAGTTTGTGTAATGTCCTGTGTTGAAAGTGATAAATCATACATTTCACTGAAATGTAAACATAAATATTTATTAACGGTAATCTTGGAAAATTATTGTAATAAATTTTTTTCCACGTTAAAACAATGTGTCCAATTGTCTCCTATGTTCAATACCAGCAGCTACGGTCATGTTTGGTTGGCTAAGCCACACAGACTTTCCACTGTTCACATCCATCTCACCTATTGTAAAACCTTACCACTAAAAAGGTCAAAGTGCAAACACTGAGGTGACCAAGCCTTTTCCGTTGCTACCCCCAGGCTCTGGAACAAGCTCCCCGTCGAAACACGTCTTATTTCTTAACTGGGCCTCTTTAAATCTAGACTGAAAACGTATTTATTTAGGTTGGCTTTTAATACCCAGTAGCATGGTGACACTTTTACTTTATTTTATTGTATTTTATTGCTTTTATTGCTTTTATTTTTTTTATTGCTTTTATTGTTTTTATTTATTCCTTTTTATTTACTATCTATTGTAAAGCACTTTGGTTCACCGAACGGGTTGTTGTAAAGGGCTGTATAAATAAAGAACATTTACATTTAAAAACACCAGAGATGCACCTCAGAATGTCAGTGTCACAAGGCCGGTACACCAGATTCAGGACCAAGAGAAGCACAGATTTAGGTGTCAGGATTGTAAAGGCTGCTTTAAACATTGTGTTTTTGTATTCTGTCTGAACTTGAGTCTTAAAACAAAGTTAGATTTAAAATATTCCCGATGTTTCTCACTTTTAACACTGACCGTTCAGGCTGGGTGTTTTTCATGGAATAAAGATCAACAAAACAGCAAGGTTTGGCTTCAGCAGGATGTGTGTCTTCCATTGGAGTCTTTTTCTGTGCATCATTTGGGTAGACTTAAATATGTGGGGAGACACAAGACAAAACCTAAGTATAATCACATACAAGCATAGATGCTAAATCACAGTAGCCTATACATGATCAAACATTAACTACTAACACACTAGGATTTTTTCCTATGTGACAAATGGAGGGCGTTTGAAATTTTCCTGTCCATTTGAATTGAGCCAAAAAAACTGAAATAAACAAAAAATTTAAAAAATGTTTAACACCGGGTACATATTATTTATTGTTTTTCCTTGAAAGAGCCTGTGGGTTTTTTTTTTTGTACTTGTTTTCTTACTTTTACTTACTTGAGATTACATTTTTTTGAATTGGCCCTATAAAAATAAAGATTGATTGATTTACTGATGACTTGTAAATTGAATTAGTTTTGTCCAGTTTCCCCAAGGTGGAAGTGTCACATGACACAGGGGGGGCATGTCTGCAAAATTTCTTAAAACTGAAAAAATTATCCCATGTAATTTGTGAGCACAACTGAAATTAATGGGGGAAAGCATTTTAAACCCCACTTGTTTGTCACAGAGGCAAATACTGGTAATCATGTTGGGTCAGTTTGAGTAGAAACCTCAATTCCACTGAAGTTGGGATGTTGTGTAAAATGTAAATAAAAATAAAATAAAACATTTCCTAATCATTTTGACATGAATTTACTTTGAATATTGAATGCATGACATGTCATGCATTCAATATTCAATTGAATGCATGACAAAGACTATGTTCAGACTGATAAACATAATTGTTTTTGTGCAAATATTATTTTTTTATTTGATGCCTACAACACCTTACAAAAAAGTTGGTGCAGGGGAAGCAAAAGACGGGAAAGTTGAGGAATGCTCAGAAACACCTGTTTGGAATATTCCACAGGTGAACGGGTTAATTGAAAACAGGTAAGTGTAAAAGGAGCATCCCTGAAAGGCTCAGTCATTCACAAGCAAGGATGGGGCGAGGTTCACCACTTTGTGAAAACTCCACGAGCAAACAGTCTAACAGTTTAAGAACAATCTTGGATGTTGTGTCCTCCGACTAAAAAGGAAAAGGACCATCCAGGTTGTTATCAGCACAAAGTTCAAAAGTCAGCCAGCCAAAGTAAATTCAGCAAGGATGGGAAAGCATTTCACCGACAAAGTCTCAAAATTAAGTGTCTTCAGTTCCCAAACGCCAATTGCATGACCTTAAAAGGAAAGGTGAATTGAGCATGACCCTGTCCCAGCTTTATTGTGCAGGCATCAATTCAACATGAGGCAATATTTGCAAAAGTGCAATTTCATCATACTTTTCTGGTTTTATTCACGTTTTACGCAACTTCCCAGCTTCATTGGAATTTGTAGTTGTTGTGCACACTTTATTTTAAGCCAAACTTACTCATTTTCTTACTGTACATAATAAACATTCTGTTCAGTATTTAATATAATACGATATGTTTGAACATTTCATTGAGAAAATGTTAGAATACATCTTATGGAATACTTTACTTAAGAGTAGTTCTTTGGATTTTCAATAAAAATTTTTCCATCGACCAACCAGCTGATGAAGGTCTCTGGCCTATGAAACATTTTGGTAAGAGGAGAGAACACACGTCCAACACATACAAACAAGCCAAAAATAAACAGACGTCGGTAATTCAATGAAGTCTACTCACCCAGAAATTAAATTAAATTAATGTTGAAGCAGGGTTGAAATGAAAAAGGGGAACCATGTGTTTCTACCCGAAGTCATTTGGTGGTTGGAAAATTTCAGGCACGTCAAGTATGCTAGCCGACTGCTTTAGCTAACAAGGCTGTGCTCCTGTTATACTAACTTTCCAGCCCTGCATTTATTGGTGCTTTTTGGTACGTGATATCTTACCAGTATGTGGTTCATACATGATGTTTTGTGTGATTTTGTTTTTAATTTGTTTCATTTATTGTGGTTAATTTAATCAGTTTTAGCATGATGCTAGCATGTATGCACTGGGCGGGGCTTAACTTCTGTCTTTTTGGGGGTAGTTTTTCAAACTATTTTAGCTCTGGTCATCATACAAGCATCAGTACAGACCAGTTCTCGCTGAACGCGTTGATACAACATATGGACGAAGGATTATAAAAATAAAAGCATCGTCGATTATCCTTGTCACAGACTTCCGGACTACAAAGTTTCCACAGACTTGTACTTCCGGCCCTCATCCTGTGCGCCGCGTCTATCTTTCCGTCTTTATCGCAACTTTGAGATATATAACGCTGGCTAGTTGGCTCTCAGGAGCCAGGAGTAATCAAGTTAAGTGTAGGTTTGTCTCAGTATATTCGGCCTTACTACTGTCGTTGATGTTCTGTAGAGTAAATCCTCTGCTCGTCAGCGTTTGAGATGGACAGCAGCCAGCAGTCCAAAGACCCCTTAGATCGAGCCGGCCTGGTTTCTGAGGAGGGCAAGAACATCAAATCTGTGGTGTGTCAGCGCTGTGGATCCAAGGTGTTGTGCCCGGGGATGGCTCTGCTCAAAGAGAAAGAGGTACGAGGTACTGATGTATGATATTGACAAGAGCCTGGAGTATGCTGAGAACTCTGCTTCATCCCTGCAGACGGAATTATTACTTCATAGCAACCTTTTCCAAACTTTGGTATGCTAGCGCCAAATTTAAAGCCTTAAAATCTTTAAGGGTCAACACAAAGGCATATAGCAACATTTTATATTCACCTGCTTCATATCCTTATTCTTATCTAATCAATAGAGTATTCCAGTATGACTCATTTTCAAATAGATACTAGAGCATAATCAAGGCATGGCAAAGCTTCTCCTGGCTGATGAACATGGCAGCAATGATCATCAAAGTCCTGCCTTAGGAATTAGTAGGGGACTTTATTTTTAAACTAGAAGTGCTCCTAGAGAACAAACCTCAGCCAAGGCATTTCCAACATTGTCCACCGAGTTATATCAAAAATGGGAAAAACTGCCCTGTCTCTGGTAAGAAATCTATTTAAGAAAAATCCTTGATCCGCGTTTGAAGCATCATCAAAATCTTATCACTTCTTCCTGGTGCCATGACCAATATTCCCTGAAAATGACATCAAAATCCAGTCATAACTATTGGAGTTGTCTTGTTCACAAACTAACAAACAAAAGGCTAGCAAAAACACATCCTTCAAGGTTGGTAAAAATAAATATCCAACCCAATATTAACATGGAGAATAGGGATACATTTAGATAAAACTGACCCATTTCTGTCATGGTGACAGTCCATTTGTGTTAGAAACAGATGACCAGCAAGAAAAAAATACTAAACATGTTTTATCTTTGATAAATAATACTTGTGATTTATATTAGTGGACATTCAGTAGTGATGAGGTAAACCATTATCCTATATTTGTATATTCTGCTTATAATTGGGCCAATATATGGGATGGTTAAGACCAGTTTGTACAGCTGAAATATCGTCTGTGAACATAGGCAAAGTTGTTAATATCTTTCAATACTGATGATCTACTTTTTAGGGAATCTGCATATATATATATATATATATATATATATATATATATATATATATATATATATATATTCCAATTTTATGACAGTGTTTTTCATCATAGATGACTTCATGATGAAAAAGTCATTTATCTTTGATGGATTTTGTGGTTATGAAAGTTCTCCCTTGTGGCTCTCCCTTGCATGTCCTGACGTCAAAATTGACTCTGTTCTTTGTAAAACCATATACCAACAACCCATGTAAATATGCTGGACTTTAAACAGGTCATATCATGCTGGGGGGGCTTAAAGTGGCAAGAGCTTTTACAGGGCACCTCAGACAGATTGAGGAATACAGCTGGATCGGGGTCGTCTGTTATGAAAACCAGAATGTGTTTAGAACATTAGTGATTGTTGAACATACCATAGCAGTCACCAAAAAGGAATATATGATTTCAGGCAAAACAGTGCAGCCCACACTTTGGGAAACCCTGCTGTCTAGCCACTAAAAGTCACTATTCTATATCCATTGTTGGTGCAATAACAGTAAAACAAAAATGTAAAAAAAGAGATTATATCAATACATATGGAATCATAATCAAGGTACCAAGGTGAAGGAGGGCAAATGAACTGTCTTTCTCTAATTGCTCCAGCTTGCCTTGCTGTACTAAGGAAGTTAAGGTTCAGGTTTATGGGTATATTAGCAGAGTGTGACTATATTTAGGGATGCATGGTACCATTTTTTTGTTGACATCTGATATGATGATATTCCCAAACACATTTTTGACCTTAAAGTAGCATCTGAAAGCAAGAGTTTTATGCAGGTGTTGAAAATGTACAATTTTTTTTGTCTTTTTTTCTTTTATTTTGGAATAAGTGAGTCAGGCGAGACTTGCGGACGAGAAGTACAAAAGTCAAACTGTTGACCTTGTGATGATTTCTGTTGTTGTTATGTTACTGAAGTTGTATTTTCTCAACCAGCTGTTCCTACCATCCATGCGGAAAAAGAGCGGCCTCAGCAGCACCACAGAGGGCTCAGTAGATGGGGACACGCTGACTGCTCACTGGTTTGTGGACGACATGTATACTTTTGAGAACGTGGGCTTTACAAACGACGTGGGGAGAATCAAGTATCTCATCTGTGCAGACTGTGAGATAGGACCAATCGGCTGGCACTGTTTGGATGACAAGAAAAGTTTCTACGTGGCTGTGGAACGGGTAAATCATGAATAATATAAATAGAAATGTGGGCCAACAAGAACTTTAAAAATGTGTTGGCATGTGTAAGGATCTTCACCTGGATATGCCCCCTGAGATAAACCCAGCCTAACCCATCTTCATTTTTTACATTAAATGTTAAATGTATTTTTTTTTTATAACAAGATGGTGTCTTTATCATTCTACCTGCCCTAATAAAGATGTTTTTTTGGAAGCTGATGTTGAAATTAATCCTGCAGTTGTTCAGTGGCTTATTTCTAATTAAGTTCCATCATCTTAGAGTATGTAAACCAGGGCTGACTATGATCTCAAAAAGTGACATGCAATATCTTTTTTCTTTGTGATATACAGTATACGGCAGTATAAAAAATAAAGTTATTCCATATGAATACAGTGAGATACAAGGCTGAGATTTGACAATGAACAGTTGATTATTAGAATAATGCTATTATATTAGGCTTCAGAGTTTGTTTTTTTTAATTAAGGTTCACACCACATGAGGAAACATGTCATGAGGGACACTTTTTTAATACTGAGATGAAATTATAAACTCATATTCAAAAATCCTTGTTAGCTCTGGCTATCACTATTTGCAACTTGTATGTATTGAATTCAATATATCAAGCAAATTTTTACCAATAAATTTGCGACAATTACTGTGCTGGTAGCAATGTTTCCTTATTTGTTTTGACCTTTCTTGCATGTTAATGGTGTTATCTCATTTTACCATAACCAGCATTGGACAAGATGCTCAAAAACTGTAATAAGTTACTTTTACTTATAACCTATTGAAAAAGGAAATAAAATTACTAGACTCTTGACTTAGTATATAAAATAATGATTAATTATTATGAAGTTACTAAATATTTTTTTTCTTCCAAAAAAAGAAGAAGATCTGTAACAGGTTGAAGGCAAAGTTTATGGCACACAAAAAGGTCTTTTGTCTTAAACGGACACAAACTCAAATAGTTCACTTTTCCCCTCTCATCCTTCATGCTGCTCTGATACGTGTGTCATTATAACAATTCACCCAGGACCATCAGTAACCATTACTTTGACTGGCAACTGTAATTTTATTACTGTGTCAGAAACTACTGTATCTCAGGCTATTAGTCACTCTACAAATATATATTATTATATTCATATCTTAAAAGTAATTTGTAACAGCCAAACCCTGGGGATTAACAATAAATCCAAACAATTTCACGACACCACTTAGACCTGCATAAAAAATCTAATAGTCATCTGAAAATGTGTCTTTTAGTATTAGACAAAACCAATTCCAAGACAAAACCATGCTTATGTGAGATATTCACTTACTTAGTCCCCAAATGTTCAGACTGAATGGCAAGTATTTAAAAAGATATTTTGGTCATATATTTAAGTGTTAAGAAAAAAACACCTGTTTAAACGAAGCAAATATATAGTATTTGAATGGCACCGGTAATGTTATTCAAGATATTTCTAGAAATGGGCAGATCTAAACCATACATATTTAATAGTTTATACGTATTTATTTTTTAATTATAACCTCTGCCGAGAAAGGTATTTCTGCTGGAGTTTGTTATTTAGTTTGTTTTTTAACAGGATAACTCAAACAGTTATGAATGGAATTTGATGAAATTTTCAAAATAGGTCAGAAAAGGGCTAAGAATTTGATTTTGGTGGTGATATTACTGATGCGGATGAAGCATTTTTTCAATGGGTTTCTTAACAATGCAAGATTGGGCAGTTTTCCACATTTTTTGCTAAGAACTCAATAAGTCCTCGATGGATTTGGATGACATTTTCAGGGTACGTTGTTCATGGCACAAAGAAGAAGTGATTTTGGTGGTGATCTGGTGATCTGGTGATCCGAATCTGGACGCTGATCCAGGAACTTTTTCAATGATTTGTTAACAGAGTGAGATGGGCAGTTTCCCACATTTTTGACTATGACTCGCCTGCCAACGGTGGAAATGCCTTGGGGGAGGTTTGTGCTCTCAGAGCACCACTACATCATTTATGCTTTACAAAGGTCCAACATAAATCTGCCTTGAGCAAAATACAGTGCAACATGTAACTAAGTCAGAGGGACAAGGAAAAGCATCTTCAGACAGAAACTACAAGTTAAAACAAATTCACACCTTATCTGCTGAGACTTTGAAATTTTAACAAGGAAACACAAATATTTGGAGTTTTTTTTCCATGTAAGAATATACAAACTTTGTGATTATAAATTCAATTATGATTTGGCAGCCCATTGGCTTGTGATGTTTTCACATTTGTTGATATTTAACTATGATACCTGATTATACCGTATGCACTGTACAGCATACAATGTTCATAGGTCTTTTTTGTTATGTCAAAACTTTAAAATAAACCAGGAATTTCATTTCACCAATATGCCCCATCACACTAACTTAAGATATCTCATTTACTTGGACATAATAAAAAGGCTTGATAGCACATTTTTGTGTATTTCACAGTTGAGAAAGTATGTTGTGGTGGGTTTGAAAGAAGAGAGAACCTGCCCCTTACAGCCCAATATTTCACTGTCATGATGTATGTCTGTTAACCACTAGGTGTCATGATTTCAGTATTGAACACTGATTATTTTGTGGCTCCTGCATAAATAATGTGAACATTGTTGTTCCCATTTTGTTGCACACCTGTCAGCCACAGCCGCTGCTACCTTTATCCAGTTTGCTTAAACACACCAGTATTATTAGACCGCTGTTTATTGGTCTTGCTGTCAACTTTAAACAATACATCTAGTTTTTAGCTGTTGAAGTTTCACATCTAGAGGCAAAATGTTGAAAATGTTTTCTGATATTATCTGATGTTGATGTGTTTCTGTTTTTTTCTAGAATTTATAGAATATATATTTAGACAGATGAAAAAGGGGATAATTTACTGTGTTCATAATCTCTTGAGACCAGACATGTAATGACAGGAGACAGGAAGCATGTGGTGGTCTAAAAGAAACAACGAACTGGCAAAAATTACTCTGAAAAACTGAAAAATCACTTACAGAGTGGAACAATAAAAATATAGTATCTCCTTTGTGAAAACAGTTTCAGATAAGGCTAAAAATGACTAACTACTGAGGTTCTCTTTAGTGTGTGTGTGTTTGGGGTGGGGAGAGGGTGTCATCAAGTGTCACTAACTAACAGTATGAAACAGCTGTTTCCAATAAGCAATGTGATTTATGATCTAAAGCTGTTCAAAGATATTATTATTTTGAAAATTACACAGAAAACAGGACAACATACATGTATATGGACAACTTACTAGAATCAAACTACATGCACAAATCAAGACATCAGTTACCAAGGTCACACAAGAGAATTTAGACATGATATCACCAAAAAACAAGCAAATATTTATTACAAACAGATGAAGGCTAACTAACAGGGTATTTTAAATTCAGATTAATTAATATTGAAACATTTGGCTAACTGGGTCCTGAGAAAATCATTAAGTTAAACTGTTTAATTGTTTGGGTTTTTCAACGTATGTTTCAAGTGTTTTTTGTCATTTTTTTCATTCACCGTGAACAGTAGGCCGACGATGTGAGAATATTTAAATCTCTATTGTGTGTGTGTGTCCACTCTGTTGCATAATCGGATGTTTGGCCCGTCTTAAACAAATGTAATTTGTTCTGAGTTAAAATGGGGCCTTTGTGTGAAAGAAGTTGTTTCAGCCCGAACGGTTATATTAAAACATTTATTATGGAAAGATAAAAAGCTGAATTATAAACATATGACTTCGGTCTCTGCCAATCACCGAGCTCCACTAGACCATTTAAAAACGAAGTCCCGGTCAGCGCGCAATGATCCAGTAGGTGTGTTCGATTACAAAGCCCATCGCACCGTCTGATACGTCTATTATGTCGGCCTGGCCGGGCGGGGTGGACGAAGAGCAGCGTGACCAACGAAAACCGTCGTATTCGGCCTACGCTCTCGCACACTCCCGCGTTAAGAGGGTAAACATATCGAACGCATGTAACAGGGAGGCATTTATCGGAGATACAACCACAGAGCAAATAATCTGTAAAAGTTTTCCAGTGACCGTGTTCCTGAATAGGGTGAACCTCTTGATGAAATATATGGTGTTTTTGCATGACACGAAATGCATTAGAATTATTTATATCGAAACAGAGCTTAAACACTGCCCTATATTCATCTAGCGCCTTTAATACGGGCAAGAACACGCGCTGTATATATTGTTTTTGTCCCGAAATAAAATCAGTGTAAACGCTTTTCACTCTTGCATGCAAACTAGGCGAATAACAGTGTAGCGACACATCTAATTTGGTGAAAAAGGCTACTATCCCTCAGACATCGCCAGTGTCTACTTTTTGAAGCGGAGGTGCACGCTTTCTGCCTGTCACCCTCACGTCTCCAACTAGATAATTCGTCTTTGAGTTCAATGAGTGGAGAGTGGGCATGAACTGAATAGACAGAAATCAAAACATTAGTCCTAGAGAGCACACTCCGCTTGAGGAAGCCCCCTTGGAGACATTTCCAGCTGCAGTCAAATCGAAGATGCAACGATGAGTCAACCGCAGCTGAATGAGTTCATTCCCCCTCCGGAGTGCCCTGTTTTCGAGCCCAGCTGGGAGGAATTTGCCGACCCTTTTGCGTACATCAACAAAATACGACCCATTGCGGAGAAAACTGGCATCTGCAAAGTCCGACCACCACCGGTAAGTGTTCCTTCATTACACGGTTACTGAAGAACGAAGACATTCGAGGTCGGCTTCTGCTGCTGCTCTTTATATAGCCTGCAAAGTTGTGTTTGTGGACAGGTTTCAACATGGCGGATTGCGGCTGTTGAGTTGAATTGTCAGCTAGTAGTCAGGGCTGGGAGAGTGTTTGCTCCGATAGGGAAGCTAAATCCAATCCTGTCCAATTATTAAGGCACATATGGAAATTAATAAGTGAACCAAGCCTAAATATATCTGAAGCATATTGTCAATTATAACGTAGTAAAGCTTAAGGCCAGTGTAAAAACAGAGCGTTAGAAGAAGTAAGTAAATATATTAAAATAGATGGAAAGAAAGGAAGAAAAGCTACGAAAAATTAAGTGTTTTAAAGTCTGATTGCAAAAAGAGGAAACATGCCAGGATGGCCCCTTACGACTGCATTGCTTAATTTCCAGGCTTTATTGTATTATGATTGTATGTATTTATAATTATTTTATTGTCACAACATATCTTATCCTAAAGTTGATTTTCAAAGATTAAACATTTCTATTGTAATTTGAAATGCTGAAGTTTGCCTCTTACCCAAACAAAATGCAAAATGTTTACGTTAGCGCAGAACGAAATGCTTCCTGGACCTTTGAAGACGGAAATAGCCCATGGACGGTTAACGTTTAAACTAGTGAATTGTCTTTCATATATATAAAGGAAATATTATTCTTGTCTTTCTCAGTAGGGTTTGATTTCATTCGTTTGTGATGGAAAACAGATGTAACATTGATGGGGCCTGATGAAAAGCTGCACAGTTCTGACATCTTTTCTACCTTCGACTGTCGTTAACGTACGTGCACGGTGTCCGACTGTTTATGGAGACAACGGACACTCTGTCTCCGGGTTACACGCTTTTTCATCGCATTTCCGTCCGATATTTCCCGAAAGACATGTCCAGTGGTCTTTGTCGTATAATCTAGATAAAAAAATATCATTCGTTGGCCGCCCAATCAACCATATGCGTTATTCTGAGGAAACTCTCGGGACAATGTGATGCCCGTCTTATATAATAACGTCGATCTAACAGGAGCATTATTCTCCCGTGATACGCATGTCCATAACGGCACATGACTCAAATTTAGTACAATTTTGGGGAGTAATTCGAAACAAAGTTCCTTATTTTCTATCTAAAAATAGCAGTATTCAAATTAATATCACACTGACCTTATTTCTGATTTATTGTGATGGCAGAGGGCAGATAACCCTGTTCAAGGGTGTGTCCAAGCCTCCATGGCAAGTTGGTGAACGACGTTGTTTACTGAAATACATAATAATACAAACAATAATAACATGCTGATCTTATATTCAAGAAGGACGTGTTGTTGAAAATATTATGATTAAACAGTGCTTCAATCAGACGACATAAAGGCTGCTCTTCAGCAGCATTAGGGAGGCTGCTGAAGTTCATTTGCTGGGTTGAACAGGGCTGGCAGGGTTTTGTGGCCTGTAATATAGTAGGCCAATTTGTTGGGGACTGGTTGCTGTTTTAAAACCCTAGTTTAATGGCAACACAGACAAATGCTCAGCCATTAATAGCTTAAATTAAGTCAAAAGTTTTTAAAGGAATGTTAATCAGAGTATGAGAAATAGAGTGAACATCCAAACAAAGCAATTGATCTTTGTAATGACTAAAACATTTTAAAGTTAAACTAAACATTGAAAGGTAAGGGGCAGTTTGAACATTATTTATTGCTGCACCAAAGTAACAAATTAAGAAGTAAAATGAGGAGGGAAGTAATTTTTTTTTAGGTCAAATTCCATACTTTGTTGCAAACTCTGTAAGCACCATTGTCCACAGTCCTATGATATTTACCAGAACTTTCTTCTGAACATTCAGACCAAAATTTGGCTCTGGACTGCTGTGTGGGCTAAAACTCCAATAAAAACCCTAAATCTTTCAGTAATGTTGATCCGTGCCTTTGAGTGGATTTCTGGTGGTGATTTTTGAGTGTGTAACCTCTCTGTGTTGTTTTCTTTGATCAAGTGGAGCTGCAATGAGCCCCGCAGGCCTTTATGGAGCCTGAGATCTGCTCCTCCTCGTGTCCCCTTTCTCTTGGGTAAACAGTTCTTTCAGAGAGGAAGAAGTCTTTGCACCAAAACCTGTTTTTCATCAGTGATTTTTAGGTGCACAGCTTGTGGTAGGAGTTTCCTCTGAGGTTTTGCACAGGTCATATTTTGACTGCAGATGTTCACAGCATTTTATGCAAACCCTTTTCAGTTATGTCTCAAGACGGTTTTAGTTAGTTCCTCTCTGTTTACGTTGCGTTAATGTTCATAATACTATTGTTCAAATCCATCCTCATGTGGTCAAACTACTTGTAAGGGCCGTTGTAGTTTCGGTTTGCTCCAGTTCCATTTGTACGCTTTTGTGCCAAGACATTTGTAGTTCTAATTTCAGCTTTGTGAACAGATTATAAGATGTAAAAATGCAAATATTTAGGGATGCGTTGATACCACTTATTTCAGACCAATAGATTACTAACACTTAAATCCTTGCCTTTTCTAAGTATAGTAGTAAAAATAAATACTCTTACCTTTGCAGTTCTTTTTTTTTTAAGTTTATTTTAATTCCATCATCTATTTTGCATCAGTCCTTTTGATAAATTTGCAATACATAGTTTACAATCCATTTAAATATTGTCATTTTCACTCATTTTAAAATATCACCAAACTGCAGACATGGTTTTAACAGATATTAACAAGGTGGTGTCCTGTGAAATGTAGTCCTATAAAGTTCGGTATATATAGTGTTTTATTAATGCAAAGATTGGATTTTGTCAGTACCCATACCCAATACTGGTATCAGTGCATCCCTGCAGAACTATGAGTCAAATCTGCATTAGCCAAAGGCTAAATGTCAACAGCCCTTTTTTTCTCTTGCAACGGTGGATCAGCAGGACAGTTGGTAGTCTTTCAGAGGGTTTTTTGTACAGTGTGATACCAACTCTTGCAGTAACATGTCAATATGTCTAGGTGAGTAAGACCGTAAATTGTGCCCAATTGCCATGTACATGGATGCATATAAATGTAATTGGTTAATACTGATTGACACTTGGCACATACTATTTTGCATACTTGTGAGATTGAGGTTTGAACGGATAAAATGACTTTGAAATAATTAACTACCCATTTGTTCAAAATAAATAAAAAAAATGCTTGAGTAAACTCAAACAAATGAAAGAATAATGCTCCATTGGCCTTAACCTTTCAAATTAATTTTTTCATGGTCAACAAGCATATTTGCCTGTTTGTGGTTCTTTGTGTAAACAGCCTTTATACTCCACATTAGCACATGTTGTGCCCAATTTTGGATCTTAGGTTTTCCTCACATTCCTTAAAATTGTTTCCCTTCCATGAGAATCGATTGTCTCTCCTCTTGGTTTTTATTGTGTTTATTATGCCATTTGTGTATGTTAGTGTTCTTTGATTAAAATTGAGCTTTTTGTGGATTAGTTCCTTCTGTGCTTTAGCTCTTGTGTTTTGTCATCTTGAATGTTCCTGTCTATTGTCAAAGCACTTTGTAAACCTTTGTTTTAAAAAGTGCTATGCAAATAAATTAATTATTATTATAAGACATTACATTTACGTATTTTTCAATCTACATAAACCATATCAATGTCATTATTATCTAACCCTATATCTTGCTTGAAAATATACCAATATCCCAGAGAATTCAGATTTTCCTGTCCTATTTTATATGAAAATCGTAGCATTTTGTTAAAATACCCTGTACACAGTGCTTCATCTCCACAAATCCCTCTGTTGTAAGAAAATCTGTGAATAAGGTGAGAATCAATGATATCAGTCAAATCCAAAGAGTCAGTGTTTTAGATCATCAATTCATCCTGGTTGTGAAAAACCAAATGCAACTTTAGTCATCTGAATTTTAGTTAGTTTTTTTCCAATACACTTGGCTCAATAAAGAAAATGAGGGAAGTAGTAATTCTCCGGAAGCTGCAGGAGTGCAGCTGTGGTTATGTATATTTTTCCTTTTTGAGGGTTTGAAGATATTTTCTGTGTTTCTGAATGCTTCCTAACAGTATGTAAACAACTGGATGCATAATCTATTTGCCTGTGAACATTTGTTGTTTGTCTTGTTTGAAGGACACACTTGAAACTTATCACGGGGATTTCTGTCTGTAAAGACTGAGTGGAAATATTTTAGAAGTTTTGTCAAAATAACAAAGTGGTAAGCATTGTTTGAGTTTTCCTCTGAACATAAGAACTATAACCACAAGATAACAGTTTTAACCCAGTGATACTGGAACCATGACGGCAAAGATAATGATGAAAATCAGGGTGAAGGTTGTATTGCATGTATAGTCATGTTTAACTGAAACAATTTTGCTGACTCTCTATCATCAACACCATATTATCCCAGTGTTGCAGGAAGTATTGCGGTCTGGTGTGGGTATATTTGTTTTCATACACTGAGTGACAGAGAGCATTTGTAATGGACTCAGTTATCGATCTAAAAGTATACAGTTAGTTTTTTTATTACTTCAGACATCACCACTTTATAACTTTGCTGAATACTCTTTGAATATGTCTGAGCTTTCATTCACAGGCGTTGCCAACTAACGTTCAGAATTTTAGCATTTTCTTCAACACTCGGAACATTTTCTTGCATCAAATAAAAACAGTGTGATTCCTTTTTTTAGAGGATGTTATTTGTTGCAGACATTAATCAGTCTTGATTTGATCACTGATGTGACCTTCCCACCCACCCCCCACCCCACTGTGTCTATGGCATTTTTGTGTGTTTGCACAACACTGTTTGTCTAATTTGATAACATTTACAGAGTTAACAAACAGAACTGCAGACTGTGTGTGCAGGAGATATAAGATTTTGCTCCTTTGTCATCGCAGGCTTTCTAAAGCCTGTTTTTTGCATCTACAAGGTTGCGAGTGTCTGCACGGCCAGAATGACTTCAAATGTTAAGTCACGCCCGGGGGTCTTGTGCAGCAGATTTTTGCCTGGCTGTTCATATCCAAAAAGTTTTTACAGACGCGAAATACAAGAAGTTGGCTAACTTTGATGTACTGCTGACATTAGTTTAAAAACAGGCTAAAAAAGAGTTTCTAAAATATCTTTTTATATATACAACCCATAATTCTTCATCTGTCTCTGACATTGTCCTTACAGTACCAGGAATACCAGGAATGAGGTATAATCTCAACAGTGCGGTGCAGGGATGACATCTTTTTGTTGGCCAATGTGGAAGTTAGCGTTGAGCTTGTTCTCTCTAGTAAAAGCCTATGGGATTTTTCACTGTTTTCTCGTATCAAAAAAATATTAAATTTACATATTCTTTCCTTTGTGATAACCTTTATGAATGAACCTACTTTTCAAGACTTTTGAAGCTTGAACTTAATTGGCGAGGGTTAAAAGCTATTATGGACCTACAACATGGCAGCTTGTCTTAGAAGCAGCAAACATATTTCCAATATAAAATGGCTTTTTTATTTGAGAATTTCCTCTTAATCATATGACCTGATCAAGTTGGTCCTCATGGCTTTGACAAAAGTGTATTCATCATTGTTTGTTAAAAATCTTCAGAAATGCTTGCAATAGGGTTGCTGGCCATTTTTGTAGTCCATCTTAGCAGTTTGTTAGCTACAGTCCTTTTTAAACACATACATGCTTTAAAATTTAAAAGCGGGCAACAACAGATTTATTTTATCATCTCAGATTAAATATTAAAATCTTGCGTGCATGTGCTAACCTAGAACCAGTATTTTAAATCACCTATAGTTTTAGAATTTGGAGCCAGGAAGTGCTAAATACTAACTCACCGCTGCATCTTTGGACTCATTTCTGCACCACTCCATAGTTTAAAAAACAGTAGAGATGAGGCAGATAAAGGTGATACCACATCATGCAAATGTTTCAAAAGGTGTTGTTTTTCTTGTAAATATTTCTTTCACTTGATGGTAAAGCATGTCAAAACTATTTAAGGAAGAACCTCCCATGAAACAAAGACAAGTTGATAAATTCACCATCTTTGACATGTATGATGAAGAGCCCCCATCATTTGTCTTAAGTGCACTAATACTTTGCATTATCACCAGTCCCAATTTTTGCTGAATACTTGTACAGTGTCACCATGGGGATGAAGGTAATGAAACAATAATATGTGGGGTTTTTTTATGATTGATAAGCTCTTTCTTAGTATTTTAGAGTTGTCATCTGTTTGAAGCATATTTCAGTAACTGTTGTTTGGTTGTTACACTTTTCTAAATCTTGTTTACAGAACATGAATGAAAGACATCTGTACATTGCTCACTGTGTGTTTAAAGTTTGTACATAAATTATGAAAAGAAGGATGAATTTGTTGGCATGAAAATGTCATGCTTTGAAAAAAGATATTGAATTGTCTTTTCTTAATAAATTCTCCAAAGTATTTATATATGTATGCGACTTTGAAATTCACATTAGAAAAAGTGTCTTGCTGTAACTAAGTGAGTAGCTGGTGCTCATGGTGCCCTCTCACCCAGTTTAAGTTGTTTCTTTTAAGTCCACTCCCTGAAATAAACCCAGACTTCCTGTAAGTAAAAGCATATTTTTTTGAAATAAACTAATTCAGATTAATTCAATGAAGCTAAATGTCAGACAAAAAGAGATTGAAAATATCAGCAGACTGGCTATCACATTTTTTTGATTTTGGCATTTAATGACGAGGACTGTTTCACCACAAAACTACAAACACATATGTTTCAAGGAGATTCATTGTTTCTGTGGAATTATTTCCCCCCCCCCTCCCAAAGTAAAAAAGTCTCACCTTACAGTGTAAGAACAAAGAACAAAGATCAGCTGTTTGGTTGGATTTTAATCATTTTATTTTGTTTTTCTCTCATAGGACTGGCAGCCTCCATTTGCCTGTGATGTTGACAGACTGAAGTTCACACCCCGGATACAAAGACTTAATGAGCTAGAGGTAAAGTTTGTTGTTTGGTTCATTGGCTTTAATGAAAGAGTGAAAGAAAAATATGCCGTCAACTTAAATATTGGCTTCAATATTGGCTAACACCAGCCATGTTAAAGAGATTGTAGGATTGTTTAAGAGATTTCTACAATGGTCAACAGTTTATACCTTGAGTACAAGGGTCACGTATGAGTTATTTTGCTCATTTTCCATTAACGGTTGCCTCCATTTTTAACAAACAAATGTCAAACAAAATAAACTGTGTGTGTTCAGGCCCAGACCAGAGTAAAACTCAACTTCTTGGACCAGATCGCAAAGTTCTGGGAGCTTCAGGGGTGCACTCTGAAAATCCCCCATGTGGAAAGAAAGATTTTGGACCTTTACCAGCTGAATAAGGTACAAGATGCAAATCCTGACCAGCTATTTTGAGTATGTTAACAAATGTTAAGCAGCACTTGGCAAACAAACTTAATGCACACTTCCTTTCTTCCTCAGCTGGTGAATGAAGAAGGAGGCTTCGATGCTGTCTGCAGAGAGAGGCGATGGACAAAGATATCTGTCAAGATGGGCTTTGCTCCTGGTAAAGCTATTGGCTCTCACCTGCGGGCACACTATGAGAGGATCCTGTATCCATACAACCTGTTCCAGACAGGAGACAATCTGCCTGTACGTTCCTCACTCTTGTTTTTACGCTCCCACAGGAGAGCAACACTAACCAGACTTAATGTCAACAGGGGAGTAAATATTTACAGCAGACAAATGAATCCATGACTGATACATCCAAGATGGCTGCCTTGTTTTGTTTGGGCAGTTTGTGCCACTTTCCTCAGAGGCTAAACACATTAATCATAGCAGTACAACCGTCAGGCAATTCACTAAAATCCTGCTACATTTGTTAGATTTGTTTTAATGCAGTGCATTTTTATCAGTGCCTTTGAGGGTTATTTAAGCTTTTTTTTTCCTGGATTTACTTTTTATTCCATTCTTCTGTCTTATATCAGTTTTTCAACTTTTGGCTTCCCCTCTTTTCAGAAAGCCACCTTGACCAATGACACTAAAGATAAGGAGTACACCCCCCATGACCTGCCCCAGAGACAGTCTGTCCAGCCTCAGGAGACGTGCAGCATCGCTCGCAGAGCAAAACGCATGAGATCAGAAGTGAGTCCTCACAATCCCCTTGTGTACACTTACCATAATGAGGTATAAACACAAATGGATTTTTTGTACAATATCCACAAGCTGTTTTTTCAAAACTCACGATAGCCAATGCCAATATTGATTCAAGCATACATTTTTTCAATTGCAAAGATCACCCAAATATCACCTGTACTAGAACTGAACTGTTACTCCTGTGGTTACAGTTTGTTTTTGTTTTTAAGAGGTTTTTATGCCCTTTAGTGTGTTTAGCATGTCTCCTCTGCCTGACAGAGCGCTTCGTTGTTCAAGACAAAAAGTCAGCAGTATCAGGACTTCTCCCTCTGCCTCTATCTCTGGTGCCAGAAGCTGCTTGAAACGTCATTTTCCCCAGGCCCCATATGAATAGACCCTCCAGTGTGGTGTCCTACCATTGTTTCATTGTCAGTTTAAGCTTACTGGTTTGAGGTCGCAAGCCCACTGCAGAGTAGAGATGGTAGAATGAATGCAGGTCTGTTGACAACATGGCGCAGAGCAGTTCTGAACTAACCAATTAACCGACAAGAGTTGAACTGCCAACCCCACAGAGCAAACTGGGCCCACGTGATTTAGGGAGCTTCAAGGAGTGAGAACGATAAAAGAAAAAAAAAATAAGCTGATGTTGGTTTGTTAGTTCTGTTTACAAACTTCTCGAACTCAATGGAGCATCATGGCACATTGGTACATACTACTGAAATATACACACAGTAGATCAACAGTACAATTTGGAAGAAAATTTTATATCTGCATAGATGGATAATTAACCTTGTGAACAATTACCCACCATTACAGATGTTGGGCCACTGATACCATGCATCCCTTGTCATCTTTACCATGCATTTTCCTCATTGCGTAGAATTAGTCCAGTGTTTTTGTGTACAGATGTTTAAACTACATGTTTGTTTGTATCATAGATAAGAGAAAAGATGAATATAATCACATCTGTTGAACATCTACCTTTTGTTCCCTTTGAAATCTCACTGTGCTTCTAACAGAGGTGTGTTAAAACCGAGCCTGAAGAGGTCTGTGAGAATCGTCCTAACCTCAGGAGGAGGATGGGAACATATGCCACCAAATATGAACCGAGTAAGACCAAACAAGCATTTTTGTGTGGAAATGTTTCATGTGATATGACCTACACCATTTGAGGGTCTTAACATGTCCTTACTTCTCAGTGAGGATGGCGATCTCTGAAGTGAAAAAGGAGCCCATGGACTATGAGGTTACCAGAGATTATGAAGAAAAAGCATTAAACAAGAAAAACAAACCAGCTTCTAACAAGGTAGATTTATTGTTTTATATAACTCAGATATTATGAAATCAAGTTTATTTATCCATGTTGTAATGTTTTCCATAGCTATAAATGATAAGTGCATTAGAAAATGGCACAGCACAACAGCGCACTCAGAAGTGTTGCCTATGCTTAGGTGGAGCAGTACATTTGCCTGGTGTGTGACAGTGGGAGCGCAGAGGACCGCCTGTTGCTGTGTGATGGCTGTGACGACAGCTACCACATCTTCTGTCTCATCCCCCCCCTCCATGATGTTCCCAAAGGAGACTGGAGGTGTCCGAAGTGCCTGGCTCAGGTGAGAGTCTTCATCTGCAGGGTTTTACTCCCCGACAGAGAAGTTCAAAACTTTTAACAAAAAGACAAAAATGCTGTGTTTTTTTTACCTATATGTTTTATTTAATTGTATTTACAGGAATGTGGAAAACCTCCTGTTGCTTTTGGCTTTGAGCAGGCAAGCAGAAGTTACACCCTTCAAGCTTTTGGAGACATGGCCGACTCCTTTAAGTCTGATTATTTCAACATGCCTGTTCACGTACGTTTACTTCCCCTGTAACATGATGTCAGTGCTGTTTGTTTCTACTTTGGTCAGTAAACATGTATTTTACTGGTAATTACCTGAGTCACAACCTAAATACCTGGAAAATAGTATTTGAAAGTTCTTAAGTTTTTAATTAATGGATAAAAGTTGCCTTATGGATTAGGCATGCATCATCATTGCTATAGTTAATTTATTTAGTCCCATATTTAACCTAAAGGGGGGTGAAGGGAGCTCTTTTTTGGGTCAAGACAATGCTGTCTGACTGATGCTCAAAAATTTGATGTTCTTGATATTTGCACTGATGACAAAGACTTTTGAGTTTTGGAACTTTTGACAAAACTAGCTTTGTTTCCTAAATGTGCGTAGGTGTTTGTTAATGCAGCATATCATGTCCTCTTCTTATTTCAGATGGTTCCTACTGAGCTGGTGGAGAAGGAGTTCTGGCGTCTGGTCAGCACCATTGAGGAGGATGTCACTGTGGAGTATGGAGCAGACATCGCCTCAAAGGAGTTTGGGAGCGGGTTCCCAGTGAAGAACAGCCATTTTGAAGTTGCTCCTGAAGATGAGGTACAAATCCTCAGCTGTTTTGGAGAGATTGTCCAACACATGTGGCCAGTTTTTTTGTTCTTAGATTCAGCATCACAAGGAACTAAAAAAAAAACTTGAGTAAAACATTTTTTTAAAAGCTCTGGCTATGGTGTTCTAAAAATAGATTTTTGTAAGTGTAGAAAAAGAGCAAAAAAAGTTAAAACTTTGACCATCAAGGCAAAATTGACTTTGAAGTTATTGAATGTTGAGTTTTCAAAACAAGGTAGTATTCCCCAACCATGACAAGAGTATTGCTGATAGCTTGGAAAATAATTAACTCAAATATTCTGTTCTGTCCGGTTGTCATTCACCAGTATGCTTTCACATTATTTGATGGGTCAAGTTATTGTACAAGTACAACTGAAAGCTGTCTTTTAAAATGTATGTTAACTTGTTGGTCTGACAAATCTTTCTTGTTATTTAAATCAAGTCTCTTTTAGTCAAATGATCAATTTGGTTGCATCTGATCCTGTGGAGAGATGACATTTGTCTTTTTTTTTACTCAACATTAGGCATTATACTACGTTTATTAGACACCCAAGACATGATGTAAATGGTCAACCACACCAGGACATGGGGCCTTTTAATATGAAATTTTGGATGTTTGAGACATCTCTCTGATCTGCAGCATTACCTGACCAGCGGCTGGAACCTGAACAACATGCCAGTGCTAGACGCTTCAGTGCTGACTCACATTACAGCGGATATCTGTGGGATGAAGTTACCCTGGCTTTACGTAGGCATGTGCTTCTCTTCATTCTGCTGGCACATTGAGGACCACTGGAGTTACTCCATCAACTACCTTCACTGGTATTGCGCTGTCTCCTAACTTTTCTGTGTGTCTGATATGTGAAAATAAATGTACACACTAGAATCAGTCTGGTGCATTCACAGGGATGTAGACAAGAAATGTAGACATGAAATATGTTTTTTAATATACTTTTGCCTTCATGGTCAGGGGGGAGCCAAAGACATGGTATGGCGCTCCTGGTTATGCTGCAGAGCACCTCGAGACTGTCATGAAGAACTTGGCACCTGAGCTGTTTGAGTCACAGCCAGACCTTCTTCACCAGCTGGTCACCATCATGAACCCCAACACGCTGATGAACAATGGCATCCCGGTAACCTGCTGCTCCACATATTTATTGATTATCACATTAAACTGGAGACAAAGCCTAATCTTTAACCACTTTGAAAAGTGTAAAGGAAAGTAAAGATGAGAAACATTTCGGCACCACAGAGAGTTTGTCAATAAGGTGTGCCCTCTGACCTCAGCAGACAAGATAACAAGTTCAAATGTTGCAGTTAATAACCCAAGTTGATCATAAATGTCAAGTGGTAGAATCAATCAAAATCCAAATTACTTTTTTTTGTTCAAAATATACATAAATCCAGACTTGAGATGTCTCCTCTTTTGAGGGTACTAGCTGTATAATTATTGGCATAATGACACAAGAATCTAACAGCCCTTCTTTTTTCTCTTAAATACATCTAGATCTATCGCACTAACCAGTGTGCAGGAGAGTTTGTCATCACTTTTCCCAGAGCCTACCACAGTGGATTCAACCAGGGTTTTAACTTTGCTGAAGCTGTCAACTTTTGCACCATGGACTGGGTAAGAAAATTTAAATTCTTTTTACTTATGTTGACTTGTATATTGTGGCTGCACACCAACACTATGTTCTCTGTATAACTGTCCTTACAGTTAACTGAAAATTGGGTTTTACTTAAGCAGAAGCTGTTTAAATGTCCATATCAGGCCTTGTCTGGATGTAGGATTGTATTTTGGGGGGAAAGGAGTCTTTTCTGTGCCTTTTGGCTTTTTTTGTAAACACAAATGTGGTTCTGTCACTGTAAACACACTTTTAGGAAAAATCAATCCATAGTGAAGATTTCCAGAAATTCGTACAGACAGCATTAGTACAGACAGAAATACCCTAGTGTGTGCTGGTTTCTCTTCTCCGTGACATTACTGTTCATTGTTTGCACTTTTATTTACATTTTGTGCCATTACAGACTTTACTGAACATTTAACGTTTTAATGTTGGTAACTGGACTTTTTCATGCCTACACAAATAATCAGTTGCTTTCCCACTATTTTCTGACATTTGACATTTTGATGATACTGTACAAACCCTGCCAACATTTTGAAACTGACTCCCTGTTATTGTTTACAGAGTGACAGTGTAAACCATTGACCCTTTGCTGCCTGTGTCTGTGGTTGAAGTAGTTACAATAGATGTTGAAACAGGCAAGAATATTCCCAAAAACATATTTAAATTTTTTCATCCGAGTATCAGTCCTACCTCTTCAGATAAATCTTGAAATAAAAATGAATGAACATTTGCAAAGACTGACAATCAGCTCTAGTTAACATGGTCACAAGTGAAATAATACATTAATTATATAATAATTAAGTTTTATCACTGCTCAGACCTCAGGTAGATGGAATTAATTTGTAAGCTAAATAGTCATTGCATGGAGAGATCTCTTTAGCATGCCATGGATCTCATAGCATGCAATCAGTGTTGTGTTAGTGGGCTTTAATCTGGATGAAAATGTTGTTGAACTCTTCAAATGAGTAGCCTTTCAGTGCAACTAGATCCGCCTGATTACCGATCTATCATGTGGTCTGCAGAGGCAGCTATAAGCTAGAAGCAAGCCTGTAAACAATGTCTGCTTGTTCAAAGATTAGCATAGATGCTGCCTGCTTTTGTCACATTTTTATCAGAACTGGGCAACATTTCTTCATTAAATGAGGAACAAAGACCATAACTGAAAGAATTTCTCAATGGAAAATATATTTTTGCCTCTCTCTTGATGGGTTTTGACAAAAGTTTTGGCTGTATGATTTGGCTCCAATTACTCACTTGCAGCAGTAGTGCCCGCCTACTCCATCATCTTATTGGCCCACTATGAATGTGACTGACAACATGATCATCAAGTTGCCCACTGGATATGTTTATAAAAGGTTCTTCCCTCCCCAAACACTTTCTGTGGGCTGATGCCCAGGAACAGTGAAATGTATCCTGTACAGTATATATTGAGTTGTCTGGTCTCCAAATGTGTGGACCAGACTGTTTCTTTAGACAGGGGAGGAAAACCTGTACTGTAGAATCTGCCATTTGGGTGCAGACATTGCCTCATTTTTTGTTTGCTTGTTTTTTAAATGTATTTTTGGGGGGTTTCTGTGTCTTTATTGGATAGCTAGAATGATAGTGAGTCGTTTCTGTTGCTCAGTTTCTTCTTAATCAAATTCTGTCTTTGTATTTCCTGACAGATGCCCATTGGTCGTAACTGTATAGACCATTATCGCCAGCTGAGCAGGTACTGTGTTTTCTCCCATGACGAGATGGTTTGTAACATGGCCTGTAAAGCTGACATGATGGAAGTGGAGCTGGCCGCTGCAGTGCAGAAGGAGATGACTGCCATGGTTCAAGAGGAAGAGGAACTCAGAGCAAAGATTGATAAAATGGTGAGAGGGTCTTGTCTGTAGCTGGAAGTAAATGAAGTTCAATGAAGAGAGGATAGCTTTTTAGTTTTTCAGCAACTCTTATGAGGACTTTAAACTTCACAAATGCTTTGGATGCACAGACTTAACGTGTCTGCACATCTGTCTCATAAGTTTCTGCGTGTTCTCAAAGCCTCTAATGACTGTGGATGTGTCTCCCCAGGGTGTGGTGCAGTCTCGACAGGTTGATTATGAACTGCTCCCAGACGAGGAACGGCAGTGCTGCAAGTGTCGGACCACCTGCTACCTGTCTGGCATCACCTGTGCCTGCAGTCCTGGCATAATGGTTTGTTTGTACCACGCCCAGGACCTCTGCTCCTGTCCTCGTAGCAACCTCACACTCCAGTGAGTATTCAGAAACCATGACAGCTGAATTCACTCTCATTTTACTTTTATTATCAAATATAAGCAGGTAGGTCCAAGGTTACTTTTTGTAGGCTAAAGGGCACTTGTGCCAATTTCTTCCTAATGTTTATAACATAGTGAAAAGGACTTTAACCACAGGCATTCAAAAAATTAGTCAACAATTAAAATGACTGGAAATGTCACCTTTGCTGAACTCCTTGAGCAAGACTACAGAAGCAAAGACTTTTTTTGCCTTGAATAATGTTGATATTGTCAATCAATGAGACACAAACTAATCAACAGCAGTAATGTGCAGTAGATGAAGCATTTAAATATTTATATAATATATATTCTAAATACTATTGTGTTTCTATCAAAATACATGACAGTGTTACATTTAAAACGTTTTCAATCTGACAGTTCTTATAAGATACACATCTCTATCTCAAAAATGATCTTTAACAAACAGAAGATACAAGAAAGGTCAAGGTGATTCTTGAAATCCCCGGTGTTGAAAATGTCTTTTTCTCATGAAAATGTTTTTTTTTGTTTTTTTTTTTTAGAGTATAATCGCAAAAAAAAAACAAAACTACAAAATATGCAAATGCCAGACTGCTCAGATCCCTCAGAGATGTCGACATGAAAATGTCACTTTAAAGTTCATGATATTAGGCAGGAATTTCACTGAATTTCTGTCTGCTTTGTTCAATGCTTTGTTGTCTCTACAGTTTTAAGTTTACACTGGATGAGCTGTATCCCATGAGGGCAGCGGTGAAGCAGCGTGCTGAGTCCTTTAAAGAATGGGTCCGTAATGTGCAGGAGATCTTGGAGAACAATGGAAGCAAGAAAAGAGGTCAGGAAAGAAGGCAATTGTAAAACTGCTTTTTATCTCCCATATCTTTTCAAGAAATGCATACCTCACAGTTACATGTCTTACAATAAGTTCCACATTTCTTTTTAGGTCTGGAAGAGTTGCACAGTCTGGTGGAGCAGGCAGAGACAAAAGCCTTCCCGCAAACCAGCCTCTTGGATCAGCTGCGTGTGGTCACCTCGGAGGCTGATAAAGTTGCTGTCATGGCACAACAGCTGCTCAACGGGAAGCGGCAGACGAGGTACTTAAAAGAAATTTGATGTTTGTCCTCTCTGAGTGCAGTACAACTGTGTCAAAAACCTCAGGCAGTTTTTCTTTGAAAGATCAGTTAAGGAGTTTTGTGTTGCTTTCAGGTACCGCTCTGGTGGAGGAAAATCTCAAAGTCAGAATGAGCTGACTGTGGAGGAGCTGAGGTCTTTTGTGCGCCAGTTTGACAGTCTCCCATGTAACATAAGACAGGCTCCTTTACTGAAGGTTAGCTATATTGATATGCCTAAACTTTAATAGTTCAATTAATGAAATGATTTATAACTTAAAATTGTCTTTTTTTTCATGTAAGAGAACTCAAGTTTGTTTTTGCAACAAATTTCTTATTTCTTGTGTAATGCAACCTTCAGGACCTGTTGACCCGGGTTGATGAATTCCAGCAGCACAGTGAACGTCTCCTCTTTGGTGAAACACCGAGCCCGCAAGAGCTGCAGGAGCTGTTGGATGTGAGTCTGGGCCTGGATGTAGAGCTGCCTCAGCTACCTCTGCTGAGGGAAAGACTGGAGCAGGCCCGCTGGCTGGAGGCGGTGCAGCAGGCCAGCAGCCGCCCAGATAGCCTCTGTTTGGACACCATGAGGAGACTGATCGATCAGGGCGTGGGTTTGGCTCCTCATAGTTCGGTGGAAAGAGCCATGGCTCGCCTGCAGGAGCTGCTGACGGTGTCAGAGCAGTGGGAAGAGCGGGTGCTGGGCCTTATGGAAGCGAGGTGAGGATGCATGGCTACAAGTTTTCACAACATTTCCATAACAAACAAGAGACAGTTGGCGCATACCAAGCATTTTGGTCCTTAGGATGGTATAAGAAGAATAAATAATCTTCTTAAAGCGCTGTTAGCTAAGTGGATATGGCTATGCCCATGTCCAATGGTCAAAATCTGGATAGTAGCTTTTCTTACACATCTTTTTCCATTTTCTTTTTATCTCCTCTGGGTACAACTCTTTCAAATCTCTTACAAGTCAAATAAATGCAATGAACCCCCAAAAAAAAATCTAAAAAATGTCTCCTGCAACAGGAATTTAAGAATGAAAATGTTCAATATGTACTTCTGAGCTATTATGAAAAGCATACAAACACAACGATGACTGGCACTTAATGTAGATTGCATAACACAATGTTCATGTTCTAGAAGTTTTGTTTTTTACCTCATTTTGACACATAGTATATTTGTGATTAATTTCTTGACAAGGGGAGTCATATGCAAAGAGAAATCAAGAAGCAGCTTTGGTATCAGACTGTGCAGAGGGAAATGTGCCAAGTTTGAAGAGTGGGGACATGCTTGACAAAGAGGATCATAGCATTGTGACAGTATTTAGCCTACTAATAGCTAATAGAGACCACAAACTGTGGGGCACTAGACACTGACATAATAAGCACCTTTACTTAACTGATGTTTGCTGAATATCAAACTTAAAAGTAACACTCTCTTTGCAGGGTCAGAAAAAGTAACCTACATCAGAAATGGTTAAAACCTTGAACATGCACATTATTTTTACCAAAGCTCATGTCACTTTACAGACCGTATCCAGGCATAGAAACACTTGAAGCTGCTCTACAAGAAGTAGAAAACATCCCTGCATATCTGCCAAACTGTTTGCAACTGAAGGACGTTGTAATCAAGGCCAGGAAGTGGCTTCATGAAGCTGAAGCGCTGCAGGTAAAATACTATTTAACTGGGGCCACACTGAATTATGAGGGCTGATTGATAAGTTGTGAGCCTTGTATTGAAGAAGATAAGCAGGGATGTCCTTTTTCAGCTCTACTATTCCCTGACTATTTAAGGCTGTGTACCCGAAGACTGGTGTCATTTGTTCAGTTTATGACGAAGAGGTAGCACTCTAAAGTAAACAAGGCAAGTGACTTTTGCAAAATGGACAAAATGCCCCTGTTCACAATTCTGTCATTGCCATGGCTGCCATTAAAGATTGTGTCTTTGAATTGATTGAGCATCCGCCTTATTCGCCTGATCTCGCTCCATCAGACTTTCATCTATTTCCAAAATTGAAAAAGGACATTTCCGGTACCTACTTTCAGTCAGATGGTGACGTCATACATGCAGTGGAGGACTTTCTGTGATCAAGAAACGGTCAAGAAAAGGACTTCTTTAAAAGTGGCATTGAGGCCCTTAAACATCGCTGGCAAAAGTGTATAGATACTGAAGCGGATTATGTCGAAAAATAATGCAATTTGTCTGCCAAAAGTCAAACCTTAAATATGAGGCTCACAACTTATCAATCAGCCCTTGTATTTCATCATTTAGCCTCTCAAGTAATACTAGTTGTGTGTGTTTTTGTAGCTCGGGGGCCGTATTCCTGTGCTGGACAACCTCTCTGAGCTGGTTCTCAGAGCTGAAAGTATACCAGTGGGACTAGACCCACTGAACAGGCTGGAGGCCCTTGTTAGTGATGTACAGATGTGGAAGGAGAGCGCGACGAAGACATTCCTACAAAAAAACTCTCCTTTCTCCCTCCTTGAGGTAAGAAATATTTGTGCTTCATATTAAGCTATCCTCCAAAATGTTTGCTCCAAAAATAAAAACATTTCTTGATTTTTGATTCACAGGTTTTGTGTCCCAGATGTGACGTGGGAACTGGATATCAGAGGTCAAGGTTTAAGAAATCAAAAGAAGCTGTACAGATCTGTAAAAAGTCTTCAACAAAGCTGGAGTGTCTGAGCGATGTGGAGAGAGCGCTCTCTGAAAGTAGAGACTCTGCCTCTGCTGTGAGTTGGGCATAATGATTTTTTTATTCACTCATTCATTTAATGTAATCAGGGTGGCTAAAACAGAAATGCCTAAATGTTGACATTTTCATGACTTAAGCCTAGTTTTCTGTCTTGTCTCACCCATTTAATCACTTAATTTCAGACCATCTATAATCCATCTATTCTAAGAGTCAATGATGAATATTTCAGGCCTGGAATTCTTCCAAAGGGTTGTTTTAACTCAATGATGTGAGGATGAGATTGAGTGTTAAGAGGACCACTGCTTTGTAGGGAACCTGAGACTTAACTGAAGAGCTTAGCCTGTATACAAAAAATGCTGAAGAATGTAAATTCTTTCAATACTTGAAATTTCATTGAATGGCATAGTTTTCCTCTAGTTAAAAATCCAACATTCCTTGTTACCCTGGAGCCCCCCTCTCTCTCTTCTTTGTGTTTTCTTTGTCTCTCCCCCGTCATACAAAGGCAGATATGGCATTGAATTCTTGAAGTATAAACATTATTTGCATTATTTTTCTTTTAATAATTGAATGTAATGTTTTTAAGTCACTTTGTGGTGCTACCTCACAGCTTGATTTTGTGCATACACAACAAGTCTTGGGCCGTAATCATGCATTTCCATATGCAGTATTGCACTTAACTCAGCTTAACTACATTCTGTCATAACAGTACATACTCCTCCTCAACACAGCCTGGCTGTGTGAAACTGCTGTTCAGTCCAACACATCAACAAATGAGGCAATGATGGATCAGGTTCCAGTTCTGTGACTTTTTCAAGGCATGGAGACAAGTTATTTTCTAAAGATATTTGCAAAGCAGGGAGAGCACAAGAGAGCTCAGGAAATCATACAGATACAGAGGTACAAAGGTAATAATAAGGTAGGGTTTATATCTCTGTTGGACGCTTGTGACGCTCCAAGTGTCAATAAGGTTTTAAAGATATTAAAAGTTTGATAAATTAGGGAAAGTCATGGCCTTGAAAAGTATAAAAAAATTCTTAATTACAAAGGCATATGGTACTGATTTTTTTTTTATCTTGTTCCTATTTTTGTATATTCATTGAAATAAGTTACAGCTCTAATTTTTAGAATAAAGTTTTAACCACATGCCTTGTGGAACTTTAAACTTATTCAGATCTGATGGCATTTCATTTGCATTTATGTTGTTGTGCCTAGTCAGCATGTAAACACTATGCAATCAAGTCTAATGTGTTTGATTTATGTACATTTTTTTGGAGAAGTTGTTTGAGGAAAAGAAGTTGAAGCTACAGCTGAGGCCTATTTTTTGTAGTATAGAGAGCAAGGATAGACGTGCAGCAAATGCTTGAGCTGGAATTGAACTTTAACATTGTTTTGACTTTTCAAAACAAAAAGTGACATTGAGGTAAAACTTGTGTTGAGCAAGATACAAGCACAAAGTTTGCATACTCTGCAAGAAGAGATCTTAAAAAGTTTTATAAAGGTTCTTTAAAGGTTTTCATAGGTTGGATTATGGTTTCTGAAGTGTTTTTTCCCCAATCATGAACCTTGCATTGAGACTGTTAACTAATTTGTTCCCAACCAAAATCCAAATCACTGAGTTATAATTAGTCAGTTGTGTTACCTTACAGTCTATATAAAACAAAGTGTGTTGCTAATGTAACTGACAAGAAATTTAAGCTGCTCTGGGGTCTTTTAAATGTATAAATAGTGCTCACCTTAACCTCAAATTATCTGTAGGCAGGTAAGATTCTTTAAAGGAAAGAAAAACATTCTGTGGAAAGCACCATTAGTGCGTTCCTAAATGAGATGTAATTTGGCTGCTTTTATATTTTCATTAAATTATCTTTCTTCTCCACAGATGGCCACTCTGGCTGAGGTCCACCAGAGGGAGGTGGAGGTCTTGTTAGCTCTTCGCTCTTCAAATGAGTCTAAGCTGCTTCCTGCTGAGAACTGTTGTGCACTTCATGTTTGTGTTTGCCAAAAGGCTCCTTTGGGTGCCATGGTGCAGTGTGAGCTTTGCCGAGAAGTTTTCCACTGCAACTGTGTCGAGATAACCACAGAGCATAAGTATGGCCAACCTTGGCTCTGCCCGCTCTGCCAGCGGTCGAGGAAACCCCCTCTGGATAAGGTCCTGCCCCTGTTAGCTTCTCTGCAGAGAATTCGGGTTCGTCTGCCAGAAGGAGATGCTCTGCGGTTCCTTATTGAGAGGACGGTGCGATGGCAGCACCGGGTTCAGCAGGCGTGCACAGACGGACTGTTGGAGAGAGTGTCAAAGACGGTCAGTGAGAAACAAGTTAAAAAACACAAACTATAATTTTATTTTGAACATCACTTATCACGGAAGGGTCTGTTTGTGTGTGGCAGTCACTGACAATGTCGTCAACACACCAGTTGTTCTCTTCTATGCTGAACTGAACTGATTTTGTATTTCAGGGGAGAAACAAATCATGCTTTCATCTGCTTCAGGAGAGGAATGGTTCAGTTTTTCACACAGAGCACCAGTGTGTTCCTCTGCAGGGTCAGTGCTGAACTTTTTAAACACTTGCTTTTTATTTTATGTTTGAATTTGGTCTCTAAGCTTTTTTATTCTTTGTCTTTGTCTTTGGCTGCAGGCCTGAGTCCTGAGGTGGAGGAGCTGATGGTGGAGGGTTTCCTCCTGCAGGTCACTCTACCTGAGACTGAGAAGCTGTACAGATACCTGCAGTACAAACTGGTCCCCAGACAGCGATCACACAGCCCTCTCAGTGAGAGCGACAGTGGTGAAGACCAACAGTCCCATAGAGGAAACCACCACCACAAAAAGGTAACAGCAGTAATCATTGAAAAAACATGCAGGATGTTTTCTTAATTGACTGTCGACTTTTGTATTCCTTTACATTAGTTCATCAGATGCTAATTTGACCACACTTTGGTAAGCCATTCAGATTTTGCATTAACACCACAACTCCAGTGACCTGCGATAAAGCTCACTTTTAACTGTCCAGCACCTCAGTCAGTTTATTTACTTAATTCTGTTTCCTTTATATGTATGTTTATGAGAAATGAAGAAAAGCCACATATAGATTTACCTCTCCAAGTTACTGCAGACTGGTCGAAAGAGATCATTAACAAAAAAATGACAACACTCAAAAGTAGGATCAAATAAAATGAAACCATGGCTTGAAACCATACTTGATTTTGGTTCAAATTATTATTGCCTCCACCAATGAGGTTATGTTTTTCCAGGCATTTATTTGTCTGTTAGCAAGATAACTTGTAAAGTAATCTCCAGATTTTGATGAAATTTTCAGATAATGTTAGTCATGGCACAAGGAAGAACTGATTGGATTTTGGTGGTGATACCAAATCCAGATGCTGATCCAGGCATTTTTAAGGAATTTGCTAACATTGTGAGATAAGGCAGTTCCTCCCGTTTTCCATAATAGTTAAGTTAACATTGCCAGAATTGCCTTGACAGAGGTTTGTCCTCTCAAAGCACTTCTAGTTATTATGATATTTCTTTCAATTTAAAAAGAAATATGGAGGCAAATACTTAAAGCCCTATGTTTTTTAGTTTTCTAAGGGTTTTGGTGGGCTTCAGCCGACCTAAAGTTTTCAGACTGGGCCATAGCAGACTTAAGGGAAAGGCTGATCAATGCTATGAAACCAATCCGGATAAAGGCATCCCAGAGCACCTCCATATGCAGTCTTAGTTATCATACATCAGGTTGTCTTTAGGGCTCATTTAGAAGTGTTCACACCCAGCAATAAGGATTTGTACTCTCCATCTGGTCACCCAGATCTGATGTTAAGGCAAGGTGTGAATGGCGTCATACTTGATAGACTCACTGACCTCTGGCTTAGTCCCTGTAATATATTTTTTTAAAATTCCAGAACGGAGTTTCCAGTCACAAGAGGGAGGCAGTGAATGGTCAGAGCAAAAGGACCAAGCGACGGAAGGAAAGCTCTGACTCTCATCACAGCGACAAGGCCAAGAAGAGAAAAGAACGGAAAGAAAAGAAGAAATCAAAGAAAAGCAAAGAAAGGAGTGAGGAAACAAAGAGGATTTCTTCTCCCACACACACAGTGTCTGACCCCGCTCCTTCGGACTCAGAGGAGGACTTTTCACTGTGTGCTGCACCCTGGTGTCGAGAGCCAGAGGGTGATGAGGTGGGTGTTATTCTTCTCAGGATTTAAGGGTTTTTTTTGGAGATCCTGTTAATGATGTGATAGAATAAAACAGCAATTAAAAAGAGTTAAGACGTGTTGACATATGTGTCTTTTCTGAGCATAATGTACATAGAATCATGCTGGATTTCGATATGTTGATTACATTTTAGAGTACATTTTTATGGAGGCTACTGTTGTGCAGTGCAATAAAGGCTGAAATGTCCAATTGCATGGCATTAAATGGCTTTGGCCTTATTTTTTTCCCCACACTTTTCATATGTAGTGTCATCCTTTTAGCAGTTTTAATTCAAAGTCATTTGCAGTTTAGTAAAGAAGACCATAAGAAAGCATTTATTGAGATGTCGTCAGGGGTGAGCATAATCGAAAAGATGTTTGGACAAAGAACGATGGAGCCTCTTTTGGCATCCTGACTCAGAAAGATATTAAAAACATGGTTGCTCGGGGTGCTCCTGCCTTGTGCAGGATGTCCGAGATAAATTCACAAGGCCCATTTGCTGTGTGTCCTCCCCTGCAATCTCTCCCCCTTTTCAAGTCCGTCCCTTGTTTTTCCAAAAGTGCCAGAAAGTATATTATAAAAAATGGTTGCTTGAAATATAAGTCATGAAGTATATTACATAGTGAAAATACTACAACATCAATAAATTATAAAATGATGCTGTAAATCACAGAAATATCAGTTCCTTTGTAGGAGAAACAACAGTGACCAAATAAAATCAAAGTATCCAACATCAGTGTTTATCACTTTTAAGTTATTTGAACAAATCTGTTTCAAATGAAAATATTTGTATTGGCAATTATCATTTTCTTTTGTTCCTTAAATATGTCATTCTCTAAAAGACTACACATTCAGTCTTTTTTTTTAACCAAAATTATTTTTTTAAATAAGAAAATGATGTAATGATTTTAAGTACCTGTTTTTGTGTGAATACATTTCTACACAAAGCTGTAAGGTGCAAGGAAACCTTGAAAATGCACTTTTACATTACTTGAAAGGTGCTTTAATCCAGCAACCAGGAGATTAACTCCTCCAACAATAGCAGAGTGCATGTGAATTTGCTTTTTTGCAAAATTTACAAAATTCATTTTTACAACAATATTGTGAATTTAATAAAGGTCAGTATGTCTGAACGTCCTCCCCTGTTCTTTTCAGGTAAACTGGGTCCAGTGTGATGGTAATTGCAATCAGTGGTTCCATCAGGTTTGTGTCGGACTTTCTGCAGAGCGAGCGGAGAAGGAGGACTATATTTGTATAAGCTGCACACAGCCGGACTATGACAGAGGAGAATGAAGACCAAAAAGGAAAACTTTTGAAGGATCAGCAGTTTTTGTCGCAGGCCGCAGCACTTAAAGCGCACACCTGAACTCTGTGTGTCCTGCGGCTTTACCCCTTTACCTTCTGGCTTGCCCGTAGTGAACATGGTGCTATTTACTGTTTCATTTTTTCAGACTTACAAAAAGACTTGTCTGTTTTTCTTCTCTTGGCTGCTTTTTCAGCCAATCAACTAATCCTCTTTAAAACTTTCCAAGACTTGCTGCAGGTGTAAAATATGGTAAACTGTTTCAAGAACAGTGCAGGGATTTTCAACCAAAACTTTGACATCACATTCTAGAACTGCTTTTTTTTACATGCATCTGGACAATGTGAAACTTCTCACACTCTTCTAGAGTAAATATTATTTATGTAAGCAATAACTGAATGGATTAATTGAGGTGCAGTTTTCACCTGAGTTATATTTGTGCTTAGAAATTCTTTGATAGAAGAAAAAACCCTGAATTCACTTTATGAATCCTTTGACATAAACAGTTCAATTAAAGGCTTGTGAGTGGAGAAAAACTTGAATCAGAAACCAGGGAGCCACTGCGCTTCTTAATCTAATTTGTTTGCACATGAATATTTGCCTGTATCCCTTAAAAAATCACTGACTTTGACATCAAATCAAACTGTCTTCAGCACTGTTGGAGTTTAAGCCCTGAATCCCTTTTTACTGACTTTGGATTGACTTTTTTTGGTCACGAAATGAGTTTGAACTGTCCAACATCAAAGGAATGTACATTTTGTGTGGATTTTCCCTTTTTGGTTTAAGATGAAAATATCATGTTGGACTTAGATTTAACACCAACTGTGTGATTTATTTTCCTTGGGTATATATGACCTTTTTCTGCTCCTTTGGGTAAATAATATAATTCATATGTTGCAGTTTGCGTTATAAAATAAAAATGTTTGTTCCCAGGTGCCCAGACTCATCAATTCTCTCAGCTCTGAGGTCCAAATGTCAAATTTATTATTAGGAGTTGATTTTGAATTACTTTTCAAAACAACATTTCATCCTGCAACACACACAGCTGCAGAGTTTGGGCTTTTGACATCAGATCAGGACAAAAGAATAGTGGCTCTGTTTTTTGTTTGTTTGTTCGTCTTGCCAGGTCCCCCTTCAGCTGGTAAAAAAATACTTCCAAGCATCCCTCCCCCATCAACAGTGTAATGAATTTTCTAGATACCTGTAATACATGACAGTAATAATAAAACTGTGTAGTTCTTTGAGTGTGTGAAATTACAATTTCTAAAACAGCAATTGCCTAGTTACCAATCAAAGTACTGATTAGGCACAAAGTTATCTTTTGTCTAAAGTGGGCTGTTATCATGATAACAAGTACATATGGTGACCTGCCAAAATGTTAAACTCAGTGTTGAGGACAAGAGAGAAGAAGTGAGCTTTGAAAACTGAAAGGTCCTGGACACTTATACGGATGTTTCACATCAGTTCTTTAGTTACTAACCTTTGACATGGTCAAAAATTGGTTTACACAATGTGGCTAAAACAATGATAAAACTGTGAGGAAATGCTGTCCTTAGAAGTATTTTGCACAAGAATCTGTGTGTAAGCCAATGTTGTCTTGACTTTATTCGTGAAAACAATTAAAAATTGGTGTTTGCATAGCAAGATACCTTTTTTAAGCCAGACTCTTCTCAGGTAAAACTAGGGGATGCTGAGGAAAAGGGTTGGGAACCTCTGCTCTTGTTGATTACACTGAGAGGGGTTAAAACAGGTTGAGTTGTTTATGTCAGAAGTTTTAAGGAGCAATTGAAACGATACAAGGTCGACAAATCCTAGATCAATACAGGTTCTACTGATGTCACAGGGTTGTGGAGCTGTCAGTCAAACAAAATTACCACACCCACACAATCTTGGGAAAAGGTCTAATCAAGGGCTCTTTTACTAACGACTGTGTGTGGTCTTTAAATGTTTTTCTGTAGTTTGAGTTTGTGTCCATTGAATATGCATATGACCCCATATTTAGAAATGACCAATCAGGATTTACTGCATGGAAATTTATTGAAGAGCCATACTTCTATCACAGTATAAGTCAATATAGGGGCTCCACTCTTAAAATTTCAGGTACAAATGAAAAACTTAACTCACAAAATAAGATTCCCTTAAGTTTTTGGCAAACAAAAGAGGCTGTTATGCCCTAACAAAGTGTACTGTGTAAGAAGGCCAAACTGCATTTCCTCTTTCTCTGTGAATCATGGAAATATATTTTTTCTTTATAAAAATCCTTAGAAAAGCCCTTAAATAAAAGAAGAACAGATAATATAACCTTCCCAAACCTACTACCATTAATTAAACCATAGATATTTAAGATAAGATTGATAAAGTAACAAAATCTCATTGTTTTTACATTTATAGTATCAGTGATAATGTAGATTTAACTGGCCAGAGTAAGCCATAAAGCATAACAGCAAAGGGTCAGTGTTTTATTTATTTGCATCAGAAATAACGAAGTAGTCTTTCTTTCCACCCACATGAGGGTCACTACCTTGGTTGGTTAAAATTTAGCTACTATTGTGCTGTTTGCACAGCTGTGGATGTGAAAGTGCTCTGATCTAAAAATAGACTCACTTCTGTTCAACCCTGTCCAGATATAATTGTACTCACCTAAGCAAATACAAACAGTGCAATTTAACATCCCATGGCCTCCTCCCCAGCTGCTGCTCCTGTCGAACCATTAATGGCTTATTCCTATAGTCTTTGTTACCTGTCATTCTTTTTTATGAATAAAGACCTCAGCCTTGTAACTGAATAGGGTCAAGTTTTGAGAATAAAAGCACCTTGAAAAGGTTGTTGGGTTGGTTCAGTCATCTTGAACTGGGGTTGTATGCACATAGTCAATACATTAACTATAGTTACTGTGGTCTTACTTTGCACAGCAGCTGGACCTGCCTGATTGAATGTCTGTAATCAGGCAGATCTATCTTAACAAGCTCCAGTCTACTACGATTGTGAGAGGCCCAAAGTGGCATGGTCCAATCAGAGTCCTTGAGAGCAGGAAGAGGAACAAACTCCATGTGAGATGACAGCAGGAAGGGTCTGCATGTACAGGGATAAGCATAGATACTTAACCGCTTTAGTAGCAGTTTTATCAGATGTTACCACATTTTTTTATTAAATGAAAAACAAATACCAAAACTACAGACCTCTCTACAGTAAGGATATTTTTGCTCCACTTCTGACATGTTTTGACAAGAGTTTGTTTTATGAAGTGGCTCACATTCTGTAGCACAGTAGCTGTACGACAACATTATCTGATTGGCCCATAATAAATGTTGATTGATGGAACGATTGTTCAATCACTTGCTAGATATGCTTCTTAAAGGTTCAGCCCTCCCCAAACTCTTTCAATGGGCTCCTTCCCAGAGGGTGAAAATATATTGAATGGTCCATTTGGTGTGCAGGTTAACTGTGGTCAACTCTGCCTCCCATTGAACAGACATGGAAGTTAGGCTGTACATTTCTGCAGATGGGGCAAAGAGGTCCTTGCAAATTTGCTAATTTTAAGTGAAAACAAAGCTGAAAAAAAAACATCAGTGTACTTAACATGTTTGCAGGGTTTCACATGACCACAAGCAAGCTGCTGTATTTTGGTACTACTTCAGCACAATGCATATTCTGTGTCTTACATCTACAGTAAAGTAGTGACCAAATGAAGGAGTTTGCGAGCAGAACAGTTAAGCAATATAAATGGGTACAGTGCAGTATACCATCACTCCAGTGCTGTTTTTAATTTGTTTTCATCAAAGATTCATTAATGTATGTGCTTGTGTATGTATGTATGTATGGCCCAGTTCTCTCCTTACAGGGGCATACCTGATCAGAATTACTGTGGCTAATATGTTAACATATTATGACTTATTTGTGACATTTCTTTGCACACACATCAGAGAATTTTTTGAAAAATGAGCAGAGTATTTATGTACAGTACATGGTCCAAACAGGAGAGAATTACGCTACTTTAGTTTGAGAAATGGATTATTGGTTGTTCAATTGTGGCTCCAACATTCAGATAGAGCCACTAAAATTTTCTACACATTCCTTGACTGAGTCTGGATTGGTGCATGACTGGAACATGCTGGGACTTGCTTACAATCATTTCTGAAAAGAGATCCCCTGCTATGACGTGACAAACACGTGACTGGTTAATGTTAATGCTACTCTAATGATGGTGGTCCATTTACCTCAGAATTCAGACGAAGGAACTGGGAGTTACTTACCATCCCATTTGTGAGCTGGTAAAGCCGAGGTACCTGAGGATTGACTGACCATCACCTATAAATTTCAGTCAAAAGGGGAATACACAGTGATGTATTCAGTTTGCAACCTGGACATTCCAGCCACTGAGATCAAATGGAATGCACCATAAGCACAAAGGTTGAAGCCCACTGGATGTATTCTTGTTGGGAAAGCACCATCTCATGAGGATGTCCTGCAATTGCATAGATGGACGTATTTATGGTGGAAATTAGGCACAACCCCACAGAGGTGAGCCGGGGCTCCCAGTGGCTGGAACTTGGCAGGCATTCGGCTGGAAGGGGGAAATTGAAGCAGTGTCCTGCCACTAAAAAGTTATATAGCAATCATAGTTTAGGATTTTGGGGTGGCACCCTGGGGTGACTTATTAAATTTATAAGTTGGGGTGAGGGGGTGGGATAAGGCCATCCCTCTGACTTTACCCTTGTGTATATGTTCCACAAGCCTCAGTTAACGTGCTTATTTGTCCCAAGCCAATTCAGTCTAATAAGTCATTATTTTAAGAAACTGCAAATGTATATTGTCCTGCATAGTGTCAATTTTAGCTGTTATAGGAGACTTTGATTCAGCAACCAAGACAGCGTCTTAGGCGGTTGTGTTGTTTTGTTGGGTTTTGTTCTTGACCTGTCTCAAAATTTCAGTTTACAGGACTGAATATAACATTAACTATTTAAACTTTTTCTAAGTAGCTGCGCCTGTCAGACTTAAATGAGGGCATAACCTCCTCTGTGTGGAAAGGGGGCGTAGTCTACAGCCTCGCCATTTTCCGCTTGTTGTCGTTAGCATACTAGCTAAACAAGCTAGGTGCATCCTCAGTAATTCAGCAGCACTATTAGCTCTTAAAGCAGTTTGAAACTCAGATTTCGCTGTGAGAACATTATTTCTCCCCCGCCATTATGGACGAGGAGTATTACAGCGGAGTAGTAGCAGCAGACTGGGAGGGCACGGACGGTAACTCGGTGAGACTTGTTGCTGCTTGACTGTGCAGGTAGTTAGCTAAGTAGCATTAGCTGCAGCTGGAGGAGATGCTGCTCTAATTTGAAAACTTCTCTGAACTTCAGCTGACAAAGAGGTGAAGAGTAGAGAGGATGTGTTTACACAGCTGCTTCAGAGAGGTGTAGGTGTGAACTGAAGCTGCTCTGTAACTGTGCTAGATGGTGGAAAACTAACCAGTTACAGAGACAAGCTGCGTGTAATTATAGATATTATGAAGCTCTCTTCTACATTTCCTATAATATCAATACATCTCACCTGTACAGCTCCTTCACCGCAACTACTACATATACCCTGTGTTGTGTTTTGTTCTTTTTTATGCTTATCGTAGATAATTCATATATATATATATATATATATATATATATATATATATATATATATATATATATATATATATTGACTTAATTCAATATGCACTATTGTCTCCTTTTTAAACTTTATTTTATTTCTTTGGACTTTTTATTTTTATTCTTACTATATGTTAAATGTCTTTTGCACCAATGTATCAAGTCAGATTCTGTGTATGTGTAAATGAACTTGGCAGTAAATACCAATTCTGATTCTAAATATTCAGTTAAATGCCATATTTTATTTTGGACATCAGTATGTGTATGTGAAGCGTGACAAAGTGCTGAAGCCTGTTCTTTTAGGTTCTACTGGGTTTAAGAAAGTAATTTGTACACACTGGACAGATATTCAATCAATTAAAAAAACATTCATTAAAGGTATTATTGTTATAATAATTATTATTATTTATAGTGTGTTTTGTTTCTATGAAGATGATGAATCTCTTACAGCAAAACTTACATACTGTTATTTTATGAAGATACACTGTAATGTCCCAGTATGCTGTCTAGGGATGCAGATTTTATAGGTAAAATATCGATATTGACAGATATTCGTGTTATGCATTGTATATTGGTATTGGCCAATACTGAAAATGTTTGCAAATATTTACAGCCAACATATCAGCCAAGTTTGTTGTCCCATATTTCGGCTTCAATATCGCTTAATGCACATATGTGCCACATTGCTTAGAATTATCATCACTGTATAGGTGCAATTTAAAATGAAGAGTTTCGCTTTCACACAGTCACACTGAAAGCAACAAGTCAATATTCATAAAGTAAATACTTTGAAAGTAAAGATAATATGCTGTTGTTGCTTAAAAAGAGGCCAGTTAAAACAAAAAAGCCAAACTACCTATACTTTGGTGTCGTAATTTATAAAACCAATTGATGAAGATAATAATAATCATAATAATTATAATGACAACAATATGGCAGTTATGTCAATCATAACCATATGCTGTTATTGTATTTTACTCCAATTTAACATAATAATGTTTGGTTATATGAAATGCAGGATACATACACTGGTATACTTGTGACACATACCATTACAAATTGTGTTGCCCTATCTATTTTAATAGAATACTGCATGATTATGTCTTTATTCATATTTGTCCTGGTGTAAATACAGAATAGGGTTTCCTCCTTTTAAATACACCCAGGTAAATGTATGGCCTCCCAGCATTTTCCAGCTATGTTAGTTAATAAAGAATCCATTGAGAATCAGCATTTGCACATGAAACAGACCTCTGTCAGTGTCAATATTTAGTTGTTGTTTATGCACCAGCTGCAGTATAATGCTTGATGTTAAAAGCTTATGCCTTATTCAAACAGTTTTCAGTGTCAGGATATGCTACCTAGTTTTCAAGTAGCTTTCAAAATTGAGATTCACCAGCTGTGATTGCAAAGTTTCAAGTAATGGTTTTTGAAATTGAATGACATGTTATTTGGACTGAATTTTTTATCAGACACGCTGCTATTGAATACAAGTAAATGAGGAGAAGCAAACTAACAAATAAAAAGTAGATTGGAGTTAGGCAAGACAACCCTAACTCACACTCACACCAGTCACCCCCATTTCCAATGTATGACAATGGAAACGCTGTTAAGTCTTTTTTTATTCTGTTTAAATAATACATTTATATGGCTGTCGAAATTATACATATTATGGTTACAGATAATCACAGCTGGATAACTATGGATGATGACTGATTGCACATGTAATTGTTTTCTTTTTCCTTTATAGTTTGGTTTCTAGTTTTGTACTGACACGTTTCTTTCTTTCATGTTATTCATTTTTAATGCTTGAAGCTGGTTATTGTATGTACAAATGTGATTTTTTTTGATGAATAGCAGAATCTCCCATCACAATTTGTTTGCCCTTGGATATTATTCAAGTACCAATTTAATCATACATCACTGAAGTCCATGTTCAGTTAAGTTTATGCTCATATATTTATTTCTATATATACTCTCACTGGCCATTTTACGAGGTACCCATTTCTATAACTCAGTTGGACTCAGACTTTTCCCTGTAGAACTGCTCTTTGTGGCATAGATTCAGCAAGGTGCTGGAAACATCCCTCAGAGATTCTGGTCCATTTTGACATGATGGTGTCGTCTGTTGCTGCAGATTTGTTAGAGTTAACTCTACTGAAGAAGTAGTACTTTGCAACTTTTTGAGTTCTACTCTGTAAAATAAATACAAACAAATGCGTTTTGCACTTATTGTCTCTTAGGAAGATTATGTCGAAGGAGTAAATGATGGAAAAATCCAGGAAGATTGTCTGCAGAAATTTTCCAGCAGGGATTACATCATGGAGCCGGCCATCTTTAACACCCTTAAAATGTAAGGTTTTAGTAGAATTCTTTCAGTTTATATGTAGGTGAGAAAAGCTGAGTGAAATCACATCTGACCAAAAGAGAGGTGCCATGAATCATGAAGACCAAGTGTGATTTTTTTCCCCTCTCAGGTATTTTCAAGCAGGTGGCTCCCCAGAGCATGTCATCCAGCTCCTCTCAGAAAATTATTCTGCTGTGGCACAGACTGTCAATCTGCTGGCAGAGTGGCTCATCCAGATGGGTGGGTAGCAGATAACAGCTGTTTTTGTTCTGGGCTTGTCTCTAACTGCTTATTAATATGTATGTTCATCATTCCAACTGCAGGTGTGGAGCCAGCCCAGGTCCAGGAACGAGTAGAAAACCATCTCAAGAGTCTCCTCATAAAGCACTTCGACCCTCAGAAAGCTGACTCCATCTTCACAGTGGAGGGAGAGGTGAGATCTCTGAACACTGAGGAGTGATTTTACAAATAAAAAACTGTGGCTCATATGAGGAAGACTCATTCAGTCTGGACATCTGTGTGTTTCAGACTCCTGCTTGGCTGGAGCAGATGATAGCACACACCACATGGAGAGATCTTTTCTATAAGCTGGCAGAGGCTCATCCAGACTGCCTGATGCTCAACTTCACTGTGAAGGTACACCGGAGTATTGATACTAATAGAAACAGTGACTCTAATGTTTATTTGGAAAATAAAAGTAAAGACGACTAGAGTTGTCATTTTGATTTACTTTACTTCACCAAAGGAAAAATATCTTTCAGATGAAATTCTTATTGAACAAATCCACAAAATACCAGATTAACCTGAAAAGCTGATCTAATGTTAAACAGTATTTTTACATGCACACTAACAAACCCATGATTTCTGACTTCTGTGGTTACCTGATTGTTCCAGTTGACATTTAACAGCATAATGAAACATGCTTTATGTTGCGAGGTTGAATTTTGGTCTATTGAAGATGCACAGTATTATTAGTACAATATCAGTATCAATAGATAATAGGTTAAAAGTTGATTAGCATCATTGGTGGATGTGAACATTCCTGCCATTTTTCAGAGCATGCATGTCTTTACATGTGGTCTCTTTCTGTTACATTTGAAAAAGAGTAAACTGTAGGAGTAGAAATAGGAAAAGGGACATGAGGAAGCAATCATAGCAGCAGCAGGAGTGTCAGAAAGCAGCAATTTTAGAGTGAAGATGAAACTTTTGCGTTTTTTTGGAGGACTTTTTCGTCCTTTTTTTGATAGTGGAAGGACAGTGGATAGACTTCGGAAGGGGGTTAGAGAGCAAGGGGAAGACAGGCAGTCGAATTTGACTGTCTGTGTTCTGCCTCTGAAAATCACTGGAAATCGCCTGTTGCAAAGCCAAGCAACAAAACAAACCAAGTGGGTCCAGTCCAGAGATGTGCTCATATTTGATGCTTTTAAATGGTGACCCAAGATTGGAATTAGTCATTGATTTAGACTTTCAGTACAAGAATCTTCAAAAACTACACTTTATACAGTAAATACTCTGTTAAATGTTATGTAAGATAGTTATGTAGACAACAAATAGTTCTTCCAAGTTTTGTGAAGGCTCATTTGCCAAAGTAATTTAGACATCATGGTTCAAATGTCTCCATAAATATACATTAAGGGATGGACCTCGTAAATTAGCACAGGCTCTGTTATTTTGTGTTGCTGTGGTTTTCTTGCTTTGTCGTTCTACAACTAAACCTTAATAAATAGACGAAGGAAAGAGTCTTTGTGTTCATTTTTGTGTTTCTTCTTTAGCTCATTTCAGATGCAGGTTATCAGGGTGAGATCACCAGCGTGTCCACAGCGTGCCAGCAGCTTGAGGTTTTCTCTCGGGTGCTGAGGACTTCTTTAGCCACGCTGCTGGACGGAGGAGAAGAAAACTTGGAGAAGAACCTGCCAGAATTTGCAGTAAGCCTTGTTTCAGCGAATGTTGGTCATGGCACAAGGAAGAAGGGATCAGGTTTTCATGGTGATCTGAATCCATATGCAGATTCTGGAATTTTTTCAAGGATCTGTGAACAGTGCAAGACGGGGCAGTTTTCCATATTTTTGACAATAACGTGCCCAACAATGTTTAAGATACCTTGGTGGAGCTTTGTGCTCTCTGAGCACTTCTAGTTTAGTAATGAATCAACACCATTTTTTCAGACCAACTTCAAAACCTTACCCCCCCTTTTATCAGTTAATCCGAGTGGAGTTTTCCATGTGTTCAACTTTTGTCATCCTCATTTATTAAATATTATTATACAATTGCAGACTTTCTCTCTGTTTACCAGCTCAATTTACGGTAAGCGTACGTGCTTAAAAATGAGAACAAGTATAGTATGAGCAATGCTCTATGACCTCCAGTGTGAGTACAAGGATTGGTATTAGCACCAGTACACATTACTGGCACATGTGTCAGTGCATCCCTGTGATTTTTCTTTATTATTTACCTTATCTCCTCACAAAGTTTGTTTAGTCACAAACAAAATAGTAAGAGTAAGTCAGTGCCTGTAGTTGTCTCCTGCCCCCCCCCCTTGCTGCCTGTTTGTGTGTTTTTTTCCGCGTTTGTGAGTTTGTTTTTTGAACATGAAAACTCAAAAGCTTATGACCATATTTTGATGAGAATTTCAGGATATGTTAAACATGTCACACGGAAGTGGTGATTGGATTTTGGTGATGATCTAAAAGTGGATGCCGATCCAAGAATTTATCAAAGAAATACCTCGCATATACCTAATTTGCTAATACCTCAATAAGTTATCTACAGATTTTGATGACATATTTAGGAAATGTTTGTCACGCCACAAGAAAGAAGTGATATGTTTTTGGTGGTGATCCAAACATGGATGCGGATTCAGGAATTTCTTACAAGCATTTCTTGTGCAAGACAGGGCTGCTTTTTCACATTTCAGACAATAACCTGCCCAACAACCTGGAAATGCGTTGGTTGAAGTTTTTGCCCCCAACGCACTTCTCTCTTATAGAAAATGGTATGTCACGGTGAGCACACATACCTCTTCGCCCAGGCGATGATGTCCATCCTGGCTCAGGAGGAACAGGGCGGTTCAGCTGTCAGAAGGATCGGTCAGGAGGTGCAGAAATCAGCCCATCAGAGGTAACTTTTGTGTATAATCAACATATCTTCACCACTGAAGTCCTGTTTTGTTACTTTTCAGGGGCAGATTTGTCCAAGTGAACAGACTTTAAAATGTCAATTAAGACTGTGTGGAAAAACAGATTTGTTCTCTGATATTAACTCTGCCATTGTGGTTATCATCTCAGAGGTCACGATGCCAGTCAAATAACCCTTGCCCTTGGCACAGCAGCCGCCTACCCCCGAGCCTGTCAGGCACTGGGTGCCATGTTATCTAAAGGAGCCCTAAACCCTGCAGACATCACTGTTCTGTTCAAGATGTTTAGTAGCATGGACCCCCCTCCTGTTGAGCTGGTGAGAGCACCTTTTCACCCTGTTTAGGTCCAGGGCAAGTTTTATAAAGAAGCAGTCGGCTCAAATCTGTTTATCCTTCTCTCTTTTTGTTTAGATTCGAGTGCCAGCCTTTCTGGATTTGTTCATGCAGTCACTGTTTAAACCCGGGTCGAAGATTAATCAAGACCATAAACACAAATACATCCACATCTTGGCTTACGCAGCGAGTGTTGTTGAGACGTGGAAAAAGGTACAGAGAAGAAGGAATGACTTAAAGCATTTGGCAACTAAAATCCATTAAAAAACTTTAACTCTGACATTTATGATCATGTTGACTTACTTCTAACCATTTAAAAATCTATAATCTGAACTTTAATCTCTTAGTTCGCTTATCTGTGTAGAATAATATGTACCTCATGTATCCATATATCTGTGTTATATGAAATATGACTCACTGGCGTTTGATTTCACATTTGAATATTTACACCTGAAGTCATGTTTTTGTTGGCTTCAAGAATTTCCTTGATATTTTGGTGCATTACTTCAATGATATTAAATTAGTGATGGTGCTTGCTTTCTGAACACTCTTTTATCATGGTTTTATTTTTCCAGAACAAGCGAGTAAACATCAACAAAGATGAGCTGAAGTCAACCTCTAAAGCCATTGAGACGGTGCATAATCTGTGCTGCAACGAGAACAAAGGAGCCACAGAGCTTGTGGCTGAACTAGGCACTCTGTACCAGTGTATCAGGTCAGTGATTCAATTTGATAATTGCTGTGAAGCGGAGGGCATGTTTATATGTATGCACATGTCGGTAAATGTTCCCCTTGTTCAAGAATGTAAAGCTACAATATGTTACTCTGCTGCCTTAAAATGATAGATTCAAATTATAATAATGATAATAACTGTATTTATATAGCACCTTTGAAAACAGAAGTTTACAAAGTGCTTTAATAGACAAAATTCTAACAATACTTCAGCTTTAGCTGGGAAAATGGTTTCCATCACACTTCAACAGAGCGCTAAAGTTGTCTCTTTCAGCAGTATGTAATTTGGCACTTAGCTGTGGCTCTTTGATGGGAAGAGGGTACAGTTTTATGGCAGTAGTTGACAAGCTTTTAGCAAAAAAAAAGAATCCACAATAATAGTGCAAGCGCCTGTAATAGAATTGTTTGATAAATTTGGAATACAGGTGGATCAGGGTTACTTTTTTTTTTTTTAACATTAGTGATTGTGAACGCACTCAAGCAGTCATTGAAATTAAACATATGAAACAGAGTTAAGGTCAAATAAAGGCTCTCTCAGTGTTTTGTTTTTCTACCTGGTGCTGATGACACTTTTTGCAGTAAAAAAAGCCCTTAGCCGTTTCCTGATCCATGCTGCTGATTTGTTTGTTTTCAGGTTCCCCGTTGTTGCAATGGGAGTTTTGAAATGGGTGGACTGGACAGTGTCTGAGCCGCGGTACTTCCAGCTGCAGACAGATCACACTCCTGTACATTTAGCTCTACTGGATGAGGTACTATCATCGTTACTTAGTGGACTGTTTAATACAGTTTAATACAGTAATTTAATTATGAATACTTTCCCCCTCACAGATCTGCACGTGTCACCAGCTGCTGCACCCACAGGTCCTCCAGCTGCTCATCAAGCTGTTTGAGACGGAGCACTCTCAGCTCGATGTCATGGAGCAGGTATGTGTGTGGGCTTAGCCTTCCAAGACAGGAGCTGATGGTTTTAGTCAGTACATTTACACATTAGAAACACTAAAGCCTGGTTTTTATTATAAATCTATGTTGCACCTTAGCTGAATTGCCACTTGATGTCTTGAGCTTTCACTCTGCAGTAAGCACCAGTCAGCAGGACAGTTTATACTCTGTTTCCGACATGATCTCTGCTGCACTGTGTACAAAACCATGGTCAAAGAAATAAAACATACTGTGTTGAATTAACCTGACAGTGCGGCTGGATCTGCCCGATTCTGTGTCAGTAATAAGGCAGCTCAATCTTGCAAAGCTCCAAGCTGGAACGATTGAACTTGGTTTCTAGAGGCACAGGTCAGGCAGTGAGAACAGCAGGAAGCAGCTGCAAGCAACGGCTGCTTGTACAAATATTAGCCTAGGTGCTACCTGCTTTATTAGCATTTTTATCTGAACTTGGCAACATCTCTACGTTAATAAATAACAAAGTACAACACTGAAGCCCCTCTGCTGATGGGTTTTGGTGAGAGTTTGCCGTTGGAATTGGCTTGCACCATGTACTTAACTCCACAGCAGTCGTGCCAATCCATGCCATCATCTGATTGGCCAATTATGAATGTGATTGACAGAGCAATCGTCTAATCACCTACCAGGTATGTTTTTGAAAGGTTCTGCCTTTACAAACACTTTGCTGTTGCCCCAGATGGACTTGTGAAATATATCCTGTAGTGTATGTATTGAACTGTGTGTCTGGGAGTACAGAGTCAACTAGAAAAGCACTTGGAGAGCGCAGACTTCCGCCAAGATACAGTATTGTATCACCACGCGCTTTGATATGACGGTCGAGTCTCCGCTCATGTCTGTCCATGTGGAGAACTCCTCCGCTGGCATTGCAAGGGAAGCTGAGTAATGTAGTGACATAGGCTTGAAAAACGTTGACGTGAGTTTGCAAATAAACTACAATTCCCATAATGATGTAAAGGAGGCAGATCCCTCAGAGCAGCCAAGGAAAAATGAATGGGATTTGCCATTATAAACTTCAATGTTTTTTTGTGATGTCATTCTGGATGGGATCCAGATGAAATTGACTGTGATGATAGAGCTATATTATATTTATATAATATCCTGTAAATTTTGAAGCGAATCCATCAAGTGACGTCAGATGTGATTTTTTAAAATACGGCCCAATGTTAAGTTATGGGATTTTTCACAAAATTTGGGAAGTTTTTGCATCCAGACAAATATGTGAATCACCACAAATATGTACGTCTGGTAAAAATTTTCATATAAATCCATCCAGTAGTTTTTGACTTATCTTGCTAACAGACAAACAAACAAACAGACAGACAGACAAACACACAGACAGAACCTGGCGAAAACCTCCTTGGCAGAGGTAAAAATTAGAACCAGCAGCAGCTTACAGTGCAATAATTTCAGCAAAGAAAAGAGAGGAGAAATCAGAAAAAATGGAGTTGGCAACTGCTGAATTAGTTTAGGCAGAGGATATAAATATTCACAACTCAATCAGCTACTGAATAAAACAAATGAGGAAGTAAACTTGCTATGATGTCAAGTAAATTTGACTTGTTGGTTTGACTCCAGCTCTTTGTCCCATTGTCGTACTCACAGCCATGCCTCATTAAAACTCTGAGACAGCTCCAGGTGCTGTGCAGCTGAATGGTCTCGGGGTTTTACGCTCTACGTCATTTTGACAAGCAAGTTACTTTTGGTGGGATTTGAATGTCTGGCTACAATGAAGCTCTTTGTGTGGGTTCAGGTTTATGTTTATATTTATCACAACTGTCCAGACTCAGAAGTGCCTGTTTTGATCCTGATCTGGTGATATCACACAGCCATCAACAGCACAGAAATGCTGCGTTGTCGCAGAGCTGCTCTGTACTTCGATCACTTCCCGACCCCCAGCTGGAGTTCTCCATGGCAACATGACATTATCTGAAAACAGCCTTTATAATACAGTCACCAAAGAGCCTCTTTGAAGAAATGCAGGCGTTTAGGGTTGTCTGTATTGTAGCTACAGCAGGACTCAGAGTGATTAACACTGGATTGATCAACATTAGCCTCTTGGCGTCAGTGAGCCAGTGTGTGAAATGACTCCTGTTCACCTTCACTATGAAGTTCTACGGCTTGCTGATGATAGCTCATGTCTTGTAGAGCTGTGATTTATGTCTGTCCTGTTGGCAGCTGACATTTCAGATAGAGGCAGGGTATGCCTTAGACTGGTTGTTAGCCAATGACAGGGCTGACCCATAGACGCAGACAGCTTTTCTCTCTCACACTCACACCCAACGGTAATTTAAAGTCACTAGCTAACCTGACGAGCATGTCTTTGGCACTGCATGTTCAGACACTGAATGTTTTTTTCTGTTCTCTCAGCTGGAGCTGAAGAAGACTCTCCTCGACCGGATGGTTCATCTACTTAGTCGTGGCTATGTGCTGCCGGTCGTCGGCTACATTCGCAAATGTCTGGAGAAGCTTAACACAGACATCTCCCTCATCAGATACTTTGTCACTGAGGTAAAGCAGCTGTTATCTTCAGTTGTGGTGAGAGGATGAAACACTGGAGAGGAAGTGAGTTCTGGCTCAAAAGTTTGACGGAAATGCACAAAGTCTGTCGACCCCAAGAGGCAGAGCCAAACCTTAAAATCACTGAAATATCTATGTAACCACAGAATTAAAAATGAAGATGCTTTAAGGTGATTATGATACAAGTGATCAAGATTGTAATTATTATTAGCAAAAGCAAATTAAGGTCTTACAAGAAGCCTAAACCTCAAGTGCATCACGTGCTAAACTAACTGGAAAAAATAGCAAAAAGATTTCTTTTTGTGTTTTTGTCATTTTATTTAAGCTCCTTTTATAAATATCTTGTTGTGTGCTGTTATACCAGCAGATGACAGCAGATGGCAGCAGACGACAACATGTAGATGTGTTTTCCATCCATCTAGGTCAGAGTAAACAAATAAATAATTAAAAAAAAAATTTCAATGCATATTAAAATTGAAACAAATACTCAGCTTATAATAACAAAGTGAAAACAGATTCTAACAAACAATTCAAACAACTACAAAGTTAAAAACCAAAGAGGCAAAAAAAAACACACTAAAATGTCAAAACTATCATTACCTTGGAGGAAACTTCTGACATTTCTGATTCTGTCCTTGTTTATAAATTAACTATTAACTTGTCTTTTAGTCAGTTTATTCCTGATACTGTCTCAAATGTCTACACATTATTTCTGAAACTGTTGGACACTTGTATTATGCTCATATATCACCTCAGATTGCATTGGTTACTGCTCTGCAATCAACAAAAACGCACTGACTGGTAATATATATAATAATAATTGGAACGATAAACTCAAGCAAAGAAATTGTTGGACTTTGATTCACCGCGTGAAACAACCACTGCTTCATATTAAAGATAAAGTGCTCCTTTTACTCTTAATGTATAAATAAAAGTTTAATATTCTTTTTTAAATTGAAGAAATTTCTTCCTATTTGATTGCAGCTTGTGTCAAAATTTTAACAAATATATTTGAACTTGCAAAACATTTGATGAGATTCTTAACAAGAGTATCAATTCAGAAACTTTGAAACTTAATTATAATTCAAATATTTGTCCCTGAAGGTGCTAGATGTGATTGCACCTCCATACACATCAGACTTTGTTCAGCTCTTCCTGCCAATCCTGGAGAATGACAGCATCGCAGGAACCATCCGCACAGAGGGGGAGCACGACCCTGTCGCAGAGTTCATCGGTAAAAGATCTGACAATTTTTAAAGACTTTACACTTTTCTTTCACTGAGAGAGAATTTATGACAGTTTATGATGAGAATTTGCACACAGAAAGAGCCCCAACATTCCCCACTCACTTTTCACTGTTTAGAAAGTTGTCTGTTGTTGACTTTATACTCAGCTTATTGGCACAGTAAACAAAAACAAACTATTTTGAACGATGGACTATGACAATAACATCATTGCCATCAATTTATCAAAACAGACCTCAAAGTTGACCAGGTAATAAAGAGATTTTTTATAATGATTAATGCTGTAGTAACTGTGTTTCTACTTGAAGAAATTAAGCAAGTTAAACATTCTCAAAGTTTTTGGCAAAATGCTTTACATATTTTCTTTCCATAGCCTGTGTACTTAATTATAATGGCAGGACATACATCTTATAAAATTATGCATTTACTGCATGGTTCACTACATAGTGAATGTGACGTGATTTTAGAAACAGGCCCATTAGACATTTCAATGTGAAAATAAGCTCAGGAAACTGTCATAGTTTTGTCAAAGCACTGATATGCAGCTCATTGTTTTTTTTTTCCCTTCAGCTCACTGCAAGTCAAACTTCATCATGATTAACTGAGTGGAAAGGACAGTGACTGTACCTGAAAAGCTGGGGAGAAATACAGCTGTGTCATCATGGTAACTGAACACTGCGGCCATGTGAGAGCACACAACATGGCGATAGACTTCAGTTTGAAGGATATGTTTGTTTAAAAAGCAAACAACAGCAAGCTGATGGAAGGAAACAGAGACTAGAAGGCTGGAGCCTCTGAAAATGAAGCAGAACTGATTTTTTTTACACCTGTACAATTTGATTTTCTATATTTTATGCTGTTTAAGTTGTTTAAAAATAAAAAACTGATGGTGACCTCTTGCTTGTATACTTGGATTTATGCAGTTTTACAACTTTGGAATTGTCTTTATCCTTTATAGCATCAAAAACCACACTGAGGTTGCACTGAAAGCAACAAATGATCAAATACAAACAAAAAACCAGATTTGACAAGAACCGGTGCTGAAAAAAAAATCTGTAAATATTTGTAAAGACATTTTATGCACTGCACATCTTTGGTTGATAGTAACACAAACTGACAAAATAAATCTAACTTGAATTCATCTTAGTCAAATGGATTTGACTAAGAGCTCGCTTCTTTTTATTTCTTTATCGGACTAAAAACCATTGTCCACATCACCCAGCCCTACTCCCAGAAACTTGTCCATAGGAACCTTCTAAAGAGGAAAGATCAGAAGCATTTACATCCACTGTGTGGCCCTGCGGACCTGAATGACTGACATCAAACTACATTTCTCATGAAGAATCACTTTAAGTGATGTGTTTATTGTCAGAGCTTTAAACAGAACAATACTTTTTTTTTTTTGCTTATCACATGGATGTGTAGATTGTTTAGTGGTAAAAACAGCAAATACAAAAAGTCCTTTAAAGGCACATTGAAAATTGATTTGAAGCTTTTCAGATAAATTGTTGATAGCAGTGTTGCGTTAACTGAAAACACTTCCATCATTCACAGAAACATTCAGTCGTTCAAAGCAGAATTATAAACACTGTGTACTTTGGCTGAGTCTGTATTAGGGATGGAAATCGAAAACCAATCCCAGTTGAGCATCGGTAATTCCCTGAAGGAATCAATATTATTAGTCTCTTTGCTTATCAATTCCCTTCCCAGCTCCTCCCACTTTGTTCTTACTGAGGTGCAAATCAAAGACATCACACTCTCATCAGAGGCAGTCAGCAGAAGGAAAAACAAAGTCAAAAATCATGGCAAAAAGGGGCATTCATCTATGCGACGTGGCATTAAATATCTGGAGTAACATGTTTGACACTGTAATGACTTAAAACCAGTGTATGCCAACCTTTGCCCACAGAAAATGAACAGGAAAGAAATCAGATTGATAAGCAGAATGGCATTAGTATCAGTAAAATCGTATCAGTTCCCATGCCTGGTCTGCATGCATACAAATCAAAACAACAAAAAGTTACTTTCCCTCTGAAATGTGAAGTGAGGCTTGCACATTTCCTCAGTGTCCTCTCAGTACAAAGTGCCTGAATGAGCCGTCCCACAAAAACAACTTCTACTCTTTAAGCGTTCCCTCTGAAAACTCAGCTAAGCTTCTGACTGTTAAACAGTCACCAGTTTGATAAAAATAAAAATCTGCTTTGATCCCAGAAGATCTGACATATCCTAAGCGTCTATAAAGAAGAATTAACCCTTTCCCTTTTTGCATTAAGACAGCAGTTCCCTTCTGCCCATGATAAACACACATATGCAGAGTGCAGTGAAGCTGTGGGCTCTGGTCTCTACATGTAGGATTTAGGAAGAATGGGATCTCCAAACATGCAGTCCTCCTCCACAGCCAGGTTGTACGTGCTGCCACTTCCACCTTTGTATGCACTGGTCACAATCCTGAGCCAGCCCTTCTCACCCTAAATACAGAGGGGAAATTGATCATAAATTAACAGATGAAATAATTTCTCCATAAAGATAGAATATGCTGTATTTTTATTTCTTACAGTAGTGTGCAAAGGTTTTAGGCAGGTGTAGAAAATGATGTAGAGTAAGAATGCTTTCACAAACAGAAGTGTCAGTATTTTAGTCAAATCAATCAACAAATGCAAAGTGAATGAACAGAAGAGAAATCTAAATCAAATCAATATTTGGTGACCACCCCACCCTTTGCCCAAACTATCATAAATTCTTCTGGGTACATGTGCACTCAGTTTTCGAAGGAGCACAGAAGGTACGTTTTTTTAACCACAGATGTGTCGATTTGGCTGGCTCGAATCCCTTCATGAAATCCCAGACACACTCCATCATGATAAGATTAGGGCTCTGTTGAGGCCACACCATCACTTCCAAGACTCTTTGTTCTTCTGTCGTCTAAAGAAACTTCTCAAAGACAGCGGCTGTGTGTTTCAGGTCATTGTTCTGCTGTGGAATTAACTTGGGGCTGGCCAGGAGCATCCCTGGTAGCAGTGCATGATGAATAAGTATCTGCTTATAGCTCTCACCAGAGGACAGCATTAGTCCTGACCAAATCCTCAACTCCCCTCACAGAAATGCAGCCCCTGACTTGCAAGGAACATCCACCATGCTTCACTGTTGCCTGCAGACACTCATTATTGTGCTGCTCTCCAGCCCTTTGGTGAACAGACTGCTTTCTGCTGCAAATTTTAACTCATTGGTCCAGAGCACCTGCTGCCATTTTTCGAGTCATTGGGCCTTGTTTTTACATGGAGAGCATGGCTTTTTGGCTGCAACTGTTCAATGAAGACCACTTCTGGCCAGGCCTCTCTGGACAGTAGCTGGGTGTACCTGGGTGTCACTGAGTTGATGGCACTGCTGGACATCTTTCAAATTTGGAGGGAAGTTAGTATGATGCAGCTTTCATATGCTGCGCCAAGTTTCCTGCATCTACAGTCATCAACATTGCCTGTTTGTTTGTGCTTCCTGAGAAGAGCTTTAACAGCACATCATGGAAACCAAGTCTGCTTTAAAACCTTTGCCTGAGAGAGACCTTAATGATGTAGTATTACCACATTCTTGCCATGGTTGATGACATGAAAATGCCTTTCACAACCACACCTTGGTGGCAGAGTTTTGCTCTTCATCATGCAGTAATAAGTCACCTACTGCTGTTTCTGTTTTAGAATGAAACTGATCATCAGCACCTGTTTGGTGTAACTGGTTGATCACATACGTCATTTTAATCCAACAAAAAATGACTCTGTGTAAGTTTATCTGTAAGAATTGAAGTGGATTGCTTTGATTTAGAATTTTCTTTTTATTTAACTTGCCTTTTTAATAAAAAATGGAAAACAGAAAATTATAATGTTCAATCTTACTTCACAGCATTTACCCAGTTCCCTAAACCTTCAGCACAGTATTATGTTTGGAAAGTAAACCCAAGAAAGTGTTTGATCTGAATTATATTTTTCCTTTCTTTGGTCCCTGTGTATTCAATGTTAACAAAACAGACATAAATTCTTAAAAAAATAATAATAATAATTAAACAAAAAACATACCCATGGCTCTCCCCACGAGTTTCGCACAATCCAGTACTCCACACCGTTCTCCACGCCCCACCCAGCCACCGACACGATGTGGTTGATGAAAGGACTTTCCTGGTATTCAGAGTACAGGCCTCCAGAGTAGGCGTCCAGTTTATCTGTGGCCATGATCCCACAGCTGGAGAAAACAGACAACACAATGGGTTACTTCCTCACTCTGGATCAGGAGACCAGGGGTTACAGTCTGGCTGGAGAAAGGGGTGAACACCAGAGGAGGAGAGACTCTGACCCTACACAATACATTGTGGTAGATTTAATGTCTGTATTGATTTGTCTTGTTTAAATTTATCTCTTGAAATCTTAATTTGTCTGAAGTCTTAACTGAGGTTGAAAAAGGGTTTTTCAGTCTATGTGTGCTTCATTACTAAAGGAGCCACAGGAGGGCGCCGACGTGCCATGAGCACCCTTGGCCACATACTGTTTATTGTGCTTTTTTTAATGTTTCCTCTTAGTCCTGACTGTTGCGCGCTATAGTGTATCTATGGTCTGGTGGACTGCAAAACTGAATTGTCCTTTGGGTTAAAAAAAAAGTTGCCTAGACCTTAATCTATGGTTCTGTCTTTTGCTTGTGGCAGCTTTGTGTCAAAACTATGACTGGGGTATCCATAGTTTTTATTAAAAGTTTCTGTATTAGTACTTAGTAATCAGTAAAAGAATAGAAAATCCTGTTTTCAAACATGGGCAGAATATTTTCACCATCTAACTTCTGAATAAGTGTTAAAGACTAGGGATCCAAGAGCACGACCAAGGCATTTCTGACATTATTTATTGTTATAACTTACAATTTTAACAAAAATCCTGGTTCAACATAAGGATTCAGATAATCACCAAAATCTTATCACTTCTCTCTCGTGCCATAACCAACATTCTCTGAAAATGTTGTCAAAATCCATTGGTGATGCTTTACAGCAAAGTTTTGTGAGAAGGACCACACCTCAACCATGCCTCTTCCTGTGCTTCTACAAATTCAAACCACTCCCTCACATCAGTCTTAAAAGGATTTGTTAGTGCCCGTGAGCTATGGTGGATCCCCCAAGAAGTTTCCCAAAATTATTATCTGCTACATGTAAAAAATAAATGCCAAATACATCTTGCTGATGGTGTGGTCCTTGCTAGTGAATTAAGTTTCAAATTGTCTTGCTGACAGACAGACAGCAAAACACATCCTCCGTAGCAGAGAGGACTGCCTAATGAAGCTGCTCTACAAAATAAACAGATTTGTTGCAGACCTGATGGGTCCCCGGGCGTAGATCTCTGCCATCATCTTCTCTCTCCCACTGACGTCTCCATAATCTCCCACCTTCCACAGGGTGTAGTTCTTCACTATGTTGCACACTCCAAAGGTGGTGCAGGTGCCACATTGGTTGAAGGGTTTGCATGCTTAAAAAGGGACAGAGAACATTAGACTTCAACAGCTTGTCATACAACTACCACCTTCACTGAACGACACTCACCCTGGTCTTTAGCCTGGTAGTTGTTGCAGGTCTCATCTGGGATACCGTGCGTGTTAGCATACGCCCAAACTCCGGTGTGATCTCCTCCATGGCAACTGCCAGCATCACCACAGTCTATGACGTGCTGGACGGAGAGATAAGCAGATGGCCATACTGCTTTCCGCTTTATGTTGATTCGGTCTTGTGAGAAAGCAGATGTAAAAAATAATTCAGTTGTGTTCAAGGAGGAAGTGAAACTTAAATAAAAATGTGTCTAAGCAGTCATGAGACATTACTGTTTCACATTGTCACAAACCACAGTGACTCAGCGAACACATAGTTCCCTGCTGTTTATTGATCATACCTGCCATGGCACTGGTGCTGCCATGGGCCCAGCAGGAGCCGCAGTACTGAGGAATGTGCTGGTTACGCGTCGTGCTCACATAGTTGGTGCCATTAATGTTCCTCCAGTCCCAGGACTTTGGCAGATCAGAAATATTCAAATACTCATGAGGTCGAGGACCGGTCCTGTGGATTGATTAGACATTAAAATATATTAGTTCTGCTTATGCTACAGTTTAACACTCAGTAATGCACAAGAAAAATGCATAGAAAATGCTTAGTCCATGATTAATAATTTACACACATATCAAGAAAAAACTTCAAAAAATGTCTCAAGATAAAATATTCTAAGATTAAATACCGTTTAAAGAAAGTGTTCTTATGGTTCTGTTTCATTTTCCCTGTTGAAGTATTTTTAGAAATGAAACTTTCACTATGTAAGGGGCAAATAAATTCATGAATGTTGACATTTTAAAAGGTTCATTTTTTTCAGAACTTTACCTTACTGACTTTCAGTAACCCTCCCCCCTCTTTCTTTACACATAACCAGATTCAAAATAGAAAAAGCCAATGATTAAACCAGAGTAAACTTAGTGCACATATTTTAGTTAGTAAGTGTATGTCAGGGAATCACAGAAATACAGAAAGTATGGCTGATATAACATAGATGTGGAGCTGCAGTTATAAGTTTGTCTACAGCAGTTCTTCTCAACTGGTGGGTTGGGACCCCAAAGTGGATCGCAGAGCTGTTTTCTTTAGGTCAGGAACATGTGACCAGGGTTTGATATTATTTAGCGGGATTTTTTTCCAGAGACCATTGCTACTTTTCAAAGGCACTGAGGCCTGAATGATGTATTTTTGTAGGCCAACACAGAAGTTAGCATCGTGGTAGTTCTCTCAAGTAAAAGCCTATGGGACTTTTCACTGTGTTCAGGGATCACTGGATAAAAAAATGTCTGCATAGAACAAAGAAAAAAAAGTAATACTTACACATTATTTTCTTTGTGATTATCTTCAGGAACTAATCCAACTTTAATTATATATATATATATATATATATATAAAATTTAGGGTTTTTTGGGCATTTTGTGCCTTTATTGACGGGAGAGAGGGACAGTGGATGGGCTTGTGAAAGGGGGTGAGAGAGAGTAGGGGAAGACTCTGCATACTGGCCACAGGCTGGATTTGAACCTGGGCCAGCAGAGGTATATATATGGGTCATGCCTGGTTGCTAACCACTCTGCCAAACCAGCACCCAACTTCAGTGATTTTTTAAATATTAAACCACTAAGAAAACCAAAACATGACAGTTCAGCTTAGAGGCAGTAACAACACTTCTGATGTATAACATCACAGTGTAACCTCTTGTTTGAGAATTTTCTACAAATCAAGTGATCTGGTTAAGTTTTAATAATTAGTAATTCACAAATGCCACATCGTAGCAATGGTCAGAAATGGTTGCATCAGGGTGCCCAGTCATTTTACTAGTCCTTGTTAGCAGTTTGTTAGCAATGGTCCTTTTAAAACACACATCAATGCTTTAAAATTCAAAAGTGGGCAGATATAGATCCATTTTACTGGCTTAGATAAAATATTACAATCTTGCGTGTCTGTGTTTCGGGCATTTATCCATTACACTTTTCTAAAGTCTAACAGACTTTTGCCTTGGGAACCAGGGAGTGGTAAATGTTAACACACTTTTGCATCTTAGGACTCATTCGTCCACTTTGTGCATGTTTACACTTGCAGCAGCCCACAAAATAATACCTCTGCTACCTGTTATGTCAGTTTCTTAAACTGTGAAGCAATACTGGACAACATACTGAGCAAAAAGTGCAGAGAGGGTTCAGCATCTTTGGTTTTACATGAATTGCATTAAAACACCTATATCTGGGTTGTGATTCAGTTCAGTGGTTATCCCCTGCCAGAATAAAGTCTGTTGTATCTGGAAGCCCTAAGTGGATGTACTTATTTTATCTAAGACATAAAGTAGTGATCCAAATCTTGATGTGGATCCAGGATTTTTTTCAAGGATTTGTGAACAGAGCAAGATACTGTAGGGCAGCATCCCATATTTTTGACAATAACTGGCCTGACAGTGTTGGACATACCTTTGCAAAGGTTTGTGCTCTCTGAGCACTTCTAGTTTTAATCTATTTTCCCTGTGATAAGGAATAAGTTTGAGCTTTTTTCTAAATTTCCATCTTATCTCATTATCTAAGGCCAACAAGGATGTTTTTTGTCATGAGGAGGCAATTCAGAATCTCTTACAGAAATTCACACATTAAGATAAGATAACCGTCATTGATCCCCCAACAGGGGGAAATTTGGTTGTTCCAGCAGGGAAAACAGTTCACTGGAAATCAAAACACTTATGTTTAAGATTTAAACTGTAATAATAATAATAATACTCGTGTTTTAAAGAAATATATTTCAAACTTTCCACAAATTCGCAGAAAATGAAATAAACTAGATGTATTTATGCATGTCTTCTAAGGGTCTCCTTGATTATGGGCTTTCGAACATTATTAAATCTTTTTTTAGTACATTTTGCTTCAGCAGGCCCCAGAACACAAAAAATGCATAAGAGTCATAAGAATAACACTGAAAGCAAACTACAGCGCAAAACTGTGACAGATGCCCCCTGAGCTCAGGCCAAAATCGCAAGGCACACCACATTTTTATCCATGCAAAATAGCTTTCTTGACATATTTTTTTTTAATCAAATTTTGTAAATCCAGCAATAAACAGTAAAATATCACTGGACTCAGTTGTAAAGACTAGTTAAACTGATATTGAAAGAGACAGCAAAGTAATAATCCATTCCTTCTGCTATTTCTGTGAACTGCAGAGGATGTTGCTCCACTGATAATGTTTCAGGTATGAGGCTCCTTGAAGTAAAAGAATTTGCAGCTGTGAGTAAAAACTAATGTACATGAAGAAATAATGAAGGCAATTTGAAAAAGAATCATTATTTTTTGTAAACATCACAATAGTAGTTGTAGTGATAACCACTGGTTGTACAAATCCCAAAAGCATACAAGTGGGCCCCGCAGACCATTTGAGAACCACTGGTATAAAGGACACGTTAGGATAGTTTACATGGATAAAAAATACGGTGTGCCTGTGGCAAAAATCATTTTAAAACCACTGATCTATACCACACATCCAAAAGACACCAAAGCATGTCTGCAGTGACAGATTAATGAAGCATTTCATAGTTATCAAACATTGTAATTTTGAGATATTTCTTGTTTTAGAACATATTTACTACTTATATTATCACGGTGTATTTATCTTGATGATTGAGGAAGTTATGAAGCTGTCTACTTCCGCAACCTGTGATTCACTGTATCTCGTGATTTGAGGAGATGACAGGCATTTCTGAGCGCACAACCACAATTGTTTGAGTTAGTTTCGTTTCGCGGTTGTTTATCAATGCTTCATCAAAGATAGCATTTCATCAAAGCCACACACTGTACTTTACTCATATAACATACGGCTTTGTCTGAGTTACATGGCATGGTGTCATAAAAGCTGAAAACATCTCATTTACAAGAGAAAATTGGTCAACACCACGTTATAACAAACTCAGCCTGCTGCACCTCACACAATGGGAAATTGTAGCTATGTGCTGCTTGGCTAGCTGAGACACACATAAAAACATATATCCCTGCTCCTGTTTTCAGTTAAAAATAGGTAAAATAAAGGTTTGACTTACTTTAGCCCAAATCCGTTTCTCTTCGCTGAGCGGACATAGCACGGCTGTTTGGGGTCAAAAAACACTCCGGCAAACACACCAGAAAGCACGACTGAGAGCACAAAAACTACCAAAACCGACTGTGCCATCTTTACACCGAGCTGCTTTTGAAAAGTAGCCTTTGAAGTAAAAGAGTGACTTCAGTTCAGAGCTGGTGTTGTTGTTAAAGTCAGCCTAAACACTGGTGTTTTTGCGAATCAACTCTGCTGATAAACCGGTATGATAGGCTAAAGTCATGTGACCCGTGTGCTGTAGTTTTAGGAGACCGTGTAGATTTGAACCGGAAGTGTCCGCTGTTGTCGTGAACACAGCAGATGTCGGAGATTAAAAAAAGTCATATTAAAGGTCTCTGTATTTGGTTTCTTTCTTATTGAAATCTTAACACAGTAAAATAAATGTAAAACCGATTATTTTACAAGCTGTGTGAGTTAGAACCTTTGTCCATGTTCTGTCTTTTTGAATTGATATTACGACAGCCGCAAACGGCTCAGAGTCTGGGACAATATGGTAACTGAAAAACTCGGTGACATCGGGAAATCACGTATAACGTGACGAACAGCCATGTGTTTTAAGAGGAAGACATAAATAATGACGCTTATATCTGTCATATGAAGAGCAAAGTGAACAGCTAGTGAAATATGCCCGACGTAGGACAACAATGGTGGATAACACATATAACTCCTCTGCTTCTCTCCAAGTCCGGGACCCTCAAAGCAAAAGTGTACAAGCACAAAAACTGCTATTATCATCATGTACCAATATTTTCTCTCCTTTCCCTGCACAAATCTGTGGAGCCACTTCAGGTCTGCTGAAAACAGCTAAATATTCAAGAACTCTCAGGATTTTAATCCTGCAAATGCCAATTTGAGCACGTTACCACTTGTCTGCATAAAAACACCAAATTAAGTATTTTCCTTAGTCTACATTAATTATTATTATTATTTTAAAGTTTAGGGATGTGTTTCATGGGTCTTAGAAGTTGACAGGTAAATAAACATGAGTGAAGTCACAAGTCCCTGCCCTTGCACTTAAAGATGTTTTGGATTATATGTGCATGTTTCATCATGAGCCGTATTACAAGCATTTATGAAAAACCAGTATTGAAGAATTCAGTATCCTTTCAGTATTTGGAACAAAGAAGTACTAAACACTAACTCGCCTAACCCCTATTCGTTTGACCTCTCCTGGTCTGATCAACCAGAATGATTAAAACACATGTGAGTGTGAGGGCCTTCAAAAGTGTTTACTTCAGTTTTTGGCCAAAGAGAAAATAAAAGAGATTTTTTTTAACCAATAAACAGTGACGGAACAAAATCTTTTTTGACCAACTGATAATTGTTCAATAAATACAAATACAAACTAAATAAAACAACTATATTCAACACAGGCCTATGTTGTCTGCTTTAAAAAATAAATAAATAAAACATTTTATTTATTTATTAAAGTAGGATTATTGAGAGATTATTGCAGAGGTGACTTAAACTGCAGTGTAACTTTTTACCTCAAAGACAGAGCAAATCCAGCTCTGTGTGTGTGTGTGTCTGCAATAAACTCCCATTGCCTATTTCTCCATTTATTATAATGGATGTCTATGGTAGCTGTTTCTTTAATCCTACCTATCATAAAAACTACAAATCTATAAGAAAAATTATGTTTCTAATCACTGACTTGTCCAAAACTAATAATTCAGCCCAGAATATCTGCATTCAATATATTGAAAATATTTCAATATTATAGTTTTTTTTTTACAGATATGGTGATGCCATCACATAAACTGGCATTGAAAGGGTTAAAATTGTGAAAATAAATGAATATTTGATAGTTATGATCGGGACTGAAGTGAACAAAAGGTTTTATGAATAAAAAAGTGGAAAAAAATATTAACATATAAAATGTTTAGAGCATTTTAGAAAGGGGCAAAAATGTCCTCTGTTCAGCAATTAAGGAGTTTCTGGTATGAGGTCTTATGGTTAAAATATGTTGGGGAGAGTAATGGTGTATAGTTGTACTGTAGTTTGTCACAGAACTGTTATATGTTCGTATGTTAGCTGAGAGTTGTTTGATACCTCTGGTCACCACAGTCACATGATGTAAAACTTCGCACTATCTTGGGATAGTTCATGACAAAATAAACTTGTGAGGTGCTAAAGCAAAGATAAAGCTGGTGTAAGGGTTCACAAATGGTTTGCCAGCTCACATTTGTAGGCTTTCAGGCACTTCTAGATGTTCTATGTAAATTTTTGTCCCCATTAATTAGAACTAAACAACTCGTGAGTTTTTAATTTGCACTTGAATTTCTTGAGAGGCAGTTATTTCCATCATGTACAGCTGCAAGTTCTGTGACCTATAAAAAACTTTTAATACTCAAGGAAACACCCGTCACTTCTTAAAGGTCTCAGTCCCCCAGATGCAGAGTGGATTCAGACAGCACTCATGTTGAGATGCAAACTAATTCTGTGTGAATGGAAGGCCTCCAATGCTCCCTCAGTCAGTACCTGGTTTAGTCAGCTTGGTTATCTGGCAGCAGTGGAAAAGCTGACATTCAGACTAATGAATAAAGAAGACCTCTACACGTTGAAATGGAACAAATGGGAAACCCACATTAAGGTCCCAGCCAGAAGTTTGATTCAGATGTAAACCCTTGTATTCTCCATCTTACTGTGTACCACTGTAGAATCATTTATCTATTTTCATTTCTCAACCTTTTTGTTGTCAAATTTTCTTTCTTCTCTTTTTTGATTGTTACTTCGCTGTTACTACTGTAGGTTCTGTTTGCACTGCAAATAATTTCTCATGCCTCCCTATTTTCATTTGATACAAATTTATTTTATTTAACGATTATCCTTTCAAAGGGGTTGCTCTGTAAAGTTTATGTATTGTTTTGTTCTATGTTTTACAATGTATTGGAAAATTACAATAAAACTATAAATCTCAAAAATAAATACTCAAGGAAACACGGTCTTCAGCAGCTTACAAAATAAGTGACAGTAATGATTAATTTTTTGTCATTATTTCCATTTATATTTGGTACACTTTAAAATTGTGGCAATCAGGTCAAAAGTGTTGCTAAATGTATAAAATCTAAGTTTGAAATGAAATCAGTATGTTTTTAATCATATAAATAGTTTCTCAGATTTGATTGAGTAGTTTTGAGCAAGTTATTCATGAATTTTAGGTAGTTATTTTTAACTTATTATTCCTTAAGAGGTTATAAATTACTTTATCAATCACTTCGTATCAAAACTAATTTCCTATAAGTAACTCTAAACCTTTCCCTCTTAAACCTCATCTATAACAGATGTCAGACTGAAAGATCTAATTTACGACAATGTACATTTCATCTCTTGCAGAAACAAACTCAAAATAAATATCAGAGTTGTGGTTGTTGAAAGTGCAGCTCACTCCTTCCCCCTCATCCTTTATGCTGTGTTTAACTTTTTAGCTAACAGCTCACCTAGAAAAACGTGACTTTGTAAATGAGCATCTCTTTGACGAGTAACTGTTATCAAACTATGAGTATTTTTTATATTTTCACTAACTTTACAGTAGCATGTCATAGATAACTAGTTACTGCCTAGTGCTGAGAAGACATAAGATGTGTTTAAATGAGAGGATGATGAGAAGAGCATAATTTCCCTTAAGTGTGCCTTGATTAAAAACAGTTTGAACATCACTGAGCCAGAGTGTGTCTCTGCTTTCTGTAGGAGATCACTGAACATGCACAGGAAGGTCAGATGGCACCGCCTTTATTGAGGGACAACATGATTGTCACAAGGTTTGAAAAACAGCAAACTTGCGCCATCTAAAACAGTGCTGTTTTGTGCTGACAAAACTATGTGGCACTGCTTGTCAATTATTTATCTGAAGACATTGTGAAACAGTGTAGAGCTGCTGTAAGCACTCATTCCTCAGTTTGATCGAGATGACACAAAACCAAACTACTAACAGGGTGAATAGAAAGTGCAGTGGTAATCAAAAACAGAAAACTCTCTGCTGATCAATTATCTTGACAACATTTGAAGACAACATACATGGCAGAATCCTTGATTTGCATAAGCTCTTTTTTTTACAACAGCAGCTGTTGAGGTGATATTTAAAAACGAGGTTAATGTTTAACAAAGTAAATCTTTTCACTTTAACATATCAACTGTTACAAAGAGTCACTGCTTTTAGACTGTTGTCAGTCACAACTACACACCACTTACTTTTCTCAGATATTATACAGCATCTTTGTCAAGAGCACCTGGGAATTAAAGGGTACCCTCATTTTTAATCCTGATTCTGTAAAACACACCTGCTGCACTGTTTATCTGTTTTATTCAGTAAAGTCAAATTTAAACACAGGAACAGATTTGAACTTTGAAGTGTTTGGAGCTCTCGTGTGGTCAGTGAGGGTCTGTGAAGTCAGTGGAGCGTTTGGGGTTTGGGAGTAAACCACACAAATATTTATTTCTATTTTTTTTTAACTTTCTACACCAGTCTTCGTCTCTTGCAGTCTCGCTCCATCTGATCTTCAGGTTGGTTTGTGGATGCACCCAGAGGAGACACCTGGTTCAGCATGGAATCATCTGATGCTTGACCAAACAGTGCCATTAACAGAGCAACACCGAAACCTGTAGCACGCTCTCCCTGCAGAGAGACAAAGACACAACAAGAATCAGATTTCAGCATTGATACTGTAAAGTTAGCCTTTTTGGTGGAATTTGTGGATACAGTGAAAGTGGAAGTTATTATTAAATATGATAATTTTACGACACTTATTGGTGAGACGCTTTTGGGACACAATGAGCCAAGTGTGACTTTTTTTCTTTTAGCCGTTACAGCATTCAAAATAAAAATGCTGCAAACTTATTTTGTCACTTATGCTTGAAATGTCAAAAAGAGATTACCCTCCTAGCATGTTATAAATCTTAAAAAAAACAACAACTATTTCTCTCTTTTTTCATAAAAATGTCAGTACATCATGCACTGAAAACATGTAAATAAATAGTTAAACTTCTGTAAATAAATATTTGGAACATTTTTTACAAACACAAGATGAGGATTGAACATTTATGGACTTCTGTCAAAACAGCATTTTAAGTTTTATGTCTCCTGACAAACTAAAGACATGAGGCTTGAAAATGTTGCCAACTTCCCTAGAAACATGCAGACTCCAAGTTTCATGTTCCCATCTTTCTTGCTACAGCAAAAAATGCAATTATAGACTTATTTCTGACTTAGCAGAAAAGCATTTTCCAGTAAGTGACAATATCCAAGTGCTTATAAAAAAACCTTGCAGAAAAGTTTCTTTATGGGCTGTAGTTACAAAAGCACAGACCACAAACAAGTTAGACCTATAACATGAAGCCACACGTCTTCTCTGCTCTGTGTCTGATCTCAGTTAAAGGCATTTCTTGTTAAACAAGTTTTAAGCAACATAGGAAAGCATGCACCCATTTGATATCACTTAACCAAGTCAATATGATCATTCAACTTCCTTCAGGCTAAATTCAGAGCATTAACAGGTTGCACAGTACGTGTTAGCACATGAAGGTACTCACAGCATGGACAGGAGAGGCAATGTCAACATGGACCCATACACCAGGCCAATCAAAACCCAAGTGGGACCCAATGAAGAGGCCTGCACAGGAGCTCTGGGCATTTTCCCGGTCCTGTCAGATGATGCAATGAAAAAACACTCACTCAATCCAAACATGTCCAGACATTGTGAACAGAATATATCACCAAACATATTCAGCCTGATGTCCTTCCAGCGCTGTGTAGGGGCAGCTCATAACAACAGGTCTGACTCTTTTACCGTGTTTTTCATATCTTTTTCTAAATTTTGACTTAGTCTTTGTGTTTTTTGAGTACGCTGTTTGACAAGCCGCAACAGTAAGTAAAGTGAATGAACCTCATTAAACATATCAACAGCAGGGTCAAAGGGGCCGTAGGACAAAGCACCCATCAAGCCCAGCAGCCAATGGTTTTGCTATCCTGAATATGATTTTGAACTGGAATTTAATTACTCTGAAATGTTCTCTATAAATACAGCTTGACTGACAGACTGAAATTTCTGATAATAACATGACTTAAAGGTCAAAACTTACAGCCACAGAGTTTTTCATGTCAGCCATGGCAGAGGTGAACTCGCTGAAGTGCAGCTCGGGGCAATAGACCAACGGGTGAGAGAGATCTCCGCTGCTGCGGCCAGCACGCACACATGCCACCTCCCACTGCTCGCTGTTTGTCATCACAGCTGCGTGATACTTTCCTGTGGAGATCCCCTGGACATAAAGACACAAGAAGAGTTACAAGGGTTTCTATATGAGGACCCAGGCTTATAGTGGGCAGCAGTATCCTTATTTGGCTAACTATCAAAACAATATCGTGTCCAAAAATCCTTCATTTCCAACTTAGAGAGGGATAACTGGTACAAGCTGTCACCCACCTGTGCCCCTGTCAGAGTGGCCATGTCCAGAATGATATCAGCTGACAGGTCTTTGCTGGCATACACCACTCCATCAGCCAGCACCAGCCGGCCCTCTGCATCTGTGTTGTTGATCTCCACTGTTCTTTAGAGTAAAACACACAAGTCAAAGTTGAACTACTGCTCAGAATTTCTTCAGGATCAGTTTAGTGCATCTTTGTCTGTCTGTCTATGAATCCATCTATCCATTTATCTACATTTTTCCCAATGATCCAACATGAAGAAACAGATCAAACAGCATTTCCAGTATGACAAACAGCAAGGACTGAAAACACCTTGTTACTTGACACATGTCCTCTCCAACTCAAAAAAAACAGAAGAGTCTCACTTTCCAGAGTAGAGTGTGTGGATGTCATCAGGACGTGTGGCCAAAGGTCCAACAGCATTTTCTGCGAGGCAAAACACTGCATGAAGGTTATCCTTAAAGCCCTGAAGCAGACAGAGAGACAAACCTTAAAACGGGAACACAGAGAGCAAACTCAATCTTCCTACTGTAGGACCTCACTTGTTTGACAGTTGCCCTGAAAGCTCCCAGAATGGCAGCAGCTCCACCACAGTCTCTCTTCATGCCTGGCATTGTGGTCTGGAAATAAACAAAAACATAAAATATGATGAGACACGATGACGCACTTGTGCATGGAGCACAACAGTGACCCAGTTACACCTGGAATTACAGTCAAAGCTTAACCAGCTGATCTAGATTAGAAATATACATGGTTATCTAACTTAAGTGGTCTACATCATCACCAGCACTTTTCAGCACCACCAATCATTAGTTGGTTTCACTTCTTAATATTTTGATGAATTCTGGCACCCAATAGCAGTCAAATATTGTGTCTGAGATACTTGCAGTTTTTCTGGCATGTTGGCTTGTTACACAAAGCAGACTGGCATTTTTAAATAAAGCGTAAAACCCAGGCCAACATTTTCAACTGAAAGCCTGTTACTGAGTATGAATTAGTTTGTAAATCAGTTTGTTAAACACTTTCACCATTTTGGCTTGCAGATCTTCTACCTCGACTTTGTTAAAAATATACACAGCCCCAGCCCAGCTACTGCAAATGATTTTTTTTATTGTATGATGTGGACGCTGGTCATGTATGTGGTGCAAGCTTTTATTACCAAACACGGTATAAACTAAAACCCCTACCTCGGCTAACTGTGATGAGTCAAGTGGATTGAGAGAAATGCCCTGATTACCATGAAATATGGCAATTTATAGTGCAAAAACTTGGCTATTGGTTTACCCCTTCTGTACCCCTCATGTCCTCCCATCAACTGTTTCAGTGCTCACAGTTCAAACTCATTTCATTCATGACTGACGTGATCATCACAGCAAGGCCACCAATAAGGGGGGAGGAAGAGGGCGAAAGCATTCTTGGGCCAAGAGTCATGAAGGGGCCCAGGAGGGGTCATCAAATGGGGTCTCACCTTTCATTACTACAGTGACAAATGTAAACATTTTCCTTTTTTGTTGTCCCTTTCAAAACGGATACTTCCTCTTTGTAAAATAGTTTGAGTATTTATATAAGAAACATGAACACTTTTCACTCAGTGATGTCAGAGTGGATAGCCTTGGGATGCAAAACTTCACAATTAAATATTAAACCATTTGTCATGACGTCCACAGCTGAATATATTTGTGTGAACTGCAGTATTTTCTGTTCTGAACACGTCTTATTTCTTACAGCCCTGCCTACACTGATACGCTGACGCTCTAAAGTAGGGGGATCAAACTCAGTCACAGAAAGAGCCAGAAAAACGATCTAAGGCTACTTTCATACTGCAGGCAAAGGTGGAAAAAATATCACTTTTTTTTGCCAATATGTGACCCATGTCTGATTTTTTATGACAGTCTGAACGGCACATATCCAGTTTATTCAAATCAGACTCGGGCCACTTTCAGATGTGTTCCTAAATCAGATACATACCAGATGTTTTTCAAAGCGACCTCACTCTGAACAGTCATGTTACGTTTCATCCAACTTTTAAATTATCAGAGTAAACAGACGTCACAAATCTGCGCTGGAGGAAGTAAGACTCGGCAAGCTCCAATATAAACAATGTACAAAACAATTATGGATGAACTCTGTGTCTGTGACACCCCTTATTTCACAATCCCACCCCTCCTGGCTCAGACTGCACATTGTTAAAATGTTTGCTGTGTTTCTCTCTCAGCCTTCTGTTTCTCCTTATCATTTGGCCATAATTTTGTTGGCTCCAATTGGAAAAAAAAAAAAAATCAGACTGACATGTGTGGCATCCATATCTACTTCTGTAAACACAGCGTGCAGCATGTGACGTCGTAACTTCTTCTACACAGACGGGTCACTTCAGGGCCATAGATGGTTTACACTGAAGTCTGATGGCAGTCACATTTAAATGGGAACAACCACACAAAAACCACAGATTTCAACAAAAAAATCAGAATTGAGCATTAAGAACTGCAGTTTGAACGTAGCATTAGATGCAGGCCAAACAGGACCTGCATTTATTGAACAATTTGACTGTATTTTCATCAGAAACATAACAGTTGAACCGCATCTGTATTTTTGGGCAAGTTTAAAAGTCGCTACAAAAGTACCGACCAGTGCTTTCACCTGCTGACCACTGAGCGGAGAGAAATTGAGGCTATGTGAGGAGAGGTTTGTGCACAGGTCCAGCAGGGCAGCTGTTGCAGTGCATTGTGGGATCTGCAGTTTGATTGGTGGGAGTGGGCTGTTAGTAATAGAGATATGATATCATCCTGCAGGCCATATTTGATTACATCCCAGGTCAGATTTGTGTCACGGGCTGCAAGTTTGACATGTCTGCTCTAAAGGAATTATTTTTAAACTCTAGTGATGATGTACTTCAGTCAAAACTAGGGGCTTCATTACCCTTCAAACTGTAATTTCAACCAGAAAAGTGCATAACCAGTAAAGGCATATGGACATTTATTTGCAAGAACACTGGAGGATGTTGTTGCTGGCATGGCAAACAATATCAACCTAAAAGGCAAACAGATTTTGTTTGCCTGTAGACACTGACAAACCCATGTTTAAGTTTGTTGAATTAATCTTTGCACAAACTAAGTTAATTTGTTCTAGTAACTGTAGAAGTTGACTGATCTGAGTTGAAGTTTGTGCTCATTCAACTTTTAAAATAGTCACTGATGCACATCCTTCTATATGTCTTAGAAAAGAGACACTTTATAAACTGGTGCAGGTTACAGCAACATGTGAGGGATTACACTGACTTGGCTTAAAGCTTAAAAGATCAGAGGCACCAGGATCTACACTTACACCTGCTATGTTCTTCATAATGTATGATGGTCACTGTCACTTGTCCAAAGGAAAAACAGAAATACCTTTCCCTTGATGCTTAGTCCTCCAGTGTCGTAAACAATGCCTTTGCCCACCCATGCAATGGTTTGAGTTGCACCCTCTGGTGTGTGGCTCAACACTGCTAATGCAGGAGGATGCTCTGCTGCTTTTCCAACTCCATAAATACCTGATAGAGCAAAGGGTAAAGTTATTCATCATTATAATCAACAACGATAATCATCTAAGGTTCAGGTAAAACAGAATCGACAGAAGAATAAGTACAGAGTAACCAAAAGTAAAGGCCATTTAGTTCTTAATACTTTTCAATTGAATTTATGGTTTAACAAACCTCCAAATCCTCTTTGTTTTAATTCCTCTCCACGAATGATCACTGGAGTGATTCCAAGCTCAGTTCCCACCGCCTTGATTTCCTGCAACAGAAAATGGGTAGGCCTCAGCTGTGTTTTAGAATTGAAAACTCCATTAGATAGTACTGATTTTAACAAAATTACCCTTCAAGAAAGTTTCACCTACATCCAGGAAGTGATCCGTGTTCATCTCATTGCATGGTGTGTCCACGATGCGAGCTGCCAGCCGCACACCATCAGCAGCGTTAGAGAGGCACTGAACACAAAGGCAAACGAGCCACAGTTGTTCACATGCATGCATATTCTGGTAATATCATCTTAAAGAGGCTGAAATACAAAATTTAAGCAGGAAAAAACAAGTACAAAAAAAAACAAACTCTACCTCAAGTTCTGAGGCATCCAGGGGGCTGTTGTTTTGCCCAACGATCACAAACTCGACAGTGACGTGCTTCTTCTCAGTCCTGTGGGAGGATGATGAGCGACGAGTGAAGATGGGGAAGGTCCTGGCAATGGCACAAGAGGACGCGAACACATCTGAACGCTCACAAATCATCTGGAGAGGACATAGTCATGTCAGCCAAGTTTCTAGAAAAAAAAACCTGCCCTCCACTGTATAAGCCAGCTGATCAGCTATTTTGTTACAGCACTTTCTGATCTCTGGAACAGGAAATATTCTCCCTGAGGGCATTTTATGCAAAATGAAGGGAAACATTAAATTTTGAAGAGGATACTGACAACAATGCAGCGGTTGTTCCCTCCAGGCAGGCAGGAACGGACCAGACGAGACACAAAGTGCGCAGATGATGGGCTGTTGTGCCGGCTGACCCGAGAGGGAAGTGCGGCCACAGTAGCATGGTTTAGGTACAGAGGACAGTTGTCCGTGGGGTTTGGGTTCAAAGCACTGAGAGCAGCCTGCCAGATCTGAAAAAACAAGAGAGGGGTAGGCAGGAACCACTGAGTGTCCATCTGATATGACACTGGACAACAGCGTGAGATGTGTGTCAAGCAGAAATGGCATTGAAGCAAACGAGATTTGTCTGTTACCTAAAATGTCATGAAACATGCAAAAACCTACAACCAATTGATTTGCAGAAATTGTCATATTGAAAATCAACTTTCTGAGCTGTTATCTATTACAAATATCATGATGTACCATCTATCCCTCTTTGTTTAACATTTAAAAACATCTTATAGACTATATCTCTCATTTTGTAACAAATTATTGAACAAATGATGAAAAATATGAGTCCAGGTAGTATCTACTGCAGTTTCTACATTAAATTATTTGCAAGAAAGTTGCTTACTCATCTGCCACCTATTGTCAAGAAAAACAAATTTAACCTATATCATCATTTAACAGAGAACTTTTTTGGAAAATAAGTCAATAACTATTGGAAAAAGCATGCTAGACTTCTAATGAATGGTGTTAGCAACTACAGTTGACCCCATGCAGCGTAAATGTTGGTCTTGAAGATGAAAAAATTGAAGGTCACCTGTCATCCCAGCATAAAGTGTAAATAAAAATATATGAATAACAGAAACTGTCTGAATAATAACTCCATATCAAACTTACAAAATTCACAGATTACAAAGTTCAAAAGCTTTTTAGTATATAAGGTTAATGACAATTTCCTCCACAATCACTGCTTATTTTCCTCAATGTTCTGACAGCTATAAAACAAAAATAACATTTGTAATAGTGGTTGGGAGGGCAAATAATCCTGAGGTTACAGAGATCAGCTGAAGTGTAGCTGATAGCTCTAAAACAGAAGCATAAGGAACAGAGTGATAACCATGTTGGGTAATAATTGACGGAGGATACCATCAGCTGCTTTGAAAGGCTAAAAACCTTTCCTTGACTTCACAGGGTCATGTCTCTTAAGACTCTCTTTATAGAAATGCTGACGTCATTGCACAACCATCAGTGAGGACTTTGCACACCCGTTCGCAGCTCACTCCTATCATCTCTGTTGGAAACATGTTCAGTATTCTTGGCTGGGTCTGACTATGAGGGTCCTGGTTACTTACTCAGAATAAAACTCAGTTTAATTGTACTACCTTCCACTGCAATACAGTCTTTCTATCTTATCTATTGTATATTAACCCTTGGTTGGGCGACATAACCAAGGCACGATATTGCTTCATAAAACTGATTATTAGGAGTCAGATTTTAAAATTTCTGTCTATATATAGTTAACATTTTGCCAAAGTAGATTGCCTATAGTTTTTTCATATTTTGACACAAATATTCTTAAAACGTAAGACTTTACAGTAACGCTTCACTTTCAAAGGTTGCTTTGAAAAAGCACGATTTCTCTCCATGAACATGCAATCCAATTCAATTATTCATTACATTTCAATTACTAAATATCTACCATTAAAATACAATCCACCAGGGCAGCTTGATCATTCCAAAATCTTGCTACCATTGCACTTAAATGCTCTCAACCCCATTGCTCTGAACATGAAAGAACAAGTGAAACATGGAAATCTGAGTGAAAAAACTAAGTGCCTGAAAATAATGATAGATGGAAACAAAACAAGCCACATGACACGCAGCAAGCTGTGGTGCATGCAATAATAATTTAATCTTAATTATTCTGTTTTCATAACTGTGGGGGGCAGTAACTGAAAGCTGAATAATTGTCCAGCTCTACAACACATCATCAGTTATGGTATTACACATTTTGTGACACCTGTTGTCCTTAATTAAAAATATTTGTTGCAGTATTGTATCAAGACAAGGCAAGGCAACTTTATTTCTGATTAACTTTGGCCGCCTCTGAAGCTCCAAATGGAATTTTTTAAATATAATTTTTTAAGCACTGCGTGTGTTCTTTGTACAGGTAGAGACGAGCCTGAGCACTATTAGTTCATGTAGCAAATTAAAGTTTCTTTACAGAGTTAAAAACAAAGACCACATGAACTAAAGAGCATAAAAGACAGGAAATAAGCCAAGTAAAACATAAAATCTAAAGGTAAACTATAATGAGATCAAAATATAAACATATCTGATGTCAGCAAATATCTCACTTCGTGCATCTATAAAACATTTTGCTTTTAAGATATATTTAGATATTTTCAAGCAAGATATAGAGCGAGACAATTTTTTAAGTTTCTTTTTAATGTGGATTTAAAAATGGATACCAGGGCTTATACTCAGGAAGTACACACCTCAGTTTCAATAAAGTTGGGATGTTGTTTAAGATGTAAATAAATACAGAATACAACAATTTGCAAATCCCTTTCGACCTACACTAAATTAAGTATACTACAAGGACAAGATATTTAATGTTCAAACTGACAAAATTCACAGTTTTTTTGGCAAATATTCACTCATTTTGAATTTGAGGAATGCAGCACGTTCCAAAAAAGATGGGACAGGGGCATGTTTTCCATTGTGGTACATCACCTTTCTTTTTAACAACATTTAATTGTCTGGGAACTGAGGACACTAACTGTTGAAGCTTTGTAGATGAAAATCTTTCCCATTCTTGCTTGATGTACGTCTTCAGTTGCTCAACAGAAAGAAGTCTTCCCTGTTGTATTCTGCGCTCTATAATGCCTCACACATTTTCAGTGGGAGACAGGTCTGGACTGCAGTCAGGTCAATCTGGTACCCACACTCTTTTACTACAAAGTCACACTGTTGTAACGTGCAGAATATAGCGTGGCACTGTCTTGCTGAAATAAACAGGGATGTCTGTTGAGAGAGATGTTACTTGGATGGCAGCACATGTTGCTCCAAAACCTGTTTGTACATTAATGTAGCATTAATGATGGCTTTTGAACTTTGCCCTGAAAACAATCTGGATGGTCTTTTTCCTCTTTAACCCCGAGGACATGATGTCCGTGGCACCAAAAACAACTATATATATATATATATATGGGCTTGTTCAAGTCGTTTTTGTCTGGCCACCGCACACTTTCCCTCTTTGTGTCAGTCCTTCTCAGATAAGCTCAGGTCCAGAGAAGCCGGTGGCATTTCTGGGTGTTGTTGATATATGGCGTTCACTTTGTATGATAGCGTTTTAACTTACACTTGTAGACGTAGTGACGAACTGTGTTTACTAAGGCTGGTTTTCTTAAGTGTTCCTGAGCCCATGTGGTTATATCCTTTACAGAATGATGTTGGTTTTTAAAGCAGTGTCAACTAAGCAATTGAAGGTCACCGGCATTCATTGTTGGTTTTTGGCCTTGCTGCTTACTTACAGACATTTCTCTAGATTCTCTGAAATTTGTGATGATATTATGGGCTGTAGATGATGAAATCATTGAACTTAGAGAAATGTTGTTCTTAAACTGTTGGACTTTTTGCTCACATAGTGGTTCCCAAAGTGGTGAACCTTAACCCCATCTTTGTTTCTGAATGACTGAGCCTTTCAAAGATGCTCCTTTTATACCCAATCGTGACACTCACCTGTTTCCAAATAACCTGTTCACATTTGAAATGTTCCTAACAGGTACTTTAAGAGCATTCCTCAACTTTCAGTCATTTGTTGCCCCTGCCCCATCTTTGCTGAAACGTGCTGCAGGTCTAGAATTCAGAATGAGCTGAAAAACAATTAATTTGATGATATGAACTCTAAACATCTTGTCTTTGCAGTGTATTCAGTTGAATATAGGCCAAAAAGAATTTGCAAAACAATTTATTGTTTTTACGTTTTACAAAAGGACACATCCTCATGAGTAACAGCTGATGATTTTTGGCATAAACTTTTTTTTAATGACAAAACAACCAAAATTAACTTTTCATATTGTTCCACTCGTTTACTTTTTTCAGGAAGCTTTCATACTTAATGTTTGCTGATAATAAAATCAGGGTTCCCACTCTTTTCTAGAAATCAATTTCCAGGACTTTTCCAGGACGTTTTCACCCGTTACGATATTGGTCTAGGCAATTCTCAGGTTAACCTAGCCTTCTAAAAACCAAGATTAAAGATTGATGACCAATATCTCTAGCCAGCTCCACCATATCATTTCTGAACTTAAAATTTATTTATTTATAACTCTCAGGCATGAACATTGTCTGCTAGTTATCTTTTTAGTTTTGCTTTTATGTATTGTCTTACTATTATAAATTCATGGTTAATACTTATTTTTTGCATCTTTATTTACTCTGCATTTTTATAAATATATTTTGTTGATTTACTGTGAAGTAGCCTAAATTTTATTTTGCCATTTTTTATTTCTTTTCGCACCACTGTTTTGAGTTTTTACATTTTATTCCTTAACCTGCATAACTTTACCTACATTTTTTACTACATTTCCTACATTTGATTTTTGTTCACTAACAAGGTAGAAGGAAGATAAATAATTTTCCAGGACAGTTCAAGCTTTTCCAGGGCATTTTACTTTTTTCCTCATTTTCCATATGTTTTCCATGACTGGAAAATTGGTCTGTCATTTTCCAGGTTTTCCAGATTTTCCAGGACGCGTGGGAACCCTGTAAAACAGCTTTATTTTGCATTCCGCTGATGTGGATATGACTCAGGACAGACTTTCTTATTATTATTATTAGTTTGATTACTACTATACTAGGAAAAATATCCAGATGAATTGTGCATTATCAGTCTAATTAAAACCGAAATGTGATTTTAGGCCGATACAACCCGTCGTCCTGTTAACTAAAGTGAACAATCACATCCTCCCTCGGTCATGTGAGTGTAATGATTGGTTTTGTAGTAAAGACAAACACGGAGCAGCGACCTGTCACAGTTTATCTTTGAGCAACACGTAGCTTGATACTGTCCAACAAAACTGGCGTAGCAGTTTTTGTCTCCAACACTCAGCATAAGTTCAGAGCCTGCTGACAGACCCTGCTCACTAACATCGACACAGTCCTCGTCTCCAGTGCAGTGAACTGAGCTGCATTGATTTAGCCTCACTGATAGCAGGTTAGAGTTAGCACAGCGGAAACACTCGCTGCTGTCACTTCGTCACGGGTTTACCTCTTTGCTCACGACCGGCTGCAGCTTTCCTTTAATCTGGCTCCAGCTGGCCTGTTGCAGGCTGCTCTGCTGTCCGATAATTAGGACAGGACGACTTTGTGGCTCGGAATCACCGGCAGAAGCCTTAAACTCCAGCACCACGTTCGCCATTTTCCCCCCGCCGTGCAGAAGCTGCTGAAGTGAACGGAAGACGACTCACCGGCGGGGCCCGGACCGGCGAAGGAAGCCGGGAGGGACCAAAAGTCGATTCGTTTATTGAGATTGTTGGTTTCTGGGCTCTCTATTGACATCTACCGGCGACCAGTGTAAACAACACGAAGATGTGGCTGAGAGAAATCACTCTCCACATTATTCACTCAGGCTTTTATGTTTTATAAATTAAACGAAGCAGATTTATATGGAACCCCAAAAGATTCATAATTAAATAAATAAAAACAACATTTTGAAATAAATACCATTTTGACAAATAACAGACAAATATATAATATGGTCATTAAATTGTAAAATAAGGCAATATTATTATGAAATATTTTTTATTATTCTTTAACATCGAATTATTATAATTAAATATTTCATAATGATCATTTTAACAATTTCATACTTTTTAAAATAATGACTTTTTATTTATTTTCCAAGCTTTTATAAAATAAATAAAAAGTCGTTTTTAATAATTTGATATTAATGAATAATAAAACATATTTCATAATAATATTGCCTTATTTTACAATTTAATGGCCATATTAGATATTTGTCTGTTATTTATCAAAATGGTATTTATTTCAAAATGTTGGTTTTATTTATTTAATTATGAATCTTTTGGGGTTCCATAGATTTAAGGCATATACGCAACATAAAATTTATGCATTTGACTACAAATGATTTCGTTTTTCTTAACTCACAGTGTTTTTTTTTTTCTTTGCTGTACAATCTTGACACCTTGTGGACACAGCACTCCCAGTGGACCTTACCTGAATCTGGATGTTTTTTAATCACATGTTCCAGTTTAAGCTTTGCTTTTCTCAATGTTGCTTCATCAGGACGTCTTCTCTTTGCTTCTGCTGCTTCTCCATCACCTTCTTTGTGGTCTCCAAGCTTTCAGTATTAAAATCAAAATGAAATATATTTTATCAAAATTTGGTTGTTTTTGTTGCTCTTATACACAATCCAACAGTACGGACATCAAGTTATAGATAACAAAATAAGATACAGTATAAATGGAAACAGAAATAAGCAGAATGACCAATCACAGTATATATTAAGGAATTATGACAATAATAATATGTAAGAATAATTTCTAAAAAATTAAAAAATAGCTAGAAGTGATTTCAAATTAATGTTCATTATACCGTGGTTTCAGTTCATATCAGTAATGCTAGTGACTACTGCTTAGACAAAAGAAAAACAAATATAAGAAAAATATTTTTTCTATGCCTTCTTATGTTGTAGGAAGAGGTTTATGGTGCAGAACCATGACACCCTTTTACACAACTCTCAGTTCAGAGAAATGCCCTATCCTTCTTTTCTAAGATATTTATTTCACTTTATGTAAACAGTGAATAAACATGACTGGGACAATACAGTATAATGAGTGCAAAACAAAATAAATGTTTAAAAAGACACAAGAAGCTGACTTAAGCATGGAAGTGCATTCTGAGCTAAGGCAGAAAAAATATTAATCCTAGTATCTGACAATCTCATTTTTTCAAGTTTCAAGTTCTCCTTTCTCTGCTTGGAGCCATAGTTTTAAAGCAATGTTCTCTATGCTGTGAATTGATTTTATAGCATTAAGCATTATGTTTTTTATTTATTTATTTATTTTTTAAGAAAATGCCCTTTAAAATGTTGTGTAATATTGTGTCATAGCTATAAAGTCTCCACCTACATGTATGTTTTCTGCTCATCACAGGCAGACACAATGACTGTAGACTGAAGTCTGCTCCACAGCCTTTAACCTCTATTCCCCCTTCCCATCAGGCATAGTTTGGGCAGCCAAAGGGGAGGGAAAAAGAGCTGCATCTGATCCTCTACCGAGACAAAATGTCCTTTTTCATTCATCTTAAATCAACATCTTACTTAATAGACACCCAAGACATGAAGGAAAGGGTCAAACACACCAGGACATGGGCTCTTTAATATAATACAGCAAAATAAAAACCACAGCGAGTTAAGAAAGACGTAATAATTACCAGTCAAATGCAGCTTATATTTTCTGTAGTTATACGTCTTAAATTTGCTTCATTTAAAGATCCTACGTCCTGCAAAATCCATTTTCTTTGCTTGAATGTTGTTAAGAGGGCTAGGGGAGCAGAACATGCCACCTTTTACTTTGTGCTGTGCCTCTTTTAAAAAAATGCTCCTTAAAACACTAAATTTTTTACTCTCATGTTTTTTTTTTTTGTAATAGCTATACAGCCTCCATCTACATGTCTTTTCTGCTCATAACAGGCAGACACCATGACCTCAATCAATCGATCAAACTTTACTTATCTAGCACATTTCATACAAATTCTGTTGCAGTTCAAAGTGCTTTACATGGAGGCAGAAAAATGCTTGACAATATATTGTTATAGTGTATTGTGTATAGTTTTAAGACCGTGACACTCAGATTATTTGAGTTTGGATTAGCTTTATTTCATTTTGTAATTGCTGAACTCTGATTGTGAGACTGATTTATTTTTGAGTTTGGCCACTTGCAACTAAATCACAGTCAAACAAACGACGGAGTGGACCTGAGTTGTTGGGCGTCGGATGTCAAGATGATTTGGAGACCAACACACACCAGCGTAGCTCAAGTAAAATTAATTATAAAATCAAATGTTAAAATATAAAAGAAATGAGAAAATGCATAGCAATAAAACCAAGAATTATCAGACAGAAATACATAAAAGGCTAACAATAAATTTAAAAGACGTGTTAAAAAAATAAAAGTCTAAAAATGATGAAGTGTAAAAATATAAAAACAATATAATCATGATAAGAAACATGAGAAAATAATTTAAAAAAACATCAGACCATAAAATTTAAAATTTAGATTAAAAAAGTAAGGAAAAAAATACTGATACAAGTAAAAAAAAATATATAATAATAATAGTCATAAAAAGTAAAAAGTCCTACATAAAAGCCAGGCTGCATAAATGAGTTTTTAGATTGTGTTTAAAGATTTCTACATTTGCAGCTCGTCTCAGTTTGTTCCACAGTTTCGGAGCGGATCAGCCAAAGGTCAGCATAAATGCATTAAAAATGACGTTTATTGCTTTAAATATGACAGAAATTTTTAACATAGGATTAAAGGAAAGACATGCAAAGAGTCTTAAAATGGAGGTTTATTTGATGTCTTAAGAACAACCATTACAACAAATTTCACACAGGTAATTCAAGCCAGGAGTATCACCCTGAAATGTCAGTAAAGACCAAAAAAAGACAACTGTTTGATCACATTTAAAGTGGCAGAGCAAAATCTACAAACATTATTCAGAAGATTTCACCTCTACTTGAGTTAAGAAATGTCAAACCTCTTTTCTGAACTTAGATTATCCAAAGAAAACACTAAACAGCTTTTTTCCACTTTCTTAACATTTTATTTGTTGAATGGACTTGACAATTATTTGCATAATTCATTTGGACATCCCACTGTTAAAAAGTAGACTTTCATGTCAGAGTGCAAGGCTTTAAAGCCAATTAGAGAAAATATCAGTCTGTGTGTGTATACAGCGTTCTTACCATAGATAAAAACACATCATACATATTTTCATTTATAAAAGTTTCATACCAAAAGAGGGAAACAGGCAGTGACAGCTTTGTCTTAGTAAAGGTATACTGTGCTTATTTTTTTAAGAATTAAAACAATATTTCACCAACCCTTATTTATACAGGCCCTGCCAACTTTTTCCATCACCAAAAAACAGAACAAAAAATACCTAACAATGCAAGTTCCTATAAAGTGACACTTTAACAAGATTCAACTTATGGCTTAAAATGTAGTATTCAGTGTGTATAAAAATATTAAGCCCAGTTCAGACCAAAGCGTCACAAGGTGAGTTGAAACTCGTGTCTGCTAGAAGCGGGCCACTCCCCAGCATTTGTAGCTTTTGGTACTTCTAAATAGGCCTCCATTTCAGGAATGGAGTTTGCCACCTGTTTCAGCAACAACAGACTTTGTCTAACCTAGTAACAGTAACTAAGGAGGACAGGCTTGACAGCGGATCACTTCCTGGTAAGGGCAAAGCTTGATAAAGTGTTAATGATCACTTCATAGAAAGGACTCTGTGCTTCACTCTCTCATTACATGCTTTCCTTGTCTGTGGATATTCTAGTTGTGTTAAATATGAACAAGGACAGTTAAAGTAATTTCTTAGCTACAATTCTGCTCCTGTCAAACAAGCAAAAACAAAAAAAGGACCCAGACTTTAGTCATTTCTGTGTGTTTAAATGAACCCCTGGCTTATGCCATGACATTGTGGCTTGAGACATTTCAACTTTTGTCAATGTCTTCTGGTTATTCCATGGGAAGTTTTGTCTTTCAAGAAATATGTACTGCCTCTTAGGGCTAACACAACAGACTGGACTGTTTTTAACTAAAGGAACAGCTGAGAAAAGCGCTGCTCTTCTTGGCAACAGGTAAGCCAGAAATGTTAAAATAGGAATGGACATATGTTGACCTGTAATGTTAAGAACCAGTGCAGTAGATCATGTACACATTTTCTCTCTTCACTCCAAGGCACTGTTTGGCTGTAAGAACAGGAAACCACTGTCTGTCACTTGTCCTCGACACAGAGCAAAAGAGATTTTATACCCCTTCTCTCTGACTTTTGATGTGTCTTTTTATTTTGAAATGAACCTCAATAATATACTCAAGGCATTTCCTGCAGACCTCTCTTAAAAAAAACTCAGTTCTGCGGTGAAAAAACATAGTAGGCAGACTCGTTACTGTCTATAGCCTGTACACTACATTAACTGCGCATGTCGGAGCAGCTCTTGCGCATTTGACTGGAGAGGAGAGAGAGAACCAGGGAAACTCGTTCAGGAGGAAGTGTTTATGAACTATGATCGGAATGATGTTCGGCAAAAACCATTCCTCTCATTGGGAATGACATTTCTTTCCAAATGAGCTCTTTTGAACCAGAATCTTCAGATTTGCCTGAAGATTGCCCATCTAGTGATTATTACTCTAATTGTGTGTTTATTCCAATTACTTGGGTCCATGTCAACATAACTACTGACAGCTGACTTGATTTCAGCTCAAGTCAGACAGCTGACATTCTGTGGTCTGAGCTGGGCTTTACATTGACTCACCATGATTTTACGCCTCTTTGATTGATTTTCTTCATTTACATTGAGCTCCTAAATATCATGATGTCGATTACTCATAATTAAATTCCAAGTAATTCCACTGTCAAAATTCAAAGTTGTTTTTACATGTACTGTTTCCCTAAAAGGGTCAGTGTGTTTTTTTTTCATTCAAATTCTTTAAAATATCTTTGTGGACATGCCCACCTCTGTGCATATGCCAGCTCTGTGTCATGTGATGCTTTTGTGAGGGGAAAACTGAACAAAACTTATTTAAACATTTCTTGGAAGAAAATCATGTACTCTTTGCTGGAAAAAATATAAAACATATCTGGTTTTGAAAAGGTAATTGGGAAATAAATAACTTTTTCATTTCACAATGTTTGTGGGCTCATTTCAAATGAATGGAGTGAAAATTTCACCCAATCCCAGAGGCAGATGATCCTGCTGAGTTGGTGATGATTACAATATTTCTTGTACATATTGATATCTCCTTTTTAGGACACTTTGTGAAAATATCACTTTAGTCTAATGAACATACTACTTTTCATAGCGTTTCTGTGTAAAATCAACATATTTTGGTTTTTAACTGGTTTCATAAAAGAGGGCATCACTTTTGACTGACAACTGAAAAGATGAAGATATCAGAAGTTAGTTCTTCTGTAGTTACAAACAATGCTGTTTATTATAGTCAGCTTAAAACAACAGAGATTTCTACTTTGTATATTGACCATTCTATCAAAATATAACTGCTCATTCTTGAACTTTTCCATTGTTTTCTTTTTAGGCTTATTTCACGTAAACAAACAACATTTTCAACATTATATCAAGCTCAAATTGTGCTTTTCATTGCATCCAAAAGTGGCCTGAGGTAAAGTCTCTATAGTTTTGGATTCAAGATACTTAAAGTAAAAGGTAAACTTCATTTTAAAAACTATATTTACACTAGACTAACCTCTAATAATCTTACTATACACATGCTTATTCTTCTCCGTCTGCTGTAGTGAAATATAACTTAAATCATGATAATATTAGAATAATATGGTTATTTATATCTGTGTAGAGTCTGCTACACTCTGGACAGTACAAGAAAATAGTTCATCAATTGCATATAAGGTTTACAGCACCTGTTAGGAGTTCGTCAGTACATTGAGGAACATATCAGCACTTGCAGACACACTCACATACACACTAAAATAAACACACAATCATCTAAGTTTCTTTGCACTTGTAACTTTCAAGTGTAGAGGGGCTTTTGTAGTGTACTCATGTTAAAATACTATTCACTTCTCATGGTTAGTACTTCATTAAAATAACAAATACATGTGCTAAATTCATGTCACAGAGAATAAGAGATAATCTAAGAGGTATGCTACTATATTAGTAAAGCGTAAGACTAGACTTTTAATAAGCATAAAATGCTACTGGTGCAAGAGTACATAGTGTGCATGCAGACACTCACATTTAAATGCCATGAACTTCTACATGACCACACTTGTTCCTGGAGGCTTGTATGTGTGTGTGTGGTGAATGTGTGGGGACTTTAAGGTACACTGGGATGAAATTTCACTCTAACAACCCCCCCGCAGGCTTAAAGTACCCAGCCCTCGTCTCAGGCGTGACACATGTTACCGTTGGACCCACAGGTGGCGGTGATGCTGCAGTTCTTCAGGATGGAGTTGTAGTGGGGGGCTGCTCCAGTGCTGGCCTCTCTGGGAGGGAAAGGCTTCATTGTGGAGAGGATCAGGGCCAGACAGTCTGCCACGTTCTTGTTTGGAGCACAGGCCAGAGCAGGGGTGTGGCCTGCAGGAGGTCAAAGACAAAGAATTTACCCAAGGTGTCAATCCGTGCCAATTTTTAGCACAGAAAAAACCTTACACGGTGTCCTCACTGTGTGTGATATAAGTGAGCATCAGTCAATCAATCAACCAATCTTTATTTGTATAGTACCAATTCGTAACAAGTGTTGTCTCAAAACACATTACAAGAGAGCAGGCTGAAGACAAACTCTTCATTTTATGGATACACATATATGTATGTACTTATATAAAACACACATATACATATATATACACATACATATATCCAAAACCCAACATGAATCCATCATGGCAGCAAGAAAAAAACTGTTTAGCAGTAGGAAATCTTGTATGTGGATCCCAGTCCCATGATGAACAGTCATCCACACTATGCTGTGTTGGGTGTGTGGGTGAAGGAAGGGAGGTGGGCGGAGACAAGTGGACGAAAGTAAGAACTAAAGCCAGTGACAGATCCATGGGTCAATCATAGACCTATCTTTGTCAAATTTGTCTCTGCTGAATATAAATCTATTAGAGGTTAGCCCCTTGAGATGCAGCATCTTGTTTTCAGGAGGGTCCTCATGTCTGTATGATTGTAGTGATAGCTTTTGTAGAGGTATAGTCAGTAATAACCAAGAAAAGAGTAATTAATCTAATATTTACATTAGCATCTACAATGATTATAAGGTTTCTGATAATAAGCTATGTAGCAAACAAAAGGTCATAAAACTTACACGTTTGTTTCTTTGTGATAATGTTGACGAACAAATCTGATTTTCGTGATTTTTTTTTAGCTTTAAAATGATCAGCAAGAGCAGAAAGTTATTAAGCTACTATTGAACTACAACATGGTGGTATGACTTAAGAGCAGTCACATTATTTCCGATGTATGATGTCAAGTTGTGACCTCTGCACCACCCTGTGGATGCTGCCATGCTGTACACGTAGTGTCAACCACACTTTGGCTCAACCTACTCACACAGGGAGGCTGCATTGAGGTGGGATTTAAAGCTGTCTGACCAATAGAGATTCCGTGTCGACCTGTTGCCATTTCAATCATGCCCCTTATTTGTAAAACCAGAAATCCTAAAACATAAAAAATCACCCCTTGTTCAGTGAAAGCACATGGCTATATATCTAGAATGAAGCCATTTTTTTTAACCAGGCAGTAAATACGTTTTTTTAGGCCATAAAAATGCAATGCAGTGCTTTAATGATATATCTTACTTATTCATTTATTACTATTATTTAATTTCTTTATTCTTGACTGAGTGTTTCATGTAATTATGTGCTTTCTGGTGTAATTGCTGGAGTCTTTTGTATTTTTATGCTCTCTGTTGGGTTCCTACAGCCAGCCTCAAGTGGACACTTTAACTATTTTTAAAATCAAATGTATGACCTGAGAATGACGATAACATGTCGACAATTATTTCAACTCCCTGTTGTATAGCCAAACACAACATACCGCATCATCAAAGTTACATCCAGCGAATCATAAGCCTTGTTTCCACTGAGTGGTCTGGTCTGGTTCGGTACAGTTTGATCTAGTCCGAAGCGGTAAACCCTGATCTTGTTTGCGTTTCCACCACCAGCTGTACCTTACCTGTAACGGCGGGGATGTGAGGTGGGAAGAGAGGGTTGTGCCGGCTACGTAAATGTGTGACATCTCAGCAGTGCAACACAGTGAAGAGGTCTGAAGTAGAGTGTGATTGTAAACAAAGAGCAACAATGGAGGACTTCCAGCACTCCAGTGCTCTATGGAGCATTTGTTTCGTGCGGACATGCCACAGAAACAGCAGTGAACAAATTACCCTCATCACGCTGCTCATTTGAACGTAGCGTGGAATGTATCATTGTTTTAGCTGCTGTCGCATGAGTATTGATGATATATGTGACCAATCACCAGACTGCTTTTGCACCCACCCTTTAGGGTCTGTTTGATACGCTCTGCAGCCCATCAGAGGGGTGTTAAAAAGCAGGACAGCACAGGCTGGTTTTTAGGGCAAATTTTCTCCTCATCTGACAGTGGAAACACCTGTACCTGCGTAGGGTACCAATGAAATGAACCAGAATGCTTGGTGGAAACATAGCTGTAGGGTGTTGCGTCACCACAGGGCACAGGACCCCAGGCATATCTGATTCCTGCACTGGTGTAAAAATGAATTTTTCTGATTTACCTTCCTCATCCACAGCCATGACTGCTGCACCTCTGCTCAGCAAAACTTGCACCACAGTTGCCAGGCCTTTCCTTGCTGCAATGTGAAGAGGCCTGTAAGAAAAACACAAATGGCTCAGAGCTCAGGGGCAATGCCACCATTTTCAACAATTCATGCACAGAAATGCAGAAGTAAACGCACAGTAAAACAGAAACAATAAATTGGACACAATTTGATCAATAGGTCAGTTAGCGTTTCTCAACCTTTCTTTCTGTTGAGGCACCCTAAAGACGTGAAAAAAGGTAAGTTGCCCCAGCCATATAAAAGTACTCATAAAAGGATAAATGTCGTTCTACATCCCACTGACCACCAAGTTACAGACACAAGGTTGTTATTTGACTTTTTTTTTTTTTTACTACAGTTCATTTCAGTTAATTACCAGTAATGTCAAACCTGAGCCTGGGACAATGCATGCAGCCTCAATATTATAATGGCCACTGGTAGCCAGTCTGAATGGTTTTCTCTGTCTATTTTGTTCATCAATGTTGTTGACTTTTTAACCTTATAACATCATTTTATCTGCTTTAACTGCTGGACCACACCTGGATGATAGCTGATGGCTTAGATTCAGAGTCACAATGATGAAAATGCTGGCTTGTTTTACAGCAGCTGCTTAAGTTTATCACACACACTCGAAATATATCTGCCAGCTTAAAAAGACCTGCTTCTTGAATAACGCTTATTGGTGTAAGACTGACTATTCATCCACTCACCTGGATATTTGAATTATGACTTCAGGAGCAAGGACATATGAGACCATTTTGTCTCAAATAGAACACAAAGCCAGAAGACACCTCAGGGTGCCCCAGTAGAGTAAGGGTGTCATGCTTATAGCATGAGCCTCGGGGCCAGTGCTGAAAGGAAAACTCACATTTGAAGAGCGCTGTTTGTTGCATTTATGAGGGAGGAGTCGCTGATTTCTCCTAGGATCAAAAGGGCGCACATCTCATGACCCTGCAGAAACAAACGCAGTGTTATCACATCATACTTCTCTGGTCACATTACTACTACACACATATTACAGTTAATGTGCATCTGCATGCACACAGCTCATGCATGTGACTGTGTGTGTGTGTGACCTTGCTGCAGGCTAAGTGAAGGGCAGTGTTATTATTGACATCCACCAGGGTCAGGTCTGGCTTTGCTTTGTGCAGCAGGAATTCTGAAATGCAGAAAAATACAACAACTTCCATGATAAACACTTTAACAAGTCAGTGCAACAGGGTATCAGGTGTCATTTAAAAAGTTAATATAAGTGAGGACTGTGAAGGTCAAGACAAATGTGCCCTAATAGAGTAACAAAACAAAAATACTTAATTCTCTGTGTCTGTTATTTTCCACTTCTTGATCTTATAATCATGTATCTTAAAATGTTCTAGTATTACAGTGGTTTTATACAAAGACAATGCTTGAGCAGTTACATCTACAGCAACACAGGCATAGTTCAGACTTATTTACCTTTCAGTTTATGTATCAAATTTCAGCACAGGAAGGGAGAAACAGAGAGAAAAGGGAGAAAAATCTGCTCTCTGCTAATTACCTGGATTGAGATGTAAGGTCTCATGTATGTTTAAGGTAAATTTACTGACATCAATTCCAATGTTGGGACATTGTGTAAAACGTGTATTAAAAACAATACAATGATTTGCAGATCCATTTCAACCTACAGTATGTTCAATGTTCAAACTGATCTTTTTTTTTCAAATATTAATTCTGAATTTCACACCTGCAATACATTGCAAAAAGCGAGGAGAGGAGCAACAAAAGACTGTGAAATTGGAGGAATGCTTTTAAAACACCTGTCTGGCACATTTCAAATGTGAACAGGTTATTTAGAAACAGGACAGTGTCACGTAAATCTGAAAACCAACGACGGATGCTCTTGACCTTCTTTCCCTCAGGTGGCACTGCATTGAAACCAACATCTTTCTTTAAGGGAGATAACCACATGGGCTCAGGAACACTTTGGAAAACTACTGTCAGTTAACATAGTTTGTTGCTACATCTACAAGTGCAAGTTAAAACTCTACCATGCAAAGCTACCCAGATATGCAGCCGGCTTCTCTGGGCTCAAGCTCATCAGAGATGGACTGGCGCAAAGTGGAGAAGTGTGCTGTGGTCTGACGATAACATATTTCAGATTGTTTTTACAAATGATGGAGGTTGTGTCCTCTAGGCTCAAGAGGAAAAGGACCATCCAGATTGTAATTGGTGCAAAGTTCAAATCCAGCATCTGTGATGGTATGGGGGTCTTAGTGCCCACGGCACGGGTAAATTACAAGTGAAGGAACCATTAATCTTTCAAAGCAAGGTTTTTGGAGCAACATGTGCTGCCACCCAAGCAATGGCTTTTTCAGGGACATCCCTGCTTATTTCAGCAAGACAAAGCCAAGACACATTGTGCATCTGTTACTACAGCGTGGCTTTGTGGTAGAAGAGTGCGGGTACCAGATTGGCCTGCCTGCAGTTCAGACCTGTCTCCCATTGAAAATGTGTGGCACACTGTGGAGCACAAAATACACCAAAGGAGACCCCAGACTGTTGAGCAACTGAAGACGTACATCAAGTGAGAATGGGAAAGATTTCCACCAACAAAGCTTCAACAATTACTAGCTTATTGAGTTTTGTTAAAGAAAAGATTATGTCATATAGTGGTTAAAATGCTCCTGTGACAGTTTTTTGAAACATGTTGTAGGCATCAAATTCAAAACAAGTGAATATTTTCAACGAACAATGGAGTTAATCAGCTTGAACATTAAGTATCTTGTCTTTGTAGTGTATTCAACTGAATATACAGTCGGTCAATAGGGATTTGCAAGTCATTGTGTTCTGCTTTTAATGTTTCACACATCGTCTTAACTTCATTGGAATTAGAGTTTGTAGTATTACCCACAATTTGCTTTATTGTCAATAGCTGTGTATCACTTGATGTGGCAATAGAGTATAAAGTGCAACATTGAGTCTTAACAAACTGATACATATTGTCAAAACAGCAAAACACAGAAAACTGCTCTGGAGTGAGGTGGGGCAGGACAAACCCCTGTGTAAAGAGTAAATGTGTGTGTGTGTGTTTGTGTGGGTAAGAGATTGGGTGGGAATTAAGATGAGCAGATAAAGTCATTAGACAAAATACATTAAGTAAGAGAATAAAGCATATTTGACACATACAAACAAAATCCTAAAAACACTTCAGCTTTAATAAAATTAGGCAAAGACTCCCGGAGACCACACTGGAACAATACATTACAAATAGCACAGATTTAACAACATACCAACAGCCCTCGTCTGTCCACAGTCAGCAGCAACCATCAGAGCAGAACATCCACTGTGGTCTACATCATTAACATGTGCTGTTTGGGCCAGGACCAGCTCAAGCCCAGCAACATTTCCTGAATAAGCAGCTGCATGTAACGGGGTCCTGCAGCCACATAAACAAAATAAAAACACAGTTAGGACAGACTCCTTTAGTCTCTCAACATGTAAATACTGCTCACTGTCACTTTTTTTAGTTAAAAGGTTAATCCATTTGTATTCCTTTATCATGGTACTCAGGACCTTTACATGTGGTAGGAAAAAGTTAAATTATTGTGTTAGTCTGACTAAAGATGGGGTTTTGAAAAGTTTACAAACATGTACAATATGTTACTGTCCGTAACATATCTAATTTATCAAAGGGATCAATTTACTCTTGAATGTTCACACCTCAGTTGGACCTGAACTGGGCGAGATGTCCGGTGCGTGCTCCACAGTCATTGCACCAGGCTTTTACCTTAATGTCGACAGCAAAGCTAAGCATAGCACAAGCTTCAACATCATCTGCCTCCAGACATCAGTTCAAGTTTGAGGGATAATATGCACCATATTCTTCCCAAACAGTGCGCATAATGTGCAGAGCTGTAAAATCGTGTTTTCACAGTTCAATACATAAACAGTTTGCTGCTGGTCAACTGGAGCTAGACCCGTGAGGGCACCTGCCACAGCAAGTTTCCCTTTCACTGAACATTAGAGTAAGGACAGCAGTGCATTGAAAATGCTTGATTCAGCTGCTACTGTTATTTGACTGAACTATGCATGCACTGACTATTTTAAGGTTTCTAGTACCTATTAAAGACATATAAATATCCCAGTGGACAAGAGAGCCAATAGTAGTTCAAAGTCTGAATACCAATTCATTGCTGCTTTGATACTCAATTCTGTATGGTGAAGAAATATAATCTCCATTGAATGAACACCTTGGCATTGATTTACTGTTGTTAAGTCAAATATAAAGCTATTTTAAAACTACCCCCAAGCAAAGAACTCACCTTCCTTTGGCATCACAAACATTAACAATTTTGGGACCACCCATCTTAATAAGAAGTTCAGCAGCAACGTCATGTCCATTAACTCTGTGCAAAGGGAACAGGGTTGTTACATTTTGAAGCAATAAATTATGGCTTGTTTTATAATATCAGAAGATATATATTTGCATCTAAAAGGTACTCACAAAGCACAGTGCAATGGGGTGAAGAGATTTCCCTCCTGATTGCTAAAAAAATTGTTTTCAAGTAAAACACATAAACATCCTTCACGTCCTGCAGAAACACAATCAGACAGGCAAATTAGCAATATCAAATTCTTTGGAAAATGATGGTCAGGATTTCACAATAGACAGTGAAGTGTTGCTGTGGATGAAAGATGGTGACGACAAAATGACTTCCTGTTGTTTAACAATGTCTGTTCATAAGAGGTCAAGTCATCTTATGAGCATTTATATCCATGTTTGCTTTATTAAACATTTAACAAAAACGTTGTCAAAAAAGCTGTTTGTCGAAACTTTTTGAATAACACATTTGAAAACAATGCATTGTTTTTTTTTAATCTATCAATAGTTTTCAAAAGTACTAAAGCTTTAAAGAGCTTTCATAGATCCTCTGTCGGATTTTTGTAACATATTGCATATTTCTGTTGTGAGCAATAGAGAGAGCACCATGGTTCCATTCAGTTAAATTCCAAAATATATGTGCAGGTCAGTGCGCTGGAGTTAACTTTTATTTTTTGGTAAATTAAAAGCAAGAATAAACTCATCTTTAGTACATAGAATAGCTATTTTTGGTTTTCAAAGCAAGTATCTCAATGGTTTTATTTTTACTTTCTTGTATTTAAGTTGAATAATCACTTATCTAACATCCCTTCTGTTCACACAAACTACTATAATGATGCCTCACCATGGTATGCAGCCCAGTGTGTGGGTGTGTAACCTCTGTAGTCCAATATGGAGTCTACTGGGTCTGCTTTCATGGCGGCCTTTAGCAAACTCCTGAGCAGCTCTGTGTGGCCAAGGGAGGCAGCGAGGTGCAGCGGCGTCCTTCCCTGAGAGTCTCTACAGAGTGCTGAAGCCCCATGTTCCAGCAGAGCAGAGACACAGTCCTCGCTGCCTAACATCGCCTGCAAGAGGGACGAGCAAAGATATGATGTAAGAAGGAAACACAAAGAGAAGCATTGTGTTTGATTAACGGGACATGTTGTAACATAAGATCAGCGGATACACTTACGGCTCTGTGTAAAGCTGTGAAGCCCTTTTTGTCTGCAGCATCAGCCTTTGCTCCTTTCTCTAACAAGATGTGGACGCAGTCAGTGTGTTGCCCCAGAGCAGCCAGCATAAGAGCAGTCCTTCAAACAACAAAGACAATAACCTTACATTTACTGCTGTAAGGGGGATTTTCTCATCATGTCAGACTACTGGAGGCTTAAATTACCTGCCTGCATTCAGCCTTCATGGACATCAACACTTATCTTTGTTAGCCTTTCTCAGACTCAAGTATAGTGCAGCCCAGTTCAAAACCTCTGAATTTCTAAGGGCCCACAAAAACCCTTACAGAACCATTGCACAAGACTCAAAATATTAATATTTCTATTTTTTTCCTCATAAATAGAGAATTTAACATGAATGCTTGATTTTGAACCCATTATCAAATGCAACTTTAATCTTTTTAAACATACCTGGTGATTCTCAGACTCTTTGACATTTGTGTCTCTGAGAGGCACAAACAAAATTTTATAATCAGAAGGCAAGCAGGGTACCCCAAGGACCACCAAGGGCTTGTACACCACACATTAGGAACCAGTGTTTCATATAATACCTGTAGCAGCCATTTGGCTAAGTCAATTAAAAAACAATTATAAAACTCAAAACTCACATGGCCACTGTGGCATGGGAGAGTGGATCTTACACAGGATCAAAAAATGTCAACGTCGAAGCCAAAAGATACAGTTTCTTTTTGCATTTATTAAGGACTGCAAACAACTTGGGGTCCTTGTGTGCTCTTGGCCTCCTGGCTTCCTGTTTTCCTGGTAAACAAAAAAACCATTCACCTTCCCCAGTGCCCACCCATCCTGTCTTACCTGCCCCTCTATATGCAAACCACCCTGTACCAAACAACCAAACCTATCAGAATAAAAGCCTAAATATATGCCTAAATATTCAAAATAATAAAACTGGCAATAATAAATGCAATTCTTTTATCATATTTAAACAAGATAACAACAACTACATAAATAACTAAATCTAAATTATTTAATTGGGTAATATACTGTGAATAGCTCCAACTATTCCCATAAGCGCAAAAAAATGTTTCAAATAATTTACTTTGTATGCTTTTAAAGTTGCTGTCATAAACTTAGTATCACACATTAAACATTTATTCATGAGCATTTTGAAACTGTGTGGTTGTTTTTCTAACCGTTTGAACAGTGTCATCAGGACAGTTAAAAAAAATAAAACCTTTGAGAGGTGAGGACCACAGCGAGTATACCTTCTCTAAAGAACAAAAACAACACTTTACATTAAGTCTTCACATTATGGTTTTTTAAGTTTCCAACATGTATACTAATGTTTTTGATATCTGGTACAAACCTAGTCAAATACATTATTAAAAAAAAAAACACACACACATTAGGATATATAATATGAAGTAACTCACTCTCCTTGTGTGTCTGGACTATCAATGATGTCAGCACTTTGTTCCCTGTTGACCAATAAAAGCAGACAGTCCATTTGGCCTTCTGCAGCTGCAAAGGAGATAAGATTTAAAGGAGAAATAAAGTAAAAACATCAGTGTCAAAGATATTTCTTTGGTGAATACTAAATTTACACCATAACTTTCCAAATAAAATCAATCCATCTGTTATTCTATAATCATCTGGCAGCTAATAGTTCACAACTAAAGCCAAATATACAGTATAGTAAATATTCCTATGTCCTAACTTACAAATTACACTCTGTAAAACACACCTGCAGCATGGAGAGGGGTCCACTTCTTCCTGTGCTCTTTCAGTGTGTAGCATGCTTGATGCTCCAGCAGCACCTCCACACACGGGGCAAAACCTCTCTGAGCAGCCAGGTGGAGGGCTGTTCTGCCCTCAATGTCCCGCACATCCAGACTCACCAACGTCTCAGACAGCAAACACAGTGCCTCACAGTGACCATAATATGCCTGCAAAGGCACAATTTACAACAGAAGACTCAAAAGCCTAAAAATGCTGTTCTCTTGAAGAAAAGTCATGCTGCTGATGTGTTTATGTAATGATAACATGCTACTCACAGCTAAGTGCAGAGGACTGACAGGGATGTTACTTTCAACCTCCTCCAGACAGTTGAAGGAAATCTCCAGGAGCTGCAAAAGTGACATAAAGGACATGTATATACAAACTAGTTCTGTCCTCTTGGTTTTATAAAGTTACATAATAAAAAATAAAAGACTTACCAGCTCCAGGTGCTGTTTGTTCCCATTAGCTGCTGCATAGTGAACAGCACTGTAGCCCTTACTGTTCTTCAGAGTTGGGTTTGCCCCGTTATCAAGCAGGTAGTCCAAGCACCTGAACACACACAGAGCAGGAGGTCATGAATCCTGTCAGATTTAAATCTCTGTCGCCAACAAAGTTTTAACAATGAGACATTATGAAATTCTTTTTTTCAAATATTCTCTCCACACTTAGTCTGGGAAATAAACCTAGAGGCCTGTTCTTGTGTAATACCATGGTTTTGTTTTAGTATTACAAAATCAACTTAAGTGTATTGCATTTTATAAATTATACCTCTTATCTCTTTTGATGTCACAGGGGGCTAAAGCCTATCCCAGCTGACACTGGGTAAGAGGCGGGGCACGCCCTGAACCGGTCACCAGCCGATCACAGAGACAGACAACCATTCACCCTCACATGCATATCTAAGGGCAACTTAGAGTCATCAATTAGTCTAAGGAACATGTTTTTGGTCTGTGGGAGGAAGCCAGAGTGCCAGAGAAAACCCATGCAGGTACGGAGAGACCATGCAAACTCCTCACAGAAAGACCCCAGTCGACATGGGGTAATCTTCTTGTTTTGAGGCATGCACACTGACCTGCTATGTAACTTCATCAAAGAATAACGACATTCTGGCCCTGTGATACTCTACCAGCAGCTAGTGAGCCAGATGCAGCTTTTGTGACAAACACTGACTCTTTAAAGTCCTACTTAGAAAAAACCTTAAAAGAGAAACACTGTAAGTGCAACAAAATTTACTGCCAATCACATCAATTTGTTACATCCCTTTCTTGGCTGAATCAAATAAACAATAAGCTCAATTTAGCTTATTGTCACTGCTGTCAAGTTTGTGATTTAAATCACTGATGCAAAAATAACCAACACTTGCTTTATAACCAACATACTGTTGCTTAAATCTTTGTGTATTATGTAAAGACACAGTTGATTGTTTATATAATAATTCTGTAAAACATAAGAGACTCACAGTGAAGCTTCATGTTCTCTTTCCTCGCTGAAGCCAGGCCCTGAGTTTGAGCCCCCTCTGTGGACAAAAGATGAACGCTTATAATACCCTCCAGACTCAGAAACAAAATGTCCTTTGGGTGTCGTCCTCATCAATTCAAAGAAAGGGAAGTGAAAGAAATAAACACCCTCTTACCCACAGAACTTGTGTGAAGCAGCAGCATAGTGCAGGGGGCTGCAGCCCGTCAAGTCCAAATCATTGACCTCAGCGCCGGCTCTCACCAGAGAAATAGTACACTGGCTGTTACTCTTTGCTGCAGCGTAATGCAGAGGAGATCTAACAGATACAACAGGGTGATATAATATAATATAATATAAATATTAACCACACAGGTACTCTTATCTATGGATATTCAGGCCTGCTTACCTTCCTAAATTATCCTTTACATCCAGATCAGCAGCACTGCTCAACATCAAGTTCAGACATTCAACATTCCTGTCACACAAGAAGAGAAAAAGTCTTCATTTAAAGGGCTGCCAGTAACACTTCTTTTATTTTTAAGAAACATAAATAATTTTCAAAAACTGTATCAATTAAGACTTAGACAACTGTTAAGTCTGCGCTTTGTAAACACAAAGAGACTTTGAAAAAAGTGTCTCTGAACAAACAAAAAGCCATTCAGTTTTTCCAACAAAGACAGAAAATAACCACATTTCAGAGGGTTGACTCTGGATTTTTTAATTTTTTAATCCACTGGTAGGAGATTAACTGACCATTAGTAATAACTATTTTTCTTATGCTTATGGACAGCTATGATTTTACACTTACTGTATAATTCATGCTCACTTTTCGTAATGAGTCTTCACTGATGGCTTGTTTTCTGTGCATTTTCACTGAATAATTTTTACCCCGCTGTGATGTTTTGCCATCACTTGGAGCTTATGCAGGCTTAAATATGTGCCATTAGCATTAAAGAGGTCATATTTTGCCTTAAATAAAGTTCATATATTCATTTTGATGACTGCTAGAGTATGTTCACAATGACGAATGTTCAAATAACCTTCTGGTTCACAGTTCAGACAACAGATGGAAAGTTGGTCAGTTCAGTGCTGCTCGGCGCCTCGGTTGTCAACAACTTGATTGCACAGACATTTTGTTTTGTTCACAGAGATGGTCTTGGAGACACGATAAGCATACTAAAGAGCATGTAAAGCTAAAAAAAAGCATGATATGGGCCCTTTACATCAAGCAATGATCATTTTCCTTATTTTGGTATTTAAATCCATGTAAATCTTTGGCCTGCGTGATGATATAATGTTATGTGAATTGACATAAATACTGAGAGAATGTGAAGTGCAATACATTGATTTATTAAGAAATCCATATCAGAGGCAGCTACAGGTGTGTACAAAAGTTCATCTATAATCCAAAATGCATTAAAAAAACTTTTAGCCACTTAATAAGCGTCTATTAATCTGTGGGGAGGTGATCAATATCATAAGTGTCATTGTACTGCATGAAAATGTCAAAAATGTGGACATTATACTAAGAACTTACTTAAACAGGTGAGAGGACAGTTTGTTTTTATTCAGAACTTCTTTTATACACTTTGATAACTTCTGATTTTGCCATAAGCTTACTGCACATGCTCATTATGAGAATAATAATGATGGAATTCAATAGGCAGCCCTACTGTAGACTGAAATTATCATTTTTATCAGTGATAACAGATCATATATTTTGATGTTATTTGTCAATACTGTTTAAACTCACCCTCCAGAAGCAGCAGCATGCAGGCAGGTCCTACCGTAGTCATCCACTGTGTTGATATCAAACCCATCTGATGAAGTCGGAGATGGCATTATATAAAACTGGCCTGAAGAATCAGAAGAACACAGGTTTTTGTTTGCAAACGTTCTGCTATGTAAATAGTAAAAATGTGGAAAAAAAGGAGAGGATTGATGCAGGAGTCTAACTCTTAAATATTCTCACCACTAGATAGTAATTTCCGACAGCAGTCTGGGAACCCGTAGAGCGCCGCCAAATGCAGAGGAAGCATCCCATCAACCCCTTGTCTTGAAAGGGCATAAAAAATACTGACTCAAGTTTGCATTCAGTTGGGGAAAGAATCTGTTTTCTGTGTTGGAATACATTTTTAAATATTCATGTAGGAAAAACGCATAGTTCAAAAGTGTAAAATTTCAAGGTTAAAAAAAATGAAACAATATTGTGACTAGACCGACATACTTTGCCTTGTCAGCACCGTTTGTCAGCAGAGTGCTGATCAGTAACTCCTGTCCATATCTAGCAGCTACATGAAGAGAAGTGTTTCCAAACATATCGGCACAGTCAACCTCCCCACCTGTGTGCAGTGGGAAACAGAAATGTGCAAGACAACTACTGATACAAACTGTCAGATACTAGGGATGTTTAGGCTATTGTGTGTCACAAGGGGGGCCTTAGAATTGTTCTGATGCATCAAAAATGTATGTTACCATTTTGGATCAGAATCTGGGAGCCTGTGAATCGCCCGTGCATAGCAGCCATGTGCAAAGGGCTCTTTCCTTCTTTGTTCTAAAAAAAAAAAAAATGCAATGCAAATTGTAACATGTAGTCTATAATAAAAGGCATTAAACACTCATCAGTTAAAAAAAAAATCTTCTTTTTACCTGCACATTGACATCAGCACCATTGTTGATCAACAGCTCGAGACACAGAACCCCACTGGCAGAGGCAGCAGCCAGATGCAGCGGTGTGCTGCCATAATGGTTTGGTTGGTTAATGTTGGAGCCACAGTTCACCAGCTCAGAGGCTACAGCATCTTGCCCCATTTGACATGCTATGTGAAGTGCTGTGTTACCAAAAAGGTTGGGATCATCAGTCTGAGAGAGAAAGGAAAAACAAAGAAACAAACAAATAAATAACCATTAAGAATGATGATGATGTTGAGGGATGAACTTAAGTTTGGCTTGAGATTAGGCTTTTTGACAGGATGAGAAATCTTTCAATTTCTTAACCTGAGACAGTTTATAGATGGTAGATTTAGCTTCTTGCTTTCAAAGCTAATCTTCATGCACAACAGTCTTGGACCTTTGTTAGTTCTTATGACCTACATGGGACTACTGTCCAATTTGTAAGGTCCGCTGTGTGTAAAAAGAGAAGAAACTATTCCCACTCTGTCTTGTATTACACAATATAAGGGTCACTCTTAGGATTAAAATAATCAAAAGGATCCATCAATTTGAAAACATTCAAACTTGTCTCCTACATTTATGACTGTTTAACCTTGAAATATTTAAGTTTGATTTGTCATAAATTCATCACTCAATACTTTCAAAAATGTGTTTTTTTTCCTGAAAAGTAAATGGATTCTTACAATAAATGGATCTTCTTTTTCAATAGTAGGCTTAATGCACTGTCATATTTTTGCAATTCTTTGCCTAAGTAAACATTTACCTAATGAGACTACAGTCTTAAAAGCTAGTTTTTATCTTTATGGTTTTTGTAATGGTTCAGTTTTAAATGGAAACAGAAATATGGCTGACACAAAGCTATCTTTGTGACAAACTTACCAGAAAAGAGACATGGCATAAGCATGCCCTTCCTGTCATCAAAATACAGTCTGTGATTTCAAAAACAAGTTTTTAACCTTACAGGTGACATCATGATGTGTTCATAAAAAAGGACTTCTTCTATACAGTTTAAGACCAAACCTCTGCAGCAAGAACATTCTGTAATTTTGCCCACATAGAATATACACTGACTTCAAAACAAACACAACTTACACTAGTTTGTTACAGTTATATTGTTTTTACCTCCGCCATAAGTTTCAGCAGATATTTGACCACATCCAGCTGTCCGCCAGCAGCTGCTGCGTGGAGCGAAGTGTAACCGCGTTTGTCCTTGCACATCACATCAGCACCATGTGACACCAGCAGCTTCACAAGATCCACATGTCCTGAAATTGCAATAGTGCCAACTTTCTTCATAAATCACTTTTGCATCCCCCACTCACCTTTAACCAGTACAATCAGTTAAAACACAACTTAATTGTACAGATACAGGTATGTCACCAGACAAACAACTAATGATTGATTTTCAAAACCAATGGGAAAATAGCACTTTCTGAAATGTACAGAAGCAAAAAAAGCAATGAAAATATATAACTCTTAATCACCGATACTGACTAAATTAACAAAAATGTATTTTATAAAAAGACAAACACTTTGGGCTTATTACATGAAAGACACCATGTCCAAAAGTGTCTTTAACTTTTGTTTATCTATTACCTCATATCTAAATTGTGTCTTGTGTTTGACATCACTATGTTTTACTGGTATAATTGTTAAATAACATGTAATTATGTCTTAATTTGTGTAAGCTTTACTTTTAATTTTTTAAGATAAAAAAAAAAATAGCACCTTTTAAAAACGTGTTTACTGAGCACTTTTACAGATAATGCATGGACAGGAACTCCTTTTGATACTATAGCCTATTATAAGCAAAATAACCATTTATGTACATTATGTGATTTGCAATACTTAACAACAAATTTACATAGTTCTTGAGCATGACTCATTATATATTCAGTTTGTATAATGTACATTTTTCCGATCCTTTAACAGAATCCCCTCAACTTGTACGTTTCACAAGAAAACACATCCACAAATTAACTTGATTTTGTTTTCTTGGCTTGATTTGAAATTATTACTTTGAAGTTAAAAGTTGGAAACAAGCAGATGGACAGAGAAAAGCAACATTTACAAACTGTCAAAACATTTTTTTAAACATTTCAGACAGTTTCTTCAAACTGTTTGTTCGTAAATGAGTATTCAGTCTTTCAAATCCCCCGTAATATTTATGTGCTTCATTACTTCTGTTTTTGTGACATTCATCTAAGAAAGGAACATCATTTCAGATCCCTTACCGAGGTATGCAGCCCAGTGGATTGCCTGCCTCTCCTTTTTGTCTTTGGCACTAACATTTGCACCTTTGCTCAGCAGCAAACTCACCATCTGCAAAAAGAACAAGCGATTACCAACATTTTGTATAAAAATCTGTTGTGCAAACATACTTCATCTTATTTTTACAGAGCTTTACTGTATATTTTCTTAAGGGGGGGGCACAAACTGTTAAAAACTTAATTAATAAGTGGCGTGACACATGCCCCCACACATGATACATCAGCAAATGCAAATACCAGTTACCCCAAATTACCTCCTGCTAATCATTAATTTTTAAGCAAAATCTACTGTGCTCTCCAACTTTGCAACATATAAAACGACAAATATTAAAAATAACTTCTTAAACAATGGATTAAAAAAACCTGTACCTCTCCATGGCCGCTGTGTGCTGCGTGATGCAGTGGTGTCCTTCCCGATTTGTCGGCCACATCCAGGCTGCACACATGAGGTATCAGAGCTAAAGCACAGCCCGTAGCCCAGTTTGCAGCTGCCATGTGTAAAGGTGTGTGCCAGAATTTGTCCCTTGAGTTAACCTCTGCTCCATGCTTCATTAACAGCTCAACTGATCTCTGAGGGGAAACACATTTTAGTTTGCAAAGTCAAACAGTATTCTGGTGATCCAGTTGTCCTTTACTTAACTTTTACAATTGCAGCATACCTCATTTCTTGAGGCAGCAGCTCGATGTAAAGGACTTTGTAAATTCTGTTCCTTAGCATTGACATTAGCCCCTGCAAAGGGAAGCATAGGTAAAAATAGACTGTTTTATTCTGTAACACAGATTACTAAAAAAAATAAACCAAAAACATTGGCTTATAAAAAAGACAATAAGCTTTTATTCCAGCTTTGGACAAATGACAGAGTGATAAACAGTCTTTTACCTGCTGTGATAAGTAGGTCCATAATGGTGACATCGCCCATATAAGAAGCAGCATGAAGTGGTGTGCTTTGCTCTTGGTCCTAAAATGAGATAAAACACATAAAACTGAGCACAGACAGGAGGCACTGATGCTCAACAGTGAGTTCAAGCACAACTGACTGGGGCTCACCAGAGTTCAATTGAGAACAGGCACCAGGTGAGAACCAGTTCCAACTACTTTTCATGCAGTGACATAATTAGCCATCATACCTTATGATTTCTTTATTAATGCCTTCCGTTAAGCTCTGTGTGCCGTGCAAAACAATGTAATTCTCTCTTGAGAGACAGTCAGCACAAACATCAACAAGCCAAACCAGAGTGGAAACACCAGTAACATTCAGAGACAGTTGACGATAAAGAGCAGCATTTTAAGGGCATATTTTGGGGTCTACTTTTTTTCACAAAATATCACTCCATGAGGTGCGTATGTGAAACAGAAAATCATCATTTCTGTTTTGTGGAAAAACTTTGTACTACAAAAGAGAAAATATTTTAAAAAGGGATTCCTGATTTGTGACATGAACTCGCAACGTAGTCATTTAGGGGTGTTCATGTGATTTAGGAAGTCCACTTTCAAGGTGTTTTTTCATCATCAAGTGAAATTTAGCCATGAAATAGAAACATTGGTTTGCTGTAGTAAAAACAACTCATGGAGTGGCATTTTTGTTGGCTAGTCTTCAGTTCTTAAAGAGAAGTAACATGGAAGGCAAACAATGGAGTTTCCATTCAACTTAGGAAATAGGAAAATATTTGAAGAAATGTAAGTTTTCTGTAAAATATATATATATGTATATATGTATATATATATATATATATATATATATATATATATGTATATGTAATATAGAGTCAGTTCATTTAGAAAAACAGAATAACACATAAAAGTCACATTTTACATACTGTTCAATTTTCTGCTTGGTATATACATTTTGAATAGATTAATTTACTGTCACTGAGCCTATTTCTGAGTGATTCTTGTTGTAAACAGAGCAGGAGAAAAAAAGAAAAGAGAAAAAGACTTTGCACCCTATGTTTCTAATCAATTCATTCAAGTTGTAAACACACCTGCCACATAGTTGGTAGTGTAGCTTTACTTCAGCACAGTGTAAACTTTGTTGTTGACAATATTTTCTCCCCCTTTATCATATTCAATACATATCAATATAACGGTGAACTTAGCATATTGCCCCTTTGTGTCTATATAAACTAGCAACTAATTCTACTTTCACAACTTCCAAAAAACAATAAATTAAAGATGTGTTTACCAGCGAATTGACATCTTCATTATGGCTCAATAATAATGTCACTTCTTCTGCGTTTCTGCTGAAAATCGCCTGGACCAGTGGAGACTGAAAGACAATTTAAAGATGAACATGATGTGGGCAAAACAGAGTAAAAATAAAACTCATACTTTATTAACATTATATTATAAAATATTCTAGATGTATATCATAAATGATGGGAAGGGTGAGTAGATTATGGCATAATCGCTCAAGTGAATAAACTCTCAAAATAACCAACCTCATCTGCAGACTTATGGACAACAGCATGGTTCATATGATCTGCCAATGACTTTAAAATAAACTGTATTCTGAGTAATACCTCACTTTCCGTGCATACTGTAGATTACCTTAAAAAGAAATAAATGTCTGACGAGGACTTGCAAACATTCAGGAAATGTAGTAACACAACAGAGACGATTTAGCCTTTTAAAAATTAATGATTAGAGTTTTTCTAAGTCAGGGTTTAAACTACATTTAAAACAGAGGGCAATATCCGCAGTACCAGGGTCTACAATCATTTTATAATAACAACACTGGACACATATCATGTAGATGAGACTCTATTTACAGGAGCTGCTGGATATAACATTAATTAGCCTCGGAGCAAACTTTGCTCGACATTTCGCTAACGGGACTAGCCACTTTGTGATTGGGGTACCGTTAGTTGTGTAACGGTCAGACTTACAGGTTTATCTCTTACCTGGTCCTTGATATTTCTTAACTCCATGTCTGTATCACTCCGGAGGCTCCTGCATTAAGACAAAGTAAAAAGTCGACTACATGACACTCTGAGGCAGCTAGTTAGCCTAGCTTTAGCTTATTAGCGGCTGGGATTCGTGATGAATACTTGGACCAGAGTTGCTGAGATATCGCGAGGAAAGTTACAAGAACGAGATTTGGTAGTACTTCTCATCATATCAAAAATAACTTCTAGTTTCCGTCTTTTTATTTAGAAGACTGGATTTTTATCTTGATCGACAAATTCAACCAATACAGGCCACATCAGCAAAAACAAATAACATCATCAACCTATAAGCAAAGAATAAAAAATACTTCAATATACTTCAAATATACGCATTAATAAGATAACATAAGACTATCCCTTATTGATGACCCAGAGGTGAAATTAGAGTGTTACAGCAGCACAGGACAAAGGACTATGCAGGAGAAAACAATGTAAACTTAAAGAAGGGATAGGGTTAAATACTAAAAATATAAGTCAAATTATTTCCAAACTGGCTACTAATCACTGTGTGACATCCCAAACATATTGTTTCCTGTGTGTTATCCTCAAAAATCTCACTCAGCGGTACTTCACGTTGTCATTTAGCATGAAATGTTTTATCTGATCATTCTGACTGTAATCTTTTGTATATATATGGGATATGTATTTTATCACTGTACCATGTTCAGAGGTAGACCAAACTTTTCTTGAAGTTGTACAAAATATTTGAATGTGTTCCCAATAAGTAGTTGATTGAATGTAATGATCCCACTCTTGGCTTATTAATTTAAAGAGCCAATATTTTACGTTAACTCCAGGTTCATATTTTTTTATTCCAGTGACTGCCAAAGTATTTTCACAATCTCTAATGTTCAAAAAGACTTACATTTTTTCATATACTGAGTGCCCCTGATCCACTTGCTCTCTCTCTCTCTCTCTCTCCTTTCCCCACTTGGGCCCAGTCTGCTCTGACTGGTTGACCAAACTTCTGTGTGATGTTTGGTCAGTTCAGCACTGCTTGACGCCATGTTGTCAACAACTCTGCATTCATTCTATGCTCATGTTTTTTATTGGGTTTGCCCACCTGGTAGGTGCATTTTGTGTTTGTGTGTGTGTGTGTGTGTGTGTGTGGGGGGGGGGGGGGGGGGGGGGAGTCATTTTAGGGGACGATCACAGAGAGGTTGAACAAGGCACAGACAACAAAAACGCCTCTCTGGGAGAAAAAAAAATGCAGGGAGGGCTTGTTGGGAGATTCTGCTTCCATGTACATCCAGCCAAATAAAATAAGTGAAAATTGGCTTACACAAATTAAATATTCTCAGCATTGCTTAAATACACCCGGTGTGCCTCAAGCTGGTTGATATTCGGCAATTTGAGTTAAGGACTTTCTTCTTCCCCCTTCATTCTTTGTCAGAACAATTATTGTCAAAAACCTACAGCTGACTCTATGATCAGTAACCCCCAACACCCGTGTATTTACCTGTTTTCATCTTATTTTGTGTCTGCTTTGGCTGAAAGTAACATAAGTGCACGCTCCCGCGTCTTCTGCTGAAAAGTTGAAAATGTTTTAATCTTCATGTGCGCTCAAAAACGATGTTTACAGCACTGCGGTCAAGCCAGTAGCTCCTAGGTTTTCCGTGGTCAAATCAGTCGCTTCTAAATTTGAAGTGCCAATGTGTTTGAGCCTTTACGGTAAAGGCTCCGAGCCGCCGAACGACTTCATTATGTTCCTATTTTCATTTTTCCATCAAAAGTGTGGAAGATAACAGTCTTGCAAAATCTCTGGCTCTGAAGTCCCTCTGTTTATAACATGAGTCAATCGGATGTGCAATTACATTGTATTACTAGGCTATACAATAATATAGGCTCGTATTTTGAGCCTTTTTATTGTAATATGAAAAAAAAATCAGTCATTATTTTCCATGGGTACTTCATGAAACTGGAATCGTTTTAAAGGGGACTCCTTGCACTATAAGTACAGGCAGCATGAAGAACTTTTACCGTACATGAAATAATGCCATGTTCAGACAATGTCACATACTTTGATCTGATATAAAATATTTGTGTTCCATTGGAACCTCATAAAACTGGTATCATGGAAAGAGGACTCTTTGGACTGTATGCACAGGTCGTATGACGTACTTTTACTGTGTACTTTATGAGTAATCCTCCTTCAAAGTCCACAAAGAACTGCCAAATTCAAACATTCTCACTTATTTTGATGTCCAATAAAATATTTTCTCCCATTAGTACCCTATGGAACCGGTTTCATTGGAGCACAGGCAGTATGGAAGACTTTCACTGAGTACTTTTTGAGTAAAAATATTTCAGTTGAGATCGAAGTTAGTGAATATGTCTGAATTTGGCAGTTCTTTGTGTACTTTGAAAGCGAATTACTCAAAAATCACAAAGTGCAAATTTAGAAGCGACTGATTCGACCACGGAAAACCTAGAGCTGCTGGCTTAACCGTAAGAAAACAGCGGTCTGGTGCCAACGACTGAAAAAACCTGCCTGACAGGCAGCACCCAGGGAACAGGTTCACCAAAAACTTCACGTGACGTGTCTCCACCGGTGACCAATCAAATAAGGTCACTGTTACTGCACAGGCGCTCTCGTTTTTGTACTTACGTTTGACATGAGAGGATACGACTTTGCCAAAATTTAGCCTCATAAGGTGTTATTTAGCCATACTTTTTATGAAACATATTCTTTTGGCATTGGACATTTAGTTCTTTGACTCCGAAGTTTCTGTTCTACCATCCTCCTGACAGAAATTCAGAGGTAAGTACGTTTTCGTACTTTGATACGGCTAAAGCTAGCTTATGAGGCAGCGTACATATCATGGAAACTTGTTAGCTTGATCAGACGCAGCAGCAGTAATGTTTAGTGTGAGCTGCAGGGTGAAGCATTGCTCATTTTAGGTTGAGCAATGCTCAAAACTAACCGATTGGCGGGCTTTGTTTGTTTCGTAACGTGGAGACATTCCCGTAGCCGCTTCAGTAATAGATTCATAAAGAGAAGTCAAAAGTTGAAGGATGTTTTTGTCTTCCCGTAAAGCTTTTCTCATCTGCAGAACACTTACTGACAGCAACCAGCTACCACTGGATACAGTCTCAGTGTGACACCTTAGCCCATTAACATAGACAGCATCCTCACCACCGTCAATTCGGAGGTTAAAGTTTACCTTTTAAGTAGAGCTGGGAAAAAATACCAATTTAATCAATTAATTCTAATTTTAGAGTTGTGGCAGTGTTTGAAGATAGAAATACTAAAAGATCTTCACTGTTGTCACCCAAGTCCTGCCATTTTTTTGCACAAGGATATTTTTGGTCTTGTACTCACGTATATTTTTTATTTTTATAGAATTAAATATTGAGAATAGCTCCATTTTAAAATATTTTGATTAAAGCGCAACTTTCAGTGTCAGTGTAGACAAGCCTACCTGTGTCTAAACAACATAATGTAACTGATAACCATGGTAAAAAAAAAAAATTGTATACACTTTAATTCTCTTTAATAAAAGTGTAGTTTCGTTTTTGGACCTATTTCAATAGAATAAAAGTGATTTCTATGTCATTTGGAGTTTTTCTGTTTGTTTTTTTAGAGGGAAAAAAAATAAAATTGGAAATAAAGTTTTGTGAGGAAAACGAGGTTTAATTTTTAGGCCCTATCGCCTAGCCCTACGTTCTATCACAGTTTTTATTAGTCATAATCAAGATGTTGATTTCATGTTATTATGTGATATGTAATGAACCTCAGATTTTACTTGTCCTGTAGAAATGGTCTTCATTCATGGTCACAATAGCTGTGAGATGGAACAAATTCACTGTAAGATCAGCTTGTTTGCTAACTTTTTTTTTATAAAGCTGAAAGTTGATCAGAATTCCCAAATTATAAGTTCTTTATTGTACATAAGCCAAAAGATGAATACAAGCTTCCTTGAAATCTTACTGCTACTAGAAAAAATCATGCCAACACTTGCATAAGGAATGTCTTTTTGAAAACACTGTAAAGGAGTCGAGCATTTGCTGTGAACCTCTGCGTTGTGTGTAATATTTGCAATGGGAAGTCAGGCTCATGAATGTATAATATCTAAACATGGGGATTCACTCTGCATTATTAGTGACCTTGCACAAAAGGCAAGGTCTCCTCAAGTTATACAAGAGATATGTGTGACGTATGCACATATCCCTGATGAACTCATTTTTGGTAGAAGCAGGTTTTTGACTTTGTTTTCTTAACTCTGAACCTTTGCTTTAAGGCTGTGAAGGATCTCCCATTAAGATATTCTTGGTACTGCTGCTGCTCAGTCCTATGCCATGATGGGAAGTACGACTTATAATGTTTTTCTTATTAATTTGTTATTTAGTACTACTGATTACGATATCAACTGAGGCTGTTACTTTCATTTTTGACATTCTGCCTCAGGCACCATTGTGTCAAGAGCCTTTTCTTCAGTTTGGGAGTTGTCTTAGATGGAATGATTGCAAAAACTGTCCTGCGCAGATAAAAGCTGTGGTTTTCATTGATGCCAAATCTTTTGAGGAAGTCAGTAAACGGGTGACTTAGTGACACTTCTTGTTAAGGCTTTACGCTCTTTAAGCGTAACATCCAAAATTGCAACACTTTGTAAAGGCATATTGATGACATGATAGGATTTTTTTGTTAAAATTGCACGTGTTTTGTTTTCTAATCTAAAAATGTTTTGAACATCCTTTATGGACTCCAATTTGATGGGAATCTTTGTCCACCTTTTTTTCATATATGCACAATAACTTCTGAACAATGATATGATTGGTGCTGCTCATACTTGAAAGACTGCTGCTCCTCTCTGAACTGGAACTTTTTGTTACAGTGTGGCATGCTTAACACACCTAGGTGTCAGATGTGGGGCAGATTATCATGGTAGTGGCATAACCTATGGAAATCTTTAATTGTAGTATTTAAAGTTTGTCAAAGCACTCAAACTCAAAATGACTGACTTGTGACACCTGGTGGCTTAGAGCAGAGTGACAGGGTCAGTTAGTACACTGTCATGAATGTACAGAGTTCAGCTACCATCAGTAGGTCAAAGCGAAACACACTTACCTCGTGTGTGTGTGTGTGTGTGTGTGTGTGTGTGTAAAATCTAAAGGAAAGGCAAATATAGTTGGAACCTTACTTGTAAAGTCTTTCTTGTCTTTTTAGTAATAAATAATAAATATTTTTTATTGAAGTTTTTGTTGACTACTGCTTGTGAATTATTAGCATTGTTGCTTTTAAAAGTGCAAAAACTAAGTGTAAGGCACTGGTAACATGATTGTTCAGCATAAAAGCAATTATATCAATGTCTCCAATTTGTTGAAATTTTTTTCATGCAGAGCTGGTGCTTGACTCCAACCTCTGGACAGAACAGTAGACAGAGAGGGTAACTAGTGAGGGGGAGAGTGCAGAATTGGCATGGACCCACCAGCATGATTTAAATTTAAATTTAAGTATAAACTGCCAATAAGTCACAGTGCTTGAAGGTGTAGGTGTCTGCATCTATCTGTGTATGCTAGTTAGCAGACATTGGAGGCATGCATTGCTAACAGTGAAGAGCACTTTGTTTTAAAGGAACTTAAGAGCTTATCATTTCAAACCTTCTCCTTTGAGAAAATAGCAATTGTTATCAAAGCAGTAAAAGTTTGTGTCATGGTGATCCTTTTATTAATTATCTTGACCTTTCAAAGTAGTGTTGGGTTGATCTAAAGGGAATAATTCAAACATTGCTAGTAAAATGTAGAAAATCTTATTTTATTAACCAGTTTTTGCTCAGCACCTTGAACCTTATCACTCTGATAGTGCTCATTAGTCAGAGCAGCGTGAGGAAGTGGCTCTGATGGAACCTTGAACATTTGTAGGCACATGACTGTGAGATCATATGAGGCCGCAGACTGAGCTGCAGAGGGGCCTCTCTCTCTCTCTCTTTTGTCAGAGCTCAGTGTTTTCTTAAACACTCTGTTCGAGGGATGTTTTGTATCTTAATCTTTTGGGGTTAAAGTTTAAGAGGAAAATGTTTAGTAGGTTGATCAGAAATCTAAGTGTTTAGAGGAAGGATGTTTTTATAGCTGAAGTGAAACTCATGGGCTAATGTAGTTGACGCAAAACTTTCTGTAAGATTTCTTAATCAAGTGCTAACCTTTCAAATGCTGCTAATAATGCTTTTTCATAGTATGACTGCTCATTTTAAAGTTTGTGTTTTGGGTCAAAGGGGAAAGTTACTGTGGGAAAAAATCTTGTCTTTTTTAACTTAAAATATTGCAAATTTTCATTTTACTTTCAAAAGACACGTCTTTCATTTTTTCAGGTTATATAAGTATTGTTGTTTTATTCTAGGGTGGTTGATATTCATCCCCTGAGTTCCCAGGGTTCCCTCAGCTTGCTCTGATGAAAGCTGAGCAGGACGGAGACCTCCTTGAAGGTAAGTCTTTAAAACAACCCTGGCCTCACAGACCACAGAGGCCTTCGGCCTCGCTGGCATTCAGACAAGGCAGCAGGATGAATTCTGTGTCTGTGTGCTAAAACAACATTTTATCCATGTTCACTTTGTCTTAATGCACTGAAGCACAAGACACTGACATTTAACAAATCTTAAAGCATATCCAGAAAAAATAAAGTTAAGAAGAGTCTTAATGTTGTTCATTCTCACAGCTTCCACTGGTAACTTCATCACGGTTTACAATGTTTTATGAGTCAATAAATGGTTAAAGGCAGCACTGTCTGTGGTCAGGATTTACTGTCAGCTCAGAGAACAAACAAAAAGCTCAGTTAGTGTGCTGCAGTGTGTGTTATTTACTTCTCCTTTGTTGGGATCAAAATTTGGAGACATGATGCCAGAATGTTGTTATGACATCTGGCGACAGGAAAAGAGCAGATTATGAAGTGCTGAGTCATATAAAAAGCAGACTAGCTGTTAGGGAGCCATGGACTTTAGGACCAGCAGCGAGTCTGAGATGATGGAAGAAAAGACCGAGAAGTCCAACCTGAGTGAGTAGTGTGATTTTCTTGATGGTTTACATTGAATTATTTTTAAGAACAGAAAGTTTATGTGCGTAAACAGCCCTTACAATAAGGTATAATAGACTGATTAAAGAGACGTAATTAAAATTCTTGAGCTTAATCACCTCTGCAGCAGTTTTCCAAATCTACATTGAATTGCTTTTGGCTTATCAGCAGGACAGGTTGTATTTTCTGATAATTCAAATGGAAAATTGGCTTACCTACTAAGTTTACACAGTTTTATTGATTAAAGCTTCAAAAACCCAAACAAACACAGATATTCTGACCAAAGCATTTGTCCCAAGACAAAGAGAAAAAGAGAAAATAAAAAAGATTTTTCCGGCTGTGCAAGTAGTGAAGAAGGCAGGACAATCACTTTGTTTTTTTTCTGATAAAATGTTATGCTTTCAGTGTATTTAAAGAACATGATCCGTGTCAGCTTGTGCTAATGGGTTTAATTTATGAAGTGGAGAATTTGAAAAAGGTTTTGCTTATAAACTGTTATTGTAATCATGTTATGATGGAGGTTTTTTTTTTTTGGTCTACAGCAACATCCCAAAATCTCAGAAGTAATCAAAAGCTGAGTAAAAGTTTATCATGATCAGCCAGAATGACATGAATGGTACTTGATTTAGAAAAAATAATTTATTTTGTTGTGACCAAAAAAAACATTTTTTTAGTAAAAGAAGGTAAATGACACCAAATTTTGATCTTATGTTTCTGTTGTTACATTTTATATTCTTCCCTTCCCTCTAATGCCTCCCTCAGCTCACCAACCACCTAATGACCCATGGATGCAAACTTAGTAATGTGAATGACCACTTAACAGCAAATATGAAAGTAATTGATAACAAATAAAATGAAAAAAAATAAGAAAAACATTAGTAAGCATGTTTCTATTCATAAGATTATTTTCTTGTGTTATCTCTCAGAAGGTAATAAAAAAGCGCAGTCATTGATACTGTGTAAGTGCATAGATTGTGTAGTAAAATGCAAAGGTCACATATCATAGTCTTTATCAACAGTTTATGTTGGTCTCAGATGTTCCCAGAACATGTTTTCCTAGTTTCATGCCAAAAAAAATGTCAGATATTAAATTTTGACAAACTTTCACACCCCTCTCTTTCAGTCCTGCTCAGAACAGGCTGTTTCAGTGTAAATTCTCTGAGCTGTGTTTGTCCATGACCATCTCATATATGAACGTGACTTTAGCTTTCCATCTCTGCGCTCCAATGTTTACTGTGGCCGCACGGTGAACATAATAGCAGCATTAAAAGAAATATTTCAAACAGACTGAGCACACGTTTTCTGAGAGGTGGAGGAAGTAAATGAAGTAGAAGAGGGATTTTTCTGATGTTTGGAATAGACAGGTCATGGAGACGTTTTTGTATGAAAACCATTAAAAAGTTTATTTTGCATCATATGTGACCTTTAATTCATTTGCACAGTGTCAATTTTAAACAAATTAAATGTCTTCCATGCACTGGAAAAAGTTTTTGCTGAATCGCCTTTAGCACCATGAATCTGAGCTATTCAAAGTCCTGATGAGATGATGTCCAGGAGAAGAGGAAGGCAACAATGGCTCATTTTTGAGATGGTCCAGCACCTGAATGGGAAAGGGTTCAAGCCTGGCTTCTGCAGTTGCATGTTGTGGTGTTCTCAGGCAAGACACTTGAGCCCAAACTGCCCCCAGTGCTGCAACAGTGGCGTGATAGACGTCTAATGTTGTAAAATTATCAGTGCATGAATGAAGTGTGAATGGAAGTGAATTTGCTAGAATGACCTGCAGTGTAAAAAACACTCTCAGCAGTCAGAGATAGAGAAGAAAAACACCCTACAAGCTCAAGTCCATTTACCAAGAATCCAACTCTTGATGTCAAGTTCATGCAGAGGCTTCTGCCTTGATACTAACAATATTTTAGCAGCTTCTGAACCCAAGATACACGTCTGCTTTGAGATTTTCCAACACTTACAGAATCACCTTTTTAGATCAACTAATAATTGGAGATAGGAACACCAGTTCTACTAAAGTCTGACCAGACCAAGAAAACAGACTTTCTATAATGGCACCTGAAGATTTTGTATGTTTGATAACAGAAAAGCTTCTCTTACTCCTCTCCTGTCACTTATCGCTGTTGTTTGTTTTCATTCTGTGTGCTTTTTTTAGAGGACTCCCCTCAGGAAAATGTCCTCACAAACCAATACAGCTCCATCCAGCTTCCTGCCTCACCGGAGGAAAATGAGGAAAACTTCTTCTCCACATACTTTGAGGAGAAGGTTCCTATCCCTGAGAGCGTCAACCAGGTACTGATGAGGTCATGTAAAATAAGCAGCAATCCTGAGGCTAATGAATTGTCCTCAAGGATAAGATTTTCCCTTGCTGCACTGTTAGATGTTGTCAGATGTTGGAAACACACAGCACACTTGATGCGGAAGAACATAAACCAAACTCATGTAAGAGTCATTTATTTGTAACACTGTTCCTCTATTTAGGTGTTCAGTTTCCGTAAGCTCTGGGCCTTCACTGGACCAGGGTTTTTGATGAGCATTGCTTACTTGGATCCAGGGAACATCGAGTCTGACCTGCAGTCTGGAGCTAAAGCTGGCTTTAAGGTGATCCAGAAAATGTTGAAGTCTGTTCTGCCATGTCGTCGCTCTTCTCTCAGTGTCAAATGTGAAGTGCAATACTAAAGCTGGGCAGTATGGACTGAAAAAAACTTTTTTTTTTTTTTTTTTCAGAACTGAATGTTGATAAATGATATATATTCACTATAAATCCACTGTGAATCCACAATAAAAAACTAAAATTAAAAATGCCAGTTATAAACAACCTGTTATTTATTTATTTATTTATTTTTAAATAGAGGACAGTGCACATTAATGAACATTGACATGTAAATGTGCCAGATTATAGCCACAGGCTAATTTCCATCTGTAGTCCCCTGCAGGTTGATGTAATGCATTTGTACAGGTATGTACAATCTTAAATTACATAAAGTACATAAAACAACGGTAACAGGCAGCAGCAAGATGACTGATAAACATAATGTGAAGTTTACATTGAATTACAGGACACAGATACAACAATACAAATGATATACTCAAGACAAACCATAACAAAGAGACCCTCAGGGTTAAAGTGCATGAGCTGTTTAATGTGCAAAATGCAGTGTTAAAGTGCTGATATATTGCATATCATAATAAAAGTGCTAATGTATGATTGCATATTTGCCCACACCAGTTGTATTGCACGGGTTGTGCATAAGCAGAGCTGTTTATGCGCAGTATTGCACGTGGTTAGTATACATAGATGTAGCCTTGCAACTTGTTTCATTGATGTTTTGGTAAATAGGCATACTGTTGTTAGTGGCTCTCAGTGGTAGTGTATCTCATGATCAAAATATTAAAATTTCCAGCATAAATAATATAATTTTCTCCTATACATCATTTGAAAATACATAAAAATCTCTTAATATATTCCCTAGCCCTACTCAATTCAGTCTTACCTTGTTCATCTGATTTTCTACTATTTTCTGTGTTTTTATTGTTTTCTGTGATTCCAAAGTTTATTTTTTTCCCCTCTTAAAGACGTAATCTTTACTTTTTATTCCTTTAACAAAATCACTATAATATCAAATTTTGTACAGTATGGTATTATTTGTGTTGTCGGTGAACAATGACATTTACTCAGTCTCGTCTGTTTTTTTTTTGGGTCTGTCGTAGCTCCTATGGGTGCTCCTTGGAGCCACCATCATTGGGCTGCTGTTGCAGAGATTAGCTGCACGGCTCGGGGTCGTCACAGGGATGCACCTGGCTGAAGTCTGCAACCGTCAGTATCCTACAGTGAGTGTTCCAACCTTTCTTTACCCTTCCCTAGTTCCTCTTTTTTGTTTTGACATTTACTTTTGTTGCATGTGTCATATTTTTCCATGCTTTCTTAACTGTTCAATTGCATATGTCAGGTTTATACCAAAACGATTCATGAGATTAAAATAATGTTTTAGTTTCTAAAGAGATGATCAAACTCACCAAAGCTCACTGACTTTTCAGTCCTCTGATTTTTTTTCTGTGTTCTCTGTCAGGTTCCTCGGATCATCCTTTGGCTGATGGTGGAACTGGCAATTATTGGTTCAGACATGCAGGAGGTTATTGGATGTGCCATAGCACTCAACCTCCTCTCTGTGGGCAAGTACGTCTGCAAAACCTGTCTCTTTAGAGGGAATGCTCTTTTGCCCATTTAGGTACATTATTGTAAATTCAGTGACCTTATGCGTCCTGCTACTTTCTACTCATTAAAATCTTAAAAAGATTCAGTGATCGCCTTATCTCTCACATAAAAGATCCATTGTGAATAGCAAACTCTTACTAAAACAGGGTACTGCTCTCAGATTTTTACCGCCCTCCAGCTCCTGTCAGACTCAAACTGGTGTTTTCAAGAGGAACAGGGATTTCTGATGACAGAACTGTTTGACTTTGTTGTTCCTCAAAATTTAATATTTGAGAATTGTGCTGTCTTCAGTCTCACAGTTATAAGGACATCAGTTTCCTGTTTAAATTTCTATATGACCCACTCAAATCCCCACCAGAGAGGCTCACTACATTTGAAAACCTTTGAACATGAGTGCAAATTTATTGTTGACTTCTGTATCCTAGGATCCCACTGTGGGCAGGAGTCCTCATCACCATCACAGACACATTTGTGTTCCTCTTCCTGGACAAATATGGTATTTATGTACTGAACTGGAATGATAACTCCGTGTCTAAATAGCTTTTTGCTCCCATTGTTAACCCAGTCTGTGTTTGGTTGTAGGTTTGAGGAAACTTGAAGCTTTCTTTGGCTTACTCATTACCATAATGGCTATCAGCTTTGGTTATGAGGTAATGTCCCCAACAATTTAAGATACAATCCAGTTTTTGACACAGTCTGTTGCTGAAATGCTTGCACAAACATGATGTGTGAATTTTGTATTTTTCTGTGTGTAGTACGTTTTGGTAAAGCCAGACCAAGTGGAACTGCTGGAGGGGATGTTCGTTCCGTACTGTGCAGGCTGTGGAGCGGTGCAGTTGGGACAGGCTGTGGGAATTGTTGGCGCTGTGATCATGCCTCACAACATCTACCTGCACTCTGCACTGGTCAAGGTAAGCAGCCTGTTTTTAATGTGCAGATTTGAAAAGAAATACAAGTCTAGAACAATTCAGATCTATCTTAAGTCATTTACAGCCAGTTTAGCAAATATTATGAAGTCAATCACAGTGGTTTTGTTGAACATTGAGTGTACTTCTGTTTATTTTTTCATGCTTTAGTCTCGGGACATTGATCGCAAAAATCAGAGGGAAGTGAAGGAGGCCAACAAGTACTTCTTCATAGAGTCAAGCATCGCTCTCTTTGTCTCCTTCCTCATCAACGTCTTTGTTGTTGCGGTCTTTGCTGAAGCTTTCTACGATAAAACCAACATGCAAGTGGTTGGTACACTGTTGCAATTTTCCCCTTATCAGACTGTTTGCTTAAACTTGTGGTGTTCATATTATGAGTGCAATTGTTGATTTCTGATCAATGGTTTTAGCACTGAGATGGATGATCCATAAAATGTATCTGATTTTGTGCTTGTATCTTTGGTTGCAGAATCAAGAGTGTAATTCCTCCGGTAGCCCTCATACCGATCTTTTTCCTTTAGATAACAGGACACTGGAGGTGGACATTTACAAAGGGGTGAGTCCTAACATCTAAACATTACCATTAAGGCCTGAATGATGAAAAGATGAATTTAAACATGCTTAAAAAAATGTTTTTGCCTGAACAGATTGGACTAAGTGTCAGATAACTAAGTTAACAAAAGCTGACTTAACTTATGTTTTAGTTTAATTTGGATAGAGCTAAATTTTACATGTAAGCAGCTGTCAGACTTGATGAGTTTTAAATCAGCTCTGATGTTTTCTTTGTTTAGGGAGTTGTCCTTGGCTGTTTCTTTGGACCTGCAGCCCTCTATATCTGGGCAATCGGAATACTGGCTGCTGGACAGAGTTCCACCATGACAGGCACTTACTCTGGGCAGTTTGTCATGGAGGTAAGAATAAATACCACTTATTAACGGCAAAAAAGTTTCTACAGTAAAACAACAACAAAAGATAAGTTCAAATGCACACTTAGAGTTTAACTTTCTGCTCAATCAGGGTTTCCTGAACTTGAGGTGGTCCCGCTTTGCCCGGGTGCTGCTTACTCGCTCCATTGCCATCACGCCTACTCTGCTGGTGGCCATTTTTCAGGATGTTCAGCATCTGACGGGGATGAATGACTTCCTTAATGTTCTTCAGAGCCTGCAGGTCAGCATGAGACCTCCCATAAGGAACTCACTATTAACTCTGCCAAAAAAGAGAGACTTTAGTCACAGACTCTTGCAACACAATTTATTTTATGATTGTTCTTATTGTTGTTTCACAGCTTCCATTTGCTTTGATACCCATCCTGACTTTCACCAGTCTGACCACCATAATGAATGACTTTGCAAATGGATTGTAAGTGAAATGTTTACTTTTTAATCTCAGTTGTTTCTTATGTTCGGCTACAGTCACATACATACATAGTGCTGGTTTCCTGTATTGTTAGTAGAGTAGATAATTAACTTGAATATTAGTCTAAATGGGGAATTAAATTTACTGTATTTATTAATTCTAATTCTAATTAATCAGTCATTTGTGAAAAGGGACTTCCCCAAAAGTAAGCAGAGCGTGTAAGAAAAGGCCCTGATATACCTTTTATAATTTTTCATTTTAACCCACAATAATTTTTTATTACTCTATCAGGAGTATTTATCCGTGAAAGTCCAATATTGTTACCAGATTGACACCATGGCAACAAAAATAGAAGTCCTTAACAAGGAGTATTGAAGACTGTTTTGTTTTTTAAACCATTGCAGGCTGTTCATTTTGACAATACCTTAACAACATCTAGAAAAGTGGATGGAACAAGTGAGGGTTCCCCTTTGTGCTGTCCTTTATCCTGATCCACGGATCATTAAAATAATGAACATTTATCATTTTTAAACACAATGTTTTTAAGAATATCCACATTTTTTTACAACCTCCATGTAGCAAAATATTTCCAGTTTTTAAGGAGTCTGTCTGCAATGATTAATTTACCAGACACACCAAATGAACTGTTTCACATATCCATTATCAAGATTGTGGGAAAAACCTTCCAAGAAAAACTCAAATGTGACTGAACTAATGTTTTGTCCATCACACTCATTATGGACCAGTCAGAGGCTTTCAGTTTCCTCTCCTGCTCTTAGCTTACTAAATAATGCCTGGTGCTCCTGCTTCATTTATCTTAAAGGATGCTAAGTAGCCTTGTCATTTTTTGACTGAGAGCAAATACATCAGATTGAAGCTTCACAAGATGGGTTTGCCATGAGCGACTTCAAGTCTGGCAAAACCCAGCTGCTCTGCAAGGTTAATTCAGTGGTGCAGTCTGATAGTACTCTTGGTTGGTAATTGGAAGGTTGCAGGTTAAAGGCCAGCTCTGGCTGCTGCATGTGGCCTTGGGCAAGACACTTAACCCCAAGTTGCTCCCACTGCTGTGTCAGTGGTGTTTAAATGGGTTTGACAGATCAAGAGTGTGTTAGCTTATACTGATGGATAACTGACATAGAAACTCCCATCAGGGAGTGATTATGGGAGTGTTACAAGTAGTCAAAAGACTAGAATAGCACTATACACACATGGTCAAAATTGTTGGTACCCTTCCGTCAAAGAAAGAAAAATCCACAGTGGTTACTGAAATAACTTGAAACTGACAGAAGTAATAATAAATAAAAATTTACTGAAAATTAACTAATGAAAATCTGACATTGCTTTTGAATTGTGGTTCAACTACTGGCCTGGACAAAAATGATGGTACCCCTAGAAAAGATTGAAAATGATTTGATCATAGGAACATGTTAAACTAAGGTGTGTCCTGTAATTAGCATCACAGATTTCTTCAAACTTGTAATTAGTCAGTCTGCCTATTTAAGGGGTGAAAAGTAGTCCCTGTGATGTTTGGTATCGTGGTGTGTACCACACTGAACATGGACCACAGAAAGCTAAGGAGAGAGTTGTCTCTGGAGATTAGAAAGAAAATTATAGACAAGCATGTTAAAGGTAAAGACTATAAGACCATCTCCAAGCAGCTTGATGTTCCTGTGACTACAGCTGCACATGTTATTCAGAAGTTTAAGGTCCACGGGACTCTAGCCAACCTCCCTGGACGTGGCCACAAGAGGAAAATTGATGACAAATTGAGGAGACGGATAAGATGAATGGTAACCAAAGAGCCCAGAACAACTTCCAAGGAGATTAGAGGTGAACTCCAAGGTCAAGGTACATCAGTATCAGATCACACCATCTGTCACTGTTTGAGCCAAAGTAGACTTAATGTAGGACACCACTGTTGAAAGCAAATCATAAAGAAGAGATGCATATTGACAAGCCACAAAGCTTCTGGGAGAATGTCCTTTGGACTGATGAGACAAAACTGGAGCTTTTTGGCAAGTCACATCAGCTCTATGTTCACAGACGCAAGAATGAAGCATACAAAGAAAGGAACACTGTACCTACTGTGAAACATGGAGGAGGCTCAGTTATGTTCTGGGGCTGCTTTGCTGCATCTGGCACAGGGTGTCTTGAATCTGTTCAGGGTACAATGAAATCTCAAGACTATCAAGGCATTCTGGAGCAAAATGTGCTGCCCAGTCAGGGTTCCCACGCGTCCTGGAAAACCTGGAAAATGGCTGACCAATTTTCCAGTCATGGAAAACATATGGAAAATTAGGAAAAAAGTAAAATGTCCTGAAAAAGCTTAAATTGTCCTGGAAAATTATTTATCTTCCTTCTACCTTGTTCGCGAACAGGAATCAAGTATAGGAAATGAAATAAAAATGTACTTGGTAACTAATGCACAATTAGCCTTAAAATTTGAGTAGATAAAATAATGCAAGTTAAAGAATAAAATATTAAAAAAACTCAAAACAATGGTGACAAAAGAAATAATATAAAACTTAAACAGTAAATCAACAAAATACATTTATAAAAAAGTAGAGTAAATAAAGATTTAAAAAAAGTATAAACCATAATATTTATAATAGTAAGATTCTACATAAAAGCCAGACTAAAAAGATAGCTAGCAGACAATGTTCATGTCCGAGAGTTAGAAATAAATTTCAAGCTCAAAATGATACAGTGGAGCTAGCTGGGGATATCGGTCATCAACTTTTGATCTTGTCTTTTAAAAGGCTAGATTAACTTGAAAATTGCCCACACCAGTATTTTAACTTCAGTTGGTTATGTGACACTGGAAAACGTCCTGGAAAAGTCCTGGAAAATGATTTGTCGAAAAAAGTGGGAACCCTGCCAGTGTCAGAAAGCTTGGTCTCAGTCACAGGTCATAAGTCCTCCAACAGGATAATGACCCAAAACACACAGCTAAAAACACCCAAGAATGGCTCAGAACAAAACATTGAACTATTCTGAAGTGGCCTTCTATGAGCCCTGATCTAAATACTATTAAACATTTGTGGAAGGAGCTGAAACATGCAGCCTGGTAGCTGGGGCTGTAAAATGCACCCTTCAAACCTGAGACAGCTGGAACAGTTTGCTCACGAGGAGTGGGCCAAAATACCTGTGGACAGGTGCAGAAGTCTCATTGAGAATTGGAGAAATCACCTGATTGCAGTGATTGTCTCAAAAGGTTGAGCAACAAAATATGAAGATAAGGGTACCATCATTTTTGTTCAGACCAGTTTTAGTTTGTTTTTTAAAATGATTCTGTTGAACCACAATTCAAAATCAATGTCTGATTTTCATTAGTTAATTTTTAGTACATTTTTATTTATTATTACTTTTGTCAGTTTCAAGTTTTTTCAGTGACCATCGTGGGTTTTTCTGTCTTTAACAGAAGGATACCAACATTTTTTCCACATGTGTATAAGCTTTAGTCCATTTACCATTTCATTGCTGATAATTAAAAACAATAGATTGGCCATTATTTTGTTTTAAGGACTTCTATTTTATTGCTATAATATCAAATAAGTATTTATATCAGTCATGTCACATTTTCTAGTTTTGGTATTGGGACAACCATTAGTTATTTATTTACAGAAATGAATAAATATATATTGTGTATCACCATCCAGCCTAAAAAATATTAATTTGATTTTTGGTCCATATTTCTTAGGCCTGTCATGGTGCCTAATATATTAACAGGAGATAGAGACATACTAGTTGCCACATATTAAGCAAACAAAGATTTCTCATTTGAATGATTTATCTGGAGCACAGCCTTTAAAGAGAGCATATTTTGCCTTCAACTCAGGTTCATTTATTAACCTGAGGAAATGAGGGGACAGGATATTCCTCCAACATAAAGACAGTTAAGAGAAAAGAGATGCGAGGTAGTCAGTGAGCTAAGAATGAATTGTGTAAACTGGGAAGTTCCAGAGTGAATGAGTGTATGGGGAATAACATATTGTCTCAATTGTCTAATAATAAACTGGATGTGTCTTTAGGGCGTGGAAGATCACAGGAGGTCTCATCATCCTGGTGGTTTGTGCCATCAACATGTACTTTGTGGTGGTTTACGTCACAGCTCTGGACAGTACGCTGCTCTACGTCTTCGCTGCCCTCCTCTCCGTAGCCTATCTGTGCTTTATTATCTACCTGGTGAGGGAGATCACTGCAAAATTGTTTCAGTTGATTTCAGTTTTCTCTGTTAGGTGTTTGTAGTTTCTATTTTTTAAAGTTATTTCTGGTTCAATTTGGAAGCTTAAATTTGGTGTTGGTACCATTGTTGTGAAGACAATTTTTTTAATGCATAATTTCCTTTTTATCTTGACTTTATTTCCCTCTGTCTTGTCTCTAGGTTTGGTACTGTTTGGTTGCCTTGGGAGTTCCCTGCCTGGACTTTGGCAGCCGGGTAAGCAACCGACCTGCTGTGTTAATAGAGGAGCAGTCTGAGTACGACTCGTAGAGCTGAACAGGACATTAACCACCAGCATTCCTCTTTCCTCTCGGAGACTCTGCGCCATGTACTGAACAAGGACTCAGCAAGATCCTGTAGGATCTTGAGAGCACCATTCCTGATAATGTCACATGTATTTTTGTGTCGGTCTGGGTGTCACAATCTAGTGCTTTTAAGCTATTAAGAGACTCAAGTAAAAACCACACCAGCATTAAAACAGCCAGTGCCAATGTTTGGTGCTCTAGAAAAGCTAAAAGGGGATACAAAAACATCCATTAACACGTTAATAACCATGAGGTAACAACTAAATACTACTGTGGGGACCCAGTATTTTAAGATGTAGCAATATGTGGAACATCACTGTGGCAAAGTAATTACAGAAGAGCTGCAGAACAAAGGTAATATTTAACAATGCTATGATAAAGCCAATTTGAAGCAGGATTGCTTGACATAGAAATCATGGAATTTCTATCAAAAGTCTGAATTTAACAGTATAAAACACAAATTACATAAGAAATGTTGAGTTTGCTACACAAATTGTTAAAGGCTTAAGTGCATCTGCTGAACAAGAAGTTGAGGTTTAACTATGATATAATTATTGTTCTTTTTAGTCAAAAAATGCCCTCATTGTTTAGTTTCTGTTAGGTTAAGGTTAACTTAACTATGTAATACAAATCTTTTTATAACATCTAGAAATCTAACATAATTATGCACAAATGCTACCTCAATATCCTCTATAGAACAGTTTAATTCACTGACAGCTGTTACATTGAAGATAAAAAAGCTCACTTCATTAAATGGTTATTATAACCATGAAATCATAAAACCCTTGTGGTAGGGATTGTAGTTTGCAGCCTGATCCTATACAAGGTGTCCAAGAGACAGAGGTGTAAGATAATATAAAATGCATCCATAACAGACATGCGTGGCCCCAGCTTTTGTCCAGACAAGGCATCAAGCAAAGCAAAACAACAAAAAAGTTTTTATCTGAGCCTCTGGTTTATAAAACCATGTGCATCTGTATTAAAATATCCTTCATGTAAGATCATTTGCTTTCTGTTAGATAGCTGAACATTTATAAAACTATTATGAAGCTGCCCTCAGGAGAAGGTCAGCATCCGTGCAGCCTAATCAACTACTTCAACTACTAATTTCAGTTTTGATTGAAATTTGACAGCTGCAGACCTTAACTCTTTTAGGCTCTTCTATTGTAGACTAAGGCACTTAAAAAGATTCCCACAAGACATTTATGGTCAATATTGAAAAGACATTAAAACTACTTTTAGACAACAAGTAAGGTGTGTGACTGAGCAGAGCAACAAGAAGAAGAAGAAGAGCCATTATCAGGCTGGTTTTGGTCCCTCAGCCACTTGGTTTAAGTCAGCTCAGTGGCTTGTTTGTTATTCATTGACTTCTTCCTTTCAAAGTCTTAATCTTCTTCCTCTGTTAAGAATGATCAAAACTGCTCTGCCAGCAATGGTACTGAATCCGATTGTTAACATCACACCCCTTATATTGTGTCATATTTTCTCTTATTATTTTGTTTTAAAATAAATGTGTTTGTCCATCTCTTTGCAGACATGATTTCAGCCACTGCTGTAAAAATGATCCAGGAGAAAATCCTCATTTTTTGTTAACTCTTTGACGTTAAAACAAAGGAAAAAATTTACATGATTAGAGAAAAAATGTAGTTTTCTAAAAGCTGATGTTACAGCCTAAACATGGTCAAAGTATAGATGTACTGCCAAGAGCAGCACCATAAATAAGTTTTGTATCTGAGGACATATAAAAAAAGATGAAACATCTGGCCTGTGGTGAAGGAAGCCACAGGTCTGCAGCCAGACCCCTTTGCTCTCCAGATTTGACCTAGAAATTTTATTTTTAAAAGCTCTTTACCAAAGGCAAGCCTCATTAAGAGGATGCCCATCACATAAGTGAGCGGAAGTGAAATGAACTTATCAGCATAAAAGGAAAAACAGGAGGGAAAAAGACAAAAGATTAGCTTTTGGCACAGTAAAGGAGTTGTTCAAAGTGTTGGGTCACAAATGATCTTTTTAAATATTGAGTTACTTGTTTGCTTTCTGAATTGAAAGAAAAAAAGCACTTCTTTCTCTGAAGAAACTTTTGTTGGATAAAGGAGGAAGGGATAACAGATTTGTATTATTATAAGGAAGATTATAACAGTAAGCTATGCAGAGGGCAAGAATTTGTCTGTCTGGCATTAGTGACATGAATGTACCGTAAATCAAAATCTGTGGTTAAAGGAGGGCAGAATACAACAGTAAATGAAAGCTCAATAAGAAAGGAATTGGAATACAGCCCTGAATTATTCTGGTTTGTCTCTGCGCGCTTTATGATCCTAGATCTGTTTTTAATGACAGAGTTTGTCAGTGTACTTGTGAACTGGAGTTCTGAACAGGATGCTTCATCAGACACCTGTTTTGCCCTGTCAGCATTCAGTTTATTTTCTACTCTTTTCTCTAACATAAAAATACCATGTGTTAAATAATACTGCGTACATATGTAGTTACATAGCTGCTTTAGCTCAAGGTTCATGCTTGCATATTTGTTAAGGGAAAATTGGTTTGTGTTGTATGTTTAGTTTTGAAAAGCCATGATTGCCACTTTCAGTGTTTTATAACTGAGACTTGAGTTAATGCACCCCCTGCCTTTATAAATGAGTCTGTTGAACAGGGAGTAACATTAAAAAAGAGAAATGCTAATGGCATCACACATGTGGTCGGCGTGTGTGTCTGGGACTATTGCTTTCATAACAGGTGGGTGTGTGCTCTATGATGTGGCTACATCTCCCTGCTGTCACAGCTCTATTTCCAACCACAAGGAGCCTGATCATTGCAGGAAAACTTGCAGAATGTTAGCAACTTCAACGAAAAAGGGGATGTTTCTCTACAGAAGTGGCAAACTATGCTCGAAATTTAAGAGGCACAAACTTCATTTACTTCATTGTGGTTTGAGCCCGGCTGCTGGTGTCTGGTTCCTAGTTCTCAAAAACTTCCTCTAAGTTCAGGTTTCAGGTTTTTAAAGGGTGATAGAAGTGTAACTTACACAGTCTACTGTGAATATATTAAGGGTCTTCATAATACCTCTCTGGCAAGAAAAATACTCAGCTACCATTGCACATTTTTACTGTTATAGAAAAAAAGTTTGAAGCAATGCACTGAAGTTTCACTAATTTCTGCTCCTGATGATCAAATGAATAATGTTTGTTGTTGCTGCTGGATGAAGCAAATCATTTGTTCATAATAAATTGGAAATAATGCACATGTGGACATTTGTTGGTGTCTTCTGTCTGAATGTTGTAAGTATTCATCAGTTACGACTTTTTGGTTGTAAAAATAAAAGTAAAGCACAAGTTTTAAATGTTAAATAAACCTCTGACTAATAAAAGAAAATAATGGAGCAAAGATTACAAACATGAGTCCTGTTTTGTGGCTAGATGTTAAAGGTGTCTACATATTAATCTTAACATGCTATATGGTTTAAAGGCCATTTCATTCTTTTTTATTTTACATGACTCAAACCAGGGTTGATAGTGCAACATGGTAGGCCATAGAAATTCTCTTTTGCAGGACTTACCTGGATTTAAATGAGGAGAGTTGAGTTTGACACAAGGTGAGCACCCTGAAGAAAGATTTAGTTTTCAACAATCAAACCAAAGTGTGAACTGTAGCCCCTGTTTTCCTCTGATGAAAAGAGCTTTGATTGCGCTTTCCCTCTTAACATACTTTACTAGCACATAACCACCTAACAGACAAGTCATATGAAAATGAAGATTAACAGAGGGTAGTTTACTAAGAAATAGAGTCAAGAGAATTTTCTTGATCATAAATTGATATTTTCATCAGTTTACCATGAAAAGTCATTGATCAGTCGTGTACAATCAAAATTGTGGCAAATCATGACATTTTTTTTTACCACAGTTGAGATATTCTCCTGGAATATTAAGCCCTCACTAATAAAACCTCTGCCTCTTCTCTGTTTCATATGCAGCTGGGACTGTCAAGGCACTCGGACATATACTTACTGACCGACATGGATGCTGACTCAGTGGTGGAGAGATAGCAGGACATGCCGCTGTGACTAGCCTCTTCCGCCGTGGGACCATCAGAAATTGGCCAGTACATGTTTGTCTTTACCTCTCTGCCTTACAAACAAAGTGTCCTTTCAGCACACAGTGCTATGCAAACACAGAAGCCCTTTTTGTGCTAGTTAAAACAATGATGGTGATTTTCCATCGACCTCTACAATCTGAGCTAAAGAGTATTTATGCAAGTAATAGTTTAGTTACTGTGACATGTCTGACAGTTGTGGGTTTCTTTGTCCCTGACACCGAATCATAGTGAGAGATTCAGTGCATCATCTTTTTTCTTTGATTGCATTCCCAAATCACACACCGTCAATGACACCATAGATGTGGGCAGATTGCTTGACTTGAACTCAAGATTGAACTCTGAGTATTATGGCTATTCGAGCTTTAATGAACATTTTTAAGCTCTCAGCCTCTCCAATGACATGTGACAATGTTTATCTGGTTTGTCACACATCAGCATGAAGTAGGTACTATTTTGTGTGTGATAGAGATTAAAAAAATTACCTTAACTGAAAATATCGATGGTGATATTTGACCAATGAGGTATGATAATTAACAAAATAATGACACTGGCACTAGAGAAACCAAAGCACAGCATTCATACTTATGAAACACTGCTAATATTGGACTTGCTATCTTTTTACAGAACAATTTTAGCTCATCAGCATTTGAGCTTTTGGGCAAAAACCATCACTTTAATTTGGTGATACTTTAACATAAAGACAACAGATGTAGTGGAGGCAGTAAAGTAACTTAAAGTATGACATTGCTTCTTTACAATAGAAATACAAGCAGAAATAGTTATACTCAGTAAGAATCATCGTCAGTGTACCTCAGTCAATTCAATGAACTCTAATGATACGGAGTGGTAAAAGTCTCATGAAGTTGTTCTCCTGTAATATCATCATTTTTGAAATGCCTCTTGAGCAGATATGGTGAGAGCTAACTGAAGGACAGAATAATTATGAGTTTACTGGTTTTACCAGGTACACATATGTGTTCTTGGTCTTGTTGAGTACCAGACTGAAAGTGCTATACTTGGTCTCAAAAAAGGGTGTTGGTGTATGCCCATGAACAATGTAATGAATTAGAAACCATACCATGCATGGAAATGTGGAAATACAGTTTTTCTTTCATGTCAAAAATGAAAATGAAAAAATGTCACATGTTCTTTTACAGCCTTTTCAGGGAGATTCTGCTCAAGAACTTCACTGTTGATGCCTTTTTTATTTACAATCTTTTTTAAAAAAAATGATGTATTCATGTTATTTGGAGAAAATGTGGTCATGTATTTAGAATGAAAAGGTTTTACCTTGGTAATTATCTGTGAAAGTATCAAAAAAGAAGACAAAACAGAGTGGGAGCATGGACAATCTATTGGCTACTTAGTAACCTATTAACAGCTTAATGCTTGTTAATGGGTCACTATTTAAAAAAGTCATCGTGACTTCTAAAAATGCTGACGTTTAAAACAAGAGTTTATACTTAAGTCAGGTCAGCTCCATGTTTCTCATCTGTATCGTACCCTCTCTCTGTGAAAATATATGTGTTTGTTTCAACAATTGTTTTTATTTAATATTTAAAGTGCCTCTTAGCTAAGCTTTGGTGATTTATTTTTAAGTTTGTTATTGATGTGTATTATTTAGTATATAGTAATATTTTTCATGAATGCAGCTCTGTCTTTATCACCATTTTTGTGAATAGTTGTTGACTTCTTATTTAAGTTTGCTTTACCTTAGCGTAAAGAAGTAGAGTGCTGTCTACTTGATCGATTGCCAAATTTGTTCAGAGTGCACTCTGAAATTGAAAAATAGTTTGTTTTCTAAAATATGATGGAGTTGATGATGTTAGTTTGCTGTTTTGTTAAAATAATAATTTCTAAAAGTTAAAATAAGCACTTTATAACTGGAGCCCTATTCACACTTGCACAATACTTCAGAGGATTTCCCTGACTATTTGGGGCAGTGAACTTCATGTGTGAAAGCAAACAGCAGTATTTTTCAGGAACCTCCTTTGAAACTTAATTTAACATTTTTGATGTGCTTCTGTAAATAGGGATTTGTGTAGAAAAAATGTTTGAAGAAGCAAAATATTTGAGCAAACAGCAGAACAGTGTGCATGGAACTACTAAGTAACATAAACATTCACTTGATAGTTGTGGCTGTGCACTTTTTCTATGGACTGATGAAACAAACATTTCTTAGACAATATATTTAACTCTAACAATATTACTTCTCAGCAGATCACCTCAGTGCCTCCTTTGTGCCTTTTTATCTTTCAGTTATGAACAATAACAAGCAGCAGTCACAAGTAGTCAAAGTTCACAATCACATTTTATAGTTGGAAATACTGAAGCAAAATACCTTTGCTAGTATTTCTATAAAATTAAAATTAGTCCTCTTGCCATGATCATCACCCTCTACAGAGCTGTTAACATATCTGTAAATTTATTCTCCTGTAAAAAGCCAAACCGTTGATCAACAGTTCTTTATAGTGAAGCTTTCTAAAACTGATAAACCAGTGCTTGCTACAAAATGGGCCAAGTTTTAATTAAAAACATTCAATTTAAGATCACAGTTCAATGACTGACCCTTTTCCACATTTTGAAGAGCCGATAATGAGACAGGAAAACAAAAACACCGGACAGACAGCAGACTGGACCATCTTGTAATTTATCTAAGTGTTACTAAATGAAAAACCAGAGTGCATGTATGAACACATGAACAAAGGCTTCTGTTTGTTTCTTTCCTGTGAATTCTATGAAGAATTACCTCATGTAATTAATTACAACATCGTTTATGGATCTTCAAGTATAAAAGGGGGCTGAGTTTGGGGACACTTTCTAAACACTTTTTGGAGGTGTTATTTCTGTGCCCAGACAAATAAGTGCTTTTGGTCTTCAGTTTTGTAAATTAGGTTGAATGTTTTATGTGTATTTTATTGAAATTATTTGGTATGTTTCAGTATTTAGGTTTGATTAAGTTGGTAGATTTGTCACCAGATGTGTCATTTTAAATTATGTGCCATCTCTGTAATTTTTGGACAGTTTTCCTAATGTAAAGACAATAATAAAAAAGATAAGACTCCCCGGAGTATTTCCCCTTGAAAACTATTACTTCTGAATGGATCTTCTCATCTCTTTTAGTAATATGATTTGGACTAAGTTATAATTAACAATCAGGCTCTGTTCAAGAACAAAATGACAAAGAGTGCATTGTTTTGTCTCAGCAGACATACGAGATGATATTACATTTAAACAGAACAGGTCTAGATTTAAGAGAGTTTGTGTTTGGTGGTCAGTCTGATGCTAATTTTATGTGTAATATCTATGATATTTTTGAGCTTGATAGGAAATTAAGCATTTAAGGATTCAGTAAGGATATATATTTTTTGCAATCTGTGACTTTATAGTTTTGTAAAAACACAATGTATTTAAGACAAAATTACAAATATATATGAACAGTACACCCTAATTAATATTGAATAACTTATGATCAATAGTAAAAATATATTTCACACTTAAAAATTTAATTAGAATTCCAATCTAAAATGTGACCAATCCTTGTGGACATTCTGTTTCTGATTTATTAGAGTTCAAGTATCAAACCGGTGTCATTTCAGCTCCAAGTATCTCTTAAGTATTGTGGTATCATGGTACAAAACTTGGTTTCAGTATGAAAATTGAAAGGATGGTATCACATTTATGAAAATTATAAATCTGTGTGTACAAAATATAATTTCACTAATATATCTAATATCTGTTTCTTTATACACACCCCAATTGCAATGAGGCCGGGACCTGTAAAACGTAAATTAACACAATACAGCGGTTTGAGAATCTTTTTTGACCTACACTCAGTTGAGTACACTACAAAGATAAGATATGTAAGGTTTAAACCGTCAAACTTTAGCAAATATCCACTCATTTAGACTTTGATGGAAAGAGGCAACAAAACTTGGGTTCAGGAACACTCATCTGACATGGACTCAGACAAAGTGGAAAAGTCTGCTGTGGACTGATGAGTCCACATTTCAGTTTTTGTTCAACAGCGGTAAGTTCAAAATCCAGCATCTGTGGTGGTCTGGGGGTGTGTTAGTGCCAATAGCATGGGTAACTTGCACATCTGTGGAGGCACCATTTGTGCTGAAAGGAACATACTGATTTTTGAGCAACATATGCTGCCATTCATACTACTTCTTTTTCAGGGAGACAATGCCAAGCAACATTCTTCACGTGTTACAGCAGCGTGTCTTCATAGTAAAAGAGTGCAGGTACTAGACCAGCCTGCCTGCAGCCCAGACCTCTTTCAATGAAAATTTGTGGTGCATTATGAAGCCCAAAATATGACAACGGAGATCCGGACTTTTGAGCAATTGAAGTTGTACATCAAGCAAAAATGGCAAAGAACAAAGCTTCAACAGTTAGTGGCCTCAGTTCACAAACAATACCTGAGTGTTGATGAAAAGAAAGGTGATGTAACACAGTGGGTAACATGCCCCTGTCCCAGGTTTTAGGAGCATGTTGCAGGCATCAAATTCAACATGACAATAAAGTTTATCAGTTTGAACATTAATATATTGTCTTTGTAGTGTATTCAGTTGAACATAGGTCGGAAATGATTAGCAAAACATTGTATTGTGTGTGTAATTTTTGTTTTATATTATGATAATATTATATTGATCACAATGACTTTGACTTTATGAAAATGTCTGCCAGTTTGAAATTAGTTCGTTTTGTTTTAATACATGTTCATGTCAATAAAAAAAGAATGTTCCTTAAGTGTTGTCATGAATTATGAAGTGAATCAAATGACCGGGTGACTCCACACACACTGCTGCAGGACAATGAAGTCCTTTCACCTGAGCAAACGGAGACCCTCTGATACTGCAGCAGCTTCCTGGCCGCACGAGGGCGCCGTCTCAAGCGCGAGCCCATCCTGTGCGGCGGCCCCGGTGCCTACGTCACCAAGTTTCACCGAATACGATGGAGCAGCGTGGAAAACCGTGAGGGTGGTCACGAAACACGACAACAGGCTGGTAAGTACTCCGAGAAAAGTTGGTAAAATGTCCGTTATGTGCCTGAATCCCTTTCTGTCTCATCGTATTCGGACAGAGAGACTTTAAGCAGCGGTTTTACTGACAGGTTTCCGGTAAACTCATCCCTGACACAGCTGAACCACAGAGCTGAACCGGCTCTTGCATGGTTTACATGGCAGCCTGTAATGTGAATTTAATTTGTGTCCCAGGTCAAAGATGAGGGAGGCGGCTCTGGTGCTCGCATCGTCTGTGATTCTTTGTCTCCTGCTGACCTGCAGTCAGGCAGCTAGGCAAGGACAGGATATCAGATGTGGAGGTAACTCAGGTTTACTCTGTGCTCAGCTCCCAACACTTGAAAGAAACTATTATATTAAAATATATTATATTTCTCTGTCTCCCGCAGCGTGCAGGGCCCTGGTAGATGAGATGGAGTGGGCCATCTCTCAGATAGATCCAAAGAAAATGATCCAAACAGGATCTTTCAGGATCAACCCTGACGGCAGCCAGTCTGTCAGAGAGGTAATGCAGCAACACAGCCACGTAGTAATCTGTCCAAGCCATTCATCAGTTTACATCACCTCAATACTACTGTGCACTGTACTGCTGAACAGGCTCTCATAGTGCTTCAAAAAGGTTCTGATACTTTTATTTGGCTTACAATACACAATAAAAGATGACTGGGTGTCTGGCCAGTGTTTTGACAAAATAGTCGAGAAGCTGGATATTATCGGAGCTATATTGGTTTTGGCAGATGATTGCCTAAAAAGTTGATTATTAGGATTGGTGTTTATAAAAAATATTTGCCAATATTCACTAGCAATATTTTGCAGGTGATAAATGTAAGTAAATACTAGTGGAGTAAGTGTGGAGTGGAGTAAGAAACGTACTGCATGGCAGAGAAAAAAACGATTATTTGTAGGCGACAAACAAGATGTGCATGGAAAAACTTAAAAATGTGTACAGTATGAATCAAAGCCATGAAATCTTAAAAGAATTCTGGCATGCTTACAGTATGCAGTGAAAAAGTTGTATAAAAGTTATACTCAGGTAGGCGTTAAAAAGGTCAAAGGCTCAACTCTACTTTGCTGATGACTTATCCGTTCATTGTTGCACAGGTACCTTGTGTTTCTTTCAATTGTTGATTAAAGGAGAATAATTAGCTAAAATGATTATTCCCTTTGTCATTAAAATATGTATTGAAATTGCAATAAAGTCAAATGATATCATTCCAATATGTTCCCTAAATTGTTCAGACCTATTTCTGTCTGCAAATGTATAAAATGGTATGCAGATTAACATATAGTATTCAAGTTTTCCAAGATAGCAGCCACTGTTTTGATAGAAGTTGTTAAATTTCTACACTTTCCAACTACATTTGGATTTCTTCAAATTTTCTCCATCTTAACCTGGATAAGTCTGACATTCCACTAGTTGGACCAAATCAATTCACCTCCTCAGTTGCACAGTTTATTGGCCCATGTCGCTGTAATATCACACCTGCTACCTCCATGTCACAAAGCTTGAACAGACCTATTTCCTTCACCTAAGAAATATCTCAAAATCAAACATGTTTCCCCACTCAAATCTGGAGCTGTTTATTCATACATGAATTTTCTTCCTTTTAGATTACTGCAGGTCACTCCAGACCTGCCAGTCGTCACTCCACCTTTTACAGTTGGTTCAGATGCAGCAGTTAGATTATTAACTCAAACCAACCGTCAGTCCCACATCTCACCAATTCTACCATCTCTCCACTGGCTCCCTGTTAAATTCATAATAAACTATAAAACCTAGTTACTTGCATATAAAGCCCTATATAACCTTTCCCCTTGTTCCTTATTTCACAAACTCAGATCATCTAATCTTGGGCTTCCTTGAATTCCACAGTTTAACTGCAGAACTAAAGGTGATTGTGCTTTTGTTGTTTAAGCTCCCACCCTCTGGAATAAGCATTTAAAAACTCACCTGTATGGCAGGCCTTTATGTAATTTTCAATGTCCTGTTTGTGCTTGTTTGATTTGTTTTATATCTGTATTTCCCTCTCCTTGTGACTTTGTTTTGTTGCTTAACTTCTGTGAAGCACTTTGAAACAAAAGTGCTATGTAAATTAAGTTTTACTTTCTTACTTTAGTTGATAATCCAGCCTCAACTATCAGAGTGTAGTGTTGGGTCAGGTAATGTTACTGAACCCAAAAAGAGGATTTTTCAGTGTGAGTACTCGTATGAAGAGATGATGAAGCCCAATGAAAACAATAATGAATTTATTCTAACAGAGAGTGATGTGTGGTTTGTTCACGCTTTATGGGGTTGGCAAACCAAATACAACAAATCACATATTTCAAAATACACAATTTTTGGGATACCACCAGGTGCCTCTGGCTCGCTCAGAAGGAAACCTCCTAGATCTAATGGAAAATGTGTGTGAAAGGATGGAGGACTATGGGGAGCGCACAGATACTTCTACAAACAGAAAGTCCTACATTAGGATAAAGTCTCGGACTGGTGAGGCCATGGACCTGTCAGAAGCCACGCTGGATACAAGAGTTACATCTAGTCTAAAATTCGCTGTGAGTACTGTTTTTGCCAAATAAAATGTCATGTTTAATGCTGATTACTAATGATTTGTTTCATGGTGAGGACAATTGAACAGGATGTCTGAACTCCCTTAGATCTTTTAGCTTTTATTGTTAATTTCCTCTGACTTTGTTTTTATGACTTTTCTCTTAGTGTGAAACAGTTGTTGAGCAGCATGAGGATGAAATCATTGAATTCTTCTCTCATGAGACAGAAAATGTTAAAGACAAACTTTGCAGCAAGAGGACAGGTATGTTTTCTCCTCTGTTTTCTTCTCAGATTTACGTTCTTTTAAACTTCTGTCTTGTTGGGCTGACAACCTCCTGCTGTTCCTCCTCTCGTCAGAAGTGCATGTTTCTGATGTAGAAGAGCTCAAGATTCCTTTTATCAGTGGGAGTAAGACCTAATGTATTTTTTGAGTGATATTGTGTTAAAAAAACAACAATGACTATCAGTAGAGATTGAAAGTTTAAACAATTGAAATGTGCTTATAGCTCTGTTGTATTTAATCATGTGATTAAATTGATATATAGTCAATCAGCCATTACAATACTGTTTTTTGCCCACTAATTTGGCCTGTGGTCACACTGACGTAAACTTTCCATGACACGCCACCCAGCTCTGCTTCTCGCTTGCTGTTTTGTCAGTTAAATAGTCTACACTATTTAAGGTGGACTCTTGGGAATTGCATATCTGAGAGTTTGAGTGAGAGTGGACTGAGCATGCTGAGCATGCACAAGGAAAAAACTGTGCTGTGGAGATGGAAACAATATTAGCTGCTCATTTGAGGTTTAAGATGTGAACAAGATAGTCCAGTATTGTTAAATATTATTGTGAAATAAGACAAAAACAATCTAATGCTTGTAGTTTTAAATGGTTATTGTGCCATCGTACCCAGCTTGATTGGTCATGTTCTTGTAAATAATTTTTGTAGAAGTATGTGCACAGTAGCCCCTGGTTAACATTAAACAGGGCTCCGGCACATCCTAAAAACACTGTTAAGTCAGTGTTGTTAATTATTTAAAATAGCAAAATGTCTTTAAAAGTCTTTCTTTACCCGTTAGAGGTCTTTAATTTTAATTAATTTAAAAATAAATAAAATAATAATAATAATATAATAAAATAATTTAATAAAATTTAATTTTTAATTTTTAATTTTTACTTTAAAGTGAGATGTAAATATACTTTATCAGTTCTACCCGTTTTGGCAGTCATGTAGATTTTAGTTAATTTGTTTATTTTTTTCAATTTTTCTTTTCTGTGGATATGCATTTTCAGCATTTATGGTGGCATATTATGTAGAAAAGAAAAGGAGACAAGACCCAAGTTTAAGAAGGAATGTGGCTCAACAATAAAAAAGAAACGTACTGAATGGCAGAGAAAAAAACAATTATTTGTAGGCGACAAACAAGATGTGCATGGAAAAACTTAAAAATGTGTACAGTATGAATCAAAGCCATGAAATCTTAGAAGAATTCTGGCATGCTTACAGTATGCAGTAAAAAAGTTGTATAAAAGTTATACTCAGGTAGGCGTTAAAAAGGTCTTGAAAAGGCTCAACTCCACTTTCAAAATGTGTACAGCTACCCTGATTTATTTCTGTACAACATAAAGAAGTTTAAAATCATTTGTTATCCTGCTAAATGCTTATTATGCTGATTTTTAAGTTCATTTGGACTTCTTGTGTGGGTGCACTTATCACACTGTCACTGATTAGGTTGATGGTGCGATAGCGTGCGTTTGTAAACTCAACAATCTCTTGATTAATAGATGATTGAGTGTAATTTAAATTAAAGAAGTTTTCCTTTTTTTGATTACAACCCTGCTAGTTTTTTCCATTTCAGCATCTGTATTTCTTCTCAAAGATTTCCTGTCCCTTGTTTTTTACAGACCTCTGTGATCATGCTCTGAAAATTCCCCATGATGAGCTTTGACATCCTCTCTCACCACTGCTGACGTCTGTCCTCTGCTGACAAGGAGGCGTTTGGTGCTTTTATGTTTTCTGTCGTCACTTATCACTGCCTGTGATTAAAATGTACACAAAATAGTCCTCCAAAAAACTCCCAAAATGCTCCCCAAGATATGTGTCCTAATTTTTGTTTAAGGACCATTTCACCATTTATTACCCACATCTCTTTCACATTTCTTGTCATGTGTTTAAAAATTGTAAGTTATTTAACTTTTCAATATTCTGCTTCATGTGAAGGCTCTTGTTTGAGTAGGTTCTTCATGAGATAAACTGTTTCTGTGAAATCAGACTTCTCAGTGGTTACAGGATTTTCTCACAGGATGCATTGTGTATATATGGTAACTGTATTAATTTAAGACAAGAGCTCTGAGTTTGGGTAGTATTTGGTCAAATAGTCCCTAAATCCTTGTTTATGTATAATGAAAGTTTCTTCTCAAGATAGACATTTGTTAGTTGTGATTTTCATTTAATGGTTGATCATCCGAACTGACCCTCGTACTTATGAAAGAAGGATCTGAGTCCAAACTTTATCTGTATTTTTTCAGGCTTACGTAGAGCTGTTTTGAAATCTAATCAAAATGTACTGATCATGGTAAATACTGATATCAGTTCCTGTCTTGCTTTGGTACATTTCTTGAAATTTAAAAAAAAAAGGTGAGGCCATAAGTTATTATCATGATCAGATATGAAGATTTAAGATTGGAGTTTAGTCGAACTGTCATCCAAATATCAAATGTGCTTGAACACATTTTTCCCATGATGTGCAGGTTTACCCATCAGCCTCAGGTTTTGTTTCTGTTTACAAGCAGAGTGTATGTTGCTCCTGAGGAGGTGTTTGAATGCTATTTGCATCCTCAAGCTCATAAATTGGCAGCTGAAGAGTTTTGTAGTTTCAGGAGGCCAGAAAGGACAATTACAAACTGATGAAGATTCTCAAACTTGAATGACTCCTCGGTGTATAATTTTAACTTTTACATCTGTGCAGGACAAAAAGTCAAATAAATAGTGAAGTGATGCTTCAAGCTTTAGGTCAGTGTTACACAGCTCCATGCTTATAAAAAGATCTGCTTCCCCCTGTTTTTTTTCTGATAAGTTAAAAGTACAATATGTCACCAAAATGAATTAAATAACTGGAGATAGTCGTACCATCAGAATGCAAATAATATTAAAAAAAAAAAACTTTCAGGGATTTCTAGCTCAAAAACCCAAGTTAATCGGGAAATTGCCTGACTTGTTTACTATAATTTTGTTTAGACTTACAGATTAACACTACACTTTTTTTATTATATTGTGTTAAAGAAAGTTTTCATGTTATTCCACTAGAGTGCGCTAAGACACCACCACAAAATTGAAAAATGCTTACTCCGAATGAAAGATGTGCTGTACTGTCAGAAAGAAGGGTCTTACATATTTTGGTCTTTTCTTTCCTAAATGTGTGAAAAATTACCTTGTTTCATGTGAACATTTTCCTGTTATGTCCCTTTTATATATAAATTTTGTAAGTTTTCTGCATCTGTCTTGTCCTTTCAGTTAAATTTCTGAACCTTTTCTTGCAAGACCTCACATATAAAATTGTTACATCTTAGATTTTCACCACTAAATAGTTGTTATCTGAGTATTCTGAGGTGGAAGATCAAACTAGAAATAAGCTTACAGGTTTTCATACATGGCATATGTTGTGATCTGTCGACTGCTTGATACACAAGTTAAAAGTATTTGTTTGCTGAAGAGTCTTTGTAGCCTTTGCTTTTAGTCTCAATATAGAGTAACTGACATTTTTCTGTTTAACCAATGTGAACCAGCAGATGGAAGTTGCAAACATGTTTTTTGTTTTTTGTTTTAACCAGTTTATCATTTGGAATACAGGTGTGTGTGTATATATATATAGAGAGAGAGAGAGAGAGAGCGAGAGAGGGAGAGAGAGAGAGAGAACATAACATAACTTCTGTTGTATTGTTGTGGTAACAGAGTTTACAGTACTACCAATGATATCCCATATCAACCCTCCCCTGCCCTCACACAGCCCTACTCAGGCACATGTGAGTTTCTCAGGACTCTAAAAAAAAGGATCCAGGTTTTTCTGAAATCTTGCAGTCTAAAACTTTTAAGCAGAAATACAACCACACAGTGACAACATCTCAAATAACTACATCTTTTATTACATAATTGCTATTGGAACACCATACCTGCGAAAATATTTCATATACTTTGAAAAAACAAACCTTAAATTTTAACACAAATTAAATGCAACCCTACCCACTAAGATGGAAAGTCTACGAGTGCAAAAGAACTTAAATGTTAATGTTTTTGTAAGAAAAGCAGATCTGAATGTTATTAAAGTATCAGCTGACATACCTGTATATCAAGAACAATTAAACTGTGGATTATATTAACACATCTGTTAGATGACGAAGAAAATATCCTGTGTCAATATCCAAAAATTACATCTCTTCAAGAGCATATTAGGACCTCTACCGAGAGTAATAAAATAAAAGAGGTTATCTGTTATCTTTTGGGAAACACTCTTTTAGATTCTACGGTAATGAGTTAACAAAAAACAAACTCAGATTTAAGGAGTCAAAACAAGTACACCTACAAGAAACTTTTTTAGCCTTTTTTTAAGTGTTATTTTTCAGCTCAGTGGTCTTGAAAATGTCCTGCATCTGTGCTGTGGGCTGTAACGTGTGATAGACAAACAACATCACCTATTCTAAATCAGAAAATCAGAATGTTGTTTTCCTCTGAATGGCCCCAGATAACTTCTGCTTTCTCAAGTCTGCAGACTAATGATAAAGGTACAGCCCTGGGCTAAAACCACAAGTATTTACATATAACTCAGTCAAAGTGAAAAGTGTAGCTTGATCAGGCTCTAATCTAAAGGGATGTGACAGGGCAAACTTCTTCAACTGTAAGGCTTTTCTTCTATGAAAAGGGTATTTAATAGTTCATATCTGAATTTCACAGTTTTGGTTTCTAGTGACTTTTTAAGACCTTTTTTTTTTTTTTTTTTTTTTTACTTTTAGCTTTTATAAGAGAGGATAGGACAGTGGATAGACTTGTTAAATGGGGACTAAGAACGGAGGACTGACATGGAGGAACCCAGACCACACACATGAAGGATGAAAGACTCCGTAAACACTGATAAAACAGCCAGGCCAGTGGTTTTTAAACATTTTTGCTCAAGGCACAACTTAGATCATGCTTTAATCACAAGACACTCATAAAAAAGCCCCATAACATGTGTTACTGAGCCTTTTCTGTATGTGTTTATTTCTTAATGCCCACTACAATTTGACAACTGTGTTACCCTTGAAATATTTATTTAATTAAGAATTTGTTTAAGACTGGATTAATGTCATTAATTCAGTGACACAATTAAATCTGACAAGTCACACATTCAAAATTAAGTAAACTTTTTAAATAGAAAATCAGAGAATAGAAAAGTGTTTTCACTTGCTACAATTCTATTAACTGCAGACGTCTTTAATTTTTCTCAAAACAGAATTTGCAGCTGAATAACTAAACTAATAGACACAAGTAACTGGGAGTAAATTTAAATATCATTCATTAGTTATTGTATAGTTGTACACATTTCGAAGGCACACCTGAATTTAACTTGGTTTCTTATAATCTAAAACATTTTAATCTACAATATTTTTTCACATGTAAATTCACAGATATTTTCTTTATCATACTTAAGGGTAGTCAAGTGCACTGTTGTACATCACATACTCATTTTGGTCTTTTTTTCTTTTTTTTCGAGCTGTTGCCTGTGGGGATGAGGGTTAATTACTTCATTTCCTCTCTGGTTTGTTGCTAGTTTCTGCGACGTTGGTTGATACATTCCCACATCCAACTAACACACCTCCCTTCACTCAGATTCATCTTTGAGGCCCTCATCTTCCTCATTCTTAGCTCTTGTTTTGTCTGTTACAGCACAAGAAAAGCTTTGTTCTCTTTCACTCTCCTGTATTTCTGCACCATCATCAGGCTTTGATTCTTCACACTCATCATCATCATCTGCTTCAATAACTGTGTCATCAGAGCTGTGGCTACTTGTGCTGCTGCAGGACAGTGTGTCTTCGTCGCGATTTCCGTGTTGCTCTGAATTCTGTTTGACTTCGTCATCACTTTCATCTGTGTAAGCTTGTTTTCCTGCTTCATCAAAGACCATCTCCCTCATCTTCAGGCTCTCTTCCTCATCTTGGCAACCTTGGTCCTCCCCAGTGCTCTCCAACTCCCACAGCTCACTCACCTCCTCCTCCTCATTCTCAGAGTCAGGAGCTGTATGTTTCCTAATGCGACTTACAGCGTCTCGCAGTGATGTGGGATACCGGAGCGGTTCTGTCAAGGTTACATCAGGGGAACTTCTTTTGCATCCCTCTTGTGGTGATGAGCTTGGATGTTGGACTGGAGGTATATCAGAGGGAGATGGGGGATGAATATCTGCTTCACAAGACTCCAAAAGAATAGGAGAGGGGAAAGTTTCTGGGATGCCTCCTGCAGCATCAGCATCCACATCAGGGTTTTGAGCTGAGAGACTGGCTGAACTGATTTCCAAAGGAGGAACTAACTCATTGTGAGAGGCATTTGATGAGGGATACAATTCAGAGGAGTTAGGGGCTTCATAGTGTGGTTCAGTGTCCTGTACATTTCTGGTCTCCATTAGAGAGTCTGGTGTGTTTTGCAGCACATCTGTATGATCATTGTAGACTTCTTCTGGGTGTTCATTAGTTGTTGAAGAATCTTTTGCACAAACAACATCTTCTGCATGAACACATTCAATTTCCAGCTGGTCTGAGGCTGATTCAGTTGGTATGTTGAATGTCTCTTCACTAATGAGGCCTGGGAGGTCCTCAATCACTTCATTTGGAGGCTGCTCTTCAGGGAAATACATCTCCTTTACACATGCAATTTCCTCTCCTGGTACACATTCATTTTTTTGTTGAGAAATGTTGATTTCTCTTGCATCCTCCATAGTATTATCTTTTGGATCCTTGTCAGCTTGTTCTGTATGTTGCTCATCACCAACATTGCTCTCATTCATAGAAGAAGCATCTTCGTGTTGCTCTGTTGTGAGTGACACCCGCTCTTCTGTCATATCTTTTTCGAGGGCACTGCTTATCTCATCAGCTATTGACTGTGATGATTCACCCCAATCAGCTTGGTCCTCAGCACCAGTGGACAGTGCTTCTGCAGTTTGATCTGCTAGATCAAGAGGGGGTGAGTTGGGTGATTGGTCTGTATGGGCAGTTGAGGTTTGAGAAAACTCATTTGCCATAAGAGAAAGTGATAGTTGTGATTGATTGTGAGATTGAGGTGCAATTTCTGAAGGAGTGTCGTTTCCCACAGAATTAAGGGGAATCAACTCATTGTGTGGAGAACTGACAGGCTGATTTTTGTCTTGATTTTGCTCAGTTGAACCATCTCCATTTGTCTCAAGCACAGGGACCTCAGTCATTTCCTGTTCAAATGAACATTTGCTGTCTGTTTTGAGGGAGACGTCATCCATCTCATCAGGCATATCAGACACCTGTTCCTGAATCCCTGGAAATTCCTGACTACCTTCTTGTCCTTCATGATCTTTGGCGTCGTAATCTTCATGCAAATAAACTGCATCCTCAGTTTGGTTGACTTCTGTTAGATTTTGTGACTTTTCCTCATCTTTCTTTTCCTCTTGGATTTTATGAGCAGCGTCACAATTGTCCTCACCTCCAATTTGAGGAGGGTCAACTTTCTGGCTCTCCACAAACAAGTTATGACATGTTGATGCATCTCCGAGTGGTAGGTCAGTCATGCAGTCTTGTAAAGGGATTCCTAGTATCCTTTCAGCGCGCTCTGCCATGGTTTCTTTGTCAGGAACTGAAGACTTTAGCATGCAGGAGAAGGAGATTTCAGTTTCTTTCTCTGGTTCTTTTTTCTCTCCAAGATCTGGCTCTACCTCAGTCCCAAGCCCTTCATGAAAGGGTGGGGGGTCTGAGTCAGGGTCAGATGGCCAATCCTGATTCTGACTGTTTGATTGAACAACTTCTGGAGGGACTGTTGAGGTTTTATCAAGTTCGCTGTCTTCAGTTTGTGGCTTGGAGTGTAAAAAGTGAACATGCTCTTTCTTTGGCGATTGGATCAGCTCCATTTTAACAAGAACACAGGTTGTGTCTATAACCAGGAGGCCTTTACTGTCCTCAGATTCTTTGGCTTTTGTGATATCCAATCTCCTCACTTCAATATCAATTGGTTGAACCTTTAGAAAGTCCTTTTGGTTTTGCTGAACTTCAGATTTGCCTTTCTCACTGTTAACCTCCAAACATGCAGATAAACTTTCAGTTTCAGCTCTACTTGTTGAACCAGGCTCCCTCCACAAAGGGTACTTGACCATCACCGGCTGCACGGCCTGTAAAGAAACACCTGTCACTGATGTCTCTGAACAGTCTTTAAGCATCTCTTCCGCACACATCTGTCTTTTCTTCTGTTTAGCTTGGAGATTTCTTGAAGCAGATGTTTTTGTCTGCTCTTGGAGTGCTGGCACGGATTGAGTGAAATCTACCTCATCTGCTAGTTTATTAACACTGTGATCCTTGAGATCTGTAGAATGTGCCACTGATTCTGTGTTATGAGTGTTTGGGTTGGAGTGACTAAGTGGTAAAGATTGGATTTCTGTCGTGCTTGCTATTCGCGAAACCAGGCAGAATATTGTCATCCCTCCTGTCTTTTTGTTCAGCCTGAACTTCCTGCCCTCTATGACTTTTGTAGATGAGCCCTCCTTTGTCTTCTTATTCTGAAACGCTTGTAATACCTGAAGCTGTTGTAAAGGCATCATACCCTCATGCTCTATATTTGTTTTCTGGGTGTTGTTAGGACATGTTGCCTGCACAGCACCTTTTTCCTGTCGCCTCTGCTTTAGTCCTTCAAGCTCAAGGAGGATCTCTTGTGTTGCATCTGGTTGTGTCAAATTCTCTTTTTCCACTTTTCTTAGACTATGGGAATCTACTGAGATATCCCGCTTTTCGAGTTTGGGCTGTAACCAATTGGATTGTCCCTTAACTTCCTTCAGACTCGTGTCAGATTTGATCAATGCTGGTGAACTTTTATGTGGGCTGTTGTAGGGAGGAGGAGCAATGTAGCCAGGAGGTTGGCTGAGGATCCTTTTTTGGTTGCTGGCCTTTTCTTTTGTGTCCAACATGTGGCTTACATTCCTAGTAAGAGTTTGAGATAGACCATGGGTTGGACCTTGCTGCCTCCCTCCTCTATCCCACAGTTCTCTCTCTCTTGTGCTTGCAGATTGTAAGACTTGTTGCAGCGCTGCCACTCGAGGATCAGTCGCACTCCTGATGTAGGCCCTTTCAGGAGCACTGGTCTCTTGCAACCCCTGAGAAGCACCCCTTAACTCTGCCTCTATACGTTTCCTCCTTGGCAACGAGTGGCTGTATCGTGCTGCCCAAGCCTCCAGCTCTCTGTAGCTGTTGTCACTTCTCTTTGTTAAAACTTCCTGATTGTATCGGACAGGACTACAAGGTTCCCACCTCCTCTGCCATCCCTCCTGTAGATATCCCCTCTCGTACTCTCTTGTTGCTCTCTGAGCTGCTGTCCACTCTCTGTCTCGGGCATCATGCAATTGATATTCTCCCATGTCCTGAGGGTGGCGGTTAAGAATGAAAGGAAACTGAGCTGATGCAGAACTGGTCAAATCTTGATCCGTCCAGTTGGTGTACTCATGCTTAGCCCATCCTGTTCTTGACTGTGTAGTCCAGTAACTGGGCTCCCTGACTTGATCTTGTTGTGCGCTGTAGTACAATGGATATTGAGTTGCCTGATGTCGATCAAGGTAGCTGTTGATAAATGGTTTGAAAATGGATGAGTGAACAGACGTAATTTCACAAAGGAAACAACTTTTTTTTCAATGAATACTTTTTTGGACAAGTTTTGTACCAGGGTTGGACCACAGATCCAGATTTGATTGTGAACAAGTACCGTAATTGTAACCTGACAAATTTGATGGACCTAACATATACATGGGACACACACCAATCAGGCATAACATTATGACCACCTGCCACCCTGACTATTTCTGAGGCTATACAGTCTCATACACAACAAACTGTGATGCACTGCGTTCTGACACCTTTCTATCAGAACCAGCATTCAGCAATTTGCACAACAGTAGCTCCCCTGTTGGATCGGATCGCACAGGCCACACTTCACTGCCCACTTGCATCATTAAGCCTTGGTCATCTATAATCCTGTCGTTGGACCACTTTTAATAGTTGCTGACTACTGCAGACTGGGAACACCCACAGGAGCTGCAGTTTTGGAGATGGTCTGACCCAGTCGTTTCACCATCACAATTTGGTCCTTGTCAATCTTGCTCAAATTCTTATGCTTGCCCATTTTTCCTGCTTCTAACACATCAGCTTTGAGGACAAACTGTTCACTGGCTGCCTGTTATACCCCACCCACTAACAGATCCCATGATGAAGAGATAATCAGTGTTATTCACTTCTCCTGTCAGTGATCATAATGTTGTGCCTGATCAGTTTAGTTCCCCAGCCCATGTGGGTAGAATCCCAGAGTCTGTGTTTAGTAAAGGCAGAACCTTTCAAACCATGAAAGGGGGTTGTTCATTACACATCAGTCAGAGGATTGCAGTCACTTCTCATTTGCAGCACAAATAATCTACACTCATAGCTACCGCCTCTTTCTCCTCAAAGGACACTCACTGACCCGGTTGGGGTTTTTTTTAACAGGGAACACATGCATCAGCTTGAAGCTTTGCAAGATAGATCTGCCTGATGACAGACATAGAATCTGTTAAATTTAGCTGTTTGTGGGTTTACAGAAATAAAGGAAGAAGGGTCATAGCTCTGTACTCACTTGGATGCACAGTTTCTTCCAGGAACAGTACCAAACTCAGAGTAAAGAGGTGATTGCCCCTGATTCTCAGTCCAGAACTCCATTTTTAAATCCAGTACAAAACTCTAAAACAAATGAAGGCACATATATTTTACTCTTTCACTATGTCGTAGAGACTTGTCACATAAAGATACTTTAAAATGGGTAACTTTGAATATGAAAAGTGATTTGCTACATAAAAAGGCTGATTTGACAATTTGTCACTTGCAATTCAGATATTGTTACATATAAAAAGAAAAAAAAACACATTACATGTACCTTTAATTGCAGTTTTCAGACTAATTTTCTTGCTTCTCATGAGATGATGTGAGGTCCAGTCAGTTCAAAACAGGACAACTTGTTTTAAAGGATGGTTGGTTTTCTGTCCCCCTCCCACTCTATATGCCCACTGTCACTGTAAGCCCCTCCTCTTCTCATTTAGCCAATATGCCCACATCAGATACCACTGAGGAATTTATTTAATTAGGTTTACAGAAATACTTGCTATCTAGTTTTGTTTCCTTAAAGTCATACAAAACTAAGGTGAGAAACCCCTGAAAAGAGACAAAGTCAAATATATAAATGCAACAAAAAAAAAATCAAATGATATCTATGTACTGCCAAAGTTTTTACAGCTGTTGCCTGAAAAAGTATCTTTTTACATTATGATTTTGTTTCCCAGCTGAAAATGTATTAAAGTCTTTTACACCAAGATAAAAACACTATTTATATAGATGTGTTGACTTTTGATGAATAAAATACAATTTCAAAAACCTATAGATTTTAAAACCAAACATATTTAAAATGGTTGTTTTCATATCAGCGTAAATAGCTGCCAACATCTATACTTTAAAGCAGCTCTGAGTTTTCATATCTTTAATGACAAATTATAACAACAAATCCAATGATCCTCACTTTGCACGACAGTCGCATGGGAGGTGCCCAGCCTGATGGGGAGCAGACTGCATGGAGATACAATCTGTTGTTTTGTTGGCTGAATTGTGGCAGAGGGAGTGACGGGCAGCGGATGTGTTGTGTCCTTTCTTTGTAACTCTCTAGCGTAACAAACAGGCTTTCCTTCTCTGAACAGAAAGTCTGTACATCAGCAGAGAGCAGGAGAGAGGGGATGAAGTACGCACAGACAGCAGGCTGCAATGAGGGCAATTTGTTGATGTTGACAGAATAGTTAGGGATGGGATGGACTTTGTTTTTGGTTTCACATAGCTCAGTAAAGATGCTGTTTAATATTGGATGTCAACAGCATGTACATCTATGGATAGACACCGTTATTTAAATGAAACTATTTATGAAAGAGATTTTTGTCGAACAGGATACAGATTAGAAAACAATTCAAACACAAAAAAAGGGGTGAAATCAAAATGAGTATCATACAAAAATATGCTTTTGTTTGTTGTTATAATAAAATAACTATTTATTTGGATACTGAAATCTTGTCATGCTGAATCTCTGCATTAACAAGATTTGAGACAAAACACACGATAATTACAAATGTTTAGTCGACTTGCACCATCCCTTATCGGCTGGTGCAAATATCTTTAAAAGAAAAAAAAAAGAACCAAGAAATATTTTCAATACTATCACATTTTTATGAACAACAAAGCAATGATTTGTCAACAAAAGTGTAGAATTCAAATGTTATTTAATTTATATGAATAACTGAAAGCAGCTCCGGGGGCTCGTTGTTATTTCAGTTTAACTTTACCCTGAATTGTTCTTAGTAGTGATGCAATGATTAAAAATCAGTGCAGATATTAACTCTGGAGTCAAAAATAATTTTGTTGACAGCCAATACTAATTGCCATGTTTGTAAATGTCTTATTTTGGCAGAATTCTCCCTTAATACCAATATTTTCTCTCAAGATTGACTATGGAAACAGATCAGATTTTTCCAAGCAAGGTCTTCTCCCAATTAAAAAAAAAAAAAAAAACGCTAACTCTATCAGCAGCTAGGTATACTTAAAGCATTACACTCATGCAACACAACAGATAAACTTCTGCTACTAACAGCTAACATCCAACATTATTTGCCAATGACTAATGTTTGTAGAAAGGGTCGATGCTGATGTTAGACCAATGAATCATTGCATCCCTAGTTCCTCGCAATGCATTTTAGCACTCTCAACCATTTCAGACCAAAGTACTTAGAGAATCAAAAAAAGAATTGTATATATACACACTATACAAAGTACACTCACTCTCTGTCCACTTTATTAGGTAAACCTTACTAAAACACCAGGTTGGACCCGTTTTTGCCCTAAGGAAGTTCTTTGTGGCAAAGATTCAACAACGTGCTGAGATCTTGCTCCATACTGGCATGATAGCATCACATAGTTGCAGCAGATTTGTAAGCTGCACATCTTTACATGTTCAAATCGTCTCTTTCACCAAATCTGAAATACGCTTTTCTGGATTGAGATCTGGTGACTGTGGAGGCCACTGGAGTACAGTGAACTCATGGTCATGTACAAGAAACCAGTCTGAGATGAATTAAGCTTTGTGACATGGAGCACTGTCCTGCTGGAAGAAGCCAGCAGAGGATGGGTACACTGTGGTCATGAAGAGATGGCCATGGTCAATAACAGTGCTGAAGTGTTTAAATGATGCTCAGTTGATACTAAGGAGCCCAAAGAGTGCAAAGAATATATCCTCCACACCATCAAACCACCATGACCCTGAACAACTGCTTAAAGGCAGGCCCCCCCCACAATCATGTTTATGTTAAATTCTGACCCTATCATTTGAATGACGCAGTGGAAATGGAAACTCAGAACATTTTTCCAGTCTTCTGTTGTCTAATTTTGGTGAGACCGTATGAAATTTTAGCTCCTGTTTTCTGTTGTTTGCAGATGAGAGTGGCAACTGGAGTGAACTGCCACTCACTGGATATCTTTTCTTATTCAGACACTCTCTGTCAACCCTTGAGATAGTTGTGCAGAAAATTCCATGTGGATCAGCAGTTTCTGAAATACTTAAACCGGCCTGCCTGGCACGATCATGTCATGTTCAAAGTCCTTTGAATCCCCTTCTTATGTTCAGTTTGAGCTTCATCAGGTCGTCTTGACAATGTCTTCATGCCTAAATGAATTGAGTTGCTGTCATGTGATTGGCTGATTAATTATTTTAGCTAATTATGTTAACAAGCAGTTGAGTGGCTGAACCTTATGAAGTGGCCAATATTAGGATCTTATACCTGATCACTAATCTCACAAAAATAATTATCCAGCATTTATAATAAGCAAGATGTTCAGGGTCACTCATGGTGCCAAAAAACATGTTTGGTGTACATTAGAAACATCACAGTCAAGTTTTGTTAGCCTGACCAGCAGAGTATTTCAGAAATTCATTTTTTTACTTGTAAAAACACTGACACGTCTTCTTCCTTATAAATAAAATAAGAATATGTTAGTACAGATAAATCAAGAAAATAGATAAAAGATAAAGCTTTATTGATACAAGCTCATATCAGCTGAGCAAACCATTTGCAGCTACAAATCACAATCCACTTTGTAGTGCCTCTAAAGCCAACTTAATTCAGACCTGATTCAAATCTCACATTAGTCATAAAGAATAAAAACAATTGACTGAGATCTTGGCTACTTCTTCTGAGTGTTTGAGGATGTCCCGATATTACTGACAGGCTGTGCTGACTCTGAAAAATATACATCTTGTATAATTGGGAAAATTGCATCTTGAGTTAAAAATTATGCAGCTTTGTTCATTAACAGGCAGTCAGTTGCCTACATTGACATTTAAAGTCAACAGATTAGCACTTTGAAAACTGCTGTGTCTGCTTTAATGCATTTCTTCTAATTCCCTTTATAGGGCACCAAAGAAACCAGTGTAATGACGGCAAAGAAACATTTCAAGTCCTTGCATCAGCAGGTTGTCCCTCCTGTCTCTGCTCTGACTTTAGAGATGCCCTGTAAATATTAATGTTTTGTTTTTCATCTCTGCGCACAAGCTCTACATCAAATCCATGGGGCAGATATTCCTCGTAGAAACTTTGAGTTTCATGTTCTTTACGCATTTTAGATGACAGATATACCAGGCCTCCGCTCTTGCTCAAATGAGTCAGTGTTTCAATTAGAAGTGGGTACGTCAGTGGGAGGTAAATAATGTCTGCACAGAGCACCAGGTCCCAGTCAGAGGGGAAGTTCATTTGGTCCTCGCCCCAGGCCAGAGGGACGACTGTAGGAGGGGCTGAGGGCCAACCACCAGGTGGCATGTTGGCGGAGACGTTGGCCTGAAGTTGTGGGAGAGCCAGAGGAAGGTCTGTGAGAGTCACTGTTGCACCTGGAAATGTATGGAAATCATATTTAAGTATGTTGATGATGAAACTCATGAATTATGATGTTTAAATATACAAATACCTCATCTACTGATTAAATGCACAACCACACATCAAACATTAAACAAACGCTCAAATATTTATTCAGTTATGAATGAGTGGCAGTGGAATATTTGCAGGTGTGAACAGTTTCTTACATAATTATTAATGTGTATTTTTTACTTTTATGAGGTTTTGATTACTGATTATTATTCATATTCCCTTGTTTTCTGAGTAAACTTAAAATATGTAGTTTCTTACTTTTATTGGAGAAAGTTTTGACCAGTAACATTACACCAATATTTGGACCAAAGTACTCATGCTTTTACTTGAAGACTGCACTCTCTAACTCTGGATATTTACTGCTTCGACAACACAGGAACACCTGTTATGAAATCTGGAGGCCATTATGGTGCCTCTTTTTTGCACGAGGCACCACAGATCAAGCCAAAATCTCAAGGCACACCATAATCATACACATGCAAAATGGCATCTTTAACATGAGCAACAGTGTCTGATCATTTTGTAAAGGTTTATTTTTGTCTTCTAACTTGATATCAATTGTATTACTCGTGAAATATTTAAGATTAAATACAAGGATTTCTGTTTCTCTTCGTGTTTTTAAACACACCATTATGACAATCTATTTAAATTTAAAAGTATTTTTTCTGAACTTGAACACATATTGTCACAATGTCAGCTTAATGACTTAGAAAATTAAATTCTACTCTGACTATTTCAACACAGATTTCAACAAAGCATTAATAGTTTTAAAAAGCAGGATTTATCAGAGGTGTTATTGTTTTTTTTTTAAGCTGACAGTAAAAAATGTATGACATTTTGGTTTATTTAATGCTCAATGATGATGCACTTGTAGCTTTAGAATAATTGAGCATTGATAAGTTTGAACTTTTTTTTCTCAATTTTAGGTTTTGAAAATGTAAACTAGTGTCTGCTCCATTTTACATTCTCACCTTTTATTCTGTTATCTGCAGAACTCCTGAGCAGTGCTCTAGTGCAGTGGGTCTCAAGTGGCGTGGTAGGGCATACTGGTGTGCCATTACAGCAACTATTCAGCAGCAGATGGTTACTCTGTTAGTACTTAATATGCTTAAATTCCTGTATAATAATACAATTCAGTGACTTAAAATAAAAGCCTCAGCAGTTTTGCAGTGAACAGAATTAGCAGGTGAGAATACAGATTTCAGCAGACCCTGTTCACTCAAATATTATCAAGCTTGTTCGCATCAAATTTAATCAAAATGCTATACCTTTAAATGTATGCTTGAGCAAAAAGAAACTAACCTTGTTTATCAAAATGTTGCTGAAGTGTTAAATTTGTGTTGAGGTTGAAAAGGCATTTTTCTAACTCAGTAAGCTGACATATAGTCCCATTATTATATGTTCAAGGTCAGCTCAGAAACGATCAGGTGAAAAGAAATGGATTGTCATATTGGCGTCTTTCAATTTAACATCAAGAGGAAGAAAATTTTGCTTTTGGTTGAAAACCTTTCAATGCAAAAGATTAAAAATCTTTTTTACTATTTATTGTCAATAACTGGGTTAGATAAAAACATGTAGAGAACAGTCAGACACAGTGGCACATGTTAAGGATGCTATTTTGCATGGGTATAAATATAGTGTGTTTGTACAATCACAAGTTGTTAATTTAAGTGGCTCTTTTCAGGTGAATTCATTGTCATATACAGCTGCAAATTCTGTAAGCTGTAACAATCTCCATAAGACCTTGAAGGGAACCTCATTTGTAGTTATAATAGACTCAAAATGTGGGCAAGTTACCGTGTTTTTCTCTATTAGCAAATAAATTCTTCAAAATGGCATGCCAATTTTTACTGTATGCTCAGTATTTTTTTAATCAAGTTTGAAGCATTGCATATGAACTAACTTGATATAGTGACACATATTAAAGGGTCTTTTCTCCATTATTTTGATGATGGTATGTCTTTCGATTTAGGTTTATCCTGAGGTGTGCTTTGGGTAAAAATGTTGGAAACCCACTGCTCCACAGGACAAATCCTTCAGTTTTATCTCTATATAAGACTCTTGTTGACACAGGATACACATTCAAATGTGCAACCAGCCTCAAAATATCAAAGTTCATAATGCCAAACATTATCATTCTTATGGTAGCATGTCACTACTGTACAGAAATTACATGTGACAACAACATACCCATGCGTGCGGCCAAAATACCGACCACCCCGGTCCCTGCTCCCAGCTCGATTATGCGCTTTCCTCTCAGCTTCACAGACTGCTCCTCAAAAAACCCACACAGCCGTAAGGCCTGGGTCAACATGCAAACACACATCATCAGTCAAAAGTCCCACAGACATTTTAAACATATTGTCTTGTAGTTATATGAGCCTCTGTCTTACAGCCTCCCACACCGGAGCAGCCACGCCGAGGTTTGCACCGAACACCTGCTGTATCTTCAGCTCCTGCCCGCATAGAGAGTAAACGGTGTTCTGACAAAATGTCTCCGCAAAGAGACAGTCGTCAACCGGGAACGGGTCATCTCCATCTTCGTCAGAAACCATGGCTGATGAGTTAAAATGTTGCTGATAAATGAAAACGCTGTTAGCCACCCGCACCGGTACAAGCACGACGACAGAACCACTACCGGGTCAAGTTAGCATTGGTGTGCCGGGTGTTAGCCTTATTTCACAACAGGACTACAAGCAGTTTGTTGGTCTTATACTTCAACATCTGCAACCAATTGAACTTTAACAAATAAACAGTTTTCGACACAATCTTTTACAGCAGTAACGAGTCGTCATTTACAAGCGAACGACTGAATAAATGATACTGAGCCGTTTAGGCATTTAAACTGCATTTTAAAAGTTTAGAAGGAAAACATACTGAACAGACATTTTAAAGAAATGTATTTACCCTTTCATCTTAAACCAGTTGTATTTACTTTATCACAAAACTGTAAAACAAGGCTCTTTACTTTGAAAGGAAACTCAAATAGTTTCCAGGTAACGTTTACTTTGCTGTGTTAAGAATTTTACATATTGTACACACAAAATGAAAATTTACGGGAAAGGGTCTGGACACATTTTATATCCACTCTTCTACATACAATTTCACAAAAGGGGATTCGAGGTTGATTTTTCATGAAGTCTGTTATAAAGTCAGGATTCTGACGTTTTACTCAGAATTTGTATTTAACCTAATCCCAGAATTCTGACTTGAGTCTCAAAACTTTCTTAAATCAAGTAATTCTGACTTTATTCTCAGAATCCTGACTTTAGTCAGAAATGTTACTTTATTCCCAGAATTCTGAATTTAATCTCAGTATAAGTCTTACTTGAATTCCAGAATTCTGACTTTTAAAACCAATATTCTTGGTTTAATCTAAGAATTCTTAATCTAATCCTAGAAATCTAGTTTTAATCCCAAAATTCTTTCTTTAATTCCTACAGTCTGATTTAAATCAGAGTTCTTACATTAATATAAGAATTCTAACAATCTTACCTTTATCCCAGAATTCTGACTTTTTTCTGGATTTCGAAACAAATTCAATTTATACTTTTTTTCAGTGGCCCCAACCCTCTTCTGTATAATTCCTTGTTACAGCTATTGATCTGAGACTGACATTTTGACATTGTTTTACATGAACGATTAACTTTAACAGAGAAATTCTTTACCCGAGTAGAAGAGACTGATTTGCAAGTACCGTCAGCATAGACAAATTAACATATTCATAACATATACCTACAAAATTATTGAGAGGTTTTACTGTAAACATGCATCAGGACTGTAATCCAAAACAAGAGACATAATCTTGTTCCGTGTTTATTTAAAAAAGGTCGTCCCCTTATCGGTTTCATTCTGAAAACAAAACTTAAGAGTACCACTAGGACATAAACCATTTCACACACACAACTTCACATCAATGACAGAGATGATTTAATGAGCATTTAAAGTGTAGATCTGAGTATGGATATGTTTAAGAAAGCTCATCATTTCAGCTTAACTGTCTTTACAGGAAACAATAACATGAAATTCTTTCCAACACAGCCAACTAAAAAATAATGTGGCCAATTCCACCTCACCCCCCCAAAGAAAATTTGCTGTCTAAAATGTCTGCTTGAGCTTCATCACAGTTTTCCCAGTGGAAAGAACAATTACTTTGAGTTTGGACGACAGACACTCTTTACTCATCATACAATAATTCTGCATGTTACCAAACATCTCTGCAACTCTCGAATATTTGACATTGTTAAAAAATAAATAAATCTTTTCATCGTACAGATGACAGTAGTATTACATCCATAACACAGCCACCGTCACCCTCAGGCCTTAATGTGCAAACTGCAGGAGTTTATAAAAGGTAGCACTTTAAGACAGGACCTTACAAAACAAAAACAATGAAGTGTTTTAAAAAGAAGCACTTGATGCAGAGTGCAGCAGATATGACACCCAAAATTAAGAACTGGATGGTTGTCTACATCCATCAATACCTTTGTGAATTAAGTAATAAAATAAACATATGGTCCTTTATTTGAGGGAATATATTTGGTGCTGAAAGACCATTCTATCTTCTCTGGTGCTGTCCCGATACAAAATATTTTATCTTTAAAGGTAAAATACTGAGCCAGGATAAAAATGTAACGTTGCACATTTCTCTTTCACAAACCTTTGTTATTGGGGCAACTTCCACACAAAACAGAAATGTGTGATAATATTGGACAGAAATAAAGTAATGTCACATGATAAATGTTACACTTGGTGCTTTGAATTCAAGCAGATAATTATCTGCTTTAGCGCTTAAACAAATTCAGTCCATTTCATACATAAAGTGTTTTCTTAAGACACATATTTCAATATAGTCGACTTCTACAAACCTCTGACACAGAGTCTTTGTGATTTGGGGTGTTTCACTTCATGAGATAGCCAGTAGCCTAAACTGATTGTTGATCATATCTTCCATTTAAATAAACCACTTTAAGACCTTCACACCGACCAAAGTGCACCTGAAAAAAGACAGGAGTTTCTTTTTCTTTCTTTTCTGGTGGGTATGAAAGGCAGTCAGCTTTGTTTTCAGTAGATCTGAGACCAAGTCCAAGTCCACACAGATGCACAGCAAACACCCACACAGACAAACAAAAGCCAGAGGAATGTAATATTAAAACTTTGTTCCAAAAAGAATAATAATTAGAACAACAACTATGACAAATAGGATCAAAATGACCAGCATCTTTCTGTTCTTCTTCTGATACTGTTCCGCCTGCAAAGACACAAGAAAATGTTTATTTTCTGCACTTTGTTTGAACTTAACTTGATGGAACAAACACACAACTTAGAGTGTCTGATTAATATGGATATATTGGATTTGGTTACTTTTAGCGTTTGCCAATCACTTCTCTTATATATATATTGTATTTAACACTGTCCAAACAATTGATTTGTTACAGTTTATTGATCACTAAAAAATAATCTTCAAAATGCATTCTGATTTATCACACTCATCAAACAACATTCCACAATAGTTTTTAATTCTGGTGAAAAGAAATGCAAAAGAAATCCTTGTTTTATTTTTTTTCTAAATATCACTTGGGAGCTCATGGCAAATAACTTGACTGAGGGAAATAATAAATTAACTCTTATCACCTTAAGTGATAGAGCACATTTTAAATAGCAATGCTATGTATAAATAACAAACTCCTGTTCTTTTTACTCAGCCTGTGATTAATTGTAGTCATATTCATGGGTGCAGTCACTAAACAATAAAATCAAAATCTGAGTGTGTGTTTACCTTTTGTAACTGTTTTAGTCCATCTTCTGTCTTAACACAAGCCTGCTCCACATTGAAGTCGATTCTGTCTAGAACTGTACCCTGGATGACAAAGAAGTCAATTTAGACGCTAGATGAAGCCTTTATCTGTAAACTTCAGATTAAAGATATGATTGTATACAGTAGCTGATGTATTTTGAGACTTAAGTGTTATCATTTCAGATTTGTTTATACAAACTGAGATATTTATAAGGATGCCCTATATGTGAAATTCATAATTCAGGTGTGATTCAGGCAACAAGTACACTGGTACAGAGCAAAAAAGATGCCTCAGATCAGATGACAATAACATATCTGTCATTTAAAAAAATCTGTGAGTGTGTCAGGATAGCTTTACATACCTGCTCCACCACCATCCCGGCCAAGTCTCTGAAAATCTCATTCAGATCTGAGATAGACTGCACTATTTGTCTGATCTCTCTCTCTCGTTCCTCCACCATAACCGTGTTCTCCTCCACCAGCATCAGCTGGTCGTCTGTGAACCCCTGAGAAGAAAGAAAAGAAAAATAAAGCTGGTGTCATCATTTGGTCTTTTTTTAACTTCAGGTTCTATGCCTTGCAGTATCCCTCCTCAACAGTTACTGCTACAGATTTTTGCTTTTGTAAAAAATGAAATAAGATGAGCTGAATTCAGTGCACTTTTTACTACGCAATCTTAAAAGAGGCACAGGAATATCCCCCTGCATAATGGTGCATGGATGCAAGGTAGATAAGAAAGGCCCCTGTACTGGGACTAGGACAGGCCCTTAGACCTCTTGGTTACATGTAGGAAAAATACAAACACACAGATGTGCCCACGCCATTCGGCATGTTTCTACACAATCAAATGGAGATTTAGGAACAGCACACACACATTTCCAAACATTCTTAACTGCATCTGTAAATGACAATACAAAGAAGAATATTTTTTTATTCTTATTATCATGAAGCAGATGTAAAATAACTTTGTTACAGTTGGCCTCTTACTGTTCCTGTTGAACAGAGATTTGATGGATTTGGCATGTCTGAGGGAAAATAAAGCAGATGATGCCACTCAGTACATAATGTGGAGGTGTCCTGAAAAGTAGGACTGGGATTTCCTGGTTAGCTACGGATATACAGTAAACCCCCGTGATATCGTGGTTCAGTTTTCGTAGCCCTGGTATTTCGCGTTTTTTCTGTAAGACTCTTATATACTCTTAGGCTCTTATATGCTGTGCAATGCAAGTAATCATCATCATCATACTGCATAACTTCATCATCATCGTCTTCTTTGCTCGTATTTTTTATACTGTTTGTACAATAGCTTTGTGTTTTCTATTGCTGTTGCTCTCTAAATATCTTTTTATGTGTTTAAATGTATGTCTACTGTTTTAAAAGTATGTTTAAAGACCTGGAAATTATTTTAAAAGTACCATAAAAGTTATAAAAACATGCCTAGGATATAATTAAATAGGGTATTTCTATTTCACAGATTTTCACTTCTCACAGATGGGTCTGGAACTTAACCCCCGCGATGGAGGGGGGACCACTGTAATGCGAAATAAAATGCAGAGTTGGTGATTTGGATCATATCACATTACTGAGATAAATTACATATTTCAAGAACATCAAACAACAATATATCACATCTGATAAACTCAGAAATATTAAGTGGCTTAATAAGGAAAAAATTAAGACTTGATGTATTTACTCAGCTATTTAGTGTCATATTTACATAATTTGAAAAAACTTGAGATCAAACATTAATTACGTTTTCATTTCAAGATAAAAAAACAAAGTCATACAACTGAGAGTAAGCTAGTGTTAAATAGGGTTCCCACTTTTTTCTAGAAATCATTATCAGGAACATTTCCAGAACATTTTAACCCCCCTTAAAATTTATTTACCTCTAACTTTTGGGCATGAACATTATCTGCTAGCTATCTTTTTAGTCTGGCTTTTATGTATTGTCCTACTACTATAAATTTATGGTTTATACTTATTTTTTATTTTTATTTACTCTGCTTTTTTATAAATATGTTTTGTTGATTGACTGTTTAAGTAGCCTAAATTTTATTTTGCCATTTTTTATTTTTATTTTTGTCACCATTGTTTTGAGTTTTTATATTTTATTCCTTAACATGCATTATTTTATCTACTTATATTTTATGGTTAACTGTGCATAAGTCACCAAGTATATTTTTACTTCATCTCCAATGTTTGATTTTTGTTCACTAACAAGGTAGAAGGAAGGTAAATAATTTTCCAGAACAATTCAAGCTTTTCCAGGACATTTTACTTTTTTTCCTCATTTTCCATATGTTTTCCATGACTGGAAAATTGGTCAATCATTTTCCAGGCTTTCCAGGTTTTCCAGGACGTGTGGGAACCCTGATAAAGTATTTGACAGACATAATCAAAACATGCATGTAGGCCTGTAAATATAGCTCCATATTTTTTAATTAAATACTCATACTTGGGGCCAGTACATTGATAATTGTATTGCACATAGCAGGACTATGGTGTATTGCAACATCAATATTTTGTCCCACTCCTATTGAAAAGGATGTGATTTGGAAATATCATTGACATATTCTCTGTAAGGTGCCTACTTCCCCTCCAACAGAGCCCACTCACATCACGAGCCCAGCACTGAACTGTCTGCTCTGTCTTTAGTTACGCCCCTGCCTCCAGACGTCCTGCTGCCTTTAACAAAAAGTACTGAAAACTGTCAGTGTTACTTTCACCAACTCTTTCAGTACTGATGGTTTAATGCCATAAATGTCTTTTATAAAAGTTTAAATGAACATCATATTTTTGTTGTTTTGGAGACTTCATTCTTTCTAAACATACATTTTAAAATAATTAGTCACCTTGTCGAAAATGGCTAAATCTTCATCTTCCTCCATAAGGGGCCCAGAGTCAAAAAAGTGCTTTGATCGCTCTTCACGATTCTTCATACCTGGAATGTAAATAATAACATGATTTTCAGATAACATGATGTGACTTGAACATAGGAGTGATATGCGGTACAGTTTTGTCAAACATGAGAATCAAAGAAGGGACTTGTACGTTTTAGGTAACTGGACTGTGTGTGTCTGAAATTGGTGGACAGCTCCTGCAGACTCTGGGCTAATGATGAGACCACGTTTCTCAAAAGCCTCTCCTCCTGCTCAGTGCAGTGACCACAACGAGTCTGCAAACCTGTCACAGCTCGCTGACATCTATGAAACATCTGCAACAAAGAAAAACTGAATACATTAGCGAGCAGACACAAACCCTGGTTCTATTTAATACTCTTGTATCTGTATCCACCCCCTTGATCGATATTGTGTTTTGACTGTTTACTCTTTGCTAATCGGAAACAAATTTTTGTACACAGCACACAATAATCCACTTTTTAAGATTCTGTACCTGTGTGATCTCCTGAGTGGTGATTTCTATTGCATGCTCCTCTTCACTACTATCATCAAGTGTGGGACGATTCATGTGCTTATCATGAAGTATCGCCAACTCCTTCATCTTCTGCCGGACCCGTGTGATCTCATACTGGATCTGGATGGAACAACATGATCCGACTCTTCTCAGAACTTCAGATTTAGATTTTTTTGAAAGTCACTGACTCCAGTTAACTTTTCTCTCTGAATTAAATAATACATCAGTGTTTTCAAAGTGTTTGTTACCTCATCCACCCCCTCTATCCATTTGGGGGGCAGTTTCTTGGTGACTCCAATGGCAGCTTCAGGATCCAGACTGATCCCTGACACCAGCGCCATTCGATCATCCGCCATCTTAAAAACAAATCAATCGATTAAAATATTTTGAATAACAATTTAAAGTAATGTTTAACTATTTTATGCTTCTCAACTTATTCTACCACAGGGGAAAGAGACAGTACCTCATCAAGCTCCTAATGTGATTGATGGAGAACAGAGTGGTCCCGTCCAAAAACAAACAAACAAACAAACAAACAAAACCAGAAAAAGACAGAAGTAACAGAACATGAGCCCCAGAAATTCAGTTCATACCAACATTCAAGTGTTTTTACATCCAGAACCACCTACATTCATATATTTTAAAGTAATACAGGTTGATTTATTCACCATTGTCCTATATTTAAATTTGTATCTGCCTAAAAATATCCATTTGATGTTGGAAGAGAGCAGGGAGTAAAAAGAGAGCAGAAATGGTTGAATCTCATGAACATCTAAAAGTCTGGGTAGAGGAAAGGACAGTTTCTGACAATTTAAAGGAGAATGAAGGAAACAGGTAAAGAAATAGTCAAAAGACATACATTAGAAATGTTATCAATAAACTCAATAACAGATAGAATGCTAATTAGTTAATTTTATCTTATGTGTCTGACTTGTTTTGTCTAACGTAGGTCCTGCTGCTTTCATGTGAAGTTAGACTTCTTCAACATTGTACAGCAGCTCCAGGGAGATAAATCTGCATTTTTAAAAAGCAAATTCAAGTTTTTAAGTCGTGACGATATATTCAGACTTGGTAAATTTTCTAGTGATGGCTTAGCTTTGGACTGACATGCATATTGTGTTGGCATTTAAAATCACACAAGGAGTAAATTCCCAAAGGATTATTGAAATTCAGGCCAAAACTGAAAACTTGACCCAAAAAGTGTGAAAAGGTTCAGTAATATTTTTAAGGCTGACTTTGAAAAAGGACATTTTTGTCATTTAATGACCTGCCACTGTAGTAGATGTGTGCACACTCTATTTCAGACCCATTAGAAATCTTAAAACTTACAATCTACATGGATCTTCTTAAAAAAAACCTTGCAAATATCAAGTCTGAATTAAAGGAGCCAAAATAAATGCCAAAAAGTGATAATTACGCCATAATTTCAAATTCATACACAGTTTCTACCTATAAGTCAACATTTTTTTAAATGTTAGGGACACTTTTAAACATACACAAATTTTAAATAAGCAGCATTTTACAGCATTTATGAAAGCTGCAAGACACAAAGACAACAGGACCAAATATTCACCAACACAAGAAGTACATGACAAGCAAGACAAAAAGACCAAGAATTTCTAATATAATTTATCTACTACTATACATCTATCTACACTACTCAAACTAAATATGGTTATGTGAAGAAATATGGCTGTGCAGTGTGAGTAAAGTCCAGTTAAATTTGAAAGGTGAATTTATTGATGGATATGATCAGGAAATCCTTTGTTTTGGATAATTTCCAAAGGAATCTATTTCATAAAACCGCAAGCAACTCAAACAACTGAGCAATACACAATGAAAACCAGCTGGGTAAATACCACTATAAGCCTATCCCTTGATACAGATGTTGAGGTGTGTAATGTCTGCAGAGCTACAATAGAAAAACAGGATGTACTGATGACGCTCATGTTAAACTGCAGGTGCCTGAGCGTTTTGTTTACTCTCAGTGGGTCAAATGGCAAGTGAGAAGTTTATCTTCTGAACGCAGCAGCTGCCCTGTCAAAGCCTGCGTCACTTTCTACGAAATATTTTCAAATCTGGAGTATCAAACCACAAGAATGGTTTCCTTAACCATTCAGTGGGTGCTGAGTCTCCTGGTGAGGTGAACCACAGCACTACCACTCTACACTGAGGCTGTCACAAAAAAGAACAAACAGATTGTGTTCATCCTGGGGCAAAATGCATTTGAAAATACTCAGGTCAGGTTCGATTAAATTCAAATCCATATTAGCCAGCCACCTGCATAGTTTCAATATACAGATGAAAAATGGCTTAAAAAAAACTACCTGTTAGTGAAATTAAAAAATACAAATTTTGCAGAACAACAAAACCAAATTCAAAATTACATGACAGATGGATATACTGTCCAGCTTTATTTCCAAGAGGAGTTAATATGAAGAAAACATCAAATATTTCGTAAAAATCCCTGTCCAGATTGCTTGGCTGTAGAAATCGTCAGCTGAGATTTCCTGGCAGCAGAGATTGAGCTACAACATAAAAGAGCCGACCCGTTAGCTGTTCACATCTAGGTGTGAACAGTCAAGTCCATTCTCCACCTGCTTGCTGAACAGTGTCCCCTCCACCTGGCCTCCTCTACAGGTTACACAAACCCCTCAATAGGGATGTGCTGTTGCCAAAGAGCTGCCTTGAAGAGCTGACTCTTGTAAATGTGTATGAGTGAAGCTAGCTCCCATCAGCAAGCAAGTTTACTTGTTCCATTTCTGTCACTGAATTGACTGAACAAAGAAAACTTTTTTTTTCCCACATTGCTCCACCACAGGCAAACCACGCACTAAAGACTTGTGCTTGATAAAAGATAATATAATAACATATTTTATAACAGAGGTGTCACACTGCCAAGTAGTGAACAGGTTTCATCTAGCGTTTGCTTTGGTGGCACAACTCACTGTGCAGAATTTTATTTAACAAGCAGTCCTGCTGGATTAATTCACTGAAATCTGTCAGGGAATCAAAAGTTATAAAGGGATTTTTGTAAGTGAAATGTTTTAAAAATCTAACACATCTGTAGAGGTTCATTCCTGGGGATGTGCAATATTATTTGAATGGTATCTCTATCAGCACAGAATAACTTCAGCAGTTCATCACTGTGTCTGCTGATGGGATAATTTCGTTGAAAGGACCTACTTAGAAATCATCAGAAGTTTCGAGCAGAAAATCAGCTTAAGTTTTTGTTGTTACTAATGCTCTCCATATTTGTTAAATTTTAAAGTGGATTCTGATTAACTGAATTGTATGTCTGCACAAAATCTTATTTTATTACCACAACTGCAATGTGTGCATCTGCAATAGTTAAATCACATGATGTGTGATGTGACCTTAAGCACATCAAGCTGCCACTTCTGTATTGCTTGAGTAAAACCAAAACCACAACCATCATTGTTTTCAATACTAACTATTGACAAAACTCTATGATCAGTATCAGTAAACAGAGAACAGAACAGTGTGTGTGAGCTCTGTACATAGTCTGTGTGTCTCCAGTATGCACTTTCAGGCTGTAGGTCATGCTACTCCAGCCACAATGACATTGACATTAGGCTCAAGGCAGATGCTGGTGAGGCAGATCTTCAATGTGTTTTCCTGCTATCAGCAGCACCTCGTGCCATAGCTTGTAGTTAAAAGCAGGGCCCAAGAATATGAAACACTAATTCCACATTTGGGACTGGTTGTGTGTTTTTTTTCTGCTGTGGTGCACGCTGTTGTGAGACTCACAGGTAGTTTAACACAGTAATCCCCATTTTAAAAACCATTTAGCTGATCATGTTGACTTAATGGTACTATGAACATTGTTAGAAATGGCTGGGAATACTAAAGTTACAGAATGACAAGCAACAAGTTAAATTGTAAAATTTTGGCTTTGAGGAAGTGTGTACTGCATGGCAGTAGTAGAACTTCACCTGGTGTGTGATGATGATAATAGGAGGCAGTTGAGATACAAAATCTGAAAATGACTGAAACACCCAAATAAGAACAAATGCATGTTTGATTTTTTTATTGAAATAACATCAACTGCATTTATCTCAAGTACTTCATGCTAGTTTGATTTCTTTTAATACTTCCAGCACGTCTCAAGGATTGTGTCGAGGAACCACTGTGCTATCTTGTCCAATTGAAAGAATTGTTAATTTTAAAGCACAGGTTTCTTTTATGAAAACTGTACTTTGAAATATTCATGCACTTTCCGGTTTAACTTTTTAAGTTAAAGTTCATGAATGCCATCCAAAAATATCATTTCTTTACTTTTCGCTATCAAATGTCTATATTTGAGGGGAAAAAGTAGATGTGGTAGAATCAATATTTTTGTCAAACTTTAAGTAGGGATGCATAATATTATCGGAGCAGTATAGGTATTGGCAGGGTTTTGCCTTATCAGGAAATAATTTGTATCAGCAGGTAAACAATTTTTGATGATATTTACAAACATTTTAGCCCTACAAATTGGCTTAAATAGTCCATAAAGTGGCTGTTATTGGAAGAATGTACAAATGTACCATGATGGTTTACATCATCATCACTTAATACTCATATACAAATAAAAAGTGTCATTTACTATGAACTGAAATGACGTTTTTCTTGCTTCACATCAATTTCTAACATAAATAAACTGTCATCATGATAGGAACAGGTCAATTTTAGTTAAGTGGAGGTTTTGTTCGATTGACGAAAAACATTTGTATCCATAAAAATGAGTTTGAAAACATCTGCATAATAGCAAAATTCCATATTGTGCATCCCTACCTTTAAATAATAACCAGTACAAACTAGTGGGGGAAAGACTGGGTGCTCTTTATGATGCAGAAAATCGTGCACAAATATCTGTATGAGCTAAAACTGGTTTATGGATGTTGACATATCAGATATTCGCAAAACCCCAATATCATAATCCCTACACAAATACTGAAGGAAATATCTCTAGGTAAAAATATTCATGTTTTAACTTGAACAAAATCCCTTTGAAGTAAATCAAAGGGTAGATGACATGACCACACACCCCTCTTTTCTCCTCCATCACCTCCTCAGTCTCATTTTCAGTCCTGGTGTTATTTACGTCTGAGTAATGACTACGGGCTACAAACACACACTTAACTCTTGCTAACACAGGCTATATTATATGCAAACACACACATAAAAATGTCAAAACGATGCAGACCACTCACCGCAGCATTGCTACGTGTACTCAGACGGGGGTCGTATGTACTCACTTGCTCAGCCAATATCTGCCGGTTTTGGATCGCATTGTTCCGCATTAACAAGAAGGCATCGGTCAGTCGCCTTGTGGCCATGACTGCCTTGTTTAAGATCTAAATAAGAGCTGGATTAAATGCGGATCAGGCGACGATTTATCAAATTATGTCCACTGCCGCTGACCCGCAGCTAACACACCGCCAGCTTTAGCTTTAGCTTCGCCTGCGATGACTGAAATCTCGCGAAACAGCGCCTACAGTGGACGGAACAGGATATCATTAATATCTACCTGCCAAGCATTTTTTTATACTTGTGCTAGAAAAATGTAACATGACCAAGTATTTCTTGGGAAATGAAAGGATCAGACGGAGGATAAGGAACGTTATTCCAGTGCGGTGGCTACGGAAGTTGGTAAACGTAAACACCTGCGTAGACTGCGTATCTTCTTCTTACTCTTTCACTACATCTCTAATGCAACTAATCATCAGTACTGCCCCCTACTGTCCGATTAGGAGAACAAACATGCGAAGTGCATTCAGATCAATGAAGTATGTTCTCTACGCTGCCAGAGGACCAAATAAATACAAATAAAAGGATTATCTCTACTTTTCATTTATAATTAATTAATTTGACAGGAGTAACACTTTTATATTTAATCAGCATTTTTAACCAATACTTATAGATTTAAACTCAAATACAAGTATGTATGTTCAAATGAACAAGGTAACACAGACTTAAGGTTAATTTGCACTTCTTTTAAATGCAAAAAAAACCCATAAAATTGTGCTTATTCTATATGTTACTTATACCTATTTGAAAGAATTGACTGTGATGATGAAATTATCTGTTTTTGAAACTTACTTGCTTTTAAAAAATATTTTTTGTCGTGTTTACAATTTATAGACATTTGAAATTCATCTGTCGACTTTTCACTGTTAATTAAAATTTGCTTTTTGTGGAATGTTTTTGCACAGTTTTGGTTTCAGGCTGTCCCTCATCTTCATTTACTCTTTTAAAAGTATTAAATCAGAGATAAACAGAAAAGCTGAAGATTAATTTGACTTCCAACAGGGATTGTCTTAAGACTTTCTCATAATGTTTTGATTGTTTTCGTGATCTTTTTGGACATGATGATAATAATGAGGTGAATATTATTATTATCAGCCTTTTTGGTTTGATACAAAATACTATTGCTTTGGTAAACTTAAATTGTTGTTAAAATGTGCTATATAAATAAAGTGGATTGGATTGGATTGAACAATATTTGCTGTGCTTCTCTAAAACAAGGAATTGGAAAAATAAATTCAACACACCTAGCCAATTACACACACACACACACACACACACACACACACACAATATTATATATATATACATATATACACATACTTATTAGATAATGATTTTAAGAGGTAGATAAAAAATGTTTAAAAGGTGACCTTTACTGTACTGTATTTTGAATAAAATTTGTAAATCAAGAAATTCACTTTAAACTCCCAATTTTTTAAACACAGTGACTCAAAATATGTTGACATAATACTCTTTTATTACACAACATTTATTTAAAATTTAGTCTGGAAACATAATATAATATTCTATACAAAGAAAAAGCAAACACATTAATTCTCCAGGAAAGTTGGAGGGATAGTTAAAGGCTTTTGAATATGATAAATACAATGTTCAGTCAGTCGGTTTTATCAGCTGACTGACTGGCATTGTTATGGTCAATATCCTGCAGTCCTTCCTTTGAGCCTTCTACATTTTCTCATCAATACATTCTAATGTTTATCATATTTTTTAATTGACTTTTCCTTCAGGTTTATGTTGTTTGTTGTTTAAAATTTACAACCAAACTTAGATTATAATTACTGCATCCATGCAGCCCACAGTGTTTCACACACAATAAAACCAAATAAATCTTATCTCAGCTTCACATGTAATACTTGTACTGTCACTGCATCTAGATTAAACCTTTGACCTGCCAACCAGTCCACCATCTGCAGCCTGAGTGGTTTTATCTTCTGTATATTTACACTCACCACCTCAGCACATCTTATCTTTATTAATTAATGCTTTATGACTCTCTAAGCTCCACTATAACCTTATAAAGTACATAATTTCACTTCCCTTTGTGGATCAAACAGGTGTGACAGCTGCACAAATATCCACTGTGTCTTGAACACTCCCTTCACTTAACTGATTTTCATGTTTAAAAGTCCATACCAAATACTGAGTTCACAAAGAACTTTGATTTTTTTTGTTTGGCAAATTGTTCCCTCTTACCCTTTTACCATTGTTGTCCAGTACATAATGTGATCTCTGACTGAATGATTTATTCTGACGTGCTTAAAAAGCTAAATTTATTTAAAATTGATCATCCATCTATTCTTCAGTTTACTATAACAGGCTCAGCAAGTCAACCCAGTCATCCCAGTCATGGAGTCTATTCCAGTTGACAGTGAGCCATAAGCAGGGTACACCCTGCACTGATCAGCAGCTGATCACAGAGCCGACATGTATACAACCATTCACACTCATACCCAAGGGCAATAAAGTCACCAGTTTTAAGTCTCTCAGAGGAAAATGGAGCACCCCGGGGAAACCCACTCATGCATGAGGGAGAACAAGCAAATTCTACACTGAAAGGCCTTGGCTGACTTGGGGAGTCAGACCAGTAACCTTCATGCTGTGAGACAGGAGCACTAACTTGTTGCACCACTCTGTAGCCCTTGAGGAGGTTCATGATTGACAAGACTCACCCTGATCTGACTGTAAGTGAGTGGGTTTCAATGGTGTGGCGGGGTGCACTGGTGAGTCTCAGGAGGGTCTAAGTGTGTCTTGGGAATCATACAACCATAAGTGATAACTACAAATATCTCTATTTAAGTGCATTATTTTCTTAAACACCTGCAAATTCTATAACCTTCAACAATTTCTGTAAACTGTCAAGAGAAGATCATCCTTTACAGTAAATAGAGGAAGAAGCTGGGGGTTAACCCCCCCCACCCCCACCCCCACCCCCACCCCATTTGTAAATACTCCTTATTTTCTAATATGGCTTATAGAGATAATTGTGGTGCTAAACTTTGTAATTGTTCCAAGTTTCGATTAATATTTGTGTATTTTGATGCAGTTTTCGGGCTGTAATATTAGGCATTAGACATGATTAAACTTTTACAGACCAGTAAGATCTTGCAACACATGTAAAGGGGCTAATTTGCATTATTATAAATATGGTGAACCTTGTGATTCAAGCTTGATTTTAAGAGTGCCTTGGACCAAAAATGTTTGAAAACCGCTGCTCTGTAGAATATAATTTTTGACCTCCATCAAATAAGAATTAAAGAACAGACTACTCAGCTAAGAAAATGTTACATACACTCATACAGATTTAGTGACTCTAAAGCCTATTTTTTTGTGTTTATGAATATGAAATCAACTCATAAATGAATGTACCGGTGCACCTATGCTTTTTTTATCAGTATTTTCTGTGGCTCTGAACATGCCAACTGTATTTTCCTGGCATCTGTTATTTTGTATTGTTCACTTTGTTATTTAACTTTGACCTCTATATAAATGCTTAACACTTTAAAGTGCAGTGGAGACAAGAGGAGTAAATACCCTCCAGCACGTGACGGCTCATTCATAAACATCTGCTCATTCATCGTGCTGGGGCTGGAGTTGGAAGTGCTAAAGCCCATTTAGGTAAAAGGGTTTAAAGCCAGAGTATTTGTAGTTGGCTAAATATGTTCACGCGTTAAGAGACTATCATAAATTGCACCGGTGCGCGTGCCTATCAAGTTGTACGAGTGTTTAAGTGCGCGCGCGCGAGGCAGTGCCACTAACTGTAATTATGTGGCTGTAAGCTCCGCCCCCGCCCGTCCTTAATCCCTTATATCCGCTAATACCGCGGCGGACATTACCCAGCAGCAGCGGCAGCCGTCACGCTCTGTGAGAAAGTTCCCGTCGTGGAGCTCCGTGTGTGGGACGGGTCTAATATTCACCACAGCGGAGGTCTGAGCAGCACAGAGGTAAGTTCACTCCTCCTCCTGTCTGTGAATGAACACCTGAGCTGCACTTAAAGAGAGACTGAGAGTGAGAGACTCAGACTGAAGCGCTAACAGCAGATTATAATCCTGTGTGATAGATGCTCACATGAAAAAGGTTGTGTCACATCGATGCTCTCTGACCTGTTAGCACCCAATAATGTTTATTAAACTGATCGGATCATTCGGTGACTGATTTATGGGATGAGAGGGTTGAGTAGATCAGTGGTGAGTGGTGTGGCAGGACAGGTCTGTGTGGGCCTAGACTGGGAATTATCCCAACCATAAATTAACAATTCAACAATTGGTCCTGTTTATGACTGTGTTTTCATTCTGTTAGTAGTTAAGGTGCATTAAGTCCATATGCAGCTGGGAATTTCGTGACTGTTGACATTTTGGAAACCTCCATGGAAACACTGTTCCTTACAGGCAGAGGGCTGTAAAGGGTCAGTGACTGATAGGGGCCCTTAAAAGTATTGTAGCATCAGCAACATTTTGCCAAAGGTACTTAAACATTTCTATACTCTTTTAAAAACAAAAATACCACGTCTTACACATTTACCACTGCAAAGTAACATTCAAGCATCTTTTACATCACTAAAGTCCAGTAAAATAAGATTAATACAATCAAGAGCGTCCTTTTTTATAACATTTATTAGTGGATATAGTTTTATTTGTGCATTTTTATGTTTACACAAATGGGACTTTTGGGTCTTTAATAACAAGTTGTAGAGTAAAACAAATGCATAATCTGCAAAAGTTATTAATATTTAACAGGGTTAAAAGTTTAGAGATTCATGAGGACTGATTATATCTTAAAATTAAATGACAAATAAAATCACAATAAAGATTGAATCTGGTCCAAATACCAGAGAGCTACAGTAGAACATAGTTTAATGTACTATTTATTGTATGATATTCACCATAAACATGTTATCTTTACTCTAACTATTGTATGCAATCTATTTAAGGGTTGGGATTTATTCTCATACTGAGTATTTTGATCACACTTTTGTGTCTGGTGCATAAAGTACATGTATGTCAGAGTAGCATTTTGCTCAGATATACATTAAATTGGATACAATAGACATTTGTGAAAATGTACTTTGTACACTCTGTGAGTTACAGTTTTCAATAAGCATAATGTATTTGACCATATACATATAGAATGCTTAATGTATAACAGAAATTAACCTAGTAAATTTTAAATCCTCATAATTAATATGATTTTTTTAACACTATTACTCTCCAAAATGTGACTAACCAATGTGGACATCCTGTTTCTGATCAAGTACTGAGTAAACCAGTATCACCTCAGAATCCAGTGTTGTGTTACTGAAATTGGTGTGGTTATTAAAATGTTTGCATCATTTTAAAGGATTTGTTAACACTGAGAGATAGAACAGTTTTCTACATTTCTGCTAAAACCTCAATAAGTTCTGAAGAGATTTTGGTGACATTTTCAGAGATTGTTGTTCATGGGACAAGGGTTACGTGATAAGATTTTGGTGCTGACTAAATTATGGATGTGAATCCAAGATTTTTTTGAAGGATTTGTTAACAGTGTAGGATAGGGCAGATTTCCACTTTTTTATTTATTTATTTATTTATTTTTACAATAACTTACCCAACAATGTTCGAAATGCATTGACATAGGTTTGTGCTCTTGGAGAATTTCTAGTATTAGTGTGTGATAGTGTTTTCTTTAGCTTAATTTGTTGTCTCACTGTTACCAAAATTCCAATGAGCCCTTTAAATTTAAGAATTGTGGATCAGTGGATCCTAAATATTTCGAGTACATGAATCAGACTTTGTTGTGGTAGAAGCTGTCATGAAGTTATCCTGTACCATTTTTTTTTTTTTACCAAGCTTGCTGATCATTATTTGTGGAGTTATGAGCAGAAACGTTGAAAATTGCTCTCTTTCATGATGGTAAAGAATGTAATGAAACAATCCTGGATCTAGATGGTGAACCAGAACACCCCCAAAATCTAGTTGTTTGATCCTTGGCCCATTTCTGATCTATTCTCCTTTGTAGAGGTAATAAAAGTGAAAGTGCTGATTGAAAAACCACTCAAAAAAGAACTCAAAAGCCACCGGATGACAGTAACACAATAATACACTAATTAGTTCTCTCTCCACCTCTCTCAGTTGGTAGTGAAATATCTCAGACAGTTTAAATATACTGAACCAGACGCTGTGTTTGATCAACGTCCATAGAAAGAGGAGTGTTTGACTTACTACTGTCAAGTACAATCTAAAGAATGGAGGCAAACCTGTTGTGACTCACTGCAACAACAATGTGTGAACTAAAACTCATCACACAGGCACTATGTCATGTTTCTGCAGATTCTGTGAAGAGGAGCGTCTCATTCTCAGGTTGTTCTTCTACCTGTTCTCACTGTGACTCTCCGGTCTTTGTTTTTCTTTTTAGCTCATCAGAATGGCCTCTCCCGATGATACTGAGGGGTGTCTGACTCCTGTGGATTTTATTCAGCTGCAGCATTACATGGAATGTAAGTCTCACACTTTCCCTTAAGCTTCAGTGATTTTATAGTCAGCCAGTGAAATATGAAGAGACCTGCCAAGGACATGGTTATCATAGCTCAGGGAGCCTTTACATTCACACAGGACTAATTATACTGATGACTTAGTGAGAGACACATTCTGACTGATATCTCACTTATCAGTGAGCACAGGTATGAGGCACTAGTATTTTGCTGAAGTTTCCTAATTTGTTGAACCTACCTGTATATCTTTTTTATTCACAACATTTACTTCACTACAGTATAGTAGTGATGGAAATGAAACAACTTTACTGATGTAGGCCTATGCTGTGCTGGTTTATAAGTCGTTCTAAATTAAACACAATCAGTGCTACTGTATTTAAAACACGACTTTAGGATATTTTTGGAAAGTAGCAATGTATAAAAAATGTAATTTGTTTCTGTCATTCCTACATGAATTTACCACAAAACAGTTTTATGTGTCTGTAAGGTCGCGAGTGCAGCTGAGTGCTGTTTGACATGTCTTATTGGTCTCCAAAGTCACATGACACAGAAAGTGGCGCTGTCTTGGCATAGAGAAAGTGAGGAGGACTGGAAACAGTCCATAAAACTTCAAAGATGAACATTTTCAGTCAGAGTACTTATTTGGTATCGATATTTTAGATTTGATACCAAAAGTGTACTTTTGAAAATAGGGTACTTCGATTCTCGATATCGATCCTTTCGTTCCTGCAATGGAGTATTAAGGTCAGGTGGGAGAGGAATAATGAGAGAAAGAGGATTTTTTTTCATTGAGTTAAAAAATGTCAGAAATGAAATTAATAAAAAACTGTGAGATGCTGTAGTAACAATAAAATCCAGAATGGCAGCAATACAGTCCAAATATTCTCACGAAACCTGTCTAGGGATGGGTGTTACAAATTACTGTTTGCCACAAAGACTGTTATATATGCATTTGATTTTCAGTTTGTGTATGTATACTGTATCTGACGCTAAATAATAAACCAATAAATGAATAAAATAATATTGAGAAAAGAGTTAAAATAGAATGTCTCTTCCAGTCAACGTTTCTATTTTATCCTTTCATTCTATATTTTCACAAAGTAAAATATGGAAAAAACATTTATTTTATTTTCTAGTTTGATACTTTGCCACAACACTTTAATATAGTAAAGTTACATAAATGTTGCTAATGAGGAGCATGTATTTCAAAAATTTGATGTGTGATACTTTGTCACATGTACTTGCACTAGTTAATACACTGTAAACACCATTAAAATCACTGGACCCCCAATCACAAAACCTCATGGAAAAAGTGATACATTCCAAAATCAACATCAAATGTTTCTAATGTCATTGCATTATGTCCAGATAAAAGTGCTGATAATTAATGTAATATGCCTATTTTGTTAAAAGGGGTAGTTCAGCATTTTTGAAGTACCAGAGAAGTACACTGTTGTCAGTGGGTACAGCTATTTTGCGTAACTGTGTGAGTTTTACATAAAAATGAGCCAAGAAACTATGTTGGATCAAATGTATGTTTGGGTGAAAATTGTTTGAGTGCTCTGTTTTTCCTCAGTATGAATCAATATGAGTGATAAGTGACGATGATGTTCCTTTTACTGTCGATACACGCGCTTACCATAATCAAGCTTTACCTTGTACCTGCAAGCCTATACCCACGAACCTTCCTGATAAAGCGTTCTGAAATTTTAAGCCAATCATACATTCAAGCCAACATAGATCTGTTACTTGTTTTTATGCTAAACTCACACAGTTATGCAAAATAAGTGTACCCATTAACAGCAGTGTACTTTACCGCTCATCTGAGTTGTTCTCCTTAAAGGCGTGGCGCTGCTGGGAGCCCTTTCAGCCACTTTACTGACTATTGTCAAGTACCTCATACAATCCAGCTTCAAAATACTGAACTATCCATTTAAGCTTCAAGTTAAATTTAATTAATGTAATTAAAACCTAGAGTGGTATGGTAAGAAGGTTGCTGGCCAATCCCTGTAGCGGTCAGGGCCTTTCTGCATACAGTTTGCATGTTCTCCCTGTGCATGTGTGGGTTCTCTCCACATTTTGCCACAACAGTTTTTTGTGACCCTCTGAGAATGGCTAATCCAATTAATTCAATAAGTTTCAAGTTACTGAGACTAAAAAATCAGTCATTTTGGAGATTAGTTAATTCTGAGACAGATTTTTACCTGGACATTCGCATCTTAAAATGAACGATTAAATGATCTTAAGACTTCAAGAGTTTTTTTTCATTAAGCACTATCATAAATAATACAGATACATCCCGACTGTAGGTGCATGCTTTTGCATTTGAGGATTTGATCTAATGCACATTCTGATTGACCTGCAGTACAGGGACAGGCTAAAAATATTCCTAAGGATGAAAGGAATGAAATAGGTGTATAGGCTTTTAGTGTTAGGTGGGGGAGAGACTTTTGGCTAATGGCTGGATGGATGATTACACCTGCTCTGACTCTGAGAGCTGAGAGCACATTTAATGTTGGATACATTCTGTACATCCATGTCCACAATTAGTGATGTTCTTGTTCTGTTTCCGCACACAGGGCCCGTGTATTAAATGAATGGAGCAAATAAAGCAACAGTATCATGGGTTACTTAGATAACAATTTATCCTTCACTCATTGCCCTGTTTGCAGACAGCAGTTTGCGGGTGAAGGATGTAATGAAAGAGTTTCACCCTGGAGGACGACTTGCCCAGCACACCATTGGAGAGGTACACATCCTCAAAAGTGATAACACTTTTTTAAAAGGGAGATTAATACCTCCGCCAAGGAGGTAATTTTTTTTTCTAGTGTTTGTTTATGTGTTGGTTTGTTTGTATGTGAACAGGATAAGTTATGAATTATGAATTTCATGACATTATCATGATAGATTGGAAATGGGTCAAGGACCAATCGATTTGATTATGGTGATGTCCGAATCTGGATGCGGATACAGGAATTTTAGAAAAAAGATTTCTTAACTTTACGAGAAAGTTTTCCACTTCTTTGTTGATACTGCTGCAGAGTAAGTATTTTACTGAATTAGATGATATTTCCAGGGAATGTGTTAAATGGCACAGTAGACAAGCGGTTTGATTTTGGTGGTGATTTGAATCCAGATGTGGATGAAGATTTTTCAACAGTGCGAGACTGGGCATTTTTAAACATTTTTGACAATAACTTGCCAATGCTCAGATTTGTACCCTAGAAAAACGTTGAGTTATACAAATAAGAACCATTTAAGAGACCACAATCTCAGTTCTCAGGAAAAAATAGCAGATCATATTTGAACAAGAGTTAAGCCCCGATGTGAAGGTTGTACTCCAACCTTGGTAAATGTCACAAGAGAAAGTCTACCCTTACTCTAGTACAATACTCTCGTACCCTGTCCACCTCTGTTCCCATTCCTGCAACAAGTCTTAAATCAGATAGTTTCTCTGGGCGTCTCCAGAAGATTTTGGATTATTGTTAGAATATGATTCAGAAGTTTTAGTCCTCTGAAAAATAAAGAATTACCATCAATAAAAATGATTCATTTTACATGATATCCCCCAACTTTCTCCAGTAATGTGCATTATTTTCCTCTGCAGTGCATAGATGCAGTAGGCTTCTGTCTTTTTCTGAAGACCTACCTCGAAGTGGAGGACTTACCCGCTCATTTCTGTCAGCGCCTGTTTCGCTATTTTCAGCATGTGGAGCAGGATGGGTCCTTCAAGAGCCCCCAGCCCAGAGAAGGTACTTTATTTAAAGTCTAGTTCTCTTTTAAATAAGAGTAAGGGGCAAGTGTTTGGAGGCAGTCACACATACATGTGTCTATGGTTTGATGTGCACGGCAGAAATTACATACAAAAATAAATTTAAGAAATAATACCAATGTCAAAAGTTTTGATTCAATTTGAATTGAATCAAGTTTCAGTTTTTTTTTTTTTGATTCCAGGTGGGGTCTTCCTGCGTGATGTGTCCTGTTACTTCTCTGTGCTGGAGGAGGGACAGCCACGAGAGAAACTTGAATGTAGGTGTTATTTACCTTCTGAACACTTCACTCCACGTATATTACATTGAAACTGCACCAAATGTCAATGAACACTGACAAGTACTACAGATGGTTTCATAATCACAAAAAAGTGAAAACAAAACAACAAAACAAGATCACTGACTGATTTTATTTTCTCTCTTAGTTACATTCAAACTTTATGACAAAGATTGCAACAAGCTCCTGGACAGCTCTGTAAGTTGTTATCAATCTGCTCATCTCTAGCACTTATTATAGACTGTCTTTACCATCTGAACTGAGTTTGCCCCAGTGTGCTACAAAATAGAACTCCTTTAAAATAATCTGAACTGTCATAAAAAATGTAAGGATTGACTTGAGTCGACCCACTTACAGTTTAATCCCTGTTTTGTCTCCTGTAGGAGGTGGATCGTATAATCACTCAGATGATGAGAGCTGCCAACTACCTGGGCTGGGATGTGACTGAACTCAGACCGGTATGACAGGTCCCATTTAAAGTCCTTCACAAGCATTTTATTTAACCATGAAATAGTTCACTCTCAGATAATGAAGGTCTTAAAGATGGTTGTTATAACTTTTTTGTAAGAAGAATTGCAGTTTGTTCAATTAAAAAGTAAGTTTTATTATGGCAGCTGAGACTAAACAGATTAAGAAATTTGATTAAGTATGGGTGTATGTTCTTGTGATTGAACAGGTGCTGAAGGACATGATGACAGCCATCGATGTGGATAACAGCGGGACGGTCAGTCTGGAGGAGTGGGTGAAGGGCGGCATGAACAATGTGCCTTTACTCGTTCTGCTTGGACTCAAGGTGACAGCAAAAATTGATTCCCCATTGTCACTTCATTTCCCTCAACATCTCCTGTTTTTACTTATGGTGTTTCAGGGATCCTACACATTTGTTGAGCTTTGAAAAATCTTGAATTTTAACAATTAAGTCTTTAAAATTCTTACTTTTGCCTGTGATATGCCTCAATTTTTAAAAGTCATGTTGACTTTTTAGCTGTTAATGTTAATATTAGAACAATCTCTCTGTCATAATAACTAACTTTACAACCACATAGAGAAGAGGACCCTCTTGAAAACGAGGGTCACGTCTCATGGGGATAACATTTACTAAAATTCAATATAATAGAGACATTAGTGAGGTGGACTAGTTCATGGTCTGGCCGTCCATGAATTTGTGGCTATCATCAGTTCTTATTTAAATACCTTTGTCTCTGCCCAACTCTGTATCTCTGCACACTCACACCAACAACAAGACTTTGGTTGGGCTGTGAGATAAATGAAGAGTATGGCTTCGGCCTCCAATTGTATAGTGCCTTGAGATTACATTTGTTTTGGTTTGGCACTATACAATTAATGATTCATTGATTGATTTATTGATTGATTGATTAACCAAGACTACCTTTGATCAAAATTGTTTGGGGCTGTTTAAGAGCTGCTTCAGTAAACAGAAAAAAACATGGCAGCAACGCAACTCTTGTACAGTCAGTAAGCATTAAAACGTTTTCTTTTGATATTTATTCTCATGCTCTCTCATGTCAGTCTCATTTCCCCCCTTGGGAGAGCAAAGGGACTTGATATCATTAATACTTAATGATATCAAGTTAATACTTAGCACCCCAGCTTGTTTTTTTTAGTAAATTAACAGTCTCATCATTTTAGCTCTCAATGGAAAAAAGTAACACTTTAGGTTTTGTATATTAACCATTAACTTTACTTATTATCTTGCTGATTTATGACATATATACAGACTCTAAAAGTGTTACAAAAAAGAGGTACTACACCTGCATTGATTTCTGTTTGCTCTAAAAGTTGTCTTCATTTTTCTTTGCTGGGGTCTCAGATAGATCATAAAAACCTTGAATGTTGATTTTAAAAGTGTGTTGGTAGCCTCTTGTTAGAGCCTATCTGCAGTCACAGTGTAACAATTACAGTGTGAACAACTTAAACTTTTATGTGTTTGTCTTTGTTTTTCTGTATTTATTTATTGTTGTTTTTCTGGTGCTGTAAGATGACAGAGAGGGATGGGCAGCACATCTGGAGGATGAAACACTTCAACAAGCCGGTGTACTGCGGCGTATGTCAGAGCATGCTGCTTGGCCTGGGGAAACAGGGACTCTGCTGCAATTGTAAGAGCCTCAGCTGCCTGCAGGAGGCAGCCAAACACTTCACACAGGAATTTTACTTTCTGTGTTAATGCAGTTTCCAATGAGTACAGACATATCTACTTATTGCAACAGTATTAAGTGTCTCTGTTTTTCTTCTGCAGGTTGCAAGTTCATTGTCCACAACCAGTGTGCAAACAAGAATCCTGAGCCCTGTGCTCGAACATTTGTCAAAGCTAAAAAGGACATTGGTGTAAGAAGAATTTTTTTTTAGTTTCTGACATGATTTTTTGTGTTTTTAAACTTGTAGTTAAGTTGAAAATATATTTTTGGGGCAGCTTTTTGTACTGTTAATGGAGGGACAGGACAGTGGTTAGAAGAATCTGGGGTGAGAGACTGGAGATTAGCATGTGTGAAGGAGCCACTGGTGCCCCAGTCGGTTGTTACATCTTTAGGAAGTCTCTAGATTCCCTTAATAGAGGGTGAGTCTGGTAAATATAATAAAAAAGAACAAACAAACAAGGCATTGATTCTCGTAACACCTCACAGTACCTCTAAATGTTCTTAATGATGACATAAACTTGAAATTCAAGTCACAGATAATATACATTTGTTTTCAGAACAGGGTCAGCAATTTACCAAACTGTTAAGAGCTGTGGTTCATAACAGATAGATAGATAGATAGATAGATAGATAGATAGATAGATAGATAGATAGATAGATAGATAGATAGATACCTCATTGACTTTATTGCATTATAATAAAAATACCCCCAGTATTATAAAAGATATCTATGCTGGTGTCTTCACAAGACAGACTGGTATTGGACAGAACTCAGGCTGGACTTTTCAGCAGCTTTAATAAAGACTTCTGAGAATCTGTTAAGCTGCACATAAATTTATACATCAGATTTTTCAAGAAATGGAAAGATTCAAGTCCAGCATTACAAAAAATGCACAAGTACTGGTCCACCAAGTTTTTTTTTTTAAATAATATCCTCAATACATCATTGTGAGATACATTTAACTTCAAATGAATCAAAGACAGCAGCTGTGATCATATTTAGTAGTTTTATTCTTATGATAGTAGCTGGACAAACAATTGTCCTTTTGTCAAGTCCTGCCATCCTTGGTTCTACTTTTTAGTCAAACAAATCCCTTGTGATCAGACCTCTCCCCATTTTAAACAATTTGACAAAACTTTGATTTGAGTTTTATAAATTTGGCCCAAATGAAATGTGAAAACAAAGATAGGTTAAGTTAGAGAAACTTGAAACCTCCAAAAACTTGTCAAAATACTTAAAATGGCAGCACCCTTGACCAAATGGACTCATAGTAGTTTTTTGCACTTACTAATGCTGTTCCCTCAGGTTCAGATTCTTGCTTGTGCTGTACTTACTCTCTGATGTCCGTCGCTATGGACAAAAGTTTCTGATAAATGACATATTAACATTATAAATATTACTAAAGTCTTGCATTAGGGCTGGGTATTTCCAGCAACCTCATGATAGAATACGTATCCCAATACACGTAAATTGTGAACATTGACTACACTTTTAACAGAATTCACAACAAGTTTTTTTTTTTATTACAAGAAGAAAAAGAACAAGGAAGTGTTTTAAATGATTCTACAACTTAAGAAACTTAAATTCGGGTCCTCAAAGATGGTAGACGTAGGTTCAAATTAGGAACATGTGCTTCATCATGTAGCTTGGCTTCTACATTGAACTGTGCCATTGTTAACATTACCCAACGTGTATCGAAAACAACTGTCAAACTTTGAGGCCGTATTGATTCTGTACAATCCGTGTCGATACACGTATCCTCAAGGAGTGCATGACAATATTTTTCTATATCTATTTTTGAGCACAGGCCTTACAGGCCACAGTCTTGCATTAGTTATAGCTGTTCATCTTTCACAGCACTTTAGTAACATGCTTGTAAAAATAAAACTAGATCAATCAAATGTGTTTACCCTGATGCTCTTTCTAGACCAGCAGTGACTAAGTTGTAGGTTGATGCTAACACTAGTTTGCTGATATTATGTATAAGTATTGTCAGTATTACATTATGCTAAAGTTAATGTCAATATGATGTAAGTTAGCAGGAATGAACCATTATAGCTACTTACATTCACATACATGCTCTCTTACCTTTGAACATGACTAATTATTCTTTGTGATTGTCGGTGAGTTGGATTGCTAGTGGGGCTGTCCACAGAGTCTTATCTAAAGAAGGTATTTTTCCAAATCAGACTGCATTTAATGATCACTATGGAAATACTCATGGATTATGATGGGGACAACCCAACATATCTTTCAACTACATTGCAGTAATAAAATAGAAATCATGGTCACAATTTAACACCCATAGACAGAAAGACTTGGCTTAGGGGAATGTTTGTCAAACAATAAGTAGCCTGGCAATATTTGCTGTGAGAGGAGGTTCTCTGATTTGTGAGCAAGTGGACAAAATAGAAAGCAAACAATAAGTAAGTTGTGATTATTGCCAGTAAAAGGGTTTACATTTAATTAGTTTGAACGGTTTCTTGTAATATTAATGTTTTCAATTTAAATTCTCATAAATGTTGTGAAAAAACATTATTTTGTTATTGACTGAATTCTGCCTAGAAGCAACAAATGCTTAAATATGAAGGAACATTTCAGTGCATTATTCAGTTAAAACTAAAGCCAATAAGTGTTTTAGTCATAGATTACATCCTACAGTCTGCTCTGTACATCTGTTACATGTCCTAATTTTGCATAAGCATGGACAATGATCTTCATGCAGCTTTTCCGGTGCAGCTGCCAGAATCCGATGACTGACTCGAATTATCTATAATGAATCATAGCACTGAATCTGCCAATTTTTCTTTATCTGCTTTAGGAGGTTTGTGTTGGCAGCGTGCTGCGGGGATATCTGATTGTAAAAGAGAAATTTGAACAAAACAAGACAAGTGTTGGATCACACCTTCTTATCTAACTATGTTTTATCTGCTGTTCATCCTTCAGGTAGCTTCTCACGACTGGATCCGAGCTGACTGTAACTCTACCAAGTGTCAAGTCTGCCACAAGAAGATCAAAACTTTAGCAGGGAGACGTTGTGTGTGGTGCCAGGAGATGGTGAGGAGGGCTGTTCTTTGTTTTAAACTTTTGCACAGGGGGGCTTTTCTCAGTACTGACTGAGTGTTATCTCCTCTCTTCCACAGCGTCATGATGAATGTCTTGATTCTGGTTTACTAACCTGTGACTGTGGACCTCTTAAAGATCACATTCTGCCTCCATGGGCCATACACACTGTCTCAAAGGTTCAATTTAGCCCTGTAAAAAATCATTTTGAAATTCTCCATTTTTCGTAAATTTTTATGTTTGTTGGTCGATTGTTCTGCAGGAGGAGGACACCAGCTTGTTGAATGTCACTCCTGATGGTCACGTCCTGCAGGTTTGTTCTTATCAAATCCTCCCACACTTTTGTGACTCTCCCAATCATCACATTTGTGTTTTCTGTGTGATGATCTGTATAAGCTGTCAGCCCCAATTCATACTTAATCTGCAAAACAAAAATCTCCTATGTTACTGATATTCAAGAATCTTTGTAAATTTGATGACTTAGATGTATAAGAGAAGGTGAATAAGTTTGCAGCAAAAGTAAACCTGCAGCTTTTTTCATGTTCTCAGAAAGTTGGCTTTACTTAGTTTTTTTTTTTAACTGTATATGATTTTTGTGTTTGGCTTTATCTTTATTTATTTGAACATGATCAAAAATAGATTACATTTTGTGGGATAGTACAAAAAAAATCATCAAAACAGTTTGTGAAACACAGAATATGGACAACACTGAAGTTTGATGAGGGGCAAAAGGAAGCAGAAATCTTATCTGGTCCTACCCCTTCCTTACAATGACACATCATATCTTAACAAATAATGTTTCACTCTGCTTCCAGAAATTTAACAATACAAAGAGACACCAGAAATCCCCAAACAGTGTACAAGGATATTTTATGTCATCATTTTGGTAAAGTGCATTGGTTGTAGAAGGAATTGGACAAAGTAATGTAAAATCAGCTGTTAGATTATAAAACAAGTCTTTGGACACTTTTGAACACATACTTTAAAAACCTTCACAACGAACTTTAGATCAACCAACAAACCAACAGACAGAGCGGTTGTTGAGGCAGGACATGAGACTTTCTGAACAATAGCAACACCCCATGGGCATGTACAGACATGACAATCATGCTCCTAACCATCCAAACCAGAAATCCTTGACATAATCAAAATAGGCGTGACTTAAAAAAAAGATCACTTCTTGCAGTCAGAGGCATTAGCTTTAGTAAATACTGTGTCAGGCTTCAAATGTGTTTATTTTGGCAGTAAAAATTCTCTTTCCATTCACAATTATGTGACTTCTGGTGTGTCTGCAGCCAGCCACGAGAAACTGCAGTTTCTGGCACCTCCGCATAGGACTAATTTTTTAGAACCAGAGGTTGCTGCTTGGTCAGATGTTGTATCATACTACACTTTAGTTTGCTAAAACAAAAAAAACGGTTGACTATTCACACTCAGGTGATTGTCCTTTTTATATTACATGAGAAATTGTACTCAAAATGCTAATCACTTTGAGTTGATGTTAAATGAATCCTAATCCAATTCAGTGTAGGGCAGGAGCATTTAACCTTCATAATAAGAACAAATTGGACAAAACTGCTAAAGTAAGCACAAAGATAACTGGGGAACAAATGGGCGGTATCTTGCACCTGACAGACCAACACACACTGACTTTGGCAAACAAGATCACAGCAGATCCACAGCATGCCTTTTGGTATGAATTTGAACTCTTAAAATCAGGATGCAGGTACAGAGCGCCCAGAATGAAGACTTGAAGAGGCCTCACATCCTTTATGCCACAGAGCATCCAGCTTCTAAAGAAGCTCTGATCTCAAAACATGAACTTGGCACACTGCACTTCAGAGTTCTGGCTTACGAGGAGGCATGATGTATTTTACTAACTATTTAATACAATCATTTTAATTCTTAAAATTCTTGGCAAACCGTTTCATGCTATTATGTGCTGTCTTGTGTGGTTGCTGGTGTATTTTGTGGTTTGTGTTTTTTAGCTCTCTGTGCAAGAAAAAATCCCATAGGGGCAATAAAGTTTTCATTCATTCATTCATTTTACTTTTACTAGACCAGATTCATGGAGTGCTAGTTTAAGTCAAAGTAACTGAACTGTTAAAGTAATTATTTTACTATTTCCATCTCTGATAAGTGCATGTTAATGGTGCAGGTGTGCTAGATTTGAAGTTACTGTAACTTGACCTGTGACCTCCAAAATGCATTCAGTTTATTCCTTGGTCAGAGTGGACATGTGTGTCAAGTTCTGAGAAAATCTCTTATGTCTTTTTTAAGACATTGCAGTTATATGCAAGCAATGACCATGAAATCTCTTGACTTTGACTTTCAAACCCTTATAAGTTCAGTTTAAGAAAAGTTTGAAGAAAATCCCTTCTTTTGATATCCCATTTCAAGAACGTCACACCGATGGATGAAACAGTCACACAAAGTCAAAATTTTGTGAAAGGAACCAAACTTCACTTTTTTGCATATCTATAAACACTTTGAAAAACAAATCTTAATTCAATAGCTTCAGATTTTTTATATTTTATCCTCGATGATTGTGTGGAGTGTAGAGTAGCCTGATTCACTGCCTGATTCTTTTTATCCTTACATATCTGTCTTTCTGTTGCATAAACCATTAGATCTTCAGCTGTTGTGTATTTTTCTTCAGATTCTTCCAATTCCTGACACCCACCCACTGCTGGTGTTTGTTAACCCAAAAAGTGGAGGAAAGCAGGGAGAAAGGTAAGGAACAGAAAAGCAAGATATGTTTGTCTTACAAAAGTTCTCATGTTACTTTCTGCCTTTAAATGCTTCAATTGTGTTTTGTTTGTTTCCTACAGAGTTCTGCGGAAATTTCAGTACCTGCTGAACCCTCGTCAGGTGTACAACCTGTCCGATGGAGGTCCTGCACCAGGGTACAGAATATGTTTACAGTTGTGAGACTAACAGTCAGACTTTATTTCACTCACACTGATAATTATCTCTCTTCAGACTTCACTTCTTCCGCAATCTGCGTGACTACAGGATCCTGGCATGTGGAGGAGACGGCACTGTTGGGTGGCTCCTGGATGCCATAGGTGCTGTATGTCCCTGCAGTTTTTAAGAGAGACAAGGTGATAATTGACCTTTAAAGCTACAAGTTTTTCCTGTGGTTTCAGACAAAGCAGATTTGCAGGTGCATCCTCCTGTTGCTGTCCTGCCACTGGGCACTGGGAATGACCTGGCTCGCTGTCTCCGCTGGGGAGGAGGTAAAACAAGTTAAACTGTTACTCTCTCATCCTATGTCATACACTTTTTAGATCTCTTCATCCTCCTTTGACAGGCTATGAAGGTTCAGATTTAAGAGAAATCCTGAAGGAGATTGAAGCAAGTGAGCTGATCGCGATGGACCGCTGGAGCATCCAGGTGATTCCAGAAGACCCCCAGGAGGCTGGAGACCCTGTGCCATATGAGATCATCAACAACTACTTCTCTATAGGGGTGGTGAGTCACTGTTTTGACAAAAGAAACATCACACTCCACATCATAAGTTCTGAAAGAAACATGGGTTTTTAAATAAAGTTTTGGGCATTTGCCTTTATTTCAGCAGGGCAGCAGACAAGATAGGAAATGAGAGGGAGAATGAAGAGAAAAGTGGAAAAGAAGCCCCAGATTTGGAATCAAACCAGAGTGACCTTCTTTGAGGACAAGAGACCTTTTTACAACCTTTGTCACAAGTGATGTGACATTAGCCTGAGGCAAAACAAAGCAAACTGGAGGCAAACATAATTTGCCACAATATTATTACAGGTGGCACAGATTTCTGAAAGAGTTTGGTTAATGAGTGCCAGGAAGTCTAGTCTGCTCCCATTTATCGTTGTCATTTTGTCCAGTAACACTCTTGGTTCCTGATAGAAGTTGCATCAACACCACACACTTCTGGTTAGGTTTGGACAAACTCTGGTTTACTTTACCGAATAGTTCATCTGATCTTGGAGTGTATGAATACTCAAACCAACTCTTGTGCTGACAAAAGAACCAAACTCTGGACCAATACAAACAAGGGGCTTTGTATCACTTTATTGAACACCAAAGTCCTATTTGCCATAGGTGTAAATATGATCCAAACCAAGTTAGGACAGAACAAAGGAAATGGACCAAAAATCAGTGGACTGTGGGTTAAATTTTGCCCCCAAAAAATCTCAATCAAGAAAGTAAACAAGCTAACATTGTCAGAAATTAAGAAAAAGTAGTACCCAGATGTAGATACTGACAAAAGTATTCATTTAAACCAAAAATCTCAGAATACAAAACAGTCTCAGAAATTCAAAATTAAACAATACTGTCTACAAATAAAAACGCCAGGAGCTCAAGGAACTTACACAAAGGATGTGACATGGAGGATGTATGAACAGACAAAGACAAGAGAGAACACAGAGACTATATACACAAGGGATAATGAGACACAGGTGAGACAAACCAGGCACAGATGAGACAATAACACAGGTGAACTAATCAGGGCAGACAAGACAGGAAGTAAAACAAAAAAAAGCTACAAGATGAAACAGGACGCATCAAGCGCTTAACTAAAATGCAAAACACAGGGATCACATAGAAACACACCAGGGTAAAACAGACACCAGGCAGGAGAGATGATATGAAAATTGAGAACTGACACTAAAATAAAACATAGACATACTTGTGACAAACATAGTAATTAAAAAACAATGCAAAATTTGTTTGCACCGTGTGCTAACATTAGCTATGCTAGCACCATCAGCCTCTGATCCCCCTTACAGGTCAGTGCCTGTAAGTCTGTGCTGTTACACTCTGCTCTCGTCAGTATGGTAGTTTAACCGTACACAGCCTCACTATAACTTTATCTACATTTTACTGCTCAAAACCTGCAACAGGTCCGATGGTAGGAGCAAATGACAGCAGGGACAAACCAAACTGGTGGCAGGTGGCTATGTCACGTCACATTTGATGATATTTGATAGGCTTTCGTCTGCTTGACTTAAAACTGTGTGGAAGCTACCTGAACAAAAAATATAATAATACAACAGTGCTGCAGTGTCATCCCTGAATTAACTCAGTCCACTGAAAACAACCCTGGTGACCCCCTTGTCAGAGAGACCTGATGCATATCCTGCTAGTTTCCTTTTACAAGCAAAAACAACTTGCTTGCTAGCATTAGCTAACATGTATTTTGTATTGTTGTGCCTCAAGATAAGCCCTGCCCACAAAGAACCTTCCATCATTTACAAACATGAAAAGGCTATGAAAAGCTTCCCTGCATGAAGCATGACCATCTGTGTTTTGAAACATACGTTTTCATGTTAAATATGATGATATGATTGCGTTTCTGTCTGTTTGAGCAGGACGCCTCTATTGCTCATCGTTTCCACACTATGAGAGAGAAACACCCCGGGAGGTTCAACAGCAGGTGAGAGTATCACAGAGCTGCATCAATGAAAACAGAAAGTGAAGCAGATCTTTATTCATTTAATTGTTGTGCTCTTTTTTCTAAGAATGAAAAACAAACTCATGTATTTAGAGTTTGCCACCTCTGAGACCATCTCCTCCTCCTGCAAGAGGCTGAAAGACTGCCTCATGATTGAAGTAAGACTTTTTAACAGAGTCCTATGACTGTCCAATCAGATGATGATCAAAAGTCATTAGAACATTACTGTATACCTACTGAGCAATTTGTCTTTTCATCAATCAGTGCTGTGGCAGAACATTGGACCTGAGCAGCTTGTCTCTGGAAGGCATAGCCGTCCTCAACATTCCCAGCATGTATGGTGGCTCCAACCTGTGGGGCGAGACCAAGAAGCCAGACACCATGACAGAGGTGGAGCACAGCGAAGTCATCACCGACCACGAGCTTCTTAAGTCTGTCCCACAAGGTGAGACTTGGACAGCTGGATGATTTCTAATATCTAGATTCTCTCACATCTCTTCCATCGTGTTTGGCTTTGTCTGACTCGTTGTTTGTCATTCTCACTACATTTTTTACCAACATTTATCTTTATCCATTTCTTCTTGTGTGTATGTTAACACTGCAGATATGACTGACAAGCGTCTGGAGGTGGTCGGTCTGGAGGGGGTCATTGAGATGGGACAGATCTACACTGGATGGAAGAGTGCTGGACACAGACTAGCACAGACCTCCCAAATAACCATCAAGTATGTGCTTTAACCTGCAGGTGCATGAAAAGAACAGCTGACAGGGTCATATAAATCTGATGCCACAAACAGGGGGACGAAATCGTTCAGAGCAGAAATGGGACAGTTTTGTAAATGTCATTTACTGCGTCATTTCTGTTTGCATTGAAGAGACGATCTTTGAGAAAAAAAACAAAATCAACAAAATCATAGCTGAACAAAAGACACGCTAAGAGCTCGGTACACAGCTCTGCTACTGAAATTGCTCATCAAAGTACATTATCAGGAAAACAACTTTCCACTTTCTTTTCTCACTGCTGGATCGTCCCTGTGATTTTACTGAAGGAAGTGCTCATCCATTAGATAAGTTTATAAATTAATTCACAGACTTGTCTACTGTTGTTATGCTCATTAATCATGTTTTTTTTTTTAACTCTGTGCCTCGTAAGTAGCCGAGGAGAAAGAGCAAAAGAAAGTCAAGTTTGTCACATTTAACATGGTTAGTCGGCAACAGCTTAATTTCAGCCCATAGTTTTATGTAATCCGTGTATTAACATGAAATTGTTGTCATCAAACTTTCCACTTACATTTTAAAACTAATTTCTTTATCTTGTCCCTTTTTTGCTGTCATTCAGCTTTCCTGTCAGTCGGCTCTCCAGGGTTAGAACCGTTCTGCTTTCAGCTAGTCCGCCTTCCCAACATTGGCCCAGTCCATTCTGATTAGTTGACCGGTCATTTTCTGTGATAATTAGTCAATTCAGAGCTGCTTTGTGCCATGTTGTCAATGTCTCTGGGCTGCACTGGGCTTGCCACTCTGAGCCAATGAGCTGACACCGATGATAAAACATGTTTTTGGTTTTCCACTATCATTACAATTTCTGTCATAGTTCTGTTATTTACCTATTTAAGACACTGCATAAGCATTTAAGAGCAAGCTTTTCAACAGTAATTTCAACGTCTTCTAGCATTAACTATTTACCAATTTCAGAAGCAGCATGAATTTTTCAATAGTTATTTCAACATGTGTCGTACTTGTATGACTCACCTTTTATCAGGTGCAGAATTAGCTGGTAAGCACCAGTATTTCAAAAAGCATTTAACTTCCTGTGAACACACTTTTCCAGGCATAGCATTATCAGTGAAGTGAAAGCACTTCACTATAATTTCACCATATCTTATATAGATATTATTTATCAGACTCAGCATTAGCATTGAGGTGCAAGCTATTCATATTTGTCAGGCACAGCATTAGTAGAGAAGCTGAAGTTTTTTTAGCATGCCACAACACAGTTTTAGTCAGAAATTGTGCTTTTTAGTCTTGGTGGGTCAGTCAGACCGTACAAAATATAAATGCTATAAAATTTCAGTTAGTTTAAAATAGATAAATACATTTAAAAAACAGTTTTAGTCAGGCTTACACAATAATTTGACATTTTCTGGTTTCATGTAAACTAAAAAATGTAATGTAGAAAAAAGCTTTGGGTTTGCATTGTATGCTAGTGCAAAGTGATATTCTCTGTTTCATCACCTGCTATACAGTCATGTTTAAACAAGTATTTTCACCTACAGTTAGCATATCAAGTTCAAATTTAATCTCTTGCTCTTTTCCCTCTGTGAAGGACAATCAAACCTCTGCCTATGCAAATCGATGGGGAGCCCTGGATGCAGCCTCCATGTACTGTAAGTGTTACACAAACAAATTCAGATACAGTAATCAAAACATTATCTATCAGACAATAACATTTAGATGTTAGATTTATTGGCTGGGTTTACCTCAAGTGGAAAATAATATTTTTTTAATGCTGATAGAGGGTTTTACTTTTAGAGGTAAAGTCCCACTAAATAATTTAAGATTGATTTAAGATATATATCCCCTGTATCAGTATGCAACTATAAAAAGATTAAAGCAGACCCTTTTATACAAAACAATGAGAATATCACCTTCCTTTTTTTAATTGCAGATCCACATAACTCACAAGAACCAGGCTAATATGCTGATGGCTGCACCAGCAAAACCATCTGGCTTCTTCCACCTCAAATAAATATCTGAAAGTCAGTCTGCCGAGAGCCAGAGCAGACCACCTGCTGTATTTTGACCTTGGAGCGATGCAGGATGAGTATTAAAAACAGCTCCTTTGTGCAGTGTTTAATTCCATGTATGTACTATTATGTGTTATTATCTCTGTATGCTTTTTGCCCCTATTCAATATTAATTTGTGCTGACAGCTTGCACTTATACACAGAATAAACTGTCAGTATAAATCTGAAGTGCAAAATGTACCTCTCAGATTGATCGCTGCTATTGTGTGCCAACTTAATGTGATTTGATGAGTTAAGTGTTTGTTTTTGTAAATAAAGTGCAAAGCATATTGCTTTCACACAGGAAGCACTGGAATAAGGAAAATCATCACTCTTTTGATGTTGTGGTAGCATTTTTGTTGTTTTAGTTTAAACTGATGACATAACTATATATTCCCTAATGCAGTAAAATCATAAACTGGCTCAGTTTAGCTTTCAGAGGTTCACGGCAGCTCAATGTGTGCAAAGAAACCACTGGTATGACTAATGCCGGAAATACTGAAATACTGTCCATGTTTTCTAGAAATAAAAATAGAAATATGTGTTTTTTTTAACTGTGTTTCCTGTGGCATATAACAAATAATGTGAGAAACACTTGATTTAATTTGACTGAATACCCTTATATTAAGTTTCAGTAAATCTTGTTTTTATTTGCACAAATTGAAATTTTGACAGCTTTTCATTCTTTTATTTTGACAAAATGAAAGGATACATTCAGGACACGTTTGTTGTATTTCATTCTAATAACATATTAACACCTAATGTTTTTGTGTGAAATGATTTACATATCATGGAGGCTTCTACTCCTTGCACCACCTCAAGGATGAATTCCCCAATTTCTCCTTATCATCAAATAATGGTCAAAGAACTGTAAGTGTCCCATTTTTTAAAAATATTTTATCAATTTCTCTAATATTTTGCTTTTTTGTTTTAATTAAACTGATCTAATTGATTTATGACATTAAAAAAAGTGTATATTAACCCCTTATTTGTCCATTTGTATCATTTACTACCAGTTTGTAAATGTAAATAAAAACATACAAAAACATATTTAACATATTACCTTGTAACGAGGATTGTTCTTATATCTTTACCTTTGTCTTGCTTAGGTCATTGAATCTCTCAACCCTGATTTGGTGCTTTTGTATGTATGAATACAACATCAGTTTTAATAATCAGCTCCCTAATTTTCTCCTAAAACTAAAATATGGTTTCCCCTTAAAAAGTAATCATTTTGATCAATTTCTCTGTGGTCTTTCCTTTATTTTATTTCATTTAACATTGGTTATTTTTTAATGTATCATTATATATTGTATATAATTTTTTTTTCAAATATTTACCCTTTACACACAAGTTTGTACTTTATGTTCTGGCAAATGTCAGCATGAAAACAAACAAAAAGCCCCATATTATATGGCAAAAATTATAATCTTGATTATTTTGACAGATACTGAAATCCTGACAGAACTCAATTACTCACTGATTCTACAACTCACACCACATACAATCATTAAACCAAAAGGTTCTTTAACATTTAACCGTGAATCATAAGGGACAAGCAATACATTAGAATATATGTGAAAAATACTAATGCCTAAAAATAACAATAGTGAAAGAGACTAAACAAGTGCAACATGTCCTATGGCACGGTAATCTCTTAATCTTGATTGTTCAGTTTTCATGACTGTGGAAAGCATTAATTGTAATTGAAATTTGATGACTACCTGTGTTAAAATGTCTCATTTTTGAGTCATTCTTCATATTTTGTATAACCCTTTATCAGTCATTGTCCTGATAAAGGACCATCCAAGGATGACAAACAACAACTGGGTGTGTCCACTATTCAGAAATTTCAGACCGTTAGGACACTGTGCAGCATCATGCATTTCAGTGTGCATCAGTACACACGCAAGATGATTTTTGTATGTACATAAGAATGGATTAGGGCACCTAAAAAAAAAGACCGCAGTAATCACAGGATCCCTGTTTACACCCAACCCCATTTTTCAGGCTTGTGCATATGAGCACATGCACATGGGTTGTGGGCATGTGCAGATTTATTTTCATGCACCACTTAAATTTCGTACATGGTAAAGATAAAGGATCAACTTCATTCAACTTTATTTCAAAGCAGATTTAGACTGTGGCTCCATTGAGGTCAGTCAACGGAGTCAAACAGAGCTTAACTGTTGTTGTTTTTCTAATTTTGAATGGTGTTGAGATTGTATCTCAATAGACATCGAAGCATAAATAAAAAACTCCCATCTCTTCATGATGTGAAGGCCGAGGAATGATCACCAAAATTACATGGAAAATTAAACTCAAATAACTAACCAAATATATTGGTTGAAGACCATATACGGGTATACGGGTCAAACAGTGGTAAAAATGGCACTGACATGTAAGGTATCTATCATGGTAATATTTGTATGAAATATTTACATTTTATTTCAGACATACTTTGACAGAATTATTTATAAGAACATAATGAGGCTTTTCCCCCAGTGATGTACAGTATGTGTCCATTATCAGGTGAACCTTATTCTGTGTTATAATAGTACTCACTGCATATAAATTTAAAATGATGCTTGATAATTTATTATCTTTATGTTGAACTGTGTAAATGTTCTCTGCCAGTGTTTTTATTCTCAAACTGATCACCTGATTTAGGAGTCTGTTGTATCCTGTCAATTCTTTGTTCCTCACAAATACATTGAATGGATCTGAGTGCTGAATTGGATTTGAGTAACGTATCGTCTTATGTTAATGGTGCTATTGTTTTTTGTTTGGAGGGTTTGTTACACTGGAACGACACAGATTTATACCATAAGGGACGATGGAAATTATTTTGCAGATTATGAGTAAACTAATCTTAAACTGTATAACTTAAGCAGGATGACAGCCAACTCAAACATTTATTATATGACTTACAGTTGTCAAACTGCTGATACATGTTTACCTTTAAATAAAAATACATAATGAGGTGTATTTCCATTATTATTTTAGTATCATTTTGGCACTTATTGAGGCCTGTTTCTATGGTACTGGGTTGTACATGAATACAACGTATTTTGTGTTGGAGCATTACTTTGCATGCAGCCCACTGAGTGAAATTCAAAATCTTCCTTAGACTGAAGGATGAAAGCACACAGTGAGGCTCTGCATCTGTGTGGGAAGGGAAAGCAGTATAACTAATCCAGAGGTGGAAACAGTAAATGTGTGAGTGTGTTAGTGTGTGTGACACACTTTTGTTGTCCATGAAGAAAGCCTCAGATCATGACAGACATATGTAGTGACTGACAGGGTTGGGGATGGAGGTGGAAGGAGGAGAAGTGAAAAATCAAGCAATCTGTGTAACTTTGTTACAGCGCATTTTTATTTCCAGGAGATATTACTGCTTCTCTGGTTTGTTCCTTGTCTAATTGGGTTCAGTACACTGAGAGAGATGTCTGTGCATGTTCTCGGTCATTTAGAGCATGGTTCTCCAATGCTGATCCAAATTGCAACTGGACTGGTTCAGATTCTTGAAGAAGTTTCACCTTTTGGAGAAACGGTCTGGATCAGGATGATCTGTGTGGATATATTCCAGCAAAGGCTGTAAGATGCACCATGTTGTTTCTGATGTCTACGGGCGTCAAACTTACAGAGGAGAAAACATTGCAACTATACATACTGTACATGCGTTGTTATGTGTGAGTGTGTGCATGTGTGTATTTACTTCACTCTGCTGCTTACATTCACTGGTCACCATGGCTGTAAGGACAAACAGTCCCCCCCTTAAGCAAATAGTCACACAGTATTACCCTATGTTGATTTTTAGCCCTATATGATAATTACATTTATTAAAAAGGACGGTTATCACACATACCAGGATATTGTGACAGCCCTAGTACAAGAGCAAACAAAAAGGGGCAAAAAGATATATACAGAGAGAGTGATTAGAGAGACAGTGTACCAAATCCCCCAGCAGCCCAAGCCTATTGCAGCTTAACAATGAGCTGGTCCAGGCTTGAGCCGGCCCTAACTGAAAGCTTTATAAAAAAAGAAATGTTTTAAATATTACCTTAAAGGTAGAGAGGGTGTCTGCCTCCCGAACTGTGGTTAGTAAGTGTTTCCAGAGAAGACGATAATTGAAGGCTCTACCTCCCATACTACTTTTAGAGATCGATGGTACCACGAGCAGGCCAGCATTTTGGAAGTGTAATGATCTAGAGGGGTTGTACAGCACTACAAGCTCTTTAAGATTAATAGGTGCCTGCCCATTGAGAGCTTCATAGTTAATAAGAAGAATCTTGATTTTATGGGAAGCCAATGCAGAGAAGCTAAAAGAGGAGTAATGTGATCTCTCCTCCTAATTCTAGTCAGTACATGTGCTGCAGCATTTTTAACCAGCTGAAGAGCCTTAATAGTTGTATTAGTGGGGCAATTGAGTCCAAAGGGGATCTTAGCAAATCAGCAGAGCTATCAACAAGCTGATCCAGCTGCAGGAGACTAAAGTTAATGTAAGAGTTTCAATTGGCCAAGACACTTTATTTAAAGCAGTAGGAATGGCCTCTTTAAATTTAGCCACAACACCATTGGAGAGAATTCTGCTCTTCATTGTTGTATTATGAAAAGCAAAACCCTCTAAGGTTATGTTATAGATTAATAAGAAATGATTAGATAGCAGACGATTTTCAGGGAAGACTTTAAGTTCATTAATATCAAGGCCTTTTGCTAGAACAAGGTCAAGAGTGTGATTAAAACTATGGGTAGCTCCACAAACTACAGAGTCTATTAAGGGCATGAAAGCAGAGCTAAGGCTATCACTGTCTTTCTTTGTCATCATGGAGATTAACATCACCTACAATAAATATTTTCTCAATGTTTGGACTAAGGACTAAGTTTGACATAAACTCAGAGATGTCTGATAAGAATGACAAATAAGGGCCTGGAGGACGGTAAATGATCACAAATAAGACTGGCTGGCAGGTTTTTAAATCAGTATGAGATAAACTCAGAAAAAGGTTTTCAAAAGAAGTGTAACTAGCCTTTGGTCTACCATTAATAAGGAGACAAGAATGATAAATAGCTGCTACACCACCACCACCATGGCCTGTGTCTCATGGTACATGAGTATTAAAATGACTGGGAGGAGTGGATTCATTTGAACTGACAAATTCCTCCTGGCACAGCCACATTTCAGTAAAACAGAATAAATCAATGTGATTTTCTGATATAAGATCATTCATCAGCAAAGATTTGGATGTCAGTGATCTGATATTTAACAGACCACATTTAATTATCTGAAGTTTTGGTGTTCCTACAATTGAGGTTTTAATTTTAATTAGATTATTACAATTGCCACAACTTTTGTTTGTTTTTATGCAAACAGTTATGTAAAGTTTGGAGTAGGGGAACAGACTCTGTGATCTGGCCTTAACTCTGAGACGTCAGGGTTTAGGATAAATAAACTCTGCCATGTTTCTGCATTCATCCCACTTAAAATGGGATGAATGCCATCTCTTCTTATCAGACCAGGCTTTTCCCAAAAAGATTTCCAGTTATCTATCATATCACATCATATGTTGGACACCACCTTGATAGCCAGCGGTTAGACGACTGTATGCAGCTATACATGTCATCACTGCTCTGAGTTGGGAGGGGGATAGAGAAGACTATGGTGTTGGACATAATTCTAGCAAAAGAACACGACTCTACATAAACTTTAGTGACTCCCGACTGACAAAAGCCAGGAGTTATTAGTGCCGACGTCAATAATAATCATATCAAACTTTCGCTTATTTCTTGCCAGCTTCTCTAGACCTCTGTATATGTAACCCAGTAATACATATTGCAGGGGCACTTCACTTACAGTTTTAAATAAAAGCCTGGGCAATTTAAAGGAAAATAAAGAACTTTTGCTAAATTGAATGTTATGGCATTAGTTTAATGTCAGAAAAATAATTTAGAACAGAATAAAAAGTTAATTAGAGTAAGAATCTTAAGGGAGATGGGAGGGGAAATGTTTGATGTCACATGGTGCAGATTATTTGTCCACTGTGCTCTCTGCCAGTTGTTTTAAACTGAAATAAAAGGATCAAAAGGGTAGTGGTGTCCTTGTTTTCCATCAGTGCAAGAGCATGACACTTTGGTGAACTGTTTTAAACTGCAGCCCTGCGACTAAGGCTTAACATCAGAGCGACTGATTGACATCTGCAAGAATTTATTGATACATGTAGCCTCATTACTTTCAGATGTGTTCAAAAATGTATTGTAGAAAGAGGCCATTAAGAAGAAGTAGCATTGTGAATACAACCTCAGCCAAAATAGTAAACAATATTGTTTACTAAGTATTTTTCAATCAGCATTATTAAAGTTAATATTGCACTAGGTCTGATAATTACATTTTAATGGATTATACAGCATTTCAGGGTTGATTTAATTCCAGACCTTGAAGAGTGATTGGCCCTAGAAGAAAAAGTGACATGAGAGGTTTTAGCAAGGGTACAATCTTTAAGTTTGATAACAAATTAAACAGGAAGAAGTATGTTAAGAAGTGTTGGATTTTTATTTAAATTATTCATAACAGTATAACATGGTGACATGAATTTTACACCACATAATGTTCTGTAAACAAATGTACAATGGCATGTGCTGTACAGTGCCATGAAACAGTATTTGCCCCCTTCCTGATTTTTTATCTTTTTGCATATTTGTCACACTTAAATGTTTCAGATCATCACACAAATTTTAACATTAGACAAAGATAACCTGAGCGAATACAAAATGCAGTTTTTAAATGATGATTTTATTTATTAAGGGAAAAAAGCTCTCCAAACCTACATGACCCTATGTGAAAAAATAATTGCCCCCCTTGTTAAATCATGAGTTAACTGTGATTAACCACATTTTTTTAAAGCTGAGTTCAATTTCACTGACCACACTCAGACCTGTTGAATTAAGAAATCACTTAAATAGAACCTGTCTGACAAAGTGAAGTAAGCTGCAAGATCTCTAAAAGAAACACATCATGCCACGATCCAAAGAAATTCAAGAACAAATGAGAAACAAAGTGATTGAAATCCATCAGTCTATTACAAAGCCATTTCTAAGGCTTTAGGACTTCAGCAAACAACGGTCAGAGCCATTATCCACAAATGGAGAAAACTGGGAACAGTGTTGAACCTTCCCAGAAGTGGTTGGCCTACCAAAATTACACCAAGAGCACGACGACGACTCATTCAGGAGGTCACAAAAGAACCCAAAACAACATCTAAAGAACTGCAGGCCTCACTTGATTCAGTTAAGGTCAGTGTTCATGACTCAACAATATGAAAGAGACTGAGCAAAAATGGCATCCATGAGAGAGCTCCAAGGCGAAAACCACTACTGACCAAAAGAACACAAAGGCTTGTTTCACATTTGCCAAAAAAACATCTTGATGATCCCCAAGACTTTTGGAAAAATATTCTGTGGACTGACGACACTAAAGTTGAAGTTTTTGGAAGGAATGCGTCCCGTTACATCTGGCGTAAAAACAACACAGCATTTGACAAGAAGAACATCATAGCAACAGTCAAACATGGTGGTGGTAGTGTGATGGTCCGGGGCTGCTTTGCTGCTTCAGGACCTGGACGACTTGCCGTGATTGATGGAACCATGAATTCTGCTGTCTACCAGAAAATCCTAAAGGAGAACGTTCGGCCATCAGTTCGTGACCTAAAGCTCAAACCTCATGCAACAGGACAATGACCCAAAACACCCTCCAATGTGGCTGAGTTGAAACAATTCTGCACAGAAGAGTGGGCCAGAATTCCTCCACAGCAATGTGAAAGACTCATCACCAGCTATCGCAAACGCTTGATTACAGTTATTGCTGCCAAGGGTGGCACAAGCAGTTATTAGGTTCAGGGGGGCAATTACTTTTTCACATAGGGTCATGTAGGTTTGGAGAGCTTTTTTCCCTTAATAAATAAAATCATCATTTAAAAAATGCATTCTGTATTTACTCAGGTTATCTTTGTCTAATGTTAAAATGTGTGTGATTATCTGAAACATTTAAGTGTGACAAATATGCAAAAAAGTAAGAAATCAGGAAGAGGGAAAATACTTTTTCATTGCACTGTATTTGCCAAAGTACTTAATTTGTACAAACATTAACATTATCATCAAATGAATTGTCATTATTTTGCTGATTTACTGTAGTAAGTAAGCAGTTATTGTTGATGTTTTAATGCCATTACCAATAAACAAGTTGATTTGGGGACTTTGGGATAAAGGATTTGAAAGACCCCATCTCTACATAGAGAGATATATCAGGTATGATATTTTGCCTGGATATGGGAATACGTTTTACTCGCAATACTATTGATTTTAACAACACATTATGAAACATGGGAGCAAAATTTCTGTCAAACTGAAAAAAAAAATTATGGGGTATTATTTTAGGGTGCTGAAATTAAATTAAGGGGTACCAAATCTACTCCTTATAGGGTCTAAATTCCCCTCTGCAGCAGTTCATGTGTTGTGAGACAGAAAAGGAAACATGAACTTGTCTGTAAACTTGACCATGAAAAAATGATCTACATAAACTGTTAGGTAAAATTACCTTACTACTGATAGTTTTATTCAGGGATTTACTTTTTTTTTCATTGAAATGAGGGAAAAAAACCCCAAATCTCTCCAATAGTTTAAAATAAAAGATGTGTTTGATGTCCTACGTTGTCACAGAATATGTGTGATATGTTTCTGTGTATTTACATACATGGGTCTATTATCTAGGAGTGTGTTCTCTCAGGAGGCAGAAGTGAGATGTCTGGTCTCGTTTGTTATTTCATACACTTATCAACACAACACTGTGCTCAAATACCTGTGATAAACTCCATCAGTTCTTGCCAGGTCCACACTGTCCTACGAGCTACAAGTTCCTCCACCTTCTAAATAAAAATCACAGCAGCCTCTCACCCTGAATGATCCCACTTAGTTTATGCAAAAAAGAAACCTGATCGTTCCCAAAGATCCCCAGAGAGGCTTTGAGTGTTGATATGAGTTGAGTCTTTGCAGCAGTTGAGGAAAAGTTGTGACATGAGCTCAAAGCTTAAATGGATGCTGACAGATGGACACCTGCAGCTGAGGCTGTCGCATTCATAGTGCAATCTGTTGAACGATGACATTGCAATGCAAAATAGTTGCCGATTCCAGGGCTACTGAATTCAGAGAGTAAATAGTTGTAAATGTTCAGATGTTTGTGGTTTGGCTGCCCTGTGACTGTCCTCACCAATACAGTATTATGAGGTATAAACAAATGACCTGTGGTGGTGAAGGTTGTTGGACTTGTTTCCTGTGCTTGGAGATAAACTCTGCTATCCTGGAACTAACTATTCATTTTGATAATACCTACATTTTAATTTTTACAATTCAAGTGTTTATAACAACTGAAAAAAAATCAAATACTTGTCTGTTACTACCCTCTATTATTTTTTCATTAAACTATGTTTAATGATCTCTAAGTTAGTGACAACACTTCTCAATGCGAAGGGCCAATATTTTACTTTGGCTTGGACTAGTCCATAGATTGGCTGCATGGGCGTTCGCATGGTCTCCGGACCTGTGTGATGAAATGTCTGTTATCAGGCAGATTAATCTTGCGTAGCCCCCATCTACAACGACTGTGAGCATCCATAGAGGCACGCCCAATCAGAGCACTTAAGAGCAGGAAGAGGTGGAAGCTATTAATAAGACGACAGCAGGAAGTGACTGCACGTGCTCAGATGTTTTATCAGATCTGGAATGCATTTCTAAATTAAATGAAAAGTAACAACTCCACAAACTTCTCTACAGTAAGGAAATCTTTGCTCCACTTCCAACATGCTTTGAGGAGAGATTATATTATGAAGTGGCTCATGTTCCGTCATTCCCAAACACTTTCTACAGGGTATGTCACAGATGGACTAGTGAAATATTGAATGGTCCATCTGCTGTGTCAGGTTAGGTAGTTACTGCAAATATCGCAAATATAGTATTGTACCCATGGCAACCAACATCAGTCCCCTCCAGTTCGTAATCATCATATCTGCTAATAATAACATTAGAATGATCTCCCTACCAATGGCTGTTACTGATTATACCAACATATAAACTACCTTAATAACCATATACTCTAGCCATACATATAGAGAGGAGGATCCTTGAGATGCCTCACTGCCACTGAGAAATTCATATTCAACAGAGAGAAATATAATAGACAAATTTATTGTCTCAACATCCATAAATTTACCATCATGAATTCTCATTTTGTCGCTCTCTTTCTACAACTCTCTTAAAATAGTAAATACACCAGTATGAAGAAGCTCTTTAATCAAAATGTTATTTTTTATTCTAAAATGTTAAATATATACTATATATACATATTATAATATAATTATAATTGTCATCCATGAATTTTCATATGTGCTGTTTTACAAAAACAGAAAAATAGTAAAGCACTTAACTGTATCTTGATTAAGATGTCAAATTATGGTTATTTACGTGTATAAATGAACTAATCAAATAAGCTATTCAGAATAGTAAGGAAATTAGTTTGGCTATTTACAGTGCTTGGTTCAAATCAAACAGTATTACAGAGGGAGAATACATTCAATAAAACCGAATACGTATTGTAGATCCCAATTGTCAGATTTTCCGCAAACTCTGGGTTTTTATAATTAAATGTCCTTTAGAATAGAAACTGTAAAAATGTAGATCATTTGCTCTCCATAGTCAAGAACAAAATCAAAGTTTCATGTAGTACTTGCCATAAGGAGCCTGTGCTACGTGAAAAGAAAGATCCTATTTAAGGAAAGAAAACACACACGTGTTTCCTGTTCTTTGGCCTGATAACACACCTACCTGTTCTAAACGTGTTTAAAAGTTAAAATGCGGGCATAACTCGTCTGCACCTTCAAACATCAGCTATTTTTAGCATTTTTTCAGCTTGTAATAGCCCCGCGTGAGCGCCTCTGCCGTCTCAGGGTTTATATTTAGCACGCACGCTACCCCCAACTCTTGCGTCAATGGAATCCCGTGCGTGCGTCACACGGAAGAACGTCTGTGTCGAACACAACGCTGATTGGCCGGGCCCCGGAACGTTCCACCGCCCCGCTCTCCATGTTTGGGCAAAGTCCCGCCTTTACTGAAATATAAAACAGAGGAGCGCATGGAGCCTGCTGCGTCGGTCTGACCGTCTGTGTTTGTGTGGATGTGTTTGAATGAGTGTGTGCTGACAGCAGCTGGCAGAGGTGACAGACATCAGTTTTCACTCTTTTGGAGTAAATGAAAAGCGGCAGAGTCAGGATATTTACATGAATCAGGTGAGTCGAAGAGGACAGTGGTCCTGAATATGTTCTTTATTTTGCCCTTTGAGTGGGCCACATGAGATTGTTGGCAGACTTCTGTTCCTGGCTTTTTGCTACATGGTAACTACTTTACCCCGTGGGGTGAGACAGTTTAAGCTGCTGTTAAAGCACTTTACTTTGTCCTTATTTAATTTTATAATGAAAATATTTGTGTTTTAGAGTTTGTATTTGCTGAGCATGGTAGTCATTTAACACTTTAGTTTGTTAGCTTAGCTTTGCTAAAACAGTGCAGGTTGAGTGAACAGCCACACCCCCTGTATGCCACCTGTGTTTATATTGGGGCTGCAGTATTTGAGATTTGTTGGGAACTCTTTAGGAAACAATGCACAAAATACCCCTTGAAATAAAGGGAGTGTTGTCGTACTAATCTGCTAAAAAGGAACACCTTACTAGGAAACATCTCTCAAATATATGAAGTGGACATTGCTTTGAAATATTTGTTACATAAACTCAACATGTATCATTGTTTATGAAAAAGTTTTTCAGTGTAATGATTCCTGCCTGTTTTTTCATTACACTACATTGAACTTTTGCATCAACTATAAAAGGAGTATTTTCTAATAGTTTTCGGATGTAGGTCATCTTATTGAACTGAATGCTATGTCATACTTTTAAGACTTACATTCATATTATTGTGTCCTTTCTCTGTGGATATAAGATAGGAGACCACACGTACAGTACAGTACCTCTGAAGGACATAAACATCAGTCAGACACCTGAGCAGTGGGGTTTCTGTGTGCATTTAATCCAACAAGGTTGTAGGTTTAGGAGAGTAATTAACATATTGGATAAACTAGATCCATTTTTGTAGGTGTTCCTTTTTTTGACATGTTTTTTTTTATTTTTTATTGAAAACCCCTAGATTTGCACTTGTGGATACTTGCCCATTCACCAAATCTTTCTTGCTCATGCTCATACAAACAGGCTTTTCCACCTCTCCCATTTGAGCTGGCATTCAGCCCACCCTGAAATACAATCTGCAACACTCCCTGGTACAGCCCCCGTTAGAGAGGGTTGCCCTCCACTGAAGGAGGTTTTCAGAGCATTAACAACCTGTAACACAATATCTGACAATATCTGATCGCTCCACTAGACCACCCTCTGCATGTTCTACTGTCGGCTGGGCGGCCCTGAAGAAAGTCAAGTGACATGTAGGGGAAATAAGAGTGTTTAAGGTGCTAATGTAAGCTACTGTTTGGATGGTATCACAGGGATGAATAAAAATACTGACCTGGTAGATTTTTAGTTGTTTGTACGTTATTGGGTTGACAGATTTTAATTTCCTGTAGGAGAACTTATGGTTCAGCACTGTTAAAACCAGACCCATTCACTACTGATTTACTTACATTATTATATTTTGACAGAGTAAAAACTGAATATCTTAACTTTTGGAAAGCACAGCTCAGAAGTCGAAATGAATTGTATTATTCACTTACTCATCATTAAGAACAAATAAAAGGAGGCCTTAGAGTATTCAACCTATGGGATTATTTTCATTACTAATAAAAATGATTGTTTCTCTTTCTCCTAGCAATGCCCTGTGTACAAACTCAGTATGCATCCCTGCCCTATGACAACTTCTTCAGCTCTGAGTTCTTGAATCCCGACCTCAGTGCTAAACTGGTGATGGACATCGGGGGTCAAAAGGACCAGCTGTCGACATCCCCATTGCCCAGCATCAACACCTTGGTGGGAAATGGCTACATGGGGGAGTTTGATGGCTATTCTTGCAAGATCACCACGTCTTCTCCCACCTCTACAGTTTCATTCAGCCACACGGCTGTGACTGAAAGTCCTCAGATGCAGAGCCAAGCCATCAAGCTGGATGATCTCCAAGTGTATGGCTGTTACCCAGGATCCTTTGCACTTAGTTGCCTTGATGAAACTCTTTCCTCATGTGGCTCTGACTACTATGGCAGCTCAGTATATGCTGCTGCCTCTCCTCCAACACCAGGCTTCCAGACCCAGTCTGCACCTGTCTGGGATTCCCCTTTCAGCCCCTTCCTCTCTGCCCCCCCAGCCTCTGTGGCTGATAAAGCTGCCATGGCACAGCAGCTCTCTTTTTTCTCCTTCAGCCCCACACCAGAGCAGCACTCCCCTTTAGGGCAGCATCGGGATGTGCAGTCAAGCCATGATGAACCTTTCTTTCTGCCTCATCAGCAGCATGTCTCCCCACTTCATTGCCCCCCCATATCCCTGGAGCATGGACACTTGGAAAGCCCCAGGAGAGTGGAGGGGGCTGGGATGTCTCCTAAATCCCAAAACCAAGGATCAAATGAGAGCCGCTGTGCAGTGTGTGGTGACAATGCATCCTGTCAGCACTATGGAGTCCGCACCTGTGAGGGCTGCAAAGGATTCTTCAAGGTAAACACCTGTAAAGTTTAAATAGCACTGAAAAATCAGACTGGTGCATGGTACAAATAAATTTAGTATCATCAAATGATACTTAATATCAGTAAAACATTCAAGTTGGCTGTAAAGTACCATTTAAATGCATTTCAGGAACATCGTGCAAATGTTCTAGATTTTTTGAAAATAATGACCCAATCAAAGTTTGTTCGAAAAACTTTGTTGCCCTAATGCTGGATTAATATCTTTACAATACGAAAGGGCTGCTGCTATTGATTTATAACCGCATTGCTAATGAATAGTTCAGAATAATAATTTGTCTGACTTGTCTAAAAGTGTGCATTGTTCGTGGATGTCTCAAAAATATTTTTAAGGCTTGCCAAAACTCCACTCAGACGTTAGATTTTTGCATGCCTATAAACCCTTTGTTTTATTCCTTATTGTCTGTGTCTACGCATGGCTTTTCATCACTGAGCTCTGATGTTTACTGTGGCTGCACAGGCATACCTAAACACATTCCTTCCTTTTAAAATTAGCAGAAAAAACACCCGGCCTTCCTACGGGAGGCAGCATATCCCTAATTACATCATTAGGGGAAACAGGGAGAGCAATCTCATGTTGGTGGTGGGGGGTGGGGGGGTGGGGGGGGGGGGGTGGGGGGTGTAGACAGACCTTGGACACATATGTTTGCATTGATAACAGTCTAAAGTGTATTTTTCCTGATATGTGACTGTGTAGATAAGAAAAGAAATGAGAAGATGTACAGTATTGTCCATTTAAGGGACTTGGACACAGTCATGGTCATACAAGACCTATTATATTCTATGCAACAACTTCTATGCATTAATAAATTCTTACAGCAGTGACACACTGTCATATTGCTTGGCCCTTTTATTCAGTGTTAAGAGTGGGGGTTGCTATCTGACAATATTTTCCATGCCTGCCTAACAACAGACTGCTCATTAAGTGTTTAGATAAATTTACTGTACATTGAGCTTTTATTAGTGATGCCACTTTTGAAAATAGCTGCAAATATGTATTTCAGTCTTTTAAATGAACACACCTCTGCAGTGTTATGAATATAAATATAGTTATGTGCTTTTTTTGTCTCTGTTTGACAGCGAACTGTTCAAAAGAATGCAAAGTACGTCTGCCTTGCCAATAAAGACTGCCCAGTGGACAAGAGGAGGAGGAACCGCTGCCAGTTTTGTCGTTTCCAGAAATGTCTTGCAGTGGGAATGGTCAAAGAAGGTAATGCACTGCTTCTTTAAAGCTTTCAGTGACTAACACATGACAACAAGAAACAGAGGTTTTCCCTGACACTCTTGTGAAACTAAAGCTAGGGGTGAAAGACAACTTACCAGAGTCTCATAGTGCTTGCTACAGAAAAAGGGAAACTGAAACTGAAAGCGTTCTTTTTAAAGTACAGGATGCAGTAGTGGCAATGTGAGCATCACAGACTTTTGCTTGAACTGGTCCAATCTACTTTACTGTTCTTTCTTTTAGTCGTTCGAACGGACAGCCTTAAAGGCCGCAGGGGTCGTCTGCCCTCTAAACCCAAAACGGTGGCTGAGGCTTCGTCTTCGACCCCCAGCGTCAACATCATCACCTCTCTTGTCAAGGCTCACATGGACTCAAACCCCAGCAGTGGAAAACTTGACTACTCCAAGGTAAATCTCAAGACCTTCAATTCATCGTGAACTTCTTTTCATCCATTGCACAAGTTTTCTAAGCCATTCAAAAAAAGGAATGAAGATCAGCCATTACAGTTTGTTTTATGGCATTAACCCCTCTCATCTGTTTTCCTCAGTACCAGGAGACAGTGGACTGCCTGAAAGAAAAGGAGGATGCCAGTGACATCCAGCAGTTTTATGATCTTCTGACTGGTTCTCTGGATGTAATAAAAGCATGGGCTGAAAACATCCCTGGCTTCACAGATTTCAGCACTGAGGATCAAGAGCTACTCCTAGAATCTGCCTTTGTTGAGCTCTTTATTCTGCGTCTTGCATACAGGTTGGCCTCCTAAAACATAAAAAAGGCATACTAACTTATAGCTCTGTCGTGTAATGTGCACTGTATTATACTAATGGTCTGAAATTGTGCAGGTCAAATCCAGAGCAGGACAAGCTAATCTTCTGTAACGGTGTGGTGCTCCATCGACAACAGTGCATCTGTAGTTTTGGTGACTGGATCGACTCCATCATGGATTTCTCCCAGAGCCTTCACCGCATGAGCCTGGACATCTCCTTGTTTGCCTGCCTTGCTGCGCTTGTTATTATCACTGGTAAGATTATTTTTCGTATAATTATCTGCTTTGTTTAAGTGAAATGCTTAGATACAGAACTTTTTCTTATGAAAACATCTTTTGCACCCAGATCGCCATGGCCTGAAAGAGCCAAAACGGGTTGAGGATTTTCAGAGTCATCTTATCACTTGTTTAAGGGAGCATGTGACCAAAAATGAATCAGAAACAAGCCGAACACAGCCCAACTATCTCTCTCGCCTTCTGGGTAAACTCCCTGAACTAAGGACTCTCTGCACTCAGGGCCTACAGCGAATCTTCTACCTGAAACTGGAAGACCTGGTCCCCCCTCCACCAATAGTGGAGAAAATCTTCATGGACACTCTGCCGTTCTGAAATATTGTTTCAAAGTAACGGACACAAGCCACCTACTTTAAGTTTTTTTCACTGGACTGTACTGAAGAATCTTTATTTATCACACTGAAGTGTGTGCTAACAAATGTCTGACATTGTTCAAGAGACCATATTTTTATAGCATTACGTAAAAATTATCAGATATAGTACCTGGTATCAGCAATTAAGGACAGTTTATTTCTGTATAAGCTTGTGTGCATTTTTAAAAAGACTCTATTGCCGTGCTAGGTGTGTAAATGTTGTCTTGTAATGCAGCCAGTAAGACATGGTTATTCGGGTTGATGCAATTCAGTGGTACAGCTTTTCCTAACTCAGAAACAAAAACACACTCAGCTCTTAAAAAATATGTTGTTATGGCCTAGCTTGAGTCTGCTGAAAGTCTTTGATAGTAGTTTTTGTAAGAGATCAAAAAAATGAACTGCTTCTTTAAATTACCACCGAATCCTTATTTTCCAAAGGAAAATTTTAGCTGATAGATAGTTGTAGTCAAATTGCTCTTATTAAAGGTCTTGGACCAAAGTTTACTCATTTTTTTTTATATTACCAGATACAAACCATATTGCCTTAAAGCTAAGCAAAAATACAGTAAATGCTGCCATAACTTGAGTGCTGCTATTTTGCAACACCTTGTACAGGTAGATGTTGGTTCCTGCTGAAATGTGTCTTTTTAAAGACATATTTTTGACCCTTAGAATCAAAAAGGGCTTGCTGAATGAAAACAGAAAGTGCCTTTTAGTCCTTGACCTCCAAACCAAAACGAATGACACTAAGTGAAATTTTCATTCCAAGTATCACTTTGCTTCATGTGGAACAGCACAGGAATTATTTACTCCAATGTTGCATTCAGACAGGGCTTTTTTCTAAATCAAAACAGCAAAATATAATTTAAGATTTGTTTCAAGTTTTTATACAGTGCCTGATGGATATGATTGCCAGTAGAGTTTGACAGAGACAGTCTAATACTTGAAGCATATTTAACACTGCTAAATTGGGAGGGCATCAAAAGATGACAGCTGATCTACTAGATCTAAATCCTTTTCAAATGATCCAGAGGCGATAAAATCCAGAGGTACAGTCGAGCCGTCCAGCTTTTGAGTCGAAGCACATTTAAAAGTCTCCTTGAATCCCCAATAGACACTCAATATCCTCTCTGGTTTTCAAAAATGTTGCAAAAACCCACACATCTAATGTTCAACATCAGCAGGTTTCTTGTCTTTATGTGACTTAAACAGTCTCTATGTGTTTGTAAAACTCTCAGTCTGTCTTCCAAATTTTTTTAAATGGTGTCGTTTTTATGTTCCTTCCATCTCAAACTATTCTTAAGGAATCACAGTACCCTGTGATGAGAAGATGAGCTGCTAAAAGCATTCAAAATGTGTTAAAATGTAGAGCACTTCTCTCTCATACTGTTTTTATTTGTTTGACGTGTGTGGATTTTAAACAAAACTGCTTTCATATGATGGTGCAGGAATATCAAAAGAGAATATTTGATATTAAAACTTTTGAAAATATACCACTGTTTGATAAGGTTTGAATATACTGTCTATGCAAATAAAGTATCCTTGACTTTACTTTTTCTGTTATTGGTTTTCAGGTACCAGGTAATCTCACTTTTATTGAAGAATCATCTTTTAACTTTAATCCTGGTTCAATTTTTTTATGCCCTGTAACTGTCTGTCAGTGGATTAAACATAAAAAGAGGACATGGTCTCTGGGGCTACCGTTTTGGCCTGTGACCTGTTGGCACATTGCATGATGGGTTACAGTATGTGAGGTAGACTGGACTGATGAATACTGCGTATTTTTCCCAAAGTACTATGACATCCAAGTATTTTTGGCATACTACATACTACATTTTGGCAAAATCAGTATGTACTGCTAGTAAAGTTTGCGATTTTAATCTCAAATGGTTTTTGAACACTGCAGAGATTTGATGAAAACATAAAACCTTCAAAATACCAACTTATTTCCTCCAGTACACATTTCCAGTTTTACAGAAGAATTTAAATGTACAAAGGTCAGAGCAGAGCTGCTGCTATCAAGTAGCGAAGACAGGGCAGGTAGTAACCTGGTCCCAAATCCAACCAATGGAAGGAAAAGGAACCGAAGACAGGCAGTGCAGGAGGCAGAGGCAGAGGCAGCTCTTAGGCAAGTAGGATTGGGCATATGGCATAGGCAATGTACAGCTTGGCCGGGGAGGCTTAGGGATTTGCTCAAGCAAACCAATATGGAACAAGGTAGGCCCCGAAGAGGAGGAAACTGGAAGTAGAGCAGGCACGTAGACAAGAGGAGGCAGTAAGGTGTACAAAGGGTGGTTGCTCAGGCTAAGCAGTGGGTGAACTGGGAAAGTGTAGGGAAGACAAAGCTTAGTTGGGGGACCTGTGGATTAAGGAGGACAGAAGAGTTAAATTTATATTAGGGGCTACCTGTGATGTGCTACTACCATCCCAGAACCTAAAAATGGTAGGCAGGGACCCATCATGCTCACTGTGTTCAGGGATAGCTATCTTGAGACACATCCTGTCAGGTTGGAGGACTAATCTGTTTTGAAGAGCTAAGCAGCAGGAACTGAAGATAGATGTAGAGGACTCGAGGAAATCGGACAAAGAGCACAGACAGACAGTTTGTATGAGAGGGGGAAAAGTGCACAGCAGATCAGTATCTAAGTAAGCAAGTCTTTGGCCACTTAAAGAGTGCTTACAGCTGCAGTGACAAAAGGTGGAGGTCATGAGCCTCCTGCAGGAGGCGCTCTTCTGCCTCCCTATTGTGACAGTCAATGGCAATTTCCTTGAGGATCTGAACTTTGATTCTCTTAGAGGAGGTAAGCAGCAGATGGTCCTCAGGCAGAATGTGAGTTCTGAAGTCTTTGACAGTTGGGAGATACAGGCAGATGTAGGGGGGAAGCTGTTTTTTCCACAAGACAAAGTTTGCACCAACCAAAACCAGTCACAGTACAATGGTCTACAAGCCAGTGGATAGTTTATTTTATAGAACTGACAGTCAGAAGAAGCACTCAGAGTCAGTAAGTATATCTTGATGAGGAGGAACAATGCAGACTGGGGGCCAAGACTAAAGTAGACAAAAGCACTAATTTCATCTACACTATGTGTGTCTTATATTTATGTTATTTTTTCATGGTTGTACATGTTATTTGCTAAGAAGTGGAGTGATTATGGACTATGGAAGGTAGTACCAGCACCTGGAGCTTGCATGTACGGAGCCTGGGTCTGTTGAAGGTGACATGCTTTTTGGCTGTTCTGGCCATGTGGAAGAGTGGGTAGGATTTATTAGTACCAGCATGGTGGCATGGAGAGGAATGTCTTTGTAGAGTTCACTGACCAGCCTTATTGAGGTGTCTGTGAGGGGATGATAGGAGGTCACCACCTGATGACCCCAGTGATGTTCTACTCCTGCTGCTCATCAGTCTACATAATGGAGTTTGAGGGCCTGTAAGAGGCCGCTACCTGGAGCTTGCATGTACAGAGCCTTCATTTGAAAGTGGTAATGCTGTGGCTACCAAGGGCAATGTAGTAGATTAGGTAACTCAGAAATGTATGTAGATACTAGTGGTTAGGGGTCTATCCTTTAATTGTGGCGTTGGTACCCTGTGTTTACTTCAAAATCTCCTCTTCATATTTTTTGTTTTGATAATATTCTTGAATCATCTGGTTGCCTGATGTGGCCTTGGGGCAACCAATCAAGGATCAGTGATCTATGTAAACCAGAAGGGAAAGTTGTCAATTTTCCAGTGGGTTTATTACCTCAGTTAACAATTCATGCTCCTGATAACTAGAAACGAGTCTTTTATACACAATACACATTTATAGATATGTTATCAATATGTTATTAATGTTACTTGTTCTCAAAAAAGTATTCCAGTCTGTTATTGCTGTGAGGAAAACCTAGGCTTTATTCAACACCACTCACAGTGCCTTGCTTAATTAATGATGTGATGCAGAACGTAGTCCGTCATCTCCCTTTCACCAAGTCTGTTGTTTTGTTCAACAAAGCGTTAATGTTGGCATCATCCCTGACCAACAGGCAACAGGAAGAAGACAACATGGCACTCTAAGCCCCTGCTGCAGACAGCAGCACGGACAGCAGGGACAGCATTCAGCCACTGGACACCTGATCCTACTGTACACCGTGATCTGGTCATCTGGATTTTGGTGTTGGCAGACAGAGTGGAAAAAAGGGACAAGGGAAGAAAAGAGGGGGAGGCAAAATGAAAGCTAGCTTGCATTCGTGCTCATTATGTTACAAAATGGCAAGGGTGATGCTCAAGTCAGATTTAATGAGGTCAGCAGACATGAGTTGTTTTATAAGACTGATTAATGTGCTGTAGAGTTTATTTGGTTGAACTAAATGCAGAACTGATCTGGTTATAAAAGGGTAACCACTGTGTTAATCTGTTCTGTCTTTTTCCTTTTTTTGGGAAGAGGGTGGAGTTGGGGGGTTGCGTGTCCAGAACAGGTCAAATATGTTGCCCCCTTCAAACTGGCAGACCTAAAATACACTCCCTGTTGATATATTTCATGTTTGAACTTGCTGTGTTTCTTGACACCATCTTTTTCCTAAAGTGGAAAGGAACCATCTGGAGCTGCCATTGGCCCCTTAACTTTTGACCCCTGCCTTGACATGCAACTCTCTAACTTCAGAAAGACCATGTACACTGTGTTCAGGAGACGCTTGGACCAATGATATGCTGCTTACTTGTCAATGTGATTTGCAGCCCAAACATGCTGAGCTCAACACTTTTGGTATGAGCTTCTCCACTGACACAAGTTTAGTTTAAGGATAAAATGTTAAACAATTATTCTAAGCTTTGTATCAGTAATAAATATTTTGCATTATGTATTTTTTATGAGAAAGTATTCTAAGATGAAATCTGACAAACACTTTCCATTCTTATAAGCTACTTCTTTTAAGTGTTGTCACGCAGTTAACATCTTATGTGACTGGTATTGTTAATTTTTGGTGATTTATATTTCCAAGAGTACAAGTTATGCTTTAAATGAGCCCACGAATATTCAAAAAACAATATTCTACATGAGGAATCATAATACGTTAGCTATACATGCTAACAGCTCTGTGAGGCTTTTTGTGTGTGCCCACTGCTTAAATTTTTTTAACAGGCTTCCAGGGATCATACCAACACAATTATTATTATTACTGTGCAACAATTTATGAAATTAATGTCAACAGTATAGTATAAATGTTTAACACGCTAATTTTTCCCTTTGTTAAACATCAAGTAAAGTTGGGAATAGAAATCAATGTTCAGTGACGTCTGTTTCAAGGAGTTTCCTTAACTCTTAACAATGTTACATTAACGTTGCGCAGCAGCTGGATCTGCCTGATTCTGTGGCAAATCCAGTCTAGTGAAATATATTCTGTATAGAATATTTATTTAATGGTCCATCTAATGTGTGTAAGGTTAATGTTACATAGCAGTTAAAGATTTTCCAATTGCTCTTTCATAATTCAAACTCTGTCGTGCTCTGTAGACACGACAGAGTTAAACAAAGATGAAATCAAACAAACATCACCAAACATAATGAATATCCCACTACGAGGCCCCATGGGACCACTGCAGAAGGAACAATATAAGAACCTGGTGCACCATCCCTTCAGCATGAGAAACTTTCCAGTTCTTGAGAAAGTATTGCATGGGCATAAGCCAGCCTTATTTCAATGCATGTGCACTTTTTCTGTAAAATGTGCTTAAAAACACAGGAAACATTCCTGTACTTACAGGACAGTTCAGTGGTTTCTGGTGTTCTGGTGTGTAATGGCACCCAAAAGCCATCTAATGAGGCTTATAGGGCATTTTATCTTATCATGTGTCTGTATGGGACTTTCTGCGCTTTCTTCAGTCCCAAATGTGTTCACCATAAGAACTCCAGATTTTTGCACTTCAGTTGAAATGCTCAAATGACCACATGACTGAATCACCATCTGGATATTCATGGCAGAAGAGTTGCAGTTTTAACACAGAGTAATTTATTTATAAAAACAAACAAACAAAAAAAACAGAAAGAAAACAAATACGGAGGGCGCTTTAAGGCAAGGAGTTTTGTGGATAATATGATGAAGTAACCTGTCCAGTTGTCCAGTTACACAACTGAACAGAGCAAAATGCACTGTGAGCGATCTTACTAACTGCATATTTTCCAGTTAATGTTTACCTGCTTTCACTAAAGTAAAATTTCAAATGGACATAACCCTTGTGCATGAGTGGGTCGAAAGGCTCCCAACCAGGGATTTTTTTTCCTTAATATTTTGTAATAATAAGGTGCTATTGTTTTATAATCCAGCTGTTCCTTAAAAACCTGCTTTTATATCATCATATTCAAACTACTAGCTTCTCTGTTTTAAATTTTAAGTGTTGGATATTATATCCTGAAACTGGGCTGTTGGATTATGGACCACTACAGGGGTTCTGGTTAGAGAACACAGAGTCATCAGATGGATTCAATATTTGACTGAAGCAATGGAGGTTGTACAAATTGGTGCTTTCCTTTTGTGACTGAAATAAACATGAGGCACAAACAACTACGTCCAATTAGTTTCTTCACTTATAACAACATTAACGTCATCATTAAATACTTTCTAAATAAATATTAAGACAAAAAGTTCTAACTTGTCAATGGGCTCATATCTGTATGGACTCACATGGCAAGTGATTAGCACAGAGAAGTTAGCAAGTTAGTTAGCTTAGCAATTAAAAGTTACCTATTAAACATGTTCAGCAATGATGTCAGAATAGAAATCTTAAACAGTCAAGACAATGTCATGCAAACAGAGTATGATCTTCTATTTTCTGTTCTAATCTTACAGTACAATATTACTGACATCATCAATGACTTAAAAATAAAAATTCTCTTGATCAAAGATGACTCTCTTAATAAGCATGAAGACTTCTAAACATTACGAAATCTTAGTTTTTGCATTACTACCACAAGCTTCAATCATAGAGCCAAAAATGACCTGAATGCATTTCCTGTGGAAGATTATGAAACTAGCAAAACATCTGGATTTGCCACATCCTGTCATCAGGCAGGTCTATCTGCAAGGTTTGTTCCCAGTTAACCAATTACATTTTCCTAGTCAACCAAACATCTGAGATAAAAAAGTAAGTTCTTTTCACAGTGCATTTAAGCAAAAGGGCTGCAATAAGGCTCTGTCATCATTACACCTTGAGACATTTCCATTAATTCTACAAGGATGTGATATGTGTGTCACTTAACAGTGCAATATAGCACATGCACACAAAGGTAGACACAAGCTAAGGTTACTCCCCCCTCTGAGTCCGTGTGCCCCCCCTCACAAAATGAATGCCTCTGATAGTTGGAGAGCAAATGCTAGGACTCACACAGTCTGACTCATAGTCTCAATAAGATTCACAGTGGAGGCAAAACACCACAGCATGAATGGGGCTGAAGACAAAATATTTTGTCTGATCACAAACATCAGACGTGTATTTATGATCCAGAATACTGGATAACATAAATCGTATGAAGGATAGCTGAGTCTCCATAGAACAATAAAGTTGCATCTGAATTACTAAGCTACGGCAAAATGCTCTTGATTTGATTTGATTTTCATTCATCTCAAACTTTAAAAACAAGTTAAAAACAAAACAGTGTATATATGTACTCCACACAAGTGTACATATCAATCAGATAAAACAAACAAACAAACATATGAGCATATACTTGAATGTCAACACAACAACCCAGTTTAAGAAGGGACAGAATGAAGCGAATGCAAATGTTTTAAATGTACACATGAATTTACTTGAGAAATTAAAAATTTGTTTTGGTTTTTGCTGAATGGAAAGATGATGATTACAGAGTTACAAAAAAGATACTAAAAAAGGTACAAGTAAATCCTGTTAAAAGGAATGCAAATAAATCCATTGATTCCAATGCAGTTTATTTTGACCCACTGATAGAAGAATGTAGGGTCCAATCACTGCATCTACAGGTTAGATAACTATCATCAGATAATCTGATGTTCTTTTTTCTTTTGAATTTTCTAATTAATTTATTATTTCTTCATTAATCATAAGTAATATTTGCCTGTCACACAGAAGCTGTGTGTGCATTTGTGAGTATGTGTGCTGATTGCTGGAGAGGATATTGTTCCTGAGGGAGGACAGCTAATAGGTTTGTTTGTGAGGATACTGCACCTGTCGTTAATTGATGGATTGAGCTGTAAATAACTTTGTCAAGATGTTGAGTGCTCAGCTTCTGTGCTTCATTCTCCACTCCTACTTCTCTGAAAAACCTTTTTAACATGCACACACCTACACACAAGGCTGCATACATCACATACCAGTCCTTTTCTAAGCTTAAAAAAAAACAGAAAACACATAATGATGATATTTCACTTATTGTTAGGAACACAGCGTCTCACAGAGTCATTCAGTGGTACACGTACTGCACTGCATGTCTGTGTATTAGTGCATGTGTGTGGGTGTGTTATTGAGTGTGGAAAACCCTCTCTGTGTGTATTTATAGCAGGCCATTGTTAAACCCATAGAAACCTCTGTAACTGGATCTGGGCTCACTCTCTGAGAGAGTCCTGTGATAAATGAGTTGGCAGACGTCACTGCTCATGCTGTCTGTGTGATAACTGTACGCCCCACATCGCTGTCCTAAGCTCTTAGAGCAGGCTGGATTAAATTCATAAGTGGATGGTGAGCTGGCAAAATTATCGTTCTGCAAGGTGGGAGAAGACGGGATGGAGGAAACCTGTTGGCTCCTTGAACATTCAATGTCTGCCTTTATTGTGTCCTTGGGAAGAAGAAGGTGGATACAGAGAGAAACTAAAGAAAGATATAATGCTTCAGACGTTTAAGCACATTTATAACAAAGACAACAGAAAAAGATCATTTGCTTGTGGGTGCCATATATCAAGAGAGCTTGAAGGGGTTTATGTCAAACTTTGCACACATGTTGTAACTGGCTTTTGTAAAAAAAACAAAAAAACAAAAAAAAAAACCATCTGATCAGGATGTCTTAGTACAAGATCATGGAGTCTCTTGCTAATTCTTTGCTAGGGAATGTGATACCACAAGAATGTCTCTTGGGACTTTGTTTAAACTTTGCACAAATGCCCACTCTGTCTCAAGGATAAACAGATTTGCTTTTTGAAGTACAAAGCCAAATGTCATTGTGCTAAGACCTCTCCCTCTCCCTTTCCTCCCTGTATGTGGTGCCAGCAGCTTCCCTCCATGGAGTAAACCTACCAGTGTGATGTCCTACCATTGTTTTGTCTTCAGTTTAACCCCATTGCCTCATGGTAGCAGGCTCATTGCAGACTGTAGACTGAAATTCAGGGAAAGGTTTCTGCCAAATCTGACAAAAATCTTTAAATGTATTTTTAAAGAAAACAGAGCGCCTCCTGCAAGTCGCAAGTGCGGAGGCTTGAGAATGATTACTTATAACGCACAAATATCAGGAAATCAAATTGTGTTGGATAAATTTATACTGCACTTTCATTTGCAAATTAAATTTTGATTTCTTAGAACCATTTTATAAACTACTATAAGTTCTGTGCAAGCACAAACCTTCACCAAGCCATTCCCAACACTGCCGAGTGATTTATTGTTTGAAATGTGAAAAACTGCCCTATCTTGCACTGTTAACAAATCTTTGAAAAAAGGTCCTGTATCCACATATGGATTTGGATCCCCACCAAAATCTAGTTAGTTATCCTTTGTGCCATGATCAACATTCCCTGAAAATGTTATCAAAATTTATTGCAAACTAATTATGTCTTAAGTGAAATTGTGAAAAACTGCCTTAATTAGCAATGTTAAGAAATCCTTTTAAAAATTCCTAGGTGCACATCCGGATTTGGATCTCTAGCAAAATGTAATCAGTTTTTCCTTGTGCCATGACCAATATTCCCTGAAAATGTCATCAAAATCCGTTGAGAACGTATTGAGTGATTAGCCAAAATATTATAAAACTGTTCTATCTTGAAATGTAAACAAATCCTTCATCAAACTAACAAATCCTTCCTGGATGTGCATCTGGGTTTAGATCACCACCAAAATGAAATCAGTTTGGCTTTGTACCACAACCAACATTCCCTAAAAATGTCATCATAATCCGTACATAAGTTATTAAGTTATTCTGTTTAACAGTCTAACAAGCAAAGAAACTTCCACAAAAGTATGATCTTGGTAGAGGTAAAAAATTAAGTAGGTAGAAAAAAACAGGAACTTTAATTAAGTTGTAGAGACTTGTCTGTTATAATATTATTACAGTACTACTTACCGCTTATCCCTTTCAGGGTCACATGGGGCTAGAGCCTATTTCGGCTGACATGGGGCTAGATTCAGGGTCCACCCTGGATTGGTTGCCAGCCAATCACAGGGCCACACAGAGAGACAGACAACCCTTCAGATGCTCACACTCATATCTAAGGGCAATTTAGAGTTATCAATTCACCTATAAAACAAACAAACAACTTAGAAAGAACCCATGCATGCTAATACTAGGAGTGAACATACAAACACCACACATAAAGACCCTTATTGACACGGGGTTCGAACCAGCAACCTTCTTGAAGTGATGCGTGTGCACTACCTGCTGCTCCACCAACTTAAAACAACCCTAAAAAATATTATCCTGATGTTGGTGCTGCTTGATTTCTGCAGTTTGTGATCAAAAAGGCATTGTCTTTGTGTGTGTACATGTCTGTATGAGTGAGTGAGTGTGTTTGAGAAGATGTGTGTGTGTGAAAGTGCCAATGTGTGTGTTTGTATGTGCCCATGTGTGTCACTATGTTGGAAACTTCTCTGCGCTCAGAGAGAATATGAGAATGTTACAATTATAAAACAAGATTGACAGGAAGGCTAGTGTTGCACCGGTGGATGACAGCTCCTGGCTTCATGCCTGGAAGTTATTTACAGCAAAGTCCTCCCCACACATACACACACACACACACACACACACGCCCACACACAAGACACACACACACGCACAAATACTTCAGAGAGCCCCAACACAGGGATCAAGTGCAGAGGGATGGCAGTAGAGGAGGAGGGGGCTGACGGACAGGGTGTGGTGTGCATTTGTGTGTTGGGGGTTCAAGGTCAGAGCAAACACATGGCGCAAACCAACAAACACACTGGCACATGTGTGTGTTACAGTGTAATGTGCAGCTGAGATATGGATAACAGTATCAAATGACTCTCAGACGTTAAAATCGGATGTAGAGGAAGTCTCTGTAATGCTTCAATATTAATCTGCTACATGATGAAGCAGCATTGATTGAACAGCATGGGACATTTGCATCAAAGAGCTGTGGATGTGCAAGCATCACATATGTGTTCTTCAGAACATGAGGAGGTGTTAAATATAAACATTGACGTGTAGGTTTTGACACACTGGAACTGTGTACGATGTTGTCTCTCAAGATGTTGTTCTGAGTTTAAGTCAGTTTCTTTTGTTACTTTTGAATTAATTTTGCCACAAAGCCGCTGATGGACACAAACCTCTTATCTCCAATAATGCTACTTTTAAAAAACATTATACTACTGAATGACTGTATATTGTGCCGTCCTGATATCATTTTTTTCTTTTGTTTGAATAATAATTTCTAAAACCCACTCTTCAACATGAAAGGTGACCAAAAGCATTGTTTAAGAAAAAAAAAATATATTATACAAATTGGAGACCAGTCTGTGCCCAGTTGCTCTAGGTGTATATCTTCATATCAATCATCCCTATTTCTGATTTGTGTATACCACTCAATACTTTATTTTCAGAAAATAGCACTGGATCAGACTAACACAGCCATAACTAGAAATACTGCAAGAGCTCAAACCTCCTCCAAGGCACTTCCAGCATTTTCATTCCCTTTGGTAACTAAAGTACACTTTTAACATGAACAGTAACTAAGCTCTAAAGTTAAAGGCTATGGTGAATCTACCCTGAAATGCCTCTGGAACATCATAGACAGGGCTGGGATGGGGTAAGAATAAGGCACGCATACTCACCCCTTCAAGCCCCTTCCATCAGTCACAAAATCTTAAAGTCTTCTCCCTATTTGTATTTTATTATCTGCTAAACTGTCATCCAGTGCAGGCCTACATCAAGCTACCTGTCAGTAAACTAAATATATGCTCCAGGAAAAAAACAGAAAAAATGTTTTCTATCATCCTTATTTTAAGTAAAACATGTTGTATTGCTATCTTAAAACACTACAAACAAGAGAGTCAAATACTACACACCTCTGATCAGTGGGGCCATGGTTGGCTGTTACTACTGTATTGGGCTGTTTATTTTACAGAGGACTTAAACTGATAAATGTTGGTAAATGAACCTGAAAAGGGACACAAATGAGTATGCATTAACTGCATCCAAATGATGCGTTCATATTTAACTCAGACATGGAAAGTAGCAATTATGTTAAACGCTTTTCTGGCATGAGCTGGTAATGTTGGTGGACCTAAAGATCGTCTGACTTCCAAATAGAAAATTCCAGCCAAAGTGGATGTTCCCAATGACATATCTAATTTGCAACTCTGATATCAACTGGAGCGCACCATAAGAAAAACATTAAATACTGGCCAAGAAACTACAAAATCCATAATTCTAGACTAGAGTGTTCAACGCATTTTTGGGTACCATTGGCAGGACCATGTGTCCAATGCTGACGTCCTCAGGAGGGGGTGAATGGGAAGGGTCAGCTGCGCATCTATAGGTACCTGGCACGCTTCCCTGAACCTGATCCAGATCACCGCATATTGGTTGCCTGGGACCCAGTGAGTTGGATTAGGCAATGGGGGCGTCAACGTGCATTTGGGGCTGTCAGCTTGGAGGTTACCTGGGGAGATGGGACATGGGCCTGGCACATGCCTGGGCAATGTCTATCAGGAGGCCACAGCAATACAGGACACTGGTTGATGTGACAAAGTGATGACCCAGCATGTGCTCCCAAACCTGACCTGACCTGCTGCTTATAGTTTACAGTTCTGGAGAGTTGGTGGGTCTGTTGAGCTTGGTGGTGACATGTGATTACACCATAGATCATCTGCATCCAAAGACCCACCAAAGGTAAAGTTCAGTTGCAGATTTTTGCAGAATTTAAAAACTTTGGACTGAAATGTCAAGATTTAGACCATGACTATCATAATTATAACCAAATCCCTATTTACAGCGTTTTTTTTTTTGTAAAAAGTGGTTTCAGGATTAAGTTTCTTTCTAAAAGTGAAACAAAGATTCCTCAGGTTTGAACAGTTGGGGGCAGAACAGATTCTCATATCAATTTGAAGCAAACACCCAAATTGTATGCAAAGTTAAATGACTTTATTATTCATTTTTGTTATGCACTCTCTTGTCTGTTCCCTTCTGCCCTGACATTCAAAGCTGCATTAAACAGAACTGTCAATAACGATGTTTCATCCAGTCATTTATTAAATACACACTACTCACAAAATAAACACTTAAAGAAGGCTTGGTCCATGACCTACTGCAGCCAGCCAGCAGAGGAAGCTTTAAATCTCTTAGCCACATTACAAGATGGTTGTTTCTTTGTCCATCTCGATATCAAGACATGTTTAAAGCTGAGCTACAGCAAGTGGTGTCATGTCAGCGGATATCAATTTAATTTTCCAACAATACATGTTAATATGATGGAAACAAATTTTGCTGAGTAAAAGTTGTGGCATCAGTATGGAGAAGTGACTTGATAAATACGTGACTCTCTTGGTATCAGAGCCATGAGAGCTGCGTATTCTTCACGGCCAGTTACATAATCAGTCTGAAGGAGAGGGATCTGGCACCCCATTTGGATCACAAGGTTTATGAACTCAGCTGTCAGGGGGTTGACATTCAGGGCAAAACCTGCTGCTGCTCCTGTGTGAAGGGATGGTAAAGAAGTCAATGTGCCACCCAGGGGAATCTGCATTAATGTTGGTCTATTTTTAAATAAATATCAGTCACAGGAAACACATGACTGGGTGCTCCAAATGCCACACACTCACACAGGCATAGTGATAACATGCCTGAAGGAACAGGACTTACCATGACAAAACACTATCCCCTCATTTCACAGTGTATCCAGCCACCTGCTGCTTCAGCTTACATCAAAATACGACATGGTCACTGCTACATGACAGTCGGAACCAAGGAATTTGAGTCTGTGTCTTAGCTTTTATGTGGAGAGGACAGAGCAGTGGATGTGGTAAATCAGAGAGAGAAGTAAAGGGGCCACAGATTGATCTCACAACTAGGCTGTCTACTTGGAAAACTAGCTTTCTGTGGGGTGTGGTCAAACCACAAGGTCAGGGGTTCCCATAGTTTGAGCTTGGTACCCCCAAATGGCTCTTCTAGGGACCTGGGACGTCCACTGAGTGTGTCTTTCAGGAGCAGCAAACCTCTACATGACAGCTCTCTGATGAAAGAATTTAAAGAATTATTTCAAATAAGACCCTGATTTCAACATAAATCTTAACCAATGGCTACATTTGTAATCAAACTCACCTTTGTTTATACAACTCCCCAATTCCAGTGAGGCTGGGACGTCATGCAAATAGTAAACAAAAACAGAGTACAATGATTTGCAAATCCTTTTCAACCTATATTTATTTGAATACACTACAAAGTCAAGATGTTTGATGTTCACACTGATAAACTTCATTAATTTTTGCAAGTATTCACTCATTTTGGATTTGATGGCTGCAATAAGTTCCAAAACAGCTGGGACAGGGGTATGTTTACTCTTTATTACATCACCTTTCCTTCAGACAACACTCAATAAGTGTTTAGAAACTGAGGACACTAATTATTGAAGCTTTGCTGGTGGAATTCTTCACATTTTTTTTGATGTACGACATCAGGTGCTGTAGTCCAGGGTCTCTGTTGTGGTATTTTGCCATTCATAATGCAACACATATTTTCAGTGGAAGACAGGCCAATCTAATAAACACACTATTTTACAACGGAGCCAAGCTGATGTAACACGGGGAGAATAAGGCTTGGCAATGTCTTCCTGAAATAAGCAGGGATGTCCCTGCAAAAGAAGTTACTTGGATGACAGCCAATGTTGCTACATAACTTGTACGTACCTTTCAGCGTTAATGGTGCCTTCACAGATGTACAAGTTACCCATGCCATGGGCACTAACACATCACCATACCATTACAGAGGCTGGAGTCTGAACTTAGACTGATAACAAACTGGATGGTCCTTTTCCTTTTTAGCCCAGAGGACACCATGTCCATGATTTACAAAAACAATTTGAAATGTGGACTCATCAGACCACAGCACACTTTTCTACTTTGCGTATATTCCTCTCATCTGGGCAAGGGCCCAGAGAAGCCTGATGCCTTTCTGGGTGTTTTTGCTATATAGTTTTTGCTTTATGTGGTAGTTTTAACTTGCACTTGTAAATATAGTGACAAATGTTAACTAACAATGGTTTTCCAAAGTGTTCCTGAGCCCATGTGGTAATATCCTTTTCAGAATGATGTTGGTTTTTCAAGTACTGCCACCTGAGAGATTGAAGGTCATTGACATTCAATGTTGGTTTTCAGCTTTACTGCTTAAGTGCAGAGATTTTTTGGTTTCTCTGAATCTTTTGATGATATGAACTGTAGATGATGAAATCCCTAAATTCTGTGCAATTGTACAATGAGAAACATGGTCCTTAAACTCCTCATACAGTTGATCCGAAAGTGGTGAATCTTGCTCCATTTTTGCTTGTGAATGACAGAACCTTTTGAGGATGCTCCTTTTATACCCATTCACGACATTCAGCTGTTTCCAATCAACCTGTCCAGCTGTGTAATATTCCAAACAGGTGTTTGAGCATTCCTCAACTTTCCCAGTCTTTTATTACCCCTGTCCCAGATTTTTTGGAATGTATTACAGGCATCAAATTCGAAATGAGTGAATAATTACAAGACATTTTATTAGTTTGATCATTAAGTTTACTGTCTTTGTAGTGTGTTTAACTGAGTATGTCAAAAAGGATTTACAAATCACTGTATTTTGCTTTTATTGATGTCCAACACTGAGTCCGAACTTTATTGGAATTGGGATTGTATGAACAAAAATTGATAAAATTCTCCATTTTGAATAATTTTGTACTTTTCTTTGCTTTTTGGGAAGCATCTCGCAACCCCCTCTCCGTGACCCCCTTTTTGTGACCTCCCTAACAGATCTCCACCACCGCCACCGCACAGATCATGATCCTTTTCTCAAAGCTAAACAGTCTTCCTGGAGCTGCATGACTGCAGATTTCAAGTCTTGGAAACAGAACTCTGAAACTCGCATTTGAGTAATGAGCTAATAAAAATGACTTTAAAGAAAACAAAACAAAAAATGTAGCCTGTCTTTAATTCTTAAACTTTTATTTTGAAGGCCTGTTCCGGGGAAGTGTAATTCCGCAGGTGTGACTCTTTTTACGCAGGTGAACCGGTCGAGATTTGTCAATGACGTCACCAGAGTGAAACGCGGATCCTGTCAGACTAAAAAAACGGGTTATCGATCTTCATCCTCCGTCAGTGGCTGTCTGCACTTCCTGCTGGGGATGACAGTTCATCTGTAGAGTAAGTAAACCTCGTTTTCCCCTCTGATTCACGGTGGAAAACTGCTCTTACAAGAGACGAACAGAAACCGAGAGGAGAGCAGAGAGTTCCTTATTTTCAGTGACTCTGAGCACAAGAGTACTGACTCATTTACAGACAGAAACAAGGAAATTTTGAGGACAGTAAGCGCTTTTTACCTGGAACAGAGAAATGTTAAACGTTGAAAATCATTTTGAGACAGGCGCTCTGTTTAAGAGCACATGGTGAAAAGAAATATCACTGAAAACTGTGTTTAGTTAGAACTTTATTTTCTGTATATCTATCTTGAGGAAAACGATGGGCACCAAGGGGCCTCAATGAATCGCCGAAGGTCATAAAAAGTTAATCAGATGAGTACACTTTATATCAAGCACAGCATATGAAATAGCATCAAAGTACTAATAAGCAGTGATAATACTAACCTATTCTTATAGCACCTTTTCAAAACGTCACCAACGATGGATTTAAGAAGTGCTTGAACAGATAGAATAAAGACAAAAACTCAGGACTTAATAAAATGAACATCCAAAATCTGGCCAAACAGATCAAGATCTACAAATCAAGCAAAAGAGTGAGAACAACATGGAAACATGAAGGGTCATCAAGGGTAAAGCAAACCAGATAAATAAAGATGTTAAACAGGCAGTTCTTGAAAGACAGCCTAACTATTAAAAATGAACAGTTCTTTCCCTTTATTATTTAGATTGCTGTACTTTGACTACTTGGAGGAACTTCAGTTAAGTAAGAAGGATATACCTCTAAAGGATACTTCTAGCAGCATGTAAAAAGTGCCTAACAATGAAATCTGCACTGAAGGGTTTTTGTCAATATTGTAGTTTGACTTTTCACAAAATGATGCAAACAGCACAATGTCTCGTGTCTGTAGCTGTGTAATTTTAACTAAAGGTAGGATCTTAAGCAGAATGTTGAAACATTTATTGACAATATGGGACCGAACATCAGGAATGCCCTGTGTCTGACATTGTTGACACAGAAGATATGCATAATTAACAGGTAATCCAGAGGAAATAATAAGAGAATTTATAGGATATTGGCACTGGTTTAAGTAAGGGACTGTCCACATGAAGACAGTTTCATTTTTTTTTATTGCAGTGGCATTTCATCCACACAGATCAGGTTTTTTGGGACCCTGAAAACCCATTTTTGAAAATAGGTCCCAGAGGGAATAAATCTCAAAGTACAACCCTACGTTTCAGTCTGTACAATAAATACTCACATTTTTAGAAATGATAATCTCATAGCCCTGCCTCTTTCTTAAACCTTATGCGCTAACCCTGACAACAGTAGAAATAATGGTGAAGTACAGTGTTGTGTTGCTGCAGAAGCTCATTATGGCCTTTACAGCAAAATCTTTTGCTTCTCTACTAACACTGTGAGCAACAAAGGGACATGGAGAACAGCATAGATTAGTGTTTGTTGACATCTCACATGTTTTATGAACATGTGAGATGTCAACAAACTATTTGGTTTTGGTTTATGTTTTCAGCAACATTGCAGCACTACTTACAGACTTGTCATATACGCGACAGTGTTTTTAGTGTTTTTATGTGGACGGACACATTTCTTGAAACAATGCCGTTTACAGAAAATGTTTTAAAAATGAAAAGCCTTCATCTAAGTGTGGACAGGGCCTAAGATCTTCTCAGTTCCCATCCCTACCTAACACACATTTTCTTTATAGTGTTACTTGTGCTGTCTTTTTTGAGAATATTACTTGCACAGTTCTTGTGCCCTTTTTTAACTCCTTGTACAAACACAATGGATTTTAAATCCCAGAAATGAAAGATTATTGGCAAAGGTACTCATTCTGATGCATAAACACCTAAAAAATAAACAAAAAACTCACAGTATCAGTACAAGTGAGTGATAATCTGTTGAATGGAATTTTTGAAACCATCTGTGTCTTTGACATGAAAAGAGCCTGACTCTTTCAGTTTCGGGTCAAAAGAGAAATACTCTGTTTTAGCTTGAGTGTTGGTGAGGTTCCTTTTTTATGCAAAAAAGATTTCACTTCCCTGTTTCAACTGTGACTTCCTTGTACTTGCTGTTTTTTTCTAGTGTTATTTGTGTCGGTGTACGTACAGGAACATTATTTCCATTGGTCTACTTGGAAACAAACAATCCGGACAGCAAATGTGGTGTGAATTTGATTTACATCTTCAGGTTTTGACCAGAAACTTTATCAAGATTGAGAGTCTGGATGGAGGAAAATTCAGCTGTAAGACATGAAGATGAGTAGTGAATTCTTAATTGGGTAAGAAAATGATTGCCTTAACAGATGATACTCTACTTTCACCATTGAATTATGTAGAATTTATAATGGCAAAGAAGAAATAGGTTAATAATTTCTTTCCTAGAATTCCAAGCAGTGAAGGTATGGCTTTAAAAGAGTATTTTGACCTTGTAAAAAATGTGTTGAATTTTTGGAGTCTATTGATTCAAACATCAAGATTTTCAAAGGACCTCTTTCACAATACATGTAATTTTGCCCACAGCCCAATTTTTTGTTTATTGTGTGGTATTTGTAGTACACCCAGAGACTCCCAAGAATATACCTTTAGAAAATCCAAAAGTCATCCAGGGCCTGTACTATGACCTATTTTATGATCATTGCCATAGGTGTGAGCCAGGGTGCACACTTTACCCCAAAACTTACTCAAACACAAATAATAAATCATCAAATTGGGTCAAATCACCTTCACTGAAGTCTGGTGCATCTTTTGAAATCAAATGTAAAGCTAAGTATTACAATTGAAAGAAGTTATTGAATTTTAACTGGAAAAAAAATAGTTTTTTTTATGATTTTTTCAACAAATTCAATTCTTTGGAGATGTGTCTGACCAACTTACAGTTGCTGTACACCTAAAATACTTACAAATTATTTGGCCACATATATATTCTCAAAGTGGGAAAAAAATCATCAAATTCTGAGACCGGTAAAGTTGTTCAATTAACAGGTTGGGTTACTGTGGTAGAATCAGGATACTGTTCCATATCTTGTATATCAGGGAACCTTTAAAGATTTGTTCAGAATTCATCCTTTAAGTATGATTTCTTTTAGAATTTGAATGCTAGATTCAAAACAAACATTTCACATGAAATGTTATTCATACAATGTTTGGATTCAATTTGACAAGAATGCATCAGATGATCCTGTGAAGGCATATTATTGTCTCTGTCCTGCTGGAAAGAGAACCTCTGGCATGTGTGCACATGTTGCATCTGTAATCTATTATTTGGGATATTATAAACATTTTCAAAATCAGAAACCCCTACAACCATACACAAGCAAATTCAAAGACTCCATTCTATGAAACAACCAGCCAATCATACATCTTATGGATTTCTCAGATCCCCTTTCCCTCACTATAGTTCCAGTCCACAAATTAAAATTGTCCAAGCCGTTGCTATGCAAAAAGACACGAAGGCCATAAAACAGATTACATGTATATATAAGTACTAGAAACAGAAATTGACAGAAGTAATGTTTATGTATTGCTGTCATTGTAGATATATACAATCTGATTACAACAATCCAAAACTGCATCGGTTTTTACTTGTATCAATGGCTCATTATTATCTCATCACAAAGGCATAATATACAGGCCCTTTGTGGCTGTTCAATATTAAAATGAATAACATTTCATGTGAAATGTTTGTTTTGAATCTAGCATTCAAATTCTAAAAGAAATCATACTTAAAGGATGAATTCTGAACAAATCTTTAAAGGTTCCCTGATATACAAGATATGGAACAGTATCCTGATTCTACCACAGTAACACAACCTGTTAACTGAACAACTTTACCGGTCTCAGAATTTGATGATTTTTTTCCCACTTTGAGAATATATATGTGGCCAAATAATTTGTAAGTATTTTAGGTGTACAGCAACTGTAAGTTGGTCAGACACATCTCCAAAGAATTGAATTTGTTGAAAAAATCATAAAAAAAACTATTTTTTTTCCAGTTAAAATTCAATAACTTCTTTCAATTGTAATACTTAGCTTTACATTTGATTTCAAAAGATGCACCAGACTTCAGTGAAGGTGATTTGACCCAATTTGATGATTTATTATTTGTGTTTGAGTAAGTTTTGGGGTAAAGTGTGCACCCTGGCTCACACCTATGGCAATGATCATAAAATAGGTCATAGTACAGGCCCTGGATGACTTTTGGATTTTCTAAAGGTATATTCTTGGGAGTCTCTGGGTGTACTACAAATACCACACAATAAACAAAAAATTGGGCTGTGGGCAAAATTACATGTATTGTGAAAGAGGTCCTTTAATGCAACTTTCAAAACTCAGTATTTGTTTATTTTTTTAGAAGATGACTATAATGTGGACAGTCCGTTTTCTTGTCTTAGGTTTTGTGTCATTGTAAATCATAACAGACTTGATTGTTGTAAGTGCTGTTTGAGATGAAGGTTGTATAATAATCAAATGGGAAAAAGTGCCTAAAAAATTTGCATCAATCAATGATAAGTGATATATGATAGGTCAACATATGTGCAGTTTTTTTTTTTTTTTTTTTAAAAACATTGTAAAAAACTCCTTTTGAAATGAACATAATAATTTTCTCTTCCCATTAGCTTCACATCTATGGTGCAAAACAGTCAAAATACCAAAAAGTTTGACAACTGTGTTAGTCACGTTGAGCACTTTTCCTTTCTAATATCTCACCATCTGTCTGTGTTTTAAATATGTGAACTGTACATCTTAGTGTGACTTCAAGGACAAATTTCTGAGCTGCTGTGATGGAGGAAGCATACAGTGAGCTGTACCGGCAGTTTCTTAACCTGAGGTCACTCTGCTTGAGACAGGCAGCTCTGTTACATCAACTCACAGCCGCTCTACAGAAACAGCAAGGTAAACATTGTAAAACTACAGTGAATCCAGGGCATACATCAGCTTATTTTTAACAAAGAGTTTAAAAGCTGTGTCTCTGTAGGCATCACTGTTCCTAAAGGAGAGAGTGATATGGTGTCCATCCCCATCCAGTGCAGTCAAGACATCCCTGTTTGTCACCATGAAGAAAAGCCCCATCAACAAACAGCCAGCGCACTCATCCCTGCTGTGAAATGTTGCACCAATGTGCCATCCAGAAATGTTGAGATTTTCACTGACCTTCTTGCAGAGGATATGTCCAAGCTTGGTGTGGGTCAACCTCCTCAGAAAAAAGATGATGGGAACTTTGATCAACAGGTTGCGCCCCTTGTAAGCGTGGACTTCTTAAATTTGCAGGAAGCCTCTTTAAGAGTCCCAAGAACTCTGGGCCTAGCAGATCGATTCTCTGGGGACAGGACAATGCGCAATGTGACAGTAAGTGTTCTTATGCACCGTGATTGGTTTTGACCTTGTTTCTCTTTATCAATCTTAACTCCTTGTTCTCTCTGTGTCAGATGCCTGCATCGGAAGATCGCACCCCAGTTGGTGACTTGTGGCCGTCTGGTGGAATAATGATGTCAGACATGGCGCTGCAGTCTCATGTTTGTGAGTTCTGTCAGGCGGTTTTCCCTGGGGATACAACCACCAGAGGAGAGTTTCTGAGACACCTTTACACCCATGTAACCTAAACTGATCTGTTTTCTCCTTTGGTATTAGTTCAGTGTAACTGGGATATATTGTTATGATGTGGTATCACTTTGCTGACCTAATCACCGAATAACAAAACAAACTGAATACCTGCAAATCTGAAAAATGTTTATATTTTATTTTTAGAATTTATGACCATTAGTCCTCAAAAAGTAAAAAGTCTTGAATAGTAAACATTTATACGTTCTTAAATTCTAAGTTAAGTAAGTTAAGTTCTTAAATGTCTCATATTTATGCTCCAAATTCCCCCAAGGGAATTAATAAAGTATCTATCTATCTATCTATCTATCTATCTATCTATCTATCTATCTATCTATCTATCTGCTTTCTTTTTATCTTATTAATAAAAGATAAAAGGTAAATAAATAACAACCGTCTCCAGTGTAATAGATCTTGCATTGTTAGCACAGTGATGCCTTGAGCTTAACCCGCTAACATGATGAAAACATGCTAATGAGCCATCGTTGTCATGTTACTTCTTTTTTTTTTATGCCAGCGGTAGTTCTCCATCCTGACTCAAGGGTGAACTGATCAAATTTTGCAGGTCAAAGGTTAAGTTCTCTGTTACTTCAAATTTTGTAAGGAAAATACATTTTTTGCGATGCACTAAGAGATTGTGTCAAATTCTGCATTAACTTAAAGGTTGGGAAGTCACAGTGACCTTGTATTTTGTGAGGGCACAGTGTACTGTACTATAGCTTATTGGGGGTTATACCTTCTCTAAAGCATTGTGCTACACTGTGACTATACTTTTGTCCTTTAAACCAACACTATGTAGTTTTTTTCCACCCTAATATAATATTTCTAGAGTCATTGTGATGGTACATGACCTTACAACAGGTTGAATGACACCTCTGTCATGGTCTGAGGGGGTCTGTATCGTCTTCACTGGCACAATGTAACTTCGATGTGGATGGTAGGAACACTTTCACACTAAAAAAAACTACAAATTTTTACTGCTTTGACTGCTTTATGGCATACGTCACTTCCCCCTCGAGGCGAAAGCTAAACATGGAAAAAGGAGAATATAAAGCAGTGTCTGAATTTTTAAACAGATTTAATGAACAGAATTAAGTTTAAAGTAAATATGCACTTATTTTCCTAATGCAAATAGGGACCTCTGGCTCACACTTCTGCATAGTAGGTGGCGGTAAAGCTCCTCTGACATTGGATGCGACCAGTTGTTAAACAAGAAGAAAAAGAGGAAAGCTAATTGTAGAGTTGTTATCATGGCGGAAGCAGTAGAAAACCCAAAGAAAAGAAAAGTTTTATCGGAGGAGACAAAAAAAAGAAAGTGGGAGAGTAACAAGCTACATGCCCGGACAGGGTTAAAAATTGGCCCGGTGTTCACTCGCTGGCGTGAGCCGAAAGACGAGGAGGGATGTCTGACCGATGCCAATTTGGACATGTTGGACTTTTAAGTACATGATGATTTATTCGAAAAGAAACATGATCAGACTGTACCTTATCAGTCCACATGGTTTATTTGTCTCTCGGGATGTCCTGTTGACTCGCTTCTCCTCCCTCTGTATGTCAACAAATGCATGTTGGTGTGAGGCGCGGTGCTTTACGACCGTGCAGTTACACTCAATGTCCATAGAGGCCCCTAGAGAACTAATTAAATTAGTTGGTGGAGAAAATTAGTTTTTTTTGTCCCTCTAATTTTCCAGATCATGTCTCCTGAAAAAAAAAAAAAAAACGTGTGACCAATCAAGCATAATGTTTGTTGTTGAATATTCAACAAATTAAAGAGGGGTTCAACTGAAAGCTTTATCTTTATTAGAAAATATGATTCAGGAAAAGGAAATGTCCTAACTATTAAAATAAAGGTTGTTTTACATGGACATGTACATGGTATGCCTTGAGATATTGGCCTAATCTTTGGTGTGCCTTGGGCATAAAAAGTCAGACTAACATAAGACTGTAAGCTGGCACAGGCAGACAACTTAAGATGCCCTGATTTCACACTTGAGGAGCATCAAAACTAAATAACATGACAAACATCCTCCCAATTGACAGGCTGTTGAAGCTGCAAGATTTCTGCTCTTTTCCTCTGCTATAGCAAAAGCGTATTTTGTAATTTCAACATACTTTTATCATGTTAATTTAGAAATTCACAGCAACTTTCTACTTTTTCATGCAGTACACTTCTAAACCAAGCAGACTAACACTGTATTAACCCTTTGGGTCACAGGGGCCTGGAGCCTATCCAACATTGGGTGAGATGTGGGGTACACCCTGGACTTACAGTAAAGAGACAGACAACCATTCATTCACTCTACCACACCTAAGGGAAATTTAGAGTCACAATCAATCTAACAAGCATGTTTTTTTGTCTGTGAGAGGAAGCCAGAGTGCCTGGAAAATATCCATTCTTACACAGGAAGAACATGAAAACTCTACACAGAAAGGTCCTGACCAATGTGGGGTTCAAACCAGCAACCTTGCTGCTGCGAAGCATGCGCACTACCTGCTGTGCTACAACCCAAAATTTTTCAATAAAAAATGTACTTTGAATCTCAGATGAGACAAATGCAGAATGAAAGAAACAGAATGGACAAAACAAAAGTGTTTAAAAAGAACATTACACAAACTCCAAGATGACATGCATTTTATTTTACTTAATCGTAACATACATTTAGTTTGTTCTTATGAAATTCAAAAAACAAGACAAATAAGTTGAAACCTTGGGAAAACAACAGAACTCAAATTGAGCTCAAATTGTTAAATGAAGGCTGCACAGTGCTGCAGCAGGTAAGTGCTCATTCTTCTCAGCAAGAAGGATGCTGGCGCAACTTCCTGAGTCAGCCAGGGCCTCTGTGTGTAGTTTGCAGGTTCTCCCTGTGCATCTGTGGGTTTTTCTCCAAGCACTACAGTTTCCTTCCTGGGACCAAAAACATGTTCATTAGGTTAAGTGGTGACTCTTAGTTGCCTGTAAGTTTCTGTGTTTTTTAATGTTTATCTGTCTCTCTATGTTGGGCCTGTGATTTGCTAGTGACCAGTCAAGAGTCGACCCTGCTTCTGGTAATTTCAGCTGGGATAGGCTCCAGCCACCTCAACTGTGAGAGAATGTGGTACAGGTAAAAGACTGATCAAGGAATGTTAAGCGGTACAGATAATGGATGAATACATGATTTGTTTTTTTTGTTTTGTTTTTTTTGCAATTTGTCATTAAGGAGAGGGCAGTAGGCTCTAAAGCTTGACATGCAGAGAGTCAGTGATCTGGACATCCATACAGATGCTAATGGTTCTGTGTTACACAAACAGAATCTGCCATTAGATAGATGTGGTTAGAGGTTTTGTAATTCCACAAATGACCTCACTGAGGTTCTCTGAGGGCTTAAATTGTTTATCTTTCTCTCCTGTATAGTCAAAATCATGCAAGTGAGTATTTGTGTGCACATAAGTGTGTGTGATTATGTGTGAGCGCTGATGACACCCCTGGTACAGGTGAGTCATGCCTGATTCGAGGCTGTGTGCTACAAAAAAGACGACAGCAGAGGTGTTGCTGGCTGTGTGACGCAGCTCCCTCAGCCTCTTCCACACATCCAAGTACAGCCAAGAGAAAATAAAAATCATTCTCAGTGGAAAATAAATGAAACACACAGTGGCTTTAAGAAATAAAATAACATTTATTGAGATGTAACAAAATAAATAATCTTTTTTGCAACATAATAAACAGAGTACTAATGCTCAAGACAGGCAGGTGTAAGTGATGCACAGCAAGCTACCTCACTCACATACTTATCAAGTATACCAAAATTGTAACCTTTTAAAACATATTTAACATGAAAACTGTCATTATATAAAGTCTGTGAATTTCTGAATGTTTAATTTTCTTAAATTCATAAGTTAGAGGAAGGTTAGACCCCCGAATTCACTCATATGTGTCCACTGGGTCAGAGGAACAGTCTCATTGATTTTCAGTCACATAAGGTTTCCTTAGTGTTTAGTTAAGACTAAAGATATCATCCCAATAACACAAAATTATTTCTTGAGATTCTGAATGTAACATCCTCAAAGGCTGATCAATAGTACAGATTTTGAGAGAGCAACCTCGCCGCTAAAGCATCCTTGAGCGAAACACTGCAGCTGAACCTGGACCCTGATGTCAACACAGTGAGAGGCAACTGAGAGACAAGCTTTCACAAAGCATTAATTTTCTAATTTCATGCTGCTGGGTATCAAACAGGGGTTCTGAGTACATTTTCACATAATTAAAGAAAATGAGAAGCCTCATTTCTTACAAACACCTTGTCAGCTGCTTGTGACACCAGATGACAGAAACGAGAGGGAGTAAGAGAAGTCCCATGGCTTTATAGCTCATAAAGCTCAGTATGTCTAAATCTTGACTCGTCCGCCTACATGGACTTAAGTTTCCTTTAGATCTGGATCCTGTAATATGTCAGACTCACATCAATTCATGTATTTGTTTCCTGAGAGTGAGGAGGTGCTCAGGACATCGAAACACTCTTTACATGTGGTCATTTTCTAAAAACAATTAAAAAATAATTATAAAAGGGTCCAATAAACTGAGTTTCTAGACCACAGAGCTAAAGCAAAATACTGTAGTGAGCTAGGAGAGACATTTTCTAAAGTTGCAGTGCCCCCTGCTGTGTATTCATCTGAAAGAAGTGGCACTTCAACACTGCACTCCGACAAAAACAGCTACTTTACTGAAACGTTTTTTATGCTCTTCACATAGAATTTAAAGAGATGCAGTCAATGTATCTGAAAAGCATAATAAAAAAAGAGTCATATATACTGAGTTCAAAGTCAGACCAGAATGCTCTAAACTAGTGTTTGGTAATCACTGAGGGTTTCTGTCTCATTTCCTGATAAGTTCTGACTTTTACTGGATTTATTTTGAGTCTTGATGTGGATGATGCGGGCGCAAATGAAAAAACCTGCTCAGCAGTCGCCTGTGTTGCTGAGTACAGTTTATGAACAGGACAGACAACAAGTTTCCTGATCACCACCCTGTGTTTTCATTTCCCTCGATGATTAGAGTCATCTTTGGTGATGCAGGGGCTCATGCTCCTACATGCTGTTATCGAGCTCCGCCTCTCCACCTTAATGTCAAAATCTGCAGAGAGAGGTCATATTTTAGAGAAATAGAGAAAAATATGTTATGATACACTTTAGAGTTACAGCAGCTAACAAAGCCATTAGCATATTCAATTGACATTTTGTTTTTAATCTTTGATGCATGAAACCTCTGCTGGTGGGTAGGTGTCAGACACAGCCATTAATTTTTGTAACAACAACATTTTAAAATTTTATTAAAAACACTTTTGATGGGCATTTGACAACTTAATTAAAGCAAGATGAGTTTTTTAGGTGAGAAAAACCCTCTCTAATGAAATGTACCACCAAAGTTAAAGCAAACTAATAGTCTCTCACAGGAGGTTTAAATCCACAATATCTGATTGGAAAAAAAGAAAATATGTAGATGGGCTGTCGGCTCCAACGACACTGTGCACTATTCTTGTTTTGAATAAAGGACTTTGACCTCCATAAGGTGTGTTTACTTAACAGTGTATCAATATTTTTGTTTCATATGCAATTTGTATTCTTGTCCTGACAGACTCTCTGCATGTTTGTGTACAAGCATCCATGGCGACTGAAACAGAGCATATAATGTTGGAGTATAGTGCTGATAAATCAGAAGTGGTCAATCATGAGTTGTAAATGCAATTACTTAAAAAAAGAGGATACATTAGAGGAGTTTAAATACTGCTGAATAAGTAACTTTGCAGTGCAGTTGGATCAGCCTGATTTAATGTCTGTAATCAGACATTAAATCAGAGTCCTTTGTAGCAGGAAGAGGTGGGAGCTACGAGCATGATGACAGCAGGAAGTGAGTGCTCTTACAGTCATTAGCATAAATGCTAACAGCTTCAGTAGCAGTTTTATCAGATCTGGACAGTATTTTTTTAACAAATGAAAAACAAATAACGAAAACTTCTCAATAGAAAGAATATCTTTCTTCTTCTGATGACGTGTTGGTGAGAATTTGTTTCATGAAGTAGCTTAGTCTGTCGTTTACATCGTGGTAGTAGTGCCTGCCTTCTACATTATCTGATTTTCCCTTTATGAATGTGACTGATTGAACGACCATCCAAACACCTGCAAGAATATGCTTTTGAAAGGTTCTGCCCACTCCCAAACACTTTCTATGGGCTATATGGACTTGTTAGATATATTGAAGGGTGGATCTGGTGTGTCAGGTTACTTAATAAGAGGACAGGGGCAGAGGGCTTGCAGTCTGTACCAATCTGATGTGTAGTTACATTTTTGAGGGGGTGCACATCAGGCTACATGAATACACTATTGCACTGAGTCAAGGCTACCTGAACCAGTGCAATAGTTTATGACACAGAAGTTTAGATCAGGCTTAAGCAGTGCAGCTTCTGGTCGCAGTTCCTGCTTCCTCGTTTAGCAGTTTTTTACGTAATGTCTTGTAATTTCATGGCAACTATAAACATGTCTTGTCTAGTCACAGCAGCTCTGTCAGTGCAGTTTAACCAAGATGGAATATCACTTTATATGCAAGTTAAAGTTTCTCTAACTTATAAAAACATAGGAAATATTCAATGTTATGAAAGTAGCTGAAAATACATTTTTTATGAAAAATCTCTTATTTCAATTGTTTATGACTCTTTTTTCAAATTTTAAACAAAGGAATATACAATATTTATTTATTTCATAGTTCAGTGTTTTTGTTCATGTCTTGAAAAGGCCGAGAGGTTTTGGACTGACAGCAACTCGTCATTTCAATTTAAATTTAATAAATTGTCCCTTTAAGAATCAAACAAACAAAAGGAAAACAATGAGAGCAGTAACTGACAGAGGTGAGTGATCCTGAGACCATGATGGATCTTTTTTTACATCTGTAACAAACTTGTGAGCTGCCAGTCAACAGAATAATTTTAAGAACATTGCATCCTTAAGCTTTAAATGTAAGACTGTTTTAGCAGTGTCTACCAATGGCTCAACAATGAGTTTTGAGCAAAGGATAGATGTATAAGATTCACAGCGATCAATATAAAATCAGTTCTTAAGACCTTTGAGTAACACTGCTGGGAATTCAGCAAGAAACTCTCCCACATGGAGTGAAGTCATCATGACAAACCCAAGCTGTTTAATATCAAAGAGTGTCCACATTACACATTTCTCTGAGTCAACAAATCAGTGAACAAGACACATCAAATAAACCTAACAAAAATTGTTTTTAATGTGTATTTTTGCTTTGAAAAGATGTGGATTAATAAGTCTGCAAGACAGGGTATGAATACATTTAACTGATAAAAAGCACGTTTTTTCTCAGTAAAACACTGTTTCTTAGGTCACTGTGATTAAAGATAATTTAATACGTTTTCAGTAATGTACATGAAAAAACATGAGGTTAGATTTGCATGATGTTCAAAAATGATTTCTTGGCTTTATTAACTTAAGATAAAATATGACAGGAAACAGTGACTTTGACAGGAAGTGAGATTAAGTTCTGATTAATGAGAGACACAGACGAGGGAAACTTGGATGAGAGAGACAGAAAAAAGTGAGGGAGATTAACGTCAGAGATGAAACATATGTCATTTTTTTTGTTTCCGCAGTCCTTTCAGTGGAGGGAGAAGATGTAGAAAAAGACTGTGCCATTTCCCTGCCCACAGGTTTTATTTTTGTACACTGTCGCTTGGTGAGTCAATGCAACGCCCCTCCAATTACCTCCCACTCCCTCGCCCCCACGCCCCATCCATCCCGCCCTTCAGCCCACGCACCTAACACACTCTGACGTCAGCCGTGGCTGAGGGGGGGGGGGGGGCTCAGATTCTGCCGCCCACAGAGAACTTCCTATGCTCCCCCCCCCCCCCCCCCCCCCCCCCCCCCAGCCCGCCCCCTCATGTCTTTGCTGGCTTCCTTCTCACTTCATCTGCTCGGCTGGCTATTACAGCACAGAACTTGTTCAAATCACTTGCTTTTTTTCTTTGAGCAATGGGCTGTAATGCATCATAAGAAATGCCATGCTAACATGGTATTAAGGAAGTGTCATAACAGTGTAAGCAAGCCCCCCCATCCTCTTCTCCTTCCTCCCTCTCTCACTCTTTTCCTCTCCATATATCGCTCTCCACCTCCTTCTGTTTCCCCGACTAACTTCTTTGCTCTTTAATTTGCAGTCTGGTGAAGTTCAGCTGTGCATGGTGGGAGGCGTCACTGAGTCTGACTCACAAGAGTTCAAACTAGAGAGCGATAAAATATTCATTGTCAGGAGAGGTTAGGGAGTCTCTGTCTGTCATTTTCAATCAACCTCAACATCAGCCTCATATCCAATAATTACTGACAATTATGTAAAATCGACTTACTATTAACCGTTTGGGTCATGTGGTTATCTTCTACAATGCAGAAAGTGAGATGGAAAGATTGACATGATTTGTTGTTTATTTGTTAATAAAGGGTAAGTCTGCAACTTCTTAGCTGATCTTAGCATTATAAACAGAATGACACTGCTAGCTTATTCTTGTCTGATTCAAAAACAATTTTTTGCTAGAAATAATCACATCTGACTAAACAGTAAATGGTCTTGAGCTAAAACAGGGCTTTAAAAAAAACAAAAACAAAAACAAAAAAACATCTGACCACTTTTAGACAATTTTTACCCTGTAGGTTACACTTAGCCATTCACACCTCATTCACACAGTAATGCTGGAGGCTGCTGTCTAAAACTGTCCATCAATATCAGCTTATCAGATATGTATACTGTCATGCCCATTTACACATAAGTGACACAGCAGATAGGGCAATTTGGGGTCATGGGTCATCCCCTAGTACACACTGCCATGGGATTGCATTACTTATTTAATGAAGATTTAAGTTAAGTGAAGTGAAGTAAAAAAATTGCCTCCAGGCAGGAAACAGCTGGTTGCACGCAGTGTTAATTTTGACAGCACTTTTAATTTAGTTTTAGTTATAGTCTTTTGCCAAAAATATCTTTTAGTTTTAGTCATAATTTAGTCATCTAAATTGTTTTAATTTTAGTCTAGTTTTAGTTGATAAAATTTCCAACATTTTAGTCGACAAAATCTACTGTTAATTTAGTCGACTAAAATATGAATTGTAAAGTGTAAGGCATTTTTATGTTCCCTTGAATTTCTGAAGTCATGTTTTACACTTGGATCTCGCCACCATGAAGCTAAGGCAGTTGTGATTGGATGTCCCTCTTAACTCATCCAACTTTTCCACACAACCAAAGTAGCTGTGATTCCTAACTTGTCTGTACTTTCTACATGATGAAATTAGGTCTGATTGAATTTAGTCTCTGTCAAACATTTTAGCCTAGTTTTTATTTGTTAATTTAGTTTTAGTTTTTGTCAATGTACACTTGTTTTTTGTAGTTATAGTCTAGTTTTCGTCAGGGAAAAAAAGATTGTTGACGAAAACTATGACGAAAATAATCAGTCAACAAAATTAACACTGATTGCATGCCACAATGCAAATAAATTAATAAATTAAAGATGTATTCTGAAAAATGTATGTGCTACGTCTGACTTTCTCATGTCTTGAAAGCTTTTGGTCACATAACCCGTGTGGAGGGTTGGAGGGCAGAAACTTTCCAGCTATCACATTGGCCACTGAATGGAGCTGCAGGATGGGCTTTTTATTTTTTGGGCACTTTAATGTGATACGTCTACACTGATGACCACTGCAGGAAAACAGATATTTAGGGTAACTATAAGTTTTGTCCACTTTAAACATTACAGAACACTGTTTAAGTCACTATGACATGGCAAAGTTCAAACCAATATTTCACTTCATTGGTGATAACATACCATTAGTGTTGAGATTCCCCTCACACTGCAGACAGGCGGAAAGCCTTCAAATTAAGGATAGCCTTATCGATACTCCTAAAATAAAGTTTGGAAGTGTTATTTCAGTCAGTTATGTCTCCCATTTAATAATATAGTATTGTATTTTCTTCCTGCAACTGGAAGCTTGAGGTCTGGTATGCAGAGTGGCAGCATTATTTAGTGTCAGCCCTCATACCATTTTCAAACATAGGACCAAGTTCTGTGAGACTGGTGAAGACAAAGACAAACTGCAAATGGGACATCCCAGGAAGACAACACCCCTAAGAGACTGGTTGCACATTACATACATTACTAACTGGGAAAATAACTGACTGAATTCACATTTCCAAACTTTGTATGAGGAGTATATTTCTAATGTGTCAGGATCAGCAATGCTTCTGTTTGGACGCATAGCTGAGTGCTAATAAGCTTACATTAGCTTATTAACGTTAGTTAGCCATATTATCAGTATCACTGTCAGCTGTTACTTTTAGTCAGTGTTCTTAGGCAACAATTTTATTAAAACAACACTTTATGTCAGGATTAGAAAAGTCCATTCACAGCTGCTATTTATTGTAACCACAGTGGAGCAATAGACCGTTCCTCTCTAAGTTCTTTCTGAAAAGAGGTTCTATAGAAGTTTAATATGGACTTGTCACCTCATCAGTTAAGGACTTGGTTCCCAACCTGGGGTCCGAGCCACCCCAGAAGTCGTACCAAAGAGTCTCAGGGGGGCGTGGGGCTCTCTGATATCTAACTCTATGCATCCAACCCTCTCTACAATAAAGAAAAATTACAAAATAAATAAATGAATAATTGAAAAATTTGTATTACCTTTATTTTTTGCCACAATAAACAAACAAACAAATTAATTTTAAAGTTTTAATGTTTTAATGTGCTTGTAAAATGATTCGCACAGACCACATTAGCAGTTTCCTTATTCCAGTCATTGTGCCATGCTAAGCCAACTGGTTTCTAGCTTGTGCTTTGGTCTGTTTCCACCAAGTGTTCAGTTTGGTTTGACACAGTTTTATACAGTTAGTACAATAAAACACTCATTGCTGGCAATTCCACAGCCAACTATACTCTTTAATGGAAGAGTACAGTGTGTCTAGTCCCACCCTCTGAGGTAAGATCAGTTCACATGGTACAGAGTGCAAAAACTGTAGGAGGGTATGGATACGTGATTTTGGTACTCTTCTCAATGTTTGAAAGAAGAAACATCAAATAAATGTGCACCATTCTGAGCAAAACTGGACCACTTGGTGAAAACACATATAGGACTACAAGTGGTATACTCCATTAATTTTATTGCAAATTAGTGTGTTTTGAAAAATAAATAACTTTGACACTCTGAAATGGTCAAGCAAAGTTGCAAACAAAGTTTTGCAACATTTACAACAAACTTTTATTCTGCTTCCATTATTGAGCACATAATATAATTTGGTCATTATTGGAAAAGTCACCTGTGGAGTGAGGTCCTTCTGAGCCCAGGCTGAGCTTGCCAGCTCGATCATGTGACACTAACCGAGCCAACCGCAGCCCTTCATCCATAAGCGTCTGTTGTATGAGATGGCGACTCCAGTTGGCAGGGTTGGAGGTGTCAGTGTGGGGTCGGGGGGATGGAGACTGGTTACACTGTGAGCCGATGTCTGCATTGGGCAGAAAGAATAGGTGTAAATGTCCGAAAAAGTTATGGAAGTTCTTAAAGACTCTTACAGGATGAAGTCTGAAGAAGAAATCACATTCTCATTGACAAAATAAGTGTTTACCATGTGACACACTCTCGAGGCTTTCTGTGGATAGGCTGTCATCATCTGCCCTCTGGGTCATGCCCTCCGAACCCTCCACTCCAAGGAGAGATGATACGCTTTCAGGCACAATAACCTAAAACACATGACTGTCATTTCAGTGCTGTTAGACCACTTCAGATCACTGACAAGTGACCTGAACATTGGCTTTGTTTACACACGGGGCAGTGAGCTTAGAATACCATGGACATCAGTAAGAAGTCGTTTGTGCCTCTGCAGAGACTCACCTCATGTCTTACTCTCTTTAGGGACAGGACGCTGTTTTCATCTGCATTTGTCCTGCAGGAGAACAGTCAAGTTCATTCAACATTAGAGGCAGGTTTTGGACCTTGGAAACAAGTTATTTAAAAAAAGAATTTTTACTCTAGTTTAGAAGAAGCTTCTATTTTACCCATTTCTTTAACACATTTCTGACCTTTGTTGCATTAAACACAACAAAATGTACAAATCAAAATTTTATTAAAATATTGTAATTGTATTATTGTTTTTGTTTGGGTGTTTTGTAAGAAATAGGCCTGCATTATATAAGAAAAACATGCAATTTGCAATACCATTGCTCAGTATTGCAATAATTTAACTAAAGCTATAGTGTGCTTACAAGTTACAACTAAATGTCTTATGCTATTCAACCTGGGTTACACAACACTTGAAGCAACAGCATGTCTTTCTGAAACTTAAAGAAATCCAGGGCACTTTCTCTAGGTAAATTACAGACAGCTTTTGCTGGCATTGAAAGGTGGGCAACATGGTCGTTATACCACCTTAACCACATTAAAGCAATTGAATTTAATTTATTCTGAGAAATTCAGACTCTCTTGATGTGTTTATTATGAAAGCTTATATAGCCATAATGATAAACTCATGATGCATAGTGCAGCCCTTGTGTCAAATAATGTGTTTGGTCTGATTTTTATTCTCTGATTTGAACAGAGATCTACTCTGAAGTATTTTGTCATAAACTTGAAAAAATACTTTACTATCCGTGTGTGTGCTCTCTTTAAGGAAACTGTTAATGAGGGACATTTGATCAGAAACAGTTGACATATGCTTTCTCACAGATTATATGTTAATGTTTTGAGTAACAAAGCAAACACTCAGAGGATTTCTGTGCAGTGAGTTCAGTTATTATGCTGAAGTTGCAGAGGCTGACGTTTGATTCCCATTGTGATCTGAACCCAAATCATTGGGACAAAAAGTACAGATGACTCATACAAAGCACCAGATGAGCTTAAGATCTGCTAAAAGATGATAAAACAAATGCTACAAAATGTTTACATCTACTTCACAATTATTTTATTACACAATAACGCTATAGTCTAGTTTATACAGGAGAAATGTAGACAATGCAGATGCTTGTCTCTGGAAAAGTGATTGCTTGTCTTCATAGAGGATCCCCCTACCTTGCATGCTTGAGTGTAGAGGTGTAGGCACATTTTCTCGCCACCTGTCGAGCCAATGAGAAGAGCTCCACCCTTCTCAGCAGAAGAGCATTGTCACGCATGCAGAACTGGGCTGCAGCTTCATTGATGATCAACTGAGGAGAAAGTGAGAGTAAAGGAGGAAAGGCCTGTGATATAAAGAAAATAAAGACTGCCCACTTTGTTTATAAAGTCCACTTATGCATGATTTAAGCTGCTGTTTACATGATGTGAGAGATTCAAACATCTCTATTAGTTTTGGCCTTTGGTAGTTTTACCTCATGATGCGTGAGCTGCTTCCCCTCTCTTCTTTTGGAGTCAAAGCGTCCATAGATGAGACTGTACTTCCTGATCTCTTCTTCTTTGTTTGCATCCTGTGAGCCCATTTTAAAGATGTGGCCCACAGTTTTTGCCATCTTTTTGTTCATCCTGAGTAAGGTTTTCACCTCAGTTGGGTCTGACCTTGGCATGGTCCTGAGAAGTCTCTCAACACTCTCCACAACTGCCCTTGTGGTCTCCGCGTCCAGTTGTCCTCCAGGCCACGCCGACAGACCTGATGGGTTGAAAGACGCGGAGGGGCTCGGAGATGTGGATGGACCCAAGGGGCACTGAGGACTGGGTGGCTCCTCCTCTACTCCAGATGCAGGAGTCAAGCCACAATTCCCATCAGGCTCTGGGCTGAGCCAGTGCGGGTCCATGGGGGACAGTTTTTCTCTATAGTGTGAGTCTGGCGGCTGTGGGGAGGCCTGGGAGCAGGGGCTTCTTGGGCTTCCACTGTGCATCGGGGTCAGACATGTCCTGTCCTCTCTCTCACACGGAGACCCCGGCTGTCCATTGCTCACTGACTTCCTGGGTCCGCCTGCTGGTCCACTTCCTGTCCCGTCTACTTTGAAGAGTGGGATCCCCCCTAAAGGAACATTAGAGACGGGCTGGCTGAAGAGGGCGGGGTTGGCTGCCCAGTCTCTGAGAGCCTTTTGCAGCCTACGCACATGCAGCGGCTTGGTGGCCATGCCAACTAGTGCCATGATCTCTAGGAACTCCTCCTCAGCTGCCTCACAGAGCTGCTGCACGTCGTCACCGCCCTGCTGGATGAAGGTTTCATAATAGGCCAGCAGGTTGGCCCTCTGCAGCACCCGATAGAGCTGCAGCTCCCCAAGCGTGCGTGGTAGAGACATGGCACACTGATCTAGAAAGTTAAGACAAAAGAAAAGAAACACATGGAACTGCAGCTGGGGAAATCCTTCATAAGTAGGTGCCTTATTCAAGGAAAGAAAATAAAATCTAGAAAGCACACAACTCTACATTAACTCTCATTTCTTCTATACTCATGAGCTATTAAGAAATAGACAATTATAGAGTAGAAAAGTTCTCCATTTACTTAGTATTTTGTTAACTTATAAGATAATTCTAACTGAAGCCATTTTAATCAATGAATAAGTGTAGAAAAAGCGCTTACCTTTTCCAGGTCAGGTAGTAAGATGGGCACAGTGGGACCCGTGTATTGACTGAAAGGTGCCTCTTCAACCACGCGCTGTCACAGCTCAGGTTGCGGAGTGAGACTGATAAAGAAATTATCTAATGTCGGCAAGACAAAGAGACAAAAGCACGTAACACTGAAACTGCACTTAAGTACAAATATTCGTATTTTAGGGAGTTTTTTCTTAATTTGAAAGCCGTCGTCTAGAGACGATAATACTGGGTCAGATGTGAGAATAAAAAGCGCGCTAAAAACACATCCTTATTTGTCCCTCATTCGCTTCTTACCCTGGTACCTTATGCCGAAAGCTTCACCGGCTCGGAGTGGCGTAGTAAATCCCCTTTGCGTATCGTAGCTCGTCTGAAATCACTGGCAGAAATCCTCCTCCGGCGCACCGTATTGGTTGCTGGCTGCCCTGTCTGTGTGGGCTGGAGAATGACGGGGGCGGACTGCAGCACGCCATCTGACCGAAAAAGAGCCTTCCTCTCCCGGTAGAGAGGCGGCTTTCAAATTGGAGATGTGGGTGGCGGTGGTGGGGGCTTGAAATTAACCCTCTGCGTCTTCAAGATTAGTCCTGTATGCAGAAGCTATAAGGGGGGGTTCCCACACATTTTTGTTTTGTCAGAGAGGACCTTAGATAGTCCGCAAACTAACAGCGTGTCTGTAACAGAGCTGAATAAATGTAGGACAAAAGTTGTTTACTGATCAGTAATTCCTTCTCTCGCCTTAAAGGGAGGTGGGTGAATATTTTGTTTTATAAGAACTTGTGAAAATCACATTTTATTTTTTATGCGTATTTCACCAGTTCATAAACTTAAAGGACAAATTCACCTAAATAATCCCAAATCAAGAGACACACTCACCCTCACCTAAGGGCAGTTAAGAGCCACCAATTATTGAACTGCCTTTTGCACCGCAATGTCTCCCCTTATGAGGATGTTTCAGTCTTGACTACGGTGGTGCAGGGATGACCATCGTGCTGGTTCTCTCGGCTGAGAGCCTATGGGATTTTTAACCGTGGTCTTGAGTCATTGCGGATAATAAGTTCTGTAGTGAACAGAAAAATTCTGAAATTTAAAAGTTTGTTTCTTTGTGATGTTTTGACGTAGGCCTACTAATTTAACTTTCATGATTTTTAAAACCTCAGCAAAAGTAAAAAGCTATAATTAAGATACTGAGGAACTGCAACATGGGGGGTCGACTTTGAAGCAGCAACAATATTTCCAACATATAATGTCACCTTGTGACCTCTTGCTTGAGAATTTCCTCTTAATCCAGTGATCTGTTCAAGATGGTCCTCACGACTTCATGGTTGTAATGGTGTGCCATTTTGCCCCCGGACATTTTTGTAGTCCTTGTTATCAGTTTACTAGCTGTCCTTTTAAACACACAACAATGCTTTAAAATTCGAAAACAGGCTACATCAGATCGTTTTTTTTAAATTTCGGAATAAACATTAAAATCTTGTGTGCATGTCTTCATCACAAACTGTATTTTAAGGCATTTATCCATTTTGCTTTTCTAAAATCCCATCAGCTTTCCTGCACCACCAGTAGTGTGAACAGGGGGTGGGCAGGGAGGACAGTCGTCCCCCCTCGTGGCCCAATTGTCGAAAAACGCGCACTAAAGTGCCCTCTTAGGGAGTAAAACACGCACTAAAGTGCCCTCTTAGGGAGTAAAACACGCACTAAAGTGCCATCTTGGGAGCAAAAAATGCCCTTAAAAATTAGTGCCCTCTTCAGTGGCAAGAACATGCTGTCGTCCCCCCCCCTTTTTTTTTCCTTTTTGCTCCTGACCTCAAAAAAGTCTGTGCACGCCACTGTGCACCACCCTGTGCATTAGCAACAGTGATTTTAGTTTTGTTTAAAAGACAATCAAGTGTGATTATAATCTGTAACTGAATCATGCTTTCTATGTTATACACTGTTGTCCTGTCTTCAACAGTTAATATGTTAGCTATCAGGCCTGCACTGATTAGTAATGTATATCTTGCATTGTCTGTTTTTTAAGTGTTTTATGTGCTTCTTTGCGTATAACTGTAAACCAGATTATTTTTCACTCACTGCTGTCAAGCTTCTAAGTGTTGTACAGTATGTTTAAGTGTCCTCTTCTGATCTGTTTCAATGTCCCTGGTGTCTTTTGTTTTGTTACTAACCTGCTCAGAATACAGTTGAAAATTAGGCATGATGGGTAAAGTGACACATCATAGAAATGTTATGAATGTACACAGTCCCTCTAACTTTAAACTTCTTAAAGAAATAACATAAATTAAACAAGAGAAATTCAGGGGCAGAGCTGATAAAAATCACAGTGGCTAATGAATTTACTATTAAAATCAACCTCATACAACTCCACCTTTTACATTCTGAGCTGTCCCTTTAACATCCCGATATTTATGCTCTTCGTGCTCATTCTTAGATCAATATCTAAACCTTACTGAGTCATTATGATTGCCTATCCAGTTTTTATTGCACAGTTTGGATTAATATTGATTCACACAATACTCCGTCAACTGTATCTTCATTAAATTTGAATGATATTTTAATGACTGGACAAAAACAGACTTATTGTTTCTCTGTTGTGCAATAATCATTGTGTTTTAAGCCAAAACACTTGTAAAAAGTGACTGCATGTGAGTTTTTCTTCTCCAGCCTGGAAACATATTCCACTGCCTACTGTTGAAGAAATCCTCAAGTCTGATCAGAACTTAGAAGGAACCTTTTAAACATTCTGCATCTGAGTTTTGCATTAGTTTATCCCGTTAGCATCCCCTGTTTTTACAAGTGTTGATATATTATATCTATTGTCATTAGATCCATTCAGCTCATTTAGTCATCAGATTTTGACAGCATTTTTTTAATGAAAAACAAATTTCAACAATACTAACTTCTTTATAGTAACAGTTTATGGGCTCTCTCCCAGATGGACTTGTGAAAGATATTGAATGGGCCAGCTGGTGTGCTGGGGTTACCAGGCTGGGGCACTGACTCATAGAGGGGTGGCACATTTAAATGTCAAATTGAAATCAAACCAGTGAAATTTTAAGCCTGTATCCTCAGTAATGAAATGTTTTAACTTTTAATGTTTGTAATATTTACTAAACGTCATGTTTAAATGAATATTTCAATGACAGAAGCATACACATACACAGTGAACTTCTTTCCCTATCATTTAACCCGTTTTCTTCAGTCAGTGTGCAATGCCATTAAAATGTGTCAAAGCATTATCTTTTTTAAATAACATCAAACAGATGTGGACTCAAACCCACCTCATGCACTTGGACATGAGGCCAGAGTCTGTGAGGTATCAGTGACCAGGTCTAGGGTGTCATCAGGCAGATCCCTCTTGCAAACCTAAGACTGAAGCAATTATTCTGCTTTCAGTGTCCTTTTAAGGACAAAGAGGCAGTCGATATGACTGTAGGTCCACTGTGCCACAGGTGAAAAGTGGCTGAGATTTCTGAGAAAAAAAGCCAAACTTCTAGAGAAAAAAAGTCAGAATTCTGAAGAAAAAACGTAAAAATTCTGAAAAAAGAAAAATCATAATTCTAACGAAAAAAGTCAAAATTCAGAAGAAAAAAATGTCAGAATTCTGAAGAAAAAAAGTCAAAATTCTGAAGAAAAACGTAAAAATTCTGAAGAAAAGAAAAATCATAATTCTGATGAAAAAGAAGTCAAACTTCAGAAGGAAAAAAATGTCAGAATTCTGAAGAAAAAAAGTCAAATTCTGAAAAAAGTCAGAATTCTGAAGAAAAAAATTCAAAATTTTGAAGAAAAAACATAAAAATTCTGAAGAAAAGAAAAATCATAATTCTGACGAAAAAAGTCAGAATTCAGAAGAAAAAAAATGTCAGAATTCTGAAGAAAAAAGTCAAAATTCTGAAGAAAAAATGTCAGAATTCTGAAGAAAAAATGCCCAAATTCTAAAAAAAAAAAGGTAAAAATTCTGAAGAAAAAATGTCAGAATTCTGAAGGAAAAAAGGTCAAAATTCTTTTACTTTTTCTTGCAGTGGCCCTAATCCTCTTCCTTACTTCTCAGTAGGTGGCAGTACTGCTGTGTTTTTCACAAGAAAACCAACGAAGAAGTAGAGCGGAGGGGGGCGGGGGAGGACTAATGAAAGTAGGAAAAGGAGCAGGAGAAGAAGAAGTGGTTCGAAAAACAACACGGGCACTCTGCTGTCTGTGAACAAACAAGGTTACACATTTATCTGAGAGGTATCTGTGACATCTGGTTCGTTTAATGCATAATTCAGAGTATGTGCCGTCTCTAGCGGGCCTGTCCGCTGGTGTAAAGCTGCTTTAGTTTGGTGGTTAGAGCCCACAGGAAGGGTAAACAGCCTTTTATACTAACGTTAGCTTGTCATGCTAATTCCTGTTTCAGCTAACATTTGGCTACACGTTTGTTTTATTGTTTGTTTGTCATTTCATTGAATTAACATTTGCTGTGCTGTTTTATAATTTTGGTTCGAAGCCTTATTCAGTCTGATCCTGCCAGGTTAGCAAGCCAAACGCAAGCTAATTTTAGTCCATGTAGCGCCTGTCTGTCATCCTGTTGGCTGCTTCCTCATGCTAACACCCTGCTGTCTGCTAGCATTAGCCGTCTGTAAAACACTTGGTGTCATTGTCAGAGTGAAATTCATGCCAGTATTGCCTGTTTGCCTGTTTACAGAGCTGGGTGGTGCATCTTTGTATCTGTTCGGCTCGCCTTTCTGTGACATCTGGAAAGACAAACCTTCGTCCATACATTTTGTGTTAACATGCAGTATGATCCTCTTAAACTGAGTAAACCATCAGACAGGGTTACTCAGTGTTATTAAGTTGAACCTGTGCTACACTTTGTCTCCCATCAATCTTATAATCCTGTTTAACATGTGCTCTCAGAACTCTGATAGATGAAGACATGTATATGCAATAACTGTGAGTTAATTATTAAGGAATGCAATCACTCATTCACTTGTAGCTTATTCATTAATTTAAGAATAGCTTTGTTGATTACTGTCATGATTAAACTTCACACTGTATTATCTAGGTCAGTGGTTCTCAACTAGTGGATCGGGACCTAGTAGTGAAATGTGGTGCTGTTTTGAGTTCAACTGTCAAGTCAAGTATTGTCATTTCAGTCAAGTTTAAGTATACAGTGAGATTTTATTTGGTTCCCTCTGGACAGTAATTAGATGTTCACAAGACATTATAGAGATGAGGTAGACATTCAAAAGGGAAATGAAGTGGAAGAGAAACAGTTCTGTTCAAACAGGATAAAGTATATGTAAGAAACTTACTGAACAAGAAATGTGTGCAAATGTGCAAATGAGCAGTTGCCAAAGGATGAGATAGTCTAGAGTGTGTTTTTGGGAAGTAAAATATAGAAATTAGCCTGTGTTGAACAGGAGCCTCGAATATAAGTCATATTATGCTCTTTGAAATAGGAATGCACAATATTAGATTTTTGCATGTCCAATATGCTTATATCTCCAAACTCATCATCGCTGACACAGACGTTGATACTTTTTTGTCAAGAGCATAAAGCCTTCACTTTACCAAAATTGACAGCTCCTTTCATGGTGACAGTTTGTCTGTGTTAATACAGATGTGAAGCAAGTAAAATATTCTTTTATGAATTACTCTTGATTCCTATAAGTGGACATTCAGTGTTGGTAAAGTAAACTATTATGGCACGTTTGTAATTTCTACTAATAGTACAGTCAGTAAATGATATTTATTTATTCATTTATTTTTAATCCTTCAATATCAGCAAAAATGTTGACATCTGCAGATACCAATTATCACCTTTTTAGGCAGATATCTGCTGATACTGTTCTGATGATGTGCATCCCTACTTTGTATTTATATGCCGTTTGGTGCGTTTTACCTGTCTCTTCAGCATGATAGATTTCCTCCATATGCAAGGCACCAAAGCCACTTCCTTCTTTCATCCTGTGAATAGTACCAGTGAGTTCTTTCTGTCCACTGCTCCAGGATTGAAATAGCAAGCCCAGCACAAAGCGTAGACCATACAAAGTCTGCTGGGCTGTAGAAAATCTCTTTGAACTGGGCTGAATTAAGCAGTTACTTCAGAGGAGACAGGCCAGCCATTTCGAACAGACCAGGCCCATATAGGAAAGGGGGCCTTAAAGTGACAAGAGCTCTAACAAGGCGTCTCGGACAGAGGGAGGAAAGAAGTGGATTGGGGGTATTTTTATGTGAAAAATGACACATTTTTGAACATTAGCAATTGTGAATGGCAGTATTCTTGAGATATTGACTCATATTTAGAAATAGATGAATACAATGTACACATTTATGTCCTATTAGGGCCCCTATAGTGTTGTGTTTTTCCAACATCTTTGTTTCTTTTTTATCTTTTGTTCGGTCTTATGGTTTGTTCCCAACCGTTGGCCAATCAGGACTATTTGTCATTAAATAAATCCTGAACAGTCAAAGTCTCAGAAAGCTGTGTAGCGATTTCTCATGAAGGAGGAAGTAGTGCACCCTCAGGGTAGATCAGCTGAGAGCTACTGCTCTGGTGGAGAAGGGGATTATCCCCGATCAGTCCATCAGATTGCTTTATCAAACAGTTCAAGTCAGGAAAATTGTGAATATTCATAGTTTTCCTTGATCAGGATGGAAGTCTTCTTCAGCATTAGGTTTCTGAACAATTAGTCCAAGCCAAAATGTATTACATTTTTCATCATATTAATGACTGATAAACAGTCTTTTGAAGTTTTTAAACTTTTGTGCAATCACTTACATTCATGTGCAATTACTTTGTGAATGTGTAAATAATCCTTATAGGATTTGCTTTTTAGTTTCTGTATTCAAGCCCTTTTTTATATTTATATTGGTAGAATAATGTACATACTGCTATTTTCATGCTATTTTTATACAATTTTTATACCTATTCTTTATCAATGTTGTCCCCTTTGCTGCTGTAACATTGCAAATTTCCCCGTGTGGGACGAATAAAGCTTTATTCTATTCTATTCTATTCTATTCTTTTAAAATAATTTTAAAAGATATGATGTAAAAGTTATTTCTCTTCTGCACCAACAAATCTGTTTATCATCCCCATAAATAGGTAACACTTTTAGGCCCTCTGTTTGAAGGAATGCATTATGTATGACTTTTTTTGGGATGTGCTATTTCCTATCGGTCCGCTGATCTGCACAGTATACATGGGCCGTATACAAAAGCATTAGTGTTTACAAAATAACTATCTGAAATCACACGTCTTTTTAAATTCTGTTTATGAACAGTATGGTTGTACGCACTGGCATGCTTATTAACTTTATGGTTTATTTTTTTGTTTTTTTTTTTAGGTGAGGACCTGATGCATAATATGAAGTACATAAATGCTTTAAAGCCTTGAAGGGCAGCTAACATGGAGGGCCTGAGACTGGCCCCTGGGACTCCCCAGTCTCATATATTAGTAAGAGCCAGGGAAAAATGTGGTTTCAGAATTATGATCTAGGACATTCTCTTTGATGAGATTGATATTTCCTAGCATCTCAGTCAAAAAGCTGTAAAAAAACATGGAGAGAGGAGCAGCTCAGAAGGAGATGATTGGAGTGGCGGATGCTGAGGAGGAGATCCCTGATGGTGAGTCCACTTCAGGAACAAAGCCGGCCCAGCAGGAGGCTGACCTGGAGCAGGAGGACAAAACAGCCTTTCTTAAATCTCAGGACACCATAAATCCAGCCACTCCACATGACTCTGGAATTGGAGAAGCAGAATACTGTGGAGCTACAGAGGCTAAAGAGGATACTGAAGAGGTCTCTGATGGATTTGAACATGACAGCAGTGTAGATCATGAAAGCTTACATGTTATAAATCAAGAAGAAGATGAAGCTGCAAAGGAGCAGCAGCTGAATGGGGAGTCTGGCTGGAGGAGCGTGGGATCTGGAAAGAAATGCAAACTAAGAAGCAGCGGATCATTTTCAGAGCAGAGCAGTCAAAGTGCTTTTTCCTCATTTCAAAGAGGAAATGTCATGTCAGGTGGAGGCCGACACAAGCAGACTCGCAGGCGCAATCACCACCACCATCAAAACCGGGGACGTCGGCGGACAGGAAACCAGCTCATCATGGCTTTTAAGGAGATGCTGTCAGAGTCGTTGAGCTTCTGGTGCATCTCATGTGTCCACATGTTGATAGAGATTATTGTCACATTAACTCACAACTGTGGTGTCGGTGTGGAGACTGGAGGAATCAAACTTTACAACTTTGGGCAACAGGTTGTCGTTAAGATGACAGATTTTGCAGGAATGAAGGAGGACGCTAGCCGTTGTGTGAAATGGACAAAAAGCACAGCAGCTGACCTGGCTGATAAAACTGTGAGGTCTGTGAAGTGGGCAAAGACAACGGTCTTATCTTGTATCAGACTTTTCTGTGCTTTGATCATTCTCGGTTCCCAGTGGGCAAGAGGTGTGTTTGTCCGCATTGCTGGAGAGAGGGGAAAGCACTGTTGGACAGCTTTTCAGGAGTCAAGGTTTTGGAAGATGATGATGTCCCTGCTGCAGAGAGTCCGCTGCAAGTTCAGAAGGGATGGACACTCAACACAATCAGGTCCTGAGTCGCCAGGCAGAGCAGGGAGAGGACAACCAGGCCAGGAGCTGGAGAGACTGCTGGCCTTAGCTGAGGTACCTGAAGATGAGCTTGACCCCTTTACGGTGCTTGGCGTGGAGGTACATGCAACTGAAGCGGAACTGAAGAAAGCTTACAGACAGCTGGCTGTCCAGGTGTGTGTGAGGCTTCTGTGGCTTAAGTGTGAAATTCAGTTAATGAATTTCTAAATTAATGATTAATATATAAAATCTGAGGCTGAATTTTTCCAGTTTGCTCATGTAACCTCTTCCTGTCTTTTCTCTTTCAGGTGCATCCAGACAAGAATAAACACCCACGGGCTGGAGAGGCGTTCAAAGTGCTGAGGGCTGCCTGGGATATTGTCAGTAACCCAGAGACACGGCGAGAGTATGAGCTGTGAGTACAGAGAAACACTTTTAATCTCAGGAAGTAAAAATTACACAACAAAATAAACTTTGATGGAATCAGTTTCTTTTCTTTGACTGTCTTGAAGTTTTAAAGTAATACCAAAAAGGAATTGTTTAGACTTTTCTTATGTCTACTATTTTGGGTTGTCACATTTAAATGTGCAATTTAGCAGGGCAATATAAAGTACAATATTTAACCATTTTACCATCATTGCAGTATTAGCACATCGTTTTAATCTACTCTGTGTTTAAGCAATGTACTTTGAGCCCTGCTATAACACGCTGTCTTTCACAGTCTTTGATAACGCGAACAATAAGCTACCTTTAGATTTATGAGTGCCAACTTAGTGGAAGGGAAATTTTATTTTATATGATATAGATTCAGAAGAGGCATGTCCAAACTACAATGCTTGCATGAAACATTAAGAATGGTGTAAGCTAAGGCACAGTAATTCAAAGCTTATTAACACTCTTTGTCTGTTGTTAATTTATCCCAGTTCATATTGTCACGGCAATATTGAACAAATGTATGGCAAACTGCATATTTTTTCATATCCTGCCAGCAGAGTAAAAAGTCTAGTCAAGCCACCTTTAATGGATTCATTAGCTAATTTTACCGGACTACTTTCCTTGTTGCAGTTTACATGGTTAAGAGTGGGAATTGATTTTTTGACCAGAGCATGTCCACCTCCTCTGTTGTGGATGGCAGTATACCCCCCTGTTAGGGTACCTCTGCCTGTTGACCTTTCGAACAAAATACAAGTATCTAACCCCTTGTTTGAAGGAAACTGCTGACCATCTTGCAGCTCTGTGAATTTCTTGTAGCTTGTATGCTTTCTGACTTTTGGGCCCAATCCTGTGGGACATGCCTACAATGCTTAGCCCTGTCTGGTCAGTTTAAGGTGTATACTTGGAGGAAATATTGATCTCCAATCACATTATATGTGTGTGTTGGTCAGAGTTTATGAATTTCATATGGACAAATATCTTAAAATACATTTTTAAAGCCCAGTTTCAGTTGGTCTAATTTGATCTTATACTTTTTTGTAACAGCAAATGAACATACTTACTAAACTCCTCTTTACTTATCATGTTAAATTTGAGTATCCCCATTTTGTAGTGATTTGAAATAGGGATGCTCAATATTTTTGGCATGATATTGATATTGATGGATAATAGCTTAAAAAGTTAAATGTTGGTATTGACAGATATGAAAATTACTACTAATATTTACAGCCAGTTTATCAACCATACATATCTGCCATATGTATCTCCTTTATTGGGGGTGGCAGCGACAAATAAACATCCAGGCAGGATCAGAAAGAGGTAAAGGCTTGTTTCTAAACCCCAAATCGAGAGACACTTATGAGGACTCGCTCTGTTCTTACCAGCTGCTTAAGTTGGCTTCAATTCACCTGTTGACAGGATAAGTAATTAAACCACTACGCCTTTTGAGTGTGGAGATTTATCAACATCAGTTTGATCTTTTCGAATGTTTCTATTGATTACTGAATTTTTTTTTTTTTATTAGTTCTGATCGCTGAACTGAATTGCTCCACAACAGGAAGTTGAGCGCTCTTGTGTGCCTCAGCTGTCCTCCAGTCAAACAGAGTCAGAGTCAAATATTTCTATGGCCAGAACACAGGAGAAAGGGTCCTTCTCAAGTTGTATTGTTTGTTCATTATAGCGGAGACAGAATCAGTGTCTGAATTAGTGTGTGTATAGTCAATGCAGTCAAGCTAAATGGGCTGATATGTGAGGATCTGGCCAACCTTTCAAGATAAAACAGCCTTCAATCTTTGTTATTCAACAAACGGTATTTAAATTAATTATCTTTGTTTCTCCACGGCCCGGTACCAAATGATCTACGGCCTGGTACTGGTCTGCAGCTTGGTGGTTGGGGACCTCTGTTTCTGTATATCAACTTAAACATCAACAGAATGTGTGAATGAACTATGATGCTTCACTTTATCATAACTAATCATCTACAGAATATCAGTGTAGGTATTGGCAGCAGTGAATTTGAAAATATTGCTATGTTGTAAATCTACAAAAATTCGATATAAGTCATCCCTAACTTGAAATGGGTTTGCGTGTCTGCATCACTAACCTCTCTATTCTCTTCTCACACAGGAAACGCATGGCAGCGACTGAGCTCTCAAAGTCCATGAACGAGTTTCTCACTAAGCTCCAGGATGACCTGAAAGAGGCCATGAACACCATGATGTGTACCAAGTGTGAAGGCAAACACAAGTGTGTGCTTACACGACCCTTTATCACACACTGATCCAGAACACAACTAAGCCTCAGTCAAACACAGCTGAATCAAGTCGTGTAGCAGACTTTCACCTCTGTTTTGTTTCCGGTCGTGTTTGTGTGCAGGCGGTTTGAGATGGATCGTGAACCTGCAGAGGCCCGCTTCTGTGCTGAATGCAACCGTTGCCATAGCGCTGAGGAGGGGGACCTGTGGGCCGAGTCCAGCATGCTGGGTCTGCGAATCACATACTTTGCCTGTATGGACGGCAAAGTGTATGATATAACAGGTGAATGTCAGATTAGCGTCAAGTTCTTCAGTCTGTTGTTTGCATGAGCTCTTTTATCTCCAGTATCCTTCTCCCTGCCAAGTGAGTGTAAATGCAGTATTGATGTAAAGTTCAGTCAAGTGATGATGACATGTTTCAGAGTGGGCCGGCTGCCAAAGGATAGGCATCTCTCCTGACACACACCGAGTGCCCTACCACATCTCCTTCGGCTCAAAAAACAACAGCAGCTCCACAAGAAACAGGTGCGTTCCTTCAACAGCAACAGGTTGTCAGGGAAACAAGGTGACCTCCTATCATCATGCTTTTTTACTCACACTAGAAGTGTAAATTAGTCATCCTTCTCCTGATCAGTGAGGATTTCATTTAGCTTTAGCTCTGTCCAAAAACTGATTAAAACACACAGTTTGGGGTCTATTTTTGCCTGATGGCTTTTTTTTCAGCTCCAAAGCAAAATGTAGGGCACAGTTAAATACAGCATAGTTTTATACTTACAGTGAAGTTGGGGCTGCTGTAGATCAGTGGTAGATTTGGCTGTCTCTTAACTAGAAGATGGTGGGTTTGATCCCAGCTCCTGAAATGACAATATTGCTTTGGTCAGACCCAACCCTAACCTGCTCCCACTGAAGTGTTGGCGGGGTGTTAATGTGAATAGGATTAGCCGACAGCATTGGACATCAGTTTGTGAATAAGCGTGTGTGACCTGTGATGGAAATACTGCCTAAGGTATTCAGACAAGTCAAGTGTGGTACAGTCATGTCCACATTACAATAAATGATGACATCAAAACATAGGACACAATTGTACACAAAAGTTGTTCCTGAGATAAACAACGATAATTAGGACTATGGGACTGATAGCTTTGTGATTATGTCTTTACTCCTTATGTACAGAGGCTGTTTGTTTCGATGTGAACAGCACGGGTTCAAACCCAACCTGTGATTCCCTCCAGAATCAGAAACACTTAATTAATCCACAGGAGGGAGCTTTGTTCATTACAGTTGCTCATATACACAGTGTAGCATCAGAGATCTGGAAATACATATAGATATTTAATAAAACAGAATTATTCTGGATCATTCTCCACTTTCTGTCTTCCCTGTTTCTTACTTCATGTACTGTTCCATTCATAAAATAAATGGAAAGAGGACAAAAATTTAAAAATGTGAAAATGGCCGAAATTTCAAAATTGTATTGAATGAAATAAAGAATTTTTGCTTTTATACAAGGCTAATGTTGGTGCTTTAAGATGTGTATACACTAAGTGATGATCACCTATAAGTGATGGAAATCATAATTCATGACTGGCCATGATATTAAAATCGGTCATGTCAACATTTTGTTTAACATTCCAGAGATGGGCACAAGTCACTTGTTGCAAGTCCAAGTCAATACCCTATGGGATGCTGAAATAGGTATAAAATAATGTCACTCAGAGTAAAAGAAACATATTGCTAGCATTTTTTTTGATACATAATGTTATCATACTATGTATCAATCAGTCAATCAATCTTTATTTGTATAGCGCCAGTTCATAACAAGTGTTACCTCAAGACACTTTACAGTAGAGCAGGCTGAAGCCATACTCTGCATTTTATAGGTACACATGTATTTATATATACAAATACATATGATAAATACTGTATATTTGTATATACACATACATACATCCAGAGATGGATCCATCCAGACAGAGACAAAGGGACTAAAATCACAAAGTCAATGATACACTTGCCCTTGGATGTTTTTAATAATCTAGACATTATTAGTTATGAGGTATTTTTCTGTGTAATAACATTGGTAAATAAACATTTTGAGGTGACGGGCTGCAATTGAACACATTTTCACATGTACACTCATGACTCCTAAATAATGTATATTACACATATGCATGATTCAAAAATGTTTGTCATCTTTTAATTAAAAAAACACAAACACTTGCACTACAGACATGCACAGACTTGTTAAGCTTACTTAAAGGGGTTTTGGGAATGTAAAAACTGCTTCTGGTTACCCCTGCCCCCTTGACAAAAATCATAGTACTTCATGTTACGAATCTACCTTTAATGAAAATAAGAAAGACAGAATCTTTAAAAACGTTAATGCACTGTTTTTTTTCCCCTTCCTGTTCTATCTAGAGCCCTTCAGCGTGGCACCACAGACAGTTGTTAATGTCTCAAGCCTGCTTGTCTTTCCACTTACAGGTGCCGCGCTTGCCTAAAGTTGTATGGCTGCTCATGGACCAAATAAGGAGTACCATGTGTGACTTAAAGGGATTGTCATTCATTGCCACTCGTGTTAACTGTGAGCCAGAAATGAATTATAAAATGAGTCTTAAACCTCAGCTTCAGTGCAAATCAACTCAAGTCTAAGTCTCAAACTCGAGTCCCCATCTCAAGACATACTCACATAAATACAAGAGGTACTCAGGTCAGTTGGGAGCTGATCATTATCAGCCAATATTCATTAAAAATACATGATGGGACAGTAAAATTACAGCCAGTGGTCACCATTACAGTCACCCGTGGTTAATTATTAATGGAATGCCTTAAGGTCTCAAAGCAAATTCACCCATTCAGCTGCTTCTGCTGCTCTGTTATATATATATATATTTGAACTTGCATGTTAAACTGAGTAAATAATTTAAGACTTATTACCTTTCATTTATTCATAGTTGTGTGAATCTGCAGGAGCATTGTTCTTTAAGTATACTATGAGGTATCAGGACATTTATGTGAAAGGGGCTTGTTCACTGTTAGTGTGTCGGTCATGGGCAGAGAAGGTTCAGGATCGTTATGTTAGCTACATTATATTTAAATTTAAAAAAAAGTGATAGCCATCTTTACTAATGCCTCTTTTGTCAGCTGCAGTTTGTTGCTCCCACATGCTGTTAGCACATCTCCACCTTCATTGTGTTGAAGGCTTAAACAAATTAAAAATGTCTAAACTCTCCAATTTTAACTTCCAGGTCACCCACAGAGCCCCCTCAAGGACCCACCAACCCTGCAGATCTGCAGGACTTTTTCAACCGCATCTTTAAGGGAGCACCTCCAAACGACATGGCTGCTAATGGCAGCTTCTTCCCCTCAGGACCAACCCATCACCAACCACCTGGTGCTGGAGCACCCCCCTTCTCCACTTCCCCAGGCCAGACTGGTTTCTTCATGCCGGGGGGTCACCGGCCAGAGTCTAGTGAAACATCCGCTGACAGCGGAAAACCTCCCAGACGGAGGAAGAAGGTCCGTAAACCCTTCCAGAGGTGAAGCGTGTCTATTTGTCAGTGCAACAACATCACAACACAGGGACTCAGTGAATAATGGCCATGTTTTTCTCTCGCCTGCCTGCTGGCGTGACGGGACCTGAACTGGAGGAGATTCCTGTGAGTCAGGCTGCAGTCAGATCAGCCAGAGCAAAGCGGATCCTGAGGAGGAGCCTGTGGACTGAATACAAGTATTGAAGGGGGATTGCAGACATGGAGGTCATGGTGCTTTATCTCTCATTTCACACCTTATTTTTTGTTGGTCTTTAAGACAACTGTAGCCTTTGCATTGAAGTCCTTATCAGGACGCTCTAATGAAACAGTTTCCTCTCATAATTTCCTGCCAAACCCTGCAATGCATGATTGTTTCACCTACATCTTAACACTTGGGTTTTTTCACATTTGTTTTCTATGATTCATAAAGTGTGTTAGTTTGAGGTTTACTCAGAGTGATGCTTGAGAAGAGGATAAGAAACAGTGAAGGTGATTTATTGATCACTGCAATTGACATGAAGTTGACCATCCATGCAACTTCACTGTGTCAGTGTTACTCATCTTAGTGGCATGTGGGTGTAGATTTGCACTTTGCCAACAACAATTCCCAAATGACTCGAAAAGAGCACTTCCCAGGACAGCCCAACCACATTTGCATAAATGTTGCGCTGCAGGGTGTGAGTCTCTGCACAGGGAAAGTTAAGTTTACACACCTCAGAGTCAGTGACATGTGAGCGCTCTGCCTTCCTCAGCCCTTTGCATCTTCTTTTGTTTTTACTGCCACTAAAGAGCGTTTGGTCTCTCAGATGGAGGATCTCTCTGAAGTGACAAATTATGCTCTCTGGTGGTTCATTATTGAGAGCCAGACAATACAACACACTGAGAGTTTAAATTGATCCTGTTGAAAGTAAAAGCATGTGGAGATTTTGCCTTGAATTGCTTAAAATCAATACACTTACAAAGAATCACATCCTACGTTGTAAGACCATTGACCAAAATGGATTATTTCTTCTTTTGAGCAGCTGAGGGGAAACTGTGAATCTGGACCTGAATGATTGAAGATGATGTAGGAGCTTTTTTGATTTTGAGGTATTGTGGTTGAAATTAGTTTTTTTCTTGATAATTTAAGAACATCTCACAGCAGGAACTCTGACCCCTCTCTGAGAGAAATTAAATCTAAAGTGATAACTTGACATTTTGAAATGTTGGTGTTTTAGATCAGAAGGATCCATAGTTGTTTGAAAGACTACACTGACTTTATAAACAAGACTTCATTTGGATGGAAAGCATGGAGAGGTTTACTCACAGTCTGATGTACAAAGGAAGTATTACAGCACAGCATAAACACTTGACTGTTTGAGTCTTAATTCAAATCAGAGTATGTGATATTCACATGGACGTGTTTGTTGGGGATGCACAGATGCATCAGCTCAACATCTGTGTTGGCTAACATTCGCCTTTTAGAAACATCGGCTAATAATGGGTTTTGAACAAATGTAAAGTTCAGATGATTATCTGGTGTGTAAGATCAATTAAAAGCTGGCATCGAGCACAACAAACAGCTGGGGATGCAAGATGTTGAATTTTAGGTTATATCCAATATGCTGATATTTCCAAACTCGTTATCACAGATACTTATATTTATTCAAAGCCTCCACTTAACTAAAATTGACCTGTTCCTTTCATTGTCACAGTATATTTGTGTTAGAAACAGATGTGGAGCAAGCCAAACATTTAAATCTTTAATAAATCATACTTTTGATTTATATAAGTGGATATTCGGTGATGATGAGGTAAACCAGTGTAATACATTTGTACATTCTGCCATTAATACAGCCAGTGCATGGGATATTTATAGCTAAATTGTATGGCCATATTGTGTGTTAATATCAGCAAAAATGGTCACATCTGCTGATTTTGATTCTGTCAACTTTTAAGACAAATACCTGCAGATTCTGATATTTTTCAGATAATATCCTATCTAACAGCTGATTCAAAGAGGAAGTTGTTTTACTGGAATGAGGACATTGGTATTGGCCTGATTTTCACAGTTGGTGCATCACGACTGTTTGTAAACAAACCATGCTTTCAGGATTTAGGTCATTTTCTATCAGAACCACTTTGTGTGACCATAACTGCCTTCACACTCAGCCTTGAATAAAGCATCTCTTAAAATGTTTTGCAGAAACAACATTTATATTTTATGTGTTTCAGACAGTGGATTTTCTCTGAAGTTCTAAATTTACATTTATCAGGGGTTTCTTTTAAGTGCCATTTAATGTGAGCTACAATGTTTGGACACATGTTAAGCCATAACTTACACAACAGTGATAAAACATGATTCATGCAGCTCAGGATATGTCAGAAAAAAATATCTAGCGCTTATCAAAAACTCATGAAAACCAAGATGCTACTTATGAGTGTGTATAGCTCACATTAGACTCAGCCCCTTCTTGGTTATTACATTATTTCTTCATAAAAACCGTTTTCTTGTGTCCGGTACTTTCCTCTGCGGGGTCAGCTTTCAAAATGTCAAAGTCACCAGTCTACAGAAAATAGTCTCTAATGTAATCAGCTTGTTTCCTTTTAATGTCTGCAGTATTACTGTTTGTAACAACATGAAGGTGACAGGAGAGTGATGCAGGCGGGATTTTTTAGTTAATTTCTCGGAGAAATATCACTTTAATTTTTTAAAAAGGTTAATTTAAGAAACCAAACTGTCATTGTTTACACCTGATATGTGAAGATAGTAAAATGGCTTTGATAAAGGTTATTTTTTATATTGTTGGTTAATGAGAGCTTCATGTTCGTCGTTTTTTTGTTGGTGTTATGTTCACTTGCACGTCCATTCAGGCTGTAACATCATAGAGATGTGAGCTGTTGTCAGACTCCTGCAGCTGCAGCTGAGCAGGAGGTGTGGCTCACTAAGTTAACAGCTGATTAACTCATGAAACTTTTTGGGGAAAAATCAGAATATTTAAGAAAAACAAACCACACCAGGTCTCCAAAACCACAACTCTGTCAAAAAGTGTAAAGTCACAGAACAGTCGTGGCTTTGTGATACCTTGTGTGTTTGTAAAGGAGCTTGGAAAGATGAAACTTGACTGCAGAAATCCTTTGAGCACACTGAAGCAGGATGTTGAGTTTGCCATGTTATTTCATGTGTCAAATTGTTTTGCTTTTGTACATATTTCATCTGATTTCTAGACAAGGATGAAGAACTTGTCCGCCAAAATGGCCTGTATTTCTGACTGAAACCAAGAAGAATTGTAAAAATAGTCCTGGTTTTTGGTTATTCTGGTAAAAAAAAACATCACAAGTAGTGATTCTCAGCTGGTGCAGGCTCTGGACCCCCACATTCCCATGATATCAAAAGGTTGACTTAAATTCCTGCAAGATTCCAGTCATTCAATTTTTTTATACAAATGTTGCACTTCAGGACCAATATGTAAAAATATGACAAAAAAACAAAACAAGAAAGCAAATGTATCAAAAACACAGTATTACTGAATCAAGAGTGTGTGCAGTTAATTGTACTTTGCCACATTTTCCTGTGTATTTGTAAATAAAGGTCGGTTCCATAAATCTTTTAGGTATACCACATAACCAGAATCATAAGAAAACAACCCAAGTTTTCTGATCATCACAGAAAAATGGGATAAAAAATGTACTGATGCATGTCAGCTTTGGGCCTCCATATTGAATTTCTAAAACATTTTTTCAGGCCAGCATTTAAGACCCACTGAAAACTGCTCCACAAACCATTTCAGGGTCCCACCAGTTGAGAACCACCGGCATATAAGATGGCCACAATTTAATGTTTTTTTTTAATTGGATAGGTCTATTACAGTGTGATCATTCAAAGACCAAACTTGGATAAATATTATCTTCATAAACTTGAGTGTTCTTTTTCAGCTTTTTTTGTCAAATGTTCTCATCCTTTTTTAAAAAACGATTTATATCACCAATTTGTTGTCTAATTGAGCACCAGTCTATACGTTTCTTTTCCACATGTTCACTTTGACTTGAGAATGTTCAGTGCTGTACGTTTTACAGGTAGCAAGGACACGTTCGAAAGGTCCATAAAAGAGCGAACACACAATTATCATTATTTTTTTTTTCAAACAGAATATGCAGAAGAATTGCAAAAAAAATCAGACAATCATCAGGGTTTTTGTAGGGAATCAAGATGGGAGTTCCCTGACTGGAAAACAGTTTTAAAAGATCTCACTGTTGGGTTTCTTTTCCCCGCTTTCTCTGGTTTTGAAAATAAAGATGATTTCCTATATGCACATTCTTGTTGTACTTTATACTCATTTTACATATATGATTTCTTAACAATGCATGTCACTTACACACAACAACAACAACAAAATCAAAGCGTACAAAATTATGAACCCAAAGGTCAAATTAGTCCCCTACAGCAACAACCTTTTAGTTTTGTATGCTTTTTTTTTCATGAAAAAATCCATGTGACATCAGAATCAGCTTTATTGGCCAGGTATGTTAGACATACAAGGAATTTGATGCCTTTTTACTTTACTCTCTAAGTACAGACTAGATACACACCAGAGTGTATACACATACAGAAAAAAACAGATGCAGAAATTTGAAAAGCAGGAATTAAACTTTAAACAAAAATAAAATTAAGGTAAGGAATAGAATATGTACAATATGTTTGTATGACACGTTTTATTTAGGCCAAAAACAGCCACAAATATATACATTATAACTTTGATTTTTAATGATATGGCCTCTACAACATAAAACATGTAATACACCTTTGCCTTTTATTCGTAGGTTGGGCTTAAAAAAATGCATTTTTTACTATGCTCTAGCAGATGGCCCAACTTCCTCTGAGCCCCAGGGCAAAAATATGACGTTTCCATTGTGTTATAACAGACTGGTATATAACTGGTTACATTTATGAAAACAAATATTTCTCTTTCAAAATATTAAAAAAACTGAACTATGTAAATTAAAAGAAGTGATGCAATGAAGTAGAGAATGATATTTTTACATATTTGTAGAGGGTGCTTTTCTGACGTGTTGACCTTTAGGAGATATCAGACAAAGTGTGACTTTTTCCCACTGACAAACAAACACATACCAGTATACACCAACACGAATTTGGTGATATGTCGCTAGATTATTGTGACTCTTCTTTTTTTTTTAGGTTCTTTCTAGCCTGTTTTGTCAATGATTTTTAATTGGTTTTCATGTTGAAAGAAAGTGCGGGTTTAGGCTGTGTTGAGATGCGTCTGGATTGTCTGATGGACTTGAACGCATCATGTCTGAGGCGCGTGGAGCGGACGTTTCGTCTCTTTAAATGACGTCATAGCGAATCAGACTGCAGCCGTGGAGACGGAGGCGCCAATTTACCGATGCCTGTGGACTCGACACAACCACAGACTGATGGTGAACTTGAATAAAACCAGTCTTTATTATCATTTTAAACCCAAGCAAAAATAAAAGGAACTGAAAGAATACGACTGGGCTCGCAGCTCACCGAAACGCGGACCAGAGCTTCCCCTCACTGGAGGCCCAGTGGACCGACATGATGGTGAGCTCATCCCACTTCCTTTATTTCCTTCCATGAAAACCAGTCCCCTCTTTCTCAGACCCATCTCCTCTCTTTAGCCCAGTACTAGCCCAATTCATACTGCCATCTCAGCGCGGAATATTTAGTTCTCTGATGTTTCGCCTCCACTGTGAAAGTCTTGAAAGTGGAATTGGGGGAATGAGTTGCAGCTTCTTTGTTCATCTTCAGAGGTAGTAAAAGAGGCGTCATATTGGAAAGAGGAGAACGAGGACTCAGCGGGAGACAGGAGAGCTGCGAGTGAGCATCTCTGCCATTTTGTGTATATGGGCTGTCTTGCGCATTGACACTGATATTACGGCCTTGCAGAATTACTGTGAATGTCTAGATGTAAATATATCAGAACCTCTTTTCGGTCCTTTTGCGTAAAGGCACTGTGAATTGGGCTTTTAATTGACTCGATAGGTTAGAGTTAGCTTGTGTGTTATTTGTTTAACGTCTTTGGTTTTGGAGGCTAATCTGTATCAAGTCAATTAATAAATGGATAAATGAACAACCAAAGTAAGCAGCAATAATACTTATAAAGTGTTCAGAGAGCTCAAACCTCTGCAAAGGCATTTCCAACATTGTAGGGCGAGCTATTGACAAAAATGTGGACAACTGCCCTATCATGCACATTTAGCAAATTCTTTAAAAAATCCTGGACCCACATCTGGATTGGAATTACCACCAAAATCTGATTCCTTCTCTCTTGTGTCATGAACAACATACCCAAAAAAATGTCATCAAAATCAGTTTTGAGTATCACTGATATCCAGTACACAAAGTGGAAAACAATTTTTTTTTTTTTTTTTAAAGTACATCGAAGACTAGGATAAGGGATGGGTATTGAAAACCAATACCAGGAGGGAATTGATAACAACTCTTTAAAGGAATCAACATCTTAAGTCTTTTGGCTAATCAATTCCCTTATCAATTTCTTCCACTTCATTCTGCAATCTAGCAATCAAGGACGTCACATTCATCAGAAGCAGTCTGCAGAAATGGCAACAAAGAAGTCAAAAATTAGGCCTTAATTAGCCTTAATTTTCAACAAAAAGAAAACTTAATGCGCAACGCTCAGTGTGCAGAAACCTACAGCAACCTACAGAGGCACTTAACTATGCAGTAAAACATTAAATATCAGGAGTGACATATGTTTAACATTGTTGCCAGTGAAAGCCTTTGCAGGCCAACGTTTACCCACACAGAAAATCCTCAGAAATTGATAAAGCAGTCATTGAAGAATCAGATGGATAAGCAGAATAGTTAATGGCACTAGTATCAATTAAGTATTATCACTTTCCATTTTTAATTAGGATTGAAGTTGGTGAAAAAGTAAGATGAAGTCAATTTCTAAATTAGTAATTAAATGTGATTTCTTATTCTTCTTTGGTAGGATGCAATAGATTAATAGTGACTTTTTTCTTATCACTGAAACATAAATAATTAGATTAAAAAAAACACTAAAATGCACTGTTACTTTACCCTAAACACTGAAATGTCCCATACATTATCAATTTAAAAAAAACTCTGACATTATGGCAATTTGATAAAAAACAGGAGAAACTGCTTTTTAAATTGTATTATGGCATTTATTCACTCTTTGAGGCAAAAATAAGAGCTTACAACAGTTGTAACTTCAATAAACGTAACAAATACGTGTAAAAACACAGAATTTAATTGCAGTAGCTTTCAGATATGTTTACCAAAACAGCATTTTTTTGCAGATGGTGTGGGTGTTTTTAAATGTCATAGGATCTTTTTTTTTTTTTAAATGTATTTTATTATTACATACCCCTTGCAGTTACACCATGGACCACGAGGGGTCCATGGACCCCTGGTTGAGAAACACTGCTCTAGAGGAGCCAGTTAACCTGCATATATCTCATCTTGAGCTTCATATTTCATTTCAGTGTAAACCCTCAGTGGAAAAAGAGCTGTCTGTGTCACAGTTTTACCTCATATGGCTTTTCTCCGCTCTGACCTCATTAACACTCGGCAGTGGAAAGAGAGTGGGTTAAGTCTCCGTCCTTAAAAGGAGCCTTTTTCTGAGAGGTGAAGATTTCTGCACACTGCATGACTTCAGGGCTACTCCACTTGTTCAGGCCTTGTACAGGTTAGATGGACTGGAAAAATTACACTTTTGCTCTTTTATATCTACAACTCAGAGATCCATCAGTCTAAGGAAAAAAGCAGCCAGGAGCACCGTTGATGTCTCAGCACCTTCTCGCTCCCCTCCCATCAGCTGTCCTTCAGTGACACTTTCTATGACCTATGAAGTATTTGTGGTGTTTTAAGTGTTGGTAAGATCTGAGTTTAATACAGTTCACATCATGCACTATTGATAGTCTCTTACTTCTGCCCCTCAGATCATCTCATGAGATTAGCTTACTTAGTATGACATCCATAATCATCGACAAGGTTGTGTTGTTGTTTGTTGCCTTTTTGAGCATCTGCACCAGTGATGGCCACGGTCAGAGGCATTTATTTATTGGTTGCCAACGCATCCATATATATACACCTTGGCCACTCTTGAGATGGTGATATCTCAAAAGCATCTTGAGGAATTTCCTTATTTTGCACAGCTTTCCACTCTGCCACAAACATTAACTAGTTATAGGAAGTGATTTTGGAAGTCGCATTCAGAAATCCACTCATCAGACCAGAGAGCATTTTCCCAACTTTTATTGTCTAATTCTAATGAGCCCATGTTATTTGTAGCTTCAGTTCAGTTCTCAGCTCACTCTCGTCTGACCTCTGACATCAACAAGACATTTTCTCTCAGAGAACTGCAGTTATCTGGATATTCTTTCTTTTTCAGACCATCCTCTATAAACCTTTGAGATGACTGTGAGTGAAAATCCCAGCAGGTCAGGAGTTTCAAATATTCAGGCCAGCCTGTCTGGCAACCACAATCATGCCACGTTCAAAGTCACTTAAATCACCTTTCTCCTCCGCTATGATGATCTTCGAAATTTAGCAGGTCACCATGAGCATGTCTACATGCTTAAATGCATTGAGTTGCTGCCATGTCATTGTCTGATAAGTATTTGCAAGCAGCTGAATGGGTCAACCTAATAAAATGGTTACTGAGTCTATATTGTGACATAAAATTAAACAGTACCATGTTTTACAGGTAAAATGTGTACATCAACAATAGAAATTTAACATCATATTTCATTTTTATTGACACTTTAAGCTTCTTGTTTTCTGATAAAATTAAACCTCATAAACTTTTACCACACTTTTATTCATCTGGTCAAATCCTTAACTACATTATTTCCTGTCACATGTGTTGTCTGTTTTATGATTGCAGGTTATTTTAAAGGTCCCACACTACACAAAATATGAAATTTGATGGCTCTCATAAAACAAATATGTCTGTGACTTCTCTACAACTCCACCAAACATAAAAATCCCTCCTCTCCCTCTGTTGCTTGCTCCACCTCTCAAAATTGTGTTGTGTGAAAAGTTTCCCTGATGATGTTATTAAGAGACATGCAACCCCCTTAGATGGGAGACGATCCATGAGCCACTGCTAGCTCCAGAAGAGGAAACATGCCTCTGTATTTGTGTGAAGCCACAGTAAACATTAGAGCACGATTTACAGCTGAAGCCACACCTACTTCACTGGGGAGTGGTCAGACACAGCTCCATGAGGATTTACGCATCTACAGATTGTTCTGAGCAGGGCTGAAATAGATGGGTTTGTGGGCATGCCACAATCCAAATTCTGAGCCAATGTCCAGGCAAGAAAGTGTTTTGAGGCCTCTGGGACTAAAGTACTCTTTAGACAGGAGTGCCCAATTTGACCTTTAAGGCTTTGATAAAGGTTTTATAGAAATAAAACACCTGTAATTCTTGCGTTTCATCAGCCGTCTCAAATGCTGTTTAAAGCTATGTTTGCATGTCTGCACCTGTAAAATGAATTCATAAATTAGATTCTTTAAAATTTTACCAGAGTAATGAACCAGAGTTCATATTTTGCATAAAACGATGACACCAGCAGTAAGAGGTGTTTAAGGTCATTTGCACGGCATTGCATGAACTGTTGCACATTGTAACTGTCATTTGTGAACATCATTATTCTTGTCAATGGTACAACGTGCAACCAAGACTCCTCGGGTTCTTGAAATAAAAACGCAGCTCAGATCACATGTAACTCTTTTGTTCCCATAACATTAACCCGAACATGAATACTTACATCCTCCACTCTTACAAATTAACTACAATTGGACAATAATAATAAGCAGGACTTTTACCTTTTAGCATAAGCAATTTTATATATATATATATATATATATATATATATATATATATAAGTTAAAAAGTTGACAGTGATATTAACAATTAAAATATTTCATCCTGCATCACCTCTCTTCACTTACATATAGATGATATAGAAAAAAGAATATTATTGTATCTGCATCCTCGACTCTTTTACTACAGCTTTCCTCTCAGAGCTTCTGTGATGCTGCACAGCTGAGAACAGTCTCGATAGGCCACCAGGCCGCCGTGGTTGGCCCAGCGGTCCGCTCCTTTACACTCTGCGTACGGCTGGTTATAGGTCAGTTCTGTTTGCTGGTTTTGTGACCCGCAGCTTTGTGATTGTAGACTCTTACTAAGGTCCACCACACCACCTCTGAGGGCTCGCAGCAGAGCATGAGGAGCGCAGGAGTCCCACTTAAAGGTGCTCCCTTCTGACAGGACGTAAACATCGGCCAGGCCCTGAATCACACACAGAATCTTGTAACCGGCACCAGAGGCGTACATCAGCCTGTCTGGGCCGCACAATGACGTCAGGGCTTCCTTCACCACTGGTTTCTCACTGGAGCTCAGCACCACAGATAAACCCTGTCCTGATCCAGCAGCCGGCAGTGTCTCTGAGCACAGGTTGACCCCGCCATACGACACCCCCCAGAAGTGCTTCCCCCTCCAGCTGGAAATGAAAAAAAAAAAAAAAAAAAAAACAGAACATGAATGTTTGGCTCAGAATATCTCACATGATATGATAAAAGCTGCTTTCAGGCTGAAAATAAGATGCACAGTTATCCCCAGGGTTCAGATTCTTCACCAGGTAATACGTCATACTTTCATTCAAACATTTCACAAAGTTTTCTGATTTATCTCATGGTTAGAGTATCTGGACAGACTCGAACTGGAACAAAATACTCTCACTCTCAGGCTTTGAAAACCTGAGGGTGTATCTAGGACAGATGGGTAGAGAGAACTAGCAGGCACATGTAGAAAACATTTCAGTAAAACTTTAAGAGAGGCAAAAGTTTGGCATACAAGAATTAAAGATTCATGATGAGGTGCCTAGAGGTTCAATTGTGACCATTTATCATTCAGATTTTTTGGGTTATAATAATGTCTCTTTAGTTTTAAAAGAGAATCTAAATGACAGCAGTAGAGAGATAATACTAGATGCATTGAAAGTAAGGATAGACCGATACATCGGCCGGCCGATATTTGCGTTTTTTACTTGAATCGGCAACGGCATCGGCAGTGAGAAGAGACAAAAACATAACTGAAAATTCGGTTAAAAATGGACAGACATGGATTAATTGCAAAGACCACATGTTTTAAGATTCTTTGTCTAACCAGCAGCTATCTGCTCTTAATATTTCTTGCTCCACCTTTGTAGAATAAAATAATCATATGCATGCACAGATTGCTTGTAATCTCATTTTTTTATTGGGGTTATTTAAAGACTCTTTTCAGCTTACCCTCCATCTGCCGGGTCTTTGTGGTTGAACGGCTGGTTGATGACGCCCATGACAGGCTCCCCTGTGCTCCTTAGATAAACCCCAATGAGAACTAGAGCGCAGTGCAGACCTGAGGGTGACAGGTGTCCCTCCTCCAGCACTTCCTCTTTGCCCTCGATGTACTGACTTGTGGCGTCTTCATGAAAAACACAAACGGTCGTCAGTGAGACTCTGTCCTCTGCAGCATCCTGATTCAAACCAACAGAAACCTCAAGTCTCACCTATGGGGTCGATCCAGATGCCAAGCTCGGATGGACTGAGGGGTACCGTCAGACCATCAGTGTTTGCATCAACGGTAGCCGGGTCTTGGTGGATTGCTCGAGCCAAAAGGGACGCTGCTGTGTGGTCTCCGTCGAGCACTGTGGCGAGCAAAGTGGCAGTCTCCTGTTCTGTGGCACACACTGTGACTATAACACTCTCTCCTGGAGAGAGCGAGAGAGACAGAAGCTTCATTTAAATACTTTACAACACATGAGTGTAAATATTTACTCGCAGCAAAGAGCAGGGCTCAAAAGTGTTTGGACAGAGACATGTTTAATTGCTGCTCTTTGTTCTAATCATTTTTACATGAAAAACTATTCAACCTCTAAGGCAAAAAACAGGTCATGTTTATTTTAAATGTAGTTTTAAAAACGTTAAAAAAAAAAACAAGGAAAACATTTGATTCTTTAATAAATGTTACTTGATTGTTTGCTTAGTGTAGACATTCAGTGGTGTTAAGGTGGAACATGACGGGACATTTAACCAGTCTGTCCATGTAACAGCAGATTCATAAATGTGACATAAATGGTTGAAATGTTTGGCTGATACATCCACTTAAATACTGGCTGAAGTCTGATATTAGCTGATCCGAGTAATCAATTTTTTAAGCAATTATCTTCTGATACCTATATTTTGTTGATAATGTCACGCATCCCAACTTATTCTGAAATATATTTGCATCCAAATAAATATCAAAACACAGCTGACATACAGCCTGGCTTTTATACATAAGTTGACTGATTTAAATGTTTGATCTTGTCCTGTCACAAGTATATCTGTAGGGGCAGAAAATTTAACTCTGAAATTACTGCTGGTGATTATTTTGAAATTCGGTTTTATAAAGTTATTCTAACTTAAAGGAAAAACAATGTAACCATTATCCAAATGAGCAGCTAAAGGCTGATACTCCAACTGAGTGACATACAGCCGTGGTAGTCTGAGTGTTTTGGTGGCCCCTGGCCAAAAGCAGTACGGGACCCTTCCACATTTTACATAATGTAATCATAGCTGGTGAAAAAGAAATACTCTTTAGCATCAACACAGTGAACAGCGCCACAAAGTAACATAACTACAGGGCATACCCTGATGTGAGCGGGCAGTTTGAAGCTCTACTTAGAACCTTCTTAAGATCTAACATTGCAAAATGCAAATTGTTGCAATTTTCAACTTGTCTTAGGATTTTATTTTAATTTTTTTTTATTTAACCTTTATTTAACAAGGGAGTCCCATTGAGATTAAAAATCTTTTTTACAAGAGAGACCTGGATCAAGATTTTGATCAAGAGTGTATGTTGAGTGTGGGTAAAATGTATTTGCTTTCTTAGTTATAGGAAACAATTACATCAGTTTCATAACTTATTTTATGTTTTAAATGTATTTCCTTGTATACATTTCATTTATTTACACAAGGGGTGTCCAAACTATGCCCCAGACCAAATGCTGCTTGCAAACCACTTTTCCACTAATCCTCTATTTATAAAATAAAATGAAATGGTCCCACATCAGAATATAAGATCTTGCAACATTGGGTAGGGCCAGAGCGTTCAAAAGAGAGAGTGGCGTCATCTCTGTAGACGCCAATGGGCCGATTATTTGACAGCAATGGCGGATCATGGGAGCCGTTGAACTCTGGGAGTTAAGTTCAAACCAGGGAATCTCTTGGTCTATCAAACTGTATTTTGATGCAATTTTAAGCATTCTGGGTACCACATTAACATGCCAAACATTCATTTTTATTACTACATGGAAAAGATGTATCTTAATATCCACCCAAAAATAACTGTACCTGCAACTCTCCCTTGAAAATCTGTTCTGCTTTCAGTTTTAAAACTCCTATATTGAACAGGCTCTACTCTTTACAAGGTTTCAAAACAATACCATAAAGACTACATTTAAATGTCAGCTTTTGCAGAAACATGTTACATTATAGTGCATGTGTAATTAAAAGTGATTACCAAGGCCATTTTCAAACTTATTGGACTCCTCTCCAAGGATGAAATCAGCCATCTCAGGGAACTGAACAAAGGACCAGACAGGGCATGATTAATATCCAAAAACAGGCTTGATGTAGACTGTACACTTCTCTCTCTGACCTCTCTTACCTGAGCACCAACATCATGACGGATCATCTCCTGGATCACCACATCTGCCAGTGTCTTAAAGTCCTGGACAAACTTCTTATTCTTATCATCACCAGTCTTCTCTTGTACAAGAAGCTGAAAGAGAGGAGCTTCCTGTCTGCAGACCCGAGCCACATTGGCTGCTTTCTCAGCCACCCGGAGCAGCAGCCTCAGCAGATCAGCCATGCCTGAAGAGATGTGTGGGAGAAGAAGATTCAGATTCAGATTCAGAATAAGAATATTTATTGTACCCATGGGTAAATTTGGTTTACAGTCAGTGAGTTCTCTCCTAATGTAAACACACAGAACAGACACAAGACAAGACAAAGTGATGACAGTGCTTAGGCTAAAAGAACAGAGATACAATCTGGTAAACATAGAAACTTCATTTATGAGAGAGAGAGAGAGAAAGAGAGAGAGGCAGGTCACACTTCCACATACTGAGCTAATTATAGCTACAAAATGAAAACGGGGCATTTCTGAAAAAAGACAAGTGTGACGGAAAGATGTGGCTTGTGGTCTTCTTGCACAGGATCCAGCTCAGTGTCTGCTAAAGTCAAATGCCTTACAGACAAAGAACTCCACCAATTTTAGTGTGTTCATTCCAAAAAGTCTGAAGATTATATGTGGCTCCCATTTCCATTCAATGTAGCCTGCACTTAAAAAAAACTGTGACCCGAACAAGAGACATCCTACCATTAAAACATGAAAGATTAAATATGAAGTATTTCCACAATGAAAAATTTGAGTACGGAAATAGATAAACTGCTATATTTTGTTTTCTTTGCCAAAAAAATAAAAGAAGCAAATCCCCAAAGGAATTAGAACAGTGTGTAAAATGTGAATAAAAAAACAATACAATGATTTGCAAACACCGTTCTCAGTATGCTGATTATTATAATTGTAAAGTTAACAGCCAGCATCTGTGATGTTTTGTGGTGAATTAGTGTCCATGGCATGGGTAACTTGCAAATCTGTAAAGGTGCTATTGATGCTGAGAGGTACATTTAGATTTTGAAGCAACTTATTCACCCAGTCAGCCTCTCTATCTGTGATTTACCTGCTGATCTTTGTGAGACACTCAGACCCATTCTGCATGGCTTTGCAGTAAAATAATGTGGGAACCAGACCGGCCTATATGCAAACCAGATTTCTCTCCCATTGAAATGTGTGGCACATTATGAAGCACAGAATATGACAATGGATAGCCTGCACTGTTAAGCAACTCAAGAAAAGGTGGGAAGGAAACTCACTTGAATAATTGTACAAGTGCTATCACCAGTCCCCAGAGGTGTACAGCATTGTTCAAAGAAAAGGTAGAAAAGGTAATATAACACAATAAAGCCCAGTGCTTCTATCCCATCTGCTGTTGGAACTTGCTGCATGCATTAAATTCAGGGTTTGTGTTTTATATTAAAATATCAACCATAATAATTAAGGCTATAATTTTGACCAATAAATATCTTGTTTTTATCCATTAATGAACAGAATGCAAGTTAAAAGGTTTTTCTGCCTTCTTGTATATATTTTTTATCTTTATTTACACCACATCCCAGCTCTTTCAAAATTCACTTTTTGTTTCATAAAGCAGGACTTGGTGACGTCACTGAGCGATGTGACGTGACCAAATGAGCTATGGACAGGTGATGCAACTTGGGTGGGCGACGCGATCTCGGTCTCCAAGTCGCATTCGGTGTGAATGTGGCTTTAGGCCACTATCTGTATTTGAGTTCAAAAATAAAAATATTGGTGTTATAAACTAAGCTATATTGGTTCCTTTTGTTACAAACACCAGTTCCAATGAAGTTGTGTTGTTGTGTAAAATGTAAATAAAAGCAGCGAGCAATGATTTGTAAATCTTTTTTGACTTATATTCAATTAAACACACTACATGAGATGTTTAACGTTCAAATATTTAAACTGTTTTGTTTTCTGTTGCAAATATTCACTCATTTTAAATTTGATGCCTGCAAAACATTCCAAAAAAGCTGGGACGGGCATGTTTACCTTTCCTTTTAACAACACTCAATAAGCATTTGAGAACTGAGGACACTTAGTGTTGAAGCTTTGATGGGGGAATTCTTTCCCATTCTTGCTTGATGTATGACTTCAGTTGCTGTTAATAACCTTTACAGAATATTTAAATTAATGCAATGACAATGGAGGGGTCAAAGGTCATAGGTATTCTATGCTGATGATATAATCCCTAAATTCGGTACAATAATACATAAAGAAGCATTCTTAAACTGTTAAGACCATTGCTCAGCCAGTTGTTAAAAAGTGGTGAACCTCGCCCCATCCTTGCTAGTGAGTGACTGAGGCTTTGGGGATGTCATGACACCTGTTTTCAATAACCTGATCACTCTCGGTGTGTAAAACACCAAGAGCACAGCATGGTGTGTGAAAGTGACCACTGAGTGCCGCCTTCACGCTGATGAGAGCTATGAGTAACGAAAGAGGAAAATTCCTGAATACTGTGAGATTCCTCCCTGTTATCTAAGCATGCAAAAACATGAAAGGTATAATTTACTCCAGCTGTTATGACCTTTACCTTCACAATGCATACAATAGCCTAGTAATATAATATAAAAACAGCTACAGCTCTTCCAGTCACAATTTAACAGGGACTCCGTTTAACATTTTTTACGGCAGAAAAACCATAACTTAAAAGCACAGGAACGACACAGGAATGCCTGAAACCTTACCAAACCCAGGGCGACGATTCCCACAGCTATTTTCTCTCGTCTGTCGCTCTCGGTAGTTTTCTGTTCCTACAGTCCTCCTTAAAGTGACAAAAGCAGACTACTTGTTCCTGCAGAGTGTGTGAAAATACGCGTAATGTCAGTGGAGTACTGCTAAAACGCGTTTATTACCCCTGGATCCCTCTGCCCTGTTTCCTCTACGTCAGTTTTCTCTCACAGGAAGGGCGGACGCTCTGCTGTCATCTAGCCGTGAATCTCATGTCCGCTGTAGGCCGTCACCGTGCAGGAGTGGACAGGCACGCAAGCAGACTGAACACGAGCAAGCGCTTCAAGGATCAGACAACAGGAAGTGAAGCTGCGGTGCGTTCAATGGTAAATCTGAAATTCATTTCTTTTTTGTCCGAATTAATACATCTTTTGGATGACAGTATTTTCAAAGATAAATCAATATGCATTGTTTAAGTGGACAGAAGGTAAGACAGTATTGCTTGCATTGATGTAGTTTAGAGTACATTTAAATGACAGCAAATGTTTCTCGTGACATCATTATGCAATTACTAGGGATCCAGAACAGAGACAGGCAGGAGCAACACTACTTAAGAGGAAGTTTTTTTTGGATTGAATATTCCATTTTGAGAAAAATAAATCAAGTTACTGAGAAAAGAAGTCAATCAACGTTGGAAATAAATTCAAAGTTTCAAGAATTAAGTTGAAAATCAAAAGTCAACTTTGTTCTTAAAATTGTATTCCAAATTAATCTCAACATACAATTTCGACTTCAGTCTCAACATTATGTTTTGATATTATTCTAGTCATTCAGACCTTTCTTTTTTAATGGTTTTCTTAATTTTGAATTTTAACATTTTTTTTTGACAATTGATTGATTTTTCTTCTAAAAATTTTATTTAAATTTAATTTCTCAATTTTTCCACTTAAACCTTAACAATTCAATAGTTTTCTTCAACGTTCTGTTTTTTTTCCCCCAATTTCATTTTCAGTAAGGACCATCTCTAGTACTGATCCTTTGTTTACTCTGATTGGTTTACTGATCATCCATTCAGAGAGCTCACTCTCATAGCAACCGTTTCTTTTTCTACCGATATTCTAAATCCCAAATACTAGAAGTGTAAGTGCTTTATGCTAACTCACTTTTACCTTTTTGCTTGTGCTCAGTGCAGAGCTCATTATCATAGGCTCCCTGCCCCTTTAGATTCAGGCATTTCTAAAGGGGAGGGAAAAGAGTTGCATCTGATTCTTTACAGAGACGAATAATGTATTTTTTTATTCAACTTAAATCAAATCCTTGCTCAATAGATACCCAAGACATGATGTACATGGTTAAACACACCGAGACATGGGACCTTTTATGATAAGGCTACAATTTGTCCTTCAATACTGAAATAAAGCCTTTGTTATTAAATAAAAAAATCAAACAGAAAAACTACACTGAATTATAAAAATAAGAGTACTTTTTTTGAATATTTTCCATGCTGCACTCCAAATTCAATGATTATGTTTGGTCATTAGCTCCAGTAATCTATTCAAAGATCACTGGAACAAGCAAATTAGTTTTACTCCTCTTCATCTGTTTACTTTAGAGCAGTGGTTCTCTATTAGCCTCAGGACCCACACCCATCTTTATGGTGACAAATGTTAAAAATAAAAAAATTAACCACTTTAACTCATTCAAAGAAGGATGGTTCAGTTTGAGCCTGAGAGAGAACAAAACACCACAGTATGTTCTGAATAGTTTCACCCTTCACTTCGAGGCTTTGGTTATATTTGTTGTGAAAGACAGAACAAATGTGTAATTCATATCATTTCTAGTTTCATGTACAGTGTTTTGTGCCATATTTATAGTACAATATGCTACACTGGCAGGATGAAATTACACCTAAAGCAGGCACTTCTATTGGTTTTAGTGGTAAACTGCGACCATCATTTGTTTCCCCACCGCCCTCTTGTTGCTTTCGTGAAATAAGTGAGCAGCACATGTTTTTTGCCTTAACCTTTTTTATTCACAAGCAAACATCTCAAACCTTTTTAAAAAAGCTCTATGAAACAACTATAGGGCCACGACTCACCAGTTGAGAACCATGGCCTTAGAGCATGATGTAATATTTACAATTCATATTTGGGCAGATTGTTTGGGACTAAAGAAGAGTTTATTTTAGGAACATAAAATTCAGTGCCAGAGGCTTCAGTGTCTACCAGAACCATCACTTGTTGGTTTTATGGGATGACGTTAAGTTTGAAAGAAATCCCTGGGAGTGTTCTGGAGATATCACATTTAGAAGGTTGTATTTTCAAGCAAAGGATGATCATGAGAAGTGATGGATTAGCTAAGATTTTTATTAATGTCAATTTTAGTGATATCAATGCCATATTGATTCTGCTTATCAGTCCGATTCTTTATAAATTTCCTTACCATATTGCATTAGGCTTCTGCACATTGCTGGTGTTTTGATCCCTGTCTGAAATCTCACAGACACTGGATGCCATGACGTTAGCTTCAAACTTTGTAAAATTAAGCCACACTTTTGATAACCTCTCCTTGTCTCCTGTCTGTCATTATCGTATCTTTGACTTACTTGATTGCCTCTGGTCAGAGGCTGATGTCCTTGATTTGCAAGGCATGCAGACCAAAGTGAAAAGAATATATAAAGGAACTGCTCTGCAAAAACACAAATGATATTGATTGGTTATTGATTTCCAACTGCAATTGGTATTCAATTTTCATCCCTAATTATGAGGCTCTATGACCTTGATGTTTGTTTTATAATCTCCAAAACCTAACCAGTTTATCCTTGAATCAGAGTGTTAATTACGCAGTGGTTGACAAGATTTTTTCAGAGGTTGCGTCCCTCAGTAAGATTAAACATGAATCTTAATGACCTTCAGCTTTTACCCCCTTTTATCTTAATGGGCATTTGCTGAAAGTACATCCCTTAAAGCATTCATGCAAGATGTTGCATTCATAAGAGTCTGCTGAAAAGCTGGATGGACAGACAACCCAAAAACATAATGTCCTTTTCTTCAGCCGTCACCTTTGTGAAGAGTGTCGGTGGCTTAGACTGTGGATTCACTTCCCATCAATTCAAGGGTTCAAGCCCAGCGGCAGCTGCCACATATCAAGCGTCCTTGGGCAGAACGCTTACCTTCAAGTTGCTCCCACTGCTGCGTCTGTGGCGTGTTAATGCATATGAAAACACATGGCTGTGTTAGCTGACACTGATGAACAACTTCCATAAAACGCTAGAGTAGTCAGAAAGACTAGAAGTGCAATACAATCAGAAGTCCATTACCAAAAACATGGTCATGTTGTTAGGAATGTTTGCACTAATATGCCTATAATTAGATAACACGGTGGATAGTGGTGGAAATCTTGGAGAACTACTGTATATCCTTAATATATTGGCCAGCACGATAGCATGTGCCCCTTAAACAACAGTGCATTAGATCTATACTTTTACGTGATCTCTTTTTTAAAATGTCATAACTCAAAAAAAACTTCACTCCATATTTTGTTTAAATTTCCAAACAAGAGTATCTCCTGCGCTGTTCTGAGAATATTAAAGAAGTATATCACACATCATGACCTCCTTGTGGTGTCAAACAACTAAGGTCTCTACTCAATAAATATTTTACTCCTTGATGAACAAACAAACAAAAAAAAAAACAGCAAATGTGCTTTTGTAACTTCTGTTATTCTAATGCAAAAAATTTCCTGCATTGTGGTCTACTGTATACACTGTATACACACTGCTTGTGTAACACAAATATATGCACAAACACAAACATACCAGGCAAGCTGGTGAAACTAGATCACAGTCAAATGACATATTTTTAAGAGCAAATGCATTTTGGTCAAGGCTCTGACCACTGACATCCATTAGGCGTCCATTATGAAGCCTGTGAGAAACCTCCATGTGGTTCATCAATACAGCTTAGTGATCAAAGTGTACAGGGCGCGGCAGAAAACGCACAGCTGCATGAGCCATCAGTCGCACTTAGGATCCTCACAAGGCAGAGCTGTTTCTGAAGATGAAGGTAAGAAAGGCAAATGATGGAGCTTTAAGATTTATATATTATGAACTTTTTTCAACATGATGAAATGCATGCATCTAAGTGTTGTTTATTTCATGAAGAAAATTACCACACCATGTTGATGTGGGGGAAACATAAGAGCTTGCACTGGAAACTGATTTAAACTCTTTGTCGCAGGCCTCAAAGGACTGTATGTCAGACCTGGAGAGCAGCATGATCTCTATTATCCGGATTTTCCACAAATACTCAGGTCACAAGTGCAACCTGAAGAAAGCAGAGCTGAAGGAGCTCATCAACAATGAGATGAGTCACTTCATCATGGTAAGTTATGGAAACAAAAGTATAAAAATGTGCATGTTTAATTTATTTTAGTAACTTAACCTAAAGACAATGGGCTCTGAAATGTTTATCATTCATGTCTTTGAGAGGTATTGGTACACCACAGTGCAGATGTGTTTGTTGGTGAGTTAAGCGTATAATGTTAACGTATAATAAAAAACTTGATGGATTTCAGTTTTGGTTTCTTCACCTTGAGTCAGATGTTTGTTCATTGATGATCTGTCATCATTTTACCCTGGTCGCACACATGCACATGACCAGTGTTACTATGGCCAGACTAAGCTTGAAGCTAACAGTGGAAGTTATGATGTGTTGTATTAATAGGGAGGTAACAATCATTGTCATCAACTTATTTGGGTCAAATAAGTTGCATTCACATAAACACTTTTTTTCAGCATTGTTGTGGAGGTGTACTTTAAGAAAACGCTGGTGAATATCACTGATATTTTCTTACTGACTAACTAAATGCATATTTTGTAACTTTCATGACATAAATATCTTAAAGCGTTCACGGACTTGCATTGCTAGATAAATGTCAGGGTGGTGGTCTGCTGCTCCAGGGGAAGCAATCCCTGAGACCTTGGGGATTAACTGCTGCTCAAGGGCACCCTGGCAAAGCTCAGGAAGTGGAGCAGCCTCTTGCCAGCTAAAAAGAAGCAACAAAGACAAAGAAAAAAGTTTGTTGGTACAGTTTGTCTTGCTGATTGTTTTACAGAGGTTTTCTTTTCTCTTCTGTTCTTTTTATTTCAAATCAACATTAACTTTTTAGCCTCCTTGCAACCATGACTGGTATGTTTAAAAATCTAACAGCCACCTTATTTTAAAGGTCTAAATTCTACTGATTTGCTGCTGCTATATATATATATAAAAACACATTTTCTGATACAGCTGTTACAAAAAAAGGAACTTCACCAGCGCATTAACTGGTGGTGTCCATAGTGAAGAACTTATTGACAAAATCACCCACATTTAGGTGCTAATTTCATCCCAGCTATATCAATATAAAACATGTCAACTTGCTACATATCTCTTTTGTAAATCCATCAATCCATCCATCCATTTTCTATACTGCATCTACCTTCCAGAGTGTAGGGGCTAGTGCCCATACCAGCAGACATAGGACAGGAGAAGGGGTACAACCTGGACTGATTGCCAGCTATAAAGACTCACACCTACGGGCTATTTAAAGTAAAAAATCAGCCTAATGCTGACTACACTGTGCTGTGACTTGTCCAACGAGCATGACAGACTACATGACTGAAACTGACTGCATGTAAAACCTGATGTGATGACAGAGGAAGGAGGGGGGGGACACACAACATAACATCAAACATACTGCATTTAGAAGACTTTCCTGTTGTTTGTATCTACAAACATTGTGTTAAATGATCTGTTAGTTTGCTGATAAATGGCAGCAGTCACTCTTCATGTTGCATCTACGGTTTCTCTCTAACATGTCTCCTTTTACAGTCTGTAGTAGCTCCTCTTCAACACCTCAAACTTTTCCTCTGTCTAATAGCTCTTAAGCTTTTCTCAGGGCATCAACTTTGGCTTGTTTACATCCACAAGCAGAGCTCCCAGTGCTCTCATTTATCTCTGATGTGGAGGAACAAATCATCAAAAATCAAACATGCTAGACTTTCTGTTGCGGAAAGGTGTGGCGTCTCAGACTGGACTGTTGTTGTCGGTCATTATGACACACTACAAGAGACAGAACGACTGATTTTCAAAGCCAACAGGTCCCGAAACCTTATGACTGTCAGGTTGGGCCATAATAGTGCATGAATTGTGGAGTCTGACCTCAGCATTACGAGCATGTTTTTAGTTTGTGGGAAGAAACCAGAGTACCCTGAGGCATACATGTGAAAGAACATGCAAACTCCACAAAGAAAGAAAAGCCCCTGCCTGACCGTGGAAACAGCAGCTGAAGAGTGAGCGTTACCTGTTGCACCATTATGCAGTACACTTTTGAAAATTGCTATATTTCAAAACAACATATTTCCCTGCCCTCCTTTAAAGGCTGGACAACTGCACTGGTCATTTTTATGACCATGTACGAGGTATGACCATTAAAGATGAGACTGCACTTAGAAGTATAAATCTGTGTGGTTCACTGTCACACTGAGTGTTATATGTTAAAGGTTAAGTATTCACACACAACTTGAAACTGAATGTTTGAAATGATCAACTCCGGGTAAGAATGATAGCAGAAATGGTCTCTATTGATAAAGAGAGAGTTTGGCAAATTTTGCATGAAATTTGAACATGACAAAAGCGTGAGCCAAAGCTGTCCCAAAACTTCTGAATCCTGGTCCAAAGGAAAAATGCAAAAAAAATGTGGAGATATTTTGGAACAAACTGAAGAAAAACTGTTTTTAGGAGGAGTGATTTGGGACAGATTTGGCACACACTTTAGTCATGTTCAAATTTTCATGCAAAATTTGCTGAAGTGTCTATTTATCAATGGAGACCTTTTCTGCTACCACTCTTGTACTGACTTGTCACAATTTATTCAATTTTCTTTGATGTTTTCAGAAGTTCATGGCTTGCATGGGTGCCCAGGATGTTTGTCCTGGACATCTTCTCTGCCTCCACAGAATGTTTTGTGTTATTCAAACACATGCATGTGACATGCGGTGTCACCCACACACGTCAGTTAATGTATGAAAACATGTGTCTACTGTTGTATAATGCCTTATTAAAAAATATGCACTCTAGATGCTAGCAGTGAACTAAAGATGTCACTTTTTGGTAATATAAAACAGTTGTTAAGGAATACCCAACCTTTAACATATTATATCCATATTCAGTTGTGCTTGTGCAGGGATACTGACTGCTGTGTAGCATAACTGTCAGTGTACACACAGATTCATTGACAAAATGCTCATTAAATGATTTCTTTACTAAATTGAATCTGTAGTCCTTACCCTGAAACTATTTTCACTTTGAGGTTTTGTTTTTTTGATTTTCTTCTCAACAGAAAATCCAAGAGAAAGAGACTCTGGACATGCTCTTCGCTGACCTGGACCAGAATGGAGACCTGGAGATTGACTTCAAGGAGTTTATCACCCTCATTGCCATGGTGACCTCGGCATGTCATGAACTTCATCCCAAATCCACATAATGAGGGGTTAGCGTGATTACACATCAAGTAGTAAAACAATTTAATGATCAAGTTGATAAAATGTCCAAACAAGCGATTGTGTCAATGCATCTTTATTATATTGTCGATGACAAAGTTTTAGAGATTGTGGTGTAAAATTAAAGTGTTTGATTAAAGAACATGAAAAAGCTTCAATAGTTATTACTTGGGTGTGTTATAAAGTGTTTCTGCATACATTTACTATCAAGAAATTTCACTGGTTTTAAAAAAACACATACAACATTCAACCAGAGGAGCTGCAGATCTGAATCAATGGCCAATAAATGAGGTAATGTAAAATGTACGCACTGTTCAGCTGCTATGGCACTGTGGGCAAATTATTCTGACAGTGAGCAAACAGCTCTACCTTGTGGAGGTGAGCTGCCAGTTTTCCTCTCCTCTGTATCTCAAGGAAGTCTTTTACATTTTCAGTCAACTATATGCAGCATTTGAGGCAAATTTAGAACACTTCTTTCTACCTCAGATGATTTTCCAGAAAACCTAGTATCTTCTTCCAGGAGTCTTCTTGTGCAGCCGCGTGGAGAGCACCATGACCTCCCCACAGCACAAACACTGCAGGAGAAAAAAAAAAGAGAAAAACATCTTATTATGCGTGTATAAATGGAAACAAACAGCTTTGTTTTAAAAAGTTAACAAGGACAGACTCACATTTTTTTGGTTTGACCTTCCATAGCGACCTGCTTATATTTGGTGCGTAAGGTGGTTCAATCAGGTGACCAGCACCGGGGTAGGATATACGAGTGAGCAGATGGGATTTACCTGCGGCTTTCAAAGCTCCCTCAATCTAAAGTGACACAACACAGGGCTACAAAAATGAGAAATGACTGAGCAATGTGCACATGAACATGCACAAAACAGCACTGAAGTGAGGTTTAACTGTGAGATTAACGTATCAGATTAAGGTCAGACTGAGACTTTCACATTCAACTAAATGCTAACTAACAATGGCGATTAATAAAATGATTAAAAGCGAAACAGAAAAAGGACAATCTACCACGTCTGCGTTTTCCTTGGTTGCAGCATTCAGGTCATTTTCACCCTCTATGTACATCAGTGGACAATCGATATCCTCTACCTAAAAACACGCAATATATTAAACACAATATTCTCTCTGACACAATAACGTGGGCTTGCATGTTAATTTAACATTGAAATAATACATGTGTTTGTGTGCTTGCACAGTGTTTCCTACAGGACATTCCTCAGCTAAGATGTGTCTTCATTGTTGCATTCTGCACATGCTCCACAGCGTCTATGCCGACTTGACTGAGAGGGAGAACAGCATAAATGCTAACTGTGACAGAGGTTGCATTGTTGTCCATCTCCTGGTATCACTGGTTGAATGATGCTTTTTTATCCTATATCAGTACAAAACTCTAAAACATGACCAGGGAATCAGTCCTCCCATTCACAGCTTATGTAATTGTGTCTCTGTTACCAGTGAAGTCAGATTCTTGAGCTGAAGGCCAATACTGGATAGCTCACCGAGCAGTGAGCATCTGGTAGCTGGGCTTTACTCCATGGAGCCCAGTCGGGTTCAGCCCGAAGAAATAACATGGAGTCGCCAACCTGTGGGCTCACCAGTCATAGGGATGGGCATGGGGGTTGGGTGCTTTGTGGAATGGGCAGCAGTCAAAAGGTGAACCCTAGATGTATTGACCCCTGTCTAAAAAGACTGGTTTTGGGGACGAGGAACATCACCTCGCTGCCGGGGAAGGAACTGAAGCTCTGGCCAATATAGTTGGGGTCTCTTTCATGAACAGCATCAGCTCTGGAATTGCCCAGGGTGAGAGGCACTGGGCAGGTTCTTCGTAGTGTCGCCAGCAAAATGACATACAATCAGTCTGAATCAGTTTGTTGTTTTTATTCTACAACAATAGTCAAAAGGTCATATTTATATTTAGTACACTTTTAATGTCTTTTACAGTAAAATATACTTCTTTAAATTCCTGAAAATGAGGGAAATTCATCCTCTCTCTATCTCTGTTGCCTTTTTTTTTCATCTGCCAGACAATGTATGTTCAAACAGTACATTTAAAATGTTCCTCTAATGATATATCATTAGGGAATATGTCACTTCCTCCAAATAGAAGACAAGACACTCCCTAAGCCTGATGTTTGTTTAGCCTAAAGCTGGCACCAGTGCTCACCTTGGCATGTCTTTGTGTCCACAGAGGACAGACCTGGGCAGGTGAGGCCACATCTACTTCTAAAGAGGGGCGTGGTGAGACACAATTCATGAGGATTTACACTTGAACAGCCTGTTCTGTGCAGGGATGAAACTGATATATGCTCTAGTTACATCTGTGTCTGGTGTAAACTTGTTGACAGGGAGTAAAATATGTGAACTTTAAGGGGGATGGCATGTTGTTGGGGTAGCTGCCTTAACTACAGAGTGCTGCAGGAAACACCAGCGGAAGAGTTCAGTCTTTGTGGTGTGATGTGTTCAGAGTTAACAGGTTCATCTTCTGTATTACCTTCACTTTGGTCTCAGTAGACAGGTTTTCAGGCATGGAGACGACTTTAAAACTGACATTTCCATCATCATCATATTCCCAATAACTCTTAACACTAAAGGAAAAAAAAGTCAGGTTTTTTTAATCAGTCTTTGAGGAATTATTGAAATAAAAACCTCAGAGGTGGAAAAAAAAATCTGCTGTTTAACTGATTAAATGTCAGGTTTTAATTACCAGAAGTGATGCTTTAGTGAAAACAAGTTATTGCTGTTTAGAATATCTTTTAAACTGTAACAACTGCTTTGTAATTACTATCATTTTTAAACACTACTTACTCATCTAGGCCTCCTCCTCTAGCTGGGGAGCCGAAGGACTTTCCAACTGGGCCATTGATACAAATTATACACGACGGCTCAAATAAGAAATACGAACCAGTTAAAAGTCAAAGTGAATACTTAATCAAAATATGCATCTATGGTTTTCGTCAAACTATAGATCAAGGATTGAAACCAAGAGGCCTGTCTTACATACTTTGGAGATGCTGAGAGTTGCAATTCGAAGTGTGAGGAAGACTCCAAATGACAGACCAATGATCCCCACTCTGTCTGTCACCTGAGGATGATCTTTTAGAAGTTGAAATGCTGTCTGTCAACACGAACACACAAAAAAAACACAAATAATAGGTCTGTGACATAAAAGTTGTATTAAACATGAACGTTTATAAATGTGTTGCACACATGGTGCAATAAAGCTGAAGCAAAAACTGCATGTCTCTTACCAGGAAATAAGAATCATCAACATTTACTTTGTTTGGAGGACCAGGCAAGTCTTTGTGTCCCAAGTACGCAAGGCACAAACTAGCATAGCCCCTTGATGCAATCAGAGCAGCACGATACTCCACCAGTCCTCCACCCATTCCCCACAGATCCAAAACAGCAGGAAATGGGCCTTGACCTGCAAGACATCAGTATAGCTGGTGCTGCTCAGAGGAGGAACTCTTAACACATCAGTTTTAAAATGTTTTAAAAACAAAAAGTCTTAATTTTTTTCTGCTTACCTGGGGGTAAAAAAAGAGTCCCTACAATTCCATTGTGTCGAATCTCTGTTCTCTGGACACCAGGTGCCATGTACCAGCGCTCAGTACTTACAACAGCCAGTTCAGTGCTCTGACCCTTGCTGGGTGAAACATGACCTTCCAGTAAGGATACAAGCACCACATACGGAGTTTCTACATCTGTTTTCCTCAGTCTGAGGATGGTTGAAAATAGGCACATTTTAGTCAGGAACTCTTAACAAGTTTCTATGTTTTGCTCTCTTAAGACATTGAGACAGTTTTTTGGCTCTCTATCAGTGCCTTTGTCCACAGCTGACATTTTTTCACTGGTAGTACTGATCTTAAATTCTAAAGCAATGTATTCTGGCCTTTTTTTCTACAGTCAGTGCCATCGGCGCTTCTTGTCAGTTGAAAACAGTTCAACTTTTGTAAGAGCGCTGCATTAGATAATATCACTTCCTCCACTGACCTATTAAAATCAAAAGGAGCAGGACTTCTGGGCAAAATTTTCACAACTAAAAGTAAATATGAAGCACACAGCGCTGTTTTAAACAGCCTTTTGTATAAGTGCCAAGGCAAGCGGAAGTCAAGTGTCTTAACCTGGCAACATTGAGCGCTGGTGAGAAGTTCTCTGATTCTGAAGTTGAAAGCGCTTCCAAGGAAGAAGTGCCAGATATGGACACAGGCCCTAAGCATTTTCTTCATCACCTGCCTTAATCCTTCTCTTCCTCCAGGAGCTGGCTGCAGACCCCAGAACAGGCCCATTGGCTCACAGCCCAAATATGAACCACCAACTGAATGATCCCTGCTCACTGATCAAAAGAAAGCCAAGACAAAAAATAGCTAATGAAAAATCATACAAAATGAGTTTGCTGTCCTGTTTACACCTAACCTGACACACCAGATGGACCATTCAATGTATTTCACTTGTCCATCTGGAAAAGAGCCCAGAGAAAGTGTATGGCAATGGGCGAAACCTTTATAAGGCATATCCAACAGGTGACCCAGCACTCTGTTGTGCTGTTTTTTTGAGTAATTACTGTTATTAAAAAAAACAAATACAACTTATTTGGACTCACAGCTGATGGTGCCGTCTGCATCTGTATTATAATGGGCAAAAGACTCCCACAGGTCACCCTCCTCACTGTGCATTCGCGCATACACAGTGACAGGACAGTGTGGGGGCAAGAAATGCCCTTTAATGCTGATCTGTTCATCAATAAGGGCACGAACGGGTGAAGCTGTCAGCAGGGGAGCGGGTCTTCTGCTGCTCATCCATCTAAGTCCACCTGTGGGTTTAAAAGATAAACTTGTGCACTTTAAAGTGTGACAAAAATTCCCTCTTAATGGGTTTATAGTACCCAAACCAAAACTACAACAAGGCATCCACAATTAAACTGCATTTAGCAGATGGTTACATTACTGCTTTGAGTGGTCGAATACCTAGGAAAGGGCTGTACAAGCTCAAGACCATTTACTGTTTATCACAGAATAACAGAACTGTTTTATTACTGTAATATCCGATGATGCTAATGCCACAAACAGTACCTTGCCTTTATATGAAGGAGGCTTTCTATGGGAGACAGGCCTGCATATCAAAGTCTCTGAGTAGTCATTCTGAATTTAGTTCAAACAAGTATCATAATAATAAAACTTCAGTATAGCAAATTGTTTACATGAATAAACATTTTTGGCTTGATTCACACGGAAGAGGATTGAATAGAAAACTAATCAGGGACCTAATACTATTCATACTCATTAAAGCAAGATGATTGATTTAGTCCAGTTTCATCTTTATTTACAAAACTTTTTCATTGCCTTTAAAATCAGCAGCCTTTGAAGCAATAAACTGTAATAAAAATACTACTAATAATTGTAATTAAATGACTTTATCACCTGCTTCAATTCCTCCTGTTGCAAGTTTATATCTGAGCAGAAACCCTGCTGTGCTAATAATGGATATCTATGTCAACTCTAAAAAGACAACAAAATGCTTTGGGAAACACTGGGTGTTATGGTTGTGTGTTAGATCAATAACTGGACTCTGTCTTAATTGTTATCCATGTCCTCGGGCCAATTTAAGCTGGTAAAGACGAGTGCATTGTCTCGTATTGACGGTCAACATTACAGAGTTTAATGAACGAAATACTGCTGAAATATATGAGACACTCTGGTGTTAAACTGCCCTTTGAGCATGGAAATGTCAAGCATATACAGTCCTCTCCATTTTCTGTTAAAAACTCCCATTTCTCGAAATCACATGTGACTACTGTAAAGGAAAGAATAGCTGTGCTTTTCAAATAGACAACTGTTGAAAAGCCTGAAGAGCTGCACAGTTTAAATTGAAAACACAAAGGAATAATCATATTAACCCTTGATTATAATCGTTATATGCAAGCTAGCCTTTATTTGCTTTGGTGGATCACGACCCCGGTTACATACTGGGCCCGGTTGCAATTTTAATACCACCCCTATTAGACAAAATAAGGTATCTTGGGATTTCTGTAAAACATTGGAAATATACATCTAACATTACATTTCATATAATAATGTGCTTATTAAGCATGTCTGCATTGTCCTGTCTCTTAATGTAATAATTTGGGCAGAGTTCCTGCAGAGATCTTACCTGACACACCAGATGGACTCTTGCACATATCCATGGGATATATTTCAAGTCCATCTGGGAAACATCCCTAGAAAGTGATCGGGAAGACTGGAACCTTTCACAAAAAACTTAGAGGAGCTTGAAAAATGTTCCTTCTGTACTATTGATTGCAAACTAGTCAGGTTTACAGTCACCTCTTGCTTTTAGCACAACCATAACACACTTAAGCCACTAACCCCTAGTCCTTAAAAGGATGCTGAGAGGCCCCGGCCATTTTCTGACCAGGATCAATCCCTTCTGCTTGGAGCTTTATTGGATGGGTAGCATACTGAAACAGACATGTGATGTGGTTAATCCAGCAAGCTAAGGCTAGTCTGGTAGACATCACTTTATAGTACTAGCTTTCAACAAACAAATGAAACTTAGCTCGATGCTTCTTGTCCATGACAGGCACAATAATGTGAACAAACTATATATATTTACTAAATTGGACCTAAAACCATGCCATATAGTTTCCATTTTCATTTCAAACACTGAAACACATATTTATGTACCTGTGAAATGTTTCAGGGGCATATAATCTGACAGCCAACTCAACATGAATTCTGAATGAACTAATTTCACAAACCAAAGAATCAAAAGAATTTTCTTACCCACAGCACGGTGCAAACACACAAGGCTCCTGTTCATGGTGATGCACGACATCATCCTCTTGACTACATGCTGCTGTACTGCTGCCAGAATCACAGGCGTCCTGAGCATCGTGATGTTTCTTGGACCCTTAGTAATAAGTAAGTAGAGAGAAAGCATATTTACCCTTAGGTCTGACCAAGGGGGGAATTCACTCTCTGGTGCCAGCTTTGTATGACTAAGATCTGATTCCCTGTTAGACATTAACCCTTTAGACTTTGCCCTACATTACTCTCTTGGTCACTTTTGTGTTGGGCATTAATCAGATATCTGAAGCTACTTTAGGAGGGACAGAGTCCTGAACAGGCAGAGATCACAGCCTGAGGATGTGTATGTCTTCAAAAACAATTACACAAACAGTCACATGATAAACCCTTAGATGTATCTATTATGAGGCAGTTCAGATCAGGTGTTCACTTAGCATGTTTGTTTGTCTGTTTGTTTTTTTTAGCAAGTTTACACAAAAACTACTGGACAGAATTTGCTGAAATTCTCAGGAGATGCTGGTAATGGCTCAACTTAAAAATTATTAGATTTTGGTGGTGATCCAGATAACTGCAATCAGTGGACGATTGTTTTTGCTCAATGACTATCTAACTAATAATGATATCAACATGATTCTGAGTGCTAGGTGTTAATTTTCAGGGTCAGGGAATCATATTATGATGGTAACTTTATCATGGACCTACTGCTTATAGATATAACAGCAATATGTGAGCTACCTTGGTGGAGGTTTGCGCTCTCTGAGTGCTTTCTAGTGTTAGTGTTTTAGTTACCTCATCAAAAAGACTACTTTAAGCAGTTGTGCGTGAATTTGAAGTTAAAATAAACATTAAACTTGTTTAAAATACAGCAAAATGTAACTGTGCATCTCAGTTGACTGTGGTTGACCTGAAGTGAATCATGACAGAAGTAAACATTAAAGAATTTTGGGCAAATTGTTCATAGGCACAACCAATATACTGCTCATCCCACAAATGAATGTTCCTTTCAAATGTGGCAACATTTAAAGGGGAAATAAAAAGGCTTTTCCACAGCAAAACATTTATTGCCAAGAAATACTATTATAACAAAGAAACTAGACAATTTCCAAGCATGGAAATCGTGAGAGGGATTGGGGGCGTAAGGGCATTTCATAGCAAAGTCAATAGGTCTGACTTGTCATTACAAGGTCATTTCCAGTCCAGGTGAAGCAGCATGTAGCTGAACATTGAGTTGGTTGAGAAACACAGTAGAGATGAGAGGAGATTTTATTCATGTGTTTTAGTCACGTGTGGCCTGTTTAGCTGATGCCAGTCACCTGGCACCTGATCTTTTTCTTGTTATACCTGCTGGTGTTTGCCCTCCCTTTGAGCTGAAGTTACTTTATGACTAAAAAATATCCCCTTCAAGGCTCTGTTTAACAATTATTAGTAAAACAGTGAAGAAATGTGTGATCGAGGATTTGTGTTTAAAATATGACAAACAGTGGAAAAAATGCACACCTGTACCAAATATGTTGAGGGAAAGCATACCCACTTCAAAATTATTAAAGAAAGTACACCAAAATTGTCCCCTTCAGGTATGAGGGTTAAACATGCCACACACACGCGCATGCTTTGCATGCACAATCGCACAGTGTCTCTTACAGAAGCCCAGAGCACCGCAAAGGGGTGCTCCTTTGGAGTCTTGTTCCCCCTTGACTTCAATGGGGAACCAAGAGCTCAGTTGCCATGGTAACCAACTGTCATTGACACAGGAGCTGTGAGTTTGAATACATCTACTACCGCTTTCACACTAAAATCAGCGGGTCAATGCGTGTTTTTTCAATGCAGGTTAACCCATAAGTGACTCCTTTACCACTGCCTGCAGACCCGGGTCTAACCGGCAGCAGACGAGCTGCGTGGCTGTTTTTTTTCCTCTGGCGCATCAAGCTGATGTCATCACGTTGATGACATTATCAGGGCAACGAACACGACCACGTAAACAATGAAAAGGAGCATGGACGCCGTGGACATGGTTTTCTGAACTTTGTACTTTTGTCCCTCTTTAAAAATGTATAAACTTGGCGCTGATGATGCAAAGGCGGATGGAATTTGTTGCTGAGACGGCAAAGAGTCATGTAAGTTACAGACAGAGGCGACGGGCGCGATGTTATGCCGTGAGCACGTAACGCTGACGTCATCCATAACTTAGCGGGTTGACCCGGGTGTGATGTTTTCACCAAAGCTGACCGGAGATGAGCCAATCAAAACTCATGTCGCTTGCAGGGTAAGTTGACCCGGGTCGAAATGCTGATTAGACCCTTTCAAACATGACCGAGGACCCTTGTCTGTGTGGTAATGAATGAGTTTTTCAACCGGACAACGCAGCAGTTCACAATGCTCGGCTGACAAAGGACTTCTTCCAGAGGAATAACATCACTCTTTTGGACCATCCTGCATGTTCCCCTGATCTAAGTTCAACTGAGAACATTTGGGGATGGATGGAAAGGGGAGTTTACAAAAATGAACATCAGTCCAGACAGTGGATGCCCTCCGTGAAGCCATCTTCACCACTTAGAGCAACAGTCCCACTAGCCTCCTGAAAACACTGGCGTCAGGCATACTGAAACAAATTTTTGAGGTGATTAATGAGAATGGCGCAGCCACTCTTTACTGAGTCTTTTTTGGGAAATTTTATTTCTATTTTAGGGGTTTTTCGCAGGGTTTTGAGCTATGGTCTTAAACTTTTGATCAGCTGATGAACAGCCTATTTCAGTTTAGTTGTTGTTTGCAATAAATTGCTTACTCTTTTTTTGTCTCACTCCCATTTCTTCTTTTTGCATTTTGAGGCTCTGCTTAGAACCTTCAATTGTGCAAAATGTAAATTCTTGCAATTTTTCCAACTGGTCTTAAAATTTTGATCAGGAGTGTAATAAACAAACATATAAACCATAATACACCCTGATCAGGTCGGTTTTATTCCCAAAAGGTATTCCTTTTTTAAAGTTTGCTATTGAACATTGTTTATAGTGAGAAGGACAACCCAAAATCATCAGTTTTTGCACTCGATGCACACAAGGTATTTGATCAAATGGAGTGGACGTACATGTTGCTAACTATAGAGGAGTTTGGCCTGGGTAAAAACTTAAGCTCATGGGTAGAGATGCTCTATGCTTGCCCAACTGCATCTACTTACACCTACTCAGAAAGACCTCCTTTTGGTCTTTCTGAGTAAGCCTCCTGTTATTTGCCTTATGCATAGAACTCAGCATTAGGAATGATCCAAATATCACTCCCATACAGCTGGGAAAAATAGATCATCATATGCTTGTACACTGATGATGTAGTTGTCTTCCATTCACAGTCAGAAAAATCTGTTCTGCCTCTACTAGAGTTTATGAAAACATCTGGAAAATTGTGAGGGTATACTATCAATTGGCAGAGATGTGAATTTATGCCTCTTACTGCAGATCTAGACCCTGTGTTTTTCAGTGATCTGCCAGTCAAAGTAACTGATCATATAAAATACCTTGGAATTGCTGTTCCTAAAAAATCAAATTTGCTTCAAAAATTGAACTATGATGTTATGATTGATAAACTTAAACAAGGCATTGAACTTTGGCAAAACCCCACCTTATCACTGACTGGCAGAATTAATGCCATAAAAATGATGACATTGCCAAAGTTCCTGTATCTATTCCAGAATATACTGCTTCTTTTAACTAATGTGTTTTTTAAAACACTCAATTTAATAACATTGCCTTTTGCATGGGGATACAACACACACCAGTTAGGAAAACGACATCTCTGTCAACCCAAAGATTCAGGGGGGCTGCCCTGCTCCTGTTTCAGCACTTCTACTGGGCAGCTAATGCCCGCGTCCTTGTCTACTGGCAATATGCATACCCTGAAGCCTAAAGATACAACTCCTTGGCTGGCCATGGAACAAGATATCCGAGGCTCACGCAGTGCACTCCTTAACGCAGCAAACACCTCTCTCGTTACCCCCATCTGTTATAATCATGCATTTACCCCTTTACAGTCTGACTCTGTCTTTTCAACATGAAGGAAGAAAGGACTTCACTATACATGACCTATACATGGAAAAAGTATTCTCCTCATTTTCTCAGCTCCAAACAGAATCTAAATAGCTCCCTTCTGACTTCTTGAGGTACCTTCAAATTAGGAACTATATCAGTTCTAACATCCCAAATTATGAAAGCTTTACTTCCCCGGACAGACTTTCTCTCCTATTCTAACCTGAAGCTAAAAAGATAGTGTCTAAATTTGTTAGTGTTTTTGCAGATGAGACTGCTCCATCTATTCATCACCTGAGGATGTCCTGGGAGAAAGAAGAGGGTGCAGAAATCTCAGAGGATTTATCTGCTAAATCACTCCAAAGCATAGACTCCAGTTCAATTAATTCAAGATATTAATTGAGTATAAAGTCATACACAGACTCCACTATTCGTGCACCAAACTTTATTCATTGTATTCATCAATGTGCATTAAATGTAAACAATTTAATGGAAGTTTGGCTCATTTGTTTTGGTTTTGCCCCAAGCTCAAAAATTCTGTCCATGTTTTTCTCTGCTTTTCAAAAGTGACATGGTCTCTTTTTAAACCCAGAAACTGCCATTTTAGGCTGTCTCAACAGCTTGATGCTTTGAACCACTGGAATCTTTGTCAATCCAATCAGAATGATAATTGCAAAGAAAACTATTCTGAAGGTTCAAAACAAGCAGACGCCTCCCTGCTTTGAGGTCTCACTCATTAAGCTTTCTCGTACTTTGAATTTGGAGAAAATTTAATGTGAGATGCTGGGGAAAACATCCAGGTTCAAGCAGATTTGGCAGGCCTTCTTTGATTATTTTTTGCCTCTGAAGGACCCTCATGACACCTCAAGCCTTTTTGGATTTTAACTTAGAATTATTCTTTTTTGTGCTTTCCGAATGTAATATATCTGTATGAAAGGTTGACCACACACCATTGTCAACAGCCTTTCCCTTTTTATGTTATTTATGTATTCATTTTTATTACTGTTGATGTTTTATTTTATTTTATATTTCTCATATGGCATGAGGTGGGATGTGGGGAGGCGGACCCAGTTATGGTTTATCAACCCCCTGTATATTATCCTCCCTTAAATTTACAAACATAGCATTTTAAAAATGTTATCTGAACATATATTTTACCATAGAGCAACAGGTTTCAGAAAATATTCTTCAAGGCACAAGGGATTTGTGTTTAGATCTTGGTGGTGATCCGACGCCGGATGCAGATCCAGATCCAAGACTTTTTGAAAGGATTTGTTAAAAGTGCAGGACAGGACAGTTTTCAACATTTTTGACAATAACTAGCAGGACAATGCTGAAAATGCCTTGGCGGAAGTCTGTGCTGTCGGAGCTCTTCTGTTAAGATATAAGTATGGGTGAATGAATTTGCCTATTTCTGCAGATTAGTGCACAGGCTAATCTCAGTAAGAGGAGCTTTTTTAAAACTTCGTAACTTAGAGTTTAAACAACCAGTCCTGTCCACGCATGGACGTTCACGTTGTATTTGCGCTGTTGAACACACAGGCTACGGAGCTATTCGACCATGTAGCCTTGTCATATGGTTCTCTGAAACTTGTTGTGTAATGAGTAAATGAGTTACCGTGTTAACTGACGACTTCAGACCAGAAAATGTCTGCGGTTGTCGTCAAGACAACAGTTGAAGGGAATAGTGAGTCTACTGAAAGCTTGTTTATATGTTTTTATATTTAAAATGGTAAACTCACCCAAAATACTGTCATTATATAGTATATTAGTCGGGGTTCCTTGTGTCTATATCTATCGTAACTACGACTATCAGACACACATTCGGCCTCAAGTCGCCTGTTTACACGGTAGCTCTTTTGATAATACACCGAAGCCACTCTGCAGACCAGTATGACCCCTTACCCAGAGCCTATTTTCACACTCGCACAGAAGCGTTTGCATGAGTCAGACTTGTCTACAGAGCTTGTCTGTTTTCCAGCTGCAGGTTTCACTCACCTCTTCCGTCTGCCCTCAGGATCTGAGATGCTCCTGTCGAGTGAGATGAATTAAACAGCTCTAAAATACTGACCTGTGTGAACGGACGGGACGTTAAATAGGGGCGGAGTTTAATGTCTCCGGTTTCTGTTTAATCTGCGTCTACAGGCTGTGTTCACATTTATGATCCACAGTAATTAACAAATAGATGAATAAAAAACAATGTTCCTTAGTGTAGTTTCAAGTCATTACTGAGTAAATTTTAAATATATCTTAAATAAATTACCAACATAAATCAGTCAGCCATGGTAAATCAAATCTGAAAATAATTTCACATTATTATAGGCTACCTTCTCTTTTTCAATAGGCCTTAAAGGGATAGTTCAGAGTTTTTTTTTAAGGTAGAGCTAAATGAGGTTCCTGTCGATAGTAAAAACATTAGCCACACAGTAATGATGATTAGCTCTGCCCCTGTAAGCTGCATTCACACACTGACATTTTGGCCAACTTTTGCCAACTTATAGGGAAATGTCAAGCCATGAGTCAGGCCACAAAGAACTAAGCTAATGTCAGTTGGGTAGCACTGATGTTTGTCAGGTAAGTCTAAATTTTATACATGCTAAAAGATAACCATCTCTTGATCCAACACGCTTGTAAAACCAGCAAGAGTTGACCTCGGCTTACCTTAGCTACCCTTAGTTACAGCTGTGTACATTCTGTGGGCGAACATGAGGGTCTGTCAGCCCGTAGTTCAACATACATCAGCACTGTTGGGTTCAGCTGCAGTAGCTCAGTCTGTAAGGACTTGGGTTGGGGACCGAAGGGTGGCCGGTTCAAGTCCCAACTGGACCATGTTTGGAAGTTGGTTTGGTAGCTGGAGAGGTGCCTGGGCACTGCCGAAGTGCCCCTGAGCAAGGCACTGAACCCCAGAACTGCTTGGCAGCGCTTCTTCAGGAGCAGCATGCCATTGCTCTGACATCTCTCCATTAATGCATGATCATAGCACCTGTTTGCATGTGCATGTGAATTTCAGCCTGTGTTTGAGTAGCATGTTTCAACAAAGTGTAAAGAATGGAATGGAATTTCCCCATGAGGGACCAGTAAAGGATGACTTTCTTTCTTTCTTTCCTCCTCAGAGCTGGACTTGTGTTGAACAATGCGAGGCGTCCTTCGGACAACATCTGTCTTTCATCTTCTAGGTAAAGTGTCTGAGACCAGCTGGTGCTGCACTTGGTAAAATGACATATATGTCCGATTTATATGCTGTTTGTTGAGTAACGTCACAATATGTTTGCACAATGTTTGGCAACACCGAGCCAGCCTAGAACAAAGTTCCCCTAAATTGAACATGCTACCCATGCATTACATCACTGCTGATGAATGTTTAAAATACATCTACAATTAGGGAGCCGTTGGGAGACATCATACCTCACCAGCACAACATTTCCCACTACTCCCAATACACCAGTCTGCGTTGAACACAACAAAATTGACCACAGAAGCAGCATCTTTTGTAGCTCCCACCTCTTCCTGCTCTAAAGGATTCTGATTAGGCCATCCCGCTTTAGGCCACTCACAATCATTGTGAAGCTTGGCAAGATGGACCTGTATGATTATAGACCTTAAATCAGACAGGTCCAGCTGCTGAGCAAGGTTAGCCATAAGCTTCATTTAATTACTGAACTTAAGGTGAAAACGAAATCAGCAGTGAGGTGATTGGGCACTCTACTGAACACATTCACAGTGTTTTAGTTGTCTGCTACCAGGCCCATTGGCTTTGGTACGTCTTATGCACACTGCATAGCTCACATGACCTTCAGCAGCTTTTGTAGCAGAAGCACCACAAAAACAAAGGAGCTTGTTGGCTTAAGAGTTAAGCATTGGGGTCAGTGTTGTAAATAATCAACAGTACACTGACAATTCTGTTTACTTCCACCCAAAGTTTTGGTAACTTACACAACACTCTAAGCCTCATCTGCCTAACTCCTGTGCAGGTCTTGTCTCTCCTTTTAAGTGTAGAGATGATGAAAATGTGGCTATTAACTTCATATGACCCCACTTCAAAAATAGGGATCTGTCTCTTTAACCTTTTCCCGAGTACAGAGCTGTCCAAAGATTCTGAATAAGGGCCACATACTAAAAAATACAAAAATGACTGGGCCACTCAACTATATCTCTCCTTTGGTGCATATTAAATAAGAAGTTTGGGGTGGTCTTTCAGATCTGAGGAAATCCCAGTTATCCCTGTCTGCCCTTGGTCATGAGAAAAGAGACACTTATGCTTCCTTTTTACTTTCAAACACTAAATACAAGTTAATTGCACTAAGCTTACAAACTTTGTAGATGTGTTAAAGCTTAAAAATGATTTGTTATGCTCCTGAGGACTGGGCCTTATGATTGAGTGGATAGATAAGAAATGAGCATGATTTAGGTAATTTCTGCCATACTTTATCTTTTTTCTGTAAAAACTTTATTGCAGACACAGGTCCTTATAAAACAAAACAGACATAAAAGAGACAGAAATGTGTAAGGTACAGGATACAAAGCTGTGCATATTAGAATTTATATAATCTATTGCACCAATGTCGTCTCAGCTTCGAGGTAAATCTATAGCAGCTTTTCTTGATTTATGATAGTATTGCCCACATGGCAGCCTGTATTGGACCCATTTAGCTGATAGGATAAGTCATCCATACAGGTATTGAACAAAATAGGAGATAATATTCCTCCCATTACTCAATCAAAATGAAACAGATATTACATTGTCCCATATAACAAATGTTTGATGGGCATACCAAAACACTAAACTTCTCACTAAGATTTTAGGGACACCTTTACCCAGAATCAGTCAAGCACAAACCATGGATTAAATGGTGTTATATCTAACCTTCATTTTAGAAAGAGCTGCAGGCCAGTTAAATGGACTGGAGGCTACAGTTGGTTGATGGTTTGGACACACTTGCCCAAGAAATTCCCTTTAAGAATAATCATCTTATTGAGGAAATGTTCTTTTCAGTAGTGTCTTCATGAAGACAAAATGCATTGTAATCAGGACAAGATCATATTCTTATAAATATACTTTAGCCCATCTATTTAGATCAATGCCTGTATTTTAATTCAAAGATGATATGAAAAGAAGTATAATTTATATTGAATAATTGGCATGAGCCAATCACATTAGAAATGTTATTGTTGTACATTTAATATGAAATGGTCTAGAACTTTATGAATGTCCCTTGGTTGTCATTACAGGAGATCAGTTTTACTTTTAGGTCCTCAGAGCCAATAGTATGCAATATAATTAGTCATAAAGAAATACATGCAGGAATAATTTTAGCCATGCCTATTGAAAATACATTACCTTCAACATTTTCTTAGTGCTATAGACAAGTTCCGCAGCCAAGGGGACAATCTGCCTGGTAATTGACCCTGAAACGTTAATCACACGGTAACCTTGGGTTGCATCAGTACTTAGTCTGATGTTGTGCTCCATCAGTAATCAGAGGGTTTCAGGTTTGAGCCCATCTCCCGCTGTCTCATGTATTCTTGGGCAATACACATAACCCCAAGTTACTCCCACTGCTGCTTACGTTGCAGCAAAACACTGATGGGCAGTTTACAGAGAAATTCTAAACTGTCAGTATGTGAATATGAGAGTGAATAGGTAGATGTGACCTGCTGTGTAAAGTGCTTGAAGTGGACTAGAAAAGTGCTTTAAAAACTATACTTACTATTTTGTCTATTTACCATAACTTTCATCCCAGCATAACACAATTAAAAGAATGAGAGAATACAACAGACATAGCATTCAGAAATGTAATTAACAGATCTTTCTTATACTGTTGGTTTGTATATGGTGTAAAGTACATGGTGTGAAACTAATAACAACACAATATAAACATGATGTCATGTACAATTAATAATCCAAATTAAAAGGCCATCCAGTTTGTTTTACCATATTTATCCATATATTCTTTTACAAAGAAAATCTCAAAGGATCATCAATTCAAAACAAATAAAACAAACACTATAACAGACTAGCACATCCGAGCCATCAGCTCCATGGCTCAAAAAAACCCTCCAGATTACACAGGCAGACATCTGAAGTTAAGATTAGAGAGAGTTTTGTACTAGTTTTATTTGTATTCATATTTTCATTGCTTCAACTCTATCTGCAGCATGAAGCTCAAAGAAAATAATTAAAGCTTCTTCAAAGATGGATTCACTTATCTGCTGCAGGTTTGGTGGGTTCAGAAGTTTGTAGCCTTTCTCTTTCTCTCTTTCCCTCTCTCTCTCTCTCTCTCTCTCTCTCAATCTTCTGATCTTTTTTGATGCCTCTGTACTTGTGACAGTCAAGGCTTTATACATTTTTTTGAGTTGTCTTTCTTTTTTTCTATCTGTTCATTTGGGCGATTTTGGGAGAGAAACATCTCAAAAATGCTTCAGGGATTTTCTCCAGACCTTGCTCAAATGCCAAATATGTCTTGAAGAAAAATTGAGCAGATTTAAGAAATCTTGAGTCAAAGGTCAGGGTCATTAGGTCTAAAATCATTTTTTGCCTGTAAATGAAATATCTAAAGAAAACCTCAAGGTATTTTTCTCAAAATCTTGAGCCTACACTTTTAAGAAATTAGATTTTTTTTTTTACCAATCCCATAACTACAAAAATCACCCCAGCCTTCCCTCTTGAAGAACCACTATGCTTTCACAGTCAGGCAATTGTTCACCCCACAGACATGAATCCCCTTGATGGCAGCTCTGGTGTTATTAGAGAGTCTCAGAAGGTAGGAAGCAAAGAGGGACTGTAAAATAGGGGAGGGGTTAAATGGGTAAGGTAAATGAAGCATGACTTAACTGCCATCGTGGTTCAGACAGAGCTAACAGAGATCCAACAGCGACCCCTTGTGAAGACAAAAATAAGAAATTGCCGTTCCTCTGTTTTACCACTCACTGAAAGAAAAGCACACATAGGTCTATCTTAAAAATCTCTAAAAAACCTCAGAATTGTCCCCCAGGAGTCCTCTTGTGCAGCAGCATGTGGTGCTAGGTCCCTCCCAAAGCATAAACACTGCAGAAAAGAGGAAGAACTCTTCATGTTGCTTCCAACAAACATACATATTTGACTTAATAACTCACATTCTTGTGTCATATTCACAGAAACAAGGCTTGCATTTTTATGGTTGACACTCAACAGTGATATCCTTATATTTAGTGCAGAGGGAGTTCAATCAGGTGACCAGCTCCAGTGTCTCTTCAATCTGATGAGGAGAGATATAATAATGAGAAATGACACTGGGCACACTAACGTGCATCAGTGATGGCAAGATTGCTCTACATCTCCATCATTTTCTTCAAGTTTTAGACTATTTTGAACTCATCTTTTTCTAAACCTAACATCTTTTAGTCAAGATCAGCAAACACTTTCAAATATTAGGGTCAGGCAATGTTAACAAATGTTCAAGGACTGCTGAAAAGAATGTTGTTATTAAAGGGTGGAGGGGATTTTTTTAGGGTATTGTATTTTAGAGGTTGGATGAGGCAGGGTCAGTGCTGACATTTGGCTTTGGGGGCTTTGTAGCTTTGACTCATCACCTCTCAGGGGCTGCACTGGTGGGTGGTTAGGATGGAGTGTTATTAAGGACCCAGACACCATGCAAAGACACTGGTGACAAATGAGAAAATGAGTCAACATCATTATTTATTAACACTTCACAGTGATTTTTCCTTCTTTTTTACTGTCTTACCATCACATTAGTCTGCAGCCTCTCAGTGAATCACACTTACATCTCCATACATGTGCAGCCTTCTCATCAATGTGAGGATTTGAATACAGGAGAGAGCCTCTAGACTTATGGTGAAAGGGAGATCACTATTTGTTGTTTAAACTATTAAAGCAAGCAGACTAACAAGAAAATGAGTGCAGCTTGCATCTGACTGTGTAGCCAATGCTTGTGGGGAGACTTGCATTCATGCTAGAGGGGCTGAAAGAAATCAGTTTTGCATCTGTATCAAAACATTCATACAAAGGATTTTGAATCTGTCCAAAGCATCTATAAATAACTATTTTAGACCTAGTTTTTCATATACTTCCTTTAAAAAAAGAGACTGACAGCTCTCATTTTTTGGACATTAGACAGTTTGCCAGTCCAGAAAGTCCAAACTGAGTTGAGGAAGAAAAACTTTTCTGCATCTTTCTTTTTTAAATCATCTATTGTCTGATGTCAGAATACAAAACTTTTTAAATGTTTTGAAGTCCTCAATGAAATTGATTTACATAAAATTACCTTCTAAACGCATTTTTTAAATGTAGGTAAACCCACGTATGACGTTCCAGCTGGAGCAGATTGGAGGCAAACAAAAAACTGTGTTGCTTACAGGGTCTGAATGCCAATTAGAGCCTTTCCCACTGCCGACAGGAGCCGACTGTTAGCGTGTCCAAACAGCTTTTTAGCCGAAAAAACCAGACCGACCCTGCAAGCGACACAGGTTTTTATCGGCTCGCCTCCGGTCAGCTCCCAGTGGGAACGTCACACCAGGGTGAACGCGCTAATTTACAGGATGATGTTGGTGTAACGGGCCTACGGCATAATATCCTCCGTCTGTAACTTCTGCCTCTCTTTGCCATCTTAGCAACAAATTCCATCCTCCTTCGTGTCAGAGCTCCAATGTCGTTCAGTCTGCGCTTGGTTTGTATATTTTTAAAGAGGGACAAAAGTATGATGTATGGAAAACATTTGAACACCGTGTCCATGGCTTCCATGCTCCTTTACACCGTTTACTTGGCTGTGTTTTGGCGCACTGACGATGTCATCAATGTGATGTCATCAATGTGATGTCATCAATGTGATGACATCCAGTTGGCGCGCCAGAGAAAAAAAAATACAGCCACGCAGCTCGTCTGCTGGCGATTAGACCTGGGTGTGCTGGCAATGGGAAAGGAGTCACTTGTCGATTGTTAGTGGTTTTACCCGCGTTCAAAAAACCTGCATGTGCACGCTAATTTTAGTGGGAAAGTAGCTCTAGAGTAGCTCTACAGCATTAGAAATCAGATAGTGGTAAACATGTGGGAAAGAGGCCACAGGTCTGACTCAGACCACCTACTTAGAAGTTCTCTGTAATCTCAGCCTAACTGCTTGGCCATTGTTTAATGAAACAAATGTAAATGTTTGCTTTCTGTTGTGTGATTATTTTAAAGTTAATATGTAATACCCAACACCCACATGCTGTGCTTTTATATCAGAAGTTAAAGTATAGGCTATGTGATTAGAAAAGTTAAAACTATGTTTTTTTTCTCCTGTGCATTTAAGTGTGCACACCTCAAACTCAAGGCTGCCCATGAAAAAGGCTGTGGCCTCACTCGGCAGACGCTCATTTGCATTTAAAGAGGCAAACACTGAAATTCAGTGTCCTGTAAAGGCTGTTTATTGCTGGTTTATAAAGAGCCAAAACTCCTCTCTTTCAAAAATACATATGACTTTTTAAAGGTATAAAGAGTGTTTTACTCTTCAGTGTCAAAAGCCAAGGTAAAGTTCGTTTCACTGAAGGGTATAGTAAATAAAAATGTAAAAGTCTAATGCTCATAGCTTCCCAAAGTTTAAACATGTACATTGGTTTATGTTTATTTAATGTGTTATTACATGTCTGACAACCAGTATCTCAGCAGGCAGGAGACAGTGTTAATTTTGACAGCACTTCTTAATTTAGTTTTAGTTTGTCTTTTACATAAAATGTCTTTTAGTTTAAGTGATAATTTAGTCATCTAAATTGTTTTAATTTTAGTTTAGTTGTAGTTGATGAAATTTCACAAAATTTTCGTCGATGAAATCTACTGTAAATTTAGTCAACTAAAATAGGAATTGTAAAGTGTAAGGCATTATTCCTTGAATTTCTGAAGTCATGTTTTACACTTGGATCCCACTACCATGAAGCTAAGGCAGTTGTGATTGGATGTCACTCTTAACTCATCCAACCTTTCCACACAACCAAAGTAGCTGTGATTCCTAACTTGTCTCTACTTTCTACATGACAAAGTTAGGTCTGACTGGATTAAGTCTCAGTCAGACATTTTAGTCTAGTTTTTATTTGTTGATGAAAATGTCAGTTATGTTATTTTTAGTTTTTATTTATGCACACTTGGTTTTTTTTAGTTATAGTCTAGTTTTTGTCAGGGGAAAAAAGTCTGTTGATGAAAACTATGACGAAAATAATAGTCGACAAAATTAACACTGGCAGGACAGGCAAGTATTTCTCATTAAAATACAGCCGGTATAGGGCTGCCCTCAGGGTGTTTCCAGCATGATCTTTCATTTTTCTGAATTGTTTTAGAGTGAATCATCTTCAGCTCTCACATCAGTTTTTTACTTTGCATGAATGAAACTGATTAACACTTATATAGATATTGTATTGGAAAAATGTTCCTTCTAATTTGTAAAAGTTGGATGACTATTAGAAAGTTGAAACTGACACCAGGCATTCATATCCCTCCATACATATAGTGCCATTTAGAAACAGTTTTTGAAGATTTGCAAATAGATTTTAACAGTGTCATTATCTAAGAGTGAAATGATTCAGAGAGGTTGTTTTTTATTAGTCAGTATGCCACAACAGACTCCACAAATCATACACACATTTTCCAGAGGGTAATTATGACCTCTTTTTATTTTTTACATTTTAATTATGTATAAAACATTTATACATGCATACATACGTTTCAGATAAACTGGTTGTTAAATATACACGAGGCATACTAATCTGTTTTATGTACAGTCTCTGCGAATTTGACTTGAAAAGAACGTTAAAAACATTTTTTAATCAAACTTATGGCAGGAAAAGAACGAACGGAGGTCATTTTGACCTTTGGTACCCCTAACAACGTCACAACATTGCAAAGAAGACCTGACATAACATCAGGACTGGATCCAGTGAAGTTCCCACACATTTTCCTGCTTTTTCCTTCGAGTCATAAGAAATTGTTTGAATAGTGTGAAATAATGACCTGGTTGACACATCCAGACATAATTTGAGGCTAACAAACAACTCACATTTTGGCTTGAACTAAACAGAAAGGAAAGTTTTCTCACCATTTGGAGTCACTGACTTCATCATCCTGGAGAGAGTGCAGCTCTGGCTGTGTGGACGTGAACCTGGTTATGTGCCATAGTGTGGAGGTGGTGCTGGAGGCAGGAGTGCTGCCAGGGATTTCAGGCCCCATGAAAAGAAATCTTACTGGGCCCCCCATAGCCAGCCACAAGGCCGGTGGAAAATTTTGATACTGTTTTACATAAAACTGCATTTTAATGATGTTTTTGACTATCATTCCCATATTTTTGAAAAGAACAACATGGCAGTTACTTAGTAGGGGAAAGGTGTTTTCAGTGATTAGACCAAAAATAACAAAGGAAAATGTGATTTTGCTGCCAATACTCCACTGCTCACCGTCTCCCTCTTGTAGCCCCACATGCAGGTTTAATTTATCTCCAAAACTGTAGGCTCACAGGTGATGGCATTAGATTTGTGGTGAAAAAATAAATATATGAGGCTATATGGTTGTTGCTATTTAATCTTCTGATTTCCAGAAAATTTAAAAGTTTCTCTGATTGGATTGAGAGCAGTCACCCAGTCTGCATGCACTACAAATGTTCTCTGTTCCTACTGTAAAGCAGAGTCCCAAACTACTAAACATTATATTTCAGAGATAGCTGATGCTTTTTAAATCATTAAAATTGCTATGAAATAAATACAAACTATAGGCATTGTATCTAAAATATATGTGTAATTGTAATTTTATTACTGAGTGCGATAATTTTTTGTCAGTATTATAATTGTATTAGGGGCCTCTCTGGGCCCCTGTCAGTCATGGGCCCCTAGAATCCTTCTCCTTATTCTCCCCTTCCGGCACCCCTGGCTGGAGGTGCTTTTAGTCTTTCCTTTGCATTCAGAACTATTTATTATTTTATTTATTTCATTTATCTGGTAGAAAGAAAGTAAATGGATTTTCTCAACAAAAATGCATTAACATTAATTTAAAGACAAATCTGAGTGAATCACGTAAGAAACAGAAAAGCAAGACTCTAAAACAAACTTTCTTTAATGCCTAATTACCCTTGAATATTTGAAGATACATGTGTTATTAAAATTACACCTCGTCTTAATTCCTTCAAAGCAGTGCAATGTTTACGGTAAATACATGTCTCCCACAAGTACTATCATACAAAAACAACTGAGTGATACAATCAATAGTTCACATAAATCAATGCATCATAGTGTTGCATCCAGATCAGTAATTCCTAAACTTCCCTCTAACTACAAAACTTCAATCAATCAATCAATCTTTATTTGTATAGCGCCAAATCATAGTTCTAGAATACACCTATTGATGCTACTTGGACACATCTTCAGTAATGAACCCAGGGTTATAAGTTGTTTTGGGTCTTGGATCAGACCTTTCCCAGGCCAGCCAGTCAGGGGTGATCAGCCCTTAACACTTATTTTTGTGTATTCCAATTTTAATTTGGAGCTATTTCAAAGACCAAAACACTGAATTCTTTGGCATCAATATTTTGTCATAACTAAATATAATTGACAGAAATCATCTTCACTAAAAGTTATTCATATTACACACAAAAATGATGGAAACATATTGAATCCAACCCTCCCATTTTCACATGCATTTTAAATAATATTTTTTTCCACATCTTATCAAATTGATGTTTTTCAGTAGTGTTCATGGTTATATTCTTGTTTACTGTCTTTTCCTTTTGTGATTTTAATTATTGAATGTTCTCTTTGCTTTATTGTTTTCTGTTTTTTTTTTCTGAAAGTTCTTTTTTCTATTAATTCTATTGCCTGAAAGGAGGTTTTGCTTCTGACATGTTTAAATTATATTATATTTCTCTATAATGCAATCGGTAATGTCAGTATTCATTGTATTGCATCAGGGATGGGCAACTTTAGTTATAAAGAGGGCCATATTATTTTGTCGTCATTGTCATGGGCCCTTCTGTAAAAAACAAACAAACAAATAAACTGTAGAATAATCTCATCTTCACAGCAAGAACTGATATTTTAACAAAAGTAGCAGATGTAAAATTTTGGTAAGATGTTATCAAATCTACATTTACTTATTAAACCAAAATACAAATACAAAAACTTGTTTACATGTGTCACAGACAGATATCAAGCCAATTTGAGCTACTTTAATGTAAGTAACAAAGTGTTCACCGGTCATGAAAGTACCGTTTTTTTACGAATGCATTCAGTAACGCATATAAATGTCTTAACATACACAATTATGTCAAATAAATATAATTTCCTTTAAATAGTATATATTTTTTTGCCAAATTTTCCTCGTTATCCCCCCGGGCCGCCAGTTGCTCGTCGTTGTATTACATGAAATGATGTTGATAAAAGCAAACACAGAAAAAAATATATATATTATTTTGAAAATAAAGCGTATGATTGAGTTTTTCTTCCGGGTGTGTAACGTCACTTCCGTATTGTCAACAAGGTTCATGCAGTTCCTCTGAGCAGCTCAAGGCCCGGCTCATCAACAGGGCACTTTTAATGGCAGAGACCCGCTGAGGAGACCCCCGCTGAGGAGACCCCGTCCAGACGAGACCCTGAAACATAAGTTATCCAGCTCTCAGGTCGGTGTGCGTCGTCTCTGTGTCGATAAACTTGCTGTAGAGTAAACTGTGTTAGCATGTTACAACTCTCACTCTTCCGCTGCTTTAACTCACCGACAGACGACACGCCGACTCTGCTCACACTTTGTTTTTATTTATTTCTTGATCTTCTGGTCGTATCTAAGCTCACACTGAGGTCAGTTCGGGGCTTCGTGATTGAAACACAGCGTGGCTGCTTCACGGTACTTTTGTTTTCTGTGCGCTTCTGTTAGCTGAGAGCTAGCCAGCCAGCCAGCTGGGTACTTGATTGTTTAGCCTGAATTTACTCCGAAGAAAAGCAGAACTTACTCCGTGAAACCTCTTTACAGGACGTTTTTAACATCAAAAGGGGACTGGCCACTAAGGACCATTCCACACTTTTCATCGGCGTTAATGTTGCCTTTAAAATACGCCGCTTCTTGGGGTGGCCATGATATATTTATTTATAGGAATGTGCAATCTTGGGTTTTTGCTGATATTCGACATGCCGATATTGTCAAACTGCATGTCATTGTTACAGATATTGACACCAGTATTTTACACCAAGGTTTCACTGTATTAAAGTTGACCCTTTTCCTTCATGTTGGATGTTTACGTGTGTTAGAAACAGATGTTGAACAAAAAGTGCTTTCTTAAAAATGAATTATAGTTTGATTTTTAATAGTGGACAGTGAGTGTGGATGGTGTAAACCAAAATGATACATTCTGCCTATATTACAGCTAATATGGGATATTTGCAGGCTATCCGTACAGCTAAATATTTGCTTTAAATATTGGCAAACCAGTAATCACTGTTTTATTAAATTTTTTTGCCAATGCAGATATTGTTCTGATAATGTCATGTGTCCTTAATTATGTGTCCTATTGTAGTGTCACATCATGTCCTGTAAGTACAACAGAGATAGAGAGTGACATAACCAGGTTATAGTAGATCAGTGCAGATATATCTTATCTTACATTTGTCAATATTCAGTTTTATTTTCGTGGTTCACATTTTAGTATGTTTTTACTCGCACTGCTTCATATACAGTGCTTTAACCCAGAAGTGCAGAGATTCATCTGATCATAGAAACGTAACTATGGACTGATGCAAAATTAGCATCAGTCCATTACTAATTTATGTTCCTACAATATTATTAAGAAAGTAATCACAGTAGCCACAGCTAAGCTTAATAATAAGATGTTACATTAATTAATAAAACATTGAAATCTTCACGTTCTCTCTAGTTTATTCACCAAATGATGTGTTAAACTAGTGAACAATGGTACAGAAGTTGATAAGTTATCATTTTTAACAGAATGTGAGAATTATAGCTCATAGCTTTTAAAACTTTTTCCATTATTCAGATTGACTGGCTTCTGTGGTGTCTGATACTCATGTATGTCTCAATAGATGAAATTGTATTCATTGATTTCTTGTGTTGACAATGATGGGTGGCCGATTAGTGTCTGCTGACTGTTTGGGAGAAGAGGAATATCAAGACTGTTTTCTCAGGCTAAACTAATCAGGCCTTTCACACACTGCAGCGGTTCATTTGCCTTTTATTTGAGATGACAACCCCATCAGACAAAACATTTTAGGAACAAATATAACAGGTTATCAACACTGCTGAAGCTGTGTCAGTAACTTTGGATCAGATTGTTGAAGAAAAAGAAAGTTGTAAGACTTTTAACTAAACAAAAATTGTCCCTATCTTTCACTTTTTGGCTTTTCTGTTTCCAGACCGAGCCTCCTGTTCTGTCAGCAGAGCCCTCTTTCCTGATGCAGGTCAAAGTAATTTAAATGAGCCTGAGATTGTTACTTTGAACAGGCAGGGACAAGTCAGACTTTATAGGTTGGTGGGGTCACAGCCCCTTCCTCTGCAGGGGTAGCATCAACTCTAACAATACATTTGATTTACTGTTGAAAAAACAGGTAAAGACTGTAGAAAAGATGTAAGATTGTGCTCAGAAAATAAGCTTTTTATTCATTTCTTTTTGGGTCTGGGGACCCCCTGACCAGGCCACCACCTCAAACAGAAAAGTCCAGGGGGAAACGCTGCATTGTACAGACACAAAAACACAAACCATCTGCCACATACTTGAACATTACTTTTCTCTCAAGTTAGCTTGGTACTTTAACAGCTGCATTTAATCACTGTAGACTAGTAGCATCAACAGTCAGATCTTTTAGATATTTTTTTTTTCCACAGATTTATTCATTAATTTATTGCCCAAGTATCCGGTCTGTTATGATTGTAAACAGTTCTAAATTGATTTTGCTATTAAGTTGAATTTCAGACTAAAATATTACCTTGTAGCTCACCTTGAGATTTACAATGAAATGCCTTCATATTCAAGAACTCATAAAGGTCAAGGCAGCAGTAATATGAAAGGAATTCCTTTAAATTCTATATTTGGCTGCCTTTTGGTAATTATCTGTACTTATATTTTACTGAGGGAAAGCTCTGACCTGATGACAATTCCTGACCATGAAATCATGTGTATTATTGTTATTGTTAAAGCTATAGATTCATAAAAACACTGCTCAGATTTTTATATCATAAATAAACGAAAGGCACCAACTTTGTTTAAACAGTAAAAGTAGCTCTTGTGTTTGTTATTCTAATCTTTCTCTCTTTGAGTGCAGTGGTAGCAACATTGGTGTTTTTGGAACAATAACTTTTTTCCATACTCTTTTCCAATTATTTTAGTTCGACCAAATCAAAAAGCCAGTTATTACTTTACTGCTGAAGAAATATCCAGTGATTTTCTAAATGGCCACATTTATGTGAGCGCACGGACAGCTGTAAACAGAAAGCCTGAGTTATCCGAGAAGGCTCATTTTTAGCTAAATTAATGTAACTCTGCACATCTTCAGGCTTTGCCGAGCTAGCTTACTCAAATCTTGGTATGCTAAGCTCCCTTTGTGGTGTAGGCCTCTGACGTTGTGATGGTCTTAGATTAATGTTGAAAAGGAATGAAGGGTTTGGCAAATCATTAAGTGTTTCATTTGTGTTTCAGACTTTATGATCATGACAGGTCACCCTAAAAGGACCAGCTGGTAGCAGCGGGGGCCGGTTGCAAACATCTTCTGGACGTGTGTGTAACATTAATCCACTATGGCCAGTAATTTCCGCAGCTACATCTGGGACCCGGTCCTCATTGTGTGTCAGATTGTGTTGATGCAGTGCATCTACTACAGCTTCCTGGGCCTGTGGTTGGCTGGAGTGGACAGTCTGGTGCAAAGTAGCCGGTCCCTGGACCAGATCTTCAGCTATGAGGTAAGATCTTCTCACTTGTGGGACATTTTTACCCTTCTGAAACTGCAGTCTTATTCACTGATCTGCTTCGACAGGTTCTTGGCTTTGCAACATTGCAGGGCAGGCTCTCAATGATGGCATTCATCTTGAACTCTCTCACCTGGTAAGTATTTTGATTGATATATACGTGGTACTTAAAGTATGGCATTGAAATGCTCTTTGAATGCTGCCTTTGGAAGAATCTGATCATTTACACCTCATTAAACAGTTAAATGTTTTTTATATTATCGAGATAGTTTATTCATATTGCACTATTTGGACCTTTCGTTTAATTTTACAGGGTCATCTTTGTATTCAAATAGGACATTTAAGCTGAGTTTACTTTTATTTGTACCAGGTCGATTTCTTTTGTAGTAAAGACTTAAATTATAACACAAAATTACAAAACAAATGTAGAATAAAACAACACAATGAGAAGAGAAGAGAAAAAGTGTTAGAGCACATATTCTGTTATTTTGAGTTTTATATGCATTTCAGTGTGTTTTACCTGTCTTCTCTGCATGATAGAGCTCTTCTACACACAGGACAAAAAATCTGGACAGTCCTTTAGTTGCTGTTTGAAACAGCTTGTTCCCCTGTTCCCCCTATATAGACCTACCATTATGATGTTTTTTTACAGTTTAAGCCCATTGTAGAACAGAGACTGTAGAATAAATGCAAAGTTCTTGACAATATTGTGCTGGATGGTACTGCACTTACCAGTTACCACAGAGTAGACATGCCAGCCAGTCAGAGTAGACCTGGCTCACACAGGGAGGAAGGTCTTTGAGTGACAAGACCAAGGATACAGATGGAGCTGGGGTCCTCAGTATTTGAAACCTGGCAGCTTTTTGTTAGTTTTAATAATGATGTGAACATATGTTAGAAGTCTTTGCAATCAGATATATGAATCTGAATTAAGGCAATGCGATGGCTCTTTGAAATCCTACCAAAACAAAAAAATCCCTCAAAATGATGCCAATAGTTCCTTTAATAAGGCAGTAGAGAGAATTGTTAGTAACTAACCTTTTTAATTAAAGCTCAGTCAAAATATGTTTAGGACTCAAACAGCAACAAAGGAGTTTAATGTGCTTCAGACAAAACATCAGAACAGAATGACAAAGGCAGAAAAAAAAATCACATACAATATTGACCAAAAAGAATCAATAATAAACAAATACATAAAAAAAAGAAAAAAGAAAATAATTTTCTCTGTCCCACCTTTCCCACAGTGCACTTGGTTTGTGGTTCTTCGTCCGCCGAGGGAAACAGTGCTTGGACTTCACCGTCACCATGCACTTCTTCCACATGATTGGCTGCTGGATCTACAACTCTCATCTCCCAGCCGCCCTCTCCTGGTGGCTCGTCAACGTGGCCTGCATGGCCTTAATGGCTGTTATTGGAGAGTACTTGTGTATGCGGAGCGAGCTCAGGGCCATTCCAGTCAACAGTGGACCCAAATCTAACCTGTGAATTTTCTTGACATCACACTGAAAATCTGTGGACAGACAGAGGACCCTGCCCGGAGGACCCTTTGTAGTTTCAGAAAAAATGGAAAATGAATGTGCATTGATGTAGACATTGGATTGTGGTCCATTTCCACTTCAAGTGATATTGCAAACAGACTGATCTATTTATTCAAACTATCTTATTATTTTTGGATAGCATTAACTCTGTAGCATATAAATTGTTTAAATGTTTTGGAAAGTGGATGGCAGTTCACACCTGTCCCTGATCCTGAGGTCTGTAATGTTTTTTTTTTTTCTTAAGAAGTTTTTTATTTTTAATTTCATCATTATAAGAATCCCGTTCCTGATAGATTTTAAGATTTGGAATATATTGTCCTTTGCTGACATGTGCATGTTTCTGCAAACAGAAAGTGGAAAAATTAGACTTAAAATTGTCTTTGAAAGCTGCAGGAGATCAACAGACTTGTGCATCAGACATATGTCAACTCTCCAGTTTATTTTAAATACAAGCTGGGTATGCCAACAAAGGCATTTGGTCATCATGGTGAAGGATATTTAGATTAATTGGTGAAACACCTCTGGTTTCATCTCACCAACTCAGCAAAGTGACATTACACAGCTTTAGCATTTTGTCTCATAGCTGCATCTGAAACTCTCACCCCAGTTAGACCTTTCATTAATACTGGTTAAAATCATTTGTGTGTGGATATCAAGTGGTAACCATAAAGAGTACTGAAAACAATAGGATGCCCAATAGCTCAGACTGCATATGGAGGTGGTCTAGGATGCCTTGGGTAATGTAGACTCTATGTGTACTGACACACGCCAAAAACAGCCCAGTCAATAGCTGGAATCTGCATTAGCCAGCTCTTCACAGAGATCTGGATTTTGCTCAGGTCAGTGACAAAAGCCAGTCCTTTGGCTTCAAGTAGCTCTTCATTTGGTACCACTTTGGATTTTTTATGTAAACAGCAAAAATGGATGAAAATGAATACTTTCTGTCATTCATGTTACAGAGCTGGCTCTTAGAGACAGCATATTTGTAAATGACACATTCACAGTGTGTAATTAACCTTTTGACTTACAAAACAAAATGACAAGAAAGTGATAAAAAAAAAGTCACTGGCCAAGGATATTTATCACCAACCAAAACAGTAAATTGTGTTTTTTTGTCTCGTAAATATGTTTCAGTGCATTTAATTATATTGACAGTACTTAAACAGGATTGTTTAGATACAAACATTTACCAGCCATAACCAATGTATAACCCCCTGAGATTAACCCCCCCAAACGGTTACCCACATTAATGCTTAGTGGCTGTTAATTTTGGACCCTGTACATACCACTTTTCCCTCAACATTTGTCTTGAATTGAGTTTGTTTCAGTCCAACCAGCACCCCACACGATTTTATTGCTCTGTGGTATACCAGCATTTCCTTTAACAGCACGTTTGTAAGAAAGTGCCACTGAAACGATGTTTGGGTGCACACTTGCATTATGTGTGCAAGTGTGCCCTGAAGTAGCTCATCTCTGATAGTTAACAGGTGGTGTGAGATAGGGATGTGCATTGGCAAGAATCTGGCGGTACGTATCATGATTCACAAGTGACAATACGATATATATCACAATATATCGCAGTACTATAAACTGAGTGATACTTAACCATTTTTTTCACTTAAAAGTAATTTTTGAAGTTTTCATTTGGCATTAAGGACCTCCAATACTGTACAAATACAATTCTGTTTCTAATTAGTATAATTTATATAATAAATGGTCCTCACATTTATAAACTTGATTGTGACAGAAAAAAATAGCAGTAACAGAGAGAGGGGGAGTACAATTGTTGATGTCTCCTGCCAATTAACAGAATACTGTACAAATGCCCCAAATTTCCATAAGTTACTAAATAATAAAATATCACGGTACAAACATCAATACAGTATTGCACCACAAAATGTCCTTATATATTGCTGTATCAGTATTTTCTTACACCCCTAGAGTGAATGCAAGTAGTTGGTGTGGTCAGCTACGCATCCTAATGCCAAATCAGATGTTTTGTTCTTTAAAATATCACCTCATGTCTCCTCAGATCATCCTTTACCTCTTTAGACAGAGTGTGTACATCCAGCCTCATCTTTGGTCTTCTTTCAGCAGTTTGCTCAGTGAGCGTTGTTTGCTGTCTCTGCGTGTCGTGATATATTATTCAGAGAGGGTGGCCACTTGGGGGACAGTTTGTCAGCCTCCAGCTGTGCTGACAGCAGGCTGTGTCTTTGTTTCTGAAACACTTACTGTTTGTGGGGACGGGATGTTAAAGATCTGTAATGTGCATTTCTGATGGTTTCATCAACAATCACCAACAATTTAAGCTGCCCTGTGTTGTAATGGTTTTTGAAATCCGTGTCTAAATCTTCTTACTCAAAAATCTTTTTATACTTTGTGGAGACTGTCGGGTCAAACTGTTGCAGCTTTGATAGTGTAGACTATGCAGTGGCTTTTTATCAGGTTTATAAAGTGTTGTTTTAACTACATCATCATGCTGCAAGTATTCATTTTTGAAATTGTACAGTGGTTGGATATTTTGGTAGACAGGAGAATTTACTTTCTACTGAGGGTAATCTACGAATATTAGTGCCACTCTTATCTATTAGGTAAATATGGATGTTCAAGCAAAAAATGTTGTCTTCAATTTTCTCTGGTTAAGCTGCAGTGCAATTAAAAACTGCAGCAAAAGACCCAAAAGAAATCAAAACTAAGGTATCCCAGCAAAATAAATAAATGCCACAAAAAAAGTTCAAATTGTGCCGTTTTTCACCAAATGAAGACTTGTGGGTAAACCATTGTGATGTAACATACTTTCCTGCGGCATTGAGTAAGTGTTTGGTCATACCTCTAATTTTCTGCAAATCAGAATCTACAGTCTTCATTAAGAGCAGATATGCCAAACTCAAGGCCCACGGGCCAAGTCTTGCCCTGTATAGAACAAAATGGTCTTTTAAATGCAACTTCAAGGGGGCATGTGAAAAACCCACATTTATTTCATGTTTTTGGGTAGCTGGAGTATCAACTAGCCCTCAAACTGCATAATAAGTCAACCCATTTTTGTGGTCCACCAGTGTCAGACAATATGAAATCTGATGGTTGGTCAGATCCTTGTTTCAGTGTCACATCACAGTGAGCCATTATAATGACACTTGCTCCTCATGTCTTAAACCCATAGATCCACACCGACAGCAACAGAAGCAAACACTTGTACTCATGTTTGCACAATCCCAGGAAGATGATAAGGGCGAGAAGAATCTTGTTTTTAACAGACACGCACCTGAACAGAGGGTTCTTGAAAAGGCTGTTAAGTCCTGGTTTATGAAGGGTCAAAACTTTCCCCTGGTGGTTGATGTGTATTATATTTTGACCAAAATAAGGCACAGGCTGCCTTTTTATACTACAGGAGACTGTGTTTAAGGGTTCAAAAGGGTTATGAGATGCCTCCTTTAACATCATACATAACTTAATGAAAACAAGTTATATTTTAGAGGATTTGTGAGCCCTGCAGTTTTTTTCCTGTTGAAGATTCTTCTTGGAATCATCTCTACAGGGTCAAGTTCACCAAGAGGCAAAATGAAGAAAATATCTTCACATAGGATTTTTTTCCTCAACAACTTTTGCGTTTTACAGCTTAGGTCAGATGTACCATGTTAATCAACAAGCATTTTACATTTCAAAGGTTTTTGCCATCACTGAGGGAATACAGAGTGGTTTTATTCTCGGATTTAAAGTTTTGTATTGAGTGACACTGTTCTGTTTTTGGTAATGATTATGTATTTATTGCACAGGCAAGAAAGTGATGATTATTTTTTCATCTAACTCGCAGTAAAGTATACTGTGTACCCCTAAACATTTAAATATTATTGGTTTTATTCAAAGTGTTGACTACTATTTTTCAGCCAATGTCTGCTGACATTTTACATCAAAGACTGTTTCAGGTGTTTAACATGCAAGCCATCTTTGTATTCTATACATGAGCTTTGGTTGTTCAAACAATTTTAATGCAGAGTACTAAGAGATGGACCTACTTGTGTAAATAAATGTTCAGACTTTTTATCTTGTGCAAAAACTTTGCAGAAAAAGTGTGAAGATTTCTTCTTCCTTAAAGTTTATATGTGGTTGTTGGCATATATAACACTGCTACTCTGCGTACTGGAACACCAGCTCCCAGTTGCAAAGAACTCTGGCACATCTTTTGGTCGCTGTCCACACATTTAGCTGTGTTGCTCATTCAACGAATGCATGATCCTTACAAGTCTGACCTTGTTGTAAAGGTGACTAGTCAGGCTTTCCAACAATATAAAATACAATAGCATTTGGTATTATCATGTGGGAAAAATAATTAACAGAAATAACATTTCCAAACTTTTTTTGAGTAGTATATATAATGAAGGTATTATTTGAGGAGGGAAAATGCTGGTCACTTACTGGATGTTGAAAAATAATTGACCTTTTAGCTTCAGATGTCAGAGATGTGTCTTATAAAGAGGGAACTGGATATGAGTATGTCTTAAGATCCATGAAAGTTTTCCACCCTGTGCCCTGATCCCTCATTTTCTCCCACTGCTGCTTCTGCTGAAGTGTCCAGGTGGAGAGAAGCAGATGGGAGAGTACTAACGAGTAAAAAAAACTGCTGGTTGCAATCCTCATTACCAAGACTTTGCTGCAGGGAGGGCTAAAAATGGAAGCTATAGTAATTGAGAGACACAGCATGATGACTTACTGCATTGATTAAATGCTCTATTTTATCACGCTACCTCTACATCCCTGTCATCCGTTAATGTCCTCACACAAGCAGTATGGTTTATCATAGTGCTTTATTATTACAAACACATTTCTTTGCCATATATTGCTTTATACAGTCTTTCAAATAGAGTGCTCTGCTGTGGGGAAACAAAAAAAATACATGGATACTGAACTTTCTTACATTCAGAAGCTATTTCCATGTTTAAACTGTCATTCGGGTTCATTTCTGTGCTGTAGTAATGATTACACAATCATTTTCATGCTTTCTTGAACAGCATACAAAGAGGTTAAGGGTCTTCTCTTAAGAAGTGATGATATATGTATTGCTCATGCTTTGAAGATGTTTTTGTATTCACACAACCAGACACACAGTGAATGAAATAATGCAACCACCCCGATACATGAAATAAATATAAAGCACTGGAACAAACATGCTAATGGAGTTTTAGTGAGGAGAGTGGGCGGCTAATAAGTCTGCATATATTAAGGTACTAGCCTAACTTCATGCACAGATCAATACCACTGTACACTCTGTCTGAGGAAAAATCAACAGACTGTAGGTTATTCTGAAGCACTGTCACTACTATGAGCATGCACGTGGGAAATACACAGAGGAACATATTCAGGACCACAGAAATCATCCACATTTTTAACACTGTTTTTGTGCCAACTAGATATACAAAAGATAGTGACAGAACAATGCTATTGCTCTGATTAATCATTTGCTTTTGAATCTGAGTGAATATTGCAGTAAGAATAAAAACATTTCACTTTGTAAAGCAAATTTAACCAAGATACTTATTTCACACAGATTTCAATTGTTTTCTGAAATCAGAGAGTGAGAATGATCCAGATTTTCACTCATGTGGAGTCATTTTCTCCAAATGAGGTTTACAGCAGTCGTTTACTGTTTTGGTAGCTGAAAGTCTGAAAACTTCAGAAATGGTGAGTCAGTTTCCCCAAATCAGATTTATGAAAGTCAAACATTTATAAATGGAGCAGCACATTTTTAAATCCGTTTGACATCAGATAATTTTGATGCATGAATGCATGGCTTTATATTTGAATACTATCAATATGAAAGCAACCATGAGGATATTTTACAAAAATACGCTATCATTCTGTATTACAGTGGTTATCATTTTTGCTGATGCAGAACTTGGCTTCACTGGAGGGATAAATTATAGATGTGCAATATGGCACAAGAACTATGCAGAGGTACAAAGCCTTGAAATATAAGTTTTCTGGAGATTTTTTTCAATTTACCTCTACATTATTATACAGATTCTTCCTTGAGAATCTTGTGTCTGGATAAAATCCACCCAGAGAAGTCTGAACACTAAATGATGTCATGTGACACAAAGTGAAACAGAAATGACAACGACCATTCACACTTAATTTCATTTTACATAGAATTTAACTTGATTACAAATAAAATAGATCAAAGGTGTACAACTCTGTGGGAGGGAGAGAGGAAGTGATCATATGATCTTGTGTTCAATGTGTGCTTTTTGGTGTCTTTATAGCAGCCGTTCAACTTCAACCACAGCGGGCTGAAGTGTAAGAGTTGGAAAAGGGGTAAATTGTTCACATGGGGTTTGATTGTCATTAACACAAAAATTTATGAGACTTTAAAGCAGATCATTCTGTAGTTTAGTCACTAGCTTCAGTAAAATTTAGTCTGTCGGTGTGTAATGTCATGTTATGGTTCACTCCAAATGCTTAATAAGTAAACAACAACCCGAATCCCGAATCCAATGCAGCTTGGGCATTTTGTAAATTGAAACAGCATACAATAATTTGCAAATCTATTTTGACCTCTATTCAATTGAACAGACAAAGACAATACAAAGACAAGGTATTTGTTATCAGTGTGAAAGTGGGAAGCCCAGCATCTGTGATGGTATGGGAGTGTGTTGGTGTTCATGGCATGGGTAACTTGCATATCTCTGAGGGCAGTAATAATGCTGAAAGGTACAAGTACTGTAGTGATGTCTTTTTAAGGACATGCTTGTTAATTCAGCAATACAATGCCAAGCCACATTCTGCATGTGCTACAACAGCGTGACTTGATAATAAAACAGTGTGGGTACTAGACTGGCCTAACTGAAGTCTAGACCTGTCTCTCACTGAAAAATAGTGGCACATTGTGAAGGCAACTGAAACCCTGGACTGTTGAGCAACTGAAGTCGCACATAAAGCAAGAATAGTAAAGCATTCCACCAACAAAGCTTCAATAATTAATGTCTTCAGCTCCCAAACGCTTCCTAACACAGAGGTAAACATGTTCCTGTTCCAGCTTTTTTTGGAATGAAGGCTATATGTTGTCTTTGTCGTGTATTCAATTGTAAATAGGTTGAAAAGGATACTGTTTTAACATTTGACACAACAACCCAACTTCAATGGAAATAGGGTTTGTTTTTAAATATTTTTCTTAATGACAGAGAGCTGAGATTTGCAGAGGAATTGTTGCTGCTTTTGGATTTTTCACATGTTCTCCTGTTCAGCATTGGCTGGTTTGGTTGTATTACTAACTCACTTGATTAGAGTTGCCGTTTTGATGCAGAGTGCAATTAAAGTCTTTATCAGAGAAATGGATAAACATTTCAGAGATAGAAGTATTTCTTTTGTTTACATTTGCTGGGAGGCAGATAGCACAAAAACACTATTCTTAGGTTTGTTTAATAAAAACAAAGAGTGGCCTAGCTTAGTTTAGAGCAGTATGACAGCAGTAAACCAATCAAACAGGCTAGACTTTGTCCAAAGGATTAAAAAAAATGACAACCAAATGTCTTAAATGTTCAGTTTTAAGTTAACAGCATTGTTTTGTCATGACTTGGAACTGAGATTTTCTGAGATATTGCTCTTGTTTTTGGCTAAGCGCTTCATAAAATGTTTCCCTGTTTAGTTTTAGCAAATAGTAGGATGGCTTAGCTGTATTAATGCTGACTCACTGGAGTAAGCATTTTTAGTAACACCTTGGCAATTTCACTAAAGATGTGATTTGACTTTTTAGAGACATACATACTTTTTTTTGCTGAGGTTTCAAAGATAAAACTTATGTTAATATATAAAAAGCCTAATTTAGGTGCTAACTAGCTGAGATTAAGCAGAAAAGTAACAATATAAGCTACAGAGAAGCCCAGCTTAGTCCAAATTAAAGTAAAGAAAACAAATACCAACCATTTCTCTAAAGTCCCCGAATTATTCCTTTTTTGTGACTGTGAAGTAATGAAAGTTTTGTAGTGGAACTAAACTTTGGAAATGAGCAGCCTTTCAAGTCTTGCCATCTATGGTAATGCTTAGCTAACTGGCTGATGGTAACGTCAGTAGGCCTGTGTACTAGTAGACAAAATACTGAAAGGTGGCCACATTTTTCATAATTACAAAAAATGTTTGACCTTTCCTTCAGTTATCATCAAAAAACAATCTATACAATACACAAAACAGAGAGTGAATGCAAAATCATTAACACCTTGCTGTGTCACTGACATTGCCTTAATAGCCACATCCCACCATAGGCCTACATACATTTCTTGATTTAATTTTCTCATTTGATTAATAGGACTCATTTAATGTTTAACCCTACATTCACCCACCTACTTCCAGAGGGCAAGTGTTGCTAGTTAAGCATCATTAACATGAGTGTGGTGTGCAGTGGTTTGTAAAGTTTCATGTCCATTTTCTGATATGACTGCTACAGGGAATGAAGAAGCTAGTCAGCCATGTGCTGTTTTTAAGGCTAAAGAAATTTGAAAAGTAGTTGTACATCATTTTAAGATTTGTGAGTTTGTTGGCAGGCATGAATATATACCTTTAGCTTAGTATCACAATCTCTGATCAGCAGAGAAACACATTTCAAAAGTTGCAGGACAAGTGTTTGGAGATTGTGCATGCGTGCACATGAATGTGGCTGTGCCTCAAGGGTGTTGGACGCATCTAAAGCACCATCACTGAAAAGATGAGGACCCCAGTAACACCTGAACATACTAATTATCTGGTGCTCTGGCTGTGTATAAATATGTAAGGAACCAGAAGCAAACAAACAAAGACCTTACCTGACTTTACCAAATTTGACTTTCTCTGATCATGATAGTACGAAATGCCCTCAGCATTACAATGATATTATCAAATATTGCAGGGGTGGACAACCAGCCCCCAGTCCTTTCAAATAAGCAACAAATTGTAAACATGAAAAAATTATGACAGGATCCACCAAATGTGATTCTGCCTTAGATACCAATACAATGCCATGCACAAATTGAGATGAGTAATAGAAATATTTCTACATAATCTAGACCATAGATGGGCAACTTTGATTACCAAGAGGGCAACATTTAAATGATCCTCATTGCCATAGGGCTATGTATTTCTTTTTTTTTTTGCAATTTGAAGGACACTAAAGGGGACAAATCTACTTATATAGATGCCACAAGAAGTTACTTTATCGACATCTATATATCAGAATTCAAATGCAAATGGTAATGCTTACTCTAATGAGCTTAACACAGAATTCAAGCCAGTTTCAGCTGCTTTTATGGTGCAGCTAACAAAGCATTAAGTGGTTATCAAAGTATATATTACTCAAATCTTTATCTTTATTTTGACAAATGCATAAAAGGAAGTTTCACAGCAACAGTTACAGCAAATCAAAACTTTTTTTCTTGAACAGGTTCATATTTCCATGTTTTCATGGCAGGCTTTGTCAGGGTTTTTTCCAGAACATACATTTTTGTACATTTTAAACTGACTGAGTGTCTGCATCAATGGAGGAGGACAGCTGCATGTGTACGCCCGGGCCACCAGCTGCCGCCCCGATTTCAATTGCTGGTATTTTTTGTGTTTTGCAAGCAATTAAATAACTTATTTGGTCACAATAGTTTCTCTGAGTCTCTTTCATAAAGCATGAGAAAGTTATATTAAATATTAATGAATAGTTTAACTAGAAAATGTAATGGCTAAGTATTTGTACTTAAAAATCTTGTCAAATTAAATTGGTTTTATTTCTGTGTAAATTACCTGGATTGGCTTCAACTCCATGTCTAGCTCATTTAACTTTGCAATATTAGTTGTGCTTGAGTTAAGATATAGGAATGTTGTATAATCCATTTTCTGACAGTTTTACATTTGCTGTTTTTGTCTACTTGTATATCAATAGTTTCTGACAATTTATAACAATCAACCCTCAGGCAGGGGAAATAAGGTTTTATGTGGCCCTTTTGACAATCAAAATTGCCCATCCATGACTTACAGCATGGTTCTTTTGTGGCTTGTATGGTGTTCATGATTTTGTGTCCATCTCATGTAAAACAATGACTAGGCCCACAGTTATCTGTGGTCTGGACAGACTTTGATAACAGCTTATCTGACATCTCTTGAATACTTGCAGTGTTTGTCTCAACCAGCCTGGGCTGATATATTGTACTATGGAAATGTATTTTTCTTGTCACTGTGTCGACATGTGGGAGGATCAAGCTGAAAGATCTGAGAAGATTTCAAACATTATTCATCACAGCAAATATTGATTGGCTCAACACAGACCTCTATGGCTCAGTGTCAAAATAATCCTTATTAAAACATTTGTTCTATTTAAATCCTTGGCTTTAAGTTTGAACCCTGGGAGGAATGACTCCCGCCTCACCTCTCCCATCTGCTCACCCCCTCCCTCGTCTATACACAGGCCCCCATCATGATCAGCATGCCTATGAGGAGCAGGATGAAGAAGGCGAAAGAAGAGCATATGCGGGGAGAGGAGCTGGGGCTGCACAGGTCAAACAGACTCCCCTGGAAGCGCATCTTCCTGGAGTCCTGCCTCAGCGTTTCCCAGATGGAGCTGACTTCCTGCTGACAGTCGGACAGCGCTGTGAGGGCACATGTGTGGAAAGCTTCCCAGTGGCTGTGGCAAACAGAGGATCATGGGATCAATGCCGCATCTATCATTATTGCACTCTAAAGTTCAGCCAGTCAGATATGCGCTGGCTGTTGTGGATTATTTCAGCTGCCAATGATCTGTCACTCAGATGGCTTCAAGTAAGTCAAACTGAGCTTTAATTACCATGGCAACTAAATCAGACAGTGAAACAGTATCCAGATTTTATTGCAAATGGGCAATTTTCTCACAGAGGGCTTATGTGTAAATCTTTGTCTTCAATATACCAGGCTGGGGTTGTGGGGTGCGTGCAGTAACAATGACAAAAAACGTCCCTGGAATTTCATTACTGCTGCAGCACAGTCATAAATTATTTAGTACAATGGCTCAGTGTCTCAGCACCATTCATTTCTCTGTTCTCCCTTGGAGATTATGGCATCTGCTCTTTTTTCTCTCCAGTATTTTGTCAGGAGATGCATAATTCATGCTGTATCTGTCCGAAATATTTCACTCAATCATGCACTATTTGATACAAATTACATTGAATTACAATTATGTGCACAATGCTGCAGATCAGTTGTTTTTACTTGATGTTTTTATCCACCCCATCACGGCCGGTTTGTCTCTCAGCTCTGCTCTTATCCTCCCAGGTTAAAATGAGCAGCTGAGGCAGAAATGAAAACGCACAGACTCTCCTGGGGATATCCCATGTGCAAAAAAATGGATGCTGCTCACACTCACATCCTGCTTTGCAAACAGAGTTATTCCCACCTGCACACGGCCGCCACTCCCCTCTCACTGGTCACGTTCTCCTGATAGTTGTCCATGCTCTCCCCCAGCTCCAGCACACAGTCAGAAAAATCTTTGTAAATGTTTTCACACTTCACATCCGTAGGGTCCTCTGACACCGCCAGAGAGAAGAAAACTGAAAAAAGACAAAGGGAACTTTTTACCAATATGACCAATGTTTGGTCTTTGAATGATCAGCACCATTTTGACCCTGACAAGAGCCCCGACAGAATTATCCAAATTATTTTTTTTGTGTTTTTCCACTTCCCCAAATAGATCAAAATGTCATATTTTTAAATATGCTAAGCAAAACCTTATTCACATTGTTATTTGATAACAAATAAGTAAAGAGTTGACAAGAAACAAAGGAGTAACAAATAGCTAAGCAACTTAGAAATATGTGAATAGTTTCATGCTAACCAGGGAGTTAATGAGTAACTAACTACTGGTAAAACAGAAAACAAAACTAATATCCCAAGGAGGAAATGAATAGCAAACTACTTGTACATGCTATCCAGGGATCAAACAAATAACCAACTGCTAGTAAAGAGGGAAATGGATCAGTCTTCATTAAGAGCCCATACTTTACCTTAACTCTTCTGTTCACATTCACATATGTCAAAAAAAAAACCTTCACACACTGAGCACCCCTGATCCAGCTGTATTCTCAATCTGTCTGAGATGCTCTGCTAGAGCTGCGGGCACTTTAAGGTTCCCTATGTGGCCCCAGTCTGCTCTGATTGGTTGACTTATCTGCTTTAGTGGTAACTGGTCAATTTAGCACAACTCAGCACCATGTTGCCAACAACTTTGCATTTGTTATACCGCCTCTGCTCTGTTCTGGGTAACAGAAGGGTTCCACTTCACAAAACAGGGCACAACATACTAAAGAGTGGAAAAACATGAAGTAATGATTCAAAACTAGCCTGTTTACCAAAGAGTGGGACAGGAACAGTATTTTTTAGGCCAAACAAAGTTAGCATCAAGGCAGTTCCTTCAAAAAAAAAATGTCTATGGGATTTTTCAGTGGGAATTTTAATCATTGCTGAAAATCACCTCTGTGGAAAAAATGTTCGTGAAACACAAACCTTTGGTTCATCATGATAATCTTTACGAACAAATACAACTTTAGAGATTCTGAAGAGTAAATCTAATCAGTGAAGAGAACAAAGCTCTTGTCAGGCTATTTGAACTATAACATGGTGGTTTGAGTTAGAAGCCATTACCACGCCCCCAACTCATAACTCATGCTGTTACCTTGGTTTAAGAGAATTACCTCCTAGGGTCCCCTGATCAAATTAGTGTTCATGGCTTATGTAATTGGAGTGATTGTGTAGCTATTTAACATTGTTTATTAAAGAGGAGCAGAAATTATGACTTTTAGGGTACCCTTCAGTTTTTGTTGTCCTTGTTAGCTGTTTGTTAGCAACCAGTGTTTTTTAATACACAACAGCATGTTAAAATTAACAAATGGAGAAATTCAAGATGTGATTTATGCTGTAAAAATTCTTAAAATCTTGAAGGCATGTGTTTACCATGAGCTTTATTTCAGGCATTTATCTGAAAAAACTATTCAATAATCCTAAAGAATTTGAGATGAGGCAAACACTAATGCTGAAATGCTGACATGCAACCATGTTTTAGGACTTAATACTGCACCAATCTGTGGTAAAGTCACAGTTAGGTCATATCGTTTCTACGCAAAGATTTTGAGTTCTTTGTTGAACAGTTCTTACATAAGTTCCCAATTACTGTGACCATTTTTTAGATATGTCTTCATTAGTGTTTTTTTTACTTTGCAACAAAAATGATGTTTTTGCCCATTAATTTACCATATTACCGACAAAGATAAAACAAACAAACAAAAAAACGACATCAAAAACTTCCACAAAGTGTTTTACCAAATAAGGATGCAATGTATAAAGCCCTTTTCACAAATTCAACCTTGATAATGTCAGGGTAATATCAAGGCAGGATGCCTGGGTAATTCACTGACATGGTTGTTCACACTTGCTCCTCTCAGCAGGGAGTAGTCCCTGCTGGATGGGGCAAGAGTGGTGGAGGGGGTCAACGACAGGCATCACATGACGTCAAATATATGTGGGGGAAGTCAGTGTTCATAATTTGATAGCAGATGAACAATTCATGCCACAATTTATATCCTAACTTCAGTGTGACATGTTGAGAAGTATAGCATCGATTAAAGAGTTGAGAGGAGCACTGTAGCACCCAGAAGTGAATATGAAGCAGCATCACTATGTGCACTACGATTACAACGATTAGAAAGAAAGCTTCAGAGTTTCATCTTTGTATCTAACAGTGACTCTTTGGATGTGTGAGAGACCTGGTGGGGATTGTTTTGGAACAGATGTACTACAGAACTTGGATGATGTTTAGTGGAAGCAACACTTAAAAATGTCCAGACACACATTTGAGTTTGTGTTCTCCTTACAATCAGAAAACTTCTCCTGCAACAGCAGTTGTTTTTATCCATCCTGTCAAGACTCTCTTTTCCTGGTTTCACTCCGGTCGCACAGGATGATGTCATCAGCCCTCCCCATTCGCCTCAGTGAATTTCCCTGATAATTCACCTCAGCGTTCAGGCATGAGATACTCAGACTCTATGTGGGTTAAGTACTAGGGGGGTGCAAGGAAATTACTCGGCTAAAGTCAGAGCGAAAAACTCAGCTGTTTGCATTCACACATACTGGTCACCTGGGTACTGTCCGGATAATTTCAGAGTTTTTTCTACAAGTGAGAATAGGATATAGTAGTAAAGGACAGGAAGTAAAAAAAAAATCCATACATAATTAAAAGTATAGAATATGATCATCGACTGGTGGCCTGGGGTCACCCCAGGCCCCCCACAGCTTCTTATTAGGCCCCCTGTGTATTTATCAAATTCTTAAAATGTGAGGGAAGAAATCTTTTTGTTTTAAGGGTATCTTTTTGTTGTTTGTCCCAATAAATAATTACACAATCTCCAAAACAATTGCAATTAAAACAACTTTATCAGGAGTGACCTCATATCTGATCTGTTTTACAGAGATCCACTTGTCACCCAATATCAGCTGTACAAAAGGTCATCCCTTTTCAACATCTCCAGTGCAGACTGGCCCTCAGTCAGTCGTCTTTCTTGAGCACTTGATCACCCCATGCCAGTCACCCCTCTTTCTGGACCAATCACAGACCTAAGCCCCTCTCAGTGTCAATCAATCATGCATCCTCAGTGGGAGTATCAGAGCACTGCAAACGGCTGCACATTTCCCCTTTTTCTCAGGACTGTTGTTGTTCAGAATTCTGTGCGTCCATGAGAACGTGAGTAAATATCTCTTGCTCTATTAAGTTTGTATTTTCTACTAAAATGCCGCTGTTTGCTCTGTTATGTTTCCTGAAGTCGTATTTAGCATGCACACAGACAGCCGTCAGAATTATGGTGCTCTGTGACTGACTTATGCTACTTCCTAGCTTGTTTCTGAACCTTTGTGTATTATTTTCATATGTTGTGATACCTTATCTTTCAGTTTGTTATCATGTTAGTCGTATATTTAAGCTCCATTAGTTTTATTTATGTCAGAAAGTTGATCTCCGACTCGCGCCAGTTTAGGGACCGTTGTCAAATTACTTGACTCTCCTTTTGTGTGCACTCTGTGAAACGGCATACATTCAGCTTGGAATTTGTAAATTTATGACGCTCCCTTAAAGTTGAGAGGCTCTTTTGATGTGTGAAGGTGCGTTCACACCGAACGCGACTTGGCAACCAAGATCGCGTCGCAAACCCAAGTCCTGTCGCCTGTTCATAGCTCATTTTGTCACCGTCGCCATCTTTGGAGACATGGGGGCGGCGCCCCTGTTGCTGCAGATGGGAACTCTGGGGTTGCTTTGGACGCGGGGCAGATCCCTGTGCTCCGTCGCCAAAGTTGAAATAATTGAACTTTTCAGGTGTGAACGCACCTTTAGAGTCATCATGTTGTTTATTCGTTCTTCAGTAATTGCATATTTGAGAAATAGGATGCAGTATTTGTTATTCATACAAACTGAAGATTTAATCTGCTTTATTGTTTTGTTCTTTATTTGTAGAAACACATCCTAACATCTATAAAACAAGTAAAAGTACACCATCCTCTGGATTAATCTGTGCGATTCAACAATAAATGAGTGGCAACTCAAAAAGAGAGAGAGTGTGTGACTGGAGTCATTTTTCTCATCTTCCTGTTCTGACCGGACAACCTGTGGCTTCTGCAGATGTTTAAACCAGAATATTTTAATTCATTCATCGCTGAGGTCACAAGAGTGGTATTCAGCAACCATCACCTCCTTTACATGGTCCTTTGAGTCGGATCTGCAGTTTCCACAGTTATGATGGCATATCCAGCTGGTAACACCCGCCCTCGCCGTGATGTACGTCAGCCTTGTTATCTAGATAATTACCTGGTGAGTCTTCCAAGACCACAGCTATCTCAGTCACACACTCTCTATGACCACTCCACCGAGGGATACAGTGCCTATCCTAGAGCAGCTGATGACACCCATGATGGACAGATATCCAGAGAGGTCTTATCAGCTTTAAGAGAGATTAAGAAAGAGAACACTCAACTCAGGCAAGAAATAGGAACTCTGTTCGACATGCTCACGCCACAACCACATGTGGTTTTTGAGCTCCAGCTTCAAGTGCCAACTATCCTGAACAACGGCAGTCTCTCAGATTTGATGATGGTGTTGCCTCATTTATCATCCTTCTGGGCCTGGCATCTTGTCCACCCTGCTAGAGCCACAGAATGACTCACAAGATGTGCCCTGGCCTGAGACATCACCCCTAATTCTATGCCCATCAAGCGAGTGAGGCCTTCCCTGCGCCTCCACCACTGGTTTCATATATCCCACTCAACAATCTAGCAGCTCAGAGCTCCCTCCAGGCAGAGCCCCGATATCAGTATCCTTGTTCTCCAATTGTTGATGAGCTGACTGACCGCTTAAGAAACACGAATATAAGGCCTGAATATGATGATGATGTATTATTCAGTGACCATACATATGCAGAAGCCTCTACTCCTCCTCGTCGGTTCCCTTATGACTCGAGAGAATCACAACGCTGTAATCAGCCACCCTCACCATCTCATCAGGAGACAACATATCGTGGACTGACTCCTCACATTCCATACTTTACAGATGATGACCCACGCCAGTTTGCCCGCTTGAAGATAGTGCTCGAAAACATCCTGCCTGAGGGAGCCACTGAACGCTTCAAGTTACAAATCCTTGTTGACCACCTGAAACTGGAAGATGCGCTTCTTATTGCTGACTCCTATAGCAACAGCAAGTACCCCTACAGTATGACTATGGCATCTCTAATAGAAACGTATGGCGAGCCTCTCAAACTGGCATTGCAGCATGTCAATGAAGTCCTAGCTGAACCTGCAGTCAAGAGTGGCGACAGCAGAGGATTTTGACTGTTTGCTCTGAAAGTGAGAGCCCTGGTGGGGATGTTGGATCAGCTGGGGAGAGATGGGAAAGCAGAACTGGAATGTGGATCTCGTACCTCACTTCTGTTGTCAAAGCTGCCTCATGACCTCAGAGCCCAGTTCAAGCACTACATAGATCCCATTCGCACACCAATACCAACTTTGCTCGATTTTGCTGAGTGGCTCGAGTATGAAGTCCACGTCCAGGATGACGACATCCAGACCCGTCATATCAGATCATCTCAAGAAGGACGACTTGGCCGTCAGAGAGGTGTTCAGACTCAACAAAAACCAGCAGCATGCTCTACCACAGTCCTGCTTGGATACGAACCCTCTGCAAAGACATCTGAGAACCCTACAAAGATGAAGTCATCAGTTAAGCAGCCGGATAAGCCCAAGAAATACTGCCCCTTCTCTGACGATACAAAGCATTACTTCAATCAGTGTCCAGAAGTCAAGAAATTCAGTAAAGAGGAAAAGATAGCCTGGATCAAAACCAGTAAGCAGTGCTGGAGATGTGGAAGAGACCATCTAGCAGGCCAGTGCTACCTCAAAGCTAAATGTCAGCAGTGCCAGCAGATTCATCTTGACATACTGCTTGATTTGCTTTGTTTCCACCCAACCAGAGATACCTGCCTCAGAAACCAATCAGCCTTGCCAGTCAACAAATTCACTTCAGGTTCAACCCTCCGCATGCGCCTCACTTTGGTGGCTCCTGGGAGAGTGAAATCCGCTCTACAAAATCAGCACTGCACACTACCCTGGGAGCTCAGCATGTCACAGGAGAAGTCTTGAGGACAATACTTGTGGAAGTGGAGGGCATAGTCAATTCCAAGCCTCTGGCTTACACCTCATCAAACATAGCAGACCCAGATCCCATCACTCCCAACATGTTGCTGATGGGGCGGCCTGACCCGTCCACCCCTCAAGTCATCTACTCAGACTCAGAGATCAACAGCCGTCGCAGATGGATGCAGTGCAAAGCTTTGGCTGATCAGTTCTGGATCCAGTTCATCAGAAACTATCTGCCATCCTTGCAGCCTTGCTCAAAATGTCAACAGGAAAGAGAGGATCTGGCAGTGGATACAGTCGTCCTTGATGTTGACCAGCATCTCCCATGTACTCTATCATCAGTACCAGGAAAGACTGCTGTAACCTTTCCAACAGGCCATAGAGCACATGGGAGGACAAACAAGCGGAGGGTTGGGGCTCAACATGAGGGGATGAGGAGGTGGAGAGGTGGGAGAAGGAGTTGGAGGACAATGAACAAGAGGAGGGGTGTTAAGGGGAACCTCATCGAACGACATGAGTGGCTGGAGGCCTGTCCCGCCAGCTGAGTCAGCTGTGTCCTCGTTGGCTACAGTATACAGTAGTACCTGATAAAGTATTTGAGAATAAAACCAATTGTTGGAAAACATAGCCCCAAAATGAAGTAGCCAAGATATCGCAATTGGCAATAAGGGACTGACCTCGTCTGTAAAGTCTGAAACACATTCAATGAAGAAAAAATAAAACAATGTAATAAAGTACTGTTCTAGTGTATTTTAAAATCTTGCCCTAATAACATATGTGGCCGTTATACAAATGTAATTGATGATCCCTGGTCTCAAATATGAAAAAGATTAAGAGAGAGTACAAAACTGGACAAACGAATACGCTCACACACACACACACACACACACACACACACTCACACACATAGTATGTACTGTATACATAGTACCCAAATAATTTAACAAGGTGATACTCTTTCTTTGCATGTTAACTACTGATAACAAGCAGTTTAATTACCCTGAAATAATGCCAATTTGGATGCACTTTATTTAGAGGTGTCACCTAAGCATGGATTATCTAACTTTTTCCACACATAAATGGATAGATACACTGATCATTTTAATTGATTGTGTTGTTTCACCACAGTAATGAATTCCTGGAGGAGTTTTATGTCAGGTAATCTGGGCTATAAATCCTGACCCTCAGACAAATATGAGCAGAAGGCAGTGGAGCAGATGTTTTCACAGAGAACAGTCCTGATTGCTGCAGCCAATACAATCTTTCCACATGGGGTGCAAAGCTGTGGTCTGACTACTTTAAATATTAATGCGAAAACATTTCAATGATACAATATACTACAATAAAACAGCCCTTGAAGAATGTCTGCAGCAATAAAACCAGTGCCTCATAAGTGATATTTAAGAACGATGAAGCACTTCGTAAGGTTAGTTTTGTATTTTTCACACACAATAGCCTACACACTACCACCAAGTATAGACACCTTGTCGTGCATGGGTGCACTACACGCTGTTGGCCACGGTACATCAGCTCATCGCCGTCATGTAATAGCGATGTATGGAGATAAAGACGGCAGTCTGAGCTCTGACATTTCAGATCTGCTGGAGACTAAAAATAAAAGAGGCAGTTTGCTCCGCCAAAAGTGGCTCGCAGCCTAAATAAAACCCACCGGGGGTGCTGGAGACGTCTTACCCAAGGCAAACGCAAGGATCCCTCCGATCTTCGTCGACATGGAAAATCCCATATCATCCCATTTCAAGCCAAGCGGAGGGCGCGGGATGCTGCCGAGGCGCGCGGGGATCGGAAGAGAAGCGGCGCTGAGTCACACGGAGCTGATTATCTGTCCATTATTCATCTCTGTGCCGATGTGTACGAGTGATGAGGCGCAGATAAACACTTGGTGGGTGTGTGTATGGAGTCTGTTCCTGCTCCGGCCCATACACTGACTGCTGACGTTACCTGCCCCCCGGCGCGCGCGCTGAGCTCATCTTCCCTCCTCAGCACCGGACAGCTCCTCACCTCCCGAAGAGGGGCCGTCCTGAAACCATCCCGAAATCAACTAACACAGAGAGAGAGGACTCTGGGGTTTTAGGGAACTTTATGGATTAAATCCAACAGGTTTTATGAATAAATGGGGCCGTCATGAGGTGTGTTTTATTGTTAAATTTAATTTTTAAATGTAATTGATATTGATTAACATATTTAGTATTTATTTATTATCATGGTCATCAAGTTTTATTTTTGCACATATGTCGTTTAAAATGTCCTTAAAATCTCAATTCTTGTTTTTCCACTCTTGGTTGTACTGCTTTGCCTTTTCTCTTGTTTTTCTTTTATATTTTTATCAGTCGTCTTGATTTTTTGTCTCTTTTGCTTTAACTATTTTGGTGCAGGGGCGCCTTAAAGGGGGTAAAGTTGGGAACATTCTAATTATTTATTATATATATGTATATATATATATAGCCTATTATTTATTAGAGGATATATTTCTGTTTCTGCATTTTTGTTTACATTTGCATATCCAAATGGCATTTTAAAATATTTGGGTCTTTAGAATCACAAGTTATGGAGCAAAGTTAGAAGATGGTCTGATTATATTCTTAAGGACAGTGATGAATAAAAACTGACGAATGCTTTGAATGGTCCAAATGCCAGGAAGTTTCGTTCAGAGCAAAGTTTATTTATTTACCTTTTATTGTTTGAATCAACTGAAAAGTGTTTTCTCTGCTGTTTGAATCTTGTGTCTTTAAACAGAACAACTGGGCTGTAGTAAGTATCAGCAGTCTATTTTTTTCATTACGTTTATTTATTTAGTTACTTGACAGATGCTTGGTTTGAAAAACTTTGCAGAGCTGCTATGGGATAGAGCTCAAAGTGATATCTTTCATTGGGCCCAGAATTTCTGCCACCGCCTTTTTCAATATTCTTCAAACCCTTCTTAACATCCTACGTATTATTATCATTACTATTACAGAGGAATACCACTTAGCAAATGTACATCTTCTGAGCATTAATTTTCTAAGTAGTTATAATTATTATATATATTCTAATAAGTTATTAAATATATTATAATCAGTTTATCCATATATATCTATATCTATATCTATCTATCTATCTATAAATATATATATTTATCTTGGTCAATAGCTTTGTGTACCAAAAATCACCACCCTGGTGATTTTAGTGCAGCTTTTTGGAAACTTTTTTTCAATTTCTGTCACATTAGCTTTTTTGCCATAAATGTAAGGAAAAATTGTGACACATGATAAATTCATGTTATCCTGAAGCTGTTTCTGATGAATTTCCGGAGAAAAAAATGTTTTATTATCCAGAAGAAATGGTCTTTTCTTTGGTGTAAACTGGTAAAATCAATTTTTTCGTATTTATTCATCAGTCTTTCAGTGACTGGGACAGGGCATTTTAGCTAAGGATGGCCATGTGAACACAATTTTTTCACATATTTATTATCTTTGAATTAAGATTTCAATTTCACATGTTTAGTGACAATGACAAGGGGCGGGTCTAGAAATCTCTCACTGGGGCCAGCCTGGGGCATTTACTAAGAGAGGGCTGGCATATTTATATGCAAAATTAAAATCAAATATTCACATTTTAGTACATATCTTTAGTATGTGATGTATACTTTAATGTTCATATGTATAAAATCTACCCTATATTGCCATGTTAACAAATCCTTTAAAGAATTCTGGATATGCATCCATATTCAGATCACCACAAAAATCGAATCATTTCCTTTTGCCATGACCAGCATTCCCTGAAAGTGTCAGCTAATTGGTTGAGAAGTTTTTGAGTTATCTTGCTCACAGAGCAAGATGGAGATATTTAGCATTTCAATTAAAAAAACACACACACGCATACATGGGAACTTTTTTCTTTATTATCTAACCACTTTTTCCAGTCAACATGTAATATCACAATAAAAGTGGGTCCCATTTCTCAATTTTTCAAAAATCTCAAGCCCTTGTGGATAGACATACTCCCGCCGTCAGATCAAAACTTTTCTGATGTAAGGCTGATCATTTTCATTATAACGAAAGCCTTTTAGCACTGACAAAACTATGACAAAAACTTAGACAATCTAACTGGAAACACAAGAACATAAAATGAACAAGTTTTTTTTGTGAAAATTGTACATAATTTTATAAACTACATCAAACTAATTTACCTAATTCATAATTTAAAAACTCATGACGAAAAACTAGCAAAAGCGAATACTGTTTTCTTCAACCCAATTTCATGGTCACCTTTCTGCCAGATGTGTGTCATGGTGTGGTATGTCTTTTAGAGTAAAAATATAACTCCTCTATTGTTTAACTTGTTTCCAAACCAAACTTGATTCACCCCTTAAGAGACCAAATGAGGGATCATGTTGTATTAGTGGTTTCAGTATTCTCCAGCTTAATGACAAAGGGCCACATTCAACAATATCTTCTTAAAACATTTTTGTATGTTCTTATGGAAATTCCTAAGAAAAACCACAATGAGATTCTTGAAGTTAGCCCACGCTGGTTCCCTAGACAAGTGGTTCTGGACCTTTTGGCCCCTGAGACCTCCTTCACTTTACCTAAAAGAGCCAGGACCTACACAAAAAAAAGTTTGATACAAAAAGTTACATGCATATACAAATAGAGTGCATTTAAAACTTTATTATGGATCAAATCAAGATGAAACAGGCTTGCACACACATTCTTGGGCAAAGACCTGTGAAGGGAACACGCCCTTACTGTGTCATCATAGTTTTAGATATCATGTACACTAAATTTTGACATCCTCATAGCTGCAGAGCCTAGTATTTGTAAGAGAATATTGATACACTAACATCTTGCCATGTTTTTTGCAAAATACTGTAACAATATTTTATATCCCAGCATTAATCTTTTATTAGCTTATGTTTTACAAAAATCCAGGACATTTGCTTTGTATTTTACAACAGAATAGGGCTGCTATTAGCAGCATTCAGCCATTTGACAGTTCATCTCTCTGTTACAGTTAATGTTGAGGCTTCTTTCACAGAGATGGACAGTTAGGTTTATCCATGTTGCAGGGACTATCTGTCCATCCACCATCTATTCCGCTTATTTCTTTCAGGGTCACAGGGTTCTGGAGCCTGTCCCAACTAAAACCAGGCGAGAGGCAGGGTACACCCTGTACTGTTCAGCAGCTGATCTCAGGTTACAGGGATCATGCTTCATAAAAGTAACATGGATGTTATGTATTTTACACTAATAATATTATTTAACCTGATGTATCCATTGGACATATTACTCTGGCCCATGTGGGCAACTTGACTGGGAAGGACAGAACCTTTAAAGAAAAATTAGAAGGTGATTGAATAAAAGTTTTGTCTCTCAGAGGCTTGCAGATACCTGTTGCTTTTAGAAAAGCCAAACCACACTCATATCTACTGCCTTTTGTCCTCAAAAAGAGACTGAAAACCCCGAACCATATTCTGACTGGGAATAATCACTCCAGCTTGAAGCTCTGAAAGATGATCTGCCTGGTGACAGAAATGAAATCTGGCAAATCCAACTGCATTGCAAGATTAAATGGGTAGTACTACAGAAAAAAAAAAAAAACATGTTTAAAGTACTTTAAATAAACGTGTATTTTTTATTCTGGCAAATATAAGAGCTGATAACTGTAAAACTAACCCACTTAATGTCCTGTCATGTCAGCACGTTGTTCATAAAGGTGCTCTGAAGAGCTTCCCTGAGTGGGTTTTCAGAAACCACTTTAAGACAGAGGTTTATCAGGCCTATTTGGCTTCATGTTTAACACCCACTGGTTCTTTAAAACATTTGGTCCTCCCTCCCTCCTCCGGACAGCCTGCCTACTTTGGGGCGGTCTTCTCCTCTCTCTTTCCGCCCCCTGCTCCTGCGCCACCTCTCCTCTCCTGAACGCTGATGTGTTACTAACTTCAGCTCGAACTCTGACAAAATGTTCAATTTCGGATCAAAGTTTCTGCTGCTTTTCCTGCTGGCCTTCCCCTGTGGGCTGATATCAATAGGTAAGTTTAATTCCTCCTCATACGACGACGTGTTTTTCCTCGTCGTCTAACTTCAGGAACAGTAAAAAAAAAGTTCTTACTCTCACTGAAGTTCTTGACGTGGCAAAAACACAAAGCTTCTGCGGCAGCCTTGTCCTGGGACACGGTGCTGCCTTTAAGGATATTTGGGCTTTCAAAGAACCTTTTAAACACGGCGATAAGAAATGTGTTTGGCTCTCTGCTTCACTGAGAAATGAATGAAATGATACCAGACAGCTGCTGCTGTTGGAAAAAAAAGTGGGTCTAGCAAATCTTTGCATCAAAATGTGGTTAAAACTCATCTTCTGACCTTTGGAGATACTTTTGAATAAAGTCTCATCAGTGTGGATGCAGCTACAGCTCACCTCAGCTGGGACACGTCACCATTGATAAGATGGGCCCCCGTGTTTGTTTCTCTGAAGTTATATTTCCCGCTGTTGCAGCCCATTTAAGACATCGAGACTTTTCTGCTCTTTTTAATGTGAAAGAACAAGAAAGTGGTCTTTTTGTCAGCGGGCAGAGGAAATGCGTAGACACGTGTCACTGTGTGTACAAATGCCCTAAGCTATTACTTCCACACTGTTGTAAATGCTGTTTTCAATGTAAATGTAGCTATCTTAAGTTATAGAATAAATCCACAATGTGTTTGTTGGCTGTTTGCTGTTGTGATTTGTTGAAAAATGTTTCTCCTGATTGTATGTATGATTATCACCTAACAAAAGAGAATTTTAATTTCTTAATATTGCAGGGATAATTTGCAATTACTTGATTGATGAAATGATTTCGAGAGGCGTGGATAGTCTATTTCATTCAGCATTTGCAAAAAAAAGGAAGCAGTTTCATTATCATCTTATTTATACATTGAGGGATTTAGCCAGGTTATACTCTAAAGCAGTGGTTCCTGACCTTTTTTCCTTGAATCAAATCAAAATAAAATGGGCTTAATGCCCCCTTAATGTGCTGCCATTGTGCTAGAAAATATATGTAAACCAAGTTTTCACAACTTCAGATTCTGACAGAGCCTCACGCCTCCCCTGAGATCCTCTGGCACCCCCTTGGTGTGCCTAGACCCCAGGTTGGGAACCAGAGCCCCAAAGCTATAGCTCATCTTAATTAAAGCTTGTATTGTCTCTCATTCATTAACACTTCTAACCAATAATCCTCAAAAAAGACAGTATACATAACCCAAACTGGTACAGAGATAAAAGTTAGAAAAAAATTTGTTTCAATAATTGTTTTTATTTATTTTTGAATTAACCAGAAATGTGTTGCCAATAGCTACTGTCAAAACTATTACATAGTATATGATACTAGTTTATGTGTCAGACTTCATATAGGTTTACAATATTAAAAATGGTCCCGACCATCATGTTTTTCTTATAGTGTGAGCCTAGCATTAAAAACAACTTTAAACAATTACTTTGTGACTACAGATTTCAAATACTGAGTTATGGCCCTAGAAACTCAGTGCATTTATAATGAATAACTATAGGTATGTCTCTTATTGCAGTACACCACATAAATTGCCAAGGGAAAAGCTGTCATCATGTCCTTTTCTTTCCGTTTTTTTTCACAACTAATATAAATCTAGATCCACACATCTTCTCACACCGAAAGGCCATACAATCTCTCATGTACTGTATATTCATATAGCTGTGTCACTTTTCCCACACAGGCCGAGTCTCTGCAGACTCTGACTCTGCTGAGGACGTCGTCGAGGACACTGATGCTGCAGTTGATGAGGAAGAAGATGATGAAGAAGAGGTGCTTGTTGAGGAAGATCAGATGCAACCTTCGGTATGAAGACTTTAACACACAGCTGTTCATAAAAAAATATAAATTTGCATGCAGACCATCAAGTAACAATATTATGTTTCACCCCCCTCAGGAAGGAGATGAAGATGATGTCGATGAAGGAGCTGACAAACAACTAGCAACTCACCCTGATGCTGACACCACCATCATCTTCATGACAGGAGAAGGTACGTCTTATTCAGTGAGCTTTTACTCCGTAGATTTAGTAGCATATAGAACCATAACTCCTCTTTTATTTCACATTTTTTTCTAATTCTTCTGATGTCTGTTTTATTCTCAAAACAATAGAATTTCCAGCCAATGAAATTGTGAAATTCCTGGTGGGTTTCACTAACAAGGGCAGCCAGGACTTCACTGTTCAGTCGCTGGAGGCCTCCTTCCGTTACCCTCAAGATTTTCAGTTTTACATTCAGAATGTAAGTTTGATCCCATACTAGTACACTCTAACGCTGTCTTTCATGGTTTTTGGAGTTGATCAGGTTGAGGCTGGTTGATGCAGGTCCCATCTCACAATGCAGAAGATTCCTGAAAGAAAGTTTATTCTTTCGTATTTGTGATTTATATTGTGATCCTTTCATTTTGTGTGCATGCATATAGTTAAAACAGACATGATTCTGTATGTCGGACCAAGAGTTTTTTTGAAATTGTATGTTAATCTGACTGAATCTGTGGTAATTAGAAGATTCTTATCGTTATATACTATGACGCCAAGATAATGCTGTTGGAGCTGTATTAACTGTTGCACATGTGGCTCATGCATTCTGTGCATGCTTCACAATGTTCCCTCTAGAGTTTGACCAAGAAGTTGAATGGCATTAGTGCTAAATGTAGCAGAAGTCGTGTTTTTATCTGCCCTTGGCAACAAATATGAGCCAGAGGGGTAGAGTTCATCTTTTTGGCACTAATACTGTGTTCCATTTACAACGGAGGTCTGACATCATTTCCAAGTTGAAGCACGTTCCAGTTTCACCCATGAGCAGAAGTCAGAAAGCATTTTCACGTTATAAAAAACTTACGTTATGAAATAGCAACTATTCCTCTAACTTTAGGGCTAAAACACTTCCCCAAGGTCATATGTTAGTGAGATGTCTTTGAATTTATCACATGTTGTGGCACTTTTAATAGATCAACACCAACCCACTGGAGCTCCAGCTGCAGTTAGCATTGTTTGGTTTTGCTCATCACAACATCACAATATGCCCACATGTAGATGGTGTACAATACTATTGATATGATTGATTTCAATGTTTAAGAATAACCTCAAGTTGTTATTTTAGGTTATAATGCACTGCTTTTACTCCCTGTTTACACACTGAGTAGCCATGTTTAAGATGAATTCTGGGTCAGCAAGGATTTTCCGAGTCTCCCAGTTGGACCTCCAACTTTCAAGGGCATTCCAGATGGTGACTTGAATGTTGGAATTTGTGATTTCTTACATGAAGGGAATGCACCATAAGAGCGAATCATACAGTGGGTTAGATTTTTGCTAACTTGTTTGCAGGATCAAAAGGAAGAAGCTTGCTAGAGGGGGCATATTACCACCTATCATAGTGGAGGTGGACATGCCTCTGTCGGTAAAAGGTGAATGGACTTGAGCTTGTATAGTGCTTTTCTAATCTATCTGACTTTTGCACCACAGGTCACATTTACCCATTCACACCCATTTACTCTCAAATTCACTCACTGATGGTCTCTATGTAAGTCATCCATCAGTATTGACCAACACATTTAAGTGCTTTCATACACATTTACACACCACTGATTCAGCAGTAGCAACTTGGGTTGTGCAAGTGCCTTGCCCTAGGACACATCAACATGTGACAGACAGAGTTGGGCTCGAACCTTGACCTTTATAATCTACCTTGATGATAACGCGTACTGCCAGACCAAACCACTGATGTTCTCCTCTGTTGCTATAAACTAGGACAAGGACAGTAGTCTTAAATAGCCTTTATTTAGCTTGGACTGTAGCTTGTTTTTAACTGTACATGTAAATGTACTCATTAAATATGAAGTGAAACTCATCAGATGGGAGTATCTGAACAGCTGCCATAGTCTTTCATCTCAATAACAGTACACAATTTGTTATTTGATGTCATGGTTGGCCCCTTCAATCACCTTGATTTCTCTGTATCACAGCTGGTTGTGTCCGTTCTGATATTGCTGTGCTGTGCACTTCTTATTTCTTTTGCTTTTATTTTACAGCAGTAAATACATTAGAAGTATCAGTTTTCTTCTTAATGATTAGATTGAGGCAAGGTCTAAAAGAAGTGAGATTGTAGCAGCAGCAGACTGATATTGGTAGCAGAAGTTTGTTTTGAAGGAGGTGGTTGAGGTTAAGCAATCAGCATACAGATCTGTGTTAGAAAGGATTGAAAAATATTAATTTGTTGCAAATAAAACCCACATAAAAACATATGTTTACTCATTGTAATCTAAATTTAAACAGAAACCCCACAACATTATATCATTTCACATTTACATTCACTGCCTATGTCCTTCTTTTGAACTGGTTTGCTTTTTTCAGTTCACAGCTCTGCCTCTGAACACGATAGTGAAGCCCGAGGCTCAGGCATCCTTCGAGTACTCCTTCATCCCAGCTCAGCCCATGGCCGGCCGTCCATTTGGCCTCGTCATCCTCCTCAACTATCTAGACAGCGAGGTATAAAAAGAAAATATTCACAAAATTTCAAACAAGTATTCAGGGCAGTGCTTAATGTTTTCATTTTTAACAAGAACTTTTTTCTCTGCTCACCACATTATAACCAAATACTGTGCCAAATGCTGAATGGTATTGGCATTTTTAAGAAACTTGATGTCGATTTCTAATAGGTAACGTGCTTATGTCTAACATTTATTCTTCATTGGGTTTTCTTTTTTCCACAGGGTGGTGTTTTCCAGACGGCTATTTACAACCAGACTGTCACCATCTCTGAGCGAGAGGAGGGACTGGATGGAGAAACGTAAGACTTACGACTACATCCTTTCAAAGTTCAATCTTAGTGGATACACACATACTTCCATCTAGAGCTGTGGGTTAATCCTCTTGTCTTTACTCCCAGTTTAATGCAAAAAAATAAGGAAGAATAAAATGTATGTATGGTTTGGGAGGCACTTTTATATATTTAATAAACCAGTTTTTGCATTTTCCCCTGTGTTTTAATCAACAATTTTAGCTCTTTTATTTCTAACTTGCTTGTCTTTTTAGACTACAGCAGGTTCTGTAAGGCCTCACAATAGCAGCCCTCCCCACTGATTTCAGCACATGTATGAATGTGTAAGAAAAGGTGTGAAAATTGCACAAAGAAATCAGTTGTCAGAACTGTGCTGCTGGTGCAAATTACTGAGTCTGTCACCAATAAATTCCCAAGCAAGAGGAACATATTTGCATCAGAAAATTCTTTATTAGAGAGGGTAATATTAAAGTAAGAGGTGATTTAGGGGTCATTTTAAAGATCAGTTATTTAATCTATCTTCACCTTACTTGACTGCATGTAAAATTTAAATTTTGTCATAAAGTGGAAGTATATACCACATCAAGCAGAGGTGAGATTAGCTGTGGTTGTAAATAACTGAATGGTTACGTCTGTACAACCTATGAAGAGCCTGAGGCTTTTGCTCATCTTCTTTTCCCCATTTTCTCTAGCCCTACTCTGTTTCTTATATATTTTATTATTATATATTTCTTATATACTGCATAAAATGTGCTACAACACAAAATATATATCAAGAAACAAGAGGTTTGAATAGTTTCTTTAGTCTCCCTTATGCCTTAAGTTACTTAGAGTTTGGTAAACAAAACCACGGGTTTACTGTTGCACTCTTTTGGTTTGATTTAACTTGTAAAATAATAATGATTATTCCTTTTTTTAGGATGTTCATGTACATCTTCCTAGTTGGACTGGTGGTTCTGATGCTGTTTGGGATGTACCAGGTCCTGGAGACAAGGACGGTATGTGTTTGTTCTCTGTCAGCATGTTTGTTTCTACCCCATTATGGAAATGTACAAATATGCATCAGGACACACAGATCAACTCAGTAAATGTGGTTAAGGTCACTGTCACTCTGGTCTTCTTGAACTTAAGGATAAAATGATCAACTTTTGTTCAGTCTTCTTGTTAATGTTGTATTTTGGCAGCACCTGAACTGACTTTTTATTTATCCATTGCTTTTGATAAACTAATCTGAGAGAGCTACTCATGCCATCAGATAGTTAACAATCATTCCTTGTTCTTCTCGTCATGTTACTGTTTACTTAAGAGTTGATATTAGCTCAGCTGATAGTCACAGACCATGCAGAAAACAACAAAGAATGAAACAATCATTTTTTGTCTTTAGATCAATTTGTTGAAACCTGTCCTGTTTAATCAAGACCTACTTATGTTCCATGTTTTTTTAATGTATTTTTTCATATATTTCAAGCGCTAAAATACAGTTGTCCTCTAGCTCTCATCCAGGGCTTTCCACAAGCTGCTACTGCCAGCCAAAGAGCACACTACTCACTCGGTTACAGCTGGCTACTTTTTCCTTAACTTATCCCTAAAATGGGAATACATATATAATAATTTTGATATTTTATTTATTGCTATCTATTGCATATTGGCTGAGAAAATGCAATTTGATAATTGTTTACTAGGATTTAGATTTTTCAATTTTAGTCTGTATCTCCCTGGATATTTTATTCCTTTATGGTATACTACATTTTTATCTGTCTTTTAATAATTTATCCACCAACTTGAAAAATATTTTTGATGACTAATTCATTGGCTTCTTTCATTCAGGTGTTGCACTCAAGGCTTAAAAAGTGCAATTGCTTACAGTAGTTTGGCAAATATGCTTCAAACGCAAGAAAAATGCTAAATGAAAACAATTTTTCAACAATTTAAACCCCAAAATACATTCCTGTTATTGCTACTTTCAACCCTAAGGTGACCCTGCACAAGCATTTTGCAAACATTTTGAACAGTGACAAAGAAAAGCATCAGTTTCCCCTTTGACTGTGTGCTATGGTGAATTAATTTACTTGACCTCTTTGGTTTCATTGCAAAGACCTCTTTATCTTCTGGCTGGTCACTTCTTCCTGCTGACTGACTGATCCATATATCTGTTAAAATTTGGAGATAATCACTAACCATGACTTGATTTGTTTATAGTCATGATGTATTGATTAAAAATCAAGATGTATATGTTGATCTGATAAAATGTCATAGTTCACGCAAGAACCCTTGCTGTGCATGCAAGTTAGCTCTGTTTCCAATTTCACGGTGACAGAAAGAGAGAAAAAGACAAAGCCAGTGCACTGATGTCATCTGTACAACACCAAATTTCAGATTAACCACAAACAGCAAGATGACTGCCTTAAAGGAAATGACAGCTAGATATGGGGACTGCCCGGCAGTATTGTAGCTCATCACTTTGACTTTAAATGGAGAAGCTGAGGTACCACTTGCTGCAGATGTTTTCGACTGTGTGTTGACAATGAATCTTCTGGGCTTTGAAACGTGTTATCAATGGCTAGTTCTTGTTGAGTTTCATTTATGATTATGATTGTAGCCTCCCGCAGTCATACAAACTGGATAATCACCACAAGCATTTACAGTCCTGCATGTGATGCAGCACTCCCCTCTTCTCCATCCTTTCACAGCACAGTTTGTCCACTCTCCTGAGTTGTAGACTTGCTTATATTTCTGATAAATTTAAGCTGTAAAATTTTTAAGTCATAAACAAAACATGAGTGTAGTTAACTCTAGAGACAAAAATCCGGTGTTCATTCTGCAGGAGATGTGGGAGTTTTAAGCTTTGTGCACACTGACAAAGCTATACCAGGTGAGACTGCTGTTTTGCTTTTATTACCTCTGCCAGGGAGGTTATTTTTTACCAGCGTTTGTTTGTTTGGTTGCTAACAGGATAACTTAAAGTTATGAACAGGTTTTAATGAAATTTTCAGGGAATGTTGGTCCTGGCATAAGGGAAGTGGTTAGATTTTGTTGGTAGTCTGAGTTTGCATTGAGGTATTTTTTAAATTAATATTAATATTTTAATAATTTTGAGATATTAACCCTTTACCATCACTGTTATTTATGCTCCAACAATCATACGCCTAATTATTTATTTACTTCATCAGTCTGCAAATAGAAATAAAATATGAAGAATCATTTATTAATACACTTAAGTTTTAATGAAAAACATTGTACTGATTATAAACGTGTCCACTGTGGATACAGAATTTTGTCCATTTGTGCCACTGCATTTGTATTTTTAGATGTTAGATGTGTAATTTACTAAACAGAAAAGGCAACAGCAGCAACTGAATCAAGTTCACTTTCAAAGGGCCCATGCCCTGGTATGTTTGACCAGTTACATCATCATACAAGGATTTGATTTAAGTTGAATTAAAAAAAAAAAAAAATCAAAAATGTTGTCTCTGTATCAGATCCAGCTCTTTTTCCCTCCCCTTTGGAAATGCTTGAATCTGAGGGGGCAGGGAGGCTGCAAGAGGCCATGATAATGAGCTGTGCACTGATCGGCTTCTCAAAGAATGTCTGATGGGAGGGAAGGGGAGGGGTTACAGTGATGACGTCTGTCTGTGACCAGCAGAAAACACACAGCTGTGACATAATAAACCCCAGGAAAATAAGAATGGATCATTTTAAGGGGCATGTATTACGTGATCTGAGGGTTTAGTAAAAAGTGTCATGTTCTTCTGTTCCCCAAGCCCTTTCTGACAACACTGAAAGCAAAGAAAATTCACTTTGCAGGACATGGGACCTTTAAAATAAAATCAACTTCATTTCATGTCTGCACATTATTCTGCTAAAAATGATTAATTAAAATTAGGCACGCAAATGCTGTTAAATTTGCTTATCTTATTGTCTTTTGTTTTCAGAAAAAGAGACTCCCAGTGAAAATAGAGAAGGGCACTGGTGGAATAAGTGATGTGGACATCAGCTGGATTCCTCAGGAGACTCTCAATGCCATGAGTATGTTCATTATACTCAATATTTAAAGATCACACTGTTGCTAAAGATATTATTTGCTCTTATAAATGTTTCTTTATCTGATCATGAAGCCAACACATCTGACGTAATATCCTGTTTTACAGACAAGGCCTCCCCTAAAGCATCTCCGCGAAAACGAACCAACAGGGCAGCAGGAGCAGATCAATAAAACCCGTCCATTTCCATCCATCATCATGCTGCCCATCAGGCTTTCAAAGCTCATTCCTCACCACACTAACCTGATTGCCATTTACAGAGGACCAACATTTCTGGAGTCTGATTCCGTTCCCAGAAGAGACGTCTGTTTGGATCTCACTGTGCCTCTCTGCTGGTACGATGATCACAGAGCTTCCTGAACTCTGCTGCTCTGACCAGAGGGTCAAACATGTAGACACTAATGGGACCAACCTACGGTTCACTTTTAGGGACCTTTTTTTTATCAGTGAGTGTGTGTGTGTGCGTGTGTGTTCAATAAAATAAGCCAAAGGAGTTTTTTTAATTGAAATCTAAGGGGAATGTGATACAAATTTCTCCTCAGTGTTGAGGATTGAATGCTTTAAGTGATTTATATCTCATATGTTGAACCTGATGTCAAGAACAAATAGATGCAAGTGATACAACCCCCGCTGTTACCCCTCCTGTTTTTACTCATATAGTTCGAGATTTGTATTTAAATGTTGTTTGTCAGTGGGGCAATGGCAGCTGCAAATACAACAAACATTCAAACAGTATTCTTTAAGGTTTCTGCAGTGTTTTATCAGCTGTACGAGGCTCAGGGGAGAATAAGGTGTCAGTGATGCAGCTTTGGTTGCACATTGTTTATGTTAAACACCTTATAAGACAATAAAAAGGTGAGAAAATACTGATTGGAGTGGCTCACAATGTCTGTTGTACTTTTATTGTTCTTGATATTTACCTACACTAGCATTTAGCATTTGTGAAACACCATTTTTTTTGCCTCTACCAGTGTAGGGCTCTTTGATTATATATTATTATAATAATGAGCAATTATTATAATGAGCAGTGTAAGGTATTACAGTGTCTTAAATAATAAGTATAGTCCAAAATGTTCTGTCACCTCATTAATGACATTCATTATGGATCAATCAGGGAATTCAATCACCTCTCACTTTATTTACCCCAGGGATGAGGTAACTTTGGTTACCAAGAGGGCCATATGAATTTTTCCTCATTGTTAACAACCCTTTCTTTAAAAAAAAAAAAAAAAAGTGAATAATCTCACCTTAAGCAATAGCTTATTTTAACAAAAAGAATAGATATAAAACTTTAGAAAGATGTTATTGTATCAGTGTCAATATATTTAAACTAAAATACAAATACTAAAACTTGATTATAACAACCTTAAGCAATTTGAGTTACCTTTTCAATGCAAGTAAAGTTTTTATTGGTTATTGAAGTATATTTTATGTACTTATTTTTTTCTACAAATGTGAAAATTGCTTGATGCTTGAGATGCATCATTTCCTTTTCAAGGGGGTCTTAACACAAATGTACACAAACTAAAAACAACGATACAGCTTGACTTGACTGATAAAATTTCATAAAATACAAAGAGCCTCCCCATCCAACCCCCAGCTCTCCGCTATGGAACCGTACAGCAAGAGGACTGAGGTACAACAGTGAAGTGAGCAGGAAAAGCACAATACATGTCTGGTTCTTTGTTTTATCCCAAAGTAAAAAGTCAAAAACAGGAACAGCCTGTATTAAGAAAGAGAATAAATCAGTCTTGAAGCAGAGGAAAGAAGTAATAATGTAAGGCAAATGCATTTAGTAAGGTATATAAATGGGTTTTCAGAAACAATATCTGTTAAATAAAACTTAAAATTCCTCAAACAAATTATATTTTCAAGATTTGTATGACTAATTTTGCCAAATTTTCCTAGTTATTTTTTTATATTTAAAATTGACTGCCAGGCTGAATCAAGGGAGCCAGGGGGGCCCCCGTTGCTCATCCCTGATCTGGGCTTATAGCTATCACCACTTTCTTCTCAAAGACTGCTGATTGGCTCTTTTCATTCATTTATTCATGTTTTCATTCAGTCATTTTCTGACTGAAGGACAAGTGAATCACATTGAAACTTTGCAAGATCGCTCCTCCTGATGACAGAATCTTGCAAATCCATCTGCTTTCCAAGGTTAGTGTTGATAACAGAAACAACCACAAGGTGAAATCAACGTGCAAGGATCTTTAGCTTCAAAGTGCAGGTATATTTAACCCTTTGACTGGCATTGTAACCATGGGTTGAGTTTTTGCTGCCTTACCACTGTATTTAAAATTTTGAAAGCCTATCTTTGTTTTTCCTTATTTACCTCTCTTAATGTTTGCAACACCAATTCGTATCCAATGGGTGGCGCTGCTGTACATGAATAGAATTGTTTGAAAACTAGAAAAATCGGAAGTCAATCATTGCTCCTCAGAAATCTAACAGTAAGAGTGTACATCAGAGTAAGAAAAAATCTTTTCACATACTTCCAGATCCTCTAACAATCACAATTTAGTTGAAGGAAATAATTTTGATGATAGAAAAATTATCTACGGTTCCTCAGAAAACTGGGTCTAAATATCCAAATTTTGCTCTCTGTGATGTTCTCTTATGTAAAAACAAAAATTTTGTCGCAGAAATGAAAGAAATTCATTCATGCCCAGGATAACTCTTAACAGGCAAGCCAGCCAGGTGGTTGACCGACATATCTGCTTGCTGATTGGGTAATTTGAAAAATAAAACCTGAAATGTTGCTAAATGAAGAAGAAGGAAAACTATTTTACCAACTAATAATTTGTTGCAAATGTCTTTCTTAGTCTGGAAGTCAAAGGGTTAAGTGTCGTCAGCATAAAGGTGGAAGTTTTATCCATGTCTGGTGGAGCATGGAAAACACAATGGGCCTATTTTTTTTCCTGGTTACAGCAGCAGAGAAGTATTGTCCTCCACTGAGTATATTTAGAGTCTTTGTCAAATCTATCTGAGTGTGTTTTTTTGTACTTAAGTTTGATATTTTATTTTAGTGAAACGTTTAGGTCTAGCAACCTTTTAGAGGTTCTTTTCAAAAAGAGGAGTTATTGCTGACTTTGAGTCTGTTCACCTCAGACTAAGGAAAACTCTGGGTTTTCTGTTTCAGGAGAGGTTACTCAGACCAGAGACAGAATTTATTTTAGCCTATTAAAAAAAAAAGGTTACATAAGCTCTGTATTTGTTACAGCGGTTACTGAGTCTGTGAACCTTTCAGGAGGGTTTCCTCAACAAACCCAGAGCCTCTCTCTGTTTCTTCAAAGACCCAGGAACACATTTACCACCTTTTGTGATGAATACATTACTTGATTCCAGGAACACAGATGAAGTTGCAACACAAATTTAAAATGATAAATATTAATGCAATGTTGATTTAAGAAGGCCCATTTGATAAAGTGACTGACATGAGAAAAGGAATGTTTGTATATATAAAATCAGCATTACGATGGTAATATTGGTAATTCACATTAAAATAGCCAACAAGTGATATTCATTTTGTTTAAAATACATTTCTATACAAAATAAGATCAGAGGACGGCTCAGCAGAGGCGACTGAATTATATGTCAGGCTAATTAATGCAATTCTGAACTAAGCTGAAGTACTTTTTTCCCTGCAGGAGGATATCCAGTTTGAGAAGGTGAAGAATGAAAATCTCTTTTTGGCCATGAGGTCTTTTTAAGGGTGTGGTGCACACAGAGAAGTCCAAGTCCAAGTCCAACTGAACCTGCTCAGGATTGACTGAACAATTTCAAATCATCTTTTTTGATTTAAAAAACTCAGATTGTCTAATTTGGGGGTAAATTAACTCAGAGCTCAGGGTGAGTATTAGTTTGTTCACCCTTTTTCTCATCAGTCCACATTCTGATGGTGGGTGGGAGGTGCAAAAGCAAACCTGTGAATAGCTCAGACGTGATAATTCTCAGTAGTCCATCGTACCACTGAGAAGAGGCTTATATGTGAGATGGGAGCGAATGAGTTAGAAATGAGTAATTGTGAGTTTGAAAACTATCAACATAGTTGGGAAACCAACTTCAGGGGATTTTTGGATGGGACATGATTTGAGGCTTGAAAGGAAGAGCTGACTTTACCCCTGTCTAAAAGATGATTGTGAAGTGACTGGGAAGGACAAAACCTTTCAAGAAAACTAAGACATGATTGTTTTGTCAAATTCATTACAGGCCAGTCACCGGCTTGTAGTTATTTTTTAACAAACTCTCACTTATAAGCTACTGCTCTGTTGTCCTTTAAAGGACACTAATAAGCCCTGTCATTTTCTGCCCAGGAAATTTCTTTTTACCTACAGCTTATGATGAATGTGCCTATTGACAGACATGGAACCTGGCAAATCCAGCTGTTTTGCAATGTCATCATCTTTTCCACTTTGCACAAATCTATCGGAATACAGAAACCAGACTAGAGTGCATCGGTGAACTGAACTAAGTGATTGTTGGATAAACAGCTAGGTGTGTTTAACAGATTTCTGATAATCAGATAATGGTCACAGTCTTGTGAAGGTTATCAGACACTGATTGGTGAAAAATTAGGTTCAGAATCAGAATCAGAATCAGAATCAGAATCAGAAATACTTTATTAATCCCCAAGGGGAAATTCGGTTGTTTCAGTTGCTCTTATACACAGTATAGCAGTTGGAAATAACAGATGAGGACATTAGAATAGACAGTAGCATTAAAAAAAAAAGATATTAAAGATGAAATAAATGCAAGTAAAAATAAAAACAAATGAAAAGAGCATAAAAATTAAGTAAGCAGATTGCAACGTGCAGAGTCTTTAAGCAGTATAAAACTTCCTTATGAAGGAAAATAAGTAAAGTAAGTAAGTAAAATTAAGTGGAAATGAGGCTCCGAATGAGGTGGAGGTATACACAGTATTAACAATTAACAACATTTACACTTAAAATGTAAATGTATTCATGACAGCACCATTTGTCCGAAGATTTACTTATTAACAATATCACAGGAGTAAAAACAGTGAGAGTTTTATTCTCCAGGACCTGATGGAGCAGTTATATTAGAGGGAGGAGTTTTAAAGTCTGATGGCCACAGGCAGGAATGACTTTCTGTGGCGCTCTGTGGTGCATCTTGGGGGGATGAGTCTCGCACTGACTGTGCTCCTGTGTTTGTCCAGCACACTGTGGAGGGGGTGGGAGGTGTTGTCCATAATGTCCTGCAGCCAGTTACTTCAGAATTTCTAAAGTAGTCAGTTTATTACTGTGCATGTAAACACACTCACTGTACTGCATCACACAGTCTGACTGGATGAATGTTCAAAATGAAAAAAGATTAAATCTGATTATCTTAGAAACATGACAATCATAAAGCAGATCCTAATTTGATAATTTAAATCTTGACTTTCTTTCATTTTGAAGCTACTTTGAATAAATGTTTGCATAATCTAATTGAAGAATGGCTGTTTCATGTTGACAGGGTTCTTCTTTCAGATATTGCCATATTGCCAGATAGTTCACTGTGCTCATTTCTTTTTTGTTATTGTGTGTAAAAAAAGAGTTTGTGGTTTTCTGCAAAAGCACACATCCTGTAAGGTGTTCGTCTCTCTTTGAAAAAAACGTTGTCTCTTGAATCTCACTAGGAAGCCTGAGAATGAACATGCAACACACCGTGCTCTTGTTGTGAGGGACAGCCGTTCTTGTTTCAGCTTCACTGACATGGCAGACTGCTGCAATGGGACTGGTGAGTTGTTTTAATAAGATGATTTATTCTAATCGAAGATGTTAATGTGTCCCTCTGATTTTGTGTTGGGCTAATGTGACTGAAAAGTTATTCGAGACATTTTTTTGTAAAGGTTTATCACCCTCAGTGTTTGATGTGAAGAGTAGCCCTGAAATTTTTGACTAAGGGAAGCAGTAAATTCCAAGTACTTGGTGAAAGAGCTGATCTCTTTTTCTACACCAGGACTCCCTTGAAAAAGAGGTTTTTAATCTCAATCGGACCTTCCTGGTTAAATAAAGGTTAAAGAAAAGAAAGAAAGAGAACAATGAGCCGATCTGCTCTACAGGTTCTCTTTAGGTTATAATTCAGCGAATCACTTAGATAGAAGGGAGACTTTAGAAAGAGTCTTGTACCTCCCTGAAAGATAATTAATGCATATATACATACATGCATATATAATTTTCAAATCATATGTATCAATGATGGAAAAGACGATTGAACAGCTGAATCTAACTACAACAATAAACAAAGAAGTGCTTTGAGAGTACAAACCTTTGCCCAGGCATTTCCAACATGGTCGGGTGAGTTATTGTTGAAAATGTGGAAAACTGCCCTATCTGGCACTGTTAGTAAATCCTTGAAAAATTCCTGGATTCCCCACCAAAATCTTAACACTTCTTCCTTGAGCCATGACCACCATTCCCTGAAAATGTCATGGAAACCAAGTTGTTATTATTATTATTATTATTATTATTATTATTATTATTATTATTATTATTTTGTATGTGAAAAAAGTCAAGAGTGCCTTAAAGGGGTTTCCATCAAACTTTGTTCAAAAGTCTGTTGTGGCTCGAGGATTTTCTTTAGATTCAAAGTCACAGGACCGGATGTTTACCCATTGCTCATGCTAGCAATTTTGTGAATACAATCTCACAAAAAGCTTTGAGAAGTTTTTCTTCAGACTTTGCATAAACATCTACAATGACTCAGGGTTAAGTGATAACATTTTTTAGGTCACAGGTCAAAGCTCAAGGCCATGGAGTCCCCAGGCCCCCCTTTGCTTATGAATACGATATCCCAAAAATTGCTTAAAGGAATTTTTATTCAACTTTTCTAAAAATGTTTCTTTACCTTAAAGATTTAGCTAATCAGATATCAGAGTTCGTGGGTCAAGGTCATATCTCTCATGATTTTCTTGTGAATGCAGTTTCCTGAACGCAAAATTAGAAGCAAGTGATGCTGTAAACACAATATATTAAGAATACTTAGAGTAGTTCTCATTGAACTTTGCCCAGGTTTCAACTCTGTCTCATTAATTGACATAATCCCATTTTGGAGGTCAAAGGTCAAAGGTCAATGTGAATTCAATACATCAAGATAGTTTAAGAGGGTTTTTCATCAAACTTTGAACAAATGTTAACTAAGATGCAAGGATGAAGTATGTTGATTTTAAAGGTCATGGGACAAAGGTCAAAGTCTAATGGACATCATTTGATTGTAAAACACTAGATTTCATGAAGGGATTTAATCAAACTTTGCGCTAATGTCCTCTCTCATCTGAAAATTACAAGTGGGTTTTCAAGATCATGTGTTAAAGTTCAAGGTCATTGACTTTCATTATCAACCTTTGAAGCCCCATATCACCAAAATGCTTGAAAGAATGTCCTTTAACCATTGCTTAACTTTAAACATGATGGAAGTAAAAATCAACTACATTTTGTAGACCAAAGGTCAAGGTCATGGAGTTTTTTTATCATCCTTTTCCTGAGAATGCAGTATCTCTAGAATTTTTTAAGGATTTCTGTCAGACTTTGCAGATTTATCTTTTGACATTGAAAGACGGCCTGATTAGATTTTGGAGGTCATAGGTTGAAGGTTATTGGACATCATATTCCTCACCTGCTTGTGAACAAAATATCCAAAAGAAAACAACAATTTCCAGGGTTTAAGACTAAGTTAGACGTCCGTGGACCTCATGATCATGCCTTTCTTGTGAACTTGATAAGTCAATAAATCTTGGAAAGGATTTGTGTCAAACTTAACAGACAGACAGACAGACAGATAGATAGATAGATAGATAGATTATACTTTTTTGATCTTAAAAGATGTTCAAGTTTATTGACAAATGTATCAAATGCAAGAAATAGGCAGTATCAATAAGGCACAATGACAGTTAGCATATTATTGTAGGCTAAAGTATCAAAGTATCATAAATATGTCTAAAATATATAGACAAAAGAACACACACACACACACACACACACACACAGTACATTTACAGGGCTGAAAGTATAACACTTTAGTCCAACTGGCAGAAGTAAAATTCCTTTCACAGAATTTTTACTCTTTTTTCTGACACGTCCCTTGAGAACCAGTGGTGTAAAGTGCACGGTGAAATTTCATGTAAGCAAAAGTCTATGAGGGTGTTCAGCACACATCGGAGTCATTCGAGCAGTATTAGCTGTGTGGGTATCTGCTCTAATCAGAGACAGGTGTGTGTGACTGATTGGCCTGATTCAGAGCAGGTGTGGTGAACTCATATATACTTCTGAGTTTGCTGCTCGGTGCTGACTCGGTCGTCTCTGCAGCAGAGCTTGAGAGAGTTTCTTTCAGTTGTAAGAAGTCTGTGTAAGCACTTCTTACTTTTGTTTGGATCTTTAAGATAACCGGTAAAAAAAAAAATAGATGATTTACTCAGTCTTGTTATTTCTGTCAACACACCAGTTAGGTGGTCTTTTGTGTTATCTAAAAAGAGTGATTATAAACCTCCTAAAATCTTTGATTTGAGGTCAGCTGAATGTGATGACATCATGCTGTTATTCATATGACGTAAAGAAATGCTGCCAAACTTTTACCAAAATTAACTGCAAAAGAATTCATATGTAAAAAACACAAACATGTCCATGAGCTAAGTGCAATGTTTTAAACCATGTTATTTCTGATTAAAACTGATAATATAGAAAAACGATTAATTCAATTTTCTACTTCATAATTGTTTATGAATGTAACTAATATCCCATCACTGCTTTTCCACTGTGTTGATATGAAGTAAATCTCTGTTATGAACTGAGTGGTGTGCTTTAATGTACCAGCGTGGGAGTTAGACAAAATGTCAGAGTAGTCCACAATTTGTTGGTCAGAACAAAGTGTCTTATTTCCACTGTAAGGGCGGATATGCATACTACATGGGGAATGCTTTTGTCACATAAACCTACTCTGCAGCGCACATGCAGTTTGCACGAGCATGACTGCAAACCTCTAAGTAAAACCACATCATGTTCTGCAAAACTGAGCAGATCCACTAAAGGAAGTGACTGTGAATATGATGCTTAATTTGTTTGTTTCCCTAATGTGTAACTCTGACCAGCTCCTTTGTGGCAAGTAAATTGTTTATTGTGGCCACAGAATGACAATTATCTAACCTTGCGGAGCAGATGGACCTATACATAGACGATACATGGCCCATCCCCATTTGGTAGGTGATTTCTTTTCAAGTGAAGTCAGAGAACTTCAGGCCATAGTATAAACAAATATGAAGAAGAGTTGGATGATAAAACACCAGGAAATTTGACATTAAAACTTATAAATGTTTCACAGAATAAACAGATTGAAATAAATAATAAAATATTGTTATGAATCCTACACAAACACAGCTGAATTATATGATTATATGACTGAGTTATCCAATAAATAATTAATTGGATAAATAAATAGAATAACCTAGAATAAAGTAAAAGTTATCCAAAGCAAGATTAAAAGGTAGGTCTTAGATTAGCTTTTAAAAGTACTGACCCTTTGTGATGCCGGTGCATAGAACTGTCTGTTGTCTGTTGTCTGTTGTCTTTTTTTTTTTTTTTTTGTAATTAAATCCAACATTTCTCAGATTCTCACTGAAATTCTCACTCTTTGGGCCTTATGGTGGTATCTTTTTACATCAAAATGACATGGAGATTTTTTTTACAACATGTAAGCCTGTGTTGGTATTTTGAAGGGGTATGTCATTAGACTACAAAGACGCAACAAGATGCAGTTGGGATTTCTAATGCGTTGGAGACTCACACTTAATGATCTTTTTGTCACACCAAATAATATAAACTGTATTTCTCTACAGGGTGAGTGTCAATCAAAATCTTCCAACAATTACTCTTGTCCCTTAGTACTCAACACTATGTTTTGTGTTAGTATTGAATTCACAAAAAAAATAATTAAAAATATTTATTTTTAATTAGTTTTAGTGCATCACTGCATAAAAACAGAAGTAAATCAAACCCTAATTATTACCAAATAGTCAAATTGTAAACTGAAACATTGTTTACATTTAATTTTCTTGGTACTATTTTTTTTTAATAAAATAGTGAATGAATTCCAAATAAAATATCATTAAAAACTACTACCACATATATTTCAAGTCAAGTTAAGTTTCATTGTCATTAAAGCAAACACACATTAAGATGTAATTTGGTTCCTCCAAGACAGTTTTGCTACAATATCAGACTTCTTTGAACACACAAAAAGTTTTGAGGGTGATAGAAAAATGAATGTGTCTTGCCAAGACATAATCACCCATTTATTTACTGTATGTTGTGATAAGGACTCAGAAGAGAGTCAGAAGATAATATTATACATCAGAATGGCTCAGGTTTTTAATTTAAACTGTCAGCTTTCACTATGAAATGGGTTTGCAAATAATCTGGACAGATATTTATTCATCACCCACAGTTGCCTGAAAGTAAAACGGTCCATGATCCAGCTAGTCAGGAAAAAGTCCTTAGCAATTAGTCTACATGCAGAAACCCAGTTAAAAAACCAAATCATCATGTGGACAACTTACAACTGTCTTTTCAGTACAGGGAACAATTGCCAGCTTGTGTGATTTTTCATATTTTCCAGTTATTTATTACCTCTAAAGTGTTTCAGCTGTAGTTCCTAAAGTTTACTTGGTTTTATTCTGGGTTGGGTGTCACAGTGGATCAGTGTTTTACCATGCAGCCCCACATGGGTGGAAAAATGCAACTCTTTACTGATGTTTTGTGTTTTCCATCATGTTCTGTGGAACTGTATCAAGTATGACAGAGTTTTTTTTTTTTTTTTAAATGATTTCTAATGTTATATTTATTTTCTCTTTTTCTCTAGTCTGGAGGTATTTGTGTCAACCAATGCATGGACCTTTGGTGTTCACAGCCTTCATCGCATTACTGTTACTCTCACTGTGTCTGAATATATATTTCTGCATGTCAAGATGTTGTTCAGGTAATCAAATGACTGCATGACATTGTGTTTTCACTGATACTGGAACTCCATCCATTCATCATTTACACAACATATCCATTTTGAGGTTGCAGGGAGCTGGAATCTATCCCAACTAACATTTAGCATGAAGCAGGGTACACCAGTATTCTTTTTGCTGTGAGGCACGAGTACTAACCTGTCTGGAACACTCTTGAGCTGGGACAAATCAAGATGTACGCCTCTTGACTCTACCATGATAAATGTCCTCAAAAATAGACTTTCAGGACTGAAACGAGAGAGTAACTTGCTGACATGCACATTTACAACATGTGTTTTTTTTTTTTACAGCTGAGTGTAGTACTATACAGTGCTCTAAATAACAATGTGTCACATTTTTAATGGAGCTCAGACCTTACAAAAAATATTAAGGTTTCAAAAAGCTCCACAAACTTAATGCTGATAAATATGCAGCATAAATATTAGCAATACATATCAACAAAAATATCGATGTCACTGTTTCAATATTCTACAGTCCAGGTCATTCAACACTTTTTGTTTTATTGAAAATAACAAGCAATTTATTTTGCTGTTAACTGGTGACGTATTAATTGATGTGCCCTGTAACAGGAAAACTGACACGCCAATCAAGAAAGAGGCAGAGGTATGAAGCATTTATTTATCCAGGAGACGGAAAAGTCATCTGTTCTACTCTGTGAATTTTGCTGCCAAACTAATAACTAAACATTTTCCCCTCACATTTTAGAAATGGCTCAAGGCAGATGGAGGAAAATCCTATCTATGGAAACTTAGGCTACATGCAGACAAGTCAGTGATTTTTTTTTTTTTACATCAGTGCATCTCTTTGTCTTGATGGTTCTGCTGACTCTGTGATGTTTTGTTCTTCCTCCACAGACACGGCTGTGTTCACTGAAGTTGATCATTCACAGAGAGTGGATTCTGACATACAGGTAGAGTCTTGTGTTGGTTTGGGTTTTACATGTAAAGGTTCACATCAGGGGTGTAACTATAAACAGAACAGCGCAAGCCATTCGCTGTCTTATGGGACGTGGGTATTGGGCCGCCAGCGAGAAAATGTCAACAATGTTTCAAAAAGAACTTCATTACCCAGATTCCTTCAATTATACGTACATCTGGTGTGCTAGTGTATGATCAAACATACTAAACTATCACTGTGTAAAAAAGAAACAACGGTCAGTGAATTAAATTATCCAACTTCAAACCAAATACACACTGAGCTCAGGCTTGTCCTTCGTCCATCCATCTTCTGTATCGCTTGTTTTTTGGGTTGCAGGAAGCTGAAGTCTATCCCAGCTGACACTGGACCCACTGTCAGTCAATTACAAGGCTGACATGTAGAGACAGACAACTACTTACACACGCATGCACACACAAACATCTAAAGGCAATTTAGAGTCAACAGTTAACCTAACAAGCAGGTCTGTGGGAAGAATCTGGAGTACCCGGAGAAAACCTTAACATGTGCAGGGAGAACATGCAAACATTACCTACAACACCACCATGCAGCCCCTTATCCAACATATAAAACTATAAATACATTATTAAATAAATATTTTATTGTTCTTTTTAATATTTTTGTCATATACAGATGCAGTGATTATCGCTGTATAATGTTGTTTTCCACTCTTCAATGAGTCTCGACCTGCTCATGTGGCATTAAACCTAAATGTGTGCATATTTTGCTTGCTTGCATGTGTGGTTTTGAAGAGGGGCCAAACATTTTGTTATTAGTCTACATCAGGGCCTGCTGTAGCTCATACTGTACACTCAGCTGGTGTACATTCAAAACTAACTTACTTGGTAACTTTAAATGGATGGAAGTCATAGATTGTTTTTGAGTAACCTGACCTACAAGATTGTCAGTTTCAAAAATCCATGAAAAATATCTAAAGTCCATCCAGCCAACATCTCATAGAAAGTGAACAGTCAAACCCTTACAAGAAAAGCTGTGATGTGATCCAACCTTTATTTTGTCTGTCAGTACAGGCCAATCAGAGGCTTACAGTCACTTCCTCCTTTAGCACAACTAACCCTCTCAAAGCTGCCTGCCTCTTTGTCCATAAAAGGACACTGATAAGCCCAGTTTAGGCTTATGGATCTGTCTGATGGCAGACATGGAGTGTGGTGAATCCATCTGCTTTAGTTTGTTTTTTAAATATATTGGACAATTTTCAGCTTCATTACTTTGGTCAACTTTCACATACTTCAGTGAAAGTGCTTAACCAGATCTCTACCTGAGCTGAAGTCCTGCACAATAAATCTTACTCAAAAAAAAATCTCAAAATGTAGTTTCAAAGTTTAACCCCAATTTCTAGATAGTCCACCTACATAACATTCTAAAATATTAAATATATATCTAAAGTTTCCACTTAAACTTGCTAAGGTTAACTTGAGGAAATGCATAGGAATCAACAGTACAATGTTTGTCTGTCCAGTGTAGTGGAGTACAAGTAAAAGTTTTACCTTAAAGTACAAAATACTACTTAAATGTAATTACTGTAGGAACAGTGCTCAAATATATATTCTTTCCGGTTCAACACTGTAAATCAGGTTTCTCTGATATGACATCATTGTTTTCTGTATCTGTTCTCAGTCTAAAACTCAGGACTGCTATGCCAACCTGACCCTGAAGCCCCCCAGAGTGCAGTCTGGCCACAGCTCCTCTCAGGTCCAGTTCTCAGATGAGGTTCTTTCAGAGGAGCCTCTGGAGGAGAAAGAAGAGCCGAGCACAGATGCTGTGTCCACTCTGTCTGATCTTTATGCCTCTGTGCAAACTCAACGGACCAAAACTGTCCACACTGCAGCCAGCGGAGAAGAGTACGCCAACCATCTCTGAGAAGACAGTCACTGATGATGATGGAGAAATATAAGCTTTGTGCACAAACTTTTCAGCCACACGATGGCGCTGTTTGTTCTTTGTCCTTACATAAAAAAATCTGTCTTTCCGTGTTGTAGTGCAGCACATGCTAAATAGCTCAATACATTCTTTGAATAAGAATTGGACTTTGCTTTAACTGTCCCCATAAATTAAATAGAACATTTGTTGTAACATTGAAGAGTGGGAAAATATTTAATGTCAGATCCAAACTTGATCACTCTGGGACATATTTATTGTCTGTTTTTTAATGCAGTGACAACAACAATAAATTTCAAACCTGTCATGATGTAGGATAAGAATACTTTGCAGGGAAAACTGCTTTTTGGTCTTAAAGTTTTCCAAGCAAAACATTAGACTGAGCATTTTAGGTCTACTCATCCCAACTTAAAGAAACCCTGCATACAAAGACATGTTGACTGAAATGGATCAACATTAGTGTTCTTTATATGTGTGCTGTTCAAAAAAACTCATTTGATCTCTCAGTTTTATTTATTAAGTTTTAAATTAGATTGACTTGTTGTCTGCTTTTACTTTGAGATCCATCCAGGATAGTTTGTCAAATGGTTTGATTTTTCTTCTGCCTAAATCTTTTACTGTGTTGAAAATCATTGTTTTTTTTGTTTTATTTTAATCAGAGTCCACCTTAAATGGAAATAACAATATGACTGAAGTTACTGTTATGTAAACTGCAATGTATTCTTATGTGAAATGCAAAACATAGGAAAAGATCAACACAGCCATTTGACATCACAACCAAAGCCGACCTGCAGAGACAGCTGAGACAAAATCAAAGAGCAATTTTATTTTCTTTTTTTTTCCTATACTAGTTTTGCTTTTTTTGTGAGTAAACAAAGTAAAATCAACATCAATACAAATGAAACCCATTTAGTAAATAATGAAAATTAATATACAGAATAACATAAGCATCCCTTATTTTGAAAAAAAGAAGTAAAAAATCTGAATTTTGAGTAGATACCTAAAGAAGTAAAGAAAGATGAAGTAATGTAGATTAATACAAGGATAATGATAATACTACACATTGGTAATTATGTAAATGGTAATTTTACAAACATAAATAAATAGAAATCTGTATATAACAATGCGAAACAGAAAACAATAAAAACATATTCCAAAAAACTGATTTAAAGAAACAAATAATAATAAAAGATATACCAGCACTATTTTTGAGCTTCTTTCACTAACATTTTGTCTAAAACACCTGCTTGAACAATCTTGAATCTGGTGTTAATACAGGTAAATATATTTTTATAAGAGCAATAGAACATTTAGAACTAAAATATTTAAAGAAGATAGACCAGTAAATGGTTGTAAAAGCTGTAAATGAGACTTGATAAATAAGAAAACAAAACAAGTAAAATACATAAACAGATGGCATTGTAAAAAACAACAAAAGCAGACAATTTAGTGAATTCAAAAAGGAATTTATCATTTAGAAAATTAATACGTTTCATAATAGATAGAAAATGAAATATAATGAGAGCCAACAAATGAACAAGGGAAACTAAGAGAGTGAATAAAATTGTTTAAAAAAAGAAATAAGTAAAAATAAATACAGGAGGATAGTGCAAACCAGAAATATAGAGACAACTTCACATGAAAGCAAGTCTTTAGAAATAAGTTTTAAGAAGTGATTTAAAAGATGACACTGATTTTTGCATTCCTTATCTCCACAGCAGGTAGTACCAAAGTCACAGAGCTCTGATGGAAAAGTTCACCTTTCACCTTTAGATCACCTTTCGTTTAAAGGTCCCATGTCTTGGTCAGTTTGGCTTTTTACATCACATCTTAGGTGTCTAATAAGCAAGGATTTGATTTCAGTTAAATAAAAAAAGGAAAAATGTTGTCTCTAGGATCAGTTGCAGCTCTTTTCCCCTGCCCTTTGGGAACACCCTGATCTGAGGGATGGGAGGGCTTTGGGAGAATTGGCTCCATGCTGATTGGCTGCCCAAACCATGTCTGGACAGGGGAGGAGTAGTTACACACTTTCAAAACAGTCACAGCATTGGTCTGTGATGGGCAGAAAACAGTTTTCATTTCATAAAAGCACAGATGGATGTTCATGTTCATAGAAAGAAAGCATGGACTTTTGCTCATTTTGATCATCATGTGCCATATTCATTTTCATGGAAGGCCATGACAGACATGTCAAAATAAATGTCAACTGAAAAAACAACATAATGTTTAAATTAAAAATAAAATTTATGTAGTGTTTTGTCACTTTATTAAAGGGGACATTTTGACTGAAATAAAAAGCTTTTCAAAATGAATGTTGTGACTGAATAATAAATGACACATAAAAACTTCAGAGGGATTCAAATTGGACTGAATTGGAGGAATGACTCACATATAGTCAAAAGGGTTGAATATTTGAGTAATCTCTTGAACAGAGCTTTTAAAAAAACTATTTAACTCTGTAGCAATGAAAAAATGATAACCAGGTCCAGTTCATTATTTATATTTATTTTCCACTCTCTATTGTCTTTTTTTTTAATTTTGTCTATCGGTTATTTTGTTGATGGCAAGACAAAACTTGTCACCATTCCCTTTCGCCCTTTCCATAATGGTCATAAAAGTTTTTGCTTTAGCCTTGCGTTGTGCTTGTGTAACTATATTCCTTGCTGAGGTGAATTTCTCTTTGTCTGTGGACAGACCTGACGTTAAAGCTGTTTTGAGGAGATGGTCTCTATTTTCATAAGTTGGAGAGAGTCTGCATTAAACCACAGGAGATTTATATATCTTTACCTTTGTTTTTTGCTACTGTAAAAAAGTTGCCATGATGGCTTTACTTTTTGTTGAGAAGTTTTTTGTTGGATTGGTTGATTGATTGATGTGGTGTTTTTGAAAATTTCTCAAGATGTGAATATCTAGTTTTTCATTGTTCAACACGATGTGTCTTAATCTGCAGGGTTACCTCAAACTACTTACTGGGTATCCAAAATCTTCCTCTTATATCAGTGTATTAAAAGCATTTACATTGAAAGAGACTGCAGATAGATATACGAAAAAAAGAAAACTCTGTTCTTCAAATTATTCTGACATTGTTCATCCAGCTGAGGTAACATCCTACTTTTTTGTAGAGTGTGCTTTCAAAATCCTCTCACGTATCCTTGGGCAGATAATCAACCATAAAAAACTGCTTGCTCATTAGTTCTATGTGATAACATAAGGTTGTTACACATGCCAGCTTGTCCTCTCCCTCGAACTTAAATATAGGCCACTTAATTTTCAGAGGTTATCATTAAAAGTGTAACTCTATCAAAGATGATCTGGTTTATTCATTCATTATATCTTGCTTGTTGGTTTGATGTATAAATCTTGTAATATCAGTCAGTTGGACTTCTTGAGGGACAGGTCATCTGGTCCGTTCTTGAGTTACATAACATTATTTATGGTTGTAGGGATAGTTGTAAAGTAAGTGTTAATCAGTACGGAAGATAATATACTTCTATAGTGATTTATGGTGGGCTGCAGAGTGTCCATCTACTGTACAAGATAAGTCATAGTGAAAGGGAAATGCACGTAATTGTGTTCTGTTTTTAATCTCAAGTAGATTAAGGGCTTTAAAAACACAATGAAGTATAAATCTGATACACACCAATTTTCATGAACATGATTCAAAGACCAAATGTCACGGGGTGATAAACATTTCAATGTCAACCAAATAAGAACTACAATTTAACAGTAAAGACAAACTATATTTAATTAATGAGCCTGGAAAATGAAGAGACTATAGTGGTTGCTGACAGACCAAGTTACAAACTGTGAAGACCCAGGTTATTATTGTTAATAAAAACTAACAAAATTACCAAAAATAAAATGTATGAACACGTTTGTTAACTAAAACTAAATAATAAAAGGCCTAACCATAAAAAAACAGTGACTGAAATAGTTCTGTTTGTTTACAAAACTTACTAAGTGGGTATAGAGTGATGCTCTTAGCTCAAATAATACAGAAATCATAATCTGTTTTCTTGATGGTTCTGAATTATTTTACTGTTTTGAGTTTTATATGCTCTTCAGTGTGTCTCCTCCATGTGATACTTTACTTCTATGCACAAGACAAATAGTCCACAGCATCAGAAAAAAGAAGATCAAATTAGCATTAATCAATTTTTATTTGTATAGCACCAAATCATAACAAGTGTTACGTATCACATTTTGAAAAAAAGTAGATTGATGCTGGGCAGCACGGTGGCGCAGCAGGTAGTGCCCGCGCCTCACAGCAAGAAGGTCACCGGTTCGACTCCTGGGTTGGGCAGCGCATTTCTATGTGAAGTTTGCATGTTCTTCCCGTGCATCGTGGGTTCTCTCCGGGCACTCTGGCTTCCTCCCACAGACCAAAAACATGCTCGTTAAGTTAACTGGTCACTCTAAATTGCCCTTAGGTATGAGTGTGAGCGTGAATGGTTGTCTGTCTTTATATGTTGCCCTGCAATCGGTATAGAAAATGAATGAATTAATAAATCGATGCTCTACTCTTCTTTCTATAAATATATTTTACCAACTTTTATTTTTTATTTGAATGCATTCATTCATTTTCTATTTTTTTTCCCAACCCAACATGAATCCACCATTAGTACAGCACTTTGTTACAATTGGCAACAGTAGCAGAAGCAAAAAAACCCCCATCTGTCTGGCAGAAGGATATCTTGAGCAGACCCAGACTCATGTTGAATAGCCATCCACTGAAGCTGTGTTGTTATGTTGTGTTTGTAAAAGTATTTATTATGGAGGTATAATCAATGACAACCATGGATAAAGAGATCGTTCTTATATTAACATTATCAGCTATAATTATGGTGGAGAGGACTGGTGTTGTTTAATATATCAGCATTTAGTTGAACTGCAATACAAATGGGTTTAATTGATTTCCAACATCATTATCTATACCTCTTATCCCTTTTGAGGTTGCGGGGGGCCTGGAGCCTATCCAATTGCAGGACCACATAGAGAGACGGACATCTCTCGCATTCATTCCTAAGAGCAATTTGGAGTCACCAATCAACCTAAGGAACATGTTTGTGGTCTGTGGGAGGAAGCTAGAGTGCCTGGAGAGAGCCCACGCATGCACAGGAAGAACATGAACACTCCACACAGAAAGGCCCTGAATGACCCGGGGACTGAAATGGTGACCTTCTTACTTTGAGGCACGTGCACCTCCTGCTGTGCTACTGTGCCACCCTTAATTGATTTCATATTAAGAATTTATGTTCAATGATGAAATCCCCCTCCAGGGTCCATGTTCTCAGTAGATGTTTGGACCCAGCATGATTTGGGGGTTTTAAAAGTATTCTCAGAATTATTTTTTAAAAATCCTTTACACATATTGACTTTATATTGGTTTTATCTCAATTTTAAACAAAATAAAGAAACATCTGTGATTCATGTTTGCAGTTGAAGGATCACACTTGTCTTTACCAAGGAAGTTAGGTTTTTGCCAGAATTTATTTGTCTGTCTGACTGTTAGTGAGATAACTTGAGAAGTTTTGAACGGATTATGATGCAATTCTCAGGAAATGTTAGTCTTATCTTAAGGAAGAATTGATTATATTTTGGTGGTGATCTAATTCCAAATGCAGATCCAGGAAAGGACTCAGACTACTGTCTACCTTTGCAAACTTTGTTGTAAACCTGCTGTAGATCATATGTATGAGGGGTGTAAAGTAAAATGTGACTAAAAACAAAATGTAATTAGATACTTTTGAAACAAAGTAGTTACTAAATTTATATGACAACTTTTATGGTGGGTGGACATTAACCACATTTTTGAATGACTTGTCTGACACTGAAGGGCTGCATTTAATTTTAATTGAATAGTGAAGTTGTAAAACTAAAGTGCTTTAAAAAGAGGTGTGGATAAACCTGTGATATGAATCTGATCAGACATCCGTCAGGATACACTTATGAGAGGTCAGTCAGGTTCACCACATTCACTTATCAGACCACACAGTGCTGATGTTTGCTCCGGGGCTATTGTTGGAGTCAACAGGGACATAGTGAAGTGATGTTCTTGACAAAACTAAGAACACCAAATTAGAGGGGGGCAATACTTTGTGCCTTAGGAGCCCTTGAAATTGAATTTTATGACCGACTGTCAGAAGAGAAACCTGATTGAACAACACAAATCTGCAAATCTTTTTCATTTATACGTTTGGAGAGAAAAAATTTACCTGCACACTAACGTTAATTATGCTCTGCTATCACCTATGATTAGATAAGACACTTTGGTGAACCTATCAGTAAATCAAAATACTCCTCAACCTTTGTAACGAGTGATGAACCTATACACCCAGGAAATCACCCCTCTGACCAGATGACCCAACACTTTTTATCCCATCATGTCCTTCTTCAAGGACAATTTAAATCTTTTTATGGTCCCAACTTTTTCAAAAGTCTGGAGATCACATTTTAATAAATGCATTATTATACATTATTTATTAAAAATAATCATAGATACTAGAGCACTTGTTGTTTACAAGTCGACATCATAGAGAGAAATCACTTACATTATCACTTACATTTTACAGATCTCTATTAAGGACAGAGCAGCTTTTAGGGAGGTTCTTATTGTTTGGAAAGATCTCAAATGCTTTGTGATCATATTCTCTGGTTATCAGGTGCAGGAGTGATTGTATGGCGCTTAATACCAACGGCACCAAGTTTAAAGTGTTGAAATACTCAAAGGTATTTTCATCTTGTGTGCCTGTGAGCATCAGCATGAATTTGATATTGTGAAACTGCGATCCAGGGATCTTTATGAATATGACCATGTGTTTGGACTAATATTTTATAAATGGTGATTTTTCAAATGTTCAAATGTAAAGCTTTGTCAGTTTTATAGCTCTTTGTATGTGTGTTTGTTATCAGACAAATATGTGAATTGTGCCTGCTGTGTTGAGTTGTTACATCCTCAAAAAAAAGTTTACACGTTTAGAAACTTGAAGACTTTCTGATAATGCATGACATGATATTGCACTCAGAAACTTTATTTTCCTCGATTAACTAGATGCACTCTTTGCAGATGCTTTCATTTTTACAGAAAGAGGCATGTTTTGTAACTTTTAATCATCTTTATAAAACATTCAACGGAACACCAGCTTTTGCAGTACACAGAATAAGCAGGAGGGGGATTTTATGAAAAAATGGGTTATAGAGCCAGACAAATGTATAATCTGCACAAGTTTTGAATCGTTTACAGGGTACCAGAGATTAAATAGGACTGATCAAACAATAAATAAAAACTTTTAAAATGCATAAAATAGACCAAACGCCAGAAAGTTCTGTATAGTACATACCTTAATTGACCTTAGTGTATAATTTTAGCTGAAGAGTGTTTTCTCTACTGTTATAACAGTAACTTGGCTGTAATGATTATGTTACCACACTAACAGGCTATTTAACATGGAAAATAAAACAGTGTTCGTTGAGAGTTTGGCTTGATTTCATGTGTGCCTTCGCTAGAAAAGTATGAGAACCGGTGCAATAGAGCAGGACTGTGAGACAAGATGATCAGAGGGATGATGAAACAATATCAGCAGTGTATCTTAAACATGTTTTATTTCAAATTCAATTTATAAAATACAATATCATACATTATTCTACATATCCTCACTTTAAATTATTGTTCTATTTCATATGTTAACATGTCCACTGCAATTTTAAGTAAAAAACTCCATTAAGCAAACATTAGACTAAACCTTAGATACATTTAGTTCTTTAACAGACAAAATGATCAAACCAATGTTTACATCCCTTCAAACCAACTATGAAACAATACAGACAGTAAATACCAAGTGAACGACTCAGAATAACTCAATCAGTGCAGCAGCTCAGTCTATGGTTTTCTCTTTTAATTTTTCGTCATTGTTCATGGTGACTGTGACATCTTCTAACCTCTTGAAGTCTGAGGGCAGGTCAAAGAAAAGTTCGTCGTCGAAGCAGTCCTCATCAGGTGGGGACGCCATGACGGGCAGCTTCAGGACCAAACCAGTGATCAGCCCGCCGACTGTAGATGCTGCGATGGTGGAGAAGATGGCCACCAGCTGGTAGAGAGCTTGTTCCTGTGCTGTGCGACCCAGCCCTGGTTTCAGATCTGGGATCAGCTCTTGCAGCTCCAGCAGCTTGGGATCTCCCACAGGTGGTGCACGGTGGGAAAAGATCTGGTACATGCTGGGCCCATAGGTGTCCTCAGTGGCCAGGAGGATAGCACAGATCCCTGCTGTGGATGATATGAGACCGGTGAGCCCGTGGAGGTTGTGAATACCACATTGGTCTTGGATCTTGAAGCGGCGGGCCAGGAACGGGGTCAGGTACCTGTATCCGAAGAAACATGCGATGCAGCCCATGACACCCAGAGCATAGGCAGCAGCTGGAGAAATCATCATGTCTACTGAAGCGCCAACTGTCACACCACCTGCCAGGGTCACATTCTGAATGTCAGCCATGGTGAGCTTGCCTCGTTTGTTGAACATGGCAGAAAGAGCAAAGGCGGTCATGGTGGATGCACTCAGACCGATAAAGGTGTGCAGGATCGCTCTGTGTTGGTCATCGCCCTTCAAGGTCAGAGCAGAGTTAAAGGAAGGCCAGAACACCCAGAGGAACAGGGTCCCCATCAGACACAGTATGTCAGACTGATAGCTTGTGACCTCTTTAGCATGTCCCTTGTTTATGATGGGGCGAAACAGCACAAATGAGACTCCCAGACCAAAGTAGCAGGCATACAGGTGGATCAGAATGGAGCCCCCTGCGTCGTTGATCCTGATGTATTTCAGAACGGCCCACTCAGTCACAGCGAAGAAGGGGACCTCCAGCAGAGCCATGACCAGCAGCTGAACAGGGCTCGTCTTCCCGATCACAGCACCAAAAGAGATGAGGACCACAGCACAGGCAAACTCAGCATTCAGCAGGTTGATGACCCCGAGGTGGATTTTACCATCGCTGTAGAACTGGAAGAAGCCTTGGATCAGGATGGCCCACTGGATTGCGAACGTAGCAGTGAGAAAGTTGAAAACCATCCCACTGAAGCCGTAGAATCTGAAGAAGGCCAACAAGCAGCCAAAGCCCACAAAGATCATCACCTGCACGTCTGCAAAGTACGGATAGTCTCTGTACAGGGAGTTCCCCATGGGGTCTGTCTGGTTGTTCTGCAGCTTAGCATTTGCATTATCGTCATAAGTGACAAACAAAGCATAAAGAGCTAAAATGGCAACCTCTAACACCAGCACCAGTACTGGCAGGCGCACCCTCAGACTTGTAGATGTACTCATGGTGATTACAGCTCTCTCATGCTCCTCTTGCAGCAGAGACACCACCTTTTATACCCTTATTTTATCTGATAAGACACTAATGGTATTAGGTAAGGAGCATATCCCCACACAGGACAGAACTCTGTTCTTTGACAGCTCAGCACATCAATATGGACTGAACTTTAATCCCTCATGTTCCTCAAAAATCCTTTTTTTCCCTCTGATTTTTAGACAGTCAGGCCACACGAGGAATTTATGACAGAGAATGTCAAGAACATAGTGCAGAGAAGAAAGAGGAAAAATGAAGGCTTTACTTTAGAGGTCTGCAGTTGTAAGATTGGAGATTTACCACCCTACAATTTCTTTTAAAACTTGCTTTAATTTTCAATGCCTTCAAGAATAGTCACCAATCTTTCTAGATTTTCAACATCCTAGCTTTATTATAAATTCCACAAACAAATGTCTAATGTCTATGAATGTGAGCTTTGCTGAAAATTGTGTCCACATTGATAACTTTGTATATCAAAGAACGCAGCATAAGTGTTTGAAATGAGGAAAAAATCAGAGTAAGATTTTTTTTGTCATTGAGCACATCAAAAATAAAATTTAAGGGCAAATGAGAGGTGAAACTTTCATGAATATGATAGTAAGAACAAAGCTGATTATAAGTTTTATGTTATGTTTGCTGTGTTGCTAGACCGTCATAAAACAAAAGGTTTTTATTTTTTAAATCAGAAATATATGCTATTTTGATATGAAAGATTCTAAACTTTTTCAATTCCCAATGTTACATGGACATTTTTTAATTCCTAACAAATGATTTATGTCCAAAAATGTGGATTTTGGGCACATTTTTTGAAATCACAAAAAAAAACTTAAATACATACGATTTTGATATCCAGGTTTCTAAATCTTTTAAATACCCAATGCTCTGGACATTTTTTTTTTTCACATTTTACAAACATTTTTTTATATTTTAAAATATGGGTTTTTAATATAATTGGTCAACATTGACAACATGGCCTCACTATACCAAAATATGCACATATGGGATTAGACATAGGGAAAAATGGAGTAAGACTTTTTTTCTGTCATTGAGCACATCAGAAATAAAATTAAAAGTCAGGAATTAAGTGGAACTTTCAAGAACATAGTTCAAATCAATTTTAGGAACGAAGGTGATCTTTTGATAGCATAACAGAGCAGGTAAATGCCTCAAATGCCCTGTAAAGATGAATTATTGATAACAACATGGCTTGGTTGACAAAGAATCTGTATGTTTAAGAGAATAAACCACTCATGATGCTACAAATTTTTAATTTATCAAGTCAAAATTCCATTTAAACGTTATTTTCAGCACTTTGCCTTTTTTCCTGCATACTGTAAAATACAATATTCTTCTTTGTACTCCTTTCCTCTGCCTGTCACTGTGCTCCTCTGTCCAAAAGTGATATCCACATGAAAGATATTGTACATACATGAGCTTAAGTTCCAGTCATGCTGCACAGATTGGAAAAAAAAACACAAGAGGAAGTGTTATTGCCATACAACCCTAAATCATTAACCAGTGTCAAGTACACTCTCCATTAACTTGGCCTCAAAATGATAATGTTTTTGCTATCAGTAATTTATTGATAAGGGACAGGCGTAATTGAATGTATCTCTATTTTTGTCTCCTCTGTTATATAAATCTATAAAGTCGGCTGGCAAGTCTATTTGACTGAACAGATAAAGCAAACTTTTGATGGTGGCTCACAAAGTCAGAAAGACATTAATGACAGCACAACATAGCTTTTATTTTAAGATTTCTATTTCAAACTTTTTTAAATTCTCTGATGATGGCTTTTGTTGTACAACAATGTACAGTGTACAATGTACAAATATAAGTTTGTACTTTGCAGGAGAATTAGCAAGGAGTTTAACTCTTCATTGTGGTTCAGTCATAAAATGAGACCACGATTTTCAGAGAAGTGTTACAATATTATTTTGGGCCTGAACAAGTCACTTTCAAGAATTAGCCTAAACCATGCTCCTTTGCCTTTATTTTACAGGACTGTACAGCAGTAACTGGAAAATAAAAATGAATGGAAAAACTTACCTCCAAAAAGTGACAAAGTAAGATGCATGGATGTCAAGGATATTATTTTTATGGGGTCCCCATCATGCTTTCCAGGGAAGAGTATTCTTGTGAAGAAAAAGAGTACTTAGTGAAGAACATGCATTGCACTGACTCAGGTTAAAATGACATAAACTAAACCTACAGAGTGCGCAGTAAAAACTTCATTTTAACAAATTACTCTTATATTACTTTTCTTAGAGGCAGTAAGAAAAGGGATTACAATCTCTAAAATAGTTTTACAGAACTAATTAAAGTAGTGTATAGTTGCTTGATTAGGCTAACTATTTGTCCAGGGTGGGCTGCTGTCATGGGCATTACCTCCACCAAGAGGTTATTGCTCACATTTGTTAGTTTGTTTTTTAGTTTGTGAACAGAATAACTAAACAAGATAATCAGCAGATTTTGATAACATTTTCAGGGAATGTAGGTCATGGCCCAAGAGAAAACTGATTACGTTTTGGTGCTCATCCAAATGCAGATGGTCCATGATTTTTTTCATGGATTTGGTAAGAGTGCAAGATAGGGCAGTTTCCCACATTTTTGGGCAATAACTCACTTGACAATGTTGGAAATGCCTTGGCGAAGGTTTGTGCCCTCGGAGCAATTTTTGCTTCGGTATCATTCAGGACTGAAGTTTCAGGTCAGCATGGAGTGATTATCAGGGAATGTTAAATGGGCCTTTTACAATTTTCTTTTAAATTTCTCTTGTCAGAGGTAAATGTCATTTTCAGTTATTGTTGAAAACAAGTTTGAGGTGAACTGACATTTGCCCAAAAGGGTCACATAAAATTCACGCGAAAACAGAATGTCCTCAGGTATTTTTGAGGGATAGTTATTACAATTAGCCAGGGATGGGAAAATCATCACAAATAAATGTAGCTGCTCAATAGGACAATCAAAAATAACTATCTAACAAAAAAAAATTGCTACTGTTTAGCAGAAAACTCTTATCATCCTTTTTACTGATTTTGATTTTTTTAAAAAAACTAATCAGACCTCTTGGTCTCCCCTCATGACTGTAAGCTTGTTTCACATATTCTGAACCAATCCAAAAAATAACAAACAATTGCAAGATAATTACAGCATTTGTTAAATGACCACTTTTCTTTTTTCACGTTTTCCTGAGAATTAGTGATTTTTGGAGATCTGAGGTTTCTTACTGGCCAGCCAAGATAAGTATCTTTCATCATAATTTTTTTATGCCAACATTGATACTTTGAGCTACTAACCAAAGACTAAAACTCTATTTAGTAAGCTAAACATGGGATTAAGGGGATTTAAAGGTATCCTTTGTGAATACAATAAACTACCAATACACAGTTGACAGTCCATTTTTCCTAGTGCATTTAGTAATGCTTTATAAACGACTCTCACAGAAAGCATTACAACAAATAATATCTTGTAAATATCAGAACATGAATCAACACAAATGTAGCCGTTTCTCATGTTTTAATGCATTTTTATTTTGCCTTTGAGTGCTGTAGAGACAAATCAGACTAAAACACCTCAGTATGTCCTGTATGTTTACAATTTTATAAATTGGAAACTGACTGGAGGGCCACATTTAGTGAGGAGGACGGTCACATGTTGCCCCCGGGCTGCCAGTTGCCAATCACTGTGCTAAGCCAGGACAAATATGTTTTTTTTTTGTTTTTTAATACGCAGGATAGACATTTAAAAAATATCCCACAGAGGAGATGAAAAAGAAAAATATGTGGACGGAAAGCGTGACGAGGAGGAGGAAGAAGAACTCCCATGATGCTTTGCACTGCCAACGTATGCAAACAGGAACATGGCTACCGGTGTGTAACAGCAGCGGTTCGTCGTTTTAACACACTCCTGTTGGCCCTACGAAGCCTGTACTTGTGAAAATACTTTCTGAGCCGCTGCCAAAAGAGACAAGCCTCTGTATAGGTCACCGGCGGAGCCAGCAGACGCCCGAAAACATCGTCTTCATCCCCATCAATCACAGAAAGGTAACGGACCTGTTAGCTCGGCGTACAGTTAGCATTAGCATAGTCAACAAACGCTAGATAGCTAAATTATTTCCCCATTTAAAATAATTTGATAAAGTGTCATCAAGGGAATTAAATCTGTATGATCCGTTTAGGGGTTATACAGCAACATCACCCTAATCTCTCTGACGTTCAGTGTGAAATGTAAAAATTACTTTGGGATTCACCTCTATGGCGGTTGTTAATGATGAGCTGTGACACGACTGCAGGTCTGATTCTGAACCTGCAGCCCTTGAAGATGGTGATTTACTGTCCTTCAGTGACCAAAGTAAACATGACCTGGCAGACATTCTGACCTGTTGTGATACTGAGTACTAGACAAGGCTATCTCAACCAGCATGAAGGCCGAGCTCTGATAAAATGGTTTCGAAATCCATTCATTTATGTAATTAGTTTAACAAGGGACGAACCTACTCTGAATGGCAGATGTAAACAGACAAAATGACTTGTTCATGATCTGAAGATTGTATCAAAACTAAGCAGAAAACTGAGAACTCTCAGTTTAACTTGAATATCTCCACTGAAATTTAAAGAGGGCCTCTCCGTGCAAATATCGCACCTGTCTGACAGACCTCTGATACAGAGATAGCGCCGGACACTATGTCCTGATGATTAAGGAGTCGTTGAATGTGATCTAAGATTAAGTCAAAAGCTCATGGGCTATGAAAATCCTGTCATTGTCTTTCAGATGTATATTAAAGGACAGGATGGTCACATAGCTTTTAACACGTTTCTTTTTTCTTTCTTATCACAATCAACTAAATTCAAAGGCAAAGTATGGAAACAGAAAACCTTTAGGCATAGGTCAAATACTTGTTTGGAAGAATGAATCTTATCCTCTCTGAATAAAGTGTCTCAATTAAGTCAATTAACCAAACTTTAAAAGTAGGTACTTCTTTCGTCTTCCAAAATTTAAGTATGAGTTTCTTGGCAGTGAGAAGGCTGTAAGATAATGTAATGTCAGTGTCAATTAAAGTATTTCAAGGGTAGCCCGAATAATTTAAAATACCCCTGATGATCAGTGCACTAAATTTTACATCTAGTCCTGCCTAATGCACTTACATATCAAATATAAGACAAAACTTTACAATAGGGCTGCTCGATCATGGCCAAAAAAACATGATTGCTTTCAAATTGACAACAATTATAAAACTGACTTTACAACATCCACCACATGCTATCATCAATTGTAAATGCTTCCAACACCACCATTTTGAACATTGATGAACAGGCAATACAATAAGCTGTATGTGGAAAAAATACAAATGGCTAAAAATAATGGTAATGATGGAAAAAAGACATAACAAAGTTTATCAATGCCCTGTGGAAGAGCAGTCCTTTTATCTCAGGTACAGAGTTTTTATAATTTTGGGAGGCAGTAATTGAAATTGAAACTCGATTAATTGCCAACCTCTGTTTTACAAGTAGCTGAGCATAAAGCACACTGGCTGTCAATGTAATGTATCAGTAAGAAGCATTGGCATAGTGATTTACTTTTGTATGACTTCAATAAAACTGATATTGATGTCTGTTTCTTTATCACAGAAACAGAAAATATCTTTTGGGCACGCAAAACAGGTTCATTTAATGACTTTTGAGTTTTGGTCAGCGCTTCAAAAGGGTCCCTGTATAGAATAATTTTAATATATCATTAACAAAAATGGTAGGCAACTTAAATACCATTTTCCTAAAAGATTAAGCTTCTCTGTGCCCCAATTAACATGTTTTTTTTTAACAGTCTTGGTAGTCCAGAGGAATGCTATACAGGGAATTTTTTCTGTCTGTTTTCTCCTATTTTCTTGTTAAGGGCATTTTCTGGATTTTGGTACTGGTGTAGTGATGTGGAGCTTACTCTCAACAGTCTGCAGATTTGGATTTACAGAAAAACTTCTAAGGACAAGGCTATATTGCTTTCTCCCTCTTCAGATCTCTAGCTTTTTGTCAACAGACATCAAGTTAAATGTGTGTATCTTCATGTTATGATAAAGGTACTTAAAACTTGTTTGCCAACAAGTGATTGTAACCATTACCTGGGACGTTTATGACAAATTGCAGAAGAAAGAAAAGAGTGTATCCTCAGCTATCATTTAACCCAAATTCTTCATCTTCTTGCATGTGGATTTGTCATTGCTGTTGACTGTTAAGTGAAACCGCTGTGATAAATCTGTACATTATTTTAAATTTTAGGAATCATTGCTGTGCTTCTTTTGTTGGTCCTCCACATCTAAGTCCTGTTGCTGCTCTGCCTGTCTCACTGCTAGCAGAAGCTTTGAGCACACTCACAGTACTAGGTTGGACCCATTTTGCCTTAAAACTGCCCTTAATTCTTCATGGCAGAGATTCAGAAAGATGCTTGAAACATTCCTTAGATTCATGTCCACATTCACATGATAGCACTTCACAGCTGCTGCAGATTTGTATAAATACACTGGATATCAATGAGTGATTTATGAATATTACCAAACAATCTCAAATTATTTGTTCAGTAATGGGATCCTTTATCCCTAAAAACTGTCATGCATTTGTGTTGAAAATATCACCTGAAAATGCCTATTCAACCATAATTACTTGCATCTTGTTAAAGCAGGTTTGTGTGCACTGATAACATGAGGGAAACAACAGTTGAAGACAAGAAGTCTGGGTCATATTGTTCCGACCTCTTGTTTTTTTTGTCTGGAACATTTTACCACATTTTTTTGTCACTGGATACAGCCTGCTGTCTTCAAACACTACACTTGCCAGGCTTAGTACAGTTCATCCTGTACCGGCCTGCTGTCTGAGGGGCAGCTTCAGGTTTTTCTTAGATCAACACATCAAAACAGAGTCCCTCCCTGCTCTGTGGCTTTTGAAGACATTGGAGCAGAGTCACAGAATGGGACAGACACCTGATAATATAGAAAAAATAATCACATGTCTATTTTTTAACAGCTTGTCCAATAAAATGCTGTGCTTTCAGAAAAATAAATAAATAAAATAAAATAAAAGTCAACTAAGATATCTCCTGGTTACAGGTATATTACATTCAGGATTACACTTCTTCAACCTTTAACCTTGTTGTGCTAACTGTTAATCTTCTACAACAGTTTTTCAGTTTGAGTTGTCATGGCGAGTCCAAGAACCAGACGAGTTCTGAAGGAAGTGAGAACCCAAGATGAGAATAATGTAAGTATGGTATGGTAACTAACTGACGCGGCTTATTTCATTTTGTTTGCTAGTGTAGTGTGACCTCTCTGGAACCTTAAAATACTTGCAGCAAGTAGCAGGTGTTCGAGAGGCTTTTTATGTAGCACCTTTCCACGTCCATAACTCACTGCTTCTATTCATGCAAGCAAACAGAGGGAGCCATTTCAGCCATTAATGCAGTGCCAGCGGACATCTTGTTGCCCTGAATCTTTGGCAGTAACAAGAGGACACACATGAAAGCTCCCAAACTTTAAATAGATGCATTATATTATCAAATATATCTTAAGTAATTTTTTATTTGATGAAGCACTTGAAATAAAATTGCTTACAGTGTTAATGTTATAGCTTATGGCTACATATAGTCTTTATGTACATTATATGAGCTAACCTCTCTGAAATGTGTGGAAAAGATATATAAATAAAATAATCATACTACTCTTTTTTCAGCTCTGTTTTGAATGTGGAGCTTTTAATCCTCAGTGGGTCAGTGTCACCTATGGGATCTGGATTTGTCTTGAGTGCTCTGGAAAACACAGGGGTCTGGGCGTCCATCTCAGGTAAGAAGAGAGGGATATTTTATGATGAAGGACTTATATGACACCAATGGCTACATGTGCACTGATGTGTTTATCATGCGCATATAATCACAGGATAACAGAAAATTAAATAAAATAGTTAAATAGTTAAATAGTTAGTCTGAGATTGCCTTACCGCAAACATTGAGTTAATTTTTCTCTGAGTGTAACGTTTATGTCACAGATATAATAAGTTGTGTAATGGCACATGTTCTGCTCTGTTTCTAGTTTTGTGCGCTCAGTCTCCATGGACAAGTGGAAAGATATCGAGCTTGAGAAGATGAAAATGGGAGGAAATGGAAAATTCCGACAGTTTCTTGAACTCCAAGATGATTATGATCCCAGCTGGAACCTACAGGAAAAATACAATAGCAAAGCAGCTGCTCTCTTTAGAGACAAGGTGAGAGGTATTCAGACTTTCTGTTTCAGTGGTTTGTGCTGGCGACTGCTGGGGCCAGAGACACTCTCTTGTCAGCTGTTCTGACATTGGCCCGGGCCATATTCATGAATACAATACCTCTAGCCCACTTTGAGGGATTTTCTTACTCTTCGCAAAAATGGCCACTCGCACTCAAAAGTCAACTAGTTAGATTTTGGAGGTCAAATGTCAGGGCCCTGGGCCTCATGTTCATACCTTGCTTGTGAACTTGATATCTTTAGAATGCTCAGAGAGATTTTCTTTTAACTTTGCTTAAACCGACACTATGTAGTTTTTCCACCCTAATATAATATTTCTAGAATCATTGTGATGGTACATGACCTTACAACAGGTTGAATGACACCTCTGTCATGGTCTGAGGGGGTCTGTATCGCCTTCACTGGCACTAAGTAACTTCGATGTGGATGGTAGGAACACTTCCACACTAAAAAAACTACACATTTTTACTGCTTTCAATGCTTTATGGCATACGTCACTTCCCCCTCAAGGCGAAAGCTAAATGTTGGGGAAAGGAGAATATAAAGCAGTTTTCGAATTTTTGAAACAGATTTAATGAACAGAATTCAGTTTAAAGTAAATATGCACTTATTTTCCTAATGGAAATGGGGACCTCTGGCTCACACTCCTGCATAGTAGGTGGTGGTAAAGCTCCTCTGATGATGGATGGCACCTGCCGTTAAACAAGAAAAAGAAGAGGAAAGCTAAATGTAGAGTTGTTATCATGGCGGAAGCAGCGAAAAACCCAAATAAAAGAAAAGTTTTATCGGAGGAGACGAAAAAAGAAAGTGGGAGAGTAACAAGCTAAATGCCCGGACAGAGATAAACACTGGCCCGGCGTTTACTCGCTGGCGTGAGCTGAAAGACGAGGAGGGATGTCCGACCAATGCCGATTTGGCCCTGTTATTGTTGGACTTGTAAGTACATGATGATTTATTCGTAAAGAAACTTGATCAGGCTGTACCTTATCAGTCCAAATGGTTTATTTGTCTCTTGGGACGTCCTGTCAGCTCGCTTCTCCTCCCTCTGTATGTCAACAAATGCACGTTGGTGTATGACAATGCAGTTAAACTCAACGACCATAGAGGCCACTAGAGAGCTGAAAGCTGGAAACTTACATAGTGGGGCTTTAAGTGTCGGTTCTAAGGGTGCTCTCTCTTAAGCCTCTGTTTCTACAGTGCTGGATCATGTATGGGGCAACTTTCCAATTCTCCATTGACCTTCACACATCATACACCATCTGTAACCAGGCATGATAATACCATGTCATTGTAATACCTCAAACACTGTTTGCTGGATGTGTGTTTCTGATATTTGGCTCAGCAGAGAGCAACACAGGGAACATAGCTGCAACTTCACTGATTATGAGATTCTTTTGGAGTTGTTTTGGTTGACACAGCCCTCTCACAGTCCACAGTTGTTTAAAGTTAAGAGCAGCATAGTCTTTCTGTTCAAATTGTGTACCTGTCACACACTCATGCCCAGTACTTCTTTATCAGAAAGCCGCTGTGCCAATATACATCTCTTCTATCCATGCTGGGGCCAGTGAAGTAAGTGTACAGTGCTTGAGCCCCGGCACTGAGCACTTCCGTGCCAAATAGGATCTGGAATTTAACAGTAAAGAAAGGTTCAGGCGTAGTGCAGAGTGCCTTGTGTGAGTGCACTCTGACTCAAGGATTCATTGAATACATTTTGTGGACACAAGATCAAGGCTAAAGTGACCCCAAATCTAGTTAAAAAATATTTAACTACTACGTTAAGGGCCTGTGTCTACGGCCAGTGTTGTTTATGTCAGCAGTGCTCATAACTTAAGATTCACAGTGGATCTCACTGGCAATTCAAGTTGCTAGGCTACACAAGTTAACCCCTTCCTTCCTCTGTAGCATCCATAAGGTACACCACCACAAAGCCTTTGTCTTGCTCTTAACCCATCACTGCATGTTCACTGCACAGCACTTGCAAACCTCCAAAGCATTGATTTGAAGGTAGTCAGAGTTCAAGTTGAAACTATTAAGACAACTAACGTTTAGTATCCAATATTGGACTACATTTGTGAAATGAAAGAGTTTTAGAGCATTGTCTTGCTTTGAGACTTCAATCAGATCTCTAACTTCTTCTCATCTTTTTTCTGTATGACAGGTGGCTACTTTAGCCGAAGGTAAGGAGTGGTCCATGGAGACGTCCTCTGCCAGAAACTGGACATCTCCTCAACCTAAAACCAGCCTTTCATCCTCCCACCGGTAAAACTGAAGGCTATTTTGGCATACTTAAGGTTATGCTTTGTCAGACAACAGGTCAGGTGTGAAATTTAAAAAATAATGTTGCTGTTTTTTCAGCTCTGTAGGTGGAGGACAAACCTCAGCAAACTCTGGGGACAAAGCTTTTGAAGACTGGTTAAGTGATGATGTTAACTCGTATCAGAGGTAAGGGCCTGTTGCCTCTTTTCAGAACATGTAGGAATTGTTAGTTGTGTTGCTTATAATGATTTGAATTTTCCCAGTGGAGGAGGCTACAGTGGGAATCAAGAGAACCGGTACGTTGGATTTGGAAACACAGTGACTCCAGAGAAAAAAGAGGATGACTTCATTAACAATGCCATGTCTTCAATTTACTCAGTATGTCTCTTTTTTTTCTTTCCCTGTTTTCTGAATTGTGCTTTTGATTAAATTTGTCCTCTCTGTAACAATTTTTCATCTTTGAATGGCAGGGTTGGAGCAGTTTTACTGTTGGAGCAAGCAAGTTTGCCTCTATTGCTAAAGACAATGTAAGTTTACCCAGTGTGGTTGCTGGAAAAGTTTTGTCTTGTAACATGCTGTTAAAAAAATCAATGACTTGTTATTTTTCATTCTCATTCAGACAGCTAAACTTGCTAACCAAGCAACCTTAAAGGTAAGGTAATCTTAAGCAACTTGTTACCAGCATCACTTTTAGATGGTTTTGTGCGTAAAGATGCATTTTCTGTAATCTCTCCTTTTCTGTATGTGGTATTGAGTTGTACCTATTCATTAAGAAAACTGAGGGATTGTTCACTCTATGTATGCCATTTTGCTTGGTGTATCTCATAAATTATGTAAACTCTCAAGTGTTAATAACTCTGTTACTACTCTAATATCTCTTTGCCTTCTGTGGATGTAGTTAAGGGGTTATAAAGCACCCCCAGAACCGGTAAAGCAGATAATAGGTGCATGGCGCTTCTTCTGCATCATGTTATAATTTTGACCGCACAATCCATTGTGTTGTTTTTTTATTCAGCTTTTTAGTTTTCAAGTTTTTTCTACCAAGTTTAAAAGGCAAAATGGTGAATTCACACGCTTCTTCCTGGATGCATGAACACCAGGCTTTATGTTTCTTTTGGTATCTGCATTTTGAGTTTATGGATAACTGGTGAATGACAGTTCATCAACTCCTTTGTGGGAAATGGGACAATTGGTTATCCATTAATGCATGATTGTTTTTTTGTGTACAAGCTAACAGAGCTCTAGAGGTGTTATGGTTTGCAAATAAGCATGCTGTTTATTACAATCCCTGGATAAATTTGCTAAATCTCTTAACCTACTGGAGTCCATAACTGTTCTGCACTTTGAGGCAGGGGTGTTCAAAACAAGGGTCCATATTTTTTGCCAGCAGTGACTTAAAAATGTAATCCTCATTAGAACATGAAGCATGTAATCACAGTATTGTACTTTTTATTTTTAACACTAGGCTAAATTTACCCTAAATATAAAAAGAGAACATATATATTGAAAGATGTAACGCCTGTCATCCTTAAAGACAGTCTTAGAAATTTTGTGAGCTTCTTTCAGTTTGACTTTGTTTTGTATCTAGATGAGGTAGAGCCATCTGTGCCTTCTCTTTCTGCTGTGAATGCACCCCTCTCTAAGCCACAAATATAGAATAGTTAAATAGCATATATTTCCCTATACTTCCTGATTAATTAAGCATATATTAACCCCTTTTGGATTAGTGTTACTACCTTAAAATACTTATGATGAGGTGTATCATTATGGCCTGGTCATCCTTATTTATTTTTAAAATGTCAACTTACAAAAACTTCAAGTAAATATCATAGAATAGCATAGTTTCCACTCTGTCAGGCTTAAGCCTCTTGGTCAGCTGCAGTCTTGATAAAACTGACATAATATTTTACACCTTATGTGCCATTTTGATAACATGGGTTAACTGATGTTTTTCATGGGGTATATATGTTTTTTTTCATATAAATAAACTTTTTTTTGATACATGTTGAGTTGTCATACATCATATTTTGTTTTTCTGCCCCTAAGGCCATTGATGACAAAACTATCCACTACTAAAATTTGCAATCAAATAATACAAAATACTTTTTTCTACTTTGTTGCGTTTAATCTTTATATTTCAGTCCTGAGCGGAAGTGCCAAATATTCAATAGTTTAAAAGGAATTTAGCCCTTTAAAAGACGGTTTGATTTTAGAGTAACAACAGAGACATCATGTAATCAAAGTGGCAGTAAAAGGGTTAAAAACCTCATAATGTTTTTCTATTTGATTGTATGCGCTGATATGTTTTAAGATTTAATCAATAGAAGAGGGAAAAATGTGTATGTGTAATATTTTTAAGGAGCTAGAGGGGGTGGACATTCTTGTCGTTAATGGACTTTAAGTGTAAGAAATTTGAAAAGTTTATCGAAGACCTTTTGCAATTGGAAACAAGACTTCTAAAATTCACCAAAACAAACCTCTTTCATGAAATATGTACTGTTTGCTGTAACATAGCCAAAATGATTGCCAGTTTCAAAGTGACAATTGACCACTTGGTACCTAAAATGTTGAAAATGACACTAGTGGGTTAGGAAACAGAATGGGGGGAGAAGACAAATCTGAACATGGCCTTTTACCGTTCACTGAGGATGCCAGTTTGTTGAACCATTACGCCCTCTAGTGCTCACTCAGCATCATGCTGAATGGAAATGATCAGCCTCCTCATGCAGAACAAGCAGCTCAGTGTCTTGCTCTTCTGTGAATGTTAAACTGTGTTTCATTCACACCGATTCTCCCTCTGACTTCCAACTAGGCCACAGAGTTAGGACAGACAATAAATGAGAATGTTATCAAACCCACCCAAGAAAAGGTAACATTGATGTTTGAAGTTGTCGACTTGGTGGTGGATTAGAGCGCTGTAGACTCAAATAACAGCTTCAGATGTGAATGTGCTTTTCTCTTCACTGCTTGTCTGTGCCAGTTTATCTGCTTTATGCCAGCTTACATTAAACGACAAAAGCCATGTTTGAAGCATGCAGAACAGAAGTCCCAGCTTTGTTTTTCTCTCCAATGGTGACTCAGCTGTAGGATAAGCAGAGTGTTGCAGCTGTGAACTGTTTATTTGGGATCAGGTGTGAGTCAGTGTTATCTCTGCACAGTCACTGGATGAAGCTGGAGGCACATTTAAACATTTTAGGGGCCAAAGTCTTTGTTTTCAAATCCTGCTTCAGAATGTGTCAAAACAGCACTAGTTACACAAGCCTCCTTTGACACCATTTGTGAGATTTGCATTTAGCATTCCATCTGAATATTGAGCATAGGCTGAAATCACTTTAAAAAGGGTTCAAGCAGATTCTTAAAAAGTCTGGATGTCTTGAATATGATACCTTAAATTTAAGAGGTTAAAATGTTTTTGAAAATATTTCCTTTGTTTGTAAAAGGTCTTAATTGTGTACTGTCTCTGACAAAGACTTGTCTGATTGCATTAAAAATTAAATCTATGCAGCTTTCCAATAAGCTTATATGATAATTTAATCAATCTTTATGCCAGTGATAATTCATAGCAACAAAGACAGGAATCACTGCATATCTTTGAGAAAGTATTTCCAAACTGTAGGTCAGTGCACTCTGGCAGGCCATATGGAGCGCTCTCAGGGTTTTCAGATTCAGGGTGTTAAAATAACCTGCTCTTTGGTGGTTAACTCTGCAGGTTGTATGGAAACGAAGTAGACAGTCTAATGATTAAAAAGAGCTGCTTCTAAACAAAAGCTTTTGTCTTCTAATGTACAGTAAGCATTGGTGATTAAAAGCATCTAACAGTATGTATCTCTGTAACACTGCTTTTGCTCTCTGTATAAATGATCCTAACTTTGCTCCTGTAAAGCTGTTTATTTCTTGACAAATTCCTTTTGCTGGGCTCAGACTAAACGCTTCTCCTTGATGATTGTGAGCAATCATAACAAAAGCAAATTGTTGCAAACTGAAAATTGAATTGTGGCTCAGTGTATATTCTATTTGTGTCTACAAGTTTCTATAAGTTTGTAATAATGATTTGGCTCATCCAGGTGAAAGATGGCAAATTGCTAGATGAAATGGCCATCAGCATGTCTGGGCTGGCAAACAAGGTAGGATTGGGCAGACTTCTGCCACACTGTACTAATGCAAAAACAGTCTCCTGAGGCAGAAACATCAGCTGTGTGATCAAACACCTCCAGGTCACTCCTGGGTCTCTGCTGATTCTTTATGAGACATACAGGCTGCATTGTAACCTCAACAGAGGCTGGTTTTGCAGGGATATTATAAGTTTGAATAATTCTAACCACATGTGATCTCTGTTTTTCTTGCTGCCGTTTATTATCTGGTGGTGAGTACTTACTAGTTAGCCTGATATCAAGTGTTAAATAACACTGAAGTGTAGTTTCATTATAAAAGCTCTTTATATTGCTAAAATTAAAATTCCAGCATCACATGTAATGTTTTGCTGTGTTGTGCTTTTACTTAGATAATTAAATTAAAGTCACCTCAATGATCAAACTTAAAACCTTTAACTTTGCTATCATATAAAGTTTAGAAATTTCTGAGTTTATTTTTTGTCAGAAAGGCATAACTTTCTTAATACTTCAAGTGATTACTGCATAAATATATTAGCTAATATGATTTCTGTCCTTTAGGTTCAGGGAGCTGGAGCAAAATTGACAAATCTCTTCTCTGGAAAGGAAGATGGGTAAGCAAATAATTTCATTGAAGGTCCTTTTAAAGTAAAATCAGAAATGTATCTGTTAACACACTTTTGTATCTGGATAAGTTGCTGTTAACATTTTAAAGATAAAGAAAAGCATTTGAAGTATAAATTTAAGTAGAAAGTTTTTCATCACTTTCAGGTCTAGAATTTTTGTGGAAGATCCAGTGAAGGGTGTAACAACATACTTTAGTTCCTTACCTCCCCCAACACTATAATAAAGTCTCACTTTAAATGCTTCATCTTCATCAAATCTGATGTTTTGCTTGTTATCTGTGCACCCCTAAGGCAGACTATTTGCTGGAGTGGTATGTCCCTGTGTCAAACGGCAGGAACTGACACCATTACCTGTTCAAGTCTTTGACGTTTAAAAGAAACAGGGCTGCTCTCATAGGAACAGCTGGAAAAAGTAAAACTCTACTCTGTTAATTTGAGTTATTTTGTCAATAGATGCATCCTGTTTCCAACAAATTTGTCTCAGTACAAGTCATCATTTGTTAATGTTGATTGACAACTTTTATGTGAAGGAATAATATCAGGGAGTGTGGTGTTTTCATCCACAACTTAACACCTGAAGACTTTTGAAATGCAATCACAACACGACACAGGTTTCTGTCATGTAACAAACCAAAATACCTTTTTATGGCTTTGCAGGAACTTGAAGAGCAAGTTGGCTACCCCAATGAATCAATGCTATAGAGAATAAATGAGAAAAAATATTTTACATGAAATTACAAACGGCCAACTAGCTGTAATGTAATGAGAGGGAGCAATGCTGATTTTACCCATATTTTACATTGATATAGGCGAGTGAAGTACATCAACACACACATTTTAGCCTTAATGAATAACAATTCATGAAGAGGAAGAAATTACTTATTCATACATATACAGTCATCAACAAACTTTTAATTATGAACCTGTAATGTGTTACAGAGAGCAGAAATAGATAAGAATGAGGAGACTCTTCAGCTGTATAGGAGGTATAAGGTTTTGGTGGAATGTGAACCACAGGAGAACAGAGGTGTTTAGGTGAGTGAGCAGTGTAAGTTAGCAATAGCTGATGATTTATTCATGTCAAAAGCAGACATGTTCCCACTGAATCACTGTCAAAATTATTGTAAACTAAAGCACAGAGTCATCAGACAGATGGGCCGCTGCTAAAATATGTGTTTATGTATTTATGGATTCGCCTATCATGCTGTGATCCATGCCTCCTCTTAAGCCTGTAATATTTCACTTGTGTATACTGGAGCAGAAACAGATGCTTTCATAAATCACTGTGTGTGTGAAGTTCACAAGACCAAAGGCTGATGTTTGTATGAATCACTGTTGACAAAATTTTGGAAACATTTTAGCTCAGCCCTGAGTGAGTAATGTGCTATGTCTCTCTAATCCTCCCCACTGCTAAGTTCAGGCTGTTGTGTTCAATTGCTTCGGCTGTGAACATCCCAATACCCGGTTAAGTAGATTGACATAGATTGACACAGATAGATACTTTATTAATGGGAACTCAGGCATCAAGTGGCAGTTCACATGGTGCAGTCAACGTAAGACGAAACACAAAATACATTGAAGTCAATCAGAAACTTGCACTCCAAGAAACTTGCACTGTAAATAGTAAAACCTTATATGTAATAGTTGTGAATTAGCAAATAAAGAAGACAAAACATATATGACCTTTTCTAAGGAGCTACGCAGCAGCATCTATGTTTGGCAGGTACAGAAGTGACTTCACTGAACTGTGCATTCTTAATTGTGCTCTTCATGTCATAATCGGCAGATAGTTTAGTGCTGAAAAGCAAAAACTGCCCATGTCTGTGGAGCAGGACTGTGACCACAGTCTGCCACTGAACACATTCCTCTGCTTGGTAAAGGTGCTGTGTAGAGCGTGGTGAGCATTGTACAGGATGGAAAGTAGTTTATCCAGGGTCCAGAGAGTCCAGCTCAGAGCCATCATTCCTCACCAGTCAGTCCAGTGGTTCCATGTCCCTTTTCTCGGTGCTCCCTCCCCAGCACACGACAGCATAGAAGAGGACACTGGCCACAACAGACTGTGAAAAGTGTCTGTATTTCTGACCAGTCCAGCCTGTCATATAACTGCAGTCCAAAGTATTTGTAGGTCCTGACAACCTCAACATGGACCCCCTAAGTGGTGATGGATGTAAATGAAGCTTCTTCCTCCAGAAGTCCACCACCATGTCCTTGGTCTTGGAGGTGTTCAGCTGCAGATGGTTTGACCCAAACCCACCACAAATGCCTCTACCAGGCTCCTTTACTCCCCCTCCTGTCCAACCCTGACACGACCAACTATCACAGTGTTTTCTAAGTGTTTCTGCATGTGGCAGAGCTCAGAGCTACACTGGAAGTCAGAGGTGCTGGTGACCACATTGTCAGGGGTGCGTTCTTGTCATCTTAAAAGCTCAGTTTTTAAACTAACAACAGGAGAATTTGATACATAGGAAAATACAATGTGTTTGTCATCTAACTTGACCACACTCTATTGTAGCTGTTGGTGTATGTTAATGGATGGCATTAACACAGTGAAAAGGCACAGTATGCTTTTCTTGTGGGGAAACAGTGGTCTTAAGGTCCTCTAAAACTGGAATTCATGCAACAGAAACAGAAATTTGACCCATCCTCTCAACAGATAAAAAGGAGTGCAATGCTTGAATAATATAACTTACCATTGAATTGAATAAGACAAAATATGGACTTTTAAATGATTTCTTACTGATTTGTCTGTGCTCAGATCTGCTGGTGAAAGCTACCAGAATATGGATGCTACTGAGGGATATCAGGGCAGCTCTAGCCAGCCTGTTGGAAAGGACTTCTGGGAGACCTTCGGCAGCAACACCTCCTTAAAGGCCAAGAAATCCCCCAGCAGTGACAGCTGGACCATCGCAGATAATTCGGCAAAGAAGAGCTCTGACAGTTGGGACAATTGGGGCTCTGAGGCAGCGTCTAATAACAAAAACAGCACGGGGGATAGCTGGGAGGCCTGGGACAACAACTGGGAAAATGCAGATGCTAAGACAAAGAAAAGTCCCACGAAACCTGCAGAGGAAACCTGGGATAATGCGGACTGGTAGTGACCTCACAACAACACATCCTCTCACCTTTTTCCCCTCCGACACATTCTTTCTCTCTCTCTCTCTCTCTTCATTTCACTGGCACTTTCAGGGAAAGAGCTGCATCAGCCTGTCTATCCATTCAAAACATATTTATAGTGAACCTATTTAAAAACAACAGAGCTGGCAAAAAATGAGCCTGTGAATATTCTACCCTCAGCACAAAGAATCATGATAAATCTGTAGGTATGATCTTAAATTGCTGCCTTGTCACCTACTTGTGTAGGAGAATAAGCCAGTGTTCATTCTTGGTCATGGTTTTATGACACTGGCTTTAAATTCACCTCATAACATGATGCATGAAACAGAAAATCTGACACTGTAAATATGCCATCATTGTAGATATGTTGTAATTAACACTAACATCATCTTCTGCCTTTAATCAAATTCTACCCCTGGATGTTTTGCACATTTAAAAATGATTTGGATTCGAAACATTATATGAAAGCTTCTTTATTCTGTATCAAAACAGTTCAAAACATTCAAAACCACTGTGACACATTAGAGAGCACAAATTATTTTTGTCAGTGCTGTACTGTAATTATATTTATAATAAAAAGTGGTAACTGTCAAGATTTTGAAATTAAAGAGAAATTTGTATTTACACTTTCAGTTATTAAGACCTGAAATTCAATTAATAGGCTTTTGAGTAAAATTTGGTAATTAGAAAATCATCCTTCAAGACACATTAGTGTCTTGAGTGAAAAAATGTGTTTAATCCTCACAAAATAGATATTTTTTTCTTTAAATGTGTACAGTTAAGCAAAACCAATACATTGCTTAAATCTGCTCTGATTATTCTAAATAGTGTTATAATTTCCAGTAAAGTAAACTTGAAAACTGGACTGCCCTCCTATCCAAACTATTACTTTGAAAGATTAAAGTTAAATTAAATGCTCCTTTGAAGATGTTCTGGGCATCATTTTTTTCTTGTTTAAAATGTGCAACTCCTGTGAAATCCAATACCAAGTAGGGGCATTGCTTGTATCTTTCTTGGTGGCTTTATTTATGTATGTTTCTGGTTAATGATCTGCATGATTTGTACATTTTCAAGCAAAAATGATCCAGGATTTTAACCATTCTAGGGTGTTATATTCTACTAAAGTCAGTGCCCCATAGTGGGCCAAATGTTATTGATTGACCAGGGGATATTATTTTTTTAACATTATGTTGTGTGTGTTTTTTATTAGTTTTCTTACCTTGAAGCTGGATGATTATTCGAATTGAATGTGTGGTGTATGTCGGCTGTCAAATTAGAGTTTGCATAGTCAGGATGGGGTTTATTCACTTGTTAAGTGGTTTCAAACATGCTCACATTGGGCCATGCATTTTAACATCACGGTAGACGGTGTTTGGGAAAAGCAGACAGTGATTGACCAAATGTCCTGTCTGCTACACTCAGTACAAGCCAGTTAGAGGCTTGCAGGCACTTCTAATTTTGGCACAACTATACTATGCTGGTAGCTAGCTAATTTCTGACCAGAAACAAACATATTAACTTTAAAGCTTTGCGAGATGTATCTGCTTGATCACAGGCATGGAATCTGGCAAATCCAGCCTCTTTTATGATTATTATTAACAACATCAGAGTTGCCACTGGCTCACCATGATTAGACTGAAGTGGTTGTTCAGCCATGATTATGTTAGTGTTACTTTCATGATACAACACAATTTTTTTTTAATTTTTCATAATTTCTTTTTCAGTTCACTTCAGTCATTACATGTTGTAATGCTGTGGTGTTAGGCATATCTTCAGTCTCATATCAGAGTCTGAGTTTTGAAGATTGAAATGGTAGCTCTCACACTCACAGATGAATTAAATTTATCAGCCTCTTCTACCCCTGAGTCTCATGAAACTACAGCTACACTGTTATTTCTTGTCAGAGATGCAAATGTTCATTTCTTAAAAGAGACAAGCTAAACAGCTGTTTTAATGACAGAAAGAAGACATTGTCATAGTAGGTAGCTTAAAAGAACCGGAAATCTGAAATTTTAAGCAATGTCAAAGTTTAGGAAAATACTGCAGCAACCCTTCTCATTGTGGCCTTTATTTGTTTGTAACATTAATTGTTGTGATTTGCTCTATAAATGCCTCTAACGTTACATTTTTTAGTACATTTACAAATTCTCTGTAACAGTGCAAACCACTGAAATGGAGGTTTAGCTGAGACTTACATCAGAGCATTAAAACTTGCATGATTTCATCTGATACTAGGTGGCTTGGTGTATGTTGTCATCAGCCAGTAGCCCATGAGTAACAGCAGCTCTCAGAGCAGTGTACCAGTGCAATACAGCTGCTGTTTTCATGTTATTAGTGTAAATGCATTGTCGTTCTTAGTTCATAATGAGAACCTCTTTGCTAAGGGGTTCTTATTTGACCTCTCATTGTTTAATATACAACAAGTTATATTATGTGAAGGATGAAATTTATTCCATGTCCACGTCCTACCTCTGAGAATTCTTCAGTTTACTGCCATTTTTTTAATCTCTTGAGTGTTTTCATTTATGTAGACTCTTTGGATGTAGGCTTGTTTTGTATTCACTTAAGTCTACAGTGTTGATGCTTTCTCAGTCTCAGCACAAAGATGTAAAAAAACAAAGTCCACTTATGGAACATTTGTGTAGCTTATCATCCTGCAGTTGTGTGCTCGTGTGTGCTGGTGTGTTACAAACTTTAAACAGCTGTGGTTGCTGTCTGCTGATCCTGATGTCAGTGTGTTTCTGATGCAGTGCAGTGTACACATCAATCACCATCACAGTTAATGTCAAATGATAGGTTGTTACCCTCAGCCTTTCTGTATGACTGGAGCTTTATGACAGTCCGTTTTTTATGACTGGAAGACTTGAGGGGAAATATTCATGTAGTCTCTAAGCTGCTGAAGGGTCCACAGCTCTGATAAACGTTTTTGGTGAATGTCTTTGTGGGATAACTCTTACGCTCATCTCATTGATTACTTACTGACTTACATCCCATCTGTCATAATACAAGTGATCTTAATTTCAAAGAAATTCAATGTTATTAAATTCATAACTTTGACTCTCCAGAGCAGTGGTTGATCTCAGTGTCTGTGGGACATGACAGACTGGGCTATGTTTATGTTGATCGATTAATATGTTATGTCAGAAATACTATTTTTGATGTAATGCATGAGATGTAACGTGGAGCTGGTGTTAACTTCTTTTCAAAAGCTGTGTCCACAGTGAATTTGAGTGCAGTTGTCTGCTTTTCCCCTCGAGAGTCACCAGCAGCCACCCCTTGAGGTGAGCCAGTGTTACCTATTCAGCTGAGGCTGTGGATGTTTTCCTGTGCAAGTGGTTTCTGTGTTCAATAAAAATGTGTTGTGAATGCAGTGGTTTTTAAATTAGTCTGTTTCTTACACAAACTAGATCATTTTCCTTTATCCTTTTTCTTATTTGTGGTTTTCTGTCCAGGCAATTCTTTGCCATGCTATACCTTAACAACACTTAGGCGCTGTCCACACGGAGACGAAAATTTTTTAGTTTGAAAATGTTTCTGTAAACGTGGCATCGTTTCAAGAAATGTGTCTGTACACAACAAAACACTGAAAATGCTGTAGTTTATATGTCAGGACTTTTAAGTAGCACTGTAACGCTGCCACCGACATACACCAAAACCAGAAAGGAGGACATGGGGTATGCACATAATATGTGTGACATAAACAAAACAAGATGTGGTGTATGGAGTTCTCCATGCCCATTTGTTGCTCAGGGTAGTTGTAGAAGAGTAAAAGATTTTTGCTGTAAAAGCCACAACAAGCTCAGTAGCTCCTGCAGCATGAATGCAACACTGTATTCCACCATTGTTTCTGTTGTTGGGGTCAGAGCATGCAGTTTAAGGGAGAGGTGGGGCCATGAAATCATTTCTGAAAATATGTTTATTCATTTTAAACATGGAAACACAACAGCAGCATTTTGAGATTCATCCACTCTTGGACCTGTTTTAAAAAAAATGTTTGTTTTCAGGCTCCTAAAGCACTGAATCCATATGGACTAAACGCCTAAGAGATGAAAAACTCTTCTAGGTACCTTCAAACTCATCTCTGTGTGGATGGCCCCTGAAGCCCCATTCTAGCTGTTGTTTAATGCTGTATTACTTATGCCCCTGAAGTTCACCTCCACAGCGAATGTCATGGAGACAGAATAGGGGAGCGGAGTGGCCCCCATTCACCCTGCCTCCAGAAGTAGTATCAGAGGTGTCATTGGGGGAGAGGGGGGCTGCAGACTCAACAGTGGATAACAGCACTGTGAGTGTGTGTGTTCGCCTTTTGTGTGTAGAACATTTGTACCATGTCATGCTCTCTGGCATGCCTCGAAAATCTGGTCAAGTTTTTGGCAGAAATACCATGTCCTCGCAGAAGTAATGTGAATGTTGCACAACTTCAGAGTCAGTATGGACTTGCATCTTCTGATTACTTTAGATGTTTTCAAATTTGACACTATTTGATGTCTCATAAGGAATGAGATATAATTAGAAAGCCATCCTCTAGCTTTGAAATGTTCTGGATTGGGGTTGTGGCCAATCAAATATGAGTAAAGGGCAATGTATCTAATTTATAAAAAAAGAATTTGTATGGATATAACTGATAATACTCTTGATGTGAACGGTAAATTGGAGATTGAGGCCAACACCATAATATCAGATGAGGACTGGGAAGAATCCTGGATGTTATGGCACAATGCTTAAGTAGCTCTACTTGGAGAGAGGTTGCCTGGAAGTTGAGGATACGATATTTTAAAACTCAGTTGGTAATATCTGCTTATGAAAGACACTCTAGCCCCTTCTGCTGGAGAGGGTGTGGACTAGTGGGGGACTTTCCCCATATTTTTCAGAACAAGTAAAGAAATTTTAAAGACTTTGCATCTGAATATACAATTAGAGCCGCAGTGGATGATTCTGGGAAATATGACACTGGAGGGGTTTTGGCGGGAGAGAGAATCTATGTTGAGAGCTCTCCTGTTAATAGCTCATAAAAACATCACAGTGAACTGGCTAAAGCCCCACCAACTGACCTTGGACCAATGGAAACAAAGACCTCTGAAGGAAGAAATCTGTGTGGAAAATTTAACAGCAAAACTGCAATTATGTCTGGATGTTTACCTGCGTAAGTGGAAGCCAGTTATAATCTATTTAACACAATGGAAATGTATTTTGTTGGGTTGAGATCACTCAGGTCAGCGTGGCCCTTCCCTCTCTACTTCTCTTCTCTTCCTGTATACTTTCATGAGCTAATTTTATTTTGCATATGTGCATTCTTATTGAGATTGTGTATGTCTTCTAGCTGAAAACAAAACAACACAATTACTTGTCAATATTTTCTGAATTTTTGAGATTCTGTATGAGGTTAATGTCAAGGAACCTGTTTTAATTTTCAAAAAAGAAAAGAAGTAATGTGAATGGGTTGAGGTGTACCTTGATGAAAGAGCTGTGTCATCAAAGTTTTGCATAAAAACACTGAAACAAGGTGTTCTGGGATTTTTCTTCAAACTTCACACAAATGTCTGTGCTGACATTTAAAACAACTCATTAGATTTTGGAGGTCAGATGTGCACACTGAGTCAAGGTAAATGGGATTATATTTTTGAAAGTTCAAAGGTCAAGGTTTTTGCTTTCATGTGCATTGCTTTCTTGTAAACACTATTTTGAAATCACAATTTTTTAAACACTAATTAAAAATCACATCAAGGAATTAAAAAAATGCTCCAACTTTCGGGTACAAAGGCTTTTAAAATAATTTGTGTCCATATGCGACCCCCCCCCCCCCCAAGTGGATTATTAGGATAGACTTAAAAAATATGCTCTGAGAACATCTTTGATCATTGCAAACTTGTTGAGAAAGACTAAAATATTTTACCTTGAGTATAAATTACAAGGTCATGGTCACTGTGACTGATGTTTAACAAACATCTTCATACAAACCTAAAAGTTACACCACCACAAAAAACAACACAGCCCTCCTTCAGCCACTTCGCTGCACCTTGACTGTCCAGTATTTGACAACTGCTATGCAGGTAATTAGGTTTATTCAAACCTTTGCATTGCTGGTTTGATCTGATTGGACTGTCCAAAAGTGGACCTAATACAGCAAGGTAATAAGTACAACAAATTAAAAGAGACACTCACCCCAGCTGTGTATGTGGGAGCTGAATCCTCAATTAAAACAAAAAAGGTATTACAACCATTTCTTGTAGCAGTAAAGAAAGAAGTTAAATGAACAAGTTCAGTCTGGTTAAAGAGGTTCACTTATCTTCAGAATGTTTAAGCACTGATCTTTTTTTTTTTCTTTTAACGAAACACACTGCTCCAGAAAACAGTTCCAACAAACAAATGTTATGTGCAGTGATGACTATCAAACAGATGGTTTGCTTTTGAAGACCTTATTTCGTGTTTCTAGCTTTAAAATGAAGAAGTAACTAATGTTCTTTAAATCACCTTTTCTAGATTCCATTCATAAGCATAACAACATCAAACCCCATCCACTTGTATCACAAGTTAGACCCTTCTCAAATGTGTTCCTCCCCATTGTCTGTGGAAAGAATTGGATAAAGCCATATCACACCAGCCATTTGATCAGCAAAAAGGCCTTGGACGATTGCTGAGGCCACACTGTACACCAGCATATCAACCAAAGTTTAGATCAATGTACTCACAGACAGAAAGGCTGAATTTAGGCAGGACTTAAGGCCATCTGACCAACTGACACACTGCACAGGCTTGTAGCACTGCCAGGCATGTGCAAGAAATCCCTAAAAAATTAAAAACAGATGATTCATATTAACATTCACCCCCTAAACAGTAAGATATTTAGATTTATTAGAAGTTTTGATGAAAACCAATTGTTAAACCTTGCTGTATTTAAGTTTATTTAGGCTGTAAAAACTCTGTCCCAAACACACAGTCATTTAATTTCTGTCACATGACACGATTCACATCCAGCTAAGGTGGGATATTGTCATTTTTGTAGGTTATGATTAAAAGGCAATAATGCTTCTCCAAGCTGCCACTAGGTGGCATTGCATTTTACAGAAAAATGGTTCAGTTGTTCAAATCAGTGCTTTTGGTAAACAGAAAATTTCAGCCAGATCCTGAGATGTTCAGCTGAGTGACGATCATTTCATTTTACCTAGTGAGAAATAAAGTAAAAACTGAAACTTGAGAAGTCATCAAAGCTCCGCCCTCTGACAAAAACCGAGACTGTCTGTTAATTTTACAATATATGTCCAAGAGGCATTTTTGTACATATTTGGATACATACATGTGCTCTCTGAATTACAGAATTTCTGGATGATCCTGTTGCAGGGGCTGGATGTTTGCAATTTTGTAGGAGGCACCACTGAGCCATATTGCAGGTCTATGGAAATACTTTAATTTAATTTAATTCTTACTGGGGTTATGTGTAGCAGAAATCATAGATATTGGACTGTTTTAGGCTCTTCAAATTCTACTTCCTGTTTCATGGTGAATGTTGTGTAGCCATGGCCTTGCCTAAAGTCACAGATCCCTCAGCTTATAATGTAAAAGCATTTTTGGGGAGCTCTGATTTACAATTGATTTTAATGAACTTTTTTTCCTGCATATTCTAGAGAGTTTGCCGAATTTTGTCATCAGCATCATAGCCATGTTCCTAGACATTTGTTAAAGTCCTGTGCAAGTTTTGATCACAAAGGTCTCTTCTTACACTAAATCAAAGCTGGAGTCAATTGTATAAAACCACTTTGACAATTCTTTTAAATAGCAGCAAAGCATTTGTCCCAAGTTATGAAAAAAATTAAAAATGGCTGACTTCCTGTTGGAGTTTCAACATGGGTCCAGAGGCTTTTTTTGTAGTCTTGACTTGATACACAAGGTAACAAATTTCCCAAATCCCATGATATGTATTCTGTGGGGGTTGATATTTTTCAACCTAATGGGGAGCGCCCTTGAGCCATTTGACCACACCCATCAACAAAAGTCATGCAAATAATTTCTTTAACATTTCCTGCACTAGTCTGATAAAAACTCAGCTGTTTGTGTTTACATATACAGCTTGCCTGGGTAAAGTCCAGATAATTTCAGGGTTTTTTTCCAAGTGTGAATATGGTTATGGTGTCTGCCTGTGATGAGCAGAAACCCAAGAAGTACAAAACTGAACATTTAAAAGGGCTTTTTCTTTACAGAGGTACAGCACATTTCCCCATGAACTGAGAGTTTTGTAAAATGAGCCATGTGCTCCCCTAGCTCTTCCAACAACATTAAAAGCAAAGAACATTGATTTTGAAGGTCATGGGACTTTTAATGAATATTAAGCTTGTAAATCACTACAGACTGCTTCTGCTACTATTGGTACGACCATAAATGTCTGTATTTTGCTTCAGGGAGTGTATTTGATGACCGTGATTCTCATATTTTTTCACATCCCTACACTGCTATCCAGTTGCACAGTAATACTTTTCTCTTTTGATCAGTAATCTAAACCTCATGTTTGTATTTATCTTGATATGTTTACACTGTGTTCTTGCCACCAATACGTGTGTGCATCTGCTGTGACGTAACTGTGTGATTTACTCCAAAATGAAATATACACAGAGGAGAAAGTGAGATAGCCAAGCCTGGTCTCCCCTACAATCATTGCATATCCCCTTCAGACCCGCATTTTTTCTGCTGGGCAAAAAAAAATTTTTCAAACTGATTTTGAGTCCTCTCCAACATATAAACAAAGTGGAAAAAAAAGATTTTTGCTAACTTGTGTTTTTATTAGTATTTTTTCATGTCCATTCCAATGGACGCCATGGCATGATGGGCATAAAATGACATAAAAACTTAGGGAAATTAAGGCTGAGTTATTCCACATATTTATCAATCAAGTATGGCCTAAACATCAGGAACTGTATGTTTGCATGTTTTTTGCCTGCAAGAGGAGAGGGAAATGCTATGATGCAATCTGAATATGCACATAAACACAAAAGATGTATAATTGTAGATAGCAGCCTTGAAGTGGTTTCGGCGTGGCACCAAAACTGCTCATAATTTGGCGTGTGGTCAACCATGTCATGCTGCACTTCAGGTAGAGCCCTTGCGTCCTGTACTTGCCTGTGAACTAGTCTGTGGGGCACATGTTATGGTTCTGGAGACATACTGGGTCCTCCATGTTTTGCTGCCACTGTTTTATGAACTCTCATGGGACACTGGGCTGCATTCATCTTGAAATGGAGGAGATCCTGGATGTCTTTGGTCTGGATAATGGCCCTGTTGGCATCCAGCCTGTTCTCCAACCAGCTATTACCACAGCCAAGTCAAAAGCATGTGAGATCTTTCTCAGGGTCCACTTTTTTGACTGAATTTCTGTACGGTACAGACTGACAAGTTGATCAAGCATGTCACCCTGCCCATTGCTTCATTGTATAGCTTCACAACTCCTGGATGCAACACCATCACAAATTGGGCTCTCTATTTGTCCCACCTCAGCACTTCATCCATTCTGCCAACACCAATAAAGTTGAAGACCATGACAACTGGTCCGTTGTCATACCATTTGACCAAAGCAAGAGACCCTTGCTGATCCAGCAGCATTAATTTTCCTCTCAGCCAGCAGCTCCAGAAGATTGTAAATTGTGAAATAATTGTCAAAGTAATAATTAAAAACACTCTTGATTTCTAAATTTACCTCCTATCTCACCATCCTACCCATTTCTTGAATTCAAGGCGTCGAGTTCAGATAACTCCATGTACGAGACGTTCAGTAGAGTATACAGTCATCGACTGCATACTCTATATTAAAGAATATTATGTACCAAAAATATATACACAATAAAGATTTTATAATCATGAATAAATTTATTGTCATATCATACCTTACCTATGAAAAGCTTACAGGTATGTTGTTTCTTCATATACTGACACCATAACATTTGAGTGTTGGCAAAACTTGCCCTACTCCTGATGTCCATTGCAATGGACATCAAACTTTGAAAAAATCCTATAAACTAATATCATGATATATGTTCAAAACAACTTCAAATATTGTCACTTGTAATACATTACCTATGAAAAGCATACAGGTATGTTGTTTCTTCATATACTGACACCATAACATTTGAGTGTTGGCAAAACTTGCCCTACTCCTGATGTCCATTGCAATGGACATCAAACTTTGAAAAAATCCTATAAATTAATGTCATGATATATGTTCAAAACATCTTCAAATATTGTCACTTGTAATACTTAAAATTATGCTGTGAGCAATTTTGTTTGGCCAGCATGAACATAAAGTTACACTTTTGACCAAAAATGGACACTTACTCTTCCCTCTCATGATCTGCTCCACCATCCTTGTCTTGTCAGTTGTCTGTCACTCTGTCAGAGCATGCTCAATGTCATGACATGATTTTGTTTGGATAAGTAGGGTCCAATCAGTAACCAGCAATGCTGACATCATCTAATTACAGAGTATTTATTGGTTTAGAGACAGAAATATGTCATGTCCATTCCAATGGACGCAGGGTCTGAAGGGGTTAAAGAATACTAGAGGTGACGATTTTCTTTTGTTATTGTATTGAGCAGAATGAACATGGCCAAGAGAAACATAAAGACAAGTTCTTTTTAATTGAGCATTTTTTCCCTAATTATATTGTCATTTTGGGACTTTCTTTGGTTTTGGTCTGAACTGAAATAAATGTGGCTTACTTTATGATAAACCAATGGACAATATGTGTGCATGTGTCACATACATTAAGAAAAGTGATGCCGACTGAAAGTCTTGATCCTGATATTACTTTGTGGAACCAGTACAGCACTAAAAGTAAAACCCGCCATTCTCACAGTCGCAGCCAACATTAGAGGACGATGCCAGAGTAAATGCACAGAAATGATGGTGATGAAGGGCCTGCCTTATTAGCAGACGGTGACATTTACACAGTGTCCCGCCTACAAGGCGTGGATTTGTATCTCCTCTCCAAAAACTGGAAAGAGAGAGGGGGATACAGAGAGCATCATCGTCATCGATGGCCCGGCTACAGGGTGCGAAACACTGACCATTAACAATAGCAAATAGATCAGCAGCGTTCAGATTAATCATTCAGAGCCCTATTTAAGGAAGGACCTGCCAGGACACGGTGTGAACAGCTGCCGAGAGAAGACAGGCTGCATCATGACTGCAATGGAGGAGCAGACAGGGACTGAATAACATCAGCCACCTTCACAGAAAAAGCTGCTGTAGCGTGTGAGTCTGCTATCAAGTCATTTTTACAAAGAAGGATAATTTACATTTATGTGCTGTCATTGCCAAAGCTGTTTCATAAAGCTATTGCTTTATAACGTTTGGTGATTGATTTCGCCAAAATGTTTTAAATGAAGCCATTGCGGCGTCAGTGTACTTGCTATCTCTGGTCATGATAGCTGAAGCCAAGCCAGATCGATACCCAATAATCAGGCATTGAACATTTTCACAACATTACTGATGTGAGAAGTAACGTACTTAAACGGCGGCTGTAACGGTCTCTGAGTTGGTGACTAACGGTCGGTCCTCCAGTACATTAACAGGCTGTTTTTTGTCGTGTCATGCTAACACGTTAATGTTTCATAGTGTTGGGAATTTATCATTTAAACATAAATGCCAAAGCTGTTTTTTCTTCAGTGATAAAAAAGTAAGATATAAGCACGACGAGAGGGGGCGCCACTCCGAATATTCAACAAGCTAACTAGCTCTGACAAAAGTTAGACGCTTCCCAGCTTTCCGTGTGAATGTTTTATTAGAGCAGCTCTGACAGCGGAGACCCAAACCACATTATAAAAGAGATAAAATGGCGTCAGAAACATCCGGGTCGTGGTGAGAAGTGTCCGGTGGGGGACTGGAGAAGTTTTGAAAGGAGGCTTTCAGACCACCGCAGCGTGGGATCCTTGCAGGCTCGAGCTCCTTTAGCAGTTGTTGCTATGCTACCACCACAGCGCGTGCAGTGTAATCACTGTTGCTGTGTGGGTAAAGCTCCCAGCAGAGGAGCCTCAGACACCAGTTTAATGATGTTGCTGAAACTAAGAGGGGAGCACCAGCAGAACGAGGGATAGACAGCCATCTCCGTCACTCATTTGTCATCAGAATGCATCCCATTTTCTGTGGTGGAAAAACAGAGCAACTTTTTAAAGTGGTGCTTTACTAAGGGCTAGGCAATTTAAACCAAAACTCAAGGTGTCTTGCGCCATCAGGGGCGCTGTTTGGAATTTGTGGCCCTGTGTCAATGTAACAGATGAGGCCCTATCCCAAACCACACATCTGTGAAGCAAACTGATGAATAAATATGACAATAGCCTATAAATATTTTTAATGGACCACTTATAGTTATTACAGCCATGTCATTATGTTAAAAGGGGCAAAAAGCTTCAACAGTGGAGAAAACACTTTTCAGATGAAATTACAGAGTACATTTTTAATTTAGCTATGCACTACACAGACCTCTCTGGTATTTGAAGGATTTTAGGCATTACATTTTCTTTTGATTTATCATATAATCAGTCCTTGTGAATCACTGGACTTTTAACCCTCTAAAAGATTAAAAACATTGCATTTGCCTTGCTCTGTGACCAAATATAATAAGTCATTTGGCACAGCAAAAGAATAAACATAAAATCCTCTAATCAATATTCAAAATTGGCTATTTTGTGTAAATTATATTTTGTTGGAGTTAACCCATGCAAAAGATGCCTGAATGTTACTTTTTTGTAATTAAAAATGAAAAGCCTATTATTTTTGTTTGTGAAGAGAAAGGAGATCTTCAAAGACCAATGACAAAAGTTGATGAATTGATATCTAAAAAATGCTGATAATAAAGTTTTGGGGGCCCCTGTCAGTCATGGGCCCTTAGAATCTTCCTAACTTCTTTCTCCTTTCTCCCCTGACTGCCATTAACCAGTGTTTCACAACTATTGTAGTCTTATTCCCCAAAGTGGGCATTGTGACAAGGACAAATGTGATTTAGATACAAGAAACCATTAGGCAACCAAATATGGCAAACACTGATTTAAATAGAGTTTTAGACTGTCATATTTTAACAGAGGTTGATTCTTTGGTGTACTTACTTTCTTTTAACCTCAAGTACAGTGAGGAGTCCTGTATCCCGAGAGCAGTGAGCCATGGAATACTTATAATGAGATCTGACAGGTCTGAAAGGGCACTCATTTACAGTTTTGTAAGTTATCAGAGGCTCCTTAGAGTTTTCCCAGACATAGCTGGTGATCCAGAAAGGAAGAGCTCCATGTTATTAAAATGCCGTTTTGAAATGTTGCCGTATGAACCTTTATGTTCAATAAAGCATCACAGTGTTATAACTGTGTAAGTATACAAGTGCTAGACAGTGAAATAATGTACATTTGTGCTCCAACAGCCGCCTTCAGCTTGTTAGTATTTTTGGCTCCAGTGTCTCATCTTTCGACAGTAATTAGTCACAGATTGTCTGTGGGTTTAGGTCAGGTTAGCCGGCTTGCAAGTTTAGCCTAGTAATACTATGGTCAGCAAACCAGTTACCCACAGTTTTGGCATTGTGAGCAGGTGCCAAATCCTGCTGGAAAATGAAATCACTATTTCTGACAGACAGAAGCATTGAATGCTCTCAAAGAAGACAGCTGCTTTAATCCAACCTTGTGGACTTTGTATCACAATAGTTCAAACTGAATTTTGCATTTTATTAGGAAGGTTCCAGAGTCTGGAGACAGAATTCAAGGTTCTTAAAGTTTAGTCAGTGCCTAGTTTTCCACAGTCAACATTGCTTTGGGATGCCACGTCTCTTCCTAGTTTTGATCAGTTGTGTCTTATCATGTCCAGAATCGACGTACATGTTGTGACATGACATATATACATGTATTGGTATAACAATGGTCAATACTGGCCCTTTTGACAGACATTGGCGAATAATGAATGGTGACAACGGATGTCAGTAGCTGATCCGTTGTGTCTTATCAATTAAAAGCTGACATTCAGCGTACATAACTGCTGAATCAGAGAGTTTTTTTAAATTGAGCAGTAGACATGACAAAAATAAAAAATGGTTAAACTTTCAATATGGGAGAGTTATACCAAATAAGGTAATGAGGTAAAAAAAGAACATCAGCGTTGGCAATTGCAAGTTGTTTGAAACAACCATATTGGTATAAGCCCTGCCATGGGATGCAACAGCTCAGCCTAAGTCCAAATGGAACCCTATTTGGACATAACATGTGTGACAGAGGTCACACTGTACTTGCATCTTAAGCGCACCTACCTCCAACCAAGTGTTAGGTCCTTATGGTTGTCATGGTGTATCATTTGCAACAGTAGGATAACTTGGAGGATAACAGGGCAAGAAGGTTACAGTGGCTGTCAGGTGTCAGCAGTGTGCTAGATTACGTTCCTCAGAAATGTGTCAAAACTTTTTTTCTTGCACAGTTGTTTCCGCCAGCAGAGATCATATCAACCACTTGACATTAAAGTACTAACAAATTATCTCGTACTCACAGTTTCAAAGCTTGCAGTGACTGTTTTTATTTTACTTCAGCTGTAGATTAATGCTGTTGTCTTAAGTTGTCACCTAATTACAATGTTGTGATGTAATATACACAATTTTATGTATCATTAACTGCAGTTACCCAAAGTTGTTTCTATCTGGTAGTTTGTTCTGGGGTAATCCAGTACGAGAGGCAGCATGAAAAATGTGTCAGCATAAAAAAGGCCTTTGATTGACTGATCAAATCAAGTTAAAATGTCATCTATGTGACTTTGGATTTTAAGCTCCAGGGGCCGTATTCCTGAAGATTCTTAGTGCAAAGAGTTGCTCCTAGTGGCCAAATTCTAAGAAAACTCTTAGAATCATGATTTTTTTCCTCAGAATTTCCCCTAAAAGTGAAGAGAAGATCCTAGTAAAGATAAAAGCTATTCCTAAAGAATCCTAGCTCTTAAGAGAGCTCCTAAGGTGAGATATGTTAAGAGCAGGGAAGAGGACTTTTAAGCGGCTTAGGAGTTCCCTAAGCAGAGGACAAAATGGCGGATGGAAGAGGCAGGAGAGATATTCTTATGTTCATTGCCCAATTAACCAGAAGCAAACACTGTTCCTCTGTCCAGTTGGGTTTCCTTGTTCTTTTCTTCTCCATTGCAGTTCACTGGTTTGTGGTAGATTTGAAACCCCCCACCAACACTGCTTCTTATAGGCCAGTTAGCAATCACTGAGACTGATGAAAGCTGAGCCATTTTACCCTTGTTAATACCAAATTGAGTTGAAATGTTCAAAGTTGAAAGTGCAAAAATTACCAGCATGGCAAATAAATATAACTATCGTTATGTGAATACTGTGCAAGTGGGCCTAAGTTTTCACACATTTTGTAGGATAATTTTAAAGTATACCTTAATATTCATTTAACAGATATTTCCTTTTATGTGAAATATAAAAGAATTTTATTTGCAATTACACAGTCTTCTTAAGATTAGATTCTGTGATAAAGTTCATCGATTTGAGGGTCCGTCCTTTGCCCATTATCACCAAAAGTATAGTTTTTTCTAGCTTTTAGGATCAACCAATCACAGCTTTTGAAATGATGACTCATACCTAGCAACGGGGTCAACCACACCTCCTCACTAAGATAAGAGTTTCTGTCCTTTCCTTTGCTCAGAGTTCTCTGAGAATGTTCTGGAATCACTCCTAAGCTAAGACTCCTTGCTAAGAATTTTTAGGTTAAGTTAGGAGCTCTCTGAGAGGATTCTCAGAATCTTTAGGAATACGGGCCCAGTTTAGATACTTTTTTCATTTCTGTTATGCAACCAAAATAAGATTCAACCTGAGTTACAACTTAGTAGGGGTGTGTATTGGCAAGAATCTGGTGATATGATATGTGCAGTGATACAGGGGTGATGATATGATATAACACAATATGTAGTGGCAATATTTTTAAAACTATTTAGATGTCACATAGTGGGAGGAAATCTGTTTCTTAGCTCTAATGTGTGTCCACAATAAATCATATTACTAACAGATCCGTTCACTTCATAATCAGTTTATTTCTGTCGGGAGATTACATTGTTTCCCTGACAACATCCACATCTAGCATCTGCAAACAGGACTAAAACACAAATCAAACAATAATCAGCGTGACGCTGCTACTAGCTCCATGACTGACAGAGACATTGACCATTCTGCATCCTGCCATCTTTATTTACCAAACTCCACCCACAAACAAACACTGTATTTATCCAATTCATGTGCCAATAAAGCACTTAATAGATACATGAACAAGGCCATATTTTATCTTAAATTCATATTTTCCTATAATTATTTACACTACCACTAACTGTTAAACCAACATTTTTTTTCGGCATTCACAGAAATATAAATCATTAAATGACATTAACCGTAATGAAAATGGCCATCTCACAATGTAGAGCGACACAGAAGCAAGCAGTTATATCGCAATAAATTTTTGAAAGATATATCATTGAAAACCCACAGTTTTATAAGAATAAAGAAATGTAGCCTAATCAGTGTTCATATGAAGTTTATTTAGATATATGAAGGATAGTTTCTGCAACACTGACAAATTTCGTTGTCTGAACCAGTGACTGAAATAGTCACAGAGAGGTGGAGAGTCAAATGGCTAAATCCCTGCTGCCCTGATGACAAGAGTCTGAAATCATGTATTGTTCAAAACAAATGTACCAAAAATTTATCAGTTATTAGCACAGAATATACTGATAATGTGCTGAAAATATCAATAAAGTATTGCACAAGAAAATAATGCTATATCTAAGTGTAATGATATTTTCTTATATCCCTTCAACTTAACTAGTGAGAACATCAGTTAAGTGTGAACATTGAATGTATGATATGGGATTTTTGCTGTTATCCGATATGCAGATATTCCAAAACTCAATATTGCCAGTACTGATAATGATTAGCACAAAGCCTCTTCTTTACTAAAATTTACCTTTTCTTTTCATGGTGACAGTTTCCTGTGTTAGTAACAGGTGAGAGGCAGGAAAACAGCATTAGTGGACATTCAGCGATGATGAGGTAAATTATCAATGTGTATTTGTACACTCTGCCAATACTACAGCCAATAAAAGGGATATACACAAATGTCCAAGTTTTCTGGCTGAAATATTGTCTGTGAATATTGGGCAAAAATTTCGTATCTGCTGATTCCGATAATCGACTTCTTAGGCAATTACCTGCCAATGCGTATAGTATTCCGATAATATTGGACTTCTCTAGTATGAACTTTGCCACAAACTCAGATAAAACTTAATTGTAACTAAAGATGCCCCGGTAGATCGGCCACCAATTGTACAAGTTTTGTTACAAAAATGTGATCAGCTGACTGCTGGCATACATCTTTGTTAGAAAGTATTGACTGACCAATTTTTGTTAAAAAAAAAAAAAAAACATGATCAGTTCAATAACCTTAAATAAATAATGTTGAGAGGGAGTTAAATTTGTTTTCTAGGCATTATGAAATAATTGCATTAGATACATTTTGTTACTGAGTTAAAATACATAACCTTATTGACTTTTATTTGTTAAACTATTTGTATTTTTTTCCCAGTTGGATTGAATTTATAGTTTTTGTCAGTCCGTTAATAGACGAGTCATTTCATTGTGTAATTCAGATGTCCTTTCTGTACGATACTGTATTGCTTTGCTCCATGAGATCTTCTTGTTCTACTTTGTTGAGCAAACAGTTAACCAGTTATTAAACCAAAACACGACACATGATTGATGATGTATTGGTTCAGCTGATCTCCCAAACAGCTGATTGGTGATCTGAATTGCACAGGAAAAGCCTGACTGGGGCATCTCTAATCAGTGCTGGTGCAAAAAGCTACAGATTTTTAATAGTAGTGTATCTCTGGTATGCTTCCTGACTCAAATAGGTGTTAGTCACTTCCTGTGGCAGTTCACTGCATTTGACCACAATGTGCTGTTGCAAAGTTAACCCCAAGTTTTATTTTATCATCATTCTCTGATAATTCACACAAATACAAGGATGAACCAGATGTCAAATGATAATGTCTTAATTATAAGTTGTTCTGTCTACTGGCTGATAAATGTTTAACATACCTTTCATCAGGCTACACTGTATTTTGATACTGTCTCAATAGAGAATAGATGATTTATGATTAACATACTAATTAAAAACATTGTGATTGTTTAAACAATGGACATGATAGTCAGTGAGTCATGAATTGCAGATTAGTTACAGAACTTATGGAAAAAACATTTCCTCTACATGCTTTTCAAAGTGAGTACAAACTTTTCAGCACGGCAGACTCAGAGTTCACACATTACGTGATCTGATTGACAGTCGGCCTGAGGATGCGGAGGCGATGCAGCCAGCTCTCCATCAGATGGCTGCTCGCGGGAATCTGAATCTAATTGGCAGTTTTCACCCGGTATCACTTGCAGAATCCACCTTAATTTGTTGTAGCTGGTGTTAATCACTTATCCGTCACCCTGTGTCAGTCTGCTAATCGCTGCGGTTTGTGACAAATTAGGTGAAGAATTTTGAACACGACAACACCGTGCTTCAAGGTTGTTCAGATGAAAGGATTCAGCCATGTTTATTATTCATACAATCACTGATTAAATTTTCATTCAAACTTTGGGACTTTTTCAGCATGAGGAGCACGCAGCTGAAGTGCAACGCTGCTCCGACATGTGAGCGTGCTCTCTCCTTCTTGATAGCAAAATATCCTTTATATAATGAATAACCAAAGAGCTGCTGCTGATCTAAACCCAGAGCCAGATATATTTATAGAATCAGACAAACATTCTGTCTTTGAGCTGCCGTGTTGGAGATGCACTCCATCACTTTTAAATCTCTCGGGAGGACAGCTCCTGATTCCTTCTGTATGGTCTCTTGTTTCCCCAACACCAGTTTGTTAATGATTAAGATCTCTTTCACACCACATTCAAAGCCCCCCTGATGCAGAGAGCCATTTGGAGAACAGCAGTGTCTTCTTCTGTTTTTACATTTTCTTCCAATCAGCAGCAGGGTTCACACACACACAGCTCTTCGTGCTCACTTCATGTCAGAGCAGAGGAGGAGATCTTCTCTGGTGCCAAAGAACATTGACTGCTTTTTGCTGCATTAGTCTTGCTTTGGAATTTAAGAAAATCTATTAAATGTGATTGAACAAGTTTTAAAAGTTTGAGCACATTTCTAAAATTTAAGCAGCATCTTATAAGTGCTGTCTGTTCTAAGGTTGGAAAATATATTCAGTTTTTAAGGTACATCAGTGTCTTTGTAAAATGACATGAGGTGAGGTAATAATTATGGTTATATTTACTGAGATTCAGAATCTAACATGGGTGCTTGTCTATTGCTTATCAATGTAAAATTCCTTTTAACAGTTAGAGTAACTAACAGTAAAATGTTCATTGACCCAAAGACAGTCTATTCAAAATGTTCACTCTAGATCAGGGATGGGTAACCTTGGTAACCAAGATGGCCATATTAATTTTACCTTGGTGTCATAAGGCCAAATAATTGGAATTTAAACGATTACTAAACTCTCAACATCCAAAGTATTTACTTGTTACATAAATATTTCACCGACATTTTTATTTGTATTTTTTAATTGTAATGTACTAAAGGAACAACTACAGCCAATTATAGCTCTATGTCCTTGAATATGTTGCTATTTATAATGTTTTTTTCTTGGTAGATTTTGTCCCATTTTCTTCTTTTATATACAGTATATTTTAAAAACATTTTAGATAGACTGGTGGGCCACATTGAGGAAGTAGTTGCCCACCCCCTGCTCTAGATGGGAAAAAAATATTTTTATCCAAAAACTATTATTTATGTTTACTGTTATTTTAATAATGGGTATTTTCTTAATACCAACATGTTTGTACCAACACAAGTAATGCTAAATAGAATAATTAATGGATGTATTGCCATTCAGCTAAGGAGATATTGACATATGATATTTGGTCCAAATTACCCGGCTCTACCTGTGACTAGGGATGGGAATCAAAAACCAGTTCCAGTTGAGAATTGATAAGAACTCCCTCAAAGAATTGATATCATTAGTCTTTTTGCTTAACAATTCCTTTATCAATTCCTTCCACTTTATTCTGCATGCACTGCAGATCAAGGATGTCACATTTTCAGCAGTAATGATACCAAAGAAGGTACCAAATAAAATGAATATAGCTTAATAATAATGATCTCGACAGCAATAAAAATAGAGATTTTATATTTTTCTTGAATCAAGCAGCCTTAAACTATACAACCTCAATATATGAAAGAACTTTGTATATCAGTAAGGAGAAATAATGAAAAATGTAAGTGAATTTTTTTCCCCAGATAACTCAGAATAATAATAAAAATAATAAAAAATACCAAATTCTTTATGAATTTTTAATGAGAGCCCAGAATTGAAATATATGTATTTAACTTATATTTTTCAATTGACTCGAGTTTAATATTACATTCAAAGGAGAGAGATATAGTTTACAGTTAAAGCAAACTCAAATGTATTTGTCTCTAAATTATGTCAAAAATTTCTGCTAGTCACCCTGAAAAAACTCTCAAACTTCAACTAAAATCCCTGCTTGCATGCAAAGACGTGTCTTTTGTATTATCGCACCAGAACAATTAAACTACCTCCAGCTGTCCAGTTGGTCACGAAGCAGAAAATATTTATACTGCTCAGTTTTGGTCACTTAAAATGTCAAGAAAGTTGCAGTAGAAAATGTTACATAAATGGGCTGTAAATAGCACTGAATTATTTATTGACAATAATAAAACTAACATGCCAAGGGAAATAAAAGGCTACCAGAAGAAGTGTGTGTGTGTGTGTGTGTGTTAGTGTGTGGGGGCTGTTTGGTTGTTTTGTAAAAACAGTCATGCGTATCGATCCTCTCACTGACAGATTCAGTTCAGAGAGGAGAAAGAACAAGGATGAAGCAAACAAAGCTTTGAGGAAAAATTAGATTTTTACAGAGACGTGACTGCAGTATGTGTGTGTGTTTGTATTCACAGGAGAGCTGACTCAGAGGTTTACACTGCAGAGCCTTCAGAGTGACTGACCCCCCTCCATTCTTCAACATTAGGTGACGTACAACCTCCAGTTTATCTGATGCTGAAGTTTATCAAAAAGTTCCTCAAGAATGATCAAACTCATCAGTCAGAGAATGTTGAAATGTTGTAGATGCAGCATCATAAATAAGATGAAATGTAAGAATATTTGTCATTTAATACATTTACATGCAGTTACGAGGTTTGGGTTGATTTTTGCACATGAAAAAAATAAAATACACAAATAATGATGATATACAGTGCAAGTAGTGGCAGAAAACTCCAATAGTATATACATAAGCAGTGTCCAAACATTTTTCCAAGACAAAAAATGAAAAGACAACCGATCAAGTGGGCTTTCAAAGTATTGAGGCTCTCACCTTGTGCATGTGGCCTGGGCTTGATTTCTGCCTGTGGCCTATTTTCCTGTGTGTCCCCCCCTGCTCTCGCCCCCTTTGGACTCTTCACTGACTTTACCCCACTATTAAGAAAGGCTAAAGGCCAAAAAAAAAATTAAAAAGGATGGGTGGATGAATTGATATGCCTACAGTTAAGATTTACTTGAAACAAATATGCTTTCATATGCTGTGAATATGCTGGAAAAACAAGAACAGTCTCCCTCACAGCTTGCCATTAATGGCTTGAAAAGGCAAAATGTTATTGTAAAAGATTTAAGGGTGGCAATTACTGCTGCTCCTATATGCTGTAATCAATTGTCTTCACTGGTCTAGTACAACTTTATGTACTAGTGTAAGCCAAATTTTTTATCATTTTTGGAACTTATAAATAAAAGAGAGCTGCAGGCCAAATTTGCCCCCCATGCACTAGTTTGGGCACCCCTGATATTCATGCTTCCATCAGTATATAGTTTTTCTCCAGTGCTTGTATACTGGGATGAGTCAGGTTGTTCAGAGAAATATCCTCATGGAGCTTCAACCTTACATCCTCTTAACTGTGCATGTAATTGTCCTGAATAATCATCACCATGATATTCAGTTCCCTAAATCACATTTTGGACAAAAGTTCCAAGAAAGTAAAACATGTTTATTTTTTTTTTTAAGTTTTAACTATTTTCCTCTCCCTCCAGAGGCATCCTATCAGACATCTGCTATGCCACCGCCGGCTGACATTGTGAAGGTGGCAATTGAATGGCCCGGTGCTAACGCTCAGCTCATAGAGATGGACCAGGTCTGTTTGTCCATGAACTTAACATTTTGTATTCACCATTAGAGAGAAAAGTAATTAGCTTTCATTTATTTTCGATGTGACAGGCATGAGTCATGTGTTTTAGCTGAGCAGAATTCAGGTAGTCATCTCAAGGTTGTCATAACACAAGAGTAATTCTTTTAGGAAATGCCGTTTGGCTTTTTAGAAGTATTAAGATTTTTGGCATGTTTTGGCTGTTCTTTTTCTACTTGTAGAAGAGACCACTGTCCTCAATAATACGGGAAGTTTGTGATGGGTAAGCATTATTTTGCCTTTCTCTAGTTTTATTTTTTATTTAAAAAGTCAGCATCACAAAATATGCTATTTTTTACATTTCTGGAAACCACACCCCCAGTTTTATGTAGTTATACGATATCGGCATCGTCTGATATTGAAATTTTGGCAGATATTTACAGCTGATAAATCGGCCGCACATAACGTCCAAATAGATTCCATGTATTGGCAGTAATATCTGCAAAATACACAAACGCACCATATCGCTTCACCTCATCCTCACTGCATGGGTACATTTAAAAAGCAAGATGCTTGTTAAGAGATAAATGTTGTTTTTCTTATTTTACATCTGTGACAAGCAAGAAGTCAATTATGTAAAGACTCTCTGCTCTTGTTGAAAAGTATTGGTATCAACAATTATGCATTTGGAAATATTGGCATATATGACATAGGTAAAAGTTCAATATCGTGCAACCTAAGCTATAATTATGGATAATTTGATCTCTGTGAAGCATGCTGATCGAGAGCTGATATTAACCCCCTTGTAACACCTCGGCTGAGAAGAAACAAATGAAGTTAAGTTTCTAGTGGCAAAAATGTTCTTTTTCATTTTATGCATGGGTATAAATGGGTGGATGAGTTCAGTTACACAATGTCTTTATGTTCGTTCTGGCAAAACAACAGTTTAGCAATTAAAGCTTGTTGTACACTCTCCAGATGTATATAGTGCTTATTTTTCGATATTTTATTAAATGGCTGACACTTCAGTTTCTGTGTAATAAAATGTTTGCACCTCTCAGATGTAGGACAAAAGATATCAAGAGTTTGCAGCTGTTACCAAGAGTGCTATTATGACCCTCCCGTGGCTTCAAGCATACACAGATGTTTGTGACATACATACATAACAATGATCATCCATCACTTCTCTCGCTTATCTGTTCTCAGACTTTTCCTTAAACTAATCTGTTTTTCACTCTTGTACTTAAAGGATGGGTATTTGAAATTTATTCTCACCCCTCCACCTTATGGCTGTGTCTGCCCACTGCCTCCCATTTCCATTTGAAACTTCAAGTTCTTTGCATTTTCCTGTAAACACCCACTGAATATTTCACCACTACATTCTCTCTGTATTGATACTTGCTGGAAGGACCAGTCTGACTTTCAACAGCATGTTGTTTTTGTATCAAGCATGCAGCGCTAAAACTTTCAACAACTTAACTTTTTCATCCCACTGATTTTAGAGTGGGAGTTGAACAGCTGACATGAATTTTAGCTCTGAACTCACCTTCTCTCTCTGTCCTCAGCTGGTCTCTGTCGGGCTCAGAGCAGTTTGCTCTGCGTTATGCTGACGGCCCTCAGCTCTATATCACTGAACAGGTGAACTGAAATGTTTTTCCCTGAAGACTGAGTGGTATTTAGTAATAACTACTGAATTTAACAAACAAACAAAAAAATAATACTTTTATTTTCTATCTCTTAGAGCCGGGGTGACATCAAGAATGGGACAATCCTTCGACTAGCAATATCACCTGTAAGTCGCTTTTGTTACTGCTGTTCAGGTGTGTCTTAATTGATCCTTTTGGAGCTTTTCCACTTCGTGGTATCAGCTCTACTCGGCTCAGCTTTACTCAATGGTTTTGGTTTTCCAATGGGGATTATACCTAGTTCCTAGCACAGTTTTTCATATCACGTCAAAGCAAGCTGAGGGGAGACTAAACATTATGTGAAGACACTGCTGACTTCTGAATGGTCAAGGTATCACCACAAGCTGGGATTTTTATTATGTGGAAACAAAACACCCCTGTTGTCTGCTCCGGGATGCTGTATGACTTCCCAAACTCTCCTCTGCTTAAAAAGCATGTCATTTTGCTCTTTTGTCTTTGAAACAAAATTCATCTCATATCTGTTACAAAAAGCCACAAAAAGCTGGCTGCTCTATTGCCTCTGTTTTCTCCTTTGATGTTGTGAGGATGCCATTGTAGTTTTGTGCAGCCATGGTATGACAGCCCTGCATAAAGTCTATACTGTAATGTAAAATTGAGCAGGTAGTATCCAAACCATGCAGTGTTGAGCCAAGTACATTGGTGTCTCGATATTTTCTCTCACCCTTAATAAGAACCTTTTTTATTGCCATCTTTTGAACTGTGGCAACACAATAATCCATTAACATGCACTGAAACCCTGTGGACCAAGGATATAAAATGGTGTAGCAAATAAATAAAAGAAGGGCAGTAGAAAGACAATAAAATCAAGAAAAACGTTTAAAATCAAAGAACAATCAAAGCAATAAGATACTCCAAACTGTTGGCAAAATGAGCCAATGCTGTTATTTGTGCTGTTCAAAAGCACCGAACAACTGAGTATTACTTTGTACTTGTTTTCTTCAGGCCTATTTCTTCTTTAGACATGCCTCTCTGGTTTCAATAACCAGACTGTCAGTTCAGCTTAGTGCAAGAATTCTGATTTTTAAAAGTATCAGGATATAATGTGATTTGCTATGGTTAGTACAGCCTCTAACTGGCTCCAATATAATGTATGATAATATATTCTTCATCCTAATCCCACCCTGCCTCCAAGTGTACTGTGAGAGCAACTAACGCCTCCACAAACCAAGACACCAAAAGTGCTTCCAAATGCAGCATGTGCAAAGTGATGTAGAATAATCAAACTATCTGAACTTAACATCCACTAAAGTTTAAAAGCTACATTTTTTTGTTCATGTTAAAAGAAGTGGAGTTTATTTTTAATGCTCTACAATCAGATTATCAGCAGCAAATCCCTTTGTTTCACGTAGAAGTTCCTCTGTGAGGCTGTTATTGTTATTTCAGTACAAGAAACATTATTGCTCAAAAGAAAACAACATTTATCACACTTAGTTAACCATCACTAGCTCTCACAACGCCAAGGCACCTTTTCATTTAAGAAAACTGTTACGCCTAGTTATTCATTGATTGTAATTTCAACAAGGGTTATCCAGATGCTGAAGACTAAAAACAAGTGATTTATACCCCTGACATAAATAACAGGGTTGTATTTTCAAACATTGCAACATTGAAATTAATGAAAGTATATTGAGACAGTGTACATGTAATCAGTCTTTATCAGTGTTATTTATGAGCACAAAAACTCCTAAGAACACTAGTTTTACACATCTTATTGACAGGCTCGAGCTGCCCGTCAGCTCCTGGAGAGGACCCAGTCCCATGGTATTGACGCTCGCCTGGAGGCTCTGAAGGAGCTCGCCAAGCTGTCCGCAGACCCGACCTTTGCCACAGAGTTCATAAATATGGAGGGCATAGGAACACTTGCACGGCTGGTAGAGAGTGGAACCCAGTGAGTGAAAATATTCTGTTCTGACATTTTCGCATGAATTATTATGAGAGGCATTACAAGATCTTAGCCAAAACATGTATCTGGCTTCACTTCTTTATTCTCTATGTTTTTTTTATTTCTTCACCTTGACTGGGTTAGATTTTGTAAAAAGCATTAACAATATTTTTTTGTCTTTAAGCTTTGGTGAAATGCTGGCCTTCACTCTCACTGCCTTTCTGGAGCTGATGGATCATGGTATTGTTTCCTGGGACCTTATCTCACTTTCCTTTATCAAACAGGTACCTCCTTCAACAATGAGGCCATTTTTTAGAAACATTGTTGTTTCCCAGGGTGCCCTTTGGGTAAAGCTCAATTCTTTCATATTTCAAGACCTCAAATAATTGCCTTTTTGTTACACACTTCTTTTCTTTTGTTCATATATTTATTTATTTACTTCACCTTTCTGTCCTCCAACATGCCGGATGTAAGTGGGTGTGGTTGCTTAGCAACATCAACCATTACGTGGAGCTCCTTCAGTTTGTATGCTTCTAGTATTCTGCTAAAAACTTAAATATGACCTTCACAGTGTAATAGCGATAAATTTTCTAAATTTTGCTCTTACAGTCAGAGTCATTTTTCATCCAGAGACACAAATTACTTTTGATAATTCAATATCTTCAGCATCATTTCTTGTGAAGGTTGACATAGTGCAGTGCACAGTTACCATTCTTCAAGACTCTTTCTGCAGCAGTGCTGCAACAAAGCTCTGCCATCATCAAAGCACTAAGACCCCTCTATTCTTTTAGTTGCTCCTGGCCAGTCTTTCCCACAAGCAGCCTCTCAGTAACTGACAACATGACAAGTAAACATGACTCTATTATACATATAATAATTAACTGAGCAATATACAATTTGTACAAAAGAAGCTTGCAAGTGAGATATCTCACTTTATTCTTTTCTTTGTCTAGAGCTACCATGTGCAGTGCTGATGGGAACTGTGGTTTATGGAAAATCAAACATACATTTCATGTAGTTCAGCTTTCATTAAAGTCTGCAGACTGCTGGAAGCTACAACTCAACCAGAATGCAAAGCAATTCTTTGGCCCTTTTCACTTTTTATACAAAAGTCCCGCAGTAAAGTGCTGTCATCGTTACACCTCAAGACATTTACATTAATTCAGCAAGGGCATAATAACTGTGTCAATTAACAGTGTGACAGAACATGACATAATGTGTGTTTCACAAACAAAGGCAGACACACTCTCATAAAGCGCTACTATCCCCTGCTGAGTCTGTGTGCTCCCCTCTCACCAATATTATGCCTCTTATACAACTAGAGATGCAGCAAACTGTGGGGGAGGGGCGTTTAACCTGCTGCCCACATTCCCTCTCCTCAAGGTTCACAATAAATGTCACAGGCTTGAAATAGCAGTGTGAATGTGGTCATTGTATTACTGCAGGTTACAACTTTAAAACTGACATGCCTTCATTGAAACGAGTTTGTTGTAATAATTTCAACACTAAAGCTTTTAGAGCTATCACTTAATTGAAAAAAAAAAGGAAGAACTATGGAGTGACTTTGGTGAGGGATGCCTAAGTACAGAGTTTGTCTGCAGCTTGAATATTGAGACACTAAACCCTGCATTCCACACAGCCAAGCAGAGGAACACAGCAGCTTCCGTCTGTGTATGATGGGGTGGTCATTTACAGTAGGGCTGTCACTTTTCTCAAAAATCTAACTTGATCAGTTTTCAAGCATACATGGTAATAAACAAACAAAAAAAATATTGTGTCTTTGAAGGGCAAACAAACTGCCACTGATGTCTACAAAAATGGCTGAGGACCTTACCATAAAAGCATAACCTTTTCTGATGATTACCTCAGCTATGAGGATCAAATTTTTCTTGTCACTCAAAGAGGAAATTCTCTCAAATTACACCTAACAATGTGAGACTCAAGTTGGAAGAGTCTTGAAAATTCAAAAAACAAGGCAACTGGACTGTGTTGAGTTTTCAACACAGTCCAGTTGCCTTGTTTTTTGAATCTTCAAGATAACCATGACCTGGATGAATGAGAATCTACACAGAAGTTGGAGGAGTGAAAGCATCTTCCATGCTGAGCTGCCATGCGATTACATCTATGCTACAAAAATTGTAAGCTGTGTCCATTCTTAAAGATTATCATGACAAAACAAACTGTCACGTCTCATGTTTTTTTGCCTCAGAGCTTTTTATCCATAGTAATCCAAAAATTCCTCAGAAATTCCCTTAGGCTTTTGGTTGAGGGATCTATCTTCTGGGGTAACATCCAAAAATGCCACAACCCTGCATCAATCTGTTTTGTTATTGTATTACAAAAGCATGATAAAGTACAGCATAGTGGGAGCTCCTTATACAAACACAATTAAACAGGCACACACAAACAGCTCTGCGCTCCCCTGCTGGCTCAGTTGGTACTGTCCTTCCCCTGCATCACTTCTGCCTGAAGCTAGCTCAAGGAGGAAATCATTTATTCTTCTCCACACATCTGTGATAGTCATAACGGAGTTGAATCCTCACAGGATTTTAATGAAAGAGCACTGTGCAGTAACCACATATCCGTCTTTTTTTTCCTCCACTCTCTCTCAGATTGCAAGCTACGTAAATCAACCAATGGTGGACGTCTCCATCCTGCAGCGCTCTCTAGCCATCCTGGAGAGCATGGTGCTTAACAGCCACAGCCTGTACCACCGTGTGGCTCAGGAGATCACCGTGGGACAGCTCATCGGGCACCTGCAAGTGTGAGCACACACACATGCACAGGGGCTTCACGCACTCTGAAACTGGGGGCATTGGAGTGAATGTTATGATGTGGGGTAACTGTAGGAAAAGATTGTAGGTTTGAGTGGGTGAAAGCAGGATGCTTTTAAGTTTGTTCTTAAAAACTTCCTTAAAAGAAACAAAACCAACGCTATTTAGTCTTTTATCCCTGTTCTACTTCCTTTGTGCCTTATAGCTCACATTGTAGAGTCTCCAGTATTACTTTAAACCAGTCCCTGTGATTGGTATTTATCTGAGTGCATGCTGTAGACTAGGGATGCACTGATCATGTTTTTGCAACTGGAATGGAAACTGTTCATCATGCGTGTAAGAATGTCAATCAACTGCTGATATCTTTCATTTAAGTGTTTTTTTTTATAGCAGCTGGTTTAGCTGTTCTTAGTTTTATAGTGGGCTTGGAACTCATACGGGTGTGTATGTGACCACGGAAGTCATACTTATTCAACAACATGCTGTCCTTACAGAACAAAAGCTAGATTTTTCCATAATTGCCTTGTCCTCAAGTTTTTTTCTTTGCTGATTTGCTCATCAGCTACATGCAGACTGGCCTCTCTGTGTCAATGTGCACAAGTTCAAGTATGCTTGGGCGCAGAACAATGTTACTAATATGGAAGCAGGCCAGAAAGGGAGGGATGAGGAAAGCAACCATGCTTAGGCACTGTACAAAGCGTGTGTTGAGTAGGGATGCAACAATTCTCAGTTAAGGTATTCACAAGCTTAGTACTCACATGTGAATAACAGTATTTTTGTTTCGGCATATTACTAGCTGCCATGCATTATGTTTCTCATCATATTGACTCTACTGTGTAACTGAATCAACATGCTTGAACAAGAAAGAAGATCCAGGGTTAGGGTTAGGGCACACATTGAATCGGTTGCCAGCTGATCGCAGGGCCACATTGAATGACAGACAACCTTTAATGCTCACATTGACCTAAGGGTAATTTGGAGTTACCAACAACCTAAAGAACACGTTTTTGGTCTGTGGGAGGAAGCTGGAATGCCTGGAGAACCCACGCATGCATGGGGAGAACATGCAAACTCAACATAAAGGCTCTGACTGACACGAGGATCAAACCAGCAACCTTTTTGCTGTGAGGCACAAACACGACCTGCTGCGACACTGAGCCGTCCATAACTTAATAAATTATTGCGAAATACATAAACAGATAAAATAGGACAAAATAAAAAAAACAAATAAAAGTAGTTAATAAGTAAGCAAATAAAGATTACATCATGTGAAAGCAAGTCTATATAAATTAGTTTTAAGAAGTGACTTAAAAAATGTTAATTATTCTGCATTTTAAAATATCAATGTCACGTTAAAGTCTGTGTTAAAATTGTCAATATTAAGAGCTAACTCCACAAGTAGACGTATGATAATAAGAGGGAAAATTAAGACATTAAGTTTTTGTCTTAAAACTTGTAAAATGACAAAAATGTTTTTTTCCCTATCAGATTTAAATAAATATAACAGCTTTTCCAGGGTTAGGAGGAACATTTTCTAGTGGAATTGTAAATTTTGATATATATGTCGGTGTATTTATCTCATGTCATAAAATACATCAAGAATGTTTTGATATCTAAAAAATGACAAAAAAATGAGAACTGACCAGTTGGCCAAGTGTATAGTTTTATCCCTAGTGCCTTGTGTGAAAAATCTCGTACACTAAAGCAGTTTGTATTTGGTTTTGGATACTCTGGTAACAGTTGTCAGTAAAATCTAGTTGTTGGTTTTGGTTCTTTAATGGCTCTTATGAATTTGTCGGCATCCTTTTAAAAACGTTATTATAAAACCACTCAATAGAAGTCCAGTGTGAAAGGTCTGTGTTGGTCCCAAGTATTTATTGTGATTGTGACTGTTGTTAAAGTAAGATGGTTTATTGTTGTGTTTGACCACTTTAGGATACTTGTGGAGCATGATGCTTCTAACTGGATTTTTTGTGGCTTGATGTTATTCTTTAGGTCAAACCAGGAGATCCAAACCTACGCTATCGCACTCATCAATGCTCTTTTCCTGAAGGCACCAGAGGACAGGCGGCAGGTTTGTGCCTAGCACCCACATCAGAGCCTGCTCTTATAGAAACAAACATCACATGTAGATAGACCTATAATACTTATCATGCTCCATCCTCACTTTATGCCCTAAAAAAGCAACCTGTACATAAAACACAGACATTTACTCATTATAGCAGTGTGTTTCCTAGTGTTGGAGCTCTGCACACATTGCTGCTGCTTTAGGTTAGATACGAAAGCTAATCTCATGAAGAAATGCCTGTCTGCCAGCTGTCCTGTTACGCCTTCCATGTGACAGTTATCGTTGTATTGACTCACTCAAAATAGTGCTTGCTCTCCTTTGAAGTTTGCACATTTGTTATGCTGCAGACGTTTCAAAATAGCTCAAAGATCCAGAGCAGCTGTAACTGAAGGATGACTTGATAATTGAAGATCAATTTGAGGATGCATATTCCTTTTAAATTCAGAGATTGACAGGATCCCATACAGCTGCACAGTCAATCAAATGTTTTTGCAGTGGGCTCATGGAAGAGGAGATTTGAAATAAAGATGATTGAGTGAAAACTGTCAAGGATGACAGCTTAGATAGAATAAATCAAATGTGGCATAAAAATGATTCCAACATATCCAAGTAAAGTGAAGTATGAGATTCAATTGGACAGAAACATCCCAGTCAGATACACTCTGATTCTGAACGTCTCTGCAGCTCAAATGTGTGAAAACTAAAGGAAGTGAGAGTGTCTTTGGATGTTTGTCCGGTCCATTACTCATCACTGTCATCATGTCTTACTTGTCTTTGCTGTGTGCTCTTCCAGCAGTGAGAAATTCTATCAGCTAACACACATCAGGAGTACACCACAGTCCTTTCTCTAATTCTGTCTCTATTATATTGCACTATTATAATGAGAGTTCTCGGCGCTGAACTTTGACCTCTTGGTTAACACTACAGTAGAGTGGTGCAGGAATGAGTCCAACGAGACTGAAGTGAGTTAGCATTTAGCTCTTCCTGGTTTTCAAGCCTGAAATGGCACTAAATGGCATGTGGAATACAGGTTTCGGATAAATGAAATAAGGTTCGTGGTAAACACATGCACAGAAGATTTTAATGTTTAATGAGCAATGATAAAATGCATCTGATGTTGCCTGCTTTTGAGTCTTTAACTGTTACTGTGTGATTAAAACGACGGTTGCTAACCAGTTGCTAACATGTATGACAAAAAATGGCCGGGAACGCAATGGCAAGCATTTCTGATCGTTTTTTGATAATCAGTAATTCAGACATTCTTACCACAGCTATGAGGACCAACTTGATAAGGTTGTTAGATTAAGAGGAAATTCTCAAGGAAGAGGGTACAGCATGACATCATATATTGGAAATATTGTTGTTGCTTGTAAGTCGAAGCGCCATGTTGTAGTTTTAAAATAGCTAAAAAATAGCTTTTCCCTCTCACCGATTACATTAAAGCTTAAAACATTGTGAAAAGTAGGTACGTTTGTCAATATTATCAAAAAGAGGAGAACATGTAAGTTTCACATTTTTTGTGCTCCATGGAGCTTATTATCAGCAGTGATGCAAAACACGGTGGAAAATCCCATAGGCTTTCAGCGGACTTGCAGTCCAGAGAACCAACTTCCGCGTTGGCCTACAAAAATACATCCTCCCTGCACCACTCTAGAGACCATTTGTCAAGTCCCTCCTCCCTTGCTTACTTTTACTCAAAGTCTCTTGTCCTCAGGCTTCTTTGCATTTGAAACAATCAAAAATACTCCATTACTCCACAAACTTTGGTGTGATTTATTTAGTCTATATGCATGCTTCCTCGAAAGAATAAAAACAAAGATAAAGTAGGATGTACAAAGATCACTCAAACTTTAAAAAAATGTTACAAAATTGTCTAAAATATTACCAATGTCTGATCCTAGTGATGTTGGCTCATGTTAACTGTCCTCAAGCAGAATGTCAACAATGTACTAAATATGCAAAGAAAGGTACTTCAACCAGAGGTTTTGTACATAGTAATCTGCCCGACTTGCAGCATTAACGTTTAGCTGTACAGTATTATATTGGATTTTGTCACCCCATAAATGATGTTTCACCTTCAAGATTATGTAAGAATTAGTTGTGATTGTCAGTGGTTTGAGTTGCCAGTGAGGTCATCAACAGGGTCAAACCACAGGAGGCATTTCCATAATTAACGTTTGGTTTGGAAGATGGGATGACAAAAATACTCCTTGGTTTGATGAGAATATTTTTGGTTACTCTTAAAGATACCCCAAGCACATGTCTTTACCATGCAGAGGTGACAAAATTAAGGTCACTGTTTCGCTGAGAAGAGCTGAAAAGACTTGTTACAGGCAAAAGTTCGTCTAATTAGAAATAGCCAAGCAACGGTTGCCTGCAGATGGACAATATCATTTTTTCTGATATCTCATTATTTCTAAACTCATTTTAGCCAGCAATGATGTATATTCATTGATTTTGAAAGATAGATAAAACTAGAGACATATTTGATTCTACCATTATCCGAGAATGCGTTATGTTTGAAATGTCAACATCAATTAATACAGACAATTATTTATGCTTAGATTACATAGATTTTGTCCAGTAATTTTTTCAGTTTTTGTAACATAACTTTTGACCTACCTTTTGTGGGCCAGAAACACCTCAACAACCTGCCGACAGACTGAGCTCTGCAGAGCACTAAATAAAATGTACTTTTTCTTTAATTTAGCTAAAACGTTTAAATCATAAACATTTTCTCTAGTAAACAAGTTCCCAGGTGGTTCCTTGAGACAGTCTGCTTCTGAAGTGAAAACAAAAAAGCAGAAACAGGAGCTGTAGCTCAGACCTAAGCCTCAGTTCTTGGTTCTTGGTTCTTTGTTCATGGTGTCTGAGTGGTGTTAAGAATTATTACAGGTTAATTCATCAGTTTAGCCCTGTTGCATTGGGTTCGTTATTCAACTTACTTGACAATAAGAATTACTCTGTAATGATAAGTTATTTCTCACTAAGACTGTTCATATATGCTTATTTATCAAGGAAAACAAATTTGTCTCTAATTCTTCATCTATGCTGCTTCATAAAATGGCAACATGCAACATCATTCACAGACAATATAAAACATTTAATTGAATTAAAAATCTAAATGCAAAACACTGTTAGCCCTCAACATTTGTTTTACCAAATTTAAATTGCTGATAAAACTCAAATACAAACAGACTAAAAGTGCAGGGTTAACAGTTCAGTGCTCTATTAGTTAATGCAATTGGGTTGTTATAATTAAAAATATAAAAAGAAAGGCAACTTAACATGAGCATGCATTTAAATCCATGCTGCTGTTGACCACTGGAGGGCAAACTGAATCAGTCCTTCTGAGATAAATACAGCAGAGAGTCATGGAGTACGGACTGAATTAAATGTTGGGTTTATGATGAACAAAGAGAAACAAAGAAAAGAAAATTAACAAAGACATGAGCAAACAAAAATTAAACTAATTTTAACCCCTGTTTCTCGTTAAAAATTGTACAGGAGAGTGCGGATGGTCCTTTCGAATTTAAAAATACGGCTTTCTCCTCTGTGACTTATTCCAATGAAATCATGCTCTGGGACTGCTCAATTGTGGTTTAACCACAGAGCCTTTGCCTTGTTACAGGTTTGTCCACATTTGGCTGTACAATTTAAATTTTGAATAAATTCATAGACCAAAAATGAAATAGTCAACATTATAACCTTTTTTGATGAAGTTTCTTTTTTTCAGTCAAATGTCCATTCCAGTATATTCATTTTAAGTTATACCCAAATCAAGGCCATGAACCACAAAGTGTTAAGAATATCTTGATAATGTAAATATTTTACAAACTGATTCTGTTCAAGAAAGAGCAGGGAGCCAGATTATACTTAATACTAGTCTGTAAAACAGACAATTTATTCTTTCTTTTCACTGCGATTTCTTTACACAGAGATTATTTGAGCTGTTTTGAGAGCTTTGGTTATTTGGTTGATAAAACAATATTATTTACATTAAATAAATTTCTTTGAGTGACGTACAGGACCAAAAAAGCAAATAGAAAAATAAAAAACAAATAGAAATGTTGAACAGGGCCCCTGAAAATTTCAGTGTTGACACACAAGCTTTTCACAAGCTTTGTGGGCTTTTCTATTTAATTTCATGGGCTGATAACTATTTCAGAAACAACTTTTTCTGTTTCTTAAAAGAAAAGTACTGCTGTCACTGAAAAGAAAAAATATAAACAATTTTTCAGATTAAAGCAAGTTCATGCACTGTGATTTAGCTATAAAAGGCTTATTAATGTGTATTGTATACTTTAACTATTTTTACTAAAATTAAAATCTGAAGTGTTTAAAAAAAATTAAGGAAATTTATATTCAGAGAAAAACTTACTTACAAGAGGTTATCATTTTTGGAGTCTGGAGTTTTTATGTAAATGTTTCTAAACTTTTTTTAAATACATAATTATTTATCAAATTATTAATCTGGGGCTCTGCATTCCAACTGTTGTAAAAGCTAATGCTGCTTTTACTGACACAAAAAAAACAAACAAACAAACAAAAAAAACAATCTGATATAGTCCCCAACACTTTGGCCTCAAAGTTTTCATCAGTGGTTCATGTTGCCATCAGACTTGGGGTGGGGGTCACTGGGATGGTCTATGGTACTGTGATGGTGGCTGTGGCCTCTTTGATGTGCAGAGAGGACAGTAGAGAATGACACTTCAAATGAATAAATGCTGATCAAAAATGTTTTAAATCATAAGAATTGGGAGCACAAACACCTACAGGATACAAAGCTTGTGTGTTTCTGTTAGAGGAGCCCAACCCAGATCCGGAGATAGCACCAAACAACTTAGTAAGTCACATCTTCATAACTGCTCTGAGGAAATTCAGAATCTAAGTATTGTGTAAAAACATGGGTCGTGTTATCACCAATGAAAACAGATTGTGAAAAAAAAGATAATACTACTACTACTACTACTACTACTACTACTAATAATAATAATAATAACAATAATATAATAATAATAATAATAATATATCGTGTTTTACCTCACATTCAAGCCTATGATGTACTGACAGGTAGGATGCATACTGGCTTAAACACACAGAGGTGATCGACTGTCAGCCCTCTAAATATGACTGGTTGGTCTCTTTTCCTGAACGATGCTCTCTCTCGTTGGAAAATTGAATAGCTTAATTTGCCATTCACCAGAATACAGGCATCTTCATTAGGGCCGTGTATCTTCACTGGTCTCATGTTTCAATTCAGTTATGATTATTTAGTCAATGATTTAACTAGATTTAGTGTCACTTCAATATCACAGTGCATCAAGATTCAACACAATGGGTAGCATCCTTGATTTTCTGTATTACTGCATTTGGTTCCTTTTTTATCAGTAAATAGCTGTCAGATGAATATGAATGTCCTTTTTACAATTAATGAAGTGCTTTTGAAATCAGCTTCAACAAAAAATGTCCTTCAAAATTAAAAAAAATACAGTAAATACCTTTCATCACCCTAGCCTACCTATACTTGAATTTTTTCCTCCTCAAAAACAAATCTGATTCTGTTAGCTAGAAGCAGCCTCTGGCAACTATCAAAGAAAGGACACCTCCCAAATGTGGAAATGTAAAAACAATCACAAAGTTGACCTAAGCAAAGGGTAAAAACCCTTTTATAATTGTAATAGCAGCATCAAATACTTTTATAGCATCACACTGTAAAATAGTTTTTATGGTGCAGTGTGTCCTTCATTAATGAAAATACCTTAATACTGATATTGTTCTTATGTTAATCTGTGAATATGAGATACAAGCAACGTTATACACATTAACATTAACATGAATACAATGTCTTTCATAGTTGCGGAAATATCTATATCCGCATCATGATGCATCCAAGAGATTATTTTTAATACCCTGGAAGTTCTTCGTCAATCAATCAATCAAGCCATCAATCAAGCCATCAATCAATCAATCAATCAATCAATCAAAAAACTGTATTCGTATAGAACTTTTCATACAAAATTATGTAGCACAAAGTGCTTTACAGTCAAAAACACAAACAGATACTTTTCAGAGGATACAAAGTTAAAATATGAAGACCCATCTACCCTCCCAACCCACATTCCAAACACACACACACACACACACAAGAAATCCAAGAGGGGGCTTATCAAACAGGCACAGAAATCTTACAAATATCTAAAAATAAATTGTAACGGTATTTAAAATGCAATTAATCACTCAAGGCTACCGTGCTCTGTATTATTTAATTATTTTTTTTACAGTAATTTCCTTTACAAATGCATGTAATGTACAATAGGAGCTCTATGGACAACAGTCTTTTTTATGAGTAAAAAACAGTTTAAAGTTCACTCTCTCCTCTCTGAGTTTGCTTGTGAAAGACCTCACTAAAGGGGTAAAACAGGGTGATCAGTTTTTTTATTGTCCATTGAAGCTGTTTGTCATGTTGCCCTATTTTTATTTCACATTTTGCTGTTTCATGTTTTTGTTCTTTTGCATGCTGTGCCATGATGTATCTCTGTATCTCATTGTGCTTGTGTGCACTTTTTGTTTCATCACTGTTGCACCCACGTCCCTCCTCCCTCCCTTGCACCTGTAGGAGGAGTATACTAACCCGCTGGAGCAACACCTCACTGTGAGTACACTTCCCCTCAACAACAGCCCATATCGTCCTCTCCACCCTCTAGCTCTTCTGCTGCCTTGTGCTCTTGCTCTTTTTGTGTCAAAGATGCAGTGTACTCCATGCAAATCAAGTTTCACTGCAGCAGCAGGCAGACAGAAGTTAGCTCATGACGCTATACAGATATAAAGAACTGTAGCTTGTTCATGTAGAGGTACTTCATTGTACTTCCTTGTGTTGTATCCTCCCTTATTTGATATGCACATTAAACTGATGTAACTCTTCATCTCCCCTCAGGAGATGGCAAGCACTTTGGCTCAGAAACACCTGCGATCCATCATCCTCAATGTGAGTACAGAGTCTGATTCCCTAAAGAACAGTCTTTTTGCTGCAATGAGCTACACATCAGATGTAACACTCTACTTGGTATCAGGCCCAAAAATTTGTTAAGCGATCAGGTGTGGAAGGAGGAAAGAAATAGTTCTTTATTTTGTTTAGGACTTATTTTTAGACTCTTTTTTGGGAGGGAAAGCTGATACAGTTGGAAATCAGGGTGAGAGGGAGAGTGGGGAGTGACATGCTCAGAATGGGCCACAGGTCAGGTATGAACGTGGGTCTGTACATGATGTCAGAGGACTTACCACTAAGCTGTCAGTGGCTCTGACAGCTTAGTGGCACATCACGTAGCACTCACACAACGCAAATGATATGGACTTTAGGGGGGAATTGAGCTTTGGTGCAGCATGGAATGGCTACTGTGGTTGCGCCTTAAATCCAAAAAGTAATGGACCTCTGAGCAGAATCTTAAATGGCTCTAGTTTTAATAGAACCTTGTCAATTCCTATCCCTACATTGGAAACTGAGCTGAAAACAGCCATGTGATTCACAACAGTTTTATTCTTCTGTACCTAATGCATTATTAACCTGTCTAAGCCTGTGTGCATAAATTTCAAATAAGACTATCCATTATAGGTTTACATGGGAAGATGTTGTGCCTTCTGGTATGGTATGTTCTGCCATCTGCTTGTTGTCAATTCAGGAGCCTTTTCAGTAAACATGCACTTAGTTAAAAATATGAGCATTAGATAAACTCAGTGTTATGTTTGAGTTCATCTTTTCTGGCTCTTTTTTGTCTGAGAGACACTGATGTGTTCATGCACTTGGGGGTTAAAGTAGTGGTTTGTGGGAGGAAGCTGCAAGTATTTACAGTTCTGATAACGAGAGAGTCCTTTTTGTGAGAGTTTGTGGTATCACAGAGGATCTGACATAACACAAAGTGTCTTGCATTAAGTATTTGAAACTTTTTTTTTCATATTAACTACCTCTAGTTAGCAATCCTCATTAAAACTTTCTCATGTAGAGGGTGGATGGTTTTTGGTGGTTCAAAGACTCCTTGCTGAAACCAGATGTTGCTCAGATTTGCTCCCATGTAGAAAAGTGATGCAGAACCAGTAAATGTAATATGGCAGGAGGTTTGTGAAGTGGAACAAAATCTGCCCTGAAAATGATTTATTTTGGCACTGTCTCTCTCTGACTGAACTGGTTGCGAATGTCAGTAAGGCAGAATCTACCGTCCTACTTCAGGAGTAGAGATATTGTGAAGCTCCAGGACTGTCAGACCTGGCACTGAGCTGAGACAATGACACCTGTTTACCTGCTTATACAGTAAGAGGCAGCAAGGTTTTCTTCCCCGCTAAGTTCAGCAACATTATATATTTATATATTTTCAGTTTCAAAAGATGTTATTGTCAGCTGTCTGTCTTTAGTGTTTACTAATTTTACCAAAATTGTAGCCCCAATAAAAGACTCCATTCTCACACTGTACTCTTCTTTCAGCATGTTATCAGAGGAAACCGACCAATCAAGGCAGAAATGGCACATCAGCTTTACGTGCTGCAGGTTTTGACTTTTAACCTTTTGGAAGAACGAATGATGACCAAAATGGATCCTAATGATCAGGTAAACAATGAAGATTTTAAATGATCTTTTAATGTAATGACATGATGACAGTTGATATTTACAAATATTCTCCCATAAAATGACATACATCATATGCTTTTAAACTGCAATAGTTTACACAGCATGTATACAGTTTTTAAATACACCTCATGATGTATGACCAAGAAATTATGGATTAAAATAAGAGAAAAAATGTTTATATCTAAATATATTTACATTGTCGATTTACCTTCGACCCCTAATGAGGTCTTTTTTGTGGTTAATTTTGTAATTTGCACTGGCTTTAGCAAAAGTTAATTCACTTCCTTTCTAAATAAACCTGCTTTTATTTTGAAGGAGAATGTAAGGAGCTGCTGGTAGTTAGAAACATTAGTTTAACTGTGGAGAAAACAGATCAAATAGTGAAAGACAACAGTGAAGGGCAGCAGAAAAGGGGAACTGACTGACTTCACATGGCACAGATTAGTTTTGTCACGTCCACTGACCTGAAATGTGTGTGAGGTGAGGGGGTCTCTCTGCTTGGTCAGTTAATGATACGTGAGACACACAAAGAATAGATAGAGAAACTTTGGTCTTGTGGAGAGAAACATCTTGGCTTTGAAGTTGATCCTGTTGATCCTTCTGTTTAACCATTTCTGCGTACCATTCATGATATTACTGCAGTGTCCAGTCAAATTAACTCTCATTTATGCTTATAACATTTTTGTTTCCCATGGTTCAGACTCAGAGAGATATCATTTTTGAGCTGCGTAGGATCGCCTTTGATGGAGAAAACGACCCCACTGGCACAGAAAAGAGGAAGGCCATGTACACCAAGGACTATAAGATGCTGGGGTTCACTGTGAGTCTCATCTCTTCATCTTACTTTTCTCTGGCATATTTTAAATACCAGATAAACAAACTCTTTGAGACTTCCTCATTTTCCTCTAATGCAGAACCATGTGAATCCAGCCATGGACTTCACCCAGACTCCTCCAGGCATGTTGGCTTTGGACAACATGCTGTACCTTGCCAAGGTTCACCAGGACACATACATCAGGGTTGGTTTTGTCATCAGGCATGATAAAAGTTTGTCTCACAGGAGGAAAAGTCTACAGATCCTAACATGTGCTTTTGTTTATCACAGATTGTTCTGGAGAATAGCAGCCGTGAGGATAAGCATGAATGTCCGTTTGGAAGGTGTGCCATTGAACTCACTCGAATGTTGTGTGAGATACTGCAGGTTGGAGAGCTGCGTAAGTAGTTATAAGATTAAAGGGGTCAATCTGTTTATTGTTTCACCTATGTTACTGAAACATAGGATAGTGTTAAGATGCGCTCCACAGAGTGGTCTGGCGTGGTTCAGCACAGTTTAGAGCAGTAAACCTTGATCTTGTTTGGGCTTCCACTGCCAGTTGCACCTTCACAAGGATGTGAGCAGGAAGAAGGGGTTGTGCATGTTACGTAATTGCATGATATCACAGCAGCACGGCTCAGTGCAGCATTCTGAAGTACAGCGTGACACTGTAAACAAAGAGCAACAATGGAGGACTACCAGCACTCCAGTTCTCTATGGGGCATCATTTTGTGTGGACACAACTTTTGTTACCAATCAACAGACTGCAGCACTTTTAATTCCACCCTTTAGGGTTAGTTTGGTACACAGGAAACAGGCGCAAAAAGGAACTCAAAGTACCCCTTCAGAGAAGTGCCAAAAAGTGTGACAGCACACCTCAGTTATTTGGGTTCCCCTTCCCCTTATTGACAGTTGAAACTCTTGTAATTGCGTACCATACTGAGCCAAACTGAACCAGACTTCCTGATGGAAAATGCTCTAATGCCAGAGGAAGGAGAGAGTAAAGTACGTGTTTGTAGTGCTTATTTTATATCTTTCCCTCTTAAATTGATTTTTTCCCCTTTTTTGCAGCTAATGAAGGCTGCAACGACTACCACCCCATGTTTTTCACTCATGACCGAGCGTGGGAGGAGTTCTTCTGTGTCTGCATTCAGCTGCTTAATAAAACCTGGAAAGAGATGAGAGCCACTGCTGAAGATTTCAATAAGGTCTGATATTAAAACACTCTCAAAGGTTTTTTTCTGACTTATATCCATAAAAATGAGTTTACTGCCAGCCAGACCTCACAAATAAAAATGTATATTATAATAATGAACTTGAAAATCTTAAGAAAATATCATGGTATGCTTCAGACTCCTCTCTGCGTTTACAATCAGCAGTTTAACCAAATACGTCAAACTTGGGATAGTGTGTCAATAATTGCTGAAAGACATTCAAACAGTCAAGCTTCCAATGTAAGCTTTCTAATGTTGACTAACAGACTGAAGAGAGCAGGAATTACCAGATTAGGAGCATATAAATGACACCATCAACAGGCAAGGAAACTGCTTGCATGTGTGGAATAATAAAAAAAGGTACATCTCTCTTATTAGTCAAAATAATATTCAGATCATACAGAATTTCTCCCTCACTTGCTTGAGTGAAATTGGGGAAAACTCTGGTTTCTTCTTCACAAAAAGTAGCCCAAATATTCCAAATATCATGGTTTCTGTTAGTTTTTTTCAAGTCCATTTACCATTCACATCCCAATGACTTGTTGCTACATAGCCAGCTATTAAAAAAATGCTCTAAATAGCTTTAAATATAAAGGCGAAGTAGGTCTAGGCAATGGGTCCACTGTGCCAGAAAATTGTTAGCCAGGTTAAAAAATATATGCTGGCAAGACTGTTTTGACTTAATATTGAACCAAATAATAAATAAAGTGGAAAAATGTAAGTGAAATATATCTGAATGGGTTTATTCTATCATCAGTGTTGTTTGCTTATCGCTCAATAATATAAAAAAAAAAATCAGCTCTCCCTGTAAATGTTAAGAAGTCAGTCTTTGAACTTTGGTCTGACTGGAGCTCATTGAGCAACTAATTGACCAATCAACTGAAAGGTGTCAGCCCCACTTTCATTAAGCTCAACAGACAGAAAATGTCCACAGTTGTTGACTCTATGTACCAAATACTTACCATGTATTCTGAAACTATGCTTGTATCAGTGAAAGTTAGAGAAGGCTTAATTTTCAGTCTTTTGGTTCATGTTTAGTGAGCAGCCTGCTGAAGTAGACAGCTTCATTTGTTGGCAAATAATATATGATCGTTAAATTCTTAATGCTGCCTATCAACATTTCTTTGTTCTGATGCTCACATTAAACTTAATACCCTTACAGACATTTATATAAATGCCCTTTACTCATTCTGTCAGCTGAATGAGTATCTCCAGGGAAGATAATTGCTGAAGTATGATGACAGTATTCAACTAAAAATGGAAGTAGATAGATATTAAAACATGACAAGTGACAATGTTGTCCCTGCCAAATGACAAGAATACCATGCCGCCTCATAAAGCCTGAAGTGAATTTGAAATTATTTTATTTTATAGAGATGAAACAGTTAACGAAGTGTCAGGACAGAGCATAACACTGGTGTGCTACACACACAGTAAACAGCTGCTGCTTATTTCTGTTTGAGCTTTTAAGTGTACAGTGCAAAAAATGTTCTACATTTAGTAACATAATACAGCAAAGCACTCTGAACCAAGTTTAAAGACCTGTTAACATTATGCTTGCCAGGTAGCTTTTCTAACTTATTGCCTACTTTTGTGTTTTCCAAACAAAACCAGGTGATGCAGGTGGTAAGAGAGCAGATCACCCGAGCTCTGGCCATGAAGCCGTCGTCCTTAGACCAGCTGAAGAACAAACTGCGAGGCCTCAACTATTCTGAGATCTTGCGTCTCCGGCAGTCAGAGAGAATGAGCCAGGACGACTTTCAGTCTCCGCCGATCATGTCAGTTTTGCTACACTCCACCTCTTTAGCCTGACTTATACTGCTTTATTTTATCTATGCTGTGGCCTATTCTTTATCCCTTCAAAAATGTAACTGCACATCGTTTAAACCGAGTCGCAACCTCAGCTGTTGAAAAATGAAGCCAATACAGAAGAGCCAAAAGCTGCAGTTCCTCAAGTGCCCTCTAAACGCTGGTTGCAGAAGCACTGGAGCTTACATAACACTGCATGTAAAAAATGTGCACTACCGCAAAAATAAACATATTTACAGCTTTGTTCACAAAATTAATTTAGTCTGTGAAGTCAAATAGCGATCTGGAGGTTAGAGACCCCAATGAAACAATTTTTTTCGAGAACAATCAAAAAAAGAAATACATGAATACAATACAAGAAGTACATGAATTTTATGAAAATGCTACAGTTACTGGACGTTCATTTTACTTCTGCATTAAAAACTTCTGACTAACTGTGACGTGGCAAGAGCTGAAGAATTAATTGTTCTTCAGTTCTGAAACAGCGGTATCATCAACCCAAACGCATCCAAAGTACATTGAAATGCCCACACACTTGTAGACTGCATTAGGGCAGTGAAGTAAGGAGAAGGATTCTTCAGTATTATGGGATGAAATAATATGTGTTTCTATGTAATAAACATTCCTGAAGTTATGCTCCTACAAAGACTGTTTAAGTGGTGTTTTAAGTGCTTTGAATAGTCTCTAATCTTTAAAACTTCCAGGTTAGATTATATTAATTTGATTTGTTTTTATGGGTTGTAAATATTTGTCATTTTGTTAAAACATAAAACTGAAAAGCATGTGCTGCAGCTCCGCACAGCGCTCAATGATAACTGACACTCATTTTGCCCTCCACGCTGATCAAGTGAATGAAAGCTTTTGATATTCATATATTGTAGGCTTAATTTCAGTCATCACAATTTTCTGTAGACAAACAAGCAGAGAAAGTGGCAGCAACGTAAAAGACATAGCACTGCCAATAAGCCTGTGGGAGAAGGATTGTGAGGTAAAGCATACACAACAAGGCAAGAGTTCAAATACTAAAACTGGAATATAAAGCTTTGATGCAGAAGTTTAACCAAGGCTTAATAATGTTGTAATCTGTTCATATTTACTTAAAGTCTCTCAACAGTTTTAACAACTTAAATAAGTCTTCACTCCCTTTTTAGCAACAGATAACCCTTTGTCAGTTTTTTAAATTTATTCCGTCATTACGACACACATCCGTGTAATATGAAGTATTCCATCGTTCACATTTGTATGCATGTGCGGTTGCTGCTTCACGCTTTGTTTGTGCTGCAGTGAGCTGCGGGAAAGAATTCAGCCTGAGATCTTAGAGCTCATCAAGCAGCAGCGACTGAACCGGCTGTGTGAGGGGAGCTGTTTCCGTAAACTGGGGAACCGCCGAAGACAGGGTAGATACAGTATCAATACAATCAATTTGTTTCCTTTTTACATCTGAAGAAAAGCTGGTGGTGTTGATTATCAGCAAAATACTGAGTTCCCTGCCTCTTCCTTTTGCAGAGAAGTTTTGGTTCTGCAGACTCTCACTGAATCACAAAGTGCTGCACTACGGGGACCTTGATGAGTCACCTCAGGGTGAAGTGCCTTTTGAGCTACTCAGTGACAAGAGTAAGAAAAACTCACAAACTTTATCTAAGGGTCTTCATCTTTCAAATAATTGCTTTTTTTTATTGTCAGTCAAGTATCATGTATTTTAGGGTAGAGCACACTGCATCTATCAGCAGGCTGACCATAAATATATTAAAGTATGAAGTTCTGTGTTTATATTTCCCCTAGTCCCTGTCTCTGACATCAAGTCTGTAGTGACAGGGAAGGACTGTCCTCATATGAAAGAAAAAAGTGCTCTCAAACAAAACAAGGTAATATGATTTCATTTGTTTTTTATTGCCAATTTAGTTGCATGGCTTTACTTCTTTTTTCGCAGCCACTGAGCGTAGGAGCAGTCAGTTATTTGTCCCCTTTTGTGTCTCTTAGGAGGTGTTGGAGTTAGCTTTTTCTGTCCTCTATGACCCAGACGAGACGCTTAATTTTGTTGCGCCCAACAAGTATGAGGTAAGCTTTGCAAAGGTGAGACCTACTCTGAAATAATGTTTTTATACCGTGTCAAACATTGTCAGTTGGAAAAGCATGGCTTGTATAGAAAGGCCAGCAAGAATTATCAACCAACTCTGCTGCTGAACTTGGCTCAGAGTTATTTCTTGGTACCTTTTAGTTGTTATTTTAACTTTCCATGCCACAACTGTAATTATTCAGTCCCTATGAACACTGCATTTCTGCTAAAATACTATGCTAATTATCAGACAGAATCACAATGTTAGCATCTTTTTTTACATTTGGTTGTCAGATACGTGTTCCTAATCATTAGACTAGAAAAGATGACAGTAGAGGGAATATCATACTTTCTTAAAATTGTTAAAAAGTGCTCCCTAGTAATGTTAGTATTTTGTAAACCTTTTGTACAAGTGCCCATACGTTATGTGTGCTTGTACCCAGCATGGCAAAAAGTGTAGAAAAAAGAATTTAAAGATAAGGTACATCTGAATTGCAGCAACTTGTGTTTCCACTTGAAGGTGGCTTCACAAGTCATTGAATCCCTATGAAAGTCCACATTAAAATGCCTGTTGTTACTGCAGAAATGGACATGTTTACAACCTGTTTCAAGGACAAGTTAGGTATCAATAATTAATTTCTTTACTGGACTGCCCATAGGGTATTTTTTTTAAAAACTCATTCATTTGGATTTATTAACGGGATAATTTCAGTATTTCTAAATTGGGGTCATTTGAGGTTTATACCAGAAGCAAAACATGAACCACAGTAATGGTTATCAACTCTGCCCCGGTAAGGAGAGACTAGGTACCAAGACTGTACATTGCTGCTGTAGGGACAAAGGATTTCTCATTGGTTTAGAGAATTTCAGGTGAAAACAAAAAAAATCTGGGGATAACTGTAAACTGTACTAGACACACTGACATGCTTCACTTATTGACCAACAATCTCCTTTGTTATGGTATTAATTGCTCAAGGTCAGGGGTCACCAACCAGTAGTTTGTTATCTATCTTATGAGATTTTTCAAGTAGATCTTTGCAACTAGATGTACATTAGGTCTTAATCTGACAAACTAGATTGTTTCATTAAACCATGACATAACATGATCAGGTGAATCCAGCTGCTTTTCAAGGTTAGTTAGTTCTAACTGATTTCCCTTTAACCCAGTGGTTTCAGTACAAGCAAAATATACAGATTGTTTAAATTCTGGCATTTTGCTTAAATTATTCCTTTGTCCAACTCTTAAAGTAACAAATCTGTTAAGTTGTTAAACGCGAATATGACTTTGAATCCCATGATTCTGTTTCTTGCTTCCCCTTTTATCACTTTGATGGGTCGAAGATTACATCCAATGACTTAAATGTGGACTACTGAACAGCTACTGAACAGTCTCTGGTAGTGGTTTTTCAGTAAATTTGGGTGGGTAGATCCAGCTTTCATTTTTAACATCATAGGGTATCTTCAATTGACAAAGATTGGTGACCACTGCTCTAGGAAGCAGGCAACAATACTATGTAGTGTGCAGAAGAAGCACCGAATTGAAAGAGCTTGAAAACAGAGTTCTACTGTGAATACAAACCCCAATTCCAATGAAGTTGGGGATGTTGTGTAAAACAAAAATGAAAATAGAATACAATGTTTTGCTAATTCTTTTTGACCTACACTCAATTGAATACACTACAAAGAGTTCTAAGTTGATGTGTGACCACCATAAACCAGACAAAAAAATCTGCAGCATACCTTTACAGTATAATTCCCTCACACTGCTGAATGAACTTTAGCACACCGTTCTTACTCCTCACCTGTTTATGTGTTTTGGGAACAGTATTGCATCTGGACTGACGGGCTGTGTGCGCTGCTGGGTAGAGAGATGGGCAGTGACCTGACCCGTAGTGACCTAGATACTCTCATCAGCATGGAGATGAAGCTCCGCCTCCTCGACCTTGAGAACATCACAATCCCAGAAGCCCCGCCCCCTGTGCCCAAGGAGCCTAGCTCGTACAACTTCACGTACAACTACAGTTGAGAAGTGTGTGTGTGTGTGTGTGTGTATGGATGTAAGGTCGCTCTGCATGAGTGTGTTAAGTCAAGAATAAGGATTCTCAATCTTCTGATGAGTTTAGCTGCAGACATGCGCAACAGACAAAGGTTTTTCTTTATTAACTTTTTGAACCCTGGAGACCTAGTGTTTGTTTGATGCTCTGTGGTCTGTCAGATGTTTTTACGACTCCTCCAGGAATTCTAAGGTCAGGGGCCACCACAGAGCAGCCCTCCTGGAGCTGCTTTGGAGCTTCAGTGAGTGAACTCAGCAGTGCAGTCTCCAGGCAACAATGATCTGTATTCTTCACTCCTCACTATTTAAAGATACAAAGCTGCCTATTGATAAGAGATACTGTGCCTGATATTGGGAATTGTGCAAGGATGTTTAGATCTGCTAATCAGTTTTCACTCAAGCATATTTCCGACAAACTGCAGTTAAATTGCTCCACAGCAGCAGAAGAAGAGGTTAATACTTTGGTTTTTGAACTTCTGATTTCTCAAAACAGATGTGCAGTGAGATATTAAACAGAGTTCAGTAATTAATCTGACATTCTCATACTCAAGGTTGCCATATGAAATGATGTCAGAGAAGGATTATATACAGTGTTTGTACTTAAAGGATTATCCATCTAATTAGTACCTGTTAAAAGGGACAGTTCATGAATAACCCCAAAACACTATGTAGTATTTTTGTATGTTTTGGTACCTGGAGTTTCTACTGACCCAAAAAAGTTGAAAAGGACGACATATTCCATTTGTTGGTGGGTTTCTTTTGCCTGAAAACATGAAATCTGACGTTTTGTTCAAAATTTGTGTGCTGTGTGACTTTATAGTAAGCATGATGCTTTATCACCTGGTGTCTCAATTCATAGATCTCCATTCACAGCTGTCAACACAGCCCCAGCAATAGAGGGGCAGAATGGGCGGAGCTAATTTTCATTTAAAGAAACGGACAACAAAAAGGAGTGCTCTGTCAAAGGCTGTTTAGAGTTGGTTTTTACAGAGTCAAAAACTTCCTCTGTTGATTTCCTCATATTACATTTTGACCCAAACATGGCAAAGATATTTTGTTGAGACTGCAGGGACAGTAATAAAAGCTGGAAAAGGATGATGATGTCACCTTACTGATATTTCATTGATTCACTGATATTTGAAAATACCAGAAATTAAAAGTAAGAAACAAAGGCAGCCATAGTTGGAATTCCATATCTGGAAGGCAAATAATGAAAGTAATTCTCTATTTTGCACTGTTTGCTTATTAATAACATTCATCATACTGTACTAAGCCTACAGTTCAAAAATAAAATGCAGCAATGAGCAATAAACCGAGGTTTAATTTATCAGTATTTGTAGATTATATTTTTTGCGCTTTTTTCTTTAATCTGATAGCTGAAGAAACACATGAGACGTGTGCACAGGTATCAGACAGCTGAGACCAGGAGTTGAACCAGCAGCCTATGTGTTAAGGTCTACAGCCACTGTACTATATTTGGAAAACCTTCTCTGATAACGAGGAATTTTGAGAGACTCAACTCCAAAACCCAAAGATGCTTTGTGTAGTTCTATGAAATACATAAGGACATGCTCAAATATGAGCATTGGGAAGCAGTTTATTTAGGTTAACATGCTTAAAAATTGAGCAGTTGAGCAGAGGTCAGATATTATGCAAAATAATCTTAAAATGGGATTTATTAAAAATTATGTGTCCATGGCCTGTCTAAAAAAACCTTTGATTTATGAAAAAATACCTCCTCTCTAACGTTCAGATAATATGTGCTCAACAAATTTCCCCCCTAACAATGTTATTAGATAAGATAAGATAAGATAAGATAAGATATTCCTTTATTAGTCTCACAGGGGGAAATTCCAAAATATACATCAGCTGCAGGATACAAGAGAAGTACTGAAAAATAAGGTAATTACAAATCAAATACAGTAATGAAAAAATTGGAAAAAAAAAAAAAAGTATAAAAATTATTATTGGGTATACCACCACCACCAGAGTCCAAATGTGGCTTCAGTGGAAGAATCATGTCTGCACGGCCACAGTAAACAGAGTACAATCCTGCAAAGATAAAGCCACACCCACTTCCTAAGAAGATTAAGTTGATGAGGACATAGACTAAAGTTGCCTGTTCTGAGCAGGACTGAAACAGGGGTGTTTATAGGCACGCCAAATACAGTATCTGATTTTCAAGCAAAAAGCTTCAAAAATGTTCAGAGACATCTGGGACCAGTGTAAACTTGTTGAAATGAAGTAAAATATGTGACCTTTAAAAAGTTTAGCACTTTAGCACTCAGATTTTTACTACTCTACTGTCTGTTGTTAAATACCTATAACACTAAATAAAGTTATAACTACAACATTAAAGTTATAAAAACAAAGTGAACCCTGACATACTGCATGTTAGTTTTTTGTATATGTTTGCGTGTGCAGATTATGAGACTTTTGTGAGTTGTTTGTCGTAGCAAATGGCAACAAAAAATAAAGATACACAAATATAAAAAAAATGGTACTTGTTGAAATTAGGGTCAGATCTTAAACACATTACATGGCATGAATGACTGAAATTTTTCTTTAATTTCTGTTTTAATTTTTGAAATGGTTGTCCCCTCATGCCTCATCAGTCATACACTCAGTGTGCATTACTCATGTTACATTAACTTAAGTATAATTTAAAAGCACTATGTAAACATTACGTCGATGGGAACAAACCATTTGTTACATCCATAAAACTGGGTCGATAATATCAAGATGCCTTAAATGTTTACTCGTAGGTGGCTTCTCAAAAGGTGCGCAAACTAGTTGTGAGAAATATAGTGCTTAACAAATTGATTATGGCACCACCCAATGTAAGATTTTTGCCACAGCTGCCCTAAATTAACAGCATTAGTTATTATTAAAATCATTTATATGTTTCTGTAATGGTTAATACATCAGTATGTAGAAGCTCTTTAACCAAAATGATATATTTTTTAATGCTAAAATATGATTATTATTGTCATCCATTCATTTTCAATTTTTCTGTTGACATTTTTAGTTTTAAACAAGTTTTTGAATGATTTCTAATATATTTATATTTTCTTGTTTTTATGACAGGTGGTCTAACAATTTTGTTAAGGACTGTATATATCCCCATTGTTTAAAATAAGTAAAACAAGACCATGTATTAAAGCATTTATTATATATGTGTACAAACTGTTTATTAAATACAGTATAATTCAAACTGAAACTGTTTAAAAGAGATACAACACATAATTACGTATGATAACATCAGATACTAATTGACAGTTAATACACTGGTTATGACTGATTGACTTGTTTATGGACTGAGGTAGATGTCCCTCTATCTTCATCAAATTATGTGATAAAACTCCTTAGTTTAGTGTTTATATACTGCCTATAAATTCTAATTTTGGTTTGGTTATAAATGTAGCATTACAGAAATGAAAAAGTCCCGGGCTACATCAACATTTTTGTTACCAGCCATTAAAAAAAATCATACATTCCAAGATAGATTAAAGAAGGTTTCTGAATTAATATTTTTTGTACTGCATGTTTGAAAGAGCAGCTAAGTTTCCTAACATCATAAAAGTGACGCAGTTCTGCTCATTGATATATGAGCAAACAGTATTGTGTGCTTTCTACTCATGATTTGAATTGTAAAAATAATGCTTGATGTCATTTTCTAAGTCATAGTGTCATATTGTATTTTTTTCATGACAATTTTTCTTGTGAATCATGACAAAAGAACTAACCACAGCATTAATTTGTTATTAAAGAATAGAGTTATATTTTTGTAAAGGACTGTACAATCCTACCAGCTGTGAAGACAAAGGGTGTGGAGCTTCATATTCTCTTGACGTCATTCTGTATAGTACATTCAAAATGCTCAGAACTGTGCAAGGACATTGCACACTAAATATATTTTCTTCATAATTTTAGAGTCACGTTCAGATTTTCATAACACAAGCACCTCACGTTGTTTAGGGATGATGTCAGTCCTAGTGTTTATTATTCTGCTAATGACAATGATACTAATTGCTCTCTTTCTGCTCTGCTGTTGATTGCTGTTTGTGAAAAGGAACATGTTTGAGTTTTGATTTGAAGTACTGTTTTCCTGTTGATGTTGGAGGGTTTAAGGGTTCCCTGTGGAGCTTTAATTCTCCAGTAAGAGCTGTTTTGTGACAAATTATTCTTATTTAGATTTTATATGCACATGCACCAGTGGCTCCAGATAGTAACACATTACAGCAGCTTTTAACTTTACTGCACTTAATCTTGTTGTATGAGTGTCAAATGAGTTAATCTACATAGTGTTACAACACTATGGGAGCTTGATTGAAGCTCCTTTTAGCCAGTTACTGGCAGGAGTGTCATACCTCTGTTACAAGGGATAGGTACTGAAAACCTGTAATGATGTAGCAAGTCGCAACACATCCAATACTATTGGCACCAACAAAGTTTAAACATCAATAAAGCCATTTCAACGGAAAAAAATACAAAACGATACCAGACCTCTGTATTACAGCTTGCTGTCTCTGAAAAGTATGAGGTAAAAAAAGGCTAGGAAGAGGCAGAGGAGTAACATTTTCAGTGTCACAGCCCGCAGGTTGATAAGCTCTATATGTGTCCAAGTGATGCACTCTTTGTTTACTGACCTTGCCTGTTTTGCTGTGTAAAAATACACACTTTTGGACCACAATGGTACATATACTTTCGATACTATTCGAAGCATAAAGGAGAGCTTTATTACTTGCTGGGGATATAAACAGTGTTCTCTCAGCAGGCCCCGTTCCAGAGCAATATGACTCAGGATGCATCTAAGAGTAAGGGGGTGCTGCTGCATTGACTGGCAGTTTAAAATAGTGTAGGTGTTGTATCCTGACTAACCAACTAGACAGTTCAATGTGTACCATACAGAATATATTTCAATATTCGATTTAGGCAACAGCCCATAGAAAGTTTATATATACAAAAGTCAACTAGATGATCATTCTGTCACTTACATTCATTATTGGCCAAACAGATGATGGAGTAGGCTTGTGCTTCTGCCACAGAAGAAAAGTACACAAAGGCAAATTCATACAGCAAACTCTGACCAAAACCTGTTGGAGGAGGAGCATAAGTGTCTTTTCTCTTGAAGAATGCTTTCAGTGTTCTTTCTTCATTATTTAATGTAGTAATGCTGTCTATATTGATAAAAAATGCTACTAAAGAAGGTAGTATCTCTGCTAATCTTTGTATGGGCAACCATTGTTTACAGGCTTGCAGCTGCTCCTTGCTGTTGCCATCTTCCTAGCTCCTGTCCCTCTTCCTCAAAGGAAGCTGATTGGGCAGTATTTCTGCAGACTGAGCACAGTCCATCTGACTGAAAGTTTTGCAAGATGAATCTGCCTGATTACAGACATGGGGTCAAGCGGATTCAGTTGCACTGCCAGGTTAGACACAATGCATACATGCCACTGGTAATGTGCAGGGAACGGTCTAATGCACTGCTTGGCATCATACATATAAATAAACTAGAAAAGCACTCAGAGAGCGCAGACCTCCGCCAAGTGCCCTGACCGTTTTTTTGGGGAGTTATATGCACAAATGCCCGAAAATGGTCCTATCTCGCAATATTCCTTTAAAAAATTCCTGGATCCAGATGGTGATCGAATTATTTGTTCCTTATCCCATTCCACACATTTCCAGAAAATTTCATTCAAATCCGTCCATAACTTTTCAATTTATTTTGAACACAAACAGACAAACAAACAAACCAACGCCGGCAAAAACATAACCTCCTTGGCGGAGGTAAAAATGCCATGACCCACCCTTGTCATTAGAAACCCTTGATTTCTTAATGTTAAAAAGTAGTATTTTTGCATCCATGCGCTCAGGCACAGCACTGAGATCACAGTTTTGGAAGATTAACTTTGGTTGCATTAGAACAGGGATGGTCTGCGTTAGATGCTTAGAGAGTCACGTCTATATTATCCACTCAGTTGGATGGCCACAATACAAAGTGCAAGATACTCATTGTTCAACATGTACTGACTTAGTTTAACGAAACGAATTTAATTCAATTCAATTCAATTCAATTCAATTCAGATAGTTCAAGCCAATTGAAACCACCTCTGTCATACTTTGCTGTTCTATATTTTACTTGCGCATCTTTTTTTCTTTATAAAAATACATTCAGTGATTCAAATACAAATTTTTAAAGAAACACGATGACTGTTACTCTGCTAATCCTTTGCAAGAACTACGTATATCTCAAATACCAGAGATTATTATGAAACTATTTTGATTTTTAACATTTAGTCTTTTTTCCTGCCTTCATGTTTGCAATTCATTGATAAAGAAATGAACTTTTGGGCCACATTAAGTGAGAGGGAAGGCTGCATCTGGTACCCAGGCTGTATTTTGCCTATCTCTGTTTTAGAGATGAGAGTTATTTCCTCCACTCATAGTCGTTCTTAAGATGTTTCCCTGAAACAGAACACAGAGACAGACTTTTGATGAACTGAGGACTATTCATCATTAACTGACATCAAGTGAAGCCCTTTTAACTCAGTGCACATGCTGTGGATGGTGTCCCTTAACCAGACAGGCCAGATGGACCGTTAAACATATCATAAGATATAATATACTTGCCTATCCAAGCAAAATTCTTTTGACTGTGGCCACATTCACAGTGCAGTGTCAAGTGATGATATTTGTGCTCCAGTAATGTTTCATTTTCTCTGTAAATGTGGAGGCAAAATGTGGTTATTAGTTGCCCCATTCATGCTAAAATATTTACACCCCTGTGATGGTTTGCCTCGTCTCTAAACGACGCAGAGATAGAACAAAGGAATTAGGTGACCCCCCCACAGTCCATCTGTATCCATAGGTAGAATGAGAGGCATAATGTTGATGAGGGGGACAGGAGCACTGTGAGTGTGAGTCTCTACCTTTGTGTGTATGTGGAGCACACAGCTTGTCCAACTCTCTTGCACGTATATAAAGCTGCATGGCTGTGACTTGATGCAATTACACCTATTTGAGTTCTATTTCTGAGAATCCCCTATCTGTGAAGATGAAGATAAATAATAAGGCTTACTTGTTTACATTAAAAACTGTAAAGGAGAAAGAGAGAGAGCATAAATGGATAAATAGGCACGCTGCACTGGATTTTATTGAGACAGAGCACTGTGTCTGTATGTCTGAATGAGCCATTGAATGTGCAGAAATCTCTTGTAGAACCCACCATGCAGTTCTGTTGTGCTAGCTCTACTCTTAAGCAAAACTTGATTTTACCTTTTACCCCTCATTTTGCCCTCACACTCTTCTTCTATGCCATTGACATATTGGGGAGACTGAACAGTCACTGTGTTCAAGAGGCACATGATACATTTCAATGAAGTAGAGAAAGCAGACAAAGACTGCAGGCAAATATGCACTGATACACAGGTACTCAAAAATCACAGATCATTTATTTAATATGTAGTAAAGAACACTCTTCATTTTTACTTCAAAGATGTACACAATGTATTTTAGTTTCAACACTGAATGTAAACATCACTTGTTTACAAAAAGCCCCACAGGGGACCTTTAAATTCCTCAAAGGGTGATTATGTATTCTAGTAGCTGCTCTCACACAGCCACGTTTAAAATACATCACTATCACATATGAAGGATTGTCGTGTTGGATATACTAACAGTATGACTTGAAGTTTATGGTACTCCTTTACATGACTTGCTAAACTATTTATTTACACTTGCCAGTGATAGTAAAGAATGAAATGTTGTTAGCTGAGGAATAACAACATAATCTCTATTATGGTAAACATATAGATCATTGTATGTATATACAGTATTGTGTTGCCTTATTGAAGAAATGTACTCTGTTTTGTGTGAATAAATACAGAGACTGTTGAAAGTTTTCATGTACTTATTTTGTTAAATCTATTCTGCAGTAATGTATGTGTGTGACTGTAAAAAGAATTGGACTAAGCCATGTACAGTGCCATGAAAAAGTATTTACCCCCTTCCTGATTTCTTATCTTTTTGCATATTTGTCACACTTAAATGTTTCAGATCATCACACAAATTTTAACATTAGACAAAGATGACCTGAGTAAATACAAAATGCAGTTTTTAAATGATGATTTTGTTTATTAAGGGAAAAAAGCTCTTCAAACCTACATGACCCGATGTGAAAAAGTAATCCTACCCCGTTAAATCATGAGTTAACGGTGATTAACCACATTTTTTTGAAAGCTGAGTTCAATTTCACTGACCACACGCAGACCTGATTACTGCCAGACCTGTTGAATTAAGAAATCACTTAAATAGAACCTGTCTGACAAAGTATCAGCCGTTTGATTATCAAAAGAGCCTTTGAAATGTTTTTTTAATGCCATACTGTACATGTCCTTTCACATGAACTTAAGCTCAACCTACTCAGACAGAGAGGAAGTGTTGAAGTGGAATTTAATACCAATGCGTGGACGTGTAGCCATGTCAATCATGTCCCTCACTTCCTAAACCAGAAATCTTAAATAAAACCCCCCCAGAGGTTGCTGCTTGGTATTTGAGGAGAATTTGCGCATCAGCTATAAAAATCACACTTGCTGTATTGATAAGGGTATCATCAGTTGGCAACTTCCAGGGTTGAAAATGGAGGACCATGCAAAAATGCCAAAAGCTGTAGTACCCTGAGTGTCCACTAGAATCTGACTGCAGAACCCCTGACACCTACATGATTGGGTGCAAGCAAAACACAGTTTTTACCGCCTAAGTGAACGTCTTTACAGCCTGGTTCAAAGAAGACTTCAGTTTAAATGGATAGTATATGTAAGTGCTCTCACTGTGAGGGCGGTGATTTTTTTTTTTATCACACCCATTATACTTTTATTGAGGACTAGTTGAAGATTTAGGAAATGCAGTGTTGCTATTGGTCAGATGGCCTTAAGTCCCACCTAAACACAGAAGATGGAGCTTAGGTTCGGTTGAGATGGCATGCAGTATTGCAGTGCCCATTAGAGGGCGTCATCAGTGCTCCAAGGCTACTGTAATGTTTAAATGGCTGATGTCACATGGCTTCATCCAATCCTGCAGTCTATGTTGTGTCTTTTTCTTATCTGTGAAGGACATAGAAGTGTGAAAGAAGAGCTCTGTTGAATTTTGGTGCAAACTAGAAGGGAGCAATATGGTAAAATGTGGAGCTAAAGAGTAATCCAACGGGTCGATATATCCATGCCAGCAGAAGTTAAGTTTGCCTGCTTGTTACCAGATTCTTCTCTTACATATTTACAAATAACTAAATAAAAACAAAGTTTCAACTCAGCAAGCAGGACAAACAGAGCCACATGCAGTTTAACAAAAAATAGCATGTGTGCTTGTCTTGTGTAATCTCTAATAAATCATATCTTAATTTATTTGAGGTCGTGAATGGAGCTAAAATGATTTACAGAGAATATTGAAATTATGTCACATTTATCTGTGTTCATTTGCAAGCATCATTTTGACGTGCACACATGCAGTTAATCATAATTGATTCAAGCCCCAGCCCTTTACTGGAGATCTCTTGTCAAGCCCAGCCCTCCTTTGTATCTGTTTCTTGGTTAGACAAAATCTGTTGTTGCTGGCCTCTTTCCCATTTGAAACAATTTAAAGTAACACCCTCTTTGACAAACTACTAATATTTAATCAGTTGGATTATTTTCAAAATCTGGCCTCAGTGAAAGCATAAAGACAAAACCACTGTACGGTGTATGAGGAAAAATCTAAATATTTTATGAATTATTAAAAATAATACTGTTGAATGACCTTAGTCATGTCATCTAACATCTGCTTTTAACATAAAAAAAATGCTTTTACCTTTTTCAGACTAAATTTCTCTATGAAAATATTTCCCTTGAGTAGGTACGTTTTCTATGTGATTTTCCGTGTTGAAGTAACAAAATCAAAATGCTCTCCGCCGACACAAAGATAGTCTTACTGAGGTAACCTGGCACCTGGGGACTCTCTGATTCTGATTGGAGAGCAAAGAAAGGGTCCACTGTTTACCATAGTTACCTGACGGCCCGGCATGCAACGCAGCATGACGTAACTCCACGTTGTCTTGTTGCAGAGTGATTGCTGCCCTGCTCCTCATAAATATCTTTTTGGAGACAAGAAAGGGGATTTTGTTAACATGTGTGATATACATTTCAAAGCCCCTAAGTGCTATCTTTGGCCTGACTTTGGTCTGACTCAATGGTTACTGTGTGAAAACCACCACCCTTCACACCCCTATCTGCCTGCAGGTGCCTCCTGCACAGCCCTCTCACCGGGGCAAAGGGCTGATTTACCCTGGCCGACAGAGCAGTCAATACCGGTATGTTAACCTCGTTGTCTACAGGGTGTTTTAAAATGACTTAAAAAGTTCTGGTAGGAATAAAAAAGAAAAACGTTAAACGCTGCTTAACAGATGCTAGTGACAAAAAGCTAACACAACTTATCCATATTAATTTCACAAAAGTTTTAGTTATTGAGAGTAAAAGTCAGCATGTTTAACTGAGAACTACAAATTACTGTTCTGTTTATGTTTCCTGTTTGTTTATTGTGTCACTGTTCACTTTGATAATTTTTGTTGTGAGCCAATTAATAAAAAATCTTTATAAATTATTAAATGCCCTATAAGATTAAACATATACATAAGAAAGACTTTATTTAAGTGCATTATTGCCTTGGTAGTAATTAAAATGCATTGCACAGCAATCTCAGTTAATTTTCCTCCAAAGTTTTTTTTTTTTATTAATAAAAATGTATTAAGATTCATAGTACAATAAACATATGGAAGTCTTTACTGTTTATGTGTTCAGGCTGGCATATTTGAAATCCAGTGTTCTGTTTGGTGTTGCATGTAACATTCTCACAGCTGATAAATCTAAGTGACTATCATGGGGTCCTGAACTATGTGTGACACCATTTATGAGCTGTTTAGTACATAAAGACTCATTAGACAGTGGGTTTATATTCTGTGGTCCATGTTACAGTATATGTGTCATGTCTGTGATAGGTCCTGAATAGTGTTACTGAAAAATCATGCAGGTTAGACTTATTTGGTTTATTGGTTTTCCTCTTTTTGCTAATCAGGTGGTCCTCTTTAAGAAGGAACCTTCATCTGTCTGCTGTTAGCTGAACATTTGCATAGAGGTGAGCTGGCTCATCAACTTAACTTAAAGGTTTATCATAGGGTATATCTATTATTTCATGGCTAAGGGAAAAAGAAACACTGGCTACATGTTCAGTGAATAAATATTTTGATTTGAATTTTTCATATGTGTCTCATTTATTGTCATTAGACCTAAAAAATATTCATCAAAATTAAAAAAACAGCCCTTCTAAATCCAGCAAACCCATAGTTTTCACACCCACGTGCACAAACTTGTTGCAGCTTTTTATTTGTTGGCATTTACTCAGATATTCATTTTAATTGAGATATGTATGGCTGAGGGTCTCCATTTAACTTTCAAAAGTCTAAAAAAGTCTTAAAATTCAAAGACCATTAATGTCTTTACAAATCTCTCTTTATTAAATTAAATCTTAGTATGATAGTATGATTTTCCAAAGTTTTTAAAATAGTTTTGGGAATGTTCTAAATATTCTGAAATATAAACAAGTACTTGACCCTTTGTAGGCTCTCTGGTCAGCGGATCAACCAATCAGACTCAGAGAGCCCCCTCTCAACGTAGCAGTCCAGGGTTACTCCAGTCAGATGAATTTTGTGTTGGCAGAGTCTATTATAATGCATTGTGGCAAAATTGCTACACTGCAACACTGAAAATCAAAAAGAAAACTTTCCTACACTCAAAGGTAAGAAAAAATACTGACAATGTTTGGTGTTCTTGGAAATCTTGCAGAAATAAAAAAAAAAACATCTTGTTCAACATCCAGTATGAGATATCACTAAGGTCATTTGCCAGTATAATTTAAATTTTTTAAAAGATTTATAAAGATTTTGAATTTTCTTCATATATTTTACTATAGTTATGTCTGTAATGTTTCACCTCTAAATTTTAAGCAAGTAAGTAAGTAAGCAAAAATAAATTAAAGTTAGTTAAAAATCCAGTTATTTTCACATGATTCAAATGGTAGAAGTCCTGTTAGGGACAGGGCCTGACAAAGTGTCAATTCCCTTAATTTGGTAAAAGAATTATAGATTTTTTTTATATGTATGGATAAATATGTTTTATTTTATAAACAATGCATTAATGAGAAAACCCAACCCTGGTCCCATTTACTGAAAAATGTAATCTGCCTTTTAGTTACATTTGTCTTATAGAAAAAGAAAGTTTAAAATACCACATTTGTGTTTGCTGCTGTTTATCCTGCAGTGTAAAAATGGTATTTTTCTCTGTAGAGGTCTTAAAAATGTTTTTAAATGCTTTGATTTTTATTCAAAAAGATTGTGGGTAACCCATTGTTTTGCTTGATTATAATATTTTTTATTTACTTATTTATTTCTCGTCGTATTTTCTTTTCATATGTATCGACTTTCCCATTATTACTACATTTGATCAATTTGATGATTGTATAACATGGTGTAGGCACATGAGGTGGTAGCCAAAGTTTTTATGTCATGTCACACACCATGGAACGCTCCACTGGACAGAATGCTGTCCTCTGCTGTGCTCCATGGAAAGTTGACCAAGTAGACTTACACACAGACCCCGAGAATGGATAAAATCAAAGGTTAATGCTGTCAGACCCTCCACTGTGTCTTTAAGTTTCAAAGACAATAGCTAATCAGACTTCTCCTAATCCTAAGCTTTGTGTTTGGGTTTTGGCCAGAATGTTATTTCCTTTTAATAAAGTTACTGCTCCAGAAGTGATCCTGGTTCTGTTCATCAGGAACATCAGAGAGGTAATATAAGCCCATTACTCACTGACGGAAAAAATTTCTTGGACCAAACACGTGAAACACACACACACATATACATATACATATACATATACATATATAATACCTCTGTATTTCTGTTTTGGGATGTGAATCATTTTGTTGAGATAAAAATTATGTCTCTAAAAGCCTGTGCCATGCTCCACACAGTGGTCAGTGCTAGCTGATGTACTTTGCCCTCCCACCCTCCATGGTGGTCACCCGGCAGAACGCTGTCAATTTGTGATAAGGAAGTAGACCAGTATGCATTTAGATGATCCTGTGGTATTTGATCAGTGGAATAGATCAGGCATCCTTTTATTTTTTCTTGTTCTTTTGTCAGTAGGTTTATATGTAATTAAAAAAAGTTGACTTTCTGTGTTTGTCTGATAAAAGTGGATCGTTAATTTTCCTGTTAATGTGCCTGTGATTGCCCCTTTGACTTTATTGCGTTCAAACTAACAGGTCAACATAGTGTTGAAGATGGGTATTCTCTGGCTTGTCCTCTTCTGTGCGTGCTCTACAGTCTCCATATATTTTTCTGATGCAAAAAATTAACAGTATTTACCATAAGTTGAACAGCATGCCAATGCCATGTGTTGTCAAAAGTCAATTTTTTGTGTGATTTCAGATTTAACAATAAATTTAAATGATAGTGCTTATCTTAGTCAAATTTCTCTCCAAGACTATGAAGGAAATGTGGGGAGCTTTATGTTTGTTCTTATGTTAGACATACAACTGGTTAGCTGCATGCTTTCTTTTTACGCAGGTCAAGAAAAAAATGTTCTAGTATCAAGCTAATAAGGCCATATATTGCTACCTACTGTAGCAGAGACAGACGTGTTAAACAAATCAATTCCCTCTCCTGCATACACAGGACAGTACCAAACTGAAATTTTCAAGTCAAGGTTTTTCCACAGCTTGGGTTGCTGTGCATGTTAACCTACTGACTGGCCTTTTGAACATGTTTGATTTAGCCTGAGTGTGTTCAGATTTGTTTGTGTTTGCACAAAGTGCAGACCAGTCACTACCAACATGGCGCTGACACAGGGTTACAATCCAGATGATTAATTTACTACTGTACATCCAGTATATGTCTGTGATCTTGTACATGCTATGCTATATTTCCATTAATTGATGTAATCCCTTATCAAATAATCCATGTTCTTTATATTTCAGACACAGTGAAAGCATGAATTAGCAGTGGAGAGTAAAAAAAGTAAATTAAAAAGAATTTATTGTACAATAGCTCAAAATAGAATTTAACACAATCACTTTAAGATCACTTTTATGCTGAGAGAGGATATGGGAATTTGGGCAGGAAATTGAATTTAAAATGAATATACTGTATACGCACTGCAAGAATGACAACCTGGTCCAATATACTGAAAGCTAGGCAAAAAGGTTGTTAACATCAATGCAGGAGTTTCATTTAGTCCCAAGATAGAGTTACATCTGCATGGAGAAAGTCTGTGCCACAGTTTAACAGGAAAGATGAAGAATACCCTGGAGGTGGGAGCCGCTGTCCTCTGTGAATCTCAGTCCCTGGATTAAAGCAGGTTTTCTGGCGGCTCAGATTCAATTGTCTCTCCTGTGTTTTACTCACTGTGTAGCAGGAATGTGATTGTCCAGTTGTATTTCCCTGTTCAGAGTTTAGGCGTTCTGTACAATACATCTTTACACAGAAACAATGTCAATATATACTTTATATGGTATATAAAATAATACAAATCTCTTTCTAAACCACTGTTCTGAGCTATATGACTCCTCTCTTTTAGCTGTGATTCACAAAGTGTATGTATTTTCACATTTTGTGTGTCTGTGTTTTTGTCTGTATCTCATTTAGCACACAGAATTATCTCAGCAGCTCTGATATAATATCAGTTTTTCATTGTGTTTAGGCTGATTCTCATAGCTTCCATCCATTTTCTGATTGATGATCAGTGCCTTGGGACTTTTGATTTCCTGCAGAATGGTGATGTGGGGCTTTCCTGCCCCCTCGCCAGGCTCCGTATCCCAGCCATGGCCTGCCAGCAGCATCAATATAAGTGCAAGGAGCAGCAGTGTGACTGCTGTGGAGGTCAGCTCAGGGCTGATCTGAAGGCTGGGCTCAGGCTCTGGTACATCTTTTGTTCTGAGTGAAATACACTGCGGCTTTCTGCTCTCTCTTGATCTCCTGCTGCCATGCTTGTTCCCTTCGCTGGCCCCCAAATGTAGACACACTCGGTAGAAAGTCTCTGCCTGCAAGTGAGTCAGGTTGAAGCTCTGTGTACCAGCCAGGATACGTGTGGTGTATGTGGGAGTGTGTGCATTTGAGTAAATGGCTTGCCAGGAGAGACGAGTTGAAGGAAGGTTGTGCCCACTCTGCCAGGAGAGGATAGCATAGTGTTGCCCAACCTCTCTTACCTTTAATCTTGCATCTTCCCAGACTGGCTGATGTTCCTTTAAATTCCCAGCAACCCCCTTACTTCTTTTTTTTTCTTTACTATGCACACCTACAGTCACACTCCGAGTATCAGCACCTAGTGCATTCTCAGCTACACACGTATACACCCCTGCCTCACTAAGGGTCACCTTGTCTATCTCTAGAGTCCCTTCAGGCAGTAACTGGTAGTGTTTTGAGGGGTTACAGGGAGTATCATTCTGAGTGTGACCAGGAGAGGTGCTTGAGGCGGTTGTCTGGTTGAATCTCTCAGAGATGTTCGTAGTGTGGCAGGGATCAGGAGCCGTGGAGCCTTTTGATGAACCACTGGGTGCAGGGCCAAGTCTAATCCCAGAGGGAGTCACCCAGTACAGTTCAGGCTGTGGATCTGCAAGAGCCCGGCAGTGCAAGACTAATTTACCGCCCTCTCTTACCCCAACATAGGAGGGAAGGGAACTAGAAGGGATCACAGGGAGGCATGAGGATGACATCTCCCTGGAGGAGACCTCCCTGACCCTCCGAGCTCTCAGCTCAGGGGGTTCAGAGCACTGTGTGGCCTGAGGTTGGATGAAACGCACTGTCCGAGGTGTTTGAGTTTCTTCAGTGGGCAGGTGAGAGGCTTCTTCAGCAGCCCAGTGGAACAGGCAGTCACATCGCAGGGGGTTGGAGTGTAAGCTGACCTCCTGTAGACTTGGCAGTGAGAGCACAACATGCTGGTGTACAGCACTCAGAGAGTTGGAGTTGAGCATGAGACTCTCTAGCTTACCCAGCTGGAGGAAAGCTTGCGGATGAATGTAGGACAGACGTGGGTTGTTGGTGATCTCAAGTTTAGTTAGCTCTGGAAGGTTGTCCAGGGCTCCTTTCTCAATGGACACCAGCTCATCCATGTTGTTCAGACCAAGCTCCTTCAAGTGGATTATGTCTCTGAAGTCTCCTGTCTCGATCAGCTTAATGCGATTTTTGTTGAGATCAAGGAACTTCAGTCCTGGTACTCTCCTCAGAGCCTTAGTGGGAACCTTTGTAAGCTTGTTGTCAAAGAAAGAGAGGCTTTCCAGGCCCTCCAACCCTTCAAGAGCATCTTCCGCTAAGCCCCTCAAACCCATACCTCCAAGGACAAGACTGCGGAGGGATTTCAGGGCTTGGAAGCCTTGTTGAGGCAGGGCCTCCACAGGGTTTCCCCCGAGCATTAGAACTTCCAAACGTGGCAAAGCCTTGAACCACCGAGGGTCAACTGTGGTGAGTCTGTTGTTGTTGATATGCAGACGCAGCAGGAAGTCTAGCCCTGCAAATGCTCCAGGTGCTATTGAGTGTAGATTGTTATGGCTCAGAAAGAGTTCCTGCAAATTTGGCAGCGATGAGAAGGAGCCATTGGGGAGGTGACTGAGATGGTTTTCCTCAAGATGTAAAGACAGCAGAGAAGGCAGGGCAGGGTTTGTTGATATCGTTCTAATACGGTTGAAGCGGTTCTGAGAAAGGTCAAGGTCAGTGAGGTTGGATAGTCCATGCAGCATTGCAGTGTTGACTTCAGACAGAAGGTTACTCTGCAAGCGCAGGGTGTGTGTGTTGGGGGGTATTGGTTGGGGAAGCCTGGTCAACAGCAGGTCGTTACAGTCCACAGTGGGTGCTTCATGGTAGACTGAATCAGGGGAGAACCAAGGCTTGATCTGACACACGCACCGGATCGGGCAGGAGACATGCCATGGTAGTGCATGAGGTAGCGAGCCCACAACAGCTGGTACACACACACCAATGAACACACAAAGGAGACAGTGCGTCTGCAGAAATACTGAAGTCGGCCTCATAATCCTCACAGAAGCAGATTCAGACAAGAGGACATTAAGATGTATGGATCATTTGACCAGAAACGATCATAAAGTTTTAGTCAGTTTTGCCTCATCGTCAGTCCTTATGGAATAATGAGCTTCTATAATGTTGACAGAGTTTTAAAGCAGCATCAGTCACAACTATTAAAACTGACTTTGCTCCGTTTGGAGACAAGAGCTCTGTTTTTTGGAACGTTTTTATTTGTCACTTTGATTGCAGTGGTAGAACAGACTGTGCAACGGCTGCTGCTTGATAACAGCCTTTGTTGTCACACCATCGATCTCATATCCTGACCACAGGTGGGGGATTCATGGCTCGTAGCATGGCAGCTCCCTGTTATGTCAGAAACACAAGAAGACAAAAGAAAGGGATTCAGAGAGATGCGGAAGATACCAAGATATTAGCATCAGTAGTGTTATGTTTTTACAGCTGATTTTGCCACTTAAATGTTTTGAAACATTTAACTTAACCAAGGTTTTACTTTAAACAAATAAGGAATACATGTGCATCATCAGTCTTTGTTAGTCACTTGGAAATGATAAAGCAGGAATTTTTAAATGAAAAACAGTAAGTCTGAATACATACTGAAATAAAAAGCTGAGAGAGATAACAGGGGACTGCTGATTTCTCCAGTTTCTTTCGGCCAGCAGCAGAAGGTAAATATGCAGGAGTGATGAATTTGTGTTACTTTAATATTTTACATCGGTATTCACATTCACAGCCTGTTAGAATGCAGTGGCCTACTCATGTTATTTATTATGTAACAGTTAAAAAGACCCCAAGGATCTTTAATATTATCAGCGCTCTGTACTTTAGGCTATAATGGAAAAGACTTAGTGAATGAGCTCAACACAAACCCCAGTTACATCAGTATTGCATTCACAGCATTAAGCAGACGTCATTATGAAAAACAAGGAACAGTTCTGCTTAGTATTCATTACACTACTTTGTGATATTAATGCGTTATGGACATTTGCTGAGAATTAGTCCATCAAAGTAATTGTCAAAGCAGCTCTGAGAAAATGATTTATAGTGAGGAGTTTTGTGTGTTTAACAAATATTTATCTAGTTGTACTGAGGTTTTTTAGTCCTTTTAAACCAACAGCTCCGTGAGCAACATGGGGGCAGTTCAACAGGGTGTGAATGCAGTATTGACAAAGCATCACCTTGAAATTCTTTGGGCCTTATTTGTCTTGTATTTTTCAATATTTTTAGATTTGGTTATCAGTTGAGTGTAACTGATATCCATGCCAATAGAGAATGCCTAGTTAATCATTATACAACCAATCAGTGCTGCCTGTCTTTTACTTAAAGTACATAATTGGTCTATAACAAATATGTGTGACAGATCACATATTTGCCTTGTAGTCTGCCTTGTCTATTTTTTAATTAAGCTTCATTGCCATTTGTAAACTATGTACTCTATCTTTGGAGGTTCTCCAAGTCCTTATTTGGCTCATTACTTAAGGAGGCCACATGAGGGTGCCAACATGCCATTGAGCAAGCCTGTCAAAGTACTGGCGGTTAATTCTGTTGTCTCTGACAAATCTTGTCTGCTGGTTGTTAATGCACGCATGGTTGGGGCAGAAGGCCAAAACCTGTTGTCTGAATCTGTTGTCTGGATTTAAGTTTCCAGTAACTGATTACTAGGGTTGCAAAATTCCAGGAGTTTTCAAAGTTGGAAACTTTAAATGGAAATTAACAGGAATTTATGGGAATAAACCTGGAATTTATAAATCTGAAGATTGGCTCCCAGCAGGAATTTTAAATAAAGTTGAGGAAAATATATTTCAGCATAATCTAAAACAAAAACTTGAACAACCACATTACATGAATGTATACTTGAGAATTAACCTGACACACCAGATGGACAGTTCCATATATCTGTCACAGAAATATTTCACTAGTCCATCTGGGAAGGAGCCGTTCGAAAACGTTTTCAGGGGCAGAACCTTCAAAACGAACTGCAGCTAGTGAATGGACGATCTTTCTGCTCGTCACACTCATCACAGATCAATCCATATCAAGCCACAGTGTGACGCAGCAGCTAACAATTATTATTATTAATCATGCAAGTATACAACACACATGTATCATTTACCACATATACGTGACATGAACCTCGTCAACAACAATCCCTACCAAGTTCTCCCGGTAATTCTGAGGAAAGCATATTTTGCCAGGCAAATGCAATGATTTTTATTGTATTATTATGCATGGATGTCTGCCTACGACAAAACAAAATGTTTTTATTTATGTTTGTATATGATACAGTTAATTTAAATTAACCCAATTTTCAATTAATTTCCAAAATTTTCATAACTCCCATGGATAGTTCCCTATTTGGAATATTTCCAAAAAGCGTAGAGTTTTTGGAAAGTTTCTGAAAATTTACTGGAAATTTACACCCCTTGACTACTGATCACTAAAACCAATTAAATAGCATTGTTGTGCTGTGCCTATAAAAAGGCAATTTTTTTTAAAAGTCTGATGATAATTTTGTTAACTCGCATAAATGAATAAATGAATGATTAAATGAATCATCACATTGTGTACTTTAGTTGTCCCTGGCATACTTGTTGAATTTCTCCATGGGTAGTTTTTTTGCAGCTTTTTTGAGTAAAGTAAGAAAAGCATTAAAACATGTTAAGGGGGTCTTTTGTGGTCCTATTTTTGGTAACTGATACCTGTAGGAGACCCCAGCACTCTCTAAGTTAATATAACTGAAAAACTGCTAAACCACCTGCTGTTTCGTAAATACGATTAAGGCATTTCAGTTGTAAACAAATTAAATTACCGTACTCTTATATGTCAAAATGCATGTGTGTCTATTTTAATATAAGAGTCATCTAGTGACCATCTTTTCCATCAATTATTTAGTGAAGTATCTGGCATATAAATTAGTAATTCTCTAATATATTTTAAGGTAGCTGCAAACTTTACCTATCTTCTGTCTGGTGCTGAAAAAGTTTTTCATGTATCATAATTATCTGGATCATGTCATTGTTTAGAATTATGTTTTTGGGAGGTAGGACTTCTTTATGATGGTAGCTAAACGATAATTGTTGCAGCATAAAATATATTCATGTTTTTCCTTTTTCTCCTAATTTAGCTTTTGCTTTTTAGAGAGATAACTAAACACAGCAACCTCTTTCAATATGTGATGTTGGAATCACATACACGCCGAGGAGCTGTGCAGGGCTTACTGCATAGTTGCCATGGAAACAAATGTCCAAGCCTCACTATGTCTGGGTGTTTTGAGATTTATTTCAGAATTTATTTTGATCTGATCCACAATTCAGATGCTAAGATCACAGATGTACAATCACAGACCCTGAAGTGTGTGTCAGCACTGCATCTCTGAGACTCCAAAACTGAATTTCTCCTTTAATCAACATCTACATGCTCTTCAAGAACTTCACACTGATTAGTCATTAGATGAACTGTGAACTCTCCGAAGTGTCTCCATCCTGACAGCTGGTGTGATTAAGCTCTTTATGTGCAACTGACATCCGCAGTCAACATGACTCACAGGAAGCACTGTGCAACTCTACAGGTTTTAGTGATAGAAAGAGCGGTGAGATCGTTAAGTTTGTGCCACAAACAAGAAGGAAAAAAAGATGGATTCGATACAGTAATTGAAATGAGGCCAGTCATTCAGCACGTAGCTGTATGCAGAGTGTGTTCATAGGATTCTGTGAAAACAAAGTGCAGTGTGTTATGTAACAGTAAAAACACAGGAGCAGGTCCCTCCTCCTGGGACTGTTTTTTTTCTCTTCTGCCAGCACCTCATCTTTTATGTTTTTGGTTTTGTAACAACCTTCCCAATAATCAATCCATCATCTCACTTCATGTTTCTGTTATTTTATTTTAAAGGTCAAAGTTTTTTCTTTGGCATTTTGGGGAAGCAAAGCTTTGTGCTTCTGTCCACATTCAAAGACTGCCCACGAATTTAAACTATTTAGAAAAGGAGAGATCTGTGTGACTCAGCAGCTACTTTCATAATAATGTGTCCTTCCTGCTCTTCAGAGTCAGCTTGTGCTGTGGATAAATAGAAAATATTTCTGCTCTTTGTGGTTCTTATTACTCCCCTGACCTGCTGTGACTCAGATTTCTTTGAGGGTTTAGTATGACTGCAAGAGAACAAAGAAACAATGTGTTACTGCAGTTATCAGCTGACTGGTCTTTCTATTACCAAAATGCAGAAGAGCAGATTTCACATATGCTATACTGAAAAATTTGAAAAAAGTTACAGAAAGGGGATGGCAGTCTGTGGAGGCAGAAGATGAAGTAAAAATACTAATAGAGAAGTGTCAGACAAACGTTTGGCCTCTATACATTATCACAATATCATCAAATGAGCTGAACAATGTGGCTTAAAATGTTGGCTTGCATACATGCAGTTAACTTGCAGGAAAACACAGTCAGTTATGGAGTTCCTCAAAAGGTTCTATGCAATCAATTTTCATCGTTATACTGGCGATACTTAACTGTACGTATCAGTAAAGCCAGGTGAAACAATTCAGTTATCTTAATTGCAACGGTGTCTAAAGCACATAAGAATCTGGATAGCCAGAAATTTTCTTCTTAAGTCAGACAAGACATAGGTCATTGTGCTGGGCCCCTGGCACCTTAGAGAAACCTTTTGTAATGATATAACTGCCCTAGATGGATGCTGAAAAACCAGCCCATGCTTTTGTTACCTCTAGACTGTATTATTGTTTCTCTCTATCAGGCTGTCTCAGCAAGTCACTTAAAACTCTTCAGCTCTTTCAAAATCCTGCAGCACATGTACTGACTATAACTAGGAGAAGAGACCACATTACTCCTGTATAAGCTTCTCTGCATTGGCTTCCCATAAAATCTAGAATAGAATTCAAGATTCTTCTTCTCACATAGAAAGTTCTCAGAGGAGTGAGGGGAGCCTGCTGTAGGGCTCTCTCAGGGTGGGCAGGGCCCTAGCATAACCCCCTTTCTCCCCTCTGTTTCTCTCTTGGAGTACCAGGGGCACAAGGGAAAAAAAACTTTGAGGAGACCAGTTAAACCCACATATAAAGTTCTCAATGGGCAGGCACCAATTTATTCAGAAGAGCTGCAGTGCTGCACAACCCCTGTAGAACATTACGCTCCCTAAATGCTGGCCTGCTTGTGGCACCACCAGTCCCAAAAGTAATATGGGAGGTAGGGCCTTCAATTATCAGACCCCTGTTCTCTGGAACCATTTACCAGCTATGGTTCAGGAGGCAGACACCTTCTCTACTTTTAAGGTTAGACTTCAAACATTTCTTGTTTATAAAGCTTTCAGTTAGGGCCGGCTCAGGCCTAGACCAGCTCATAGTTACCTGCAATAGGCTTGGACTGCCAGGGGATTTGGTACACTGAGCTCCTCTCTCTGTCTCTCTAACACTCTCTCTCTCTGTCCTCTCTCTATAAATCTCTTTGCACCTTTTTGTTTGCTCTTGTGCTCGTCTCTGGTTCTTGTCTTGTAGGCGGTCTGAGATTGCTGGCGTGGATGGCCTGCTGCTGTGGACCTACAAAGCTTCAGTTACTTCAATTACAATTATGTTGCCATTCCTTTAGTCCCATTCCATTATCATAACAGTTCCTGATAGTAACTTCAGAGAGATAAACAAAATCAAATACATGGTAGTTTCTGCAAACAGCACTCACATATTAATATGACCTTGACAAACAAACATGAATGACCTGCTGCTGTGGACCTGCTTAACTCCAAGTACTTCATCCTACATCAATCATCAAGAGAAATGACATCATTTAACATAATTCACACTTTTAGACCAGTTAAACCCAATTTAGTGGCAGTTCACCCAGATGCTGCTATATTAGTCTTCTCCAGTTTATAATCATTACAGATGTTAATGTTAATACTAGAATGACTTCTCTATCTGTGCTTGTTATTGATTATATCTGCATAATAAGTTCCTTTACAACTGGATAGACATGAGGACCCTCTTGAAAACAAGATGCCACATCTCAAAGGGCTAACCTCAAATAAGCCTGTATCTATATTCAGTAGAGACAAATATGAGGACAGACTTATGATCTGGGTGTCCATGGGTTTATCGCTATCATAAATTCTTATTTGTACTCCCTTTGTCTCTGCCTGGATGGATACATCTCTGGATATATGTATGTATGTGTATATACGTATACATATTTATATGATGAAGAGTATGGCTTCAGCCTGCTCTATTTTAAAGCACCTTGAGATAACACTTGTACGAATTGGCACTATAAAAATAAACATTGATTGATTGATACAGAGTATCCTTTATAGAGCTGTATTATTTCTCTGTCTGAGGTGCTCTGTTAGCAGTCCTGCCTCTTTAAGGCCACCTTGCCCACGTGGACCAAATCCACTCTGATCAACTCCTACTTTGAGCCAAGGGGCTTAAACTGAGGACGAAACAATGGAAGAATGTCACACTTAGGGTCCGTCCCAATTCTACCTCTTAGCCCTTGTCTTACCCCTTACCCCTTGGTTTTGGGCTTTCACGTCTAGTGAAGAGGTGTCCCAGTTCTCCGTAGGACCGAGACCTCACTTGAAAGGAAGGGGTATGAGAATTTCCCATAATACACCGTGCCCGCTACAAGATGGCAGAGCGGAGACCAAAGGTAGTGCATAATTATAAGTAATTATTAAATAATCAAGTAAATATTCAATTTTTGAATTGTTGGTCGTATTTTAAAATTTGTCATTATAACGAGCTTTCACAGCTGTAGCTACAGCTATTGTTGCATCTGCCTACGACACAGCCAGCGAGCAGCTTTGGGTGATGACGTAGCGAGAATCAAATGGCGTCTCGGTTCTCAGGAGCGTGTTTTAACCCCTTCCCCTTGGCACTCAAAACAGAGGGCTAAGGGGATTCAACCTTTGGCCTGTTTGGGGGGACTGGGGGAATGAGACGTTTTAGGCAGCTGCGGGCACCATAAATAATGTAGAGAGAGATGTTCTTATGCCACAGATTTTTTTGTCCTTTTCATATAAGTGCTCTATCAAGTAGAGGAAGCATATAAAGCATACTAAAGCACATATCAAAATTAAAAAAAAAGCAGAATATGGGCTCATTAAGCTCAATTTTCCTGGTCAGTCTAAGTTTATTGATGACTCTTATCACTATGACCCTGAAATCTACCATATATCCTTTTATGGTAAATCCTGTGCTTACATTATCATCAACACTTGTTGACAACCAACTTTTCAGTTTTAGATTTGGATCTTATATGGGTAGCAGCTTAAGTTGCCTGCTTGTCTGAGGTAGACTTACTGATTTGTCAATAGATATCTACTGAACTACACTTAAACTTACACTTGAACACTTAATGCTTCTGTCCTCACCATAGTTGTGTTAAATGCAGTCTTGTATGTATGTGGCGCTGTGTCATGCTCTCTTGTGCTCCTTCAAAGCTGTAACGCACTGAGTTGACACAAATGTTTCGTCCTATTATGTAGTGGAATGATAGTGGAGCTTCACTGCATTACTTTGGCGTAAATGCACCTTGAAATAGCACATGAAGCCTTCTGACCAACAGTTACACCATGCTGGCTTGTAGTTATTTAAACCATGCCCCTAACTATGTACCTCTTAAATCCCTCTAAATCCCAAACCAAACCCCACACATTGTGTGCCTATAAACACATGGACTATTCTGACCAAAACTGTTATATAGGCCAGGTCAATCTCTACTGTAAAGATGGTCATTTTAAGATGCTTGTAATAATAATAATACATTTTATTTAAAAGCGCCTTTCAAGGTACTCAAGGAACTCAAGGTGCATTTACGCTTGTGATGCCTTGGGCTTCTTCAGTCAGTCTCAAGTGGACTCTCGGGGACCTGCAGTTGCTCCAAAGTTGAAAAACCAAACATTGCTGAGGAACCACACACGGTGTGGCTTAAAGCTGCAGATGTGTTTTTGAACTACACTAGGGCTGAAGCAATACACAAATTTCACGATATGATACGATGCACGATATTCAGCTCACGATATGATATATATCACGATATTCAGCCTACGATATGATTCGATACGATTCGATATGATTTGATATGATTATTTTCTGAAAGATTTTAAAGGGACAGTGTGATTTTGGTGACATCTTGTGACTGTTCCATTGACTTGGATTGATTTAGTTAAACTGAAAACTGAAAGCATCAATTACACAATATATGGCTCTGACTAGATGGAGACAGAGTCTACAGGGTGCTAATGCTGGACAAAATGAATCAAAGATGTGGTGAGAAAATTGGTTTCCTTTAATTGAAACAGTGAAAACTGTAGCTTACAAGCCTTTGAGAAGTAAATAAAGTGCAACAGTATGGTGACATATACTTCAGTTGTTAGTGAAGTCCACCCGTCGCACGTCAGGGCAACTCTCTCCGCGCTGGCCAGGGAGGCTTTGACGTGTGCCTTTGTCTAAGCGTACAGCCTGGGAACACAAACCTTGGTGAGGTGTTCACGGGTTGGAATGGGATAGCAGCGAGCAGAGTGCCAGGCAGAACAAGGGGGATTTGAATGAGATTTACTGTATCGACACTCGCAGCTGAAAAATCGATACTTTCTGGGGAAAAAAAATATCGATTTTTATCGCAGAATCGATAAAATTGCTCAGCCTTAATCTCCACCTGTTTTGTAGGTTATTGTAGACATACCAAAAGAGACCAACGCCATGCATGTAGCCCAAAAGGTTCTAAAGAAATAATTATTTGACTTTGGGTATGTCTTGGATAGACATTTTTTGGAAGATTTGACTGGACTGTTTTCCTTTACAATAATCCTCAGCTGGAGTGCAGGATAATATCCCCAACAAGATGCTCCATTAAATTACGGCATTAGTAGGTAAAATTTTAACATTAGATGCTGTACTGCAGATGGTGCACATAGGGTCTGTGTCCACAGGCACCATTTTTCACGGGCAAGTGCTTATTTTTAATTCAAAACCAGAGTAGGCCAGTGTTTCCGGCACTCAGAGTGGAAACAGGTCCTCAGCATCAGATGCTTTTTGTCAGTGCCCTCCCAGCTCTCTCAGTGCTCTCATCTCATTTTAAAAAGGTTCAATTTTGGGAAGTGATGTTCACTTTGTAAACAGTGGCCGAAGTGAAAACTGATTTGACTTGTTTTCTCGAGGGTACTTATTCCGCATCTTCAACTGCTATCAGTGGTTGTACATGATTTGTTGACTTAGATTTTGTGTTTCTGGCTGACATTTCCATGACCAAAGGTACATATGAATAAAAGGGCTATTATGAACTGTTTTACAGATAGCACTGATGGAAGATGAAGTCAATTCTTATAACCTGGCCCTAATCAAACCATGGTGAGTGGTGCTCTGAAACTGAGGTTGAGAGGGTGTCCATCAGGGAAAGTGCCGGTTGTAGACAAAGGTCCTTATGAAGGGGAAGTGTTGGTGGAGGCCTCTCTTACATGTGGATGGGGATAAATTCAGTTTTTTTTAATATAAGTAAAATGATTGGAAGACTTACTTGAGGACTGTAAAGGTAAGTGTTTGGTCCACCAAAATATGTGGGGAGAACCTTGATTATGATAAAGCTCTTACATATAAAGTATATTACTACCCCACTCACACTCACCTACACATCTTTTACTTATGTGTTTCTGCTTAAGTACCACTGACCATGTAAGGCAACTGAACCACCAAAAAATTATATTAAAGGTATATAACAAAATCATATCACTTTGGTTACCTTTGTTGGACTTATTTAGCAAACACCTTCATTGTTTGTCTTAACCTCTCTGCTTAAAACAGATATGACATATTCAGTATTTGAGTCAGTTCATTCAAACATCCAAGCATGTCTGGTACTTCTGGTGTTAAATGGATGTAGATGACACCACATTTCAAAAAGCAAACAAAAAACAACCCATAAAATAAATATCCTCACATTCTTTCACAAACCTTCAAATCTTTGTTTTTAAGAAAATAAGAAAAAAACATGGAAAAATTGTAATTCTTAAGTCATGCAACACAAGATTTAATATGGAAAAAAGTAGTTGGATAAATGATGATTAGATGGGGCCCAGGCTACCTTCAGGAAGTTTTCCTTGTGGCCCCTGCGTGGGTGTAAAGACACTCAAAATAAGTCTGTAACTTGGGATAAGTAATATTAATGCTTCTTTTGAACTTAAAATCAAACATCACTTTCTTTTGCTCCATTTGACTTTTCTTAAAAATCTGACGTAGAAACATTTTACGACCTGAATTTTGATGGAGGGAGAAAATGGATATGGAGTTTTAAATACATGCATGGATAAACAGTTCATTGCATAAGGTTTATTTCTGCTGATCAGCCACTACGTAGAAACACTGCAACAGGGCGGAATATAGAGAGGGGATTTATTAAGAGAGAGGGATGTTGGCAGAGAGAGAGAGGGGGGTGCTGGATGCAGATCCTGGTTATATTCATACAAATAGTAAAGACACACGCATGCAGCTGAATGTGATCCGCACACAGATACACAAACTTATGAATCATTTTCACCGCCTGCCAACAGAAACCCCAGAGCTCCTTGATTTGCTACGCAAACACACACCTGCTGCCAACACCTTGCATCAATAGCGCTTTCATCAGGAGGAATCTGCACGCCTCTACAGCTGCATGCAAGCACCGGCAAATGCATGTGTGTCTAAGCCTGTGCAGCAATGTCCTGCCTGCCTCAAAAATGTGTGATAATCTCAGGTTTCTTACCGCAGCTGAAGCAATGCCTACATCTCCCTGTCACTTCGTCCCGTCTTCATTTACCAGTTTTTCTTTCACATGCCCGGCCTGTTCTCCCCTCTTCTCCTGTCCACACGTTTGTGGATCTCTTAAGATTCCTGAAATATCTCTTCTCTGCTCCCTCCTCTCAGTCACTGGAGCTGAAGAGCAAATTATCACAGTCTTTCTCTTTCTCTCTCTCTCTTCCTCTACCTCCCTCTCCCTCCAGCTAAAATGGAGATGAGGTGTGCTCTGCTGCAGAGCTTCTGTGCCTCTCATCTCTCCCCCTCTTTCTCGTTCCACTGCTGCCTCACTCTCTCACTCGGTCTCTTTTTTTCTCTTGTCACAAGCAGCAGCGAAGCCTCTTGTGTTAGTTACAGTGTGTCACTTTTTCTGGATGAGAGGTTTTCTTTGGCTGCTGGTGTTTTTGTTTTTCATCACTGTCTGCAGATTAAAGACCTGCTTATAATGCAGGGTCACAGCAAGCGGCTAACAAAAAGTTGGAGTGATACAACACGCAATTTTCGTGCAATATTTTTGTCAATTTCAGTGTTAGCCGTAACTTATCAGTGCATCTTATTTTATAACAGAATTTAACATATGTGAACTTTTCTCAGAACTCTGCTTATGCCTCTGTTGCTTTTGCCAAGCGCACTTGTTGATCTATTTCACTTTTGTTCTGCCTTTTTACAGGGCCGTCACTTTTCCTGCTCATAAATTTTGAACGAATTTCTAACACAACATGCTAACCTTGACCTTTTGTTCACCCCCACACACACCTACTCACACTAGGCATTTTAATGAGATTTTTTTTGTATTTTATGAAATAACCGCAACAGAAGTTGCAGATTTCTATGGATTTGAATGACAATTCCAACTTGTATCAAATCCCCCCCCCAAAAAAAGACATAGGAGAGAATTTAAAGGATCTTAAGTCATGCTGTAGACATTTCCATTTCCAACACATGTAAAATAGGGGAGACCGGGGACAGTTGCAACAGGGTATGGTTGCAACATGTCATTTTTCTCCAATCAGAAGAAAGCTAGAGTGATGTCACTCACACTGCACATGCTCAGTTGGCTGCTCCCTCTTGCAGAGAAAAAGAGAGAAGATTTGGGAGCTGCTCTAGGATTTATTGTAAAAAAAAAAACTGTTTTTGAGGTATGACAGTATTTTTTTTCTTGAACTTTGTTTTCATTAAGCTGTTGTCACTGTTTTTGTGATTCAGCTCAAACTTATATGGCTTAAACAAGGGATATGTTAACTTTTAACTAATATTAATTAGCATGCACCAAGTCATATTGTTTAGCTAGCACATGTGGTTTTATCACAGCTGACAGGTGCGGGGACAGTTGCAACCCTGTTCAATGCATTAATATAAAAACAGACCAGGATGCATCTTCTGCAGTTGTGTTTTTCCACATTTTTTTTGGAGGGCCAATTTTCTCAAATTTGTATTATGAATGCATATACTGACAATAGGCTCAATAAAATAATAAAAAGAAGAAAGATGAGTCCCATGGTGGGGGAATTAAATTAATTAGGATTAATTAAGTAATTAATGATTTACTTTAATTGCCTCATAAATTGTTCCATTCTTCCTATCTCATAAAAGCCTACTGTATGTTATATATTTGAATCTTTGACATCTGCACATAGATGTATTGATCTTAACTAATCTATAATTGTCACCAGATCAAAGCTGACAAATAAAGTAAGTAGAAGAATTATATGCTGAAATGCTGAATGAGCATTTCAACATAATAACGCTGTAATATACTCTACCTTACATTTTTGATAATAATCCTTTTCATTAACACAATATAATGTCTTATAACCCTTAAATATATTGTATTTATAACATGTTGCAACCATCCCCAAACAGTGGTGCAACTGTCCCCGGCCCGGGGACAGTTGCACCATCTGACTTTTTGCTTCCAAAATGCAAATTATGAAGAAAGTACTTACTGTAAACATCTTTAAATGGTTTTGACTATTAACAGACAGATGTAAGTTTATTGTATAAAAAATTGGTTTGTGTAATCCAAACTATGTCTGAGTAACAGAGTCAAATGCAAAAAGTGTTGCAACTGGCCCTGGTCTCCCCTATAGAAGTGCTTCAAGAGCGCAAACTTCTGCCAAGGCATTTCCAGCATTGTCAGACGAGTTATTGTCAAAAATGTGAAAAATTGACATATCTTGCACTGCTAAGAAATCCTCAAAAAAATTCCAGGATCCACATCTGGATTCGGATCTCCAAATTTGTATTATTTCTTTTGTGTCATGACTAATATGCCCTGAAAGTGTCATGAAAATCAATTTTGAACTTATTCAGTAATAAGCGAAATGTTGAAAACTGCCCCCTATTGCACTGTTAAAAATCCTTACATTATTCCTGAATCAGCACCCATATTAGGACCACCTCCAAAATCTAATCACTTCTTCCTTGTGCTTTAACGAACATTCCCTGGAAATTCTTACCAAAATCTCTTCTTGACTTTTTGAGTAATCCTGTTCATGAACTAACTAACCAACAAACAAACTTACAGAAGACAGCAAAAACATAACCTTCTTGGCAGAGGTAATAATTTACCAGAAACACAAGCCTATCAACTTGATTGTGATATAGCGCTGCTTCCTTTTTTTGTACAACATTATCTGCTGACGAGACTCCTGCTCATTGCCCACTGAGGTGCCTGCTGATGACCTCCTTTGTCCATAGCATCTCTGACAGAGAGAGAGAATACAGCACGATCAGGGGTACTTGTTGTATGAAAACTTACAGTGACATTAGTGATTATGAACATACCCTGGCAGTTATCAAAAATTAATATATAAACCTGATTTAAGGCAAAATGTGACCTCTTTAAAGGTTGCTTTTCATGCAAAATACACTTTTGATACAAGGATACTTATTTTTTTTTTACGAAAAATATATACTCGTTTCAGTGATCCATAATTCAATCAATCAATCAATATGGTTAAGTTATATAATATAATATTTAATAGTTGTATATAATATTTGTTAGTTCATATATTTCAATGTGATAATAGAGGAATTGATGAATGAGACTAAAGGGGTAGGATTGAATACGTTTTTAACTTCTTCCTACTCCTTTTCGAGCATACTTAACTTTCTGAAATTTTGTTTCATGAGGCATCTTTGAGGATTTTGCTTTGTGTGTTTGCTTTGTTTTGTTTTTGTTTATTCCTTTGCTTTTATTGATGTATGTATTTGTGTTTATGCTCGAAATAAAGATTCAATCAATCAATCAATCAATCAATCAATCAATCTTTATTTGTATAGTGCTAATTCATAACAAATGTTGTCTCAAGACACTTTACAATAGAGCATAAAACTCTTCATTTTATGGATACACATACATGCATAGATACATATATACATATATAAAATACATATATATATACAAATATATACATCCAACACCCAACATGAATCCATATAGCCAATCATGAATCCCTCCACCATGGCGGCAAGAAAAAACCTTCTGTTAAGCAGCAGGAAATCTTGAATGTGGACCCCAGTCTCATGATGAACAGCAAATCCACACAATGCTGTGTTGGGTGTGTGGGCAAAGGGAGGGAGGTAAGTGGAGACAAGTGGATTAAAGTAAGAACTAAAGTTAGTGACAGATCAATGGACCAATCATAGACCTGTCATTGTCAAATTTGTTTCTGCTGAAAACAAATTTATTAGAGGTTAGCCTCTTGAGATGTAAGATCTTGTTTTCAGGAAGGTCCTCATGTCTGTATGATTGTGGTAATTATTTTATAGAAGTATAATCAATGAAAGTCTTACTGAAAATAAGAATTTATGGTAGTGACACACTCATGGGTGCCCAGACCACAAATACACCCCTACCATATTTATCTCCGTTAAGTATGAATGTATTAAACTTAAGCCTCTTGAGATGTGACATCCCAATATACAAGAGGGACCTCATGCCTATATGGTGCCAAAGATAGTTACTATAGATGTATCAACCATGGATAGAAAGATCATGCTAATGTCTACATTAACAGACATAATGATTATGAACTGGAATGGGGCTAACGAAATGGCCAAATATGTGTTATGTCTGCAACTGTAACAACAGTCAACAAATTATTTCTGTGTGCATGCATGGCATGTCAGCTTTGTGCATCACCTGTACAGCAATACATTGCACAGATTACAAAGAAACTGGAGCTTGAGGAAGTAAAAAGAAAAATCTTACCTGGAGAAATAATGCTGTCCCAGTGCGAAAGACAGTTTTAGGTATGAAACAGCTTCATCTTATCTAGTTGTATAATATAATATGATCTAAAATTATATACCGTATGCCTCCATCATTTAGGTCTCATTTAGAGATTTCTTCTAACAAGCAGCTGGGGAACTGCACCTAGAAGCCTAAATTATTGAGGTCATAATGTTGAAGCAGGCCGGGCTTGGAGAGAACGTCTTTGGCTCAGGTAGGGTTGGGCTGGGCTGGATTTGTTGGTTCTGATCTAAACCGTACTCTGAAAACCATCTGACATCCTAATTAGATGCTCAAACCACCTCATCTGGTGATGGGGGCTCCACTACCTTGACTATGGTGCAGTTTCATAGTAGCTTAATATTATCTTTTTACTTTTTACTTATATTGTGTATGCATCAAAAATGATAAAAATAGAGATTATTTGAGAAAATTTTCTTGATGAACAAAATATTTAAGTGTTGAAATTTTTTTTTTAGCAATTATCCAAAAAACAAGTTAAATATTGGCTTTTTGTTGATTAATCCTGTGTGATGCTAACTTTTTGGTGTTTCACAAAATAACATGATCCCAGCTCCAGTCTATTTAAGCCAAATATTTTATCCAGGCAGTTAACATGATTAGTTCTGCTGTAAAAACAGGTATTTTTAAACTTGTGATTGAGGCTTTAGGTGCCTCTGCAGTAAGCCTCACTTCCACCTTGCACATCCACCTTGATCTGCAGAAAAAACATCTGTAAAACCAACACAGCACACTTACTTGTGTTAAACCAAATGTTTTATTATCTGCACTTGCATGCATGTCTTACATGCATGTTTTTCCATGTCATGCAGAGTGTATCCTGGGAAAGAGCAGACTGGTGCCTCCCTGAGACTTGCATGATTACACATGCATTTTTTTAATTTTATCTCTAAGAGAGACTGTGATAAATGAAATACTTGTGAAGAGGTGCAGAGAGGTGTAGCCTCTAGTCAGTGATGAAAAATACACATGTTCTGATGTTAAATCAAACAAAATCTGAGTCTCAGTATGAAAAAAAAACACACTGAAAACATTTCTGTGCTCATGTTCATCATCACAAACAGTGTTGAGGACAGAAAAAACTGTCCTCTGTCTGTGATGAGATCAGACATTCACATGTTTCTGGGTTTCAGTGGGAACTAAGAAGACTGTACTCAGTGTCACAGTTTTGTCCCAGTCTTTTGAGACTGATGGAATAGGATTCGCCTATAGACATTTATACTCTATATTAGTCAAAACTTCAAAATGATGTTGTATTAGTAAAATTCTAAGTCATGGATATTTCACTTCATAAGCCACATTCATGCAACAAGTTAAGACAAAAAAATGTATTTAAGGAGTAAAAAGCAAGAAGAAAAGCCTGAATTAATTCTAACATATCTCACACCCTTGTTTAGTAATAATTTAACCTAAAATTTAGAGAGTAAATTACCTTAAATATGACTTTATCTTTGGAGAGCAAAATGACTAAAGTTTGACTGAAAATTTAGAGCACAGATGTCCAAAAACTGACTTAAACTTAAGTTAAGAGGGTAAAGAAGCTTGATTTTACTTGAATTATTAAAGGCTTAAAAGAGATTGGTAGAGCCTCAGATTAGAGGTCAAAATGTCCAAGATTTAACTGGTGATGAAAATTGCTAAAATGTTATAAACTTTTGAAATCAAATCACAAAACATTGACATGAACAAATAAAAATGTTTTTTTCCATCCATCCATCCATTGTCTATACTGCATATACCTTTTGGGTCACTGGGGGTTGATCCCATTCCAGTTGACACTGGGTGAGAGGCAGGATACTGCCGGTCAATCTCAGGGCTAACATGTAGAGAAAGTCAACCATTCACACATACATACTCACCACGGACAATTTTGAGTCCAAGCATCTTCGGTCTGTGGGAGGACACTTGATTATGTACTCGGGGAGAACAAACGGAGAGGCCAAGACTACCTTGGCCAGTCGAACCAGAAACCTTCTTGCACCGCTGTGCAGCTCTTGATATGAGATGTATCCTTTAAGATCGTTGGTCAAATCATATGATATGTAGTTCTTTGTAATAGATTCTGGCTTTTTTCTTTTTTGCTTTAACGGATCGAAATTCGATTTTTTTTTAACTTATTAGGCTAATGTGGCTCATCATTAAAGTAATGACATTTTTTTTACTTTAAGACAAATACGCTTGGTAAGATAAGACCCCCCCCACACACACACACAGTTTTTCGATATTTGAGTGGGTGTCGGTGATCTGTATATCGGGGTGTTTCAGAGGAGAGTCATTAGAGAGAGGAGTGATTGCACTGTATTCTAACTAACAGAGAAAAAAATGAACAAAGGGCAATGGACAATAGACCAGCTAACTTTCAGTACTTTTGCAGCTTGAGTTTTCATACCACTGAGTATTAATGTCCATCGGTATGTGCATAAATGTCAGTCTGTTACAATTTGTGTTGGTGAGGCTGTCTGACACGGCTCTGTAATGGCTTTCCCCTTCATTTGCTTGATTCATTCAGGATCCAGCACTTACACACACACACACCCACCCACACCGACACACACAGACACACACACATGCCCTGCTGACTGAAAGGCAGCAAGGATAAGTGGTAGTTCGCTGGGGGGGGGGTCACCATAGCAACACCGGGGGGGATGTCGCTTTTATTGGAGAAAGAAAATCAGCTCTGCCTATCCTGTTATCTCTCTCTCTCTCTCTCTCTCTCTCTCTCTCTCCATCTCACCTTTTTTTTTCTCTCTGCATTCATTTCATCTTCCATGAGCTGACGTCAGCAGCATCTACAGGAGACGTCAAACATTCAAGTCACGTCATTTTCCTGTGAGCTCTTGCATATTACAAGTGCTAAACAATATATGTTGTGTCATGTAAGATGATTTATCACGCAAGATGTGTTTTTGAAATGGTATGAATGTGAAAGTGAGCAGAGAGTGAGCCATTTGTGAGCCTCATATTTAAAACACAGGAAGTTATGTATCATGTTTTAAGAAATGGTGACAAGCAGGCTGACAGTTCTCTGACAGTACATGACAGTTACTTGAGAAAAGTGCTTCTTTTTAACAATATGTTTGTTGAGTTTTAAAAATCACACATGAAAACGTCTACAAACACATAATAAAAGACACATTAAATTAAAGCTGGGGTGTGTTATTTGGATCAGAGTCCCTCCTACCTGCCCTGTTTGCACTCCAAGCAAAGCCTTTCCCCTTACTTCACCCTTACATTTGCTCTTATGAACAATCGTTAGTATGGGTTACGTTATTACATTCAGTAAAGCCACACAACACCTGCTTTCATTATACAAAAACTATGGTGAACTAACCAAAGAATCAGCATAACCTGGCCAAATGGCAGGAGAAGTTGTGCGGCCTCAAGGACCATAAGACAACATACGATATCCATAAACAACTTTCATGACAAGCTGAGGCAGTATGCCTTTAGCTGTCATTAGCCCCAATAGAGCCACAAGTGGTGTCCTCTCATTCCATAATCAATAATCGAAGCACATTTAGGTGTGACAAGGAAAATATCTTTGCAGCCTACCTATCCTATAGAAGCTCTGCCAACTCTTGGTCCTGCACAGGGATGGGAATTAAAAACCAATTCCAGCTCAGAATTGATAACAAATCCCCTAAGGAATCAATATTATTAGTCTTTTTGCTTATCAGTTCCCTTATCAGTTCTTTCCACTTTGTGGAAATCCAGGATATTGTAAAAACAATGCTATTTCATGTCGATTTTTGATACTTGGTCTACTATTATTTTTCTATGTTAATGTCATTATTCTTTTAGCTTGTAAAAGACAGAGAAATGCAAATATCCTTTTTTCATCTCTCACACTTTGACCCTTCATGTAAAAGCCAAGAATAAAAAAAAAAACATGACTTATTATTATGTGAAAAGGAAAGAACTCTTGCATCACCTGCCAAACTTGCAACTATTTTTTAAAAATTTGGGCCATTTCCAAATAAAATGAAAGTGTATTATAAACTCTTATTAAGCACTAATACTGAATAAGTTTTGAATGTGAGTTTGCTTTCTTGAGTCTGTGCTTTACCTCAAGCCTTATCACATTCTTTATGAGATCTTTACTTTTGAGGATCATTTCTCCATGTGTTGATTTTATTATCTGAAGGCTCCGCTGATTCACCAGTAAGCAGAAAAGATTACTGTCTGAAAGAAGTTCTTATGCCGGTGTAACCAAGATGCATATGGCTGATGCTTGTGCCAGCCATGGCTTTCATACTAGGTGTTTGTATGTGCTACACTGAGGCTGCATCTATCACAGCTCTATTACTCAAAAAAAAAATCACCCCAATAATAAGCTTCTAAAGAAAGGTGACTTGATTCTTTTAATAACTGACCTGGGAAACTCGAACAAAGGGAGTCAAACTGAGAGGTGGCAAACTGAGCCTTTATTTTGAGAGGCACTGACAGAGTTCATAACTGGATGGTTTATCTCTCTTGTGACAAATTCTACCCCTGTGGACATGCATACCTGCTGGATTAAGGTAAATAAGGCTCTTTATTTTTGGTTGACCGAGACGTGTGGCTGGCGTTAAAAGTAGGCAAGCCTCCTATTCTCTAGACTTGCATGAGACGTGCAGCTCACGTTGGCCATCTGAGCACTACCTTGAAAATGTGCTTGCCAAAATAAAAATATGAATACTAAGCTGCTGTCACACAAGTGAAATGCATCCAGTGGCCCTTAGGCAGTTTTCACATCTAGATTATTTGGAAGAGTTGTTTTGATACAAGTTGGTGTTCCCCTTTGGCTAGATTTGTTTTTGTTTTGTTTGTTTTAGAGATTCTTTTTAGAGATTGCCAAAAGTGGTGGTTTCAGTTCGCTTCCATCCGACCTCTGGAGCAGTTTGCTTGCTGCAAGAAAGCAGTTGACCCAGAAACCAGCACAAACAGGGTGACGAGTTACCTATTTCACTGTTACAGTGTAATAAGCAGCAACAGTAGAAATAATAAACAAATTATGGCAAAGCAAAGTGCTACACAACAATATTTGGGATCCCACAGAGTCCCTTCCTTTGCTCAGGCACAACATACCAAAAAAATAGTAACAGGTTAACCGAACTCAATATCTCTTCAGCTGACTATCATAGGACTTGACAACACTGTTAGCTTCAAAAACCTGTTTAGATTCCTATGACCTGGTACAACTTGTTCAAGCAGGAGTATTAATCCTTTTCAGGAGTTACAGATTAAAAAATTATCTGGTGTCCTCGGTCCACTGTAGACTCTCTTTGTAATTCTTTTTGCATTGAGCTTGTTTGTATTTATATCATAAAATGTGTCAAAATTTATAAATATACTCATTAAATAATCCTGCATGAGATTTTTCATCTCCTCTCTTAAACAACAACTCGATTTGTTGGTAGCTTAGCCTAACTATGCTCCCATAATGCAGAACATTACTTTGAGTCATGGCAGCATGTGAGAAGGCAGTCTGAGTAGCGACGTGAGGACAATCCTGTCTTTTGGTGTGGTTTGGTCTGCTTCAGAATACTGACACGTGGACATGAAACAATCCAAAGAATTTTTCAAATTGATTGTTTTTTTTCAACCAAATCGAAGCAGAACATCTAGGCTGTAGTTGTGAAAACTAGCTTAAAGGGAAATTAAGCGGATGTAGACAAACTGTTTGCTCTTTTAATTACATTGGGAGTTTGGCACCATGCACAGCAATGTATAGCAACAGTGTCTGTCCTGAGATTTCTGAGCAGAGAGAGAACTGAGCTGTGACACTCTGACACATGTTCAGGCTCATGCCATGTACCTTACACAACCCCACTTCAAAAAACCCGAACTATCCCTTTAATATAGAGGGATAGAAAAAGTGGGGTTAGATTAATTTTGATTTGGTCTAATACGGCTCTTTAAGGGATATTTTGGGATATGTCTGTATGTCTGTGCAGCATAGTGCCTAAACAAAGCATTTTGGTAGTGGAAAAGTAAGTCACTATAAATAATCATCCCTATGCTGTTTTTGTGGTTTGTTTTCAACCACAAACTCTCACCAAAACCTTTTGGAATTGGAGCAAAAATATCATTTCCATCAAGAAATGCTTTCACTGTTGTTGTTTGTCCTTCATTTAATGAAGAAATGTGGAAAGATCTGATAGAACTGCTACTGAAGCTGTTAGCATCTATGCTGATTTTCTTTTTGTAATTTCTGTCTCAGGGTCCAAAATAAGAGAGAGGTGCATTTGTGTTGAAATTGTATTTTAGTAAACAGGCTTTTCTTGACACAGGTACACATTGTTAGTTTTGAGTAATGCCCACACACAATGTTGGTGCATTTATCCCACAATAATACATGACAGTGCACGATTGTTCAAGTTATCCTGTAACAGGTTGCTGGTGAGCATCAGCCCAGTCATTTGAATTCTGTTCACAGGTGGATTCTTTCCCCAGCTGGACCTGCACGGTAACTCTCAAGGACTCAAGGACAGCCCTCCCACATCTCAGCTAAACCTGTCTGTGAGTGCGCAAGGGAGAGAGAGTGTGTGTGTGCACATGGAAACATGGCAGAGAGGAAATGATTGAGAATTTGCTGCCATGGTGACAAGACTAGCAGTATCTAATAGCAGCGCATTGTGGAGGAGACTGGCAGGAGGGAGAGAGAGAGACTGAGGGAACTGAACACTCAGTGCTGATAGCATTTTGCACGGTGTTCAGATTTTGGTGATTTTTCTCCTTTTTTACTGTATGTACAGTTTGACATACGTGAAAAAAAATGATCAAAATTGTCAGGCTGTTTGTACCACATATACACACCGCTCCATCTCTGAGGGAATGTGCTGGTTTGGTAATGTTAACCAGTACATTGTGACTCCTAATCGCACAGCTCAATCATGCCTCCACTACTGGCAAAGACAAACAAATAAAATAAAACAACATGCATTATAATTGCAGAGCATGATTCAGTCTGATTCTGTGCAGAAGAGGATACAGTGTGCTCTCTCTCCAACACGAAGATATGATAAATCATGTTTTATTTTCACTCTCATGTATCAGATTTCAACTGACTTGATCTGTGTTTGTGTGTGTGTGCATGTGGTATGCCACTGTGTGTATTTTGTGTGGGAGAAGGCAACAGGTCTGTGTTTATCAGATGGCTCCCTGAACACGGTTGCCATGGTGAAAGACTTTGGTTTTTGGTTCAACAAGTTCAAAGTTATTTTTCTCTGCTGCAGAAAAGAATGACATCTTTTGTTGCAGAGGTCAAGACCTGATATGTCAGAAGTGTTATTTGAAATTTTTGTTCATAATGAGAAAACAAAAAGCACCTGACATCACTGAAGGGGGGACTGTATTGATCCAAGACAGAACCTCTTGAATTATCCCCCAGGAAAAGTTATACAGGCAGCCCTAATGGCTCACTGTCTCAGCCTTGTGGTCAAATGTGGTAATGCATTGCCTTTCTCAATAGCCATTTACCCAGAATACTGTTGTTTATTTTATATAAACTAAACATTTATCAAAGTATAATATTTAAATTGTGTCCATGCTACTTCTACTATGAGCACAATGAAATAATTATGCACTAATATATTGAGATTTTTTGTCACAATATTTTATAGAGCAACATTGATATGTTATTAGAAATTTTAAACAATTTTTTGAATTGTAGTTAAGCCCCATGCCAATAGTTGGCAGCAGACATTCAGCCATTCGACTCTGTCACTGTTCCTCAGTCAGTCAGTCAGTCTGTGAGCAAGATAACTCATAAAGTTCTCACCCAGTTTGGATGCAATTTTCAGGAAATGTTGGCCATGGTACAAGTAAGAGGTGATTTGATTTTCATGGTGATTCAATTGAATTGCATGGCTTTTTTCATACAGTATTCATTAAAGAGTTTATAGACCACACTGTTATTCTCTGCTGTGGGAATTTTATTTTTTGACACAAACAATTAAAAAACAGGTGAACGTAATATAGTAAAAATGTCAATTGTGCATCTTAATTGTTTCTTTATATTTTGCTCTTTGATTGGATACTGATTTCTGTCTTTTTATTTGAATCTAGTTAAACCTTGCGTTTGATTACTTCCCCTCTGTGTTTTTCCTTAATTAAAACCTCTTACACACTTCATAGATTAGGAATTATCACTAACTACAAATTTAGACAAACTATGTTTTTATCAATCATCCCAATACACCAGGTAGACATATATAATTACATGTTGGCAACATAGAAACCCATGGGAAAAGGCAGAACCTTTCAAGACAAAACTGTAAGGTGACTAAATAAAAGGTTTGTCTGTAAAGTTCATTACAGAGCAGTCAGAGGCTTGAAGTCATTTCAATTACTTTCTGCACAAGTAACCCTCACTGATGCCTGTCTGTCCTTAAGAGGATGTTGATAAGTCTGGTCATTTTCTGACCAACAACAATTGTTTCACCTTGAAGCTTTGCTAGATGGATGTGCCTGATGACAGACATGAAATCTGGAGAAACTCAGTGGCTGTGAAAGGTTAACAGTCAGTACACAGCATACTTCGTTGTTGTGCAGGTAATGTTATAAATTAGAAACTGATGATGCACGAGGGTCATATAATGTCTGAGGTGGTCTTGAAAAAGGTCTTAAAAGTGTTAAATTTGACCTCTAATTACAATGTAGTAATGTTACAATTTGATTTTGTCCAAAATGACGTACATCTGAGACTAAGTACAACACAAACAAGAATCTAAACCAGAGGGAACATTAGCAAGTGTAACAAGCTGCTTCAAGTTGAGTTAAACATGGGTGCCATCATGTAGCGCTAGAGGCAGTGCTTACTTCTTTTCCTCACCAAGCAATTGACAGAAACCCTTGTCAAGTCACCTTAATATCATCATCATCATCACCATCATGTCCTCATGTCGTTGACATCAACATCATATTAGGCATCAACATCTGTCTTCTTTTAAAAGTACATGAGGACTCTGTGGATCAAATGGAGTTGGGTAGTTCATTTATTATCTGTGTATACCCTGTTCCTCATGAATACAAAAAGTACATAGCAAAGCAGTGAAAACATTGTATTTTCTCTTTGTTTAGGTCTTACAAAGGTCCAAAATCTGATGCTGAAAAGTGTGCAGCTACCTTGCCCAGAATGCATTGCCATAGGCGATAATACAACAGTTACGCAGCCATAAGAAGATAGATATCACTCTATAATGAATGAAATTTGCTGATAGTCTCATGCAATAGTTCTGGTTTCTTACACCATTCTGAAGAAGTTCAGCACGGAGGTGTCCTTAGCAGGAATATAACTTTTCTCTCAACATAAAATTTACATTGAGGTGTTTATTTTAACCTTTAGTGTTACTCAGAGTGTAGAGATTTGGCACACTGGTCTCCTACTTTCTTTCAGACAAAAATAACTGAACTATTGTATGAAGCAGTGCTTCTCAACTGGTGGGTGGGGACCCAAAAGAATGTTGCAGAGCTGTTTTCAGTTGCTTACAAATGCTTCTTACAAGAGCAAAACTGTGTCAGAAAATACATACAGAGGTCTCAGTGAAAACACATCCATGTATTATTTATTTTTCTACAGTTTGCCATGATGATAACAAGTACATTTTGATTGTTTCTTCTTGAGATGTTAGCTTATTCAACTGAAAAAAAATCAAGAGATAGCAAGGCTGGATTTTCCATGGTGGTGTGTTCACTAATTAAGAAATTTAGAAAGTTCTCAGGAAGTGAACACTGAGAACACACACAAAGTTATTGTGATGTTGCTCTGTATACTACTGTATCATTGCTGACATTGTCCTAATGCCCAATGTAACCATATGCAGTGGTTAGGGCTGATGCCTTACATCAAAAAGACTACTAGATTTAGGTTCAGACTAATCCTTTTTTGTGTTTAATTTTTATACTCTCCCTGTGCATCCATAGGCTCACTCATGGGCTTTGGGGCTTTTTCCCAAAGTCCAAAGACTTTGCTTTTTAGGCGGACGAGACCTCTAATTGCCTGTAGCAGTGAGGGTGGCAGGTTGTTTTCTTTACATGTTTACTGTGAGTTTTTAGTGCGTTATACTGTAGATTTCAGATGTACCACTTGTCAGAATTACGAATGGGAATCAAGAACTGGTTCCAATGAAGAACCATATCCAACTTTTTTAAAGAATCAATGCCTCTTGCCTTTATGCTTAATAAGTCCCTTACCCATTTTGCTTTGTTCCACATACCAGTGACCTTTACAGAGTGGCTTAGACACAAAATCACAACAACGGCACATTGAGCAATCTCTATGACTGTGTGATTTCAGGTAGAAGTGGAAACACCAGCAACATACTGAAATATTGGTTGACCTAGCACATCATTAACTGTCAGAAGTAACGTGTTGGATGATAATGGCACATAAAATCTGTGAAGGCCTACTTTTTTGACACAGACTATCCACAGAACTTGATGTGGAATTATAAGGATTGAGCAGAAGAATTAACAGCATTGGTATCAACAATTCTTATCCTTCCTAGTCAGGACAAACAAGTTTAATGTCATAGCAGGACCTCTTTTGTGAAGGAAATCTTTGTGTCTCAGTGGAAATCCTTCTGGTTAGATACAAAATATGATAATTCTGTAAAACACAGGGGAAGTTTTTGTTTTAGCATGCTCCATGATGACAAAGAGCTTTTGTTCTAAACTTTTTTTCAATAATAACTGCAGTAAGTACTTAATCTGAATCACTGCTTACATTTAAACATCTTGTTCGCAAGGAACCTTCAACATGAATTAAGCTCAACAAAATGGTTTGTCATCCATCCAGTAAATTATTATACAGCAACAAGAATGCAGACTGCGCCATGTCAAGTCCAAATTTAAGAGCATGACTAAAAATAACAGGGTCATCTTTGGGATTGTATCAATAAATTATGAAGACAACACATGCAGTTACCTTTTGTAATCGACATTTGCAAACAGCGTCTGTGTAGATTCTCATTCATCCAGGTCATGGTCATCCTGAAGATTCAAAAGCAAGGCAACTGGACTGTGTAGAGTTTGTTGGGAAGACGTCTCACTTCTCATCCAAGAAGCTTCTTCAGTTCCATTTGCAAACAGCATTTTACGACAGAAATCTATACTGTCCATGAATTCTGCTGATTATAGACAAACTTAATAGTCATATATGCAGTCTGCAGCCCTGTTCACACTGCTTTTTCAAGCTGTCATATTAATCCACCCCCGTGAATGTCAGAGGTGGTATTTAAGGCACAGTACAGGTGAGAGGGGAGTACATGGAGCCTGCAGGGAAAGGCAGTGCTGTGTTTGCAGGTGTGTACCTGTGTTGTGAAACACCTTCTGTATTGCACCCCATCATGCTTCCTCAAAGACTTAGGGAGCCAAAAATATCACATCCTTGTGTTATTGATGTGAATGTCTTGCCGTGTAACTATGGTGTGCTTTGTTGTGGCGCCTTTGCATTAATACTTTTCATTTTGCACATCCCAGTTAACAGATAGTGTAAGTGAAAAGTGGTTGAATAAGCAAGCTGACTTTTCACTCCTGATTGACTCATTCACATTTAAACTGTAATGCAGCATTCAGCAAGATCCTATGTCCTTAATTTGCATTTTTAACAGGGAATATACAGGAGATAGCAGGCATCGCTTTTAAGATCAAAAATAATACCTGTCCCACCTTCATTTTCTACTTTCTCTCAATTTTGTTTTATATCCTCATCCTTCTCAGTTCCAAAACAGGACATTTCCTGTTATATATTTAAAAACATGCTCATTAGGTTGATTGCCCTTGGGCTGAGTGTGAATGGTTGCCTGTCTCTCTATGTGTTCTTCAGGGTGTACCCTGCCTCTAGCCCAAAGTCAGCTGGTATAGGCGCCAGCCCTTCATGACTCCCAAAAGGATTAGCAGTAGAGATAATGGATGGATTACTTAACATGCTCTACACAATTGCATGCCATGTACATTTCATGCTAATAAGTGGATGAAGGTATCATTAAGAAACTCATCTGGTAGTCAGTCTTCTTTTTCATGACCCCATTATCCCTTTTTTAATATTCAGCTTTTGTTTAGAGTAATTAAGAGGAACTGAGTATATGTCGATGTTAACACATTTAAAAAACACAAAAACCACAAGCTTCAATTTTATTTAAACCTTTAATGTGATTTAACGTCAGTTTTTCAATACTTTCGTAAATCAATGTTAGTTTTACATTGACTTGTTGTTTGTTGACACTGCTCTTCTTTGACTACGGTTTTCCTCTGAATAGCGTTCTCCTCGATAGATTTCCAGGTAGGGATGCCAGTCCTCAGAGGGAACACACAGAGACCTCGCACGCTGTTAAAAGTATGGGACAATGGGACAGCTACGGTCACAAACGTGTGAGCACATTTAACGATACAGCATTAAATGATCTTTTTAACAGCATACACACCTGCCAAAGGCTTCCCTCTGCTCTCATCAGCTTATATGCAGTGACCAAAGGAATCCACATAAGGACAAATAAAACCATGCACCAGCCTAGTGCCAAGCCCCAGGCCGGGTACTGGATCTTTCCATAGTTGGGGGGCACGAAGGATAAAAGAGACCACAGCAGGACGACCTAGATAAGAAAATTTCATGAACAAAAAATCTGATTAAATCACTGTGAGTACAAAGAGGATGATATGATCCAAGTCTTACCAAAAAGATGAATGTCATAGCAATAGCTATAGTGGTTATTAGCCTCTGAATTGTTGCCCACATCTGTAACCCGTGTTATTTTCGAGTCACCAGACCTCAAGTCTGTCTAAAGTCTGTTGTACCCAATAGGAATATGAATATGTGCCTGCTCTTTAAAGGCAAACTTCACTATTCATGGTGCATCTTATAGTTGCAGTATGTATTATATTTTTTGAGTCAGTGGCCCCAAAAAATGTGGTTACCTGTCAAGATATCATTAATGAAGCCACATGAGAGATCATTATACATCTGTGCCCCCTCCTTACCCTCTATTAAGCCTTTAGAAAATCAAGAAAAGGACACCCACTTTTCAGTCAATTAGGGTTCAGTTCAGGGACAGTGCTCTTATTGGATCCTCTACTAAGGTATATGTGCTTGTCATATCTAAATGAGCTTTAGTGGTTGTTTAGATTGTACAAGTAATGTTACAGACGTGGACAAAATTGTTGGTACCCTTCCGTTAAAGAAAGAAAACTCACAATGGTAACTGAAACAACTTTAAACTGACAAAAGTAATAATAAATAAAAATTTACAGAAATTTAACTAATGAAAATCAGACATTGCTTTTGAATTTTGGTTCAACAGAATGATTTAAAAAAACAAAATAATGAAACTAGCTTGGACAAAAATGATGGTACCCTTTAACTTTATATACTGTTAAACAACCTTTTGAGGCAATCACTGCAATCAGGCGGTTTCTGTAACTCTCAATGAGACTTCTGCACCTGTCGACAGGTATTTTGGTCCACTCGAGAGCAAGCTGCTCCAGCTGTCTCAGGTTTGAAGGGTGTCTTCTCCAGACTGCATGTTTCAGCTCCTTCCACAAATGTTCAACAGGATTTAGATCAGGGCTCATAGAGAGCCACTTCAGAATAGTCCAATGTTTTGTTCTGAGCCATCCTTGGGTGTTTTTAGCTGTGTGTTTTGGGCCATTATCCTGTTGGAGGACCCATGACCTGCGACTGAGACCAAGCTCTCTGACACTGGGCAGCACATTTTGCTCCAGAATGCCTTGATAGTCTTGAGATTTCATTGTACCCTGCACAGATTCAAGACACCCTGTGTCAGAAGCAGCAAAGCAGCCCCAGAACATAACTGAGCCTCCTCCATGTTTCACAGTAGGTTCAGTGTTCTTTTCTTTGTGTGCTTCATTTCTGCGTCTGTGAACATAGAGCTGATGTGACTTGCCAAAAAGCTCCAGTTTTGTCTCATCAGTCCAAGGACATTCTCCCAGAAGCTTTGTGGCTTGTCAATATGCATTTTGGCAAAATCCAGTCTCTCTTTTTTATGATTTGCTTTCAACAGTGATGTCCTCCATTAAGTCCACTTTGACCCAAACAGTGACGGATGATGCGATCTGATACTGATGTACCTTGACCTTGGAGTTCACCTCTAATCTCTTTGGAAGTTGTTCTGGGCTCTTTGGTTACCATTCGTATTATCCGCCTCTTCAATTTGTCATCAATTTTCCTCTTACAACCACATCCAGGGAGGTTGGCTACAGTCCCTTGGAGCTTAAACTTCTGAATAATACATGCAGCTGTAGTCACAGGAACATCAAGCTGCTTGGAGATGGTCGTATAGCCTTTACCTTTAACATGCTTGTCGATAATTTTCTTTCTAATCTCCTGAGACAACTCTGTCCTTCGCTTTCTGTGGTCCATGTTCAGTGTGGTACACACCCCAATACCAAACAGCACAGAGACTACTTTTCACCCTTTAAATAGGCAGACTGACTAATTACAAGCTTGAAGAAACCTGTGATGCTAATTACAGGACACACCTTAGTTTAACATGTCTCTATGATCAAATCATTTTCAATCTTTTCTAGGGGTACCATCATTTTTGTCCAGGCCAGTTTCATTATTATTATTTTTTTAAAATAATTCTGTTGAACCACAATTCAAAAGCAATGTCTGATGTTCATCAGTTAAATTTCTGTAAATTTTTATTTATTATTACTTTTGTCAGTTTAAAGTTGTTTCAGTTACCATTGTGAGTTTTCTTTCTTTAACGGAAGGGTACCAACAATTTTTGTCCACGTTTGCAATTTTATGAAGGGACATGTGGTTTGTGGCTGTTTTGTGGCTGCTAAAACATGACACTGGAATAATGCCAATGACAGCTGAATGCACAAACAGTGGATTTGTTGCTGAACAAAATGGCATGTGAACTGCAATGAAGCTTAGGGCTTCATTCAAAGTGGTTACAAATTTGAGAAATCCAAAAAAATATTTCAAGTCCTCTTCTCCATCAGAATGCAGTCGGTTTTTGATTTAAGATATCAGTCAAGTCTGAGATAAGTCCTAAAAATCAGTTCTTGGGTCAGCCTAGACCTGAGGTATAAACTTAGAACTGCAACACTGTTTATACTGTATATACTTTTTGTGGAGTAAAGTGTAGACATTCTCAACATATACCCAACATCTTTTTCCCCAGTGTATAATAGTGCCCTTAATTGAGACTTAAGATTCAACATTGGAGAAAGCTCAGTTTAATTTCAGGGAGGAGAACAATAGACAGGTTGTTCTTACCAGGATGATGCCGGGGGTGATGAAATACCAACATATTCTCCACCACACCCAGAAGTGAAAGCTTTTTTTGCCAATCATCATCTCAGTGTCTTGAATAAAATTTTTCCCTCCTGTAATAAAAAAGAAAAGGTAACATCAACATAAAGCCGCCTGATTAGTGGCAACAAAATAAAAGTAAAGTCAAATGCTATATTGTTTGCAGTGGAAGCAAGATTAGACCTATTAAAGAAAATGATCAATCTTAACATTTGAATCCCACTCATTCAGTTTTCTGCAGTGCTGAGAAAAATAGTGGACTTTTAATTGTTGAAAGGCACAGTATGAAAAATGCGGCCACCAGCGGGTTCTCAAATAAACAAAACAACCATAAATGAGTCTTAACATTGTGAACCTGGCATCCCCACTCACCTCCACTGCTTACAGTTCCATAAACTGAGAACTCTGTTCAGACAGAGGCTAACGGTGGTCTGTCACAGGTTAACAGCACAAAATATGAACGAGAGACAGAAACAGAATGGCAGCTGTTCCAGGTCCTGCACACTTGTCCAATAGCCTTTACACATTACTGTGTTCTCATAGCAACAAAAACAAGGAGTCACCATCATCTGCCTGTGTCACCAATACAATCAGTATATTCTCCCTCTTTTAAAAAAAGTACATATTTGCTAAAGCATTAGCCTTTTTACAATAGAATACGTATAACATAGACTCAGTTAATTTAGATTAAAAAATGTATCATTTACATATTGTATGTTGAAGGTAATGTAATTATATTTTGGCTTGTACTGTGGACATAGAGGTGTCTGTCACAGCTGCATTGACCTCTTCCTGTGTTTCATTGCATTTCACATGCCATTTTGTTCAGCAAAAAATCCACTTTTTGTGCATTCAGCTGTCATTGGCATTATGCAAGTGTCATATTTTAGCAGCCACAAACAGCCTGTGCCTTTTAACAGTTATTCATATTCCTCTCTTGGCATCATGTTGATTTAAGCCTTTTTCATACCAAGAAAAATCTCCTAACTGGGGCTTAAATGGCATCTTTACAGGAAGAAAGTTCTCTGATACAAAAATACATTTATGTACGTATAATGGGTATTGAATCACTAAAGACCTGACAAATTTGTAAAACCATATTTTTTATACATACATTTAGATCTTGCTTAGCATTATCATAAATACAGCCATTAACTCCTTTCTTCCAACAGCAGATTGTGTCCCCAGAGCAAACCCAAATAACTTTTGTTTCTTTATAAAATAATTCAAAGTTCTCAGTCCATCATTTTAAATGACATTGGAGCAAATTTGGCTTTGCAATCAGACAGATTTTAAGGCAACAGGAAATACAAAAAATAAACTATCGTATGCCATATTTCACACTTAAATATACCCTGACATCCTCAAGAAGTTGCTAATCATTTGAATAAAAATAAATGAGAACATCCTCGTCACTGTTCTAACAAAGTTCTAGAAAGGTTGCTTAATTAAGCAGAAAAAAACACTGTAGCATCTGACACACTTAACAGTTTTGTCTTTTTTCACTGCAGTGCATAACATTGACATTGCATTTGCAAGAAGCCAATGATACTGCCACTGATAAAAATCAATATTTGCTGTTATAGTATTAATGCTAACTTTTCCTTTACTCCAATGTGAATACATTTTGTAACAAGCCAGTAACTTGCAGAATATAAATGAATAGAAGGACACTTCTTTCACAAATTGTTATTTTTGCTGCTTACCATAAATGTAGAAAATACCAATGATCTCAAACAGAGCCAGAATAAGCAGCACCCAGCTGGAAATGAACTGGTCCATCAGCGTTACCCAGTATATTCCTGCCTAAACCAGATACACATATACAAACGCAAACCTGTATAAAAATGGTTATATACACAGAGGCACAGCAGATAAGAGGGGTACTGATATTGTATTTATAAACGTAATACAGCTAAGACTGAGAGATTCACTGTACCTGTGTGACGAGCGGCAGGCCCAGCAGATAGAGGATGCACACTGATACTATTGTTGACAAAGGACGTTTTGTTTTGAAGAATTCAGGAAAGGCATCGCATAAGCTGGTGGTGATGACCTCTAATGACAGAAACAGAGACGACAATCAGTTAGTCTGAGCTTCTTAAATATGGTGATTGAAACAATAGTTCAGTAATTTAAAAAGTTTTAGAGCAGAACAGGTTAAAATAAAGATACTGGTGATCTAGAGAGAACACATGTTTAGGCCAATGCTCCCCCTAACTGACTTCAGGCTTTTCACATTATAGTCAGAGGGCAATAGGGAGACATTTTTATTTGCCTAAGGTCGAAACTGATACTAACCTCAGGGCTAAAATCTTGTCTCTCTATCGGCCAACTGGGCTAGTCCCATCACCCAAACCCTTCAGTAGCAAACAGATATGGGAACCCTGCTTAAAAATTGTGGAGATTGTGCATTTATTACTGCTCACAAATCTAAACCTGAATATTCATTCTGCTATCACTTACAGCTGGAGATCTTGGTTCATGACAACAATATTACACACTGTGCATCTCCACTCGCTGCTCCATCACTCCTTTACAGTTTAAAGTGAATAATTTTTGTCTTAACTTTGGGACATATATTTGATTTTCACTTTTGCTAAAAAAAACAACAAACTTTAGTAGCTTGTATTCTCAGTGTGTTTGAGATGTTCCTGCCACTTAAACTGGGCATAAACTTCCAACAAAACAATGGTCAGTCATTACACTTAAAGGTCTATTTTAAAGATATTCTCTTGAACCCTTCATCTTTTTCTCTCCCCCTTTCTCTTTTATTCTTCCTTTACTCCTACCACTTAATAGTGCAGCAAACCTGCCATATTGACCTACAAACTGTGGTTATCAAGCTTCATATGAAAACAAAGTCGGTGATATTACATTAACAATAGTCAGGTTTAAAATCAGGTTTAAAGCAGGACAAAACTTGAATTAAAATCTAAATAGCACATTTTAAGTCTGAAAGAGCACATTCAAATTTGAGAGCTAGTAGTTGGGTAGTGGTCATTGATTAACCGCATACAACATTACCCAAGTATTCGTTCAAGTTGTAATATAGAAATAGTTAATTTGTTGCATTATTAGTGTGTCCCCATTATTAGTCCCCAGTCACTGGCACTGTTTTATTGGTCATCATAAAAGTAGGGAAGCCCAGGTCTGGCTTCAGTTGGCCCCTTTAGTCGTGGTTATAGCACTTTACTATGTTAGAGCTGTTAACCATGTTGTTCAACAGACCCTGATCCGAAAGGTTGTCTTCCAACTGCTACTCTCCACCGTCTTTCCCCTGGCCTCCCCAGATGTTAATTTTTCTAAATTTTGATTAAAAATAAATTGTAAAATACTTCCATAGTATGGATCTTACCTAATTGTGCAAACTGGGAATCAAAGCCAATGATGAAAAGCATGAAAAAGAACAGGATGGACCAGAGAGTGGAAATGGGAAGCTTAGCTAAGGCATCTGGATACACAATGAAAGCCAGACCAAATCCTGCACAAATATGGAGACATAAAATGTCAAAGAACATATAGCAGCCTTCTGGAGGTTCACTAAAAAAGTGAGATCAACTTCAGATGTCCAACCTTCTCTCACCACCTCCTCTATAGGTTTTCCATAGACATGAGCCATATGACCCAAGATGGAGAAGATGGCAAAGCCTGCAAACACACTGGTCACTAGAGAGAGATTATTCAAGTCAGTCACATGGACTTCAGATGTCAGAGATGATCTCAGGAGGTCCGGATAAGACAATTTAACTACATGAGAATGTCCTGTACACAAGAGCCTCTTGAAACTCTTCCATACAGTCTTAAAGGCACAAGAGTCATGACTGAAGCGCACAAAGATTGCTGTTAATTACAGTGTCTGTTCTGTTACCTGTTTAATGCATAAAAATAATTGTCATATCAATTTGATACATATTTCCAAAGCAACAAATCTACACAGACAATTACATATTTTGTCCACATACATGAATTACACACACATTGCAAACTTTACAGCCTAAAATAGATGTGATGATGATGCCTATATGAATAATATCAAGGAATTAACTTTTTTTCCTACCATGGTTAATGACAGTTACAATAACTGCATCAGAGAACATGTTGTTGTGAAAGTTGGCATAGGAAGCAAGAGTCAAAACTCCACCCGTAGCAATAGCCAGAGAAAAGAAAGCCTGAGTTGCTGCATCCTTCCAAACCTAAATACAATGAAACACAATGTTTGCCGTAAATGCAACTTTTAGCATTAGAATATGTTGGGATCTTTGGCATAGTTAGCATGACATTGGCTTTGTTACACAGCTATGCTTAATGCCTTATTCTGATTGGTCAATTTTGTGTAGGTCTGCTCTCCCTGCATAGTTCACCATTGTTGGGAACAAACCATTACTAAGTAAAGCGGATGTCTGCCAAGCACACTGTCCTTACAGCAGGCTTTCAAACATTCATCATTATTCTTTGTTTGATTTGTGAACAGATTCAGACTGAGCCTGCAGATATTGAACATGAAGAGAAGAGAGGACACATTTACCACATTTTTAGTAACTTACATTCATTGTAAACACACATAGCTAAATACAGTGAGTGGAGGAGGTAGCAGTAAGTCTGTCTTTTTACCTCCTTGGTGGAGATAAAATGAATTATGCAATTACTTGTGTATGTTTATAGAGGTGATGCAAAATCAGTTAACAGTATTAACACAGGTTTACTGCCCAGCCCTACTGAAAAATGGTCTTAAAGTGGCATGCCATGTAAAACTTTTCAGTCTTGCTGTCAGTCACAAATTAGCCTTCACTAAACATAAGCATGTTAGTGTGGCTTTTGAATGCTGTGGGAGTAACGATCAGTTTTAAGCTTCATTGTTAAAAAAATAAAATAAAATCATACAGAGACATCCGTGTGGCTGAAGACTCAAGTTTTAGTTTTCTTGTGCTGCAAATGAGGACAGTCGGGCTCTTACCTGTCCCTCTGTCAATTTGGTCAGATTGGATTTGGAACCAATGAAGAACTGTATCCCATCATTAGCTCCCTCCAGTGTCACACCACGGATAAGCAGGATCAGAATCAACACATACGGAAACGTTGCTGTGATATATACAACCTGGAGAGTTTTGGCAAAACCAAGGGTAAAACAGATGATTAAGAGTTAACCATTTACTAGAGGAGGTAGAGGACAAGATGTAGCCATGAGTTAGATGACAACCTACTTTTCCTGAAGACTTGATGCCTTTAATGAGAGCGGCAGCAAGAAAGGAGCAGCTGAACAGCAGACACAGGGCCAAGTGCCAAACTATTGGTCCTGTTTCATCTAGACCACCTGATCTCTGCAGAGCTACACGGCTGAGGAGAGAAAAGTGAATAAACAGTCATATCAGCGCTATATATGTGTGCAGCAGTGTGTGGTTCTTACTCCCAGTACTGCTCGCTCGGGCTCTGCACTGGAACTTTGATTATGTCGGACGAAGGACATGTCCTGTTTTCTTGAGTCCAGTTGGCCACCAAAACACCACTCACGTTACAATACACTAGAAAAGAAAGAGGTAAAAATGAATGACTTGTTTGCACAAGGGATGCCCCAATCAGGCTTTCTGAGGCCAATACCAATCACAGATCACCTGTGAATTTGATTGGCTGATACCAATTTATGCTTGGTTTTGATGACTGGTTGAGTGTTTGCTCAATAGAGATGTAGAAAAAACTCAAAAGGAGCAATACAGCTAGTATTCTACTTAGAGGACAACTGAATAGCACAATATAAATATGCAAAGTTGTGTTTATTTTTGTGAATTAACAAAATTAATCAAAGACTGGAAAAGAAATTAACTGTATCCAACAGTCAAACTCTGCAAATAATTTAAAAGCAATACGTTTTTGAAAATTTACTTACTTGGAAAATAGTGATGTATTTATTAAATATTGTTAAGAATATGAACAAATGTACACTGTAATTGTAAACTGTGACATCTCTCCTGACTCCCACCATGACATCAAGCCCCTTTTGTTTGTAAATCCTATTGTCTTCCCACCTTGCCCCTGACTCTCACCAAGATACCAGGTCCCTTTAGTGTTTTAATGTCTAGACATAATATATTCCTCTAGTCTATCTGGGCAACACCTCATAGAAAGTGAAAGGGAAGTGCACAATACTGAAGAACACAAAGAAAAATTATGGGGTAAATGACTGAATGTTTGACCTTCACATTTATTTTGGGCTAGCTTGAGTCTTGCAGGTACTTCTTGCTTTAGAACAACTAAACCACACACATAGCCTCTTTGTCCTCAAAAAAATGCTGGTGAGCCTGATCATTTTTTGACCGGGAACAATCATTCTAGACTGAAGCTTTGCAAGATGGATCTACCTAATGACAGACATGGACACAAGCAAATCCAGCTGCATTGCAAAGTTATGACTGAGTGATCATCAAGCTGAATGGCAGATTAGCTGAAGAGTTACTGTGACAAAATGCCAGCATTTCACAGCAGTAGACTGGCATAGGGTACAAAAAAAGAAAATAAAACAAGTACCTAAAGGTGTGCTACTACATCTTCTGTCAGCCCAGCTGTAACATTTGGACCAGGGCAGAGGGGACTGGAAGGAGGCAAACAGGTAGTACAGGCTGTAGGCCACGATCACGTTGTAATAAACTGCAACTAATGCATTTACTATAACCATGGAGAAGCCAACACCTGCAGAAGATGACACATTTCAATACAGTTTGATATTCTTTACAACATAATAAGATATTATATTATAATCACTCACACCTCACAGAGTTAGTTTATAATTGCTGAAGATAAAAGACTTTTTTATATCTTAAATTTTGTTGATAAAATGATTAGCTCTTGAATAGTTATTAAAATTTATTGCAATTTTTTTTTTTTTTTGTAAAAACTTAAAAATTATGATGTTGATGTTTCTACTCAAGGACACTGGCTCCAAAGTAGATTTCATGTATCAGTTTTAGTTGCCCCCTAATTGAGAATTTACAGCGTCATCAGCACTAGACAGTTTCCAAAGATCTGACTTGTTATTCATTAAAAATGAGTCAAATTCAGTATCTTATGGTTATGAAAAGAATTCTTAAAAAACATTCATCTGCTTTGTCAGATTTACCCTGCAGGATGGGCACTGCTCTCCATACGTTGATTGGACTTTGGCTGCAAAACTGACCAATGGCACTTTCCAGGAAAAAAAGGGGAATTCCACACAAAACGAGCATCAGGAAATAGGGAATGAGAAAGGCGCCTGCTCACAGAGATGAAATAAAGTTTCATTATGTTCAAAACAATAAAACCAGTGTTAGGATAGGTGAAGCTAGTCACTTACCCCCTCCATTTTTAAAGGCTATGTAGGGAAATCTCCAGATGTTTCCCAGGCCTATGGCAAAGCCTATCATAGAGAGCATGTACTCAGTCTTATTGGACCAGTTTCCCCGCTCAGGATTCTCATCGCCATCTTTTGTTTGAAGGTCCTGCGCAAAAGAGCAGTAATGTGTTCAAAGTTTTTGGAAGTCATATGTGGTGTTCAATAATTTTTAAGATGACAAAATCACATAAATTGAACCATTAATACTGCTAAAATCAATACTTGCCTTTTTTTGTAATGTTAATGCTCATTCTTCATTTACTGTATCTTTAATTACCCCTTAACCAGAACTGATAGAAAGTTTTTGGACAGTTTAAGCTTGTTGTTCTCAAGGTCTGAACTGAGTTGGGAAGAAAATTTTTGGGTTTTCTGCGTCTTTTGCATGGAACAATTTGCAGACTGATTTAGACTTCAAAATTTAGTCACTATGAAAGTTTTTAAATCCTTGGTGAAAAATCTTGAATCCAGGCTTTCATTTTGCATCTTTTTTTTTTTTTTTTATCTCGTTATGATGTTTTATTGGACTTATCACATAATTGCGATCTACATAGTTTCCTAACTGTCTTTGGAGATATGCCCCTAATCACTTTTATTCTATTTTTCTGCTTAATTCTTTATTCCTGTTAATTCACTGTGATTACGTTTTCTTGTGGCCTTTTCATTTTCGGATCATTTTGTTTTTCACCTGATAGTTTATGTTCAAATTATTTTTGTCAGCCTTTTACTTTCAAAGCACTTTGTAAATGTGTGTTTTCAAAGGTGCTATATAAATAATGTCATTCTTCTTCTTCTTCTTCTTCTTCTTCTTATTATTATTATTATCTGTTTTAATTGATGATTAATCAGTGATCCTATTGTTTAAATTGTATTTTATGAGTTTGTGTGTTTGTTGAAACTGTGCTGCTGCCATTCTTGATATATCTGATCTCAACGTGTTATGGCAGTTGGTAACACTGCTGAAAGGGGTTGGCGCACCTTACCTTCGAAGCCTCAGGATGCAGGGTTTGCACCCTTGGGCCTGTAAACTTCATTGCATGTAAACACCTAGGAAGTAGGGTTAACGTTGCTGGTGGTGCACACAAGTTGTCAGAATCATGAAAGGCAAAGTGCTGACCTGGCATGTGCTCCTTAACCTTACCTGACCTGAATGGGACTAACCTGGCTAAAACCAGGCTAAATTAATAAAAGTGAAAAAGGTCCACGTGATTAAAATCCCTTTTTGCTCAACCATAATACATTAAAAAGGCACAGAAATACAGGAGACATCATTGGCTGATTGGTAAACTCAAAGTACGGTTATCCTATTTTTTCATTCAGGAACAGACCTTTTGAATCATTTACTGAAATATTTAGAACCAAAATGCACCTCAATCAGCAGCACAACAATGTACATGTATTTATTTTCTAGTATTTTGACTCATGTTTGGATCCTCTGCTCACTTTAAAATTAGTCACACATATTTCTAAGTTATTGCATCAAGGTGATTTCCAGAGCTCTTTGAAACAGTAAGCTAAGTCACTGTTGGTCCTTAGATGACCTTTTAAATCATACACTGCATGATGTCATCATCATGCTCGTCACCTTGTTGTGCAAAGGTGGAGTTCAGCAGATAAAGTAAATATTTGAGCACATTCCTCAAAGGCCTAAGTGACTCTGTGTCCATGGAAACTCAACCATGCCAGTGGAGGAGACTCAGTATACCATGACAATGAGAAACCCTCTCAAGATTAAGACTTAGAAATATCAGCAATGTTCGCACAGAGTTAAATAATAATGACCAACAAGATATTATTTTTCCAATATAGGTGAATAATGCCCCCTCACTTTTAAGTTTAAGCAAAGATATTTTTTTGCTCATAGTTTAATGTTAAATAAAAGTTAGAGCAATAGTGCTGATCCCCTTTAACTCTAAGAGAAATAACATCTACCTGTTAAAACTCAAAGAAAACCCTAAACAAATTGCTAATTTCAGCAATTATTATTTTATTTTGCCCTCATTTAAGCCAGTCGATACTATCTTCAATCCACCAACGGGGAAGGAATAAAAAAACAGAACCATAGATTTGAAGTGTCATTTGCATTTTAAAATAAATGCAACCTGGTACAAGACACAATTTATGACTCTAACAGGATGATAACTGAAATGATTCAAGCATAAAACACACTGTAATCTGTCTGAATTTCTTGCTTAAGCTGAAGACTAAAGGGTGAAGGGAAGGGAAGTCAGGTAGACCCAATTAATCTCTAAAAATAGCCGGATTCATCAGATCTTTATGCAGCATTGACCGGTAAAAGGTCCGTCCTGTGTGTCTGATCAGGACCAAATCATCTCGTCTTCAAGATCTACTAGAAATGTTTTAAAAAATCTACCAATAGATCAAGATCTACATGTTTCTGACCCCTGTTTAGATAATAATGAAAACACTTGGAAAAATCAAATCAAAGTTAAAAGAACCAAGTTATCTCAGTTTCAAATAATATGTAAATTTAAGCAATTCCAATGAGCTTGTGACTGCAACATAAAAATAATGTTTCAAGGTACAATACTCGTCTGTGGGTCCAACTAAATCCAAATTCTTTCAATAGATATTACATATGTACTTGAAAAAAAACTGTCGGGTTAACTTGTTTCCTGTTAGGAAAACTCCATACTTATTTTGAAAAACTGACAAACTTTCTTTATAAAGAAAACTTGACATAATTTGTTTGGAAAATGTGAAGGGAATTGCCAAGTACATTTTGTTTCATATATTAGAAAAACTTTGATTAATTTGCTGGAAAAATTAACATTACCTCTGCCAAGGCAGTTACTGGATGTTTTTGCCAGCATTTGTAGGTTTGTTTGTTAGTTTGTGAACAGGGTAAATCAAAAAAGTTGTGAAAAGATTTTGATGAACTTTTCATGGAATGTTGGACATGGAACAAGGAAAAGTTAATTAGATTTTGGTGGTGATCTGTATTCTGATGTGAATCCAAAAAATAATTTTCATTACGGGATAGAGTGTCAGAAATGCCTTGGCAGAGGTTTTTCTGTGCTGTCTGAGTATTATACAATCTTGGTTTATTTGTTAAAATAAAAATTAAGAATTTATGTATTCCATTCTACTTGTTATGAATGTGTGAATTTGAAAACTTGACACTATTTGTTATAAACTTAATTTCTGTAAAAAAAAAAAAAAAAGAAACTTTAAGGAAACTTCAGATTTTTTAAAAGTTTTTTTGAAGACTCTTTCTTTAAAAAAAAAAAGAAACTTTAAGGAAACTTCAGATTTTTTAAAAGTTTTTTTGAAGACTCTTTCTTTAAAAAAAAAATAAAAAAAAAAAAGAGAAAAGAAATTCAGTAAAACTTGACATTATTTTTCCAAAAAAACTTGTTACAATATACTTTAAAGCCTGCTTTTATTTGTCAGGAATCCTGGTACCATTTTTATAGAAAGGTTGACATTATTTTTAATAAAACTTCATTCCATATGTTGAAAGATAACAAGTTTATTTTTAAGAGGACTTGAAATACAATTTAAGGAAAATTTGATAGCATTTGTGAGGTAAGCTGTCTGAGGAAAACTTGATTTTAATGGTAGGAGGAACTTTTTAGTGTTCCAGTAATAATTTGTTGTTACTTGCTAGAAAAACATATTGTTTCTGTAGAAAACGTGTGTTTTTTTTGTCCTTAAATCTTGACATTATAAGTTAGGAAAAGAAAGCTATATATGATTACTTTTGTTTTGGAAACTTGACATCGTTAATTATGGAAACTTTGCAACCATATTATTATTTGTTTGGAAAACTTGATCTCATCTGTTGTGAAATATTTCAACTATTTGTTAGAAAAAGATCTTGTTTTTGTGTGATAGGAAATGCTGATACCATTTTTAGGGAAAACTTGAAATGATCTTTCAGGTAAACTGGATATTATTTTGCAGGAGAACCTGATACAAGTTTTTTATGAAAGCTTTATAGGAAAACTTTCTTCCTTTGACACTGAGTCAGGTGAGGTGATACGTTTTGTTAGCAGCCACAGTGAGTGATTAAAAACAACACTTGTATTTGTATTGATAGAAAAAGCCATTATTAAATGCTGCTTTTGTCACAGTTTGATAAAAACAGTTTCACAAGAGATGCTGTCAGGTTATACTAAATAACAGAACTGCTCTGACTGATTTTTTCACTTGTCCAAATTACTTGAGTTTATGACTGAATTTAACTTTTTCTCACAGTAGGCACAACACAACGTCCTCTTCAGTAATTTTCTAATTCAAAAAACAAACAACATGGGCTTCTGTATTTGTATCACTGTCAAATTCAAAGTCTGTTAACACAATCTACAATATTCAGTTGTCCATAGCTAGTTTTCCTCAGGCACAGGTATCTGCAGTCCTACCTCATCAGTAAGAATAGCAGGATCCTTGGTGAGGTTTGAGCCATATTTCGTCATAGTGTTCGTCTGCCTCTGACAACCTGCAAAAATATTAAAAAACAGTTTAGTTTACTTGAAGAGCTTTCAAAGTCACTCCTACCAAACTGTATGATTGTGAAGGAGTTCTCAGAGTTGTTGTGGTGTTGTATCAGCATAACGCACCAATTGTCTGCTGGTTTAACCTTAGGACAGTTATCAACAAAGATGCACGGTCAGACCTGCACAAATCCACAGCAAACTCCAGCTAACTACAAACACAGTCAACTGTTCTCTACAAGCCGCAGGGACTGTCAAATAGTGAGCTATCAGTGTTTAGACACAGCAAACAAAGCAAAGGAAAAACAGTCATGGCAAACAAGTGATAGCAACTCTCACTGACTGAGCATGAGCTGTTCACATGCAGCATCACCAAATGCACACACCTACACAATACATTCAGTAGGTTCTAGCAGGCACCAGACCCCATGTCTGCCATCAGGCAGATGAATCTTGCAAAGTCTCATGCTGAAACTGTTGCTCTACATCAGATTTATCACCCACGAGTTGTCTGGAATCTTTGACTCTGTGATGTTTCCCAGATGGACTTGAAGTTTATCCCATGGGTGTGTGAAACAGTCAGTCTGGTGTGTCTGGATAAGTTATTTCAGGTTGCAGACCCTTTTGGAGTTTGTACAAAAATCCACCCTTTAACAGTGAAGAAGTGGAACAAAATTTATTGTATTATCACAGTATGGAAATGTGACTTGTATGTTGTCCTGGGTGAGATAGATAGATAGATAGATAGATAGATAGATAGATAGATAGATAGATAGATAGATACTTTATTAATCCCATTGGGGAAATTCGGATATAATAATTGATTTATCAATTTAGTTGTCATCCTGACATTTTTTTTTTTTAACTGACAAGTTAAAATATATGAAATGACATCCTACCCCTGCCCCTCTCTCTGCTCCCCTGGGCTCCCACAGAGGACACCACCCTCACATTTCTTTTCAGCAGAGATAAGTTGCATCATTGAGGGTAGATATGCAGAAACATTTCACTGTTGTAGAGAATGGTAGGCTCACCATGAAGGTATATTTCTAAGTTTATATTAGTTTACATGAGATTAAATAATGATTAGTGGTTCCCATGTTATTAGTGTTACCATTGACAATAGTGCAGCTTTTAATGCAGACGTGTCTCTATGTCCAAACTACACAGTGTACCTTTGCTAACAAAACTAGAGCCTGCACTTAAATCCCCAGAGGGTAATCCTGTTAACTTACAACACTTTGATAAAATAAAAAATATTTTTAGTAATATTTGTGTCATTTCTAGATTTTCCTTTTCTTTGAAATTGAAAATTTATTTTTTGGTTAAAAAAATCTGTTATTCTATTCATATATATTCTGTTCCATATTGCCCAGCCCATTATGCAGCACACATACAAACCCCAGCTCCGAAAGAGTTGGGACATTGTGCAAAATGTAAATAAAAACTCTACAGTGATTTTTGAATGCTTATCAAACTATAATCCATTATATACAGAACAAAGATGGTTTACATACTTTATAATTCATTTTTGGATTTGATGCTTCCAATGATGTTTAATAACAGTTGGAAAAGGTACATGCTTACCCATATAGTTCAACACCTTTTCTTTTCTATGCATTTAGAAACTAAAGACACTAACTATTAAAGTATCCAAATGAAAGCTCTTTCCCATTCTTTCTTAAAGTATGTACAGTGCAAGATTTCTACCGTCTTGCAAAAATGTGCTGCACATTTTCTAAAGTGGCCAGGTCTTCGCTGCATGCGGACCAGTCTAGAACCTGCATTTATTTATGTGAGGATATGTTGCCATTTGTGCAAACTGTATGTGTGTCAATATAGTTGATTTTTATTATGTTTATTTTTTTTAATAGATGCTTGGCCTTATTATCAGTAAAAAGATTGTTTACAGTAGAAACCACTTCCACCAATATGCTCACTAATCAGGTGATAATCTTTGTCCTGCCCTAGTTTGATTTGATTGAAGGGAAATAACAACATCATCTGTTGTGTAAGTATGTTCACTGAAGTCAGACAGCAGCAGATTCCCTGTAATCATTAATGATTGTACTTTACAATGTTATGAACAAATAAAGTCTATACAAACATGCGCAACTCCTAATTAATTTAGAAACGGTCACGGACAGACGCAATTATTTTGGCCTACAGTTAGTGTGAGCCCTGAGGATTTAGGTGAACACATGTTAATGAAACCTTTTGTAAACAAGAGAAGGGACATCAGTCAACTCTAAACTTGGATTTACTGGTTTAGCAGCTTTATTTCTGGTTTTGAAACTGCTCTGAGGTAGCATGACAGTGGCTATTCAGAATTGTATGAATCATTTTTTATCAGAGTGTTTGCGTGATTATTAAGACATTGCAGTTACAACACCTAGTCACAAACGATAATTAACAGTATCCAGTACTCAGTGGTGAAATTACAAGTTTACAACGATCATACTGTTATCCTAAAGCACATCAGACACCTCTTTCAGCTGTTCATACACTGATACTGTGTGCCTTTTCTAAGTCGCAGACTAGAGAAAAAAGAACAGGCCTAAACAATATAAGTCACCTGAACTTGATATTTATCACAAGCTTGAATGAGAGATTGGGAGACTTTTTTCTCAATAACAATGTGGTGTTAGAGGCTATGATTTCTATGGGCTTTAGTGCCCTCTGGTGGTTATATAGGCTACATTCTGTTGAAATCACATGGCAGACATCAACGTAACCTCCTGATAGAAAAAAAGAATTTATAAAAGACAAAAGACTTCAGAGATCAGATCCAGCAAGGTTAAAATGTGCTTTGGGTAGTAAAGTCAGACACTCTGATTCAAGCTGTCTTTCAATCATCTCAGCCGCTGAATATCAAAAATGTTATAGAAACATTTATTGAAAAACACCATGCAAGGAAACGCTGATTTACATACTTACAGAAAGAAGTTAGAAGTAATATAATGGTAAAATAAAGTCCTTTGATGAAGAGAGAGTGAAGTACATAAAAATCTAAATGCCATTTTCTGAAATTAAACCAAATCTGAGACTTCACAAAGTGTAGCAACATTTCCAAATTATACACCAAAAATTTTTATACCTTATACAAAAATAAAAAAAACAGTGCTTTTGTGCTTTAATTAAGTCTTTTCTGTATGTTATTTTTGAAGCTGTTCTGTGTGCTCATGTCTATGGCTCTGCATTACTTCCTGCAAACCCATGAACGTACACAAGCATGCTGAAGATGTCCTGGACTAGTAGGAACTGGTGAAAAACAAATTAAATGTTTCTGATAAAAAGTGTAGAAGAGCCAATGTATTTCCTACAGTATCACCAGAGACCATGAAATTAAAAAGGTAAAAGGAAAATGTAAAATATTAGAGTTTGATTTTAGTCACATAAAAATTTACTTTTGCATTACAAGATATTCAGGATTCAAGGTCATACGGCTTCAGCAAAAGAAAACATGTACAAACACGATACAGATACTAAAACAAAACAGACATCACATCCAGGAACTGGAGATTACTGTTACATTCACTTTTGTCTTCTGCTCTCTGCTTTTCCTGTTTCTGCAGGATTCTTCAGAGTAGCGTTCTCCTCGATGGACGTCTAGGTAGGGATGCCATTCTTCAGAAGGAGAGCACAAGGACTTCAGACGCTGTAAATTAAGAGACTATTAGTATTTTATTTATTTATTTATTTATTTTGCTGCTTTAGATTAGAGAAAAGTATCTACGACTGTACAAAAGAGAACACTTTTCCAGCACTGTAAAAATCTGTTTACTGAATTTATGTTTCCTTCAGACGGTAACTAGTGAGCATTTCTTTTATTTCCTTCCAGCCATTTTGTCTTGTTGGCTGATTTAGTTATGTGGTGCAGCAGAGATAAAAGTTTGGAGACTGTAACCTAGAAAACTTGAGACAGGACACTTGGTTTGTGAGGAGAAAGATGGCAGCGTTCAAAGCCACATTGCCTACTTACTCAGTTTCAGTGCACTGGGAACATGTTGGCAGCTGCAGCACAACAGCTCTTGATGGAAACACTTAGGCCTTTAGAGCAGACGTATACTGCGTGTGGCCCTGACCTCCTTCAGCTACAGCCCTGTCTCTGTTCATCACTTTAACTCAACAACATCCATAAATGTTTGTCTATTCATTTTCATGGCTTTAAATTTCAAGGTTATAAATGGATTAGTTGGAAAATTCATGGGTTTAACAGTAAATTGAGATAAAGTGCTTAGGAAGAAACATAAGAGCCATTCATGCAAGTAATATAATTCTTGGACCTGGGAAAACTTCAGAATAATTCAATTCTGTTCAAACTATCCCCACAAAAAATGCTGCTTAAACAGCTCAAACAGAAAGTGTCACTGCGCTGTGTTACCCTGGGACATATTCTAACGCTGTGGATACTAGGATTGGGCAGTTATTACTTGTAATATATAACAGTATAATTACTTTTTTTGGGTATGCAGTTAAGTATGGGGTTAAAATTTCTAGAAAAGTAAAAAAAAGTGTATTACAGGACAAAGTAATGATTATTTTTTTACTTTTACCTAGGTGGGCTGCTACCATGAATATATGTGCTTGCAGTGATTAGTTTTTAGCTTCAGTGCAGCTTCAAACTTTGTTTGAACCCGTTAAAGATTAGTTTTTGGAAAAATCAAAAAGTAAGAAGTAACATCATAGTTCAAAATTATATGATTTTAATACAAAGTAATTGGTCAACTTATTTGATTACCTTATAAGGAGTAATGTGTAACAAGTAAATAATCACAGTTTTTGAGTAACTTGCTAAACACAGTGGATACACATATCTGCTAAGACAAGGTAGAAATGGTTCTGTTTTTTAAGCCCATCTCTTCTGGCTTAAGAGACATATGTAGCCGATGGTAAAAAAAAAAAAAAAAATAGGTAGGCCTTCTAGTTACTAGACTCAGTTCTAATGCTTGCAATCTGAAAGTCTTATCTTAATTATATGCACAATGAAATTGATATCCACACACACTGCAGTAGTCATACAGCCAATATGTAGCCAACATGCATCCTGTCTGGGGTGAACTCTCCCTTGTTAAAACTCAAAAAGCAGGCCTCCTGACTTACTGAGAGTAGATAAAACGATCATGTTACAGTAGTTGCACATGCATTATGGCAAATGAAAAACATGGGGTAGTAAGCCAGGCACTTATCCTATTGTGCCATAGGATGCCACAATGGGATCAAACTTGGGTCGTGACAACTGGTTAAAATTTCCAAGTTATGTAGAATTACATGGGCACATGAGTTTTGTATCCTAAATAAAAATGTTTAAGGACTGAGAATATTGCTGTGCATAAAAAGACCTGCTTAGTCAAATGACGTCATCATTTGTAATGCAGCAGGTTGCGCTCATGTTAACATCTCTAGGTAAACAAATCATACTGACAATATTTCAAACATATATATTTTTTAGACAGAAGTGCAGAGGGCAGCCTTTAAGCCTGTGCAGAAACTCTCTTCACTCCAGAGATTAATGGACAAGGTAGGAGAAGGAGGATTGTTACTGTTCGATGAGTGATAAGATTTGTGGTGACAGAGTTAAACCTCTTTCCCCCTGTCAGCAGCATCTTTCAGTATTCCTCACTTAGCCATGCAGTTACCTGAATAATATTTAACTTAATTTGACTGTGACAACAGGGCTCTTCATACAACTGATGACATCAGAAGTATTTTCCAAGACCTCAGACTTTCTCTTGAAATCTGTTTTCTTGTCTGCAGGTTTGTTACTGACACACACACATTGAAAACCAAACTCCACATCATTCAGTGAGTTAAAAATGCAAACACACCTTCCAGGGGCCTCCCTCTGCCTTCACCATCTTATACAGAGCGACAGCAGGGACCCAGAGGAGGATGAACAGAGCCACGCACCAGCCCAGGGCCAGACCCCAGTCTGGGTACGGCTGCCCTCCATAGGATGGTGGTTTGAATGATATCAGAGACCAGACCAGGATCACCTACAGCAAAGTCAGCAGCCATGTATGTTATCAAAGCTTACAGAGTGTACTCTTTAAAAAAGAAATATGCTGAAAAGGAGTTGTATTGGGATATAACATACAGAATAATTCCAAACAGACTGTAAATGTTGATTAAGTGACCTCTAGCAGAGAAAAACAGACATGTTTGGTGCTTTAGGCAGAGTGATTTTAACATTTTTCATCAAAGCATAAATAGTGATAGGCATCATGAACCAAAAATCAAATTATCATGGTTTTTCTGATGTTTGGCATAACATCAAATATGGCGATATATATATATATATATATATATATATATATATATATAGTTTTTTTGTTAAGAAATAAGAGATGCTATTAAACAACCAGGGTGATTTAACTTTGATATAAGTCTAGTAAAACTAATGCCTGATTGATACCATGGAAGTACAAGACACCCAATAATGGGCATGTTCCTCTTTACTAATTTGAACATTGGTAAACCATGCTGTCTAAATTGTACAAAAACATTGGAAACTTTTTTGTTTATTTGGGGCTTCAGTGTTTTTGTTCTTTTATACTACAGTATTTGTCTCTAAATGATAAAATTTTAATGGTTAGTGGTATCAAAAAATATATATATTTTTTGAAGTTCATTAACTGTTAAACCAAAAAAAGAGAGCACTGTCTAAATTGAACAAATTTACAGATAAACTGCAAAATATATAGTTTTCATAGTTTAGACCATGTGTAGGAGATTTCCTGCATTTTTTTTTTCAAAGGATTTAAACACAAGAAGTTACCAAACATTCATTATTCAGGCATTTGGTGGTATTAAACAGGTATCAGTACTGTTTAACTTTTTCAGTTGTATGAATGCTTCTTAAATAGTTAAAGTTCATGAAACTATAAACCCCCATGCAGAAGCTTATTTCAAATAGATGAGTATATAATGTTAAATGATTTTTATACTGAAAACATCATTTAGAAACCATTAGGCTGGGCATCTTTATTTATTTTTTCATTTTTCCTTTTTTTGCTGAATCAAAGATTTAAATAATGTTTTTTCATCCCGTGTCTCCTCCAAAAATCTCCTTAAAAAATCAGAATATTTCGCAGCAGATAGTGTGTTACTCACCACAATGATGCAGGGGCTGATGAAGAACCAACACGCTCTCCACCACAGCCAAAAGCCAAAACTCTTTTTCCCGAGCATCATCTCAATATCTTTAATATATCGATTTCCTCCTGAAAACCATAGAAACACCAGAGATTATCTTCAGCATTAGGATTTCTATTGCCTAAATACATGCATGTTTTTATGTATTCAAAAACAGCATTTACCGTAAATGTAGGCGATACCAATCACTTCAAAGAGGGCCAAAAAAAGCAGCACCCAGCTGGCCACAAAGTGGTCGAGTAGAGTCACCCAGTATATTCCTGCCTATCAGACACATACACAGAGATATGTAAAGACACTTGAGCTAAGTATGTCAACGAGGCTCATCTCAGACCACAAAAAATGAACCTTGACCAATGGCTGGATCAGACTACAGAGTCGTTTTTGTCTTTTACGACAAACATGTCAGTCACCAGTGACGGGGGCAATATATTACATAGCAATATGTCAGAGTATGCAGAATAGTTTTTTTGTTTTAACAGGTAATGTAATGCATTATTTTTGCAAGGCATGTTATCTGTGATTAATTTACAGATAACTTTACCAGACTTTTCCACTTTACCAGACCTGACCTGTTCCTTTCATGGCGACAGTCTATCTGTGTTAGAAACAGATGTGAAGCAAAGAAAACAACATTTTACTTTTTAATAAATTATACTTCTCATTTGTAAAAGGGAACCTTTAGTGATGATGAGGTAAACCATTGTGCAATCATACATTCTGCCAATAATACAGCCAATATATGGAATATATATGGCTAATATGGACTGCCAAAGTATCTGCAAAAAAATCACATCTGCAGATCACTGAAAATAAACTTTTTTAGGCAATTATCTGCCGAGAATAATGTTGTTACAATAGTATTGTGCATCCCCAGTATTCATGTCTATCAAACAACTAATTAAGTGCTGCAGTAAACCCCTACTTTTTAACCTTAAAGGCATGTAAATCTGCACACCTTAAAAACAACAAAATTAGACACTGTTTAAATATAAAAAATAGAGCCCAGAGGAATAATGCCCCAGACAACTGTTAAAGCTCCTAACAGTCAAATAGGACTCAGACCACTAAAAAGCGTTGTACAAAGATTTGTTTTACACAGCGGGAGTGTTTGTCATTCAGACTTTAATGCCCAAACATCAGATGAAGGACTACAGTATCTCATATGGGTGAAAATGTAGTTGAATCTGTCGTCTGATCCAGCCTTAGATAAGACTTACTTTGGTGACACAGGGCAGACCCAGCAGGTACAGGACTAAACATGTCACTACTGTCAGCAATGCATGTTTGGATTTGAAGACGTTAGGAAAGGCATCAAGCAGGCATGTGGTGATCACCTCTAATGACAGGAGAAAGGTTTCAGGGTGCAACAAAAAAGTAATTGCTCATAATATGATGGGACTAAATGGAAACTAGGATCTCACCTATCCCTGCAAACTGAGAGTCCAGACCAACAGTCAAAAGCATGAAGAAGAACAAAACAGACCAGAGAGGGGAAATAGGAAGCTTAGACAGAGCGTCTGGATATGCAATGAATGCCAGGCCAAATCCTGCACAAAGACAAAGAAACATAACATCAGAGGCAAACAGGATGCATACAAAACTTTCATGGAGCTTGTGACCACATGGTACACCTGACTGACCTTCTTTTACCACCTCTCCAACTGACTTTTTGTAGACGTGAGCCATGTGACCCAAGATAGAAAATATGGCAAAGCCTGCCAAAACACTTGTGCCTTAAAGAGAACATAAGAGCAGAAAAAATCCTCAGAATTAACGTAAAAATGATTTAAAACTCCTTGAAAACACTCCTGTAACAGCAGGTCATACCAGCATTCGTCAGCGTTACAACAAAAGTGTCTTTAAACACGTTGTTGTGGAAGTTGTTATAGGAGGCGAGAGTCATGAGTCCCCCCCAGCCAATGGAGAGAGAGTAGAAGGTCTGAGTTGCTGCATCTTTCCAGACCTGAAAACAATAATCATGGTTTAAGTAAAGTAAAAATTATACTTCTGAAATGTGGCTACAATGACATGGTCTTGGTGCTTTATCTAAGAAAAAGGGGTAGATTTCAAGAAATGCCATAATTTAACAAAATAAAATTTTCATAATACAAAAAAAAATAAATAAAAAAACGTGACGTTATAAGTGTCTTAAATTATGGGTGCCAAGTAATTTACGCTATAGTATGCTATAGTGAGGGTCATTGTTTAGAATTTTCATATATTTTATGACTTTATTCCTAAAGTATGGTTTGTTCTTATAATCTTAAGATTTTATTCCCAAAAGCGCCTGTTTTTAATGCAGCCATTATATTCCACTGTTGATCATCAGCTTAGATTAACAGTTGTTTACCTGTGACTCCATCAATTTAGTCAGATTAGATTGAGACCCGATGTAGTACTCAATCCCGTTTCTTGCTCCTTCAAGTGTCACACCTCGGATCAGCAGGATAAGAATCACCACATAAGGAAATGTTGCGGTGAAGTACACAACCTAGAGTAGAAAACGATAACGAAATGCTAATATTTTGAAGATCAACTTATTCCTTTGCAATTTTGAAACAGTCAGAAATTCACACATTCAAGTGTTTCTTACCTCTGGAATTTTAACCATGTAAATTAGTTGTTATATTTTCAAGAAATTTACAGAAGTTTATGTTTGAGGCAGTATGATATTTTGGGCTTTACTCTATCATTGTCTAAACAAAAGAGAAAAGTCATGAAGACTGAACCTTTCCATGACCAAGAGCCTATGAGCCTATTTAATAACAAATGGTGAAAACAGGGAGAAACAGTCTAAGCCTTAAATCTGCTGCCACTTGCTACATTTTTATGCCTCAGTCATGTTCAGGGGCATTATGCTTTGCTGTTCAGAGCATCCTGATTCACCCTGTCAACACAATATCTCAAAAAAAGCTTTGAGGCATTTTCTTTAGACTTACTTAAAATGCCAACTCAAGGATGAGCAAATTAGATTCGAAGGTTAAATATCAAAGATGGGGTCACCAACCTCATGTTCATCCCTTGTTTGATGACCTAATGTATCAACAACACTGGGAGGCATTTCTTTTAAATTTCCCCAAAATATCCACTTAGAAGTCGTGATGACCTCACCCGACTTTGAGGTCGAATGTCAGGGTTGTTGGATTTTATGTTCAACCCTTTATTATGGACTCAATTTTTGAAGAATAACTTTTCTGATTTTTTATTTAACTTTGTACAGATGCTATTTCAAATGTGAAATTAAACTGATTATCTATCGAAGGTCATAGGTCAGGATCACAGGACCTTATGTTTTTCGTTTGCTTGTGAATCCAATTTCTCAAGAATGCTTTGAGGTATTTTCTGATTATTTTACACAAAAGTCTTCCACTTGATTTGGGGATGAACTGGTTATATTTTACACAATGTCAAGGCCGCTGACCTCAAGTCATTTTACTAAACATGCACCTACATCATCAAAGGTCCCATGTCCTGGTGGTTTTGACCATTTACATCATATCTTACATGTCTATTTAGCAAGAATCTGTGAAAAAAATGCAATTTTTTGTCTGTGTAGAGGATCAGATGCAGCTCTAAATTTCCCTCCTCTTTGGAAACATTCTGATCTGAGGGGGCAGGGGGCTATGGAAGGAGGGGATAGGATACTTTCAAAGCAGTCATAGTGCTATCTGTTATGAACAGAAAACACATGTAGTCGGAGGCTGTATACTTCCAACATGATAAACCCCAGGAGGTAAAAAAAACACATTTTAAGGGGCATTTTCTTTAAATATGTTTAGTGCATTGCTCCCTGAACTGTGTTTAGTAGAGGGTGTCATGGTCTCCTGCTTCCCAAGCCACTTCTAACAAAATTAAAGGCACAGGAAGTTACATCTTGCAGGACGTTGGACCTTTAAGAGAATTCGATTTCTGGCTGCAAAAAAACCCCACAGCTCTTCTTCTTGACCTATTTCCCTGCCCTTCCAGCCATTGTGTAACTCACAGAGGCATACAACCTCCAGGTGGTAGTTTTCTTTATCTATCTATGCTTGCTGTTTATCTGTCCACTTCAGATGGACTGGTCTTGGCAGATTAATGTCAATAGCAGACCCATGAGAAGGATTAAATGCAGTACAGTACAGTAACTGAAATCATTGATTGTACCCATACACATCTTTTTAAATTCAGGTTTGTTGATGTTGTTGCAAGAAAATCTAATGAAAAATGATGAAAGAAAATTTAGCTATTGGTATTTGCACTGGAGCTTTTATGGCATTGAACCTTATACAAAGACTTTCAATCAAAAGGACGTCAACTTACTTTGCCTGAGGACTTGATGCCCCTGATGAGCGATGCACCAACAATTAAAGAACTGAGCAGCAGACAGAGGGCCAAGTGCCAAACCACTGGTCCTGTTTCATCTAGACCGCTGGACCTCTGAAGAGCCACATTGCTGAAGGGGAGCAAAATGTGAGAGTACATCCACAGCAGTGTATTTTCAAGTTGCAGTTTTTTTATGATGTGTTCTTACTCCCAGTACTGCTCACTCGGGGTCTGCACTGGAAAAGTGATCACATCAGATGAAGGACACGTGCTGTTTTCCAACTGAGTCCAATTGGCCTCCAAAACACCACTGACATTACAATACACTGTTGAAGTATGAACAAGAGGCCTGTAGTCAATATAAGAATTGATAGAGTGAAAAACTAATTTCTTTTTTTAAGCATTCAGACTGGGGTGGTTGCATTACCAGAATTGTAAACTTTGATTCAATACCAGTAAAGAAATCCAGTATTTGATACTTGTTTCAATTCCACGAAAAAAATAAAATAAATAATAATAATAAAGAGATCACGAAAAAGATTTATTTTTTTTATTGACAGCTTGTAGTGCAACAAAACAAGTCCAGAAAAGTAACATATGACAACAAATTTGCAGTAAATTCTTAATGTTCTTTAGATGTAGCTCAAATGTTAAACTTGGGACAGTTGTTACAACTGTTTTTCTGTGCACATAAAGTAAACATACTACAGGAACATAAGAATGAACTAAGAATAAAATAACAGAAAATCACTTGCCTTTGTAGTTTGGGTAATAGCTTTCTGTTATGAGAATGAACTCTTAACAGTGCTGGGTTGAAAAATCTGATCTTAGGTCAGTTTTGTAAGCTTTGATATTTTCAGTAATACTGAATGGAAATTTTTAGGTATTTCATTGCTTAAAAATATTTTATTGAAAAAAATATATTTTTTGACAACCTTATTTCAGGCGCAAGTGTACATTTTCACAAATTAACTTTTTGTTGGCTCTCTGATTGATCATCTAACCCACCAGTCAGAGGACCCCTAACGCAACAACATAGCTGGGTGACTTCTTGTTAGACAAACCTTCTTCCAGACCAAGAATTAACACTGCATTGTGATGGAAACTTGACTTTACCATGGAGTCTTTGATGGGACGTATTTTATTTTAATTTATTATCCAGCTCTTGAATCTATGTATTCATTATTTTGCTCAGCCACAAAGCTGAATAAGACTTTTATTAGTCGAATAATAAAAGTGAGTCAAACCATGAGTAACCTACTTGTCTTGAAAGTAGGAAGGAGCCAAGCAACAAGAACCCAGTGACAATAACCAGGGAGTGCAAGGGTTGATAAAAGGTCAATTAAGGTTCAAAATAAATAAATGAAAAAAGAGCACCTGTAGGTGTATCGCTGCAGTTACTGTTGGACCAGGCAGAGCAGCCAGACCAGGGCAGAGGAGACTGGAAAGAGGCAAACAGGTAGTACAGGCTGTAGCCAATAATGACGTTATAATAGATGGATACTACGAGAGTAACCATAACCATGGCAATGCCCACACCTGCAGACAGAGACAGAAAGAGAGCGTGAGATTGTTTTAATTACATTAACTATTAATATTAGCAGTCAAAGATACTTTAACTGTATATGTTCTCAAAAGGTCTTTTAATAAGAACAAGAATGTATAGGCCAACTCTGTCTAGCTTTTACTATTAAAAACAGTTAATATTTATGTTTATTTTGTATAGCAATGTAGCAGTTCTTCCACGGGTAGGTCCTGGAGGTGCTCTACTCTGTTTATGTACAACTCGAAAGGGCTTTGAGGAAACCACTGATTTGGAATATGAGAAAGAAATTTAGTGGTTTAAGTGTTCAAACGCTCCAGACACTGTAAACTGAAGGTAAATGAATTCATCTCTGATCTGCTTTTACTCAGATGAAGCCAACAAAAATGGGCCAGTTATGTTGGATTATCATACTTTTTCAATTAAACCTGTTTCCTGAAACCTTGCCTATTTTACCTGACTTTGCCTGACTTTATTTTCTAAGCAGGTTAACTTTAGCTATTGATTGTTTATCTTAAACCCACTCCCCATAGGCAGCGGGAAAAGCACGAGTGTAAGTGGTGTCTTTATCTCCACAGTTGTTAAGCAGCCACCTCCTTATCTTTTAAGTGTCCTCCTTTAGCCTGATGAGCTCTTTGTGCCAAAAGTTAAATTTTAAACTAAACGTTCACAAAACCAGAGGACACTTTATAGTGTCTATACGTTCATACCACAGCAATCCACTCTGTATTTATATACCTTTTGTTGGACTTTAATGTTTACCCTAACTTGATAAGAACCTATTGGTGACAGTAAGTACACTAAATCATGGCTTGATTTTATATTTTAAATATTTGATTTTTGTTTACATTTTTAACTCAAGGCTATCAAATTGTGTGAAGAATACTAAAACATATCTGGGTCTGCTTGTAATTTACATCTATTACAGTATGTCTGTCAAAGTCCATCTTTTTGACATGTGCTGTGAGACCTGTATGTTGTCTGACACAGTTTTCTCTCTGTTGAGTGATTCAACAAAAGTATTTAGGTGGTTATGACTGTCAAAAAGTAATCACTAAAACTTGTTTTTTTTTATGGCCGTATATTGTAATTTCTTTACAGATAATCGATAGAGTAAAGCTGTGAAGTACTGCCTTCAAAAGCCACACTTCAATCACAGTCCTTTAGAGCAGGAAGAGGCGGGAGAAACGAGCAGGACGACAGCAGGAATTGACTGCTTATACAGAGATTAGCATAGATGCTAACAGCTTCAGTGGCAGTTTTATCTGATCTGGATTGCATTTCGTTCAAATGAAAAACAAATAACACTGAAAGTATTTCTCTATAGAAGAATATTTTTGATCCACCTCCATGGCTTATCTTTTGTCCTTTACACCCAGTGATAGAAATAAACACTTTCTATGGACTCTTTCCCAGATGGACTAGTGAAATATGTTGAACAGTCTACCTGGTGTGCCAGGTTGACAACAGGGACTGTAGTATGAAAACAAAAGATAATTGTTTATAATTATGTCTAAGTTGTTTTTATTATAATATATATATATGATTGGACTCATTACCGACACTTTAAGTCAAATGGTTTACTACTGTTCAGCTATTTCCAGTTAACATGCAAAACATGGATTAAATAAGCAAAAATGTTATTTTAGATTTTTTGGTTTTTACTTTGTTGGCAGACAAAAGATTTAGGTTGGGGTAAACTTTTTGAAACTGGACCCTAAATGGACAATGTATCCTGGGAGGAAGAGTCTATTAATTGGTGAATTAGCATCATACTCTATGTTGAACAATTAAAAGAGAAATAGCCTTGATACACAGGGAAATAGCAGTAATTTTAGTACTGGTGTCAGTACTGGTGATTTGTTTATCAGCTGCAAAAGCAGTCCAGGCTTTACTCTTCAGTTCATTTAGTTATGTTATGTGTAGCACACAGAACAACTGATTCCTCGTCCTTTTTTTTACCATCAAAGTTTTACAGGGAGGGTTATGGTAGTAGAATATATTTTTCTTTAAAGGGTGGCAAAGATGTATGAACAGGGCAGGTTTGGAAAGGGATAACAAGTACTGCTTTGTTCACAAAGGCTGCCAAAATCAACATTAAGAGGAAGTTCCTCCTAGCTTTTTTAATCCCTAATGATCAACTGTTTTTCTTCATAAAAACAATGTCTATAGTCTAGAGTGATAAAACGTGTTTTTGTCTCCATGGTTAACCATTAACTAAAAGTCTCGTTGAATTCCTCATGACCTGAATCTTTGACTCAGATTGACCTGATTTTTCTTGTACAAGGCTCACATCCAGGAAATGTTCTTACCCTGTAGGAGTGGCACAGCCCTCCATACATTAACTGGACCTTGGCTGCAAAACTGACCAAAGGCACTTTCCAGAAAGAAGAGAGGAATCCCAGTCAGTACCAGCATCACAAAGTAGGGGATCAGAAAAGCACCTGCACAATATGACATAACACTTAGTCCAAGACTTAAACATTCACTTAACCACCAAACTGAATTAAATCAATGAGACACACAAATACAAACCTCCACCATTCTTATAGGCCAGATATGGAAATCTCCAGATATTTCCTAGTCCAACAGCATAACCAATCATAGAGAGGATGTACTCCCTCTTACTGCTCCAGTTTCCCCGCTCAGTGTTTTCATCTCCAACATCACCATGTGGCTCCTGCTCAATGTAAAAGTCAGATTAGTTACAGGTATAACTGTCCCAAGGGACAGTTAAGTCCCTTAAGTTGTTCAATAGTCCAGTCCTGAGGAGGAGGCAGCTGGAGGCCACAGAGAGACAAAGCTGGCCACAGTGCTCTAAATCTTGCATTTGAATAAAAAACTGGTATACATTTTTGTGAAGAAAATAAACTATGTGTGGCACCAGTTTCTTTGAGAGGACTTCTCAGTGGCACACAACAAGCAGTTGTAGCAGCATGAATCCCACAGGCTGTATCTGTCCTGTACAACAGTCCCTACCTGCAGGGTAAAAACTCAACTACCATAATAAAAAAGTACCAGAAGCAAAAACCAATTGTGCCAGAGCACCATTGTGCAGAAATTGTATGTTGTGAACTTTTATGATTACAATGTAAATCATCACACATGAAGAAAGTTAAATCAGCAAAAACTGATTGCAGCTCATATACAAGTAAGACCTATATTCTGGATTTAACAGTAATTTTTTTCAGACATCTTATGTGATGATTTTTGGATGTTAAAGCTGCTTTTTCCATGTTAATGTTTGGATTCCTTGCTATTTCACAACCAAAAGTTGCATGTTATTATGGTTAATTGACCCAAATAAAATTTATGTATGTCCACACTGGGCTCCTAAAATGAAGCAGATTTTAAACATGTTTGTTTTGTCCTGTCCCTTTTCATCATCATGTGTTGCATCTAAAGTCCAAACTGCAATTTTTTTCTTAACACTATTTGAGCATTGAAATTGAAATTTTGATCCCAGTTCCACATCAAGAAGATGGTGATGGGTTCTGAGGCTTGACCAGTTGAAACCACAGATGTAAAACAAAGCAATCAATTCAGGATGTGCTGTTACAGATAAGCTTCAGAAGCACATAGTGACGAACCAGTGATGTTTAAGACCAAAAGTGCCACAAATACATTTATCTTACAATTACTACAACTGTCATTCTTATCATAAACACATCTTTAAAATTGTATAACAAACACAGTGCAATGTGACATTGAAAGTTTTTCTCAGACAGGTTTGTAAACAAATAAATTTGGTGTTTAGTATATTTTTACTGTAGTGCAGTTCTTAACGTAGAAAAAAGTCCAATGTCTGCATCATCACAGCAAGTCAGTTTCTCTTATATGAGGACTTAAGAAAATCAGCATTTTCTTTACCCTCCAGGTGTAATGGCAAATGTTGAAAAGATTTTTAACATCAAATCCCTCAATCTAATTTTTGAATTGAATAATTAAATGAAATACCAAGTTTAATGTCCTACCTGTTCAACAACGGCAGGATTTTTGAATATTAAATCCCTGAAACTGTCCCAGCTGTACTTCCTCATGTTCATCCACCTGCTGCTTCAAGCTCTGTAAAAAAACACTGGACCTTCTCAGGTAGATCTTTTTTAAAGTCTCCTCTCTGACAGACAAGGGAGTGATGTATTCTAGCCAATCATGTGCAGAGACCTTCCCCCAACGATCCTTAGCTGTTCTTTTCCAACTCAACTATTTAAACTGGAATCCTGATTGACTGCACTCTAAAAAAAGAGTAACATTTTCTATTGATAACATGAGTAAACCCACTACTCCCACTCAGTGGATACAATGTCTGTTTAGTTTGGTCCCTCAATGCAAAATTGCTGTGCACGTTATCTCGTTTTAGACGTGATCACAACATAACTGCATTTCCAATGTGATCACAAGATTACTGCATTTCCTCTTTCTTAATGGACAAAACAAGGGCGTTTTTCAGCTGAGTGTCCGATGATACAGAACAATAAGTACTGAGTGTGTCTTTGTGTTTGTTATTTAGGTAGGTGACTCTGTACAAGCACCAGCTCCTCCCTGAAACCTCTAATGGTGATTTATGGACCTCATTTAGGTCAGTGACTCAGACACATAATCACTGTGTTGTAAGCATACATATATCTGTGTAACCCATAATCACAATGTGGGGAGTGGACCACAACCGTGTTTAATGACATGACTGGTGACAGAGAGATAGATGGAAAAGTCATGTTCTACTTATTATTCAACAGATAATTACAAATTTATTTCACCTGTGGTGAGAGTATCAGGCAGATCCATCCTGCCAAGCTTCAATCTACAACGACTAAAAGCAGGAAGGGGTGGTAGTTACTAGCAAGACAACAGTGGCAAGTGTCTGCTCGTACACAAATTAGCATAGATGCGAACAACTTCAGTAGCTTTAATAGATTTATCAGCTCTGGACTGCATTTCTTTATCAAATAAAAAAAAATAATACTACAAGCTTCTCTGCAGAGGGGATATTTTCACTCCACTTACAACATGTTTTGCTGAAAGTTTGTTTTACAAAGTGGGTCACGCTCTGTCCCTTACACCAATGCAGTAGCGCCGGCCTACTACGTTATCTGACCGGCCAGTAATGAATGTGATCCAATCACCTGCCAGATTTGCCTTTGAAAGCTTCTGTCCTTACTAAAAGACTTCCTATAGTCTCTTTCCCTGATGGTTGAGTGAAATATTTTAAACGATCCATCAGGTTAGGTGATAGTGCAGTAGTTACAAAGAAATACAAGGTATGTGTGCCATAATAAAGAATAGCTCAGCTTAGTATAACCTTATGTATGTCTCAAAGGGGGAGAGTGGGGTAAACTGAGTCAGTGGGTAAGTTGACCCACCCCCTGTTTCTGGGAAACAGTAAGCAGCTCTTGTCATGTGGCCCTTAATTCAGGAAGCCCTTATCATTCTCCCTGCCTCTGTTGAAGAGTAGCACATTGCATAAAGGGTTGGTACTTTTTAACACAAAAAACACTTTTTCGTGCGTCAAAGTACATTTTCGGCATATCAGGTATATTGAGCTTTGTATCAAATCCAATTTATCCAGGTCTAAAATGGTGTATCATACATATATGTAATTTACCAATGTATAAAACTATGACTCATTTGGCTAAAGATTAGCCTGAATAGCAAAGCTAGCAACATTTTTTTCCAAAATGTTGGCCATGGGGCAAAGTGAGCCATATGTTGTGGGGTAAATTGAGCCATTGGTTTCTTTTATACCACCAAAAGTTTGGAAAGTTATATTAATGTACTGAATTATAAATGACTATTTAATGTTATGTCAACCAACTGACTTGTCTGATCAAATGTTAAACATAGTAGAAAATCATGCCAAGAGTGTACAAGAGGAAAACCAACTGGGGCTCAACACCCCTTGCTGAGATGGAGAAAGCAATGAACGAAGTCATGGGTGGAAAGTCGATCACATCCATTGCAAAGAAGTGGAATATTGACAGGTCAACCCTGCGGAGGTATATGAAGAAGAGGGATGTTCAAACTTGCTTGTTTTAGCAAGTCTGAACTTGTAAAAACTTTAAAGCATAGGAGTAAATGTTGCTTTTCTAGGAGAAATAATAATATTTTTTTCTGCCAAGTGCAGATTTTGTTTCTGTTTGTTGTTCAGAGCTTTACTTGCTCTCATTTTACTTCATATAAGTATCTAATTTTCCCAAAAAGTTGCAAAATGTGTCCATAATGGCATAAAAAATGTGAAATTACTGATTTTTTTTCTAGGTGGTTTAGGTTAGGTTTAAGAAAATAAAGAAGACTATTTGTAAAGTGAACAATATATTGTGAAAGGACTCTCCCAACAGTAATACATTATCTTTATTTATTATTATTTATCATTATAAATTACTCAGATTTAAAGTTATGAAGTCACATGGTGAACTTCCCCACAGACTTGGCTTAACTTACCCCTAACCTGGGGCAAGTTGAGCCACAGGAGCACTTTATTTTGAAAGGCCACAGTTTCCAGGCTCTTTGTCATTGATACATCCTTACAATTTCAGTTGATAGCAAACATTCTTAAATAACAGTATATGTTTTCATTTTATCGCTGTTGCATTTTTCCTTGTCTCAGTGACAACAAAAGTAAAAATGTCTCATCTTACCCCACTCTCCCCAGTACTGATATATCACATTGTCAATATGGACCTTTTTTGCCACAGCATTGCCACCTTCAGCAGACCCAAGCTTCAGGTTGTGACAAAGCAAGAGCCACCAACCATGCCATTTACACCCTGATGGGCAGCAAGAGCCAGGACACTGATGTGACCTCCTGTCACAGTGTTTCATCTGATTACTCCCAAAACACCTAGAAGAGGCTTGACAGAGAATTATCAATTATGGCATCCTCAAGCCACCCACTTCTTGCCAACTCTCACCACCCAGTATGCTAATACTGATTACTATTTTCATCGACAGTCTGGCCATATATATATATATATATATATATATATATATATATATATATATATATATATATATATATATATATATATATATATATGAGTAAGTCTCTTAGCCTTCATAAAGATAGAGCATATATCTTTGCTCGGTGTCCTATCTGTATCTGTGGTATACTCTAAATCTTGGTTTCTGAGCCTTTTTTGGTCAGTGACTCGTTTCCACAAGCAAACCACTGATAACATATTACACACATTATCTGTTATGACACTATCTGGTGTGGCCACAGATTACAAAAGGTTGTGACGAGCAGAGGGTTTGGTCCTGTCATCCAAACCTGTGATCATTCCCATAGCTGGGCGTCGGTGGCACAGTCTGATAGTACACTTGGCTGGCAACCGGAAGAATGCAGGTTTGAGCGTGGCAAGTGTCTGCTCGTACAGAAATTAGCATAGATGCGAACAACTTCAGTAGCTTTAATAGATTTATCAGCTCAGTTGCTCCCTCTGTTGCATATTGGTGTGTACATGGGTTGCACAAAAACGTTATTCATTCTCAAAATCGTACCTGCTGTTACCTACACCTGGTTTAGATACGATTCATTATTTTTAAACATAAGTAAAGCCAATTTTATTTTGTTCTGCTTAACTAGAGGCCAAAACAATGTTGACCAGATATGTATAAAAATATGGCCAGACTATTCAGAGGGTAAAATACACAAAGTTTCTTGGGGTTCATGTTGATGAATTATTAAATTTTAGAAGTTTATAGTGTAGAAGAGACAACGAAATTATTTAAAAATTTGATCTGTTATTTAAAGCTAAGATATTTTCTGCCACTTAAAGCTCATTTAATAGGTCTCTAGTTGAGCCTCATTTAAAATATTTTAATGTTCTGTGGTGTAATTTATTTATTTATTTATCTAACCTTTATTTAGCAAGGGAAGTTCTACTGAGATCAGAGATCTCCTTCCCGAGGGAGACCTGACCAAGAATGGCAGCAACACATGGTTTCAAAAAACTCACAACTTATACAGTACACATGAAACAACTAAATCAACAATTATAAATCATTAGTTACAAGCATAGGGTAATTAAGCCTTGCATTTTAAAATCAGTCTGAGGATTACTCCATGCAAAATGAATTGAAAACCTAAAAGCTTTCTTACCCATCTCAGATGTCCAAGGAACTAAGGTTGTGTATTCCATCCTTTGGGATTAAAAGAGAGGAAAGTTAATTCATAGGGCTCTAATTTCCTGGCGCAACTCAGGGTGGCGCAGCCTGGCGCACCCTGCGCAGTGGTAATTTTGTCCAGCGCACCGCCGTGCGCAGCCAATTTGGCAATTTGGTAGACCGGCTGCGCCAAGATGGGTGTGACGGCGCACCAGGGGGAGGTCTCGACCGATTCAGCTTGGCGCAGTGACAATTTCGTGCCAAAAAACTGTGCGGAAGGTGCGCTGACAGCCCACCAGCTCCAACCTGGTCTATTCTCGGCGCAGATGAGGCGCACCCCGGGCAGTGGTAATTTGGCTGACAGGCGCGCAGTGCGCACACCTCACCAAAACGTCACAGGCAGGTATCCAGAGTGTCAGACACATTTCAATGCAATAAACAATCACAACAACCATTATTTAATGTAACCGTCTGAACCAGCATATACATTTGTATCTATATTAACTGTCCCGTCATCTGATGTCAGATCAGAGACGTTTGTCATAACTAACGAGTTCATATCTCTCAAGCCAGCCACAAACAGCCACATCATCTGTATCCGGCTTCTCTCGTCTCATGAAATTAAATAGAAAAGAAAAAAAGAGAGAGACGCTTGCTGAATAAATGTAAGTCACTCGGTGTCTGAAGGATTTACCTGTGATTGCCCATATTTCTCTGTTTTAATCTTTATTCGTAACGTGATCTAAAAAGATGGAGTACATTATTGCAAGGAGGATGAGGAGGAGATATCGGGGTATTTATTTATTAAAGGTTCTGCTATTTAGCAATGACAGACCAGGAATGCAGGTGGATCACAAGTATGATGAATGGATTAGCCTGCTGCTGTGTTTAAATGTAATTATTACTTAATTTTGTACTCATATCAATGAGACAGATTACATCTGTCCCGCAAGGTGGTCCACACGGTGACGCGCACCGTGTCCTCCAATGCGCGGCCCGGTGGCCCCTGCGCTCTCTCAGTTGCTGTAAAAGTGACAGCGGCTCTGACCATCCTCTCCACTGAGGTGAAATGGTCACTGCGCATCGCCCGCGGTGCATTTAAAGGCGAGGAGAGGCGTTCATTTGATTGGTGAAGATTACGCTCGGCTGTGTTAAACCCATCCACGCCTCCTCTCCTCCCTCTCTGCTACATGCGCCGGTAGGAGGGACGGAGGCGTGTGTGCGCCTGGCCGCGCCAGACTGCGCCATGCACGAAACTTGCAAAATGCCCTGGACACACTCTGTTGGCGCCCCGCCTGCGCCTGGTCTACGAAATTAGAGCCCATAATCTTTCCCAGAATGGCTTTATTAGTGAAGATATACCAATGTGACAGTCTGCAAGTCCTGAGAGAAGTCAAGCTCACTTTAGAATATAAAGTGCAATGATGAGTGAGAAATCCACAGTTTGTGATGAATCTCAGAGAACCATGATAAACAATATCCAATGTGTGAAGACTCAGAGCAGATGCACTCATGTATAAAACATCTCCATAATCAAGAACAGGTAAGAAAGTTGCCTCTGAAAGCTTCTTTTTTTTTTACATAAAAGGAGCAACAGGTCTTACTTCCAAGACAAAAACCCAACAAGACCTTCTTTCTAGCCACATACTGAATGTGTTCCCTTAAAGATAATCTGTTGTCTAGTATAAACCCAAGGTACTTGAAAGAAGATACCAACTCAATTTTTTTGCCCTTTTTCTGTTATAATACTGTTTTATTAGGTACACCTTGCTAGTACTGATCCTCTTTTTTCCCTTAGAACTGCTTTAATTCTTTGTGGCATTGATTCAACAAGGTGCCAAAAATGTTCTTCAGAAATGTTGGCCATATTGATATGATAGCATCAACCACTTGCTGCAGATTTGTTAGGCCATATTCTTTCACATCGCAAAGATGCTCAGTTGGATTGAGATCTGGTGGCTGTAGAGGTTTCTGGTGCACAGTGGACTCACTGTTTGTTTACAAAACCAGTTTAAGGCTATTTGAGCTTTGTGACATGGAGGGTTATCCTGCTGAAAGTCGCTGTCTGAAGATGGGTACTCTGTGATCATAAAGGGATGAATGTGGTCAGCAACAGTGCTCATGTAGACTATAGTGCTTAAGCAATATAGTGTCCTAACAAAGGGGTCCAAAGTATGACAAGAAAATATCCCCCACACCGTCACACCACCTTCGCCAGCCTAACCATCACCTTGATACAGGCAGTATGGATCCACGCTTTCAAGTTATTAGTGCCCAGTTCTGACCCTATACCAACTGAATGTTACAGCAGAAACTCATCTTGGCGCGAGCACCTCAATGAATGCTTACAGTGATCTTATATCTGACGGGGCAGATATTTCTTCTTAACAGCCATCCACTGTGTTATCTACAGGTTTTATTTAGTCGACAAACATACCTTTTTTTGTCTCTCTCCCTTTTCCTTTCTCCCAATGCTTTTGTCTTTTCTTATACCTTTTTATCAGAGTGTAAATAAGGAACCCACAAGGAAATGGAGAGTTCAAAAGTCAAGCGCTCTGTCTCTTAAATGTGTTTACTGCCCCAAGACTTTGTTGCTGGCCCTTCTTGGCAGGAAGTTGTTGACACACTGCAGATAAATCTTCAAATGACTTCTCTGTTTAAACCTTTTTTTTAAAGGAATGTCTTGTAAAATCCTAACTTGGCCCCAATTAAAGTGTTACAGGTGTCCTCAGTTTCCCCTTTTTGCACTTACAGCTCGTTAGCTACCAGTTTGTAACTGTACATCAGGCACTTTCACACCTGACCTGTTTTGTTTGATTAAAACAAACTAAAGTATTTTTTTTCCGAATTAATGTGGTTCATTTGTGCTTGTTAGCTGTCATTCAAACCCTGAACTGCCTTAAAAGGTGGAAAGAATAGAAGCTGATCTTGATCTAACCTTTGCTGCATTAATAAATAAACTTTTTTTTTATTTTAAACCCATGCATCAGGCTGCTGACTTTATGAGAAAATTACATAGGTAATAAATATAAAGGGTTTACCACACAGTAGTATTACAAGGGCATAATTCCAAGTTAATACATTTACAGTATATATTCATGAAGAAATAACACAGTCTGAGACCCCTCCTTTTCACTGTATCAAGCACACAATGTGCTGTGTGATACAGTGATATGTCCCTTTTGCAATAAAGTAGTTATTGATTTGCTCTTGTTAAATGCCACGTTGAGCTTTTTAAAAGCACATTAATTTCTTACATTTGTAATCTCATGAAGTTTTATTGTTAGTTTAGATTGTTTTGTTAGATGGCTTAAAGCTTGTAAAAGAAAATATAAAAAATGATCAGATTTGCTGTTTTTACTAGACGAAAACACACAAAGTAAGGAAATATGTAAACAAGATTAAGGTTGGATTAAAAAAATCTGGACAAAGAAAAGGCAGACATCATTTGTTCAGCTGGAAATTCTGCCCAATCTGAGAGCAATTGTCTATGCACACCACACCAACTGATGTGCACTTTAGTCCATCTCCTTGTTTGGCCTCCCTTTCTCCTTGTAGCCTCCCCACTTCAATGTCCCATTCCTTCTGTAGTCTCTGTGATTGTATCAAACAGTACTGAGACAGGCTAACTGGTTTCTTTTCAGCTGGAGGTTAGAGTGTGAAATAGTGCTGCAAACGATTCTCTCAGGGGAGCTGCTGCCCAGTGAAACAGTGCTGAAAGAGGCAACCAGGGTGCTCTCTGGAAATTGGTTTGAAAGCATTCTCCTTGTTGTCAAAAACTACTATTTAACTGACTGTAAAAGTACTATTTTAAGATGGAGACATTACATATTGTCGTCTTTGTCTTGTACATACAAGTACTCTATTGAGCAGAGAAGTAAAAGACTCAAAGAGGTATGGAAATTTTTTAAAAGAGAGGCTACTCAAAAATATGTAAAAGTAAAACAGAAAGCACCACCAAATGGTTTTATGAAAAGAAAAAACAGTATAAATACAGTTTAAAAGTTTTAACTTTTATTTATTCTCTAACAGGCATGTAAACATAAACCCTTTGTCTAATCCATGCGCTCATACTCAAGATCACAAAACTTAGCTCAAACATAAAGTCTTCTATTGCATTCAGTACAGCATAGCCTAGAAACATTTCCCCTCAGTCAACATCCAGTCTCATGGGAAAACAAGATTCACTGGGTGGAGTAAAGAGAGTAAAACAGTCACAGCATCATGAATATAAAATAATCTACCAGATTGTAACAGGATATGACTATGAGACAAGGCTTTCAACTGAAGTTGTTGTCATGCATTTATGACAATAAGTGACATATTTAAAATATATCTTACATTATATTTCATCATCAACTTACAAGACAAAGCTAAAGTCAGGCATGCTTTAAAACAAGATAGAGACAAAAGCATTGATCCTCACAGTTACATAGAAGTAGAAATAGGGTGAGAACATTTTCAAAAGGCTAACAGAAACTTTATATGTGGCTCATACATTATCCATAATAAATTGTAGTTTTTAGGCAAGATTTATCAGGTTTCCTCTTCAGATGCGATACAAACCCTCACAAATCAAGTGTGTTACCATTTCTGGGATGTTTACAGTGAATATTACAGTACAGACTGCTGCCACCTGCTGTGCTTTGGTTCTGGCTGCTGTCACTAAAGATACGAGTAACACTGTATTGTTATCTCAGCTGCAATTGGGTCACACTTTGTATCACACACAGTTAAACCTCAATGTTGGCAGCCAGACGCAGGCATTGGGCTGACTCTACGGGGATGTCTTGGCGGCTGATCTCATTACCATCCAGTCGCAACGTCTGAAGCTTGGAGAAGTTGGTCACATCCACAATGCTGCAGAAACTACCCAAAGTGAACTCTAAAGGGATGAATGAAACCTGGTTAGAATACATTTCTATGCACATATATCTATATTGAGGCTATATGGCCTCAAAATACAACAGAAAATCTACATAATAAATCAAATGTTGCCACATGGCCCATATACAGGTGTTGGGATTGAAAGTACTTGTGCATCAAGGCTTTTGCTCTCCAGCGGCTTTGCAAACAAAAGAAACAGCAACTGTTTCGGAGGAAACTTTGGATTTGCTTTTCCCAAACTGAATGCTTATTCAGCTCTGTGCCTTACCACACTGGCACTATAACCCACTTGCCATCTTAGTCATCTCATACTTGCTCAAAGGTAACATAGAATATTTCTCAAACTGACAATATGTGGCGTTCTGGTAGTTTTACATAGTTTAAACCTATCTAAATGAAAAAGTAAAAAACACCAAACTGCTAGAAACATAACCAAATCGTCAACCAGAAAGCACTTTATATTTTATATTGTGCATTAATTTTACCTTATCTGACCTACAGTAAAACCATAAGCAAATTTAAAAGAATATTCAAAACTCAAACTTTAAATAGATATAAAGTTTAAACCAGGACCGTAATGGCAGGGTTGAAGAAAATATAGATATATTGTCTAGATTATTTAATGTCTTTTTCCGTGTTTTAGTAGGGGTGTAGTATAGAAATGAATTATATATATATATATATATATATATATATATATATATATATATATATATATATATATATATATATATGTGTGTGTGTGTATATATATATATATATGTGTGTGTGTGTGTGTATATATATGTATATATATGTATGTGTATATATATATATATATATGTGTGTGTGTGTGTGTGTATATATATGTATATATATGTATGTGTGTATATATATATATATATATATATATATATATATATATATATATATATATATATATATATATATATATATATATATATATATATATATGTATATATACATATACATACACATATATATGTATGTATATAGGTGAAATGTTGTTTGTAATGGTGCATACGTAGCTTATAACATTTTATAATCATTATATTATAAGGAACATTGGCTCCTAAATAGGTGGTTGAATCCTGCAAATATTATAAAAATGTAGAAATTAAAAGCATCACTATAAGAGGTGGTGTTAACATCAAGTCATGGTTAAAAACTGCTCTGAGTGAGGTACATTTGGCTGTTTCTGCACTTTGTTGATGAGCTGTCAAAGAGTAGCTAATGTGAGCCAGCATCACCAGCATCAGACACCAGTGTTTCTTAAACAGTTTTCACAATATTAATAGATATTGATTTATCCTTTTTCCCCTTTCTTCACTGAGGGCATATTAATGACAGAATTGAATCGTCCATCAATTTTCCACATCTCTTGTCTCTTTTGGGGTCATGTTTAGCTGGAGCTTATCCAAACTGTCATTTGATGAGAGGAGGGTACACCCTCAACTGGTTGCCAGCTAATCACAGGGCTGACATGTAGTAACAGACAACCATTTACAAACAGCCTATTTATAGTCACCAATTAACTTAATGAGCATGTTTTTGGTCTGTGGGAAGAAAATGGAGAACCCGGAGAAAACCCACATTTGCACAGGGAGAACATGCAAACCACACAGAACTGACTCTGGGAGCTGAAGCAGCAACTTGTTTGCTGTGAGGCATGAGAACAAACCTGCTTGCACAATGCAGCCCAGAGAATTTAATCAACTATGAAGAAATGTGAGTTGGTTGAATCCTGGTGTAAATGGTTTAAAATGGAAGAGAGCAGAGATGAGATTTGTGTAACCTAGTAGTAACCAAGGAGGGCCTGGGTTCACAAAAGGTCATGAGAAATTACACATTCATTCACAGGGGTGAGCAGAAATATCGATTCAGCAATGCATTGCAATTATTCCCCTCCCAATTCAATATCGATTCAGCAAATCCTCTGAATCGATTCACCTCCTGGCCAGTGGGGGGGCACTGTGCACCTTTTCACTGTTTATGCAGCTGCCATAGGTCGCAGAAGACATGCTAGAGTGATCGGACTGAGAGCCAAACATGGGAGTGATTTAATGGTATTTTCTGTGTAAATAATGTAAAATATTAAACACAACAGCATTAGTATCATTCTGGAGTGTTTTCTTTTCATTCTTTTGCCGTATTGTCTCTGTGTTTTGCCGTATTTCCGACGTGTTGAATCTTTTTTTTTTTTTTTTTTTTTGCATTTGTCATCTTTTGATTAAACTTCGTGTTTTATGGATTCCATAATAGTAATTTTAGAAATACTGGAAGAAGAAATGTTGAGATCTCTGTCTTTAGCTTGACAGGAACTGTCTCAGGGACTATCAGTAAAAAAAAAAACATCTGGACATGGTCTAATATAACAGGCTGTAACATGGACACTAAATGCTGTAGGCAAACAAAAATGTTTGAGTTTATGTAAAATAGGTGAAGTTTATTTTGGTCATCTCAGAAAATTTCTACATGTTCATTTGCAGTTGTTTATGAGGAGAATCCTGTTGAAAATTCAAATCAGTTTTTATTCTTTTCTTGTAATTACACACTGTTTTAAGCATTTATAACATGATAATGGCAAATTCTTGCAAGAATTGCTTACTTTTATTTCTCGTGAAAAAAGGGTGAAAAAAATGTATTCAAAGGTCAATTCCTGACACATTTATTGACAAAAAAGACCAGGTGGACATTAATAATTTTAGTGTTAACTGTCATGTTTTTACTTTTGTACTCCATATGAACAAATATTATTGCTATGTTTTATTATTATTAATATTATTATGGTACAAATTTTTATTTTCAGATGTTTGCTCAAAAATATGAGGTGACATACCACATATGTTTACATTGGCATCAAAAAAAAAGTCAAAAAATGTCAACAGGTACTCCAATTATTTGTGTATTTCTACTTCTTACTGAATCAAATCAGCACCTAAAGAATCGAAATCGAATCGAATCGTGAGGTTCTTAACAATGCCCAGCCCTATTCATTCAGCTGTGGAGGTAGAATGACTGAGATGTAATTTAAGGCCATTTGATAACTTTTTAAGGTAGCGTTTGAATAAGATTTCTTAAAAACTATGTGCAGGCAAAGGGCTCAACAGTTAGAAAAAATGTAGTGTTTTTTGCTCGTATGGGAAATTGACATAAATATTTTTAAGCACTTTGAAACTTCTTAAAAGATTTTTGAATACATTCTATCTAAAGAAATGAGTATGTCTTGCATATTAACAGCCACATGCATTTCACCTTTGATCTGGTTAGCTTGCAGATAGAGATGCTGTAGCGTGGTGCTCACTGGTGGGATTCTCTCCAGTTTATTGAAGCTCAAGTCCAGCTCCACCAGCCATGTCACATTGAAGGTGTTGGGAGGGATCCCCTTGTCAGTGAGCTGGTTATGGGCAATCCTGATGTACTGCAGCTGAGTGAGACTGCCCAGGAAACCTTCAGGCAGAGAATCGATGGAGTTGGACTCCAGGTAGAGTTGGTGGAGGTGTTCAGGAAGACCCTCGGGGATCTGGGATAATTTTAAAAAACATTGTGAGACAACTGGAAGTTATTTACTCACCCAGCAGGACAGGAGAAAACACAGAGGTAACACAAATACCTTTGTCAGCTTGTTTCCACTGATATCAAGCAGTGTGAGAGATTTCAGCGCCTTCAGAGATGTGCCCATATCTGTGACAGCGTTGTCATGGAGATACAGGATAGTGAGGTTATCCATTCCTTCCACATCTAGAGCTGTAACCTAGACAACAGTAAAAAAAAATTTTTAAAGTCTAATATCTCTGCAGTGTCAGACCAAAAGAAATAAGAAAAAGAGTGTTGCATAAATTCGAGACCATTTGGACCTACCTTTTCAATCTTGTTGTGGTTGATCCTCAAGTCTCTCAGGGAGCGGGGGAGATTGGAGGGGATGCTGGTTAAATTGTTGTGATGTAAATATAAACGCTCCAGTCCCTCCAGCTTCAGAAAGGCCTGCAAAGATGTGGCAGAAAACAAAACACTAATTTAACTTGGATTTATGTAATTGATTTGCATTAAAAAGTCAGACTGCCATCTTATTCAATTGTTCTTCACCTTTTTAGTCAAAACATGCATGTATGTATGTACATGTAGTCAAACTGTCTTGCATAGTCACTCCTTTTAAGATTTTGAGTTTGACCTTTTTGATATATTGAAGAATTATTCTCAACAGCAAGGCTAACCAAACTGATATTTGTAGGTTTGTTGTAATGCTGTTCATAGTGCTCCAGCTTACCTGCTAACTACTGTAGCTGCAAATGGGTATTAGCATCTTGTAAATAAAATCTAGCTACATTATTCATTTGTTCACTCAGTCAATAGGGTGGTGCAGGGAGGATGTGTTTTTGAAGGCCAACAAAGAAGTTACCATTGTGCTGCTTCTCTCAACAAAAAGTGTAAGGGTTTTTTAAATGGGTTTTTGGATTATTGCTGATACTAAGCTCTGTGGCAAAAGAAGCTCATGGAAATTACATGTATTGTTGAGTATAATAATGTCTATAACAAAGACAATATTCATGATTTTTGAAGTGTAAATGTAACTGGTGAGAGTAAAAAAACTTTTGCCAGGCTATTTTGAAACTACAATATGGCGGTTTGACTTAGAAGCCACCACCATGCCTCCTACTGATACCTTGTATATCTCAGAGTTTCCTCCAAGTATAACCTGAACACGTCAGTGCATATGCAACTGTGTGAGTGTCATCGCTTTCTAAAGATTATCAGAAAGGTTACATTAAAGATCCCCCACAACCATTTTTGTTGTCCTAAATAGCACTGTTTTTTTAGCAACTCTCCTGATAAGGACCTAATAAAACTAAAACTAAACAGATCTTATTTAAGGCATTTATCCAGAGCACCCAGGCAAACGTCCCATGAACTTTGAGAACTTGAAGTGCTAATTGCAAATTCACTTCTGTGTTTTGGGACTCATTGCTGCACCACTCTAGATGCTATGGTACAAAAGAAGTTGTGCATTTCTGTTAATTTTTCTATATATTGTAAAAGGAAATAATGGAGAAGCTAAGTAGATCATTATGTACATAAAAACACATACATCTGTGATTGCTACTGTCAAGGCTTTGAAATATAGTTTGAAATACAGGACCTGCAAAACACACTTTCAACCCTGTGCACCACAACCAATGAGTCTAATAGTCCAAAGAGTATTCAGAGTTAACTGTTTTGCTTGTCAAATATACAAAACTAGAGACTCTAAAAAAAAAAATCTAGTGGTATTCAAAAAATCTAGTGGTGCCTGCCTCATTATTATTATTATGGTTTTAGTGAGACTTGGACAAAATGTAAGGCTACTTCAACCCCCTGTATCTCCTTCTGTCCCTTTCTCTTTTTATCTACTTCTGTACCCTGCTTGTATTTAGAGGCTCTGATACAGAAAGTGGTGATGTGCTCTTTTGGCTGGTTACTACTAGACCTAATTCTAGTAGACATGGCCAACAACTTTGCCAGTAGCTAGTGGGTTTTAAGTTGAACAGAGGAAATATGGAAATTTCAATAGTTCAGGAAACTCTTTACATGCCCTATATTCTTCTTTTGGTATAGACCATGCCCATTATTTTATTGCATTTGATTATATTCAAAGGCAGCTGAAAGAGCATTATCTGTTACAATTAGCTTTTATTCTGTTTTACTCTTGGGTCAGAGCTAACATGAAGGTTGTAGAGCATGTACAGATTTCTTTGTCCAGCTGGGTTTGATTTGTGTAAAACAGTCTCCTGCTACATAGGTGTTTAAGTCCATCTTTAAGAAATGTATTTTGTAAGGTTGTATTTTGATAGTTTTTTTTTTTGCAAGCTTCTCTAAACACAACAGAGCAACTCAGCTTCTTCTAACAACATGTTAACGCACTGATTGTAAAACCAGATAGTCCAAGCATGTCCTATGCAAATACGCTTTGGACCACTGGGAGGTCAAGGTCATCAAGCTTTAGTTAAGAGGGGAACTCGCAGGGAATGCTTGGAGTGTTTGATGATAAAATGAAAAGAAATAAAAAGAAAATGAATTTGATGTCAAGCAGGGAGAGGAAGTCTGTGGAGTCAGACAGAGTCCAAACCAATTGAAGTTGAGTTCAAAAACAAGTCAAGACCTGCAAGGCCACATGAAAGGCCCAAACTGATGACGAAAGCATTGTCAAAAACAGTGTCTGTTTTTTTCTGCAACCACCATCTAACAGACACTCAAGGAACTGATTTTTTTTTTTAACTTATGCTTAGTTTCATTTCTCAGCACCAGAGGCTGCTCCTTGGAGTAAACAATATAAGGGCTACTCTCTTCCAGTTGGCTGAGCCAAAACAAGCACGGACTTTACAGCTTTGTACATTTTGTACACTCTACAGTTTACACATTTGGCACAAATGAAATCATTGCCATACCTCTTGCTTATGGATTTGCAAATCTAGATGACAGCACAGCGATTAGCTACTGCTCCTTCACTTAGCACTTATGCTGTTTAACTCCTAGGTCAAAGTCTAGCACAAGGACTATGAGGAATGCAAATAAAACACTGGCCAGTCTGGTTCTACTTAGGTGTATTAACTGAGGAAGAAATCCACATTCAACCACGTCATCAGATTCATATGTTTTAAAAGGGTAAATCTTATGCATACTTATAAGTCCAGTTTTTTTCAGTCTAACACAACAATATCTCTGTAAAAACTTAGCAGAAGGTGTAGTTGAAGAGGAGAAGAGAAGTTTGCAACATTTATGTATTGTTATTAGGTTAAATTCTATGTACTGAATAAAACAAACCTCCACTGCATTATCTAGATGTGTCTGACGTTCAGGAACTGGGCTTAATATGATTTAAGTTGAACTTAAATGTTATGCAATTGTATCCAAAGCTGCCTTTTTTTGTACTGGCAGCATTTATTTTCAGTAAGAAAAAAAGCCAATGCTGTCCAGCCTTTTTGGCACTTAAGAGAATGAGCTGACTTGTTTCAAGGTAACACTTTTCATGTCTTCAGCTCCTTATACCAGGATATTACCCCTTTCTATTGTATTAAACCTTTTTAGTGATATTTTCAGGCTAATATTAAGAATGACTTTTCGGGTAACACCAAGAGACGCGGAAGTCAACTTTTGAAACCTGAAAAAACCTAACAGTCAGCACTGAGAAATATCTTTTTACAGTCTTTTTATTTGGGCAAGGCAACTCACAGTTCACTGCAAACACATTTCAGCACTCAGCCTTCATCAGTGTCATAAATAATCAGTCGAAAGAGACCCCCTTTAAAGGGAAGTGACATCTTACAATAGAAGAGTCTTTTCTGAGTGCTGATTGTTACATTCCTGCTGCAAGTTTTTTAGTCTGGCCCCAGTCGTGGCTCTGAAAGTGCTCTGAAACTGGGGTTGTGAAGACAGCCAATGCAAAAAAGAAATGGCAGCTGTAGACACAAGGTCTTAGATCCATTTATCCATTTTCTAGACCACTTATCCCTATTGGAATCACGGGGGTCTGGAGCCTATCCCAGCTAACTTTGAACCAGTTGCCATCCAATTACAGGGCCACATAGAGAGATGACAACCATTCACACTCACACTCATACCTGAGGGCAATCACAAATTAACCCAATGAGCATGTTTTTGGTCTGTGGGATGAAGCTGGAGTGCCCAGAGAGAACCCGCGCATGCAAGGGGAGAACATGCAAATTCCACACAGAAAGGTCCTGAGTGATACAGGGATCAATCAAACCGGCAACCTTTTTGCTGTGAGGCATGTGCACTACCTGCTGTGCCACCATGCTGCTCCAAGCTCTTACAGGCATAGCAAAATGTATTCTTTCGTCATCCATAATAGTGATCAACAGACTTCGAAACAGTTCAAGCTATTCAAAAACTGAAAGCTGACCCCCACCATGGCTGTGTTCTCATGTACAGTTGATAGTTAAGTTCTGTCTCCTGGTTTTGGCTTGGCTCAGTTTCTGAATTTGCATCACATTTCCAGGATAAACATCTTTAGCTAGTTTTCACTCCTGACTACAGATCTACTGTTCTTGTTCTTATTAATGTGCAATAGATTGAATTGACATGTTAATTCTTTTGCTTATTTTGCGACTTTAGGCAGAAAGTTGTAGTTATATTTCCTAATCTGCTTGACTCTGTCAAAAATACTTTTGGGGACAATAAGTGAATGACAAATTCTCAATGAAGAGCACTTTTCCTGTGGTAAAAATGTTTTTGGATCCAGTCCGTACCACTGGTAAGAAATCCAGTCAAATTTAGTTAGACTTTAAGTGTGAATCCACATGTCCAAATGCAGGAATTCACCAGTTGTTAAAAATATGCAACAAGAAACCAATAACTTCTTCTTTATTATCAAACAGCCTGCCACCTGCAAACCATCTGACAGCTATGCTCCAAGCTCACATGTGGCACTCCCTGACTAAAACCAGATGGAGGTTTTTACCTTTTTGCCAACAGCATCAGATGTCAGCTGGTTGTGGTGCATCATGAGCCAGACCAGATTGGTTGCATTGACAAAAGCTGAGTCTGGTACTGCTGTGATGGCATTGTTCTGGAGGTACAAGTATTTAATGCCGGAGGGGATGGCTGGCATGGCTGTGAGGCCCCTCCCATCGCAGTACATGGCAACAGGGAAGGTGGGTGGGCAGTCACACTCATCAGGACACAAACCCCCTGCAGAATCAGCCTGCAGAGAGGCAAAATAATATCCTTCGCTTCGTCGGCCAAACAGCCAGGCAAAGGGGTCCCGTGTATGGCTGAGTGAGAGCGGGAGCAGGCCAGACAAGAGGAAGAAAACGATCACACGCATGGTCACAGTCACAGTAATCTCTGGTTATCTAAGAAGAAAGAGAGAGAGGCAACAATTTTATCACAAGGGTTATATTTAATCACATTGTTGTCATTGTTAAACATATAACACTTAGATTTAAGTTATGGCAGCAGATTTAAACTTAGATTGAAATGTGGACTTTATATACCTCAGAGACCCACTTCTCAGACAGCCTGTTCTATGCATGAAAGGGAAATGGATCAGACTATGGATGATTCTGAGACTTAAAGAGTCCTTTTGCCTTAACTCTGGTTTACATGTTCTTTTGATGACTGCTAGGCTGTGTTCACACTCACTAATGTTCAAAAAACTGTCTACACTTTATATGCAGAGTACCAGTGGTAGCCTGGTATTCTGTCTCTTTCTGAGATGCTCTGTTAGAGCTCCTGCCTCTTTAAGGCACCCCCTCATATGGGCCCAGCCTGCTTTGATTGGTTGATCAGTCAACTCTTTGGTAATTTGTTTAGTGCTGCTTGGTGCCATGTTGTTAGCAACTCTGTCTTTACTCTACAGTCTCTGCTCAGCACTGAGGTTGCTACCCTGAGCAAACAATGGTAGGGCATCACATTGGTAGATCTTTTCAGGGAGCTGGGGGAACGAGTTGTTTCAAGCACATACTGTTGCTGTAAAGAGGGGAAGAGGGAGAAGTCCTGATGCCACAGACATATTGTCTTGTTCGTGACCCTTTCACACAGAGAAGACATCTTAAATGCACTAAAGGGAATATGAAAAAAAATCAAATAGCATCATGTGGGCTCTTTAAACCAGTGCTTTTAAGGATATACTGAAGGGGGACTGATAGAGACCTGCTGCTTTTTTAAAAAAAATGCTATGCAAGCACAAAATGAAAGCAGTAACTATTGACAGTTACTGCTGATATTGCTCCTAGTGTATAAACGCTTTACATGTCACCAATGCTCACTCCATTTGCACTCTGAGGGGAGCTCAAACCTGTGGGTGTATGGGGGAGAACAGAACATAAAAAATGTATTTATTTATAAAAACATGTCAACATCATATTTTCAGCTCAACAAACTTACCAATGTCTTAATGCTACACACTTATTAGTTTTTACAACTATTTAATGCCGTTAACATAGCTTTCAAAATGAAAATGTGATCTCATCTCAGTGGTAGTCAAATTCTGTGAAAATGACAGTTACATGCTGCGTCAATACATGAAAACTATGCCTTACATTATCAAAGCTATTTTAAAATCCTCTGTCAGTAAAACATCGTGATATACTTCTGTTTACTATTCTTACAATACATTGATCACTGCAGTGGTCCAGTATTGTGATATTGCCATTGTGGACCAAGTATCAAGGACCATATCACAACCTTCCCCTATATTCTCAGCTCCTTGAGGGGACCCTTTATATGTAATTTTCACAAGTTTAAATATACTTTAAGCCACAGCAAGCTTTGTCATGGCAATAGTTCTGTTATGATCTATTTGTTCCAGTTCCAATATCCATGTACTGATTTTCTTTTATATTTTAATACTAAATATTGTTAGTTTCTATGTTAAAATTAATAGAAAGTTTTTTGTTTTTTTTTAAATGTTTACTTTAAGCCACCATGAAGTCAAACTAAACTTACTAAGCAGAAGTTAAACATTAGGGAAAGATTAAGATCAAATTAATAATACAACAAGCTGATAAAGATGACCTTCCTCTAAATCAAACTACCTCTGACATTACTGGATTTATTTATTTCAATCCTGACACTTTCCTAAAAAAATCCACCTTCAAAAAAAAAAAGATTTTTGTTAGGCAACAGGTACATAGCAATAAATCACCCTGCTCTCTTTATTTAACTTTACACTTTTCTCTGTCCTCCTCAGGAACATAAGCTTAATTCAACTGTATTTCCCCTCCAGTCCAAACCCAGCTGTAATGTTATTACACTTAAGTTAAAATAATATTTAAAGATGCTTTGAAAACTAAGATTTTGTTTTGGATTTTAACTGCTGCAGAGAGCTACATTCTTAGGGGTCTTAATCCACAGGGACTCCAGAAAGGAAGTGTAAAAAAGGGAAAGAAAACACAGTCATGAATGCCAGCTTTGTAAATGCCTCTCACTGCGTCACCAAACCATGGGAACATGTCCAAAAATTACCCCCAGATTTGAAGACTAAAAAAAATTCTTTCACACAAACATGCCTCTGTCATCAAGTGTAAATGTATCTCCTATATAAGGTTTCATAGAAAAGTACCTCAGACATACCAGCACATGTACAGACACACACACATACACATACCTGATCAGAGAGACTGTCTCTCCTTGTCCCCTCTCTCCTGGAGCACGCTCAGGTCTGGAGGGGACTCTGACAAACACTTGGTAAAAAACTTTGCTTCCCTCCCTGCTCTCCTCTCTGTCTTGCCATCCCCCCTCTCCACCCCACTTTATGTTCTCCCACTGTTGGATCCTTCCACCCCCTCCTTGTCCACCCGCCTGCACCCCTTTTTTTTATTCTTTCAAGCGTGGCCCAGCAGACCCCACACCCCACTGTAGAGCCTCTTTTTCCACTTATGTGAGGGATGTGAGATGCAGTGGCTGTGAGATTGTTTCCATCTGTGTTCAGTCCCTTTTCCACTGAACCCCACAATTTCTTACATATTTAGAGACCTTTAACTTTATTTTAGCTCACTTGCCACAGTGCTATATAGAGGCTGGACTATACATCATTTTAAATGCTGTTTTATACTGTCACACAGGAGGCTAAGTCCCCTATATTGTTGTTATAGCACACCAATGAAAATAACAGACATCTCATGACATTGAGTACTTATGAAGTTACATCTATATTTTACACATGAACTTGTTTTCTCCTTGCAATGATTTGATATTTTTTTAAATAGTAACTCCATAATATATCAAAAATAGCCTACTTTGAAAGACATATAGAGGTTATAATTGCTTTACTCTCAAACAGAGATTATTTGATCGACCAATAATTAATAACAAAACCTGCCAGTGTTCAATATCTGTCCAGATTATGAGAGCAGAAATATGTACCAGGACTTTATTTCTAGGGGTGGGTCAACTTTCTCCTGTTGTCTCTGACAAGTTAACATCTTGTAAAGGGTTAAGTGAAAACATATGCGACAGTCGTCTCATGTTGTCTGGCTGGTCTTGATGTGGCCTCTTCCTGCTCTGTATCTTATCCTCTGACATTCGTTCCACCTAAATTTATTTTTTCCACTCCTATCGTCCATCTCTGCAAGCCATTGCAACTCTTAAAGCTGTGTACCCTTCTTTCCTGTCTTTCTCTTTCCAGATTTTGCAAGCAAGTTACTCTTGATTTACTTAACAAAGCAAAAATATGACACAGAAGATGATATGTCTAGTCTTAATTTTTTTGGAGGTGCAACTCAGTGCTTCAATTTCTCTACATATCAAAATATTCTTTAAGGAATCAAACAATTTGATGTTGAACAAAAGCTGCTCTTAAATTGTGTCCCTATTTGGTGCGCCATTAAATGCTGATGACAAAACTGTGTTTTCTTTACTGATCCTTGGATTGTCTGCCATATGTACCATTTTCTGCATGTCTCTTAGTGTACAGAAAACGGCAGAAAAAAGGCTTTTTTTTGCACAAAATGTGATCAGACTAATGCTCTTTCAAAAATATCATATACCATAGCTTCTTTCATCCACATTTTAATCTAGCTTGCAAAAACAGCAGTTTTGAAAAAAAGTTGTGACATTGTGTAAAATGTAGTTAAAACAGAATACAATGATTTGTAAATCATTGTTGACCTAGATTTAATTAAACTCCACAGTTGAGATATTTAATGTTCAAACTGATAAACTTAATTGTTTCTTTAATATTCACTAATTTTCTGATGCCTGTAACACATTCTTAAAAAGCTCGGACAGGGAAACAAAAGGCTGGAAAAGCCGAGGAATGCTCAAAAAGACCTGTTTCGAACATTCCACAGGTTCATCGAAAACAGGTGAGTGTCATGATTGGGTGTCATAGCAGCATCCTCAAAAGGTTCAGTCATTCACCAGCAAGGATGGGGTGAAGTTAACCACGTTGTGAACAACTATGTGAGCAAATAGTCCAACAGTAGACAGTAAATACAACATTTCTCAACATACGGTTGCAAGGAATTTAGGGATTTCATCATCTACAGCCGACAATATAGCAAAAGATTCAGAGAATCCAGAGAAGTCTCTGCACGCAAGCAGTAAGACCATAAATCAACATTTAATGTCCCTGGTTTTTGCAGTGCTCATTCGGCACTGCAAAAACCAACATCATTCTGTAAAGGATATGACCATGTGGGCTTAGGAACACTTCAGGAAACCAATGTCGGTTAATGCAGTTCATGGCTACATCTATAAGAGCAAGTTAAAACTCAACTATGCAAAGCCAAAGCCATATATCAAAAATACCCAGAGACCAGAGCTCATCTGAGATGGGCTGACACAAAGTGGAAAAGTCTGCTGTGGTCTGACGAGTCCACATTTCAGACTGTTTTTGTAAATCATGGACGTGGTGTCCTCTGGGCTAAAGTGGAAAAGGACCATCCAGATGGTTTTCGGTGCAAAGCTCAAAGCCAGCATCTGTGATGGTATCGGGGTGTGCTAGTGCCCATGACATGGGGAATTTGCACATTTGTGAAGGCACCATTAATGCTGAAAGGTGCAAACAGGTTTTTGAGCAACATATGCTGCCATCCAAGCGATGTCTTTTTCAGGGACGTCCCTGCCTATTTCAGCAAGGCAATCCCAGGGCACATTCTGTGTGTGTTACAACAGCATGGCTTTGTAGTAAAAGAGTGCTGGTACTACATGTATGTGCCTGCAGTCCAGACCTGTCTCCAAATGAAAATGTGTGGTATTTTATCAAATGCTAAAGATGACAACAGAGACCCTGGACCATTGAGCAGCTTAAGTCGTACATCAAGCAAGAATGGGAAGAATTTCACCTTCAAAGCTTCAAAACTTGGTGTCCTCTGTTCCCAGACATTTACTGAGTGTTGTTAAATGGAAAGGTGATGTAACACAGAGGTAAATATGCCCTTGTCTCAGCTTTTTTGGAAAGTGTTGCAGGCTTCGAATTCAAAATGACTTGGAAAATTTGCAAACTGAACTGGTTGAATGCTCACACATGCTAAACAATAAGGTGGTTGTTGCTTTTTGTATCCATTGTGTCCATGTCTGACAATGCTCTTTATACATCAGAAGGGGAAGAAAGGAAGAACCAGATGTCTGCCTTGCATTACATATGAGCTCAAGATCTTTGTTTCGAATTTTATGAGGCCAAGTTTGTGATTGTTGATTGTTGGAATGTTGCAGACTGAACACTGACAAGAGACAAACAGACACACGAAGAAGTATGTTCTTGTTGCTTTTGTAACTTCAGCACAAGAAACACTGTTTTCTTTCTGTGTGTTTTCAGGCCCCAGCAGACCAGGGAGTACTCTGCCCAGTCAGAAGCCAACAACAATCACATGTCTAATTTCCATGTGAACAAGTGGCCTCATTTTCAAACAGCTTTGTTTTTCTCTAGATAACTTCATGAGTTGATGAGTTTGTGGAGACACTGAACCAGGATGAACTCAAACCCTTTGCTCATGAAAAGGACACACAATTTAATGAGGTTGCTCCCTCTTACACCATCACATTAAATGCCTTTTATGGCAGGTTAACGTACATGAACACTTCTGCACATATAGATTTACACATGCAACCATTTCAACTATCCCCTTCCTGCCAGTTGCCTGCCAAGCTTAAGTCAAGTACAAGCCAACTACCAGCTGCTGGAAGTCCCCCCACCTCTCTCTGGGTGTGCCTAAATTCTACCATAAACATGACAATGTATAAAATTACAGGGGTTCCCCATTAAATTGTGTTTCCCTCAAAAGGACAAACATAATTGGCTTCATCCTTTGTCCTTATAAGTAATAGCTGCAAAATCATCAGAAAGCAAAACTGTCATTATAAATTCACTCAAACATGTCCTGAAGTTTACAGTTTATACTGCTTACCACTTTTATTTTCTTGTCATGGTGAGGCAAGCCCAGACACCATAATCTGAGTATAACACAAAGAGTTGTTTACATGAATGCATTAACCTTGTAACACAAACTGCTGTCTGCCAAGTCAGTTACACACTTTTTTGGAAACTTAAAAAATAGATAAAGGAAATTAAAAAGAAGTTTTGTTGGCTGTGTCTCTATTTTTCAGTTCATCGTGGTATTTTCCATGCTGATCTAAATTCTAATTATGTATCCATTCATATAATATATATTTCATATTTTATTTTACGCCTTTTGGTGTTCTGTAAATGGTGGCTGCGTAATGTCAGAAAAACTCAATTGACAGGATGAAATGTATTGCTTTCTGACATTTTTGGTATGTTACAAAGGAAATTAGTTACAATTCACTTAGTAGGATACTCTCTAAAAAGGTAACAAGTATGTTATTTTTTTTAATTAGCTTTCCTCTTTACATTTAAGACCTTTGGCACATTTCTGCTTCAGTAAAAAAACCAACAAAAACTACAAAAAGAGGTTTTTGAACACTGAAAGAGAAGACTTACACAATCAATGTGATCATCAATCAGATCAATTTGTGCTTCTATCTATCTATCTATCTATCTATCTATCTATCTATCTATCTATCTATCGGTCTGTATGTCTGTCAATCTAACTTTCCATCTATCTATCTATCTATCTATCTATCTATCTATCTATCTATCTATCTATCTATCTATCTATCCATCTACCTGTGTATCTGTACACGGTGAATGGTAAATAGACTTAAGATTGTATAGTTCTTGATGCATGGCTATTCAAATAACTTTTCAAATAACCAATTCACATCACATTCCCACAGTGATGGAGATTGCCATGTAGAGTGCTCATACTGTCTTCAAAGTAAAAGAGCCCAGGTGGACTCGGGTGAGACTTTAACCATGTCCATCCCCTCCTGCCCCTGTCTAATGTCTGGGTCATGAGCAGCTTGGAGGAGAGATCAGAGGACAAACCTTTTCCACTCAGACTGTGAACTCCTCACAGGAATGTCACAGGAATTTCATGCTAGAGATTACTTCTGTGGTCGGTCACCTTCAGGAGAAAAGCTTGGTTGAATACCTTTGGACTATGAAATGCCTACTTTGATTTGCTTTCTTTAGTCCTTCATATAATTCTTAATGACCAGAATAAAGAAAATTTTACAGGAAACTCACTTTGTTTAAATTTCAATGCTATGCCTTTGAGGGACTTAATGTCGTTATGGCATTCAGATGTTCTTTCAAATGGCTGCCATGCAGATTTATATGGCCTTAATACATATTTAATATGACATAATAACTGTTTTTATTTCACAAGAAGACTCTTGGAAGTATTTTTTTTCATGTCACAAATGGAAGTCAGCTGTATGGTAAAGGAGACAAATCAACAGAATAAACAGCACACTCATATGTTAACAATGGTCCTGCCTGAAACCATACACTCATTCCTGACCCCATCATGATAATATTTACAAACTAACATTATTTTGGCATTTTTGAAGCATGAATATAATTGGGAAAAGTAAAATGCTAATGTTAGCTTACAATGGAATTACAACATGGTGGACAAACTGTAACGCTAACACCATTGCACTTTTATCTCTCTCATACAAAAATACTCTTTTGCTAGTGTTATTTGATCAAGTTGGTGCTCATGGCTGAGTCTATTATGTTTGTGACTTTGTTTCTTAAACATAATTAAAAATGGAGACGGTTAAGGCTCCAGAAAAACTTAACTGTCCTGGTAAATATTATTTTTAATAATAATAATAAGGGGGAAGGACAGAAGTCCCTATGTTGCAGACTTTTTGTATTGTGCAAAGAAGTACTGTATCATGCAGACAGGTCAGGTATGGGAGGATATGTCTGTTGGCACTTCGCCTCATCAACCTGTTAAGTGTACTTTCTCTTGATAGCCTTCGCCCAGGCCTATGCCACGCCCATGATCCAACTCTTCAGATATCCTTTGACTCACACGATCACCCCTCGGTCCAACCCACTGGGTCCTGGGCACCCAATATACGGTGAGCTGGATCAGGTTCAGGAAAGCACACCAGGTGCCCATGAAGCACAGCTGCCACTCCTGCATCCAGCAGCTGACCTTTCCTATTCCAGCCCTCCTGAGCATGTCAGTATTTGACACATGGTCCTGCCAATGATACCCCAAAATGCGTTGAATGGAAATAGTCATGAAGGAGTCCAGTCTCTGGCCTATAGTCAATGTCCAGTCCTCACAAGAGTATAGCAAGTCTGGTAGCCTCTGACTTTTGTCTGCATTCTCAGATACTGTGAGCACCATAATGCCTTGACCAGTGAACTCTTTGCTCCATAGGCAAGGCCAAGCCTGCGATTGATCTCAGCCTCACAGTTAGCAGATCGATGAATTACACGGTCATGGTAAGCGAACTTCTCCACTACTTCAACGTCCTCACCACCCACAGGCACAGGTATCATGCAGTGGAGACTTAAAACAAACTGGGGGAGATAAAACTTGAAAGAGCACAATATCGGCTCTTGAAATTTGTGAAAAAATTTTAAGAATCACAAGTGGCGCGATTACAGGTGTGTTTTGTGTTGTACAAAATCTCTCAACCTTGTGTTCATGCCTGACCTCAGTTCAGACATTTTTAAAACCCATTCAAAATCCCATAGGCTTTCCCTTAAGCCAACTGACAGCCCTTAAGTGTTAATTCACCTCTGCATTTTAGGACTCATTATTGCACCACTCTATATTGTTGATCTGCAATTCATGATGGTATGTTGCTGGGACAGTGACCATTATTTATACTCGCCTTTGCACAATGCATTATAGGACATAATAATATAGGGTATAATGCTCATACAGAATTTGGACAGCACTACAGAATGGCATTTTTGCTACATAGTGCAAAATAAAGTAGTTTCTCCATTCTCAAGTCTCACCCCATCAAACATCCATGCATAAACCCTTTTTCACAGTACATTTATGCAAAAGCGCCACAATGAAGCCTTGGCATCATTCCACCTTGAGACATTCACATCAATACTGTGAAGATGTAATATTTGGAATTACTTCCGGCGCTGAACGAACGGCAGCCTCTTACAGCAGCTCCGCGAACTCTACGGAGTTTTCTTTTTCTGCAGCTGCTGTATATTTTGGAATTTCCCCCTGTGGGACTAATAAAGGATATCTTATCTTATCTTATCTTATCTTATTTGTGTCAACGTATGGTGCAATACAGCATAAAGAGCAGGTCATGGCATGTCCCACATACACAAAAAGGGAGAAGCACATTCACAGTGCTCCTGTCCCCTCCTGAGTCTGCATGCCCCCCATCCTCACCCATATTATGCCTCTGATATTACCTTTGGACACAGTGCAAATCAAGGGTCAGTTCACTCCCTTCATTCCTGTCTGCTACATTCAGAGTGGAGGCAAAGTGTCATGGAGGGGGGGGGATATTACAGCTTGAATGACGGTGTTAATGGGGCTATGAAAAGCCAGTACTTAAGCAAATTAGTGAAGGACCCCTAACAAAAAAAGAAGTCTGAAGTCCGCACTGATATTCAATCTTCTTAAAGTTGATTGATGTCCTCACCATGTGATTTATAGACAATAATCACCCAGCAAATACCAAGCCATAACGGCCTTGTTTAAGTTTCCTTGGCAGCAGTCCTTCTTTCTTGGTGTATGTCTAAGTGAGTTTATACACTTTAAGCTTACAAACAGGTTTTTCTCTGTAACATGAAATAAATAACCAGTTAATTGGGAAATTTACTTCAAACCATGAATGAATACATCGAAAGATATCATATTGAACTGATAGAGATTCAGGCTGAGCTCCTGAGAAAATGTTTCCCTTGAAGGTAACTTGAACCATGAGACCCCAGGGCACAAGGGGCAGAAAAGACCATGAGAGAAAAAGCAGATGTCTATGTATGTACACACACACTCAAGTAGAAATCTCACACAGATGTTCATCATTACACCACGTTAAGCTTCTCTTCCTCTATCCTCTCAGACATAAAAGCAAAAACTGTTTTAAGGTTTTCTGCTAATAGCAAGCTGAATTATGTAACTTTTGGATCTTATCAATATTCTAGGTCATCTAGACATTAACCATTTACTTAGTTAGCTAATGCTAACAGCAGGGGGAATGACTTTACATGTTCGTCAGTGTTAACGTTACTTGTTTAAAGTCTGAAGGATAAACTTCAAAGTATGAACATTCCTACGTTAGTCAAGAGGAGTTTAACAGTTGGCTGAATATAATCAGTCCTTTACCCACCCCATTACCCCTCGGCTTGTGCTAACGTTAGCCCGGAAGGTAGGCTAAGTCGCAGCTGTGTCCCACTGTGGTGTCTAGGCTGCGGTTAGCGTGTTGTGCGTTAGCCTGTGATTTTTGAGGGAACGAGCTTCGCTGTTGTAACTGTGTGTGTGGTAACCGGTATGAATCGTGTGTGTGTTCAGGAAGAGAAGTTTAACAGTTGGATGGATATAATCAGTCCTTTACCCACCCCGTTACTCCTCCGTCTGTGCTAATGTTAGCACGGAAGTTAGGCTAAGTTGCTGCTGTCCCACTGCGGTTAGCCTGTGATGTTTTGGGGGAAAAGGGCTTCGCTGTTATCTGGTGACCGGAATGAATTAACGGTTCGTGTGTGTTTAGGATTTGGCTGCAGTGAGTTACGCTGCAGGTCTATCGTGAATTGCCTGTATGGACGCTGCTCTGCTCTGGCTCAATAGCATATTAAGGCAACCGCCCTCAAAACCAGCCGTTCTGAACAGAGGGATTATGTGAGTGTGGAAAGTATGCAGCTGTGCTTTAATTCATAGGCTTTTTGGACCAAAGCATGTTACTAACGTTTCAAGAAGACATCAAGGATCCAAGTTACACTGCAGAAAAAGTGCAAAATATGGGACCTTTAAAGTACAAGTAACATGAATATTCATCAAATGCAGTGGAGTAAAAACTAAAAGCCTACCCCCAAAATAGGACACATGTTAAGCACAGGCACTCAAAAAATGTACTTCAGGATAGTTCTTAAGTAAAGTTACTTTGTTACCATCCACCACTGGTCAGGAGTTTCTGTTAGAATGATTTCTCCACTACAACACAACATTTCCTGCTCTTCGGAAAAATATTTGATCCTAACAAAGGCTGTCAGCACACTGAAGTAATAATTGCACTACAGCAATATGCAACAAATTCACAGTTCAAGAGACATCCAGATTTATTACATACAAAACAAACACTGAAATACATTAAAACAAATATCCTTAATTAGATTCAGTCATAATAATATCCCCTGAAAACATCTATTAAGAAGAACTCACAAATGAATAATTCATCACATGGTATCAGTGTTGATTATATGTAGAATGGTGCCCTCTAGTGGCTTTGATACCAAATCCTGATAAACAAACTGAGGCAGTGGACTGTCAATTAAGGAATTTTGAGTTATAGAAAAAGATAGACAGAGAGGAGCCCATCTGGTCCTCAGAAACATGAATAATTCCAGATCTTAAAAGTAACATGTGTGTACCTATGTGTCACTCAGCAGAGAACATGAGGTTTAGAAGAGGAATCTTACATTAAAGTTTGATCGCAATCACAAATAAGGTATTTCATTCCCACGAGGACATAAATCAGCTCTGTTTAAAAAAGAAGTAATACAGAATACAATTGTCTGAGGACAACAAAAGAATATCTGTGCGATTAGTTTAATTTTTTATAGAGACCAAAAATTGATCCAACCCTTGAGCATTCTGGATGGTTGTCAAATTAAATGACAAGTAATATCACCTCAGTGCTTGCTTTTGTCAAAGAAAATCTCCCTTTTTTGAATAATTTTTACTTTTTGTCAAAAAGACTAAATAATGTCATTCAGAAAAGAGAATAGGAGAAAATTTAACATACTTAAGACTGTCATCAGACTTTAAAAAGGTCAGTCAAATATTTTCTTAAACTTTGCCAGGAATTCTTCAGAATTTTCTAAAATGCAGAAAAACAAATATTTTTTTCAAAATGTTTATTAAACAAATATACAAACAACCGAAAAAGTTCAACATTTGTGGGGGTTGTTTTTGTGTTTGAACTTATATATAAAAAAAAAAGATTAGCTATCTAATTGTTTTTAATTAGGTGCAAAAAAAAAAAAGAAAAAGTTTCACAAAAATGTATGTATGTATGTTTTTTTAAAGGTTTCTGATTAAAATAGATGACTTTTACATGAAAATAACAACAATAATGATGGTAAGAATTATAACAATAACTATAACAATAATAATAATAATAATGATAATAATAATAATTATAACACCAATAGCAATTATAATACCCTAATTCAATGGGGGGGGGGGGGGGGGGGGGGGGGGGTCAACCCAAATTCCTATGAAAGACACTTTTGAAGAAATCAGATAATTTCATTAAAAAAAAAAAAAAAAAAAAAAAAAAAATCCTTAAAATATAACGTGAAACATATTTTTTAAAATTGTGATGGAAACTTTCTAAATGTCTTAAACAAATTTCAGAATGCTTTGGAGAAAACCTTGAATAATTCACAAGAGGACTGAAGTTTTGAAATGTTAAATCTAAAGTCTCCTACAAAAATGACAAAAGTTTGAAATGATAGTTTTCTGAAAATGTAAAACAGATTTTCCCTATTTCTATCAAAGTTCTGAACTCTGAAAAAAATGCTTAATTCACCACTGTATATTTTTAATATCCTGTTAATAAAAAAAATGAATTTCAAGGAAAAGGAAAACAACAGTGTTTTCATCACTCTCCTACACAAATCCATCATGCCAACCAGGACATGGAGATGTTAAGATGTCACAGAAGTTGTCATGCAGTGTGGGTTTCCTGGAGGGCGCTCTTTCCATGCTCTGATAACAACAGGTTGTCTCCACCTTTTCCCCCTTTTCTCCAACTTATCAAGTCTTAAAACACTCCCCTCAACTTGGAAAGGAGGGGAGGGAGCTCTGGAATCATTTTCCTCTTCATGCTCTGCTCAGATGATTGCAAGAAGCTGCCCTCTCTCTCTCACTCCCTCTTCTCTCTCTCTCTTTTTCTCTCTCCCTCTCTCTCTCTCACTCCCTCCCTCTCTCTCCCTCTCTCTCTCTCCCTCCCTCCCTCTCTCTCCCTCTCTCTCTCTCACTCCCTCCCTCTCTCTCCCTCTCTCTCTCTCCCTCCCTCCCTCTCTCTCCCTCTCTCTCTCTCACTCCCTCCCTCTCTCTCCCTCTCTCTCTCTCCCTCCCTCCCTCTCTCTCCCTCTCTCTCTCTCTCCCTCCCTCCCTCTCTCTCCCTCTCTCTCTCTCCCTCCCTCCCTCTCTCTCCCTCTCTCTCTCTCTCTCACTCCCTCCCTCTTTCTCTCTTGCTCCCTCTCACACACAGATGGACGCAGACACTCGTATACGAGCTCACACAGAGATGCACACACTTCACAAATGGAATGGTCTCTTTGGCTCCCCGGGCACTTTGTGGCTTTGTGCTTTCAGACTGAACACTCTCTGTATGTAAACCTAGTCACATGAACACACACACATACATGAACAAAAACACACACCAATGAGTTGTACTGCTCCTGGATAATCAGAATGTTTCACTGATCTCTGACACTCACTGAAATCTCTGCATCATAAAAATTGAACCCTGTCTCCCTGGTGTGATTTACCTCTTCTCGATTGACTCTCTGAAACATATCTTGTCACTTGTTTTGTGTGTTTTCGTGTCCATGGTGCACCAAACATGTTTCCACCAAATGTTTTGGGCTGATGAATTACCCAAGGAGACGGAAGAAGTGAGCGAGCCCATATTATGGAGGAGGTCTAGGGTCTGGGATGTGGGAAGCATTAAAAGAGGAGGAATGTAGCAGACAGTGGGTAAATATCGCTGGTAGCTTGAAAACACACACACACACACACATGCAGATGCATTAAAACACACACAGCTCCATACAGGTCCGGGTATTTTACTGAGAATTTGAAGTGCCCTTCTCCATTCTGTGGCTTCTGTCCAAAAAGGTAAGTGAAGATTTGTTACTGGCTTCTTTTGCAGCTTCTCTGTGCTTTCTTGAAGGGCCAGTCAAACTATAAATATACAAACTATCCTGTGGTGAGTGTTTGTTGGACAGTTACAGTTAAACTCATGAGGCATGGTTGCATCATTTCTTTGCAGCCTTTAGTCCTGTTAGCTGACAGAGTCAAGCCTCCTGATGATGCAAACTTTTCTAACAAACTGTTGTGTCATAACTGAGAGTCTGTGTGTATTTATGTGTGTGTGTTTGCACATCAGTTTTGTGCAAATTATTGTAACTTATCACAGCTGTAGTCACAGAAGGACAAATGCTCTTGTATTGCATGCAAAGTTTGGTTGCAAAAAATGGTGTGAGCAAAAGCAGCTTTCTAAACTGAATTTCTAATTATGTAGTTTTAATTTTTGTCTTTCGAGACAGAAAGTAAGTATTGTAACAATGTTGTATAACAGCAGACCATGCACCCAACCACCATGCCAAAGTTTAATGTTAAAAAACATCTGTAAGTATGTAAAATTACTTTTTAAATTTAAAAATGAAGACTTGATATCTTGGACTTGGACTGCTCTTGGTGTGTTTGTTAAATGTGCTGAATCCATGCAAACTCACAGGAAAGCTGAGGCTATTGAAACAAATTAAAAGAAAGCCAGGCTGTTTTTTGTAACAAAGTGTTTTATTTTAATATCATGCACAAAAATACATAATCAGACCTACAAACAGTTACATTTCTGTGTAATCTGAAACTTTGTTCCTCTCCTGCATTTGTTTTCCAGATGCAAGAGTTCATGTTATGCTTTTTTGAGTTACATGTGCCCTTTACTGTGTTTTAGGGCTTTCACACTTCCCAAAAAAAATCATACTCAATCTGTTTATGACCATTCACGCTAATAAATGCTGCAACACAGACACAAGGCATTTACATTAGGTAATTTTATTATTTACCCCTCCCACAAGGCCACCCTGGTTGGCTTAATGTCTTTGCAATCTTGCCAGTGATCACTTTTTTTCCATAACTCTGGAGGGCCTTGACTAGGTGCTGCTGGACTCGCGGCTGGAAGGCCAACAGGCCTGCAGATTTGTTGTAGATGAGGAGTAAGCCAGCTGCTTTGTACATTTTGTACCGGTACCTTGGGGTCCACATCAACAATAAACTGGACTGGTCCCACTACACAGACGCCTTCTTCAAGAAATGACAGGGCAGGCTGTTCTTCCTGAGGAAACTCAGATATTTTGGTGTCTGCAGCAGACTCCTGAAGACCTTCTACCAGTCTGTGGTGGCCAGTGCACTCTTCTTTGCTGTGGTGTGCTCGTGGGACGGCATCAAGGTTGGTGAGGTCAACAGGCTCAATAAACTGGTGAAGAAGGCCCACTCTGTGGTGGGCCCTCAATTGACTGTGGCTGAGAGGAGGATCAAGGACAAAATCAGGGCCATCCTGGACAACCCCTCTCACCCTCTCCTCGATGAGCTGTGGGACATGGGCAGCTCGTTTAGCCAATGCATCATCCCCCCAGAAGTAGAACTGAGCACTCCTTTCCACCGCCATCAGACTTTACAACAGTGGGGGAGGCCACAGTCTGTCACTGCACTGACAACGCAGTGACAAATGTTATTTAAATATTATTACCTTATTGATTCACTTATGAATGTAATGTGTTTTACATGTCTCCTCCATGTGATCAAGTACGTCTGTGCACAAGACAATACAATCTTTGGCATCAAGACTTCCCCTTCCCTCTTGTAATTAGCACCACTAGCTGCCAAAAACAGCTGATCTCCTGAACTTCTAATGTGTTGACTTGGTTGAATTTTCTACTGCATGACACCAGCACAAACTACCCAAGCAGAGAGCCAGAGAGGTAGAAGTCTGGGATACATATATTTAGTTTTGTCCCCTTAAGACTTACTCTGTGAGGCTATTCTTATTAACTTACTCACCATCCACATGATTTTTCAAATAAGGCCAACTTCCAGTCCTGGAATAATGGCACAAATAGATAAACTATGAATCAAGATAAACAACAGACCATATGGAACTTACAAACTTGGTGCTTTTATTCTTTCAAAGCAGAGGAGGGCATGGTTATGCATATAGCACCCTAGTATGTTTTTAAGCCCTCTATCTGGACCTGCCCAAAAAACTTAGACCTTAAATTGTTGATAATCTTTGACAGTTCTATTTAACATTGTAGTCACACACAATCTTCAGTCTTTTACATGTTTAAAGAACTGATCATAAATCATATATATAGCAACTTTTTTCCTATATACAGGAACTTTATTCCAATATACGGATATAAAATGTGCTTAGTGTCAAATTTATTATTTTGCTCTACAGGATCTTTATTAATAACATGTATGTATGGACTATACATATACATGTGTGAGACTGAAGGCACGCTCGCACTAGTTATTTTGTGCCTTGCTTAAGCCTATTTGGATCGTTTGCCAAGTGTGGGCACTCCGTGCAGTGCTTAAGTCACTTCCCTGGTCTAGCAAGCTTGGACTGCCTTGGCATGGCACGCTTGCTCATGCACCAGCACAAGACAGGCAAGATTGCTCCCACAGACCACTCATCAGTTTGCTCCCACAGACCACTCATCAGTGGACCTCCAATCGTTTGTTTTGGTGGAAGTTTGTGTTATTAATCCAGCATTACGGGACCATGTCGGTTTAGCATCTGATGTTAAAGGTGCCCTGTTCTGAACTTTTAATAAAAACTGTATTTTTATCTTATAAAATTTGGATATCAAATGTTTCTTTTTCAGATTGCTTTTTATATTAACAAAGAGTTTGCACTTGTTTTCAAAGGCATTATCAATGGAACAAAACTGGTGTCAGAAAGTTAGCTGTCAGTGGCTTGCAGTCGGTTTATATCACAACCAACTGATTGCTTCCTCAGCACATCACTGCAGGTGGCTAGTGAAAAAAACCCTGTTGACTCTGTATTGTGTGTAGAGTAAGAAGCAGGAGGCTGCTCTATCTTTATGCTGCTGTTTATTATCTGAACAGGAACACAGTGAGTACTGGTCATACACTTGGCTTGTGTCGGCATACCAAAGCACACTACGATGGGATAGCACAGTGTTGGCACAGATGCTAACACATGTGCACAATGTTGTTTTATGGACATTTAAGTACACGAAACCTATGGTAAACCATTCCTAATATATTACATAAACATCTTCATAAACCACTGTATGTTTAGGAGTCCACAAGTGGAGAAAAACACATGTATGCATAGTTACTGCGTGCTTTGCTTTGATCTGTGACTCATTTCAGGCAAATCTCACATACAACGCAATGCGGCTGCCCATTGTAATTATAAACTTGACCCAAGAGGAGGCACCATAGAGCCATATATATCAGAAAAAGAACATAGATCCCAGAGAGCAAGTGAAATAATATACAGTATAAATCCTGTTACACTTGGAAGCAAATGAAAAGTTATGTTAGCTAAGTTAAGAAGCTAACTCTTAGCGGTGGGCAAAAATTTTCCTGAGCCATCGCACCGTTTTAAGATGTCTAACAAAAACAACAAGTGGGGCTTTTTGCAGATGTATTTGATATCATAGAAAATTACAAAATGTTCAATAAATGTAAAAATCTCTGAATACTTCCCTTCTCCTTTTCAACTGAAAACTCAGACTCAAAAAAAACAAAGACTGTAAGATGATGGAACTAGGACTGTAAAATCATTACTTATTTCCACGTTTTTGGCTCATTACTTCAGCTGTCCATTAAAAATGGGAAATTCTCTTGCACTAATTTTTCTCCTCTGTGGATATGCTCATTTTGACTTGTCGAGGTAAAACTTTATTAACATTCTTGTTCTAATGCTCTCAGGTTTACACATCTGTCCAGCAGTCTCCATGGCTCACCTGTGCTGCTCTGTGCTGGTGATGCTCTGTGTCTGTGGCTCGGCCTCTGCCACTGTTTTAGCAGACCTTGACTATGGTGGTTATCCTCTGTGGATTAATCGCCTGTTAGGTGAGCCCAGCGTGTTCAGCCTGCATGGACGGATGGACCGAGCCTGGTTTAGAGCCAACAACCCTCAGGCCTGCCCTCAGCAGTGTGACTGCCCTATCCAGTGGCCCACAGCACTCTACTGTGACCGCAGGGGCCTGGCAGACGTCCCTGACAGCATGCCGGAGAGAATTCAATACCTGTTTTTGCAGGTAGGAGAAATACTGACCTGGACACTAAACAGTGTTGTCTTTCCACAGTTCTACCACTAACCTCAAGAGGTTTTGTTATTTCCCTTCACACTGCCACAGTTTCTGACCTCACAACACTGGTTAATGTTTAAAGATACAAGATGTAGAATTTTCAAAATAATTCTGAAATTGTTTTTTTTCTTCCATTATGTTCTAGGGCAACAACATCTCTTCCCTGTCCTCATCGTTGGCCAACATCACTGGTCTACGCTGGCTTATCCTGGACCACAACCAGCTGCAGAGTGATTCACTGGACCAGTCTGTCCTACAGAACCAGACCCAGTTGTGCTACTTTTTTGCAAACCACAACCACCTGACATCAGTTCCCAGCACTCTACCTGCAGGACTCAAGCAACTACGACTGGCCCACAACCGAATCAGCAGCATCAGCCCCGGAACTTTCCAGAAACTGCAAAACCTGGCACTGCTGCTGCTGCAGGGAAACAGACTGCAAACCATCAAAGAGGGTGACCTCAAAGGTAACGTGACGTGTCATTTCCTCTCTTTGTTCATACAGATCTACCGGGAAAAGGTAACAGCTGTTCCTTTTGTACACGTCAATATCAAGTAAATCACATGGGACAAAAGTTTCTAAAAGATTCATGGGTAGCAGTAGCATTTGGTCTGTTTTAACATTTTCTTTTGATGTTAGCTACACATGAAGACTGAGTGCTGAGAGTTATGAAGCTCATTATTTTTTATGTCTGCTTTAAGTTTTTGTCCTTTTGCAAATATGTAAGACATCAGAAAGCTTCACAGTCAGTTCTTTATTTTGTTTGAACATCCAAACCAGCTCTTTTGAGAAGAAAAATCAATAAATAAAAGACCCAACATACATGACGTATTTAAAGCCAGTAACAACATTCAAATTAAATTTTTGCACCTCAAATCATCATTTGATTAAATAAACAAAGGCTGCTGTCATAAAAAGAACAGCTTGTAAAATACCAATAATTAATCACAACCCGAGCCTTGAATGGTGCAAGAGCAATGTTGCAATACAAGGAGATACTATTATCATTCTGTCAAATTAATTTAATATGCCCCAAAACTGTCCAAAGTTGGCACAAATTTCAAAAGTGGTGGAAATGTTCTTGTTATAGTGGTATCATGCAATCTGACACGTGACTGTTTGACACACCCATAGGATATATTTCAGGTCCATCTGGGCAACAGCCCATAGACAGTGGTGAGACAGGGCAGAACCTTAAAAAAATGAACTGGTGATTGAACAGCCATTTAGTCCATCACAGTTATGAGGCCAGTCAGAGGCTCACAGTCTCTTATGTTCAGCACATCTAACACTAACACACTCATAGCTGCTGAATTTGTCCCATTAAAAAGCCTGGTCATTTTATGATTGAGGGCAATCATTTCAGCTTGAAGTTTCACAAGATATATTTACCTGATGATGCACATGGAATCTGGTGAGTCCAGCTGCTTTGTAATGATAATTATCATGCACATATTTCACAAAATAGCACATTTTTTGAGCTACATGGTAACAGATGATTGTAACTGGAGGCAACCGGATTAATTAGGAGACAATCAGTGTTGGACGACGCTCTTGAAAAATGCCGAATTGGCTTATCTGCATCAATGCCTGTGATCATCAATTAGATCACCAGTAGTTGATTTTCCTTGCATCACCTTTGAGATGCAAAAATACTCATCCACTCGAGACTGAATCTAGTAATCTTTATTTTCAGCAGTAAGTAAAATGAGTGCTAATATCTGCTAGTGCCAGCAGGCTAAAGGTCAGCTCTCTGAATGAGTTGGCACCACTGCAGTATGATGCATTTAAGTTGTTAACATTAGGACGTTCAGTGTTTTCTAGACTAAGGATAGTACATGATTTTTTCATATGTGAATTATAAAAGGGAAATTTAGGTTTTAGCCGGGAGCTTAAATAAATGCAAATCACTGGAGGTGAAATTTCTTTGTTTTTTTAAGAAAACTGAAATAATTGAATCAGTTGCAAGGTGTAATTGACTTAATATTCTGAAATGTATGTCCTTTTATTTATCAAGCTATCTATAATAGTTAGCCTGTTGGTTAGGCCGACTATTTCTTTAGTTTGTTAATAATTATGTTAAATAAGTCCCAATAATGTACAGATTTAAGAAATGAGTCATTACAATGTGCAATTCAGTTGACCTTACTGTAAAATAGTTGTTGCATTAGCTTGTCAACACATTTTAAACTACTCTGATAAGAAAACTACCATCTGTTGCATACATTATCCTATTTTCAATTAAAAAAAATAAAACCAAGGGGTATGAGAATTTCCCATAATACAGTGCACCCGCTGACAAGAAGGCAGAGTGGAGACCGAAGGAAGCGCATAATTATCAGTAATTATTAAGTAATAAAGTAAGTATTAATCATGTTTTGAATTGTTGGTCATATTTTAAAATTTGTCATTACAACGAGCTAGCTTTCGCAGCTGTAGCTACAGCTGTTGTCGCATCTGCTGACGCAGCCAGTGAGCGGCTCTGGGTGACGACGTAGCAGGAATCGAGTGGCGTCTCATTTCTTAGGGGCATGTTTTCACCCCTTCCTCTTGGCCCTCTGTTATGAGGGTCAAGAGGAAGGGGTAGACAAAGGGTAAGACGAAGGGGAAAGGCTAAGGGGTACAATTGGGATTCACCCTTAAATTGTGGTTCTTCGTCTTGATTTAATCAAGCCAAAATCTTCAAAGATAAACTTTGGCTTGAGGTTGAATTAATTATCAACACTGAACATTACCACAGTCAAACACTCCTAAATCTAGTAATAATTTATCGTAAAAACTTTAATTGTATCGAAGTTTTAAAAAGAAAGGTTTACAAAGTGCTCTGACACACAAACACACATTATGTCTGTCACACATATTTAACAGAATGTTTTGAGCATTGCTGTAAGTCTGCTTTCTCTTCCAGGTCTGGTGAGCCTGAACCTGCTCGACCTCAGTGGGAATTTGTTTTCGTCCGTGCCAAGGCATTTACCCATGTCTGTCCAGCAGCTCTATCTGTCCAATAATTCTCTCTCTGGACTGGATGAGAACAGCTTTAAGGGATTTCTCCAGCTTAAGTACCTCCGTCTAAGTCACTGTGGTCTGATAAGCCCCAACATCTCCTCACAGGTCTTTAATGTCTCCAGCTTGATTGAACTGGACCTTTCATATAACAAACTCAAAACCATTCCCACAGTCCCCACCTCTCTGCAGTATCTTTACCTGGAGGCCAATGAAATAGACGGTGAGTACACACAAATGACTGCTTTACGACTTGCAAAAAAAAAAAAAAAAAAAAAAAAATATATATATATATATATATGTATATATATATATATATATATATATATATACTAGAAGGTCAAGTATAAGAGGACATGCTGACATTAAGATATTCACATCAGTCTCAAATAAACACTTAAAAACTGTTCTGCCCACACTGCAAGTCTTCAACAATGCAGAAAGTGTATTAGCGTCTTCATTGTGATGTTTCAGTTATTAGCAGACTAAAACTGAAAAAAGACAACAGAAACATACTCAGTCTCTTGGTTGCATTAATAAGCATGAATATCACATCTCCATGTGTAAGTGCATTAAATCATCTATTTGCAAGAAAACTGGTGAAGATGATGTACATTCACAAGTTGCAAATGTTCACACAGAGGCCGAATCATAAAAGAATAGTTTGTAAAATGATTTAACATACTCAAAACCAAATTTTGGCTTTCAACTTATCTTTTAAAACAGATCAAGTGCTGTAAATACTTACAGGCAGTGCTCCCCTCAAAACAACAAAAAAGGGTGGATGGAGAATCAGCTCCATGTTCAACCACTGTCTCGGTTAGCCATTAGCTAAAACATCTGCTTCCCTTCCTGATTCTTACTGACCCAAGTCATTCTGATTGGCTGGTATAACATAAACATAAGAACATAAAATGAGAGTAGCATCACCCGGTGGCCAAACTGAAAGTAGCCCCATTTACTGGCAGAGCCCATCTCTGCCAGCACATTTACCAATGTCACAGTCTTCCTCTATACGTACAGGATGAGGACTTATTGTTTCGTTGTCCAGTTTGTGTTGAGTAAACATTGCAGGTTCCTATATAAGAGGTTTAACATGCCAGTATATCATCAAGAGCTCATAGAGGTGCAGCCCTGTAATTGTTACAGGATTTTCTAAAATCTCTTTCTGTCATTTACTGAAACTTAGAAGAGACAAAATACAATATTAGATAGAATTTCCCCTGGCATCAGATAAGATTTACAGAATTATTCAACAAACTTTTTAAAGAAGGCATGGATGACTGACAGTGACATTAAAGAAACATTGTTGTATCATCAGCATGGTGGCACAGGAGCTTTGTGTGCATGCATCTGTTAGTATACATTTTTTAAGTCATAGAAAATTTCTTTCAACTTGTATTCTCTTTGGTTTTCCATGTATCAATTAGGTCTTGGATAAATCATTTCAGTTTCCTATCAATATATTATTTCAGTTTCGGTATGCATTTATGAATTATGATACATATATAAGTTTAAACTTGGTTTAAAATCTCTGGATTTTACCCCTGAGAATAGGTGAAGATTTTTCAATACAGGAAACAGAACAATGAGTTCTGTTGGGATAAGAGTAGATTAGCGCAAGGTGCCTTTTCTCCTTTCACAATGTCAATTAAACTTTAAATTACATATACTAAGAATATAAAAACATAGAGAAGAGGTTTTTTGCCCTTGTCAGTAGATGCACTTGATCTGTGACATTTACCTTTTTGATTCTAAATACTTCTTGTGTTCATAGGAACTGGCATTTTTCAATTTAATATGGTTTTTACAGCTTATAGGGTAAGCTCATCTATCAGATACTAGCAGCTGATGGGTGATCACATGACAGAAGAAATAAAATACAAATAGAAATAAAAATAGCAATAAGAAATAAAACAAAACAAAAACAAAAATAACAATAAGAAAAAAATGGGGAACTGTTAGTATGATTTTTTTTACTCCATAAAATATTCTTTCAACTTATATTCTTTATGGTTTTCCATGTATCATTTAGGTTTTGGATGAATCATTTTAGTTTCCTGTTAATATATTATTTCAGTTTCTGTATGCATGTATAAATTATGTTACAGAGTGTGGCTCTCAGCCAAAAATAGTTGACCAGCAGATACATACATACTCTGTTGTCTAAGGTTACTGTTACCATGTATGTAAGCATGCAGAGCATATATAAGCACAGTGAAGACATTCTCCTCACTGACAGTCAGTTACTCAGTCAGCATCCATTGCCTGTCCCGGTCACAGCCATATAATAAACCATCCAGATAATCCCCAGTCATGTCTCAAGAAGTTTGTTTCCAGCATCTGATGAACATCATAATCTATATAGCTTAACAGAAGAACGATTGCTGGTACAATTCTTTGTCTCAACCAGGGTCTGTCTGTGTGGAGGTTTGCATGGTCTCCTTGTGCCTGTGTGGGTTTTCTCCAGGCACTCCAGTTTCCTTCCACAGATAAAAAAACTGCTCACTAGGTTCATTTGTAAGATGTGAGCGTGAATGGTTGTCTGTATGTCTGTGTGGCCCTGTGATTGGTTGGCAACCTGTTCATGGTGTACCCTACTTATTACTGTAAATGTCAGCTTGGATACGCTCCAGCCTCCTGCAACCTCAGAAGGGATAAATATTTAAGATGATGGATGGATGGACAAAGAAAAACTTCCTCCTTTGAGATTAATAAAAGTTATCTTAGTCTCAGAAACAAACACAAAAGCAAAAAAAAATTATCCATAGATAATAAAGCATTGCAGGAAAACACTATCATATTTATGTATACCCACACACTTCTGTAAGCCAAATATACAAATATACTTGTACTTAATGCTTTTCACCTGTGATTGGACCCCTCACCACACATTTTAAAAGCAGGTGTAAACAGGACTCAACAAAAAACAGACACTGTGTGGTCACTTTTCACACCGTGACTGTTGAGGTGTTACTTGCTTCATCTCAGTGAAATGTTCTCACACCTGGTCACATGTGCATACAGTTTACTATCCAGCTATGCACTCAGTTATTATGACAGCAGAGTAAAATATTACTGTGAAATATGGCTGACCCCCTGGGGAGGCAAGAGACCCTAACTCAGCTGTGAGGAAGATGGAGAAAAGAATGAAATGTGAACTGTGAAACACACTCATGCAGACACAGTGGGGCGGCTCACAGGCAAAATAAGTCAGAGGTGGAAGAGAGACTGGAAAAAAAAAGAAGGAGGAGGAGCCCAAACACATGGGAAGAGAGGGTGGAGGAGATTGGAGAAGGAGAAGGGAATAATGGGTGGCTAGCATATTAGACAGAGTGGTATTAAAACATCTGTGATGCATTCAGGGGTAAGATTTCCAGAAGAGCCAGAAGCACATGCTGTTCTCCCTCTTCATCTCTTTGTCTCTCAGTCTGCTCCACATGACACAGTCCTGTTTTTTTCTTTTAACATACATGATTCATATCACAGAGCAGTGGGCTTGTGGTCAGGAGCTGTTTTTTGTCACACATGACCATCTGGCAGCAATGACCTGCTGCAAAGTTTTGGCTCAAGGCTCTAGCAAAGGGAACGTTTGTCCTTGTTTTCAAATCTACCAACCAGACTAGGAGACGACAAACTCTTACAATAACACACACCTCATCGTCTAGCTACTGCTGCTCTGTCTGCCAAAGCCCACAGTCTGGGCCGTTGGAGGCTCTACTACTGAAATGGAGTAAGAAAGAAAAAGAGGGTGTTGTGGTTTCCTCCTGCTCCGATTTTTTACCGCAGCACCTGCAAGACGTCTAATGGTAAATGCAGACTCTTTGAGAGGAAGAGGAGGGCACTCAGAGCCAATCAGATCAGTTCTTATCATGTGGTTAAAGAGCTTCATCTTAACAGTTTTCAGATGATAAACACATGACCAAGATGTGAAATCAAAGTTCTCTTAACTGCTTTATTATCCACAATGATTGGAGGAGACAACAATATGCAGGCAGCTGTCACTGTGCCAAGTAAAGTTCACTCAGAATTAATGATGGTCTCTATATTTCTAAAAGAAATTCTGTTTTTTTCCACCTCAGGATTCAATGTGACCAGCCTCTGCAGAGAGGTTGGTCCTCTGTCCTACTCCAGGATAAAGATATTACGGCTAGATGGCAACAAGATGGCCAAGCACCAGCTCCCACCTGACTGGGGATTCTGCCTGAGAGCTCTTCATCATATTTACATCTAACTCCTTCTCCAATTTACAATGAAAATAAGGATATTGTATGTGACCGCCCAAGTGATGCAAAAGGAAACAAAAGTATCTGGGTGACTGTTTTGTTAAGCTGACTACATGCCAGATCATTAAAGCTGGAGTGTGGACCCAATTCGCAAAGTGAAATGAAAGGTGGGAAGATTGATATGCAAGGTGTTGCCAGGAATGGGCACAGATAAGATTTCATTGATATCAGTGCCAATATTGATTTTGCATATCATTTTTGTGAATGACTGAATGAAAATCTGATTTTGGTTGTATAAATTGTAGCAAAACACTACAGCTCAAATCATTTGACAAAAAATGTTGTTCAGGGCTAAAAATCATGGCTTGTTTTTGACTTTTCAGTACTAATTAGATTGACTCAGAGAATCAGAACTAAAAAAAGGTCATAAAAAAGGACATCACACTTTCAATCGTAATTGCCAACTGTCTAAAAGTTATATTAATTTTCATTGTAAGGTGTTTTCATTTCACATTTTTAAGTTGGTTGAACCCCAGTAGATAATTTTACATTTACCATTTTTCATTAAAACCTCTTGGAGCATGTCTTGAAATTGTTTGACTTTAAGTAAGTACCAAAGCCATTAAGCAGCCTTGAAAATTTGAGAAGAAAACCATCTCTAAGTACTAGAAAATCTTGGTTATTTTACAGTTGAGGTGACTCTCAGGACTGTGCTGGGTGTGGTAAATTTCGCTTTGATGTTATGGGGCCTACTGAGTTGGAGTAAAGTTGTTCTACTGCCCTCAGTGGGAGGGACTTGGTGTTAATTTTTTATTGGCCAAATTAGTTATTACATAATACATGATTTTCTAAAGCCCACCCACTAAACACTAACAAAATGAGATTTTTAGGTAGTTGATTGTGTGTATATATGATCATACATATCATATGAAGAAAGTTTTTGTTGATTTGTGTTTCCAGGGACTTTAAATCTGTTCCATAATTAAACCCAAATGTTACATTTGTATCCAACAATGTCTCTCACTCAAATGTCTCAAACACAAGCAACTTTCTTTAATCATAATTACTTTTTGTTAGTTTTTTCAATTCTTAGAGAATTTCTCTTCATTAGAAAGTCGTCTGACATTGTTTTCTTTGTCATCAACCTCAAACACATGGCACTCCTGATAATAAATGATATGCTGTGTGGGAAAATGTTTCAGCATGTTGCTTTGCAACGCAGATGGATCAGCCTGAGTCAATGCCTGTAATCCATCATGTAAGATCCATCTCAAAGAGCTCCAATCTCCAACAATTGTGAGCAGCCAAAGCAGTTCGAGCCAATCACAGTCCTTTAGAGCAGGAGGACTTGGGAGCTACAAGTAATGGCCCTTTTCCACCAGCCCGCCATGGCCCTACTCTACTCTACTCGGCTCTACCCGGTTTGTGTTGCGTTTCCACCGGCACAGTTCCTCCTAAAACAAACCAGTTTTTAGTACCTACTCTGCTCTGGTTCTGAGCGAGCTGAGTCGACACTAAAAGGTGACGTCGACCGACTGCCGGCTACTGATTGGGCAGAGAATGTCGTCACCGATGGGTCTTGAGCGCGATGCCCAAAACAGGACTGCAGTACATACACTTTTTTTGTTACTTTATGGCAATAACTTGCTGCCATCACAATGTTAAACATGGGGCTTTATCATTACGAGCTAGCTAACAAGCTAGCGGTAGCTTCCGTTAGCTTACCCTCATACGTCTTTTCTTTGCAGCCCGATTGCTCTCATCCTCGACTTCAAACTGTTGTATAGCTTCAGAAACTCTCCTGTACTTCTCAAGGGTATTTCTTCTCGCCGCCTGCAGCCTTCTTCTGCTTTCCTCTTTGTAACAAAAAGCAACAGACCGAGCGGCAAGTATACTATTGCCTCCGAGTCCTCCATTGTTTTGGTTGTTGTGTCGCCCAGCTGTTTCACGGCGACCCCGCCCCCGCTGGGTAGGAGACCGGGCTGGTGGAAAAGCAGGCCAAAGCGAGTAGAGTAGAGCCGGGTAGAGTCGGGGAAAGCCGAGCCGAGTAGAGTAGGGCTAATGGAAAAGGGCCATAAGATAACACCAGGAAGTGAAAGCTCATACAGATTAACATGCTCACAGCTGCAGTAGCAGTTCTATCAAATCTGGACTGCATTTCTTTATTAGATAAAAAAAACAGCACTACAAAGTTCTCTATTGAAAGGATATTTTTGCTTCATTTCCAACATGTTTTAGCATCAGTTTGTTTGAGAAAGTGGTTACGCTGTAAAATTGTAACAAGTTTTTAGCTGGAGCCAGTTTTCAATTTCTATAACTAGTTGTCGCAGTTGATTATTTGTCAAAATGATCCTCTAGTGTTTGGTGTCATTACTTTGGACTACTGCCTTTAATGGCATCAGTGCCATGTGTGTCAATAAGTCCTGTTTAGAATAAAGAAAATATATCTGGGAGATTGTGGCTGAAAATTATTTCAATTTTTTTTTATGTTTGCTGTTATTGTTTTGAGCTTTGAAGTTGGTAACATTTGTTTGAGTTTATTTTCCTGTTCTCAGTCAGCCATTGAGGGTAATACGCCATAGGCAGCCTGAATTAGTGACAAGAATATCAAACCTTTTTTTATATAAATGATTTGAGATTAAAGAATTTGTGACCCAATTAGAAGCAGTAAAATATTCATATTGATGGCACACACTTAAGGACTATTTAGACAAACTGTTGGTTTCCACAAGTCCAGAATTGTGTCACACACTTCTGATGGTCAATGAGGGCCAGTTGGACCCAAAACCTTGTAAAAAGTTGTCTTGTGCGCCGCCACCCTTATTCAACAAGCCAGCATTAAAGCTATAAAGCAATAAAGAAGAAACTGATTCATCATGTCTTCAATATATTAATACACTGCCAGACACTTAAGGAAGACAAGTCTTTGAAAGATGTCAAAGTCTGAGCTTGTTCACCAAACAAGGCTTTTTTTCATCTTAATGTCAGAAGTCCTGATGAGAACATCTCTGGATCTGCCGGCACATTCCCATGGGTTTCTGTCTTTTGTTCAACCTTCTCCAAGTTCTGCCTCAGCAGGGCAATACATCTGTGTGTTATTACTGAATGGGAACTGTGACAAACCCTCTCAGCTCTGACTGCACAGACTAACAAGCTCTGTTGAAACCAAACCGTCAGATGGAGAAATGTATGAATGGCAGAATTCAGGAACTTTCAAGACAACTTGAGTCATTTAGCTGAGTCATGTTTGCCGGTCACTCGAGTCATGGTCAAGTCTAGTAAATGTTTTTATAAACAGGAAATTTTATATAACAATGTTTTACACATCTAATCAGTCATCTGCTTTACGGTCAGTGTGGAAGTCAAAATGTTTGACTCAGATTTAGAAAATAAACGTTTTCTTTAAATTTTGATGTCAGATTAAAACTTATAATAAAATTCAACATCCATGACTTAAAGAGTTGGTTGGATTGGGGTTGGGAAGTTGCATGAATTATCCGGCTCATTCACAGAAGCTGTTATACTGTCAGATGGCCACCCTCTTGTGGCTCCTTTAACACATGTAATTTCCCTCTTGTGGCTCTTCTTTCCAAGTCAATCTCCTGTCCTCTCCTGTTCAAATAATGACTTAAATCTAAAATAAACAAAAAGGACAACAGTTTGGATAGAAAAAAAGAGGAAGACAGTAGAATATCATTCCCCAATGCTTAAATGCTGATACCAAAAACTAGAGGCAAACCATTACAACTTTGTTCACAATGAACACTTAACTGTAAAATTAAATGCTTTTTTGTTATAGAGCAACAGCATCATTGGTAAAGAGCTGATACTGTCAAAATGTCGATCCGAACATAAGTATAATGCAAGGGTTCCTAAGCTCCACCATGTCAAAGACCCTCACATAGTATTAGCCCCTGGTACAGACCTCTTGACAATTTCAATTGTTCCCTTGAAAAACATAAAGATCAAGTTATGGAAAATACACTTTTGAATGTTTTAATACAAAATATTTGCCCATGGCTGGTTTACAACCCCAACAAATCCCTTTGAGCCTTGCTCTGCCTGTGTCCCAGTGATGATATTAAGGGGGATATGCCACTTACCCCAGATGGTTGACAGTCCCTGAGCTAGTATTTTTTTTTAGCCCATAGGCAGCTCCAGAGAAAGGAACATGTCTAGACCTGTCTGTGTGCATAGTAAACATTAGAGCATAGCCCCATAAAGCTGAATCAATATCCACTTCTCGAGAGGGTTGTGGTCAAACACAACTCTTGAGGATTTACACTAAAACTGCCTTTGTTAGCAGGGCTGAAACAGAGAGTTCTGTAGAAATTCCAAATCCTACAACTGAGAGTATTTTTAAGCAAGCAACTTCAAAGATATGTTCTGGGTACATCTGGGAAGGCCGTAAACTTGTTGGAAAAAAAGGACAACTATTTGAAAGTCTTTTTAGTAATAATACATTTAATGTGTCTTTCTTCTTTAAAACGGTAAGACTGGCATAAAAACATAACAATAGGAATCAAAAACATAAAAAGACATCGAATTATTATCATCATAAGAAATAAAATTACTCTTGTTCCATTTTGTCTGATTTCTAATTCTTCCCTTAAATTTTAGAGACTCCTTTAGTGACCTTCCACAGTATTAAATAAAGAGAAACACTGGTATGAGGAGCACACACAGTAGATAAATTAAACAAAAGGAAAAAAAAAAAAAAAGTCATGGGTGGAAATGAGCTTTAATGCACATATAAAATGTATTAATCGGTTAAAAATAAATCACAAAGAAAGGTGCCAGTGTTTTCAAGCTATAGGTGTTTCAGGTCAGTCTTGTTTTTCTGCCGCTTTAACGTCTGCCGTTTATTGGGCCAGAGATCATGACTGTAAAACATCCCTGCACCCCATTTTTCCAGCCTGTGTTTCATCATAGTGTCATCCCCAGTTTTCATTCTTTCAGAGGGTCTTCCCTGATTACGGAAAACAGGTGGAGCCCCGAAATCATGGGGATTCGAGGCTCTCAATGACAGTAGGTTAACTATTTTGCCAGCAAATGAGAGTGATATTATTCATCTCATTGACAAAAAAGAGTTCTTTAAATAGAAGCCAGCTGAGCCCTGATTGGTGTGTGAGTGTAAATGTGGCTCTTTCAGGCAAAACAGACACTGAAGAGGAAATCTTCTGCACAAATATGATGATGAATCCCATTGCTCTCATTTATGTTGTTTCTGAAAAAAAAACTAATTTAATTTAATCTAATCTAAAAGTATTTTAAAATTACAAGTACCACATTTACAGGTAGTTAGATAGAAAGTTAGTAGTTCAATGAATTGTGACAGAAAAGGTTTTAACTGAATCCTCATCTTCTGCTCTGACTTAACCAGGCTTCACCTCCTTCTCATATCAGAGCTGGTGTCAGTATTCACACTGACAGACTATGGCAAAGAATAGCTCGACCATGTCACTTAAACACATTTCCCTAATTGTTGCAATGGGTCTGCCCATTGAAGGGGAGTTCAAACCTGTTACTCACTTGTTGACTTGTCGTATGTCAAAGGCAAGAGAAGGGGGGGCTGTGGCTGAAGCTTCTAGTTAAAGTAGCTGCTGTAAATACTGCTTAACCCTACAGAGTTTTTGAAAATCAAAGAGGATTATTGCTCCACTTAAAGTTACTTTATTAGTTCTTTAATTTCATCACCTCACAATAATATTGTCCACTTTGTATATGAATAGAGTTTTCATTTTTTGACTGTTATATCAAGATAGGGTGTTTTCAGCTGTAAAAACTTAACTCAGCTCAAACGTTTGAAACACAAATGCAGGAAATAGATGAATACAACATGAACTCACCACTATTGTTATAGTGTTATCAAAGGGCCACATAGAGACACAGACAACAATTCACACTCTCACCCATGCCCAAGGGGCATTTAGGGTCAACAATTAACCTAATGAGCATGTTTTTGGTCAGTGGGTGAAAGCTGGGGGTCCAGAGAGAAACCACACATACAACAGGAAAAATATGCAAACACCACACAGAAAGGCCTTGGCCCACACAGGGCTCAAATTAGCAACTTTCTTGTGTGAGGGACAAGCACTGACTGCAGTGCCGCTGTGCTGCCCTTGTATGAGATTTTGATAACAGTAAAAAAATAAAAGTAAATAAGATAAAGGTTTTACTTTCTGTCACGGTTTAAAAATTATAGGGCTGACATTTTAAGATGTAAAGTTGGAGGAAAATGTGAGAAAGTTCATATGTTCAGTAAAGTACAGTGGAAGCAATAATACTGTTTGTCATCAATTGTCTTAGAGGGAAAGTAAGTGGTTGACTGATCAAAATATAGGAGCTGTTATGATGATTATGAAACCAGTCATGGATTTAGAGTGACTACTTGAACCATTAGGACCCTTACTGGTAAGAGCACAACTCTCAGCTACCAATGACAAGCATTTCAAAATACTTATTCCATGTGTTTATGGGTGTTTGTGGTTGTAGGAGTACTCAGTGTGCCATGACTGAATTCACTGCCATGTTTTCCAGGTGACACCATGCCTTCCTCATGCTGTTTGTCTGTCTGCTGTACTGATCCGATGTGTGTTATGTCTGGAATCGTATTTAGAGGCAGGGCTCGCTCACAAATGTTTCTTTGAGAGATGAGTGTTTAAAAAAGGAAATTTGTTTAAGTGCCAACAAGCCTGCAGCCTGCTGGGTACTTTTGAGTTTAATTTTGTTTGCACATTTTAGGCCTGGTACTAGATGATATAACAGGTCTGGCTTTCTGCCCACAAAGGCAGAGTTGGCCAGCTGCTTTATTGGCAACTCTATTAAGTTCCTGACCTGACCTGCTGCATTCCCTCTTTGTAATCAAACATGAAGTAAGAATCTAAAATCTGCTTTTTAAATTAAACAGAAAACCTTTTGAAATATGGAAGATAATTTGTTTTACTGGACATGAGTTTTCTCTAAACTAATGGAGAAGACAGGAATTGGTAACTGGCATAAAAAAGTTACTTCAGAGCCAAATGGCAGATGTGAGAACAAAAAGAGCTGCCTGCTTGTCATGGAGGTATGAAGACTGATGGGGCTTGTTTTTGTATTAAGGTGTTCATTTTACATCTTATTCAATGTTATAGTCACTTTTTTAGTCACTGCTCTGTAACTCTGACTTGTTCCTTCTGTTGCTTTGAAGACCTGTTTAAAATCGTGCATGTAGAGATGATGTGGAGAAAAATACTGTTGGAGCTGGAGGAGCTCACTTTCTTGTCATTGAAAGTTTTTCTAACTTGTTTATTTTTTCCAGAGTCTTTCTTTAAAAGACTCTGTTTCAAGTCCTCAGAGTTTGCTTTCATAAAAACTTTAACCAAGACAGTAATTCATGTTAGTTTAGATCTTATGTCTGCTAAAAAGTCATACTCAGGGGGATTTTTTTTCAGCTTTTTAAAAACAGATCAAAACTTAGACTGGTGAAATCATTAAGGCTCCACATCCACTCATCTCCTCTGAAATAAACTCTGCCTTGGAAACCAGCAGTCAAAACAATCTGCAGAGAAGCTCCCCGCTGTGTTGTTACTTCAGCAGATGAGTGAGGATCTCTAAAGCGCTCAAATATCACATCTTTTTGCTCTAACGCTCTTTTTTTTATTACAACTCTTGTCAGACTGAAGCAGGTCTAACCACTAAAGCTACTTTGTAGTTTAAACTAGTATAAGTTTTATCCAAGTATCCAAGTAGCCACAGTGAGTGGTTCATATAAGAATTGTAATTATTACCTGATGGTTTTCTTTTAGGATGAGACTTAGTGAATGCTTACCAGGATAACAGACTAGGAGTAGGTTTACTGATTCTGAGTCCCAGTACAAGATCAATAAGAGGCCCCTCTTCTTTTTGTTTAAAGACATCGTAACTTGTATGGAAGAATATTTTAAAGCTAAATATCAGTTATTCTGCTTCATGTAGTGATTGAGTACTTATTTTCTGCCATTTAATTACACAGTAAGACAGTTTTTTTATGGATTTGATTTTTCTAAATAGTTTTTTTAAACATGCAAGATGAATGAAGTTTAATCTTTTTGCTCCTTAATTAAGTTCTCCTTGAAACAGTTTTTACTTATTTGTGACACTTTTATTTGGACCCTCAGTTCAATTGTTTTTAAATATAACTTTGTACTTTATCTCACACAAAGTGCAGTGCTCTGACATTTGAAGCACTGACACACATAAACTCAGAGGAAGGGAAGGAAAAGTGTAAAAAGAGAAAAGGTATGACAATACCTTTCTTTATGGATACATTTTTTTTTTACAAATAAACTTAATGCTTGTTATTGTGTTACTTTGCCGTAATCAACTATTTGTAATAATTGCAAATGCTATGTTAAATCCAGGGGACTGTGAGAGGTCAAGGGCATACACTGCTGTCATACACCTATTGCTGTAATCACAATGGCCATTAACAGACCCTATATACAACCCTGAAAAGCAGCAGGACAAGGTGCTGCTGATAGCAGGAAAACACTCACTGAGGGCTGGCCTTGCACAACAAGCATCTGCTTCATGCAGCATGAGTGTGCAAACTGAAGACAAACAGAAATATGCACAAAGATCAGTTATCTGATTCCTGAGGCTGAAATCAGTCAAACTTTCACTGATAATTTGTCATAAAAAATGATAGTGGTTTTGACTTTAAATAAACAATGCAAAAATGTCAGTGCATCAGATCATGTGATTCACACTGCATGTCTTTCAGTGTAACTATCGGACATGTGTACATCACAATCACAATTATTATCTTTCATTAATACAGTGGGTTCCTTATTTACACTCTAAAAACAATCTTTAATATGATTTTTTTTGATGTATGCATCACATTTGATACATACCTTTGCCCATAACACAAGGTTTCGCAATTAATGAGGCTCAAGGCACTTGGCTACCTTTGCTTACTAGTAAAACTGTCCATGGCTGTGTTTTTTACTTGCTACAAGGTGCACTCGTCAATATTTTTTGTGATAACGAACTGATGGACCTATAAAGAGCTATGATCTGACTGTAGTTCACTTAAAGCTCAACGTGGCACTGTTTGATTCTTTCAGCTCACTGTTTTGGGTTCATGGCCAGAGACCTTATTGTTTGGGTTCGCTCTGATCACCCTGGTTGACCTTGTTTCCAGCTGTTGTGGTCAGCTGTTCTAACATCATGCGGTGTTGATGACAAGAGCACAGCAAAGGTGTGTGTGTAAAGTGCATCGAGGTGACGGAAACATAACACAAATGGATGACAGAGCCCCAGTATAAGATCAGTAAGAGGCTCCTCTTCATTTTGTTTAAGAAATCCCAACTAGTATGGAAGAATATTTTAAATCTTGTCTTTTATATTAACAAAGCCACAGAATTGGACAACTAACTGATCCAAATGTGAGCAAGAAGTTCTTGTTCATCAGTTCTTCTTAGAGTGACAATACAACTCAAAGTCAACACATTTAACCATCTAAGATGGCTCAAGTTTTGGTGTAACTTACAAAAATAAACAAGGTAAGCCCATTAAATGCCCATTAAATTTCTTAAAAGTTCATCTGCCAGATGAAGTGATTTAATGGTTGGTTGACTTTTTTCCAACTGTAGGGGAGACTGGGGTAAGTTGAGCCAAAGGGTAAGTTGAGCCACCCCCTGTTGCTAGGAAACGGTAAAAAAAAATTGATCATGTGACCAAATATTTAGGAGGTGGGCATCATTTCATGGAATCTATAATGGTAAGAAGCACATGGGTAAAGGGGTTAGACATTTATTTCCAAAAAAACATTTTTCACTCTTGAAAGTGGATTTAGTCTATCATAAGTTTTATTAGAATTGTGTTTAGACCAAAACAGATAATTTTAAATTTGTTTTATACATCAATTGTGGTATCTATGAGCTACAACATGAGGTCAAAAACATAGCATAAAAGTCCACCATTTTAGCTTAGGGGACTAATAAAGTCATAATGGTAGCTCTGGGGTAAGCTGAGCCACCGGCTTAATGAGTGTATTTTGCACATATTAAGGCAAATGTAGTTTCCATTTGAGTCATTATTTGCTGTGTATGTCTCCGTGATTATATATTCTCTTATAGTTTCCTTTGCAAAAATCTTTGAAAGCTATTATACGCAAACCTTGTAGTGCAGCTGGATCCGCCTTATACAAAGTATGTAACTGTAAGTGAATCAGGTTTTTAGTTTTTAAAATTGCAGATGAGGCTTGATTTTACAGTTACTGTTAGAAATACATTTTCCTATGATGTAGGTGTAATCTAAAAATTACTACTTTTAGTTTTTTCTATATATACCCTATAAGGTATACTTTTTCAACCTTGATTTAGTTGCAGATATTCCCAGAAAGGATCGAACTGGTGCTATTTACTGCCATAAAGTTTATTTGTATATGCTTTTGTTAAAGCTGCCTTTCTTTGAAATGGATTTTTTTATTTAAACTTAATGTAACCAGGACAACCTCACTGAGATTAAAAATATCCTTGACAAAATAATTTAAAGACACACATTGCATTATCCCAAAAAAGAAAGGGATATGGCTCAACTTACCTGCTCCTATGCTCAACTTACCCCATACACGGGGTAAGTAGTGCCATGAGACCACTTTTTTTAGACATGCTATATTATCAAGACAGTTATGTTTACACTCATTCTGTTGGTTTGCAGGGATGCACAACATCCTGAAATATATGCAGATATACTAGTTCGCGACAAAACTACGATTGCCTTGATGTAGTGATCCGAAATATGAAAAATGGCTCATCTTACCCCAGTCTCCCCCAGTGGTTAGCTGCTGAGTGGTTAGCTGAGAATGCTCTGACAAACCCCTCTGGACATCAACATCACACAGTGTTGATGTTCAGAGCACAGCAAAGATGTGTGTTGATAGGGCTAAAATGCATCAAGGTAACAGAAACAAGACACAAAGGGACGACAGAGTTGTTCTGTGTCTGCATCAGACTTTTGTGCTGTGATGTTGTGTTGACTGGTTGTTTTTCTGCTGCCTCCTGGTGGACAAAATCAAATAAAAGCTAGTACCAAAATATTTACTCACAAAGGGTTCAATCACTTCAAACTTAAATTGCTAAAGAATATAAAGTTTGATGTGTGAATGATGTGCCACAGGATATGTTCCCTAACAGATTGATATTAGTGGAGCTGTCTTTTTGTGCATTAGAAGCCCAAAGAAAGAAGTAGCAGTGCTTTTTGGCAACTGTGATCAGTATTGTTAATTCTCAAGGTAGAACTTTGGCCGACTGGATAAATTCTTTGGATCTTAGGTTACTGACATGCAAGCTTTGGCTGGTCTGTGTGTTTTTGGCTGTTGACCCGAGGTCTGGTTGCCAGTCAGGGATGGAAAAAGAGCTTGGATGCTAATCCTAGGTAAAACATTTAAAGATGAGTTTTCTCTAATTCTACAAAAGTAACAGAACGTTATGTTTATAAGCAGATGCACCAGATGGACTGTTCACAAATCAATGGAATAAATTTCAAGCCCCTCTGAGTAACATCTCTTATAAAGTGACTGGAAAGTGCAGAAACTTTCAAGGAAAAACTGGAGGGTGATTGAAAGATTGTTCAGTCTGTCATATTCATCCAGGCTCATCAGAGGCCTGCAGTCTCTTCCTGCACTAATCCTTGCCTCCTTGTCCTTTAAGAGCACTGAAAAGCCTGTTAATTTTCTAATTATGGAACAGCTGTTTCAGCCTGACGCTTTGAGACTTGACATAAAGAAACAATAAACTATTTTGATACAGACTGACAGAAATAGGGTACAGGCGTGGACAAAATTGTTGGTACCCTTTTGTTAAACAAAGATAAACCCACAATAATCACTGAAATAACTTGTAACTGACAAAAGTGAAAATGAATAAAAATTTACTGAAAATTAACTAATGAAAATCAGACATTGCTTTTGAATTGTGGTTCAACAGAATCATTTAAAAAAAAAAAAACTAATGAAACTGGCCTGGGCAAAAATGATGGTATCCTTAACTTGATATTTTGTTGCACAACCTTTTGAGGCAATTACTGCAATCAGGTGATTTCTGTAACTCTAAATGAGACTTCTGCCCCTGTTGACAGGTATTTTGGCCCACTCCTCGTGGGCAAAGTGCTGCAGCTGTCTCAGGTTTGAAGGGTGTCTTCTCCAGACTGCATGTTTCAGCTCCTTCCACAAATGTTCAACAGGATTTAGATCAGGGCTCATAGAAGGCCACTTCTGAAGAGTTCAATGTTTTGTTCTGAGCCATTCTTGGGTGTTTTTAGCTGTGTGTTTTGGGTCATTATCCCATTGGAGGACTTATGACCTGCGAATGAGACCAAGCTTTCTGACACTGGGCAGCACATTTTGCTTCAGAATACCTTAATAGTCTTGAGATTTCATTGTACCCTGCACAGATTCAAGACACCCTGTGTCAGAAGCAGCAAAGCAGCCCCAGAACATAACTGAGCCTCCTTCATGTTTCACAGTAGGTACAGTTTTCTTTTCTTTGTGTGCTTCATTTCTGCGTCTGTGAACATACAGCTGATGTGACTTGCCAAAAAGCTCCAGTTTTGTCTCATCTGTCCAAAGGACATTCTCCCAGAAGCTTTGTGGCTTGTCAATATGCATTTTGGCAAATTTCAGTCTCGCTTTTTTATGATTTGCTTTCAACAGTGGTGTCCTCCATTAAGTCCACTATGGCTCAAACAGTGACAGTGATGTGACCTGATACTGATGTATCTTGACCTTGGAGTTCACCTCTAATCTCTTTGGAAGTTGTTCTGGGCTCTTTGGTTACCATTCATCTTATCCGTCTCCTCAATTTGTCATCAAGTTTCCTCTTGTGGCCACATCCAGGGAGGTTGGCTACAGTCCTGTGGACCTTAAACTTCTGAATAACATGTGCAGCTGTAGTCACAGGAACATCAAGCTGCTTGGAGATGGTCTTATAGCCTTTACCTTTAACATGCTTGTCTATAATTTTCTTTCTAATCTCCTGAGACAACTCTGTCCTTAGCTTTCTGTGGTCCATGTTCAGTGTGGTACACACCCCAATACCAAACAGCACAGTGACTACTTTTCACCCCTTAAATAGGCAGACTGACTAATGAAAAGCTTGAAGAAACCTGTGATGCTAATTACAGGACACACCTTAGTCTAACATGTCGCTGTGGTCAAATTTGGTCATTTTTTTCTTGGGGTACCTTTTTTTTTGTCCAGGCCAGTTTCATAATTTTGTTTGTTAAAATGATTCTGTTGAACCACAATTCAAAAGCAACGTCTGATTTTCATTGGTTAATTTTCAGTAATTTTTTATGTATTATTACTTTTGTCAGTTTCAGATTATTTCAGTGACCATTGTGGGCTTTTCCTTCTTTAACATAAGGGTACCAACAATTTTGTCCACCTCTGTATATGTTGCCCTAGGACATTTTCCATGTAGGTTGAGGGTCTAGTAGGCCTGTTGTCAATGTGAATAGCAAAAAATAATGATTGCAAACATCATCATAAATGAGAGTGATTCTCACTCCCTGGCCAAGCCAATCAACATCCTTTGAAGAGAGGTGCTGTCACTAAGAGGTGCAGTTGTGCTGAAAGTGATAAAAGTCCCTGACAAGTCTGTAATGAATGCAGCAGTCATCCATTACAAATCAGAGGTCACTGCTTAAGGACAAACTGTGGAAGGACTAGCCTTGCAGAGCAGATGGACCTGCCTGATTCATTGTCTGAAATCCTGCAATATTTCCGTGGCTGATATATGGAACTGTCTGTCTGGCGTGTCAGGTTACAGAAGAACTGCAGTTAGACAAAATAATCATACACTGCTAGGTAACGTATAGGGATGGGTATTGATAAGATTAGGGATGGGAATCGAAAACCAATTCCAGTTGTGAATCAATAACAACCCCCTAAAGGAATCAATATCATTAGCCCTGATGCTTATCAATTCCTTCCACTAACAGGGGTCAGAAGTGGTCAAAATTGTGGATAATTTTTAACAAAAAAGGCACTTACTGCACAACTTTCTTTAGCATAAGAATTTATATATGCAGCACTAGACTGAATAAGGGGTGTCGTGTATTTGATATTGTTGTGACTGAAAACCTTAAGACCAACTATTTTCTACATAGAAAATCAGCAGGAATTGCTTTAAATAAAAAATATCATGCCTGCAGTCCACAGAGCGGATGGTGGCTACACCTCGGTTAGATCATGCAGTGGCTTCCCTTTAGATATGACAAAGATGAAAATCTCTGATATTCTTCAAGTTTCCTTCAATTCTCTGCTTTGTGTGAAAGCAATTCTTAAATCAGTGAATGTTTCATTCATGTTATGCACTGTTAAACTGAAGAAAGTGATTATTTTGTTGAATGTTTTACGTAAATTGTGAGGGAGGAAGTGAAAGGCTCACGAAACTCTCCCGTGCATGAATTTTATACACACAGTTAAAGGAGCAGTACTTTTGGGTCATTAGGCCAATGTCTAAGGGAAGTAATGAGCCATTGTGGTCAAGTCCAGTCAAAAGTCCTCAAAATAGTAACTCAAGTCTGACTCGAGTCAAAGTCATGAAACTTGAGCAAACACCTCTGCTTAAGGCATCGGTATCAATAAAATCTCATAAATTCCCATCCCTGTATAAGAAACAATGCCATTATAAATTTAACTAATCTTTCCAATTATCTACAATTCCCTCATCAGTTCCTGTAGATTTATTGTGTTCAGAGTTCGCAACTTAAATCAATGGCTCTCCTGATATTTAATGTCTTGTGTGGGCAAATAAAGCAAGCCTCTGGCATTGTCATTCTTTTGGGCCATCAGTGGCGCAGTCTGAAAGTGCGCTTAGTCTGTAATCGGAAGGTTGCAGGTTTGAGCCCCGCTCCAGCTGTCACATGGGGATGTGTCCTTGGGCAAGACACTTAAACCCAAGTTGCTCCCACCGCTTCATCAGTGGCTTGGTTGGGAATGAAATAGCATGAATGTGTTAATTGATACTGATGGACAACCTACATAGAAACTCCAACCATCAGTGAGTGAATGTGAGAGTGAATGGGTGTGAATGGGTATATGTGGCCTGCGGTGTAAAGCAGCTTTGACTAGTCAAAGACTAGCAAAGCTCTATACAAGCTCAACCCCAATTATTGTTTACCATGCTTGCTTGACACTGACACTGGACATTGTGTCGTTACTACTGAGAAAATTGGGATACACATTTGACTGTCTCCCCCTGTCCCCTGTCTGCCTTAAGTACTCCTTTGACTTCCATATTATCATTCATACTGACTGCCTCTGATGAGAGCATGGCCTCCATGATATGCAAGGCATACAAAGTTGGTGCAAGTCAATAATACAAGGACATTGTTAAACAGAATGACAAACGATGTAGATTCCTTAAGATATTTCTTATCAGTTCTCACTTTGAATTGGTTTTCGGCTCCCATTCCCGGTCACACAACATCATTGCGGTTTAAATTTTGGCTTGTGAGTGTGATCACTTTTGTCAAGTTAAAGAGGGATTTGTTGGAGTTTGGAAAGGAATGTTGGAATTCATTTGAGGAATGAAATCCAAAATGTTGTGATTATTAAAGACAAAAACAGGGTTTAGAAAATCTGTGTTGAAGAAAGTGGCATAGAAAATCGTATAAGTCAAATGGCTAGGTAGAGAAGACATACAGAAAAGTTCAGACCTCCTGACTGTTGTAACACTCATGTGTTGCTCGGCACAGAGACAGCCTCATAATCCAGCACAGACCTGTATGGGGTTAGTTGTGGTTATTGGCTGGATGTCAGAGGAAGCAGTGAGTTTCATTTAAAGGCCTGTTTACAAGCCAGACTGAGACCTCCAGCCCTGCCTTTAGTCACACAAACATGAACACATACATCTGTTGATTTTGTTGTATTTGCTTTATAGTCTGATTAAAGCACGCCTCCACTGTACGGTCACCATTATGAGCAGTGAGGGTCTTCGTTTCAAACAAAATTCGACTTTTGGAGGCAATACATTTTTGAATACACTTTTGGAAATGGCCAAAGACTTACATAAATAATCCTCAGAAATATGGCATGCTACAGATAATCTTCACACAATCTTTAGTTCCTCAGAGGACAAGCTTTAGCCAAGTTTCACTGGCCTGATCTACCGTAGTTCATAATTATTACACTTAGTCGTATATATATGAAAATACTGCTGACGATAGCATCTCCTCACGATTTCCCACAGCCTGCACAGCTGGATGACTTCCTAATGACCATGTTTAAGCAGCTGATAATGCAAATTGAACTCAGAGTAGAGCTGGTAAATTTTTTTTCACACTTTCTTTACCAAGAAAATGCTTTAACTGGCTTGCTGACTAAACATTGTAAAAGGTGGGGGTGTGAAAGGTGTAGACATGCTTGTGTTAGAAAGTTTAAGGTGAAAACAGGGTGCAAAAGTTTAAGACTTTAATATGTATTTGTGATCTTTGTGAGTTAGGTTATATTAGATATATGGGTTTGTCTGCTTATGGAGTTTATTCACAGATTATGTTTCTAACTGAAAACTGATGTACAGCCATGTGTAAAACACATGCAGCAAGCCAGGCATAATACGGATTAAAGCATGAACACATGCAGATCTGCTATCTATCATATCATGAAGAATGTGGGCATGTAGGCTTGTGCTTCCCTTTTATCTAAAAAAGCATCTGTGTTACCTCTTTTGTGCCAAAATTAACATAAGGGGGAAAGTTACACACAAGTGCAACATACTGAGTAGCTATCAAGATATACCCCTAAAAAACAAATTCTTAACCAGCTTAACAATGATCTTATTCAGTTTATGCCTGTTAGCTCCTACAAATAGCAACTGAACAATAATATTTTATCAATTGCAAAAAAAAATTGGTAGATCAGTCGAACTGAAAACTTGTGTTGAATTTGAGTAATTTAATGGAGCACAGATGATTTTTTTTCTCTGTCTGACATCCAGTCGGCCTCCTGATGGTGCATGCTTTACAGTACACTTACTCAAGAAACTGTTTTGGTTTAAAGCATGTGTAGCCTGAGTTAATTTCCTACACAAAGCTGTTTTTGGGATCCACAGTAACTGATGGTGTTTAGTGTGTGCAGAGGTTTAAACTGCACTGATGTTATTTTGATTGACAGGAGCAAATTTTACCTATTGGATGATGCTGAAGCATTTTTCACTTGACTTCATGCATAAACAATGGGCCTTCCAGCAACCTGTCTCCTGAAAAGAAAACTCCTCTTGTTGGTATGCATGGTGTTTGACACAGGGGTGGATGGTGAAGCAATGAGAAAAGCATGAATGGAATCTTTATGAGATTAAAAAGAAGAGAAGAGCTAGAGTCATGTGGGCTCACACTTCAATCATTACAGACTGTCCTCACAAATAGTTCATGACAACCCATAAAACTTCTACCTATGTGTCAAATGAAATTAACTAACTAACTTCTGTTAGCCATGATAGAAACAAAGAATAAGAACAGGTGACAAGGATATAAGAATAAGAAAATGTGAATGTTTGTAGGAAGTCTGGGTAAATGGTGCAGGGGCTTTTACCTGTGACCTTTGGCACTGAGCTGTGTAATATTACTCACAAAAGCTGGTTTAGATAGGTTTTGAATGTATTTAATATGTATTTGTGTCAGTAGGGTCAGAGTAACTAGTATGATGGAGCAGTACATTTTACTCAACAGATTCAGTTAACTAATGTCAGTATGGGGACAAAATAACTGTATTAAAAAATACATTCTCCTATGAAGGACCTGGTCACTGCAGCAGACTCAGGAGGAGCCACATGAAGGTTCATCTTGAGCTCCTTCAAGATCAAACTTTTTAAAACAATCCTGCAAGATAGGGCCAAAAAAAGCAAGTCCAATCACAGAAGAGGAAGTGGATGACAAAAAAAAAATCCCAGAATTTCATGTCTGAGGAGATATCTGACATATCAAAACAACGAAAACTCATAAAGGGCTTAATCAATGAAATACAGGAACTGAAAAAGCAAAATGCCACAAAAGACAAGAAAACATCCTTTCTAGAGGCCCGGGTGGCAGACCTTGAACAGTATTCATGGATGAATGATGTAGATTAGAACCTAAACCCTGATTATATGCCTGGTCCAAGCTAACGTAGAGTCTGCAGGGCAAGACCTAGAATTCCTTTAACAGCAGGTGACAAGCTTGCATTATGAAAAATATAAGCAAAATTCAGTCAATGTGAACAAAAAACTGTAAAGTATTTATAAAATTGAATGGTGCACCAGAAGAGGCTGGAGTACTTGTCATCAAAGTCATTACGGAGTTGGAGAGATATTAGTGGATGACCCAGAAAAGTTCAGTTGTGCTCTGTCTGGTAAAAAAGACAGTTTGGTAGAGGTATTTGATGGTTGATCCTCTCTTGTGCTGAGGCGTTCTCGGGATAGGATAAACAACAGCCAGGAGCAAACCAGCCATATGCTACCATTACCCTCTTTTTCTTGCCTGGGGTCTCTCCCATAAACATTTTTCCTTTGAATCAGGATGTGATGGTTTAATGGCACTCAGTTACACATAAATCAAAGTCGACAGTAGTTGCAATATGGGTAGAAGTAGATGATATTTAGAGACAGGTGTGGAGCCTAACAAACCACCCCTGCTGTGTGGAGCCATCTTGAACCTGATCTTGGTATAGGGTTTCATATAAAAATCCCCTAGTCAACTAGTTTATTTATATGCTGTGTGATGACACTTTTTGCTTTTAGTTGACTTGTTGCATGTCACATGATGAGGCGTTAACAACATGGAATTTCCCGAGAACAACAAGTGAAGACATAGTTGGCCCATTTCCAACACCCAGCAGATAGCAAACCTTCAAACCTTTTCTTACATGCAAACCAGGATCATATATCAAAAACTGAGACCAAACAGAAGTAAAATGCATAGATCAATTGACAATTTTTTATGTTTGTGCAGTGGTCCGAGCCTTACACAGAAGTAGGTTGTGGTGAATTCACAACATTTCTTGACCAGCTGGACGCTTTCTCTAGTAATTAATGTACGTGAAGAGTTTGTCAGCCGAAGTCTAGTTGTTTTATGGCAGCAGGCTAGTCTTTAGTAATGTGGAAGGGTTTTTTGAGCTGTAGGAAACCATAAATTAGTGCGTTAATGGGTTTGGCTCTTCTTTCCTGAGAGCTGATCTTTTGGGTATATCTATCTTTTGTTTGTTTAAAAAAAAGATGTAGGGGTTACTAATTCTATTTTGTAACTTGGGCCTAAACAAGTGTTTGGGGTTACCAGGATGGACATTAGTATCTCAGGATCCTGCCTTTTCACTCATGATATGGTAAATTGAGTGTAGTCTGCTATTCTTGTGTAGAGGATGCTGTTTTGCATTGTTTTAGCTATGCAATGAATAAAAAAAGTCTTTAAATGTTGGAGAGACCCCCAGTATTCCCCTCTGAGAAAATTTCTGAATGGCTCATGCACATCTCCTTTAAATCAGACAGTCCAATCACCCAAATGACTGTGGATGACAGAACAGGCCGTTCTTGGAAAGTTCTCAGATTATTATACAAACCAAGTCATCTTTGGCTGGAGCCTGAGCCTGTCTTGCTCTCTCCATCTGTTTGGAAAAGCATCTGCTGCAACACTTATTACCAATGAGAACTGCTGCTTAAAGTTTTCCTGCAGTAATAAGGCAGCTCTTGGCACTTTAATCATCACTCATCTTGAATCAACAGGTTGAATTCAGCTCTGACACACAGAACATCTTGGTCCGTCCAGTCGATCAGTATCTGAGAGCTGCAGACCAAACAATTACATTCCACAGGCGATGTGACCCACTTTTAACACAAAAAATCATGCCCAGTTTAATCCTCAAAGTTTGGCTTCTTAGGATCTGTGAAACACAATATGAGACACAATACCAAAGGACACATTCCTCACATGGCATGTACAGCACAAACAGCACCATATACAGATGATAAATTAATGGTCATGGTCACAAAAAAGAACGTGTAAACAGAAAACCTGCAGTAATTAACACCCTCTAAAGACATCACGGGGGCTTGTTTCCTGCAACAGCCTGTGAGTACATTTTTAAGAGATAGTAAAATGAATGATCATTTCCGTGTTTAATAGACTGATGCCCTCACACTGACTGAAGGCCTGTAAAATTTTGTGTCATCTTGAAGCAAGCTTTATGGCAAGTCCGGCAGTAATGAATTGTTAATTTATTTAAGACAAGGACTAAAACTGACATTTTCCATGAAGTTCATCTTAGAATGTTGTCTTTATGCTGGAGAAGAGCATGGCGTTACAATGCATGATAATCAATGTAACTGTCGATGTTAAATCAGCCCATACAAGGACCATGGTGTGAGGTAACCAGTGGTTTTCAAAATCTTTAAGTATGAATTAATCTTTATTAAATCTGGCAAAGAAAATTATCAGTCAGAGTAACATAATGTACACCACTGAATACTTTACATTGCGTAACCTTTCTGTCTAACACTAGGGTGGGAAACTCTGGTTATCAAGTGGATAACAATAAATATGTTATCACTGCCAATGGGTCAAATTTGTCGAAATTGGGGGATATCTTCCACCAGACAAAATTTGAGTGTGTTTTTACAAAAGAAACAAAACAAATAGCTTGTTTCCTTCCTATTTGTGCACTTTTCTTCTAAGAACAAAGAGCTGCTACACCTTGTGTCCCTGTGACATTTTTAATCTATCTGTTCCCCATGTCAGAACTGAACTGGAAAAGAGCATTCAGTTTTACTGTCCCCTCAGCATTTAATACTCAACAGAGCTGAAATGGACAGATCTTATTTCACGTGGAGCCTTTCGCCCTATCCTGATGGACACACAGCGTGAGGCAATTGAACAATGCCTGTGTTTCTAAATTGTTATTTATGTTTAAACTCCTGCAATTTACTTGCAAGATACAGTACACCTACAAAAATTTGTATATTTAACTTATATTTTTCCTTTCTATGATGCTGTGAATTATGACAAGTGTTGCTGACCTCTTGGCCATGTCACCCTTGTGAAAGAGATCTTGATTTCATTTTTTAAATCTGGTTAAATAAAGATTAAATAAATAAAAAAAGATGATACTGGGTTAAGTTCAGAATAAGGCTGAAGTTCAGCTACTTTTCATTGTTAAAGAAAGTATTTACAGGTTTCTAAAGTAAATTTTATTTCACTATTTCTTTTCAAATGCATTTAGCAGTGCTTCACAAAGGAGTTTTGCAGGAACAACCAGTTACAACAACGTTATATAATTTCTTTCAAAATGAAACCTTTACCCATTTGTTGACAGATTTTGTCTTTTTTGTATTATTATTTTAAGCAAATGATATTTGAAACTGAATCATGTTGTGTGGGAAGCTGCATGTGGCCCACCTGCTGCCAGTTGGCCATCTCGTGTCCAACATCAGTCTTATCAGCATTATATTTTGCATAAAAATAAGTCCCTCTCACTAGCTCTGAAAGTGGTAGTTCTGCAATATTTACGGGGACTTTAATTATTTTGAGAATATCTGGCAACCATGGAATTTTGGTTATTGACAGCAACCGTTGCTGCAAATTAGATGGTAAGTCTTTGTCCCTTAGACACATTATATACATATACAAACTTATAATAGTAATAATAATAATAATAATAATAATAATAATACAATTTATTTGTATAGCACTTTTAAAAACAGAGGTTTACAAAGTGCTTTGACAACAGGCAGGAACATAAAGACAGCAAAGCACAAGAGCTTAGACACAAAGGAAAAAACAACCGAAAAAGGTCAATTGAAATCAAAGAACATTTAAAACATACACAAAAGGCAAAATGAAATTGAGAGAGTTCCACAAAACATGAAGGAAAACTTAAACCCCAAAAAGTAGGCACAATAATCCTGGCCCAGTCACTGGACACGGACACAGAGGAGGACCTGACCCCATGGGTTAGGTGCAAACTAACATGCACGGGTGCAATGTCCAGTGACTCCAGCCCCAGGACTCAAAGGCCCTTTCCGTATGTCATCAGAACCTAGACAATACAAGAACCCTGCCACATAAAATGAGACCATACGGACCAAAGTAAAAGCTAAAAAAAAAAACAAATATAAAAAGACAATAATAAAATAATAGAATAGAGATTCTAAAAAAGAGATCAATAAAACAAGAAGCTTAAAAGTTTTCTATAAAAAGATTAAGTATAACGTAAGGTGAAGCAAAAATAAAACAATCTGAATTAAAAGTAAATAAAGACACCAATCTGTTAACATAACATAGAAGAAGTCAAAAAAAGACAAAGGAGCTAAAGTGATGGCAATACTAACAAATAAAAGGCTAAAAAAAGACTAAAACACAGAAAGAAAGAAGATAAAAGACTATAAAAGACGGTATCACATAAAAGCAATTCTGTAAAAGTGAGTTTTTAAAAGTGACTTAAAAGAAGCGACAGACTCTGCACGACTTATCTCCTCTGGCAGGTCATTCCAAAGTTCGAGGAGCTCTGATGGAGAAAGCTCTGTCACCTTTAGTTTTGAGCCTCAACTTTGGGACGACCAGGAGGCCTTCACCAGGGAATCTGAGGCTGCGGGCTGGCTGATATAAGACTACTAGCTCTGAAAAATAGCTGGGGCCAGGCCAGTGAGTGCTTTAAAAGTAATCAATAAAATCTTAACTCAATTCTAAAACTGACAGGAAGCCAGTGAAGGGAGACTAAAATTGGAGAGATGTGATGCCGTCTACTAAAACCAGTCAAAAGCCTAGCTGCTGCATTCTGATCTAGTTGGAGGCGAGAAAGAATGTTTTTACTTAAACTGGGGAGGAGTGAGTTGCAGTAGTCCAGTCTTGAGATAAATGAAGGCATGGATTACTTTTTCAAGGGTGCGGAGAGTATATGTTTTATTTTTGTAATGGAGCGCAAGTGAAAGAAACATGATTGGATGGTTTTATTGATGTGGGTGGAGGAGGTGAGATCTGAATCAAAAATTTCTGGCTGATGTTTAGTGAGAGTGGGCCAAGACTAGACTGTATGAGGGGGGAGTTTTTTAATGTTAAAGAGGTTATTTCAGAATTTGCGTTGTTCAGTGGCAGGAAATTTTCTGCCATCTAACAGTTGATGTCATTAAGACAGTCCATGACAGGCCATGTGGGTCCTCAGGTCTCAGAGGAAGGTATATCTGTGTGTCGTCTGCCTAGCAGTGAAAGGAAACTTGGTGGCGCTGAATTAATTGGCCAAGGGGCAGCATTTAAATAGAAAACAAAACTGGACCTAAACTGAACTTTGCGGTACACCACAGGCAGCTGCAGAAGTAGAGGAGCTGTGATTGCCTATGGTGACTGCAAAGGTTCGCTCTAAAAGATAGGATTGGAACCAGCCAAGTGCAGTGTCCCTGATACCCACCCAGTTTTTAAGACGATCAAGTAAAATGGCATGATCAACAACATCAAAAGCTGCACTGAGATCTAAAAGAATTAAAATTATTTATTATTATTTATCAAAAGGCAGAGGTCTGCAAATTTCCACATCATTCTGACATCAGAAGGTAAGATTTATGACGTATTTGGTGTCTTTTAAACACTGCATAGACCCTTTCCTTTTGGGTTTTCCTGCAGTAGACTGCTGTGCCTTTTTAAAATTAAAGCCCAGATCATATTTTCTCTTTCAAAAGCTTCCCGAGCCAGCTCCATCAGCACAGCCAAAAATACATCCAATATTCAATGACTTATTAGATTTATTTATCCATGTGATGGTGAAGAAACTCTTGGCAGTTCTTTTAGCTACTTTCTGATGTGATTTGTTGAGTAACAGTTGCTTGCACTGAGGTTCTTGATGTCTAGTTTCAATTAAACCAACATGACTAACTTTGTGTGTTGATCAGCCTTGATACCAAAGAAAGGCTGCAGTCTGTTCAAGCATGACCTGTCATCATGTTTTTACTTCACCCAAACTATCATAGACTGAACAAATGAGTAAAATACCATCTTTATAACCTGATGATTCGCCATACTTACTTAGTGAGTCAAAAAAATGGTAAGATAGTTTTTCTTTAATTTTCTTGAAGTAATCAATAAATCAAATGTGAAAGTATCATCAAAGTATTCTTTGTGTTTTTTCTGTATGCCTTTCTAAAGTGAGAGTGACTATTCCTTGTGATTTCTGTTTTACCTAGGACTCATAACTGAGACCTCTCTTGCTTGATGGATAATTTGTAATTTGTTTAACAGCATGTCACGATAACCCCCATTGCATGTAGTCCAGTCCTTCAGTTGAACTTTCAACAGCTGATGACTGCTGACTGTGACAACTGACAAATATGTCTAAATCAGGAAATACAATCTAAAAGGGATACTTTTGTTCTTTTGAGGTGGGGTTGCTCAGGCCCATGGCCCACTAATGATTCAATGCAGTTTGCAGTTTTTAATAACAATATCACCAGAAAGAAAACTCGATGAAGTGTTGGATGACATGTTGGCATAGCTTCTAGGCATATACCGGCTACTGTGGAGTTCAGCGGCTGTGACACACATTTGAAAAAGCGAGGCGCTAGAGAGCACCACTCATTTGAACGTAAAATACAGTTTCACCACTAGATGGGAGAACAAACTACACAGTGAGGCTTTAAAGGCAAACAAAGTTTACATGGACTTTGATGAAAATTCTTATAAAATTGCTTTAAGGCTCCTTGACCTTGACCTTTGGTTCATGACCTCCAAATGTAGTTAGTTTAGCAATCACTCAGTCAATCAGTCTTTTATTTGTATTGCACTAATTCATTACAAGTATTATCCTCCTCTAAGTGTACCTTTGTGCAAAATTAAAAGAAAATCACTGGACATATTGTTGAAATGTTGCATTCACAAGACTGTGTTCACAAGCAAAGGATAAACATGAGGTTACATGATCTTGACCTTTGACCTATAACCTTCCTCCCCTAAATGTAGTTACATCATTATCGAATCCAGTGAGATATTTGTTGAAAGGCTAGAATTTACATATTAACTCATTTTTGGGGTGATGTTTTCACATAAAATCAGCATTTCCCTGTTTTCAACTATATTTTTGTCTTTTTGAATGTGTGCTGTGTTATATGGACAAATGCTAAACCCATTTTTGATGGTATTATATTAATGATCTGGCTCACAACACATTCAGCTAAGTACAGAGCAGCCATCTCCAGTGAAATCATCCCTACAAGTAGCACAAAAAACAAACTCTTAGAGGAAATGAGATCACCTAAGCTGACTGGTAAAGCTGTTAACTATCATTCTTGGCCTCTATCTCTGATGGTCACAGAAAAAATTGCAGAAAAAGAAGTAACCACCCAGAAGTGACATCTTGGTAACAAAAAACCCCTCTGTGTCTTACATGTTGGAGTGTTTTCTTTGCTGGGACCAGTTTGGACCAGATGCTTGGCCCAGCCGAGCTCTCCACGTAGAACGTGGAGGCAGCAAAGCAGGGAGGGGACATTTTTTCTGAAAATAAAAGGAAAGTGAGCAGGAAAGTGGTAAAAGGATGCACACGTGTGTACATCTGTGTAAAGACCTGCTCTCCACATATGCTCTCCTCATTATCGTCCTGCTGACTCTCACTCGGCAGGAATGCAGGGAAACAAACATATGTCCAAGTCCTAACCCTTAGTGACGCATAAACACACACTCACACTGGAGGATCTACACTCTGTTAATCACAGTGAGCCTCACTTCCTGAACAGCCCTCCATTAACAACACCCCCACCCCTGCATGCCCCAGCTGGACCTCAGTAATCAGAATGTTTTTACTTATACTGGAGGGAGTAAAAGATCTTGCTGGACATGTTAGTGACACAGAAAAAGATGGAGAGATGCTGCTAATGAAAAGCAAATGACTGAAGGGGAATACAGTCATCTAAACAATAGTTGGGTGGGTGGGCGGGAGGCAGAGGGGCTTCCCCTCATAGAAAAGGACCAAAATCCACAACATTTCTCAGACTTCAGATTCTGAAACAAAAGCTTTTCAACTGCACACAGATATGCAAACATGTCTGTGCATCTTTTCTTGTCTATTTAATACAAACATTCTCTTTCTATGCTTGCACAAAGCAAATTTCCAACAAAATATGCCACAGTGCAGATACATGAAAGAGTCCGATATCTTCCAAAAGTGAATCAAGAGTAGTCCTACCCGAGCCTTTGCAGGCGAGCTGGGAGGGGAGGGGGGACTATGACCTTCAAGGGAAAAAAGCCAGGGAACAAACCCAGCAGGCCGACTAGTCCACCAAAGGGAGAGGGAGAGGAAGAGAGAGGGAGGGGAGGGTGAGGGACGGAGGAGGAGAGGAAGGGAGAGCGAGGGAAAGTAAAAGAGTTAGAGGGGTAGCGAAAAGCAGAGGCAGAAAACTTGTGGCTTGACAAAAGAGGGCAGGTACCTGAGGCAGGTAAGAAACGTTCTGTGCTGTTTCAGGAGGGAGGCTGCTCTAGATGAGTTTTTAATGACGAGATTAGAAATGCAGGCTGGGAGAGTGTGATGGTGTGTGAAAAAAGTGGTGCTGAAAGTGTGATAAATGTGTGTGTTAATGGACTGAGGGGAAACCTGGCATTGGCACTGCTGAGCCGTGCCGGTGTGTTTCTACAGAAACACTGTGCCACACAGAGTGGTGCTCTGTCCTGCAGGGGGCTGCTGCACACTCTGAATGGATGGATTTTATTGATATATGCACATATAAAAAAACCTGAATTTCATTTTTTTACAGCAACTGTTGCAGTTTAGTTCAAATGCAAAGTGATTCAAGTCTCCCTCATGAAAACTGTTCTGTTGGCTTTGGTAATAGGAACCTTCATTCCTCCTGCATATGGACTGACTATTTTTTTACATAACAAATTCTAATGGACTGATTTTTGGAATTAGTTTTCACTGAAGACAAGAGTAAAACTGAATGGAAAATATTGCCAGGCGTGCTTCTTTATTTAACAAGTTTTAGGCAATAGTTGTGCAGCCAGACAGTAGAATTTTGAAGCCTTTGTAGGGTTTGATTAGATAAAATGAATCAATAACTGATATTAAGTTAAGCTGATCAGACTACTTAAAGCCTAAATAGAAAAGCTTTGTTTTCTCTCAGTGTTTGCCTTACTGTTATCTGTTAGGGCTGGTGCCCTGCCAAAAATTTCTGATGGTCACACGAAACATACAGAATTACTGCAAAGCAAAATGGGGTTGTCAAGTTAACATATGCCCTGTATTGAGAGAGGGATTAAATGGCTGCTGATTTTAGACCCTGTCTGAGCATAATATTCGTGAATATCATCACAATACAATTATGTGCCTTTATTTTTGAGGGGTGGGAGATTTGGACCCCCACTAAAAAATCACTCGTGGGGTAAACACTGTCTCTCAACAACATAAAACATATTATTAGTTTTTTTTCTCTAAGTTAAATAAAAATGTAATTATTTGATTTTGTTAGTGCATTTCATAACTCCTCCAGTTCCCAACATCAATAATGAGTCTTTGCGCTTGCAGAAGTTGCCACACCCGCATGAGAAAATATTTTGACAGCCTTGTTAGTCTAATACAGAGTGTCTATTGAATGCTTAAATAAGAGCTCATACCTCTGATATAGTTCCAGTGTTTGTATTTTCAGAAATTGTAACATTTTCAAAATGTATGCAGGGACTTCAAGTCAATCAACATTTTAAACTGTGTTGACATAAATCATGATCAAAGATCCAGTACAGTGCCTGTGACATCACATAAGCTGTAAAGATAGAAAGTTTTGAAAACTTTAGAGGGGGCCATGGCATATCAAATTTCTAGGTGGACCACCTAAAAATAACATGTGGAAAGCACCCCACTAGATTGTTTTTTAGAGTGACAATTCTCTTAGCAGATTTCTTAATTTGATACTTGAGCAAGCAAAACACTAGATTCTGGTTCTGTGTCAGGATGAGGAGAAAATCCCGTTCTTCATAAATGTCAGAACAACACAGGTTACTGATCTAAAAGGCAGGTTGTTTCTGGTAAGATAATGCATATTTCAAAGCACTGTAGTTGAACAGAAATGTTATTTTACTTTTGTTCAATGGACTTGTAGAACTTACTTTAGACTAAGTAGTTATGGTGCAAAATGTAGAGAAGTACTGTGGCACCTCCATTTTAAACTTTGCAAATATAATAGCATAAAAGATGTTCAATTAGTTCAACAATGAGTTTACTTAAGCTGTTGCACTAATTACAAACTGGTGCACTGACAGCAATTTAATTATGAAAACACCCAAGGCAAAAACAAAACAAACAAGGAAAAAAGCATTTTACACTAAATGGGTAGAAGCATAAAGCTCATGTAACCATTTTACATGTTGTGTCATTAAACCTAGGGATTTACAGATTCTATAAACTGATTCACATTTTTTATTGTTGATGATAACAAAAAATAACCTGTATTTCCCAAACTGTATTTGAAATTAAATTTGCCCCTCCTGGGCTTCCATAGTTAAAAATCTCAACCACATTTCCTTTCAATACAGACACAACAACGTCTTTGAAGTTGTGGCATTTTTTGAAGACAGTGATACAGAAAAAAGTCAGTTTTTATAATGTTAGGGCCTGACATTTTGTGCACAGGCACATTTTTAGAATTACATTTGTCTCTTTAAGGAGATTGAATTTTGATAAGACAGGTCCATGTTCATGTTTTGTGCAAATAGAGCAACTTTTTGAGTGTCAGTGTAGACCAGTCTCTCTCCTCCCAAACCATGGCATGGCTTTCATATCAAACTCAGCTTACATTTTGATTTAAAAAGATAAATCTTATTCACTTTTGTGACATATTTTGATAGAATTAAGCAAAACTTCTTTTGTGTAATTTTTATGTCATTGGTCTAATTTTTTCTTTGAGTTGGAAAAAAAGCAATTTAAGCATCTGTGTTTTTAATTTTAGGCCATATTTCCCAGCCCTATGTGCTATTAATGAAAGTGCTATATGTAGGAAGAAACTACCTTTTGTATGAAATTTGAGCGGGTCAAACACTTTCAGGAAGTTTGATTTTATGCAGTAAATACTGTGAGAGCAGAGCCCCCTAAAAGCTTGATCCTAAAACCGCCTCTGTGCTGATTAGTCACAGATCTTTTAAGATTGATGTGAGTCAGATTTCTGAATTGTGCTGAGCATGACATGGCTCTTATTCAAGGCTTTATTTTGTGGTAGTCTCATAAAACAGTCGAGATCATTTTCAGTAAATGGAATGATGCAAAATGTCAAAGCAGCAAAACTGAATCTCAAGGAGCTCATAGTCAAAAGCTTATTGTTGACAAGTCTCTGAGAATTATGATGTTTTCTTAATCTCCTTAAACACATAAAATACAATATCTATTACAGCTCTAACTTTGCATTAACCAAATGTTTAGATATTACCACTTATAACCACTTCATTGGCAATATTATGCTGCCTGAAGTCTTAAACTTGACATTACTGTACAGACATTTATAGTAGGCTTATCTTTGCGCAGCAGCTGGATTCACCTGATCCAGTGTCTGTGATGAGGCAGATCCATCTTGCAAATCTTTAAGCTGGAATGATCGAGCTTGGTCTGCAGAGGTTCTGACCAACCTGTCTTTTGACGAGGAAGAGGCAAGACCTATGAGCATGAAGATAGTGGGAGGCGAATGCAATTCTGCAAACAATGACTGCTCATGATAAGATCCTGCCTGTTAGCAGAACTTGGCAAAATGTCTTCATTAAATAAAGAACCAAGAACAACGCTGGAAATACTTCTCAATGGAAAATATTTGATTAACATCCTTGACCCCTAAGACACCTGTAATTGTGAGAGGTTTATTTTTGGATTATGTTTATTTTGTGGTACGACACATCTTAATTTAGAACTCAAAACATGTTTTGAATTCAACAAGGAAAACTGATTGGTAAAAGAGGTTCAAGAGACGTAACCTAACACACTAGATAGACTTTTCAATCTATTTTACTAATTCATCTGAGAAAAAGCCCATAGAAAGTGTTTGGGAATGGGCAAAACCTTTCAAAAGCATATCCAGCGAGTGATTGGACAAGCGTTCAGTCAATCACATTCATTCCAATTGAAATGTTGTGGGCCACTGCCACAGTGTAAAAGACAGAACTTGAGCCACCTCATAAAAGATTCCCACCAAACCATGATGAAAGTGGAGGGAAAACATACTTTTTATAGAGAAGTTTGTAGTGTTGTTATTTGTTTTTAATTTAGTAAAAGGAATGCGGTCCTGATCCGATGAAACTACTACTGAAGCTGTTAACATCTATGATAATCTCCATACAAGTAGTAACTCAGTCATAGCTCCCACCTCTTTTTGCTCTGCAGGACTCTGATTGGGCCATCCCGCTTTTGATAGCCCACAATAGTTGTAGACTGGAGCTTGGCAAGATGGATCTGTCTGACATTAAACTAGGCTGATCCATCTGCACTGCAAGGCTACAAGAGACATGATTACCTTGGAAACAATTTTCCCAACTAAAGGTCTGATTCATGAGTCCAGGATGAGACAAGAGAGAAAAATCAGAACATTTTCTGAATCTAACTTAAACTGTTTCTTTCCTATGTTGATGAGTAGAGTCTGACAAAAGTTATTTTTCTGTGAAAAAGTTGAATAAAAGGCAAAGAGTGTGAGAAAAAAATTCCCCATTAGAAATTCCCAAAGCTCTGCTGCATATTGTTGATGCAATTTTGACCAGTGCAATTGCACATCCTGCATTTTTCTCATACCCTGCAGGCCTTACATAGATGCTTTGGTTCAGTGGTTCTCAAATGTTCTGACCTCAGGGCTTATCACCAAGTCCATCGTGAGAAACCACAACCAGATTTTAAACAGCTTCTTCAAGGGAAAGAACTGTTGCATTTTGTGCAGCCCAAACATGGCAAAAAACCCAAAACAAAACAGAATCATGATTATTTTGATAGATATTGAGATCCTGATTAAAAAGCAACATACACTGTAAGCACACATTCATGACCCACTAAAAAAATATCTCTGTGACCCCCAGCTAAGAACCAATGATTTGATTTAAAGAAGTCATATCATGCTGTTTTGAGTTTTTATTCCCTTTAGTGTGTTTAACTTGTCTCCTCTGTGTGATAGACTACTGCTGTGTGCAAGACAACAAAGTCCAGGGCATCAGGACTTTTCTCTCTTCTCCTGTGCACAGCACCAGTAGTAGCCTGAAATGGCTTTTTCTTCCTTCTCTCCTCCCTGAAAAGACCTACCACTGTGCTGTCCTACTACAGTTAAATCAGTGGTTCAAGGTTGGCTTGAGGAAGCAAACATGACAACCACAAACACTGAAAATCTTGCAAACATTTTTGTCATCACAGAGGACAGAAAAAGTTAAGACAAGTTATCAATTGCCTCTGAGGGCTTCCTCCATCCAGTCATCCATTTTCTATACCACTTATACCTTTTGTGGTCACAAGGTAATGTAGCCTTGGCAGGGTACTGAACCAGTTGCCAGACGATCACAGGGCCAACATGTAGAGACAGACAGTAATCACACACATACTCACAGCTAAGGGCAAATTAGAGTCACCAATTAACCTAATTTTAGTCCGTGGGAGGAAACTGGAGTACATGCACAGGGACAGCATGCAAACTTTATCCAGAAAGGCCCTGACTGTCTTGGGGAGTTGAACCAGCAACCTTCTTGCTGTGAGGAATGGGCTTTAACCTGCTGCACCACCATTCCGCCTCTCAGGGCTTTATAGCATCCAATTTTAACATTACCAGCAGATGTCTTGCACTTCCAGGCAGCCACATTTTTAGCTTCCCTCACACTGTGTTGTATTGAAACACATTTAAACTCATAGCATTAAAACACAAAATAAAAGTATACACTACAACATTGTGACTGTATTCACAAAGTAATACTCAAAGAATTAGTTATACTGTGTAACACAACATTTCATCCCCTTATTTTAATGTAATGATTTGATCTATGTCCTACCTCTGAGCACAGATCTTTAAAACAATACTGCAGCCAGCCAGGGGGAGCGTCAAATGCTTTGGCTTTATGTTTAGGGATACGTAGTGTTGACATTAAGTAACAAATGTCAGATTGATTGATTTCTACATTTAAGTAAAAAGTCCTCACAAATAAATAAAAATCTGACAATATAATCTGGTCATGCACAATGATAATATGCTCCTCAGATGGTCAAGTATCACGACCCACCCTACCTTTAAGATAACAAATTCATACAGCAACAAACTTATGGACGCCCAGACCATAAATCTGTCCTCATCACATTTGTCTCTATTGAATCAAAATGTATAAGAGCTTAGCCCCTTGAGATGTGACATCTCATTTCAAGAGGGTCCTCCTGTCTGTTTGGTTGTAAGGCAGTTGTTATAGAGGGATAATCAATAACAACCATGGATAGAGGGGTCATCACTGTAAAGAGAGACACGGAACTGAGAGAGAACAAAGCAAGCATCTCTCCTCTCTGCGAGATGCAAAGCCACGTGATACACAACAGCCAATCAGTAGCCAAGAAAAAAATACAGACACTCTGATTGGCTGAATCGGTACGTACGTGCATTATATTGTGACGTGCGAGATTAAACTCATAAACAATGCTGCAGAATGCCGCGAAATGGCCAAAATGTACATGATATCAAAATTATTGAAGTCAAAATTATTACAGAAAAAAACGCAAAATACCGGCACCGCAAAAACTGAGCCGCGATATCACAGGGATTTACTGTACAACATAACTGTATTAACGTTAAAATCTGTAATAATTGTAAAGTTTAGCGGACTGATGTTAACTAATAGCAGCATCTTGTTAAAATGCCATTAGATTGGGATTAAACATTAGAATCTATGTTAAATGATGTAATTTCGGTTGATTGTTAATTCAAGATAAAGCACTTAGAGTTGAGCAGGTCCACAGCAGCAGGTCATTTATGATTGTAAGTCAAGGTTACACTAGTACATGAGTGCTGTTTGCAGGAACTACCATGTATTTAATTCTGTTGGTCTCTGAAGTTAATATTAGGAACTGTAATGGTAATGGATTGAGGCTAAAGGAACAGCCAAATTTTTGTAATTGTTGTAATTGAATCTTTGTAGGTCCACAACAGCAGGCCATCCACAGCAACAATCCCAGGCAGCCTACAAGAGAAGAACCAGAGATGAGTACAGGAGCAAACAAAAAGGGGGAAAGAGATACAGAGAGAGGACAGAGAGAGTGTTAGAGAGATAGTGAGGGAGTGAGAGGATCTCAGTGTGTCAGATCCCCAACCTTGCATTAGTCCAAGCCTAATGTAAGCTTAACTATGAGCTGATCCAAATGTTCGGCAGATGAATTGGTGCCTAAGATCCAGCAAGACAAGTACAGAGAAAAGTCCACTGTCTGAAGATGAGTGTAAATCAATTGTTACTGTAATTAGAGCTGCCTCTGTACTATGGTGAGCTCTAAATCCTGACTGAAAGACCTCAAACAAGCTGCTCTTTTGAAGGAAGTCACAAAGCTGATTAGCCACTACTTTCTCAAGGATCTTTGCAGCAAATTGAAGCAATTAAAAAAGTAATTTTCTAGAACTTAGCCAAGCTTCCTTTTGAGGTAACAAAGAAAAGAAAACAGTGAGTCAGCCTTCTCTAACTTCTATTATGTGCCAGGCTGCTGGTTTACACAACAGCAGTATGAGGGGAAAGAGAGCTGGTTCTAGTCAGGGAAGTTTCTGAGAGTCCTGAGAGGAAAAAGGAAGGGCAGTGCCAGTGAAAAACGCCAAAGAAAAAAATCCAGTTTTTTTTTCCAGGCAGGAGAGATGCTGGCACTGATCCTAATCCCTGTCTCGTGATTCATATTTGATGTTTATCAATCAGCTGCAGGCGTGTCTCAGAGGAGGAGTGTTTGAAAAATAATGGTTCATCTGTGCTGAGGCATGATGTTTTGACAGCTGTTTGGTGAAAACTTACATCAGGCTAATGACAACAATAGACAGTGTACAGAAACAGACCCACTCAAAACCCCCAAACACTTGATATGCCAATTTTGTCATTGCAGCTGTATGTGTTAGTTTGAGAGACAGGTCAGTGTCATATCATTAACACACAACAGCCCATTCCATCAATGCATACAATACTGAACTCAGCTAAACTAGCTAAGTGCAAACAGAATATTTTACTTGAATATTATGTAAGTGTTACAGAGTAATGCGTTAAAGTTGATGATTTATCCTCTGTTTAGGTTTTCACACCTGCAGCTTGGTTGTATTTTTCCAATTAAGTAAAAAAAAATAATACAAATTTGCATATATCATTTGGATTGTTTCATGTTCACACAGTAGGCCGAGTTTAGGCTGAGTCCCACAAAAAGCCAATGTTGCTATGACTACAAGTTGTGTTGTGTGTCATGGGAAAAAAGCAAGCAGGCCTGGCTACCGTCAAAATGACTTTCTGATTAGTAGCTAAGATTAAACATCCTATGGTATCCTGTATTACACAGATAAGAATATTTATCATTGTGCGACATGCCTTATAATATAAGTGTAAACAAACTAGTCTGTGTCTACAACAAACCATAGAGGACATTAGATGGCTTGGTCACTTATTACAACTTAACAACTGTAGAAGTTTATGCAAATACAGGATGTGGAAAAGTAGAGAGCAGCTTTAAAAAGGATAAATTCTCCTGCTTAAACAAGCTGGAATGAGTTCTAGGAAGAGAACAACTTTCTGAATAAGTCGATGTTTTCCAGTCCTAAGATGATCTGCCACAAAGATGGTGAGTAATGTTGACCTGCTGCTATTTTCATATTATGTCGTGCCTGTGCACGAAAAGTGACTCTGTGGGATCCAAAACATTATTAAGAATTACTTTAGAATAGAATAGAATTGAATTGAATAGAATAAACCTATATTAGTCCCATACTGGGACATTTGCCATGATACAGAAGCAAAGGGGACAGGGATGATAAATAAAAAACAGATTTAGTAGAAAAAAACAGTATGTGCATTATTATAATATAAAGACTAGAAATATAACACTCAAAACTACACGATATGAATTATTTATTCATTTACAAAGTTATTGCTCATGGGAATATTGCACATTGTTGGAAGAACTGCACAGTTTATGGTGAGTACATGTGTGTGGTCTACTGGGAGCAGTGCTGGTTGTACAGTCTAACAGCAGCAGGCAGGAAGGACCTGCAGTAACGCTCCTTCACACACTGTGGTGACACAGTCTGTCTCTGAAGGAGCTGCACAGAGCTTTTAGAGTGTCCTGCAGGGGGTGGGAGTTCCTCTCCAGCATAGCATGATTATGTTTCTTTCTCCCACCACCTGCACTGAGTCTAGGGGGGAACCCCAGGACTGAGCTGGCCTTCCTGCTCAGTCTGTCCAGTCTGTTCCTGTCCACAGCTGAGATGGTGCTGCCCCAGCAGACTACTCCAAAAAAAGATGGCTGATGCCACCACAGAGTCAAAAAAGGTCCTCAGGAGCGCTCCCTGCACTCCAAAAGACCTCAGTCTCCTCAGCAGGTAGGGTCTGCTCTGGCCCTTTTTGTAAAGAGCACTTGTGTGGTAAAACCAGTCCAGTTTCTTGTTCAGGTGAACACCCAGGTACTTATAAGAGTCCACTATCTCAATGTTCATACTCTGGATGCTCACCGGTGTTGGGGGGAGTGGCTGCGCCTACCGAAATCCATCACCAGGTCTTTGGTCTTCACTGCATTGATCAGGAGATGGTTTCGGTGGCACCAGTCCACAAAGTCCTGGGTCAGTCCTCTGTACACCCAATCATCCTCATCTGCAATGAGGCCAACAATCGCATTTGTTGCTCTCAGCCTGGTTGCCATCATTATTACTACTGTAGCTGTTTATACTACTACAGCAATGAGATGAGTTAATTAGTCACCCTGTTTGTGTCAGTTACTGGGTCTATTGTGTCCACACTGCAAACGAACCACTCCAGGGGTCTACTGGAGCCTGCCAAGACCACCTGTTTCCTATTTGGTGCTTTTTCATTTATTATTTACATGAAAAACAATTATGCAGAAACATGACTGGTGCAAAGTGTCATTTTTATGATGATGATGATACAGTTAAATATTTGTCTTATTTGGAAGTTGCATCAAATAAGTTACATCGAATTCCATTTAGTGAACATTTTTTAAATAGAAACTAGTTTTTCATGCCAACAAAACTACAAGTATGAGAGCCTAAAGGTTTAAGTCAGAAGTTTAAGTTGGCATTTAGATTAATGCCTTAAAAAATATATATATTTGAATGTTTTCAGCTGTATAAAGGCCTTGAGAATAAAATGTGTCTTTAAATCAACATTTTACCTGTCTTACAAAAACTGAGGGTAGAATAAGGTTTCATTGGTAGAAAGAAAAGCTGTTTCCTTTTGTTGCAAGGAGAATTCTTTTAACAGAAGAGTTTATATGTGTAATTGATTATGAAGATATTCCTAACATAGACGTGTCACCATCCTCACTGAAACTGTTGGACTCTGTGAACCATGCTGCCTTGTGCTTTGTCTCTTGTTTGTGCTATGCACACATATTGTATAAAATGCAGGTTGATCCTTAGACAAAAGAAGAATGGAGCATTGGTAGATCTGTCTTTGTAAGCCCGTATAACATAATTTAAATCTTGTTTATATGATTTCCTGACAAAACAAAATCGGCAGTTGCTGCAACCTTCTTTCTCATACTTTAGATCAATCATGTATGTGTTTCCTCAAACATGCTTTGTTCAGCATTTAGTGTTTTTGTCATTTTGGTCTGATTGACCAGTCGCTTTTGACTGAGGTGAGGCATTAGCTTAGAGAATTTCAAAACAACAATTAAGGATAATTTAACCAGAGTATGCACCTGCATTAGAGCTGGATAGTGATGGTTTGTTGATGAATTTAATCTTTGTTTGTTTCAATGTGCCTGAAATTTTGTGTGATGCTGTCTTGGACAATATTCTCGTGTAAAAGATATCATTGTATCTAAATGAGAACACTTTAGAGAGAACACTAAATGAAAATTTAAAACAAAGCACAGTGATAGTGTTTTAATATTTATATACTACATATTAAAGGAAATATGTCTATTAAAATCAAAACAGCTCTGGACTAAATTTACCCAGACCACAAATAAAACTCGAACTTCTCACTGACTTGACCATGAAGTAAACAACAGCTCGGTACACATGACTTCAGTTCTCCTCTCAACACTTTTGTATTTACAATGCTATAAAGACACATATTGGCTCCATCAAAGTCTCAGTGGGGTGTAGCTTGTTTTCCTTTCAGCCCTCATGGGTCAAACAGCTTTAACCTTCCAGACCTCAAGTTTTTCCTCTCTAAAGTCTCTTTGTGGATGAGAGCAACAAAAGAGCCTTTATCCCCACACCCTCTTTCTCATAAGTACTAATTTCCTGTATCAGATCTCCCCCTCCTTTACTGCCTACTCTCTCACTCACTCTTTCTCTCTTAAATAACCATGTGGCAAGCTCCCACCTTCCATTTGTGTAAATGCCAATAATAACATGTCAATGCATTAGACTATTAGAGAATTATTTAATGCAAAGCATCCATAGCATTGTTTCCTGATCCTCATGTTTGTAGAAACTCTAAAGAAAAGAAATATTTAAGTTTTGGAGGGGAGGCTGCTGACTTGGTGTTCATTTTTCAATCATTTGCAGCTTAAGGCAGGAATGTTTGATGGGAAAATAAAAGTACAGACATTTTTTCAAGCCGTCATTCAGATATTTTGGAGAACATTTTATAGTCTCCACAGATTTATGTTTAGGATGCACAAAAAAAAATGTTTAATGTCTTTTAAAGAGTCAACAGTGCTGGCTTGTTAATTTCCTTCTTTTACAAACCCCAGTTACAATGAAGTTGGGACATTGTGTAAAACATTGATGAAAACATTATAGAGTGAATTGAAAATCCTTTTTGAAATATTCAGCCAAATATAATAAAAGACAAGATATTCGATGTTAAAAATTATAAACTTCATTGTCTTTTTGCAGATATTCAGTCATTTTGATTCTGATGCCTTGCAACATGTTCCAAAAGAGCTGGGACAGGAACATGTTTACTTGTGTGGTACTGTACATTACCTTTCCTATTAACAACACTCACTAAGTTTTTCGGAACTAAGGACACTAATTGTTGAAGATTTTTAGGTAAAATTCTTTCCCATTCTTACTTGATGTGTGACTTTAGTTGCTCAACAGCCCGGGGTCTCCATCATCATATTTTGTGCTTCATAGTGCACCGCACATTTTTAATGGGAGACAGGTCTGGACTGCAGGCAGGACAGTCTAGTACCTGTTTCCAGTTTCTTTCAGATCACTCAATTCTCAATCCACACCAATCTGGCTTCAGACAGAATCACAGCACAGTTTCAGTGGTTACATTAGTTACAAATGACATAATATCCGCATTAGACAAGAGGCAACATTGTGCTTGCACTTTTTATATATCATTTCAAAAGCTTGTGACACAGTTGATCATTTTCTACTGCTAAAAAAGCTATCAGGTATCAGTTTGGATGAAGGTTCATGTGCATGGTCTCAGAGTTATATCTGAAATTTTTCAATGTGTTAAAGTAGGTCAGGCCAAATCAGATTTTTTGTTGATTGATAGAGGTGTGCCACAAGGTTCAGTTCTGGGCCCTATGCTTTTCACTGTGTACATCAATGACATTGTCTCTACTCTGCATAACTGTCATGCACATCTTTACACGCATGATGCTACTGTTTATTGTGTTGCAGATACTATACAATCTGCCACTGACAACCTGCAACTTGCTTTGAAAGTTGCACTATGTAAGATTCTGGCTTTCTGCTCTCTAGTGGCCTCTATGGTTGTTGAGTGTAACTGCACGGTCGTAAAACAGAGCGCCTCACATCAACGTCCATTTGTTGACATACAGAGGGAGGAGAAGCGAGCCAACATAATGTCCTGACAGACAAATAAACCATGTGGACTGATAAAGTAAATAAAGTCAGATCATGTTTCTTTTCGAATAAATCTCTTGTCAGTTGTTAGCAACATGTACTTACAAGTCCAACAATAACAATAACAATTTAGTGTGGAAGTGTTCCTACCATCCACATTGAAGTTGGCCCTCACTCATGGAGATATAGCCTTTTCCTCTCTTACAGAGTTCAAGACCTTGATTACTGACCACTGTACCTCTGTTTGTAACTGTTTTAATTGATTCCTTTGCTGTTGCAATTGATTGATTGTGTTTATTTATTGTTCATATAATGTCTGTAATCTCAACAACATTTAAAATGAGAGAAACCTCAATGTCTTTTCGGGAATAAATAAAGGTTTGAATAACTACGAAATCATGCTGTTGAAACAGATGCAGAATGTGGCTTGGCATTGTCTTGCTGAATTAAATAGGGACATCCCTGAAAAAGATTATGGTTGGATGGCAGCATATATTGCTCCAAAACTTGTATGTACCTGTCAGCATTAATGGTGTCTTCAAAGATGTGCAAGATACCCATGCCATGGGCATTAACACACCCCCATATCATTACAGATGCTTTGTGCTGATAACAATCTGGATGGTCCTTTTTCTCTTTAGCCCGGAAGCCATGACAGCCATGGTTTCCAAAAACAATTTGAAATGTGGACTTGTCAGACCACAGCACACTTTTCCACTTTGCAACACTTTGTGATCAATTCTAAAAGGTGTATTTACACAAAGAAAGTGACTTGACAATGACAAGACTGAGCACAGCAAAATGACACAAAAGAATGATACTGAATTAGGGATCAAGGTCTTTCCCTAGCCAGGTTTTCACAGTGTGCTGTTTAAGGTATTTTGAATAAACACAATGAAACAAACAACATTGAGGACCATAAGCGCAAGGTACAGCAGACTGAAGACACATCATGCATACTTCCCCATGTGAGATTTCTAGCAGTGCCATCAAGTATTACAGAAACACACCCATCTACTGTCCTAAACAGTCTGTTCAGAATTGGCCTAAATTCTATACCTCAGATGTGAAAACAAGGCCAAGTATCTAAACTGTGATGAAACACAGGAAGTGGGATGTTGAAAAATGGCAGCAGTTGTTTTGAACTGATTAATCAAAATTTGAAATGTTTGGTTGGAGCAAGTCTAGGGCTGCATGTCTGCCAGTGAAGTTGGGGATTTAGTCAGGATTAAAGGCGTTCTCAATGCCCAATGCAGTTACTTATCCATAATGTAGTACCACCAGTAAGTACAATCTTTAGTGTAAAGGAGTCCTGAAAGTGATAGTCCCAACACTGACACATCCACACAAGATCTGTGACTGTTCTTGCATTTGTTATTGGTAAGGATGAAACATTAAAAATTCACTCGTGAAAGAATTCTTATTCTACAGCATTTTTAACATCCGCCTAAAATTTATGGACAGCACTCTTAGCGGTGGATAAAACTATCTCTCCCTGTTTTGACTCTGTTGTAGGACCATGAAGGCTGGGGTGGGACTCTTCTCTGCATTGGCTCTGTTCCTTCTGGTGGGGGTAGTATTCACTCAGAGACCTCGGCCAAGGAAACCCACCAGGCGCCCAACCACCACCAGGAAGCCTTTTGTACCTCAGCCTCCTGGACCGGCAGAGCCTGAGCCCCAGGAACCTACAGACTTCCCCCCACCCATCCTGGGCCCCCCCTCCATATTTCCTGACTGTCCCAGAGAGTGTTTCTGCTCCCCAAGTTATCCCAATTCTCTCAACTGTGAGAACCGGAACATCCGTGTTATCCCAGTCATCCCATCTAGGGTCCACTACCTGTACCTGCAGAACAACTACATCTCAGAGGTTACAGCAGAGCCATTTAAGAATGCCACTGAGGTCCGCTGGATCAACTTGGCAAATAATCGCATTCATCAAATAAACAAACAGGTCAGAGAGCCTCTATTATTCATATTTATTATTTGAAAATCACTTGCAGAAGTTTATATATATATGTATGTATATATATATATACATATATCCATCATCCATACTGCTCATCCTGTTCCCAGGTGGCTGAAGCCTAACACCCCCCCAGCACCACCACCGAATTATACAAATAAAATCTAAGTATAAATTATAATGACACTGATAACAGCCAGGGATAGTTACTATAAAAAATGACTTTTTTACTGTTACATGATACTTGCAGTACCCTTGGGGCCCACCATGGGCCACAGCTCACAATTTGGAAAGCACTGGAATAAGGCCTTGAATGGTATTCTTGTTGAACTTGTCAAAGGTTCAGCTTGCACACAATGATAAGTCTCCTAAAGAGGTTTCTATCTCTTGTGCAGGTGTTTGAGAAGATCCCATCTCTGCTGTACCTCTATGCACAGCGTAACCAGCTAAAAGAGGTGCCCTCTGGTCTCCCAGCTAGCCTAGAACAGCTCCGCCTTGGTAGAAACCGCATTTCTAAGATCCCCTCCGGTGCCTTCCGCAAAATGGGGAACCTGACTCTCCTCGACTTGTACCACAACCAGGTAAGCATCTGAAATTATGAGCATCCTCCTACACAGCAGTGGGTATTATCAGTGACAACTTCCTGTGAGATTTCTGGAGTAATCATGAGTTTTCTGAATACTTGTCTTCCAGCTCAGTGACAACGGTCTGGGGCAAAACACATTTAAAGATCTGAAAAATCTCATGCAGCTCAATCTGGCTCACAATGTCCTCAAAAAAATGCCTGCTGGTGTACCTAATGGTCTTATTCAGCTATTCCTGGACAAGAACAGCATAGATGGCATCCCAAAGCAAGTATTCAGAGCACATTCACCCACAGTGTCACAGAGCTAATGGTTATGCATTCATATAGCACAGCTTTGGGAAGCAAGGGATCTTAAATTTTACTGTTGTTTTTCTCATTCATTGTCTTCTTTTTAGGGACTACTTCAAAGATTTCATTCACCTGGCATTTCTGAGGCTGAACCGCAACCAGCTGAGTGACAAAGGTCTTCCAAAAAATGTCTTTAACATAACCACCCTGCTGGACCTGCAGCTGTCCTACAACCAGCTCACTTCAGTTCCCAACTTCAGCAGTCACCTGGAGCACCTGCACCTCGATCACAACAGTATTGAAAGTAAGTGATCAGCACCATCTTATACATTTTTTGAGAAACTACAAATACACTCACTCGCTACATCACAAGGTACACCTTGCCTTTAGAACTGCATAATTCTTTGTGGCATTGACTCAACAAGGTGCTGGAAACATTTCAGAGATTTTGGTCTATACTGACAAGATAGCATCAAACAGTTTGCACATCCGTGATACAATTCTCCCCTTCCAATCCATTGGATTGAGATCTGGTGACTGTCGAGGCCCGTTGGTTTGAAGAAGGCCCCAGTTGTGCCAGGAAAATGTCCTCCACTCAATTGCACCAGCCTAAGTCATTGATAAAAGGAAAGACGGAGGGAGGCCTGACAGAATGATTGAACAAATGTAGGACTTTCACTCAAAAGATTGCTTTTCTTCCTGTGTGAAACCAAGTCAGCATTTACTTTTATTCTCATTCAATCCATGAGTGTTTTTAAAAACCCAAAACAGGGGTTTTGATGAAAAAAACCTATGCTTAACGGTGACTATGGTCACCGTTAAGCATATTGTTGCTCATAGTCCACCTGATTATTCAGAAAACTAATCATGGTGCCATATCAGCATGATAATCTAAGAATGATGGTTAGCTTCCAAGTGTTCATAGTGTGTAAATAATGACAAGCAACTTTGTGGACTGTTTCTAACACCAGCACTGCTAGAACTTTAGATTAGATTAGATCAGATTAGATAGAACATTAATTAATCCCTTAGGAAAACTTCCTCAGGGAAACAAAGATTCCACTGGCAGTTCAGTACAAACAGATAAAATTAAATATACATATATATATATATATATATATATATATATATATATATATACACACACATATACATATATATATACATATATATATACACACACACATACATACATACATATATATATATGTATATATATATAAATATATATATATGGCTACAGGCTGGCTACTGCTCCTTCCCATCCTCTGTCTTCCTGTTACTCCTCCTCCCCCCTACTGAGGAGTTGTACAGTTTGATGGCCTGAGGGGCAAAAGAGTTTCTCAGTCTGTTGGTCCTGCAATTGGGAAGGAGCAGTCTTGGGCTTAATTTAAGGCCTTAGTCCAATTTACAGATTAACGTTCACCTATCTGTGCAATTTACAGAATAACGTTCACCTACCTGTGCTGAATCTGTTAACAGATTGCTCTAGTTTAGGATTACAATCTTGAAGATCTTCTTCCTCTTAAAATTTCTCATAGATATATATTACAGAATGTTGTTTCACATATCCATGAGATATGTAGGTCGGGCAAATCCAGCTATATGCGAAATGATTTACCTTCATCTTTTACAGTAATGAGTTACCCGCTTGAACTAAGCTGTGCATATTGTTAAATGCAAACGTGTCTTTTATCATGTTTTAAAACTTAATTGGTAAATTAGCTTATATGTGGGTGAATATAAATAAAATCTCTTGAAAAGAGACAATTAATTGTAGTTTTTCAGTGAGTCTGGCTACAAACTATTCCAGTTAGTATCATAGATAAGGTCTTAATGTCAAAGGCTGTTGACCACTGCTGTAGCTCATAAAGCACTTTAACCTGAAACATCCACCAATTATCTATCCTTCTTATCCCTTTTGGGGTCACAGTGGAGCTGAAGCCTGTTGCAGCTAACAATGGAGGTGAGGCAGGGTACACCCTGGCCACATCGGGAAAAGACAACCATTCACACTCACCCACACCTAAAGACAATTTAGAGTCACCAATTAACAGAACAAGCATGTTTTGGTCTGTGGGAGGAAGACAGGGTGCCTGGAGGGAACACATGTATGCACCAGGGGAACATGTAAACACCAAAGAGAGAGGCCCTTACTGACACAGGGTTCAAACCAGCAACCTTCTGGCTTTGAGGCACGCACACTACCTGCTGCACCACCACTCCACCCAAATATGAAACAGCCATCAAACAATTTAATCTTCATTTTATGGATTACTGCGCTATGACATGCCAATCCTCATTGTACTATTGTGTATTTCAACTTAAAGCCAGATGGCAGTAACTGCTGGAACAGAGTTATTGCTCTGACTATGACTGGTGTTGATGCTACACAACATTTGAGCTGCTTTGGTGTGTCTAATGATGCAACGGAAAGGGAACTGAAGCAAAAGAAAAATGTAACCGTGTTCAATTGCACCCATGGACTGCACAAATCCGCTTCAGTAGGATTTCTTTTACCTGTCAAAAAATGTGATCTAGAGGGAAATTGTAGATCATGCGAATATTCCTTTAATAAAAAGATACATTCAATGACAAGCATGAATTAGTTAAAAGCTAAAAAAAGAGAAAATGGGAGTGTTTATTCCAGCACTGCCACACAATTCCTTAAAGCAAGAGTTCAAACAAAATCTCCTAAACATAGGGCCAACATATTTCATATACTATTAGAGGATCAGATTGTTCCATTGTTTTTCACACAAACAAATCTTTACTCATCCCTTAAATATCTTAAGAGAGACAGTCATAATCCAATCTTTCTCCTCTCGTTTGCCATCTTTAGGTTTGTAAGGCTTTTGTACTCACAGCAAATCACACATGATCGAAAATATATGCAAAAAGCCTGGCCAGTCTGACAAATGTTATTATCTGAAAAGTGCTGTCAATAATGTCAGCAGTCTGCATGGTGTTGGTATGAGGGTCATCTGTGGCTATATTTGACATTTTCTGCCTCCCAGTGGCTAAAAATGGGTATGGTGTCAATTTCACGAGCTTGCAGCATCCTGATTTATCTGAAAATATTTTTCTTACTTTTGCAAAAGGTGTGTCTTTGACACCAAACAAAGTTGCAATGCTTGACTCTTTAAGTCACTTCTGTAAGTATGAGTGGTATTACTAGTTAATTGATTAATTTATGTTTACACAGCTTGTTCAGCAATTTTAAGGGTAAAAAAAACTTAAAAACTTGTCTGTTAAAACAATGTTGTAAGTAAAGATCTTAAGTAAATGTTGTTTAACATTAAAATATAGATAAAAGAGCAAAAGACAGCTAAACCAAATTTAACTAGCATCAGCACCAAGATAACCTTTAATGTCACTAGTTGTAATTAATACAAAAGGTCTGAATAAGAGTGGTTCACATTAGATTTGATATTAAGCCAGAAAATCCCTATTAAAGCAATACATGTAATTCTTATTCAGGTCTGAAGCTGAACTGGTTTTTCCAGACAGGGTGGGGAAGCTTTGATTCATGCCAACAAACACACAAAACTTCCTGCAGAAGTTATTGCTACTGTTTGGAGTTTAAGAGATGTTTATATCTTATCAATTTGTCATCCTTATCTTTGATTCGTTTTTATGCTGGGTGACCTTATTTGTGTGTTATATCTGCTTTTTATAAGGGGTTATCAAAAGGCACCAATTTAATAAAGGTTACTTCAATGGTATTTCACTTCAGGAAACTGTTTTGTTTAATTGTCTGTTTTCTTCATTCTTGCTTGTTAAAAAGAAAATATTAAATTAAAAGGGTAATTAATTTTTGTGTTGTTTGTTTCCCTGATAGGCATCAATGGCACCCTGATCTGCCCATACAGCATTGATGCAGTCATGAACGATTACAATCTGGTGCCAAGTCTAAGGTACACCAAATGCTGTCAGAACTTGCCTCTTGACAATACAAGTGGGCACGGAGACAAACTTTAACTAGAAGTAAACAGGAACAGAATAATCATTGCTGTAATTGTGCTTTAAAGAACCTGTTCTGTTGCCTCAGGTACCTGCGTTTGGACGGGAATCACCTGAGCCCCCCTATCCCTGTGGATGTCATCATGTGCTTCAGACAACTCCACTCGATCGTCATTTAGGAGAAGACCTGGGCCTTGAAGCCTGGAGGCATGCTCTTGCACACAAGCTACACACAAGAAAGCACACACATACAAGCAGAAACACAAAGTCAGTGAGTGCAACTGCTGAGTGAAGCACAATGTACATCAGAGATACGTTACTGAAACAGGAAATCTATGTAAACAATTTAAATTTAAAGTAGGTCGGCTTTAAGGACAAAGAATTTCTTAAGAAACATTAGACTGAACTTTGGATCTTTGAAAGGGTGGGATGACCAACATTAAGGGTTTTGTTTTATGTAGAATATTTAGTTTGTCATTTTTGTAATCAGTTTACAATGCAAAGGAGTAAAGCCTGAAAATACAGGTACATTGACAGACGCACTACATGTGTGAGGGTAGTTATGTTTATTTGTGCAAAGTTGCAAGGCTAGTCAAAAACATAACTACCATATAGTTGAAACTGTCAGGTACTCCATGTAAAAAAGTCATTTATTTCTTTTGTCTAACAGACTTCTGTAATTATTCTTCTGTATAAAGACACTTTGTACAAATAATAGAAATAAAACATTTTTTTGATTATTGGATGAATCGAAGTGTTTATTCCTATTAAAATTTCAGACTACATCCAAGATAAGTGGGATCTTTCTCATGGTGGGATTGTTCTCAAGGGTATCCTGTGTAGTTATTATCAGCTATTATTTAAAACAAACATTTTAGCAGTATTTTTCTCTATTTTCATCCAGAATCTGCATAAAGTCACACTCACATGTGAAATGCATGTATTTATAAATAAACTGTAACACAAGTATGATATGCAAAGAGGTGTCTTTTTACTTTTGAAACTGTAGATCATGAACAATTTACACTTGGGATTCACCAAATGTTATATTTATGGCAGATGTTTGCAATAACTGCTTAGCCAAAACTGTTGCTGATGTTCATCCAATTACTTGCTTCAGTGGAACAACATCACCATTCCAACATTTTCTCTCATTCGATCATAAAAAAAGAGCAGAAATGTCCAGTAAGGCATTTTCTCCACCCAATAAATAATTTCTTCTCTCAGAGGTTAGTTGTGCCAGATGTCAGCATTACATTTATATGATAGAACAGATGAGTATCGGAAACTGATATCTGTCCATTCCACATGCATTTGCTGATGGCTGATGTTTGCAAAGAGGGCGAGTACTGATGTAAAACTGACGCATGTATGCATCATTACACATGCAAGGGATAACCCTTTCAGTGTCCCAGGGGGCTGGAACCTATACCAGCTGACACTCGAGGAGAGGCAGGGTACACCCTGAACCTGTTGCCAGCTGATCACAGGACCACACAGGGAGACAGAAAATCATTCACCCTCACACTCATACCTAAGGGCAAGTTAGAGTCACCAAATAACCACACAAGCATGTTTTTGGTCTGTGGAAGGACACTGAGGTGTCCAGTGGGGCACAGGGGGAGAGAGAACATGCAAGCTCCACACAGATAGAACCTGGTTGGCACAGGGATGCCACGCTCATTAAAGAGCTGCACCACCATGCCACCCCTTAAATTTACATTTTAGTCTAAACATAAGCTTAAAGTAGGGCTAAGCCATAAAGACCATATATACATACATACATACACACACACACACATATATATATATATATATATGTATATATATATATATATATATATATATATATATATATATGTGTGTGGGTGTGTGTGTGTGTGTGTGTGTGTGTGTGTATATATATTTATATTATTTTTTTTTTTTTTTTTTAAGTTTTGGTGAAAACTTAAAACAAAAATAGGACCTCCTTAGAAGTGACGATATGTCATTGTACAGGAATTAACACAATATAAGTGTTTTTTTAATGAGCCCATCTTATGTTTTTTTATTTTTTTTATTTTTATGTGTATTTAGTGTGTTGAAAATGTCTTCTCTGTGTAATACAGCACTGCTTTGCACAAGACATAAAGTCTATTCTGCTGGAACTCTCCCCCTCCTCCTCTTTTCAGCACCATAAAATGCATGAAATTGAAGCTTCCAAAGGCCCCCAAGAGTATATAGGACAATTCAATTTCTGATATACTGCCTTCCTTTTCAAGGAGACCAAAAAAGTCAAACTTGTCAAAAAAGGTATGTGGTGACCAGATGGAAAAGAATGAGCATTAATACTTCTTGGTGAGTAAGTGTTCACAGCTCTCACTCGCACCAAAAGGCTTACGTTTCCTGGGGCATAATTTGAAAATGCAACACTTCCCTGTTTACAATTTTACAAATGCTCCTGGCATTTCCAATGGCATTGCACAGTTTCTTCTTGCCTCATTGGGCTTCCCTGTTCATGATTCTTTCCACTGTGAGTTCATGTTTTAGTTGTCATTAATAGTAAACTGTCGCCTGAGGCAGCTGAGCAGGTCCAGTTGGTGTTTCCTATCAGGACTAGACTGACAGCTAAAAATCCCTGAAGATGAGCGGGAGTTCCTCAAGGAACAAGTGTACATGGACTTTATTGAAGCATATAAAGATCGATCAAATTAATAAAGAAACAACCAGAGCAGACAGATAACCAGAATGTAGGTCAGATGTCCAAGATGAAACCAAAAACACTAGGGCTTATCTGAGCAAAACTTGTTAGAAAAGGGTGCATTTAGGTCATTAGTCAAATGATGCAGTTACTCTCCCTTAACAAGGAAGAATATTTAAAGTAATGCTGCAAAGGAGTGACGGCATAATGCTCAGATGTATGACTCATCTAATAATTGTTGCATCAATCACTGACAGTGAAGGTGTTTCTTTTCAATTTCCAAACCGCACATCAGGAGGAAATCGTCAATCATTCCTTTTCCTTTTCTTACAACCAGGTATTAAAACATTCACCAGCATTTCCTTAAATGTCAACACACTTCCTCCTCCTGTAAACCAATTTGTGTGCATGTACAGTACAGATGTGCACATGTTTGTGTACGCTTTGCTGTACCTGGTGAAATCCCCTCCTGTCCACTATAAGAGGAGACAGCATAGAGACACTCAGGCACATCTCTCCAAGGACTACTCCTCAGATTTACAAACACACAGGTGAGTGTTCACTCAGGTGTTGCTTCTCAAGGTCAGGGTCTGGATGATTTAACCTGAAAATTCAGAACTTTGCATGTCTTTAGAGTTCTTATACTATACAAACTGATCAACATTGAAAAATGATGATTGATGATTTAACATTTTCTTGTGTGACAAAAATGATTCTCAGGATTTTAATGTCAAACAAAAATCTGTCTTTTAGTGATCCTTTCAGACAACTTCAGTGATGAAGATGCTCCTCAGCTGCTCTCTGTGCCTGCTTGTCCTCCTCAACTGCCTGAGTGGACTTGTGGAAAGCAAGACTCTGCATCTGGACAGCTGCTCTGTCAGTGTTCACACACACGAACTGCGCAAATATTACTCTGAAATGCGATCAAATGCGGTAAGTTTAAATTAAACTTAAATTTGTTATTAAAATTAAAAAAGCTGTCACATTAAACTACATACCATGTACATGCTTCTGTACAACCTTGTACATACACCAGGCATCACATAGACAGTTTTAGACTCTTTTAAAGAGAGCTGATGCTCCCCTAATGTAATGACAGCAAGTCCAGAAGGGTTTTTAATTTGACAAAAATGTTACAAAATCTTAAATTTAACCCTTTAACGCCTGTTGTATCATATTTGATACATACTTTAATGATACCTCTATCTAATCAATATGATCAACATATTACTTAAAATTATCTGAATACAATCAGATAAATGATTTTTAAAAATGCCCTCAAATGGATAATCAGTTGCCAAAAACACCTAATGTATCAAATGAGATACAAAAAAAATATGTTAGAGTTTATGGAAACTTTGATTTTTTATGATTTCAGTAGAAAGTGGAATAAACATTTCAGCTCCAAGAAATTAGAATTTTCTGGCTATAATTTGTGTTTTCAGGCATTAAAGGTTTAATATTTTGGCAAGAAAAAAAAAACAAAATCTTGGCATCAATTCCAAAGCAGGATGCAAAAAAAAAAATCTTGATCGATTAATTGCAGAAAACGAAGAGATAAAAAAAGGCAAAAGATGGGATTTTTTGCGGAGGTGAGATAAGGGCCTTGAAATAAATAGAAAATGTGCCCCCTTGAATTACAAGGTCAGCTGACATTTCTGTCAAAGTTGAGTTTTCCGAATATCATACTTTGGCATCTTCATACATCATTTAAGGCTGTGATCATCAACTGACATTCTGGGGGCCACATCAGGCCCCCTACAGCTTCTAATTTGGCCCTCTGAGTAGAATCACATTTTTGAATTATAAGGGGGAAAACTTGTGGTTTTAAGGGTATCTTTTTGTCTTTGTCTCTATTGGTGTTTACACAACCCCAGAACAACTGCAAATGAAACAATTTTATCAAGAATGACTTCATTTTTGATAGTTTTAAAGAAATACCAACCAATATTTAACCAGGAGTATGAGTATTTTAGAGTCAGACCCAGTGATTGAAAACATGACAGTCAAGATACTGTATGCCAACTGGCCTCATGTGGCTTACAGCTGTTTGGGTGAAAGGGACTGATCTCATTTTTAAAGGCTAAGACACATTCAATTGGGAAAAAAATATGAATATTAAACCACTGGTATGTTAAGTATATACCAAAAAATGTATATGTTTTCAACTTATTTTAAAATCCAGCTATGGAGCATATATGTCAAGAAAAAACTGTCCCTTGTACAAATGTAGTTGATGATCCCTGATTTAAGGTGGTTTTTTTTTTTTATTTATTTATTTTTTTTTTAGCTCTATGATGTTTTTAATAATACATTTCAAAGACAAAAAAAGTTCTACCATATTCTTAAATGTTGGGACCTATAGTAAGTGCATCAGGTTACATAGTACCCTTCAAACATTGAAATGGACAATAGCGGCCCACGGCCTTTTGATATTTTGAGGTCATAGGTTGAAAAGTTTGAAACTCAGAATCTGAGAAACAGCAAACATTGTTTGTGATTAAATAACACTTTAAAGTCAAGAAGTTAGGATTAAATCTTTGTTATTATTTTGCTTGACAGATTGCAGGAGACAATGAAATCGGAGTGAAACTTCTGGATAAAAAATTAATAAAGAATATCCAGGTGAGTTTCATTTTGTAATGTTCTTTCTGTATTTTCTATCTCAGATTCTCAGCCCTTTGCAGTATGAGGCTTAAGCCATATAAACAGTACAAAAGTGTGTGATATTTGTGTGTGAATGCTGCTCTTATCTGACCTTTGATTGTCATTCTGTCAGGAGGGGCAGATTTGCTGTTTCCTGCGTCTTGTGCTGCGTTTCTACGTTGAGAGAGTGTTCAGCAACTATGCCTCCTCTCAGCCACAACAACGCTCCTCCAGCGCTTTGGCTAATGCTTTCGTCACCATCAGAAAAGATATACATACATGTGTAAGTCTGATATCCAGTTCATGTAATAATTTGAGGTGCTCAAAAGATTTTCAGAATGTCAATCTTAAACCCCTGAGAAATTAGTTTGTTCACAAAATATTAGAGTGGCTCAAATATCCATTCAAGTAAATTGCACTGTTGTTTGTAAAAGTGAGAGAGCAAGGTTCTCAAACCTGCACCAACTGCATGTTAAGCTCACTGATCCAAAGCGATTAGTACATGGCATTTTGATCAGTACATCTAAATCAATAACAAAATAACTTTTCATTTTTGATGGTACAGGTCTAAACTAATACAAATAATCAGAATAAATGTTTTGGTACTCACTGCCTTTTGCAAACAAGCAATAGATTTCTGATGTACCATGAAACTATTGTGACACCTGTACCTACAGTTAAGAGAGAGTTCAGTCCATTTAAAAAGTCAGCCAAAACAATTGAGAAGAACTGTAAACTAATATTAGCAATGGATTTTGAAAAGATATTTGTGTTTTCTGTGTTGTTTAGCACTGCCTTTGTGCAGAAGAGACACAGAGGACCATTGACGCTCTGCATACTGAATTTGACAAGGTATGTTGAGACACTTCCCTTACCGTAACCATCTCTTCACGTCTTGCTATCCTAACCATGGTTAGAATGGTTTGGGATTTTTCAGTAGAAGTAGTATGCTGATGATCTCTCCTTCTTTCTACTTCTCTTTAGCTTGAGATTAACCAGGCAGCCATGAAGGCTGTGGGTGAGCTGGACACCGTGCTGGAGTGGCTGGAGGGCCAGACAGCAAGCAGACGATGAGGATAAGGAATCAACCCAGCAGTCATGCTAGTGTTGGCATTGAACTACGATGTAAAAGTTACTCTTAACCTGACAATACTTGTTGCGAGGTGAAGGATAGAAATGTGTCACTTCACCTGTTTATTGTGCATTTCTATGTTTTTGTACTTGAAAATAATTTAATGTGTGGCATCCACTGATACTTGAGTAGTTTCATCAAATACTTATGTTAAATTTGATGTAAATTTAAGTATTCATATTTATCAAAAACTATAGGGGGAAATGTATTGTAAATATTTTTCTAGAAAATAATAATAATAATAAAAAAAAGATAATTTCAACTATTTAGTTGTATAGATACAAGGTTTATATGCACTCAGCACCATGTTGTCAACAACTCTGCAAACAAGTGGGTTGCAATAGACAGCCCATTGCAGAATGTCTGCTCTGTTATGGGCTTGCTACTATGAGCTAACAGGCTTAAACAGTTGACAAAAACAAAAATGGTATGACATCACACTAGATATTTGGGGGGCTGGGGAAATTAGACCTTTTTAGGCAGCTGCTAGCCCTATAAATACGAGGAAACGAAGAAGTCCTGATACCACAGACTTTTTGTCTTGTTTATAAACAATGCTCAATCAAGCAGAGGATACATGTTTAAAACATATATGTCTCAGAAAGCTGAATATGGGCTCTATTAGTATAAAAAAATACTGCTGCCTATTTAGTTTTTTTCATTTCAACACATACACTGACAACTGTGCTGTAAGTGGTGATGAATAAACAGGGTTTTAGGCTCTCAAAAAGACAAATGAAGCCTGCTTCTACTGTTACTGCTAAATAATAACTGTACATAATGTATACGTGTAATGATTATGTTCAGCGTTTAATAACTAAATGTTTATATTTGAAAAAAGAAAAAATCTATAATTTATTGTATAATTAAATGTTTGTCTTGTTTTGTGTTTGTTGTTTTATCTTTATTCTTGAGACAAATAGATTGTCACAGAAAAGAGCATCAGGTAATTTCTATTACAGGATGGACTAGGCCTTGGAAATACATAAATTAAATCAATTAGTCTGCTTTTTTGTTTATGTCAAAGATAGAGATACTGAAAATGTTAATTATTTTTAATGGTATCTGCCATTTTATGTACAGGCACATTTCTAGGCTTTTCATTGTTTTCGTGAGATTACATTAGGACAAGGATGCTCTACATCAGTGTTTAAACAAAAGAATGAAGCTTTCAGTGTAAATGTAGACTTGTCTCCCTATGTCCAAACTACAGGATGTACCTTTAATAACAAAATTACAGCTCGAACTTGATTCCAAAAGGGATATTTAGTTTACTTTTTGACTAATTTTTGTGAAATAAAAGCAGAATTTGCTCTGAGAATTCTCTGTCCTGTGTGTTTGTTTGCTGTTTGGAACGGGGAAATCAATTACAATCAGAAATTAAGCTTTGTGTAAAAAAAAATCTGTGATTTCATTTGAAGACTGAATTCAACTTCTTAACATTGTATTGCAACACTATTCATGACCTTTTGACCTTTTTTTTAAATCAACATTTACACTTTTTCTCTGTTTTGTATTTCAAGTTCATTCTCACCCTTTTAAGTTTAATCTCTTTTCTTCCTTACTTGAGGTGGAACATGAGAAAAAAATCCCTCCTCTCATTACCTTCCCCATGTCTGACACTGATACTTTTCAGTAAAAGATTTATGGAAACCATCAGAAGATAAATATGCGGGGGCGTGAGATAGTTCATGACAAAGAACAATATGTGAAACCTACATTTCATTTTTGGTGCAAAAGTCTCTTTGAAATATGTAACAAATGGCCACCTAACCCAAATTTGAAAAAGCACAGAAACACCCCTTGCTCTCCCACCAAACCACTCGCCTGTCCTTGTTTCTTCTTCCGTTAAAAATTCTGCCTTCTATGCAAACACACTTAATCAACACCTTAAGTAACCACAGACTACAAGCCAAGAAAGAAACTAACCTATTTTTTCACGGTGTCATTGAACTAAGGACAAAACCTATCTTTGCTTTAATGATAATTTTTTCTTTTATACTGAGTTTTTCCAATAGTGTGTTGTAGTTGTACAACGGAGGATTAGGGCCAAGTCAAAAAAAAAATAAAAGTAAAGTTACGAGAATAAAATTGAAAGGTTAGAATAATCTCATAAAGTTACGAGAATAAAGTTATAAAGTTACGAGAAAAAAGTCACAAGTATTGGCAAAGCCATTAAGACATTAATTTAGGCTATTTGTAAAACTTTAGATGAATATAAGCATACCTTACGCTGCGTTCCAGGCAACCCGTAATTTGGAAATTTCCCAGTTGAAATCTTCGAGTTCCAACCTGAAAGTGTTCCAGGCAAATTAAACTAAATTAATTATAAATTAAACTAATTAATAAACTAAATTAAATCAAAACTTCAGTTTGAGCACGAGGAATTCTGGTATGTAAACAAAACAACATGGCAGACATTATAAGATTTATGCTTAATCATTTCAATCACCAAAGAAGCCTGCAACTTGATCATTTGAGTGAAACGGAGGAGGGGAAATGGTGCAGAAAGTAACAGAAGCTTATACTTTAAATTTTACGGTATGTGTCGTTATTTAGAGGCTGCCATATTGTTTAGGCAGTGATGTGACGTCACAAGTCGTAACTCGGAGTACATCGATCTGGTACGAGTTCACGGGTGGGAAGTTACAAGTTCGACTGCCGTTCCAGTGCACTTTCACGAGTTACAGGTGGGAAAAACACGAGTTAGGGGTTGCCTGGAACGCAGCATTAATCAGAAGACGCTCTCATTTCATCCTCTTTTCGTAGGTGGATGGCTGCTCTTCTGGTACAACCTTTAAGAAAGTTTTTTTTCTAGCATTTTACAACGCAGGATAAGGGCCAAGTATGTGAAAAAAATGTAAAAAAAAAAAAAAAAAATTCTGAGAATAAAGTCGTAAAATTACAAGAATAATCTCATAAGGTTTACTAGAATGAATTCGAAAAGTTACGAGAATGAAGTCATAAAGTTACAAGAATAATCTCATAAAGTTAATAAAGAATAAAGTCCTAAATCTATTTAAATTACACAACGGAGGATTAGGGTCATGTTTAAAAAAAAAGTATGTTTAAAAAAAGTAAAGTTACGACAATAAAGTCATAAAGTTACGAAGAAAATAAAAAAATTACGAGAATAATCTCATAAAGTTACGAGAATAAAGTCATAAAGTTAAGAGAATAGTCATTTTCGACTCTATTCTCTTTATTCTGATGTTAACTTTTTTTAAACATACTTTTTTCTTTTTTTTAATGTGGCCCTCATCCCCAGTCATAGTAGTTGAGTACAAAGACTGCAACTATGTACTTACATGTACTTATTCATAATTTTACAATTTGGTTAATGCTCAAAGAGGTGGATTGAAGTGTAGTAGGTTGGAAATGCTACGTGTTAATTTTTTATTAAAACAGACACCCGCTATTTCTTTTGGAAATTATGTACACCAATCTAAACCTTTTTATAACGTTTTGGATTGAGGTCAAAACCCAAACATGACAGCAGATGGCGCTGTGATACCACCGTGGGTGCCCTGGGCCTAGGGAGACTCTTGCTAAAGCCTGCTCTGCTTATGCCAGCCTAGTATCAAGCTCCCTTCACACCGCCGCGCGGCAACGCGCCGCCTCCAGTCATTTTAATGAGGGACGGGCGGCAGACGGGAAGCGGTTTTGACCGCGGCGGAAGGACCCAGAAGCGGTTGCCGCCCACGTGAACGCGCACAGATTTTGTCCAGTGTGTTGAACTTTCAGGCTGCAGCCGCCTGACAGCAGCCAATCACATCGAAGAAGGGAGAGAACCCGGAAATAACAGCATTCGCGGCTGCTTCGCGGGTCAAGGCAAACAGTGGAGGAGCTCTACAACTCGGCTCTACCTTCGTTTAAAGATAACCAAAAGAAAACCTGGGCATGGGACAACATTTCAACTGAGTATTTTGAGGAGGTAGTGTTGTGAAGGACCTTTGGGCGGGCTCTGCTGTGACGTTCACCGAATCACCTCTACGTCACTGCTTCCTCGTACCCCATGCTCGTACCGCGGCGGCAGCAGCCGCTTTAAAAAACGCCCTGCATTTCCTCGGGACTCCGCCTGCAGGGAGGCGGTTTTCAGGGTAGTCACCGCGCGGCGGTGTGAAAGGGGCTTTAAACGGGTTACGGCTAGAGCAAGACACAAACTTTTGTCCTCTCTCTTATTAATCCACACGTATGTTTAAACTTACTTTTCTTTGATCAACCGCAATTAATAATTAATTTAAGTACATCAGAAAGTGTTTTGTGGAGTTTTGACATGATGAAACGATGTATTTTGACACAAAAATGTAAATATAAATCAATGTGCATCTGGGCGTGCACTGCCATTTTGAATAATTATTTGATGTAGCTTTATAAATGTCAAGTTGCACGCATAAACCTTTAACAGAAATATTTGTGTTCTAAAAGTTGTTAAGATGTATTAACTGGTCAGCTTTGAATAAATGACAAACATAGTTGTCTTAAAAATATACAAGCTTCACCTCTGGTGTGTAACTGCGACATGTTCACAGCATAGTGTCAGACAGGAGAGTTTAATGTCAATTCAGTTTAAATGTTACATGTATGTTGAATCAGCAAAGAACACATTTTATCATAGTCTATGTGTTATAATGGAGGAGAATGAGATATTTCAGGAAAGTAAATGAGTTTTAGGATAAAAGGATTTTTTTTTTACTGTGTGGTATTTTAGTTAAGTCGATTCTTGTTTATGTGTAATGTAATTTAAATTATTTTTTATTTATTTTGTCTTTACATTTTGTTTTAACAGATTATTTCATAGTGTTATTGTCCATTTATTTTACTCATATTTATTTCATTTGTATGATATATAATTTGGTGTGAATGTGAAATGAACTTTAGACCACTATATTGTTAGCAAACTGGTTTATAAGATTTAGATGTTTATGGATCTGAACCCAGTATCAAACGGGCAACGGCTGGAGCAAGACACTAACTTTTGTCCTTTCTTTTTTTAATTCACAGATTGTTTTACTGGCTACACAGTGCCTACTTGCCTGTGTAGCCTTTACTATCGACACAGATTCTCCCTAGGTCTGGCGCCGGTAATAGAAGCAACTGAACTATCGTGTACGTGGGGTGTACATATTCAATGAGTTTATGATTCCTTATCTTTAAAACAATAAATTACCCACAATTTACTTCTTTTTGCAGCAATCAAACAGTACTATCACTAAGGCTATTTTGAATTAATACACAAACAGATAACTACTCGTTTAGCCTAAACATTTTAAATAGATTATGTTGTGATCAAGGGCAGCATGATGGTGCAGCAGTTTAGTGCACATGCATAACAGCAAGAAGGTTGCTGGATTGACTCTCTGAGTCAGCCGGGGTCTTCTTGTGTGGAGTTTGACTTTTTTCCCTTTGCCTGTGTGGATTTTCTCTATTAACACCAGTTTCGTCCCACAAACCAAAGACATGCTTGTTAGCCCCTCGCAACCCCAAAAGGGATAAGCAGTATAGATGAGCATATTAGTGTTAGTGGTTCTTACTGTAAAACAGTTTTTACAGAATACTGCGTCTGACTTTTCTGTCCAGTTCATTTATTCTTGCTCTCCCCCAGTGGTCACTGTTTCAGCCTCCTTAAATCATAAACCAGGCTCAGAAGTAAACAAAAGAGGACCATGGACATATAAAGGGATGCCACACAAAAGTTTAGGTTGACAACATTTTGATTAAATTAAATGCAAAGACTGAAACTGAATTAATGTACAAAAGACGCTAGAACTTGCCAGCAAATTTTAACAAAAGTGAGAGAAAATAATAGGCTAACCCACAGTGGGCCGTCATACTTGATATTGACAAAACCAAAACCAGAAAACAGGACTAACACTGATAGTACTGAACATTTTTGGTCAAAAGTGCACTGTCTCCACTTTATTCACTTTACTAAGACTGGCCTCTTGTGTACACTGAAATTTTATTTGCGTTGAAAACAGATGTGAAATAAAAAAAACCATTTCATTCTCTTGAAATGCTACTGTTGATTTTCTAATGTAGATGCTCATGGATAATGAGGCAAAGCCTTATGGTACATTCATACGTTCAGCTGATGTCATCCGATTTTAAAGGATATATAGGGCCAATATGTTTGACTGGCATATTGGCTGTATCTATCTACAGCTCTACACATACTGATGATTACTTTTTAAGCTAATATCTGCTGATACCAATAGTGTACAGATAATATTGTGCGTCCTTAAAAGATTATTTCTGAACACACAGCATGTAAAATCTTGGAGCACATGGGCTGCCACAGGGTGCCACCCGTCAGCTAAGAATAAGTAACCGAGGCTACAATTTGCAAGGGCTTATCAGAATTGAATGTTAGAAAGTGGAAAAATGTTGTCTTGTCTGTTAGTCTTATTTCTGCTGCCACATTCAGATGGCAGAGTCAGAATTTAGCATTAAAATGAAAGCATGGATCCATCCTGCCCTCTATAACCAGTCCAGGCTGGTGATGTTGGTGTCATGGTGTGGTTATTTTCTTGGTACACTTTAGGATTTTAGTACCAGTTGAACATAATTTAAACTCCAAAGCCTTCCCCAGTGTTGTTGCTGACCAAGTCCATCCTTCTATGACCATCCACAGATGGCTACTTCAAGCAGGAAAAGGCTTCATTTCACAAAGCTAATTTCACCTCAAACTGGTTTCTTGTCTCAAGTTTTTAATTCAATAACACACCTTAAGTATCTGGTGAGTGTTTGTTATAGTATCTAAAAACTTGATATATTTCTTTTTCTCGGCACTTGTGCTTATCTTATGTGATTCTTTTCATGTTTGTCATATTTTGGTCAGTTCCTGTTTTTAGTGAACATGTACAGCTTCATGCTTTTCAGGAATTCATTTAGAATGTCATAAAGTTGGAACTCCAGCCACAAATGTACCTTCTTAGTATCTTTATGGGCAGTTTTCCTGCTGCCAAAGACCTCAAAACTTCCACTACAGTTTTTCAACTTGAAGAAAAGGACAAAGAAGCTTTCAGTGTTGACTCATTGGACAGGTCACAATATTGTATTAGTCAATGTTCTCTCTATCTTCAAATTCTTGTTAAAAGGGAAGAGAGGGCATGCTCTGTTTCTTTGGTTCCTCTTACAAAGAAATCACATTTCCTTGAAGAAGCAGATGAAAACTAAAACCCTATGGGTTTTACTTTCTACTTGGGTGACTGAAATGGTGTTCACAACTTTCATAAACAAAGCATGCTTGTTTTAAAAAAATATGTTAATATAGGTGTAAATGTGTTTGTATCACTGAACACCTGTAGTCTTTGCATTAGAAATATGCATATTCAAAAAAGTTGAATCGTTGTGTGAGTCCAATGTCCAAATTGCATGATGACATGTTGGTTTGACTGACATTGTGCTGTTTTGAAATTCTCAGATGAACAAACACATCTAGATAATGTGGTTAGAGATCAATTTAGTTTTGCATTTATATACGTCAGTCTGACCTTACCTGGACTAAAGCTGTGACCTAGAGGTGAAACAAGATGAACAGTAAGTATGTTTCTCACTGAGTGTTTTACTTGTGTGACAGCAGCAGTGAGTGGCAGTGCCTGTTTTCATTTTGGCATGCATGTTATCAAGTCAGAGCATTCAGAATGGAAGTGCGAGCCATGCCTATCATGCACGTCTCCCCCATGGAAGATCTTGAGAACAGGAGGCTCACCTATTTTTCCCACAAGCTGTGCGTGTTTCACAGTCAACACAGACAGAAAATGTCAAACACAGCAACTTTTTGCTTAATCTAGCTGGAATGTTTGTCCACAGTGGTAGAATATGTCAGAAAAGATTCCAGTATTTCACCCTGTCTGTGCCTCTCAGGCCCTGTTTACACGAAAACGGCCAAAAACAGAGAGTTTTCATTGTGTTTGTGCCTCCCATTTACACGAGAACGGTGCCCGGAGTGCCTGAATCTGCAAATTTCTAAAACCAGGGTCCAGAGTGAAAAGTTTTGAAAACATTTTCGTATCCATTTCATTCATTCTCTTTCACATGAAGGCTGTGTGCGCATCCCAGGAACAACAACAACAGCAACAGCTTCGGCCTTCTACCGAGTAACGTGTGCTGCTTACTGTGCTCGGTTTGTTATCCAGACAAAAATATCCAGACACATTTGTTTCCCAGACAAAAAACTCCTGCGTCTTCACGCGTCCACTCGCCATTGTTGTTCATGAAAAGTTTGTTCTCACCGGAAAGCGTATGTGTGTTCTAACACCGCTTTTTCATTACAAACCTACATCGACAGCTACTGGCATGGCATGCACGCTACAGTGTGGTGTCACCTCTGTGGAGAAACTCCCCTCACCCTTCAGAATGCTTTTATTCTTCAGGTTTCAGGTCACTTGGTGAATGAATCAGGTTCCTTTAGGAGAGATTTTCTGCAGCTCTCCCTGAACTCTCAATAGAAGCTCATTATTGGGTTGATACTTATGGAGAAATAGAGCTGTGACAGCATGGAGATGCACTGAGGGCTGATGACATTCACGCGTCTGGTGTGAATGCTGAGCTCCCCTGAGCTGACATGCAGCAAATGCAAGTGACCAAAATGCTTCTAGAGTGAAACGGGCGTCAGTGTACGAGAAGCCGCGTTGTCGTCTACCATCAGTAATCAGAATAAACCAGTGGGACAGAGTTGTCTTAACTGCAGCTAAAGTGCAGCATTGAGTGTCTATAAATTGCACTGAAGTTGAAAAGTTGTGATGCTGCTACACTGCTCCAATAAAAGAGTCAACCCTGACTCAAGGGCCAGTGAGTACCTGTTTCTTGGCATGGTTTATTAAATCACAACTGTTACAATGTTTTGACAGTAAATTGGAAACAGCTCAAGTTCTATATAAAGCAATACGAACTGAGTTACCTGGTAATTTGCAAATGATTTTCAAAACCAAAGAGGGTGCTATAATCTAAGGGGGGAACATAATTGTATTTGTCTCTGGAACAGCCTAGATGTCACTTTAAAAATGTGCAATAAAATAAAAATATTAAAATTTCTCTATAGAAAGGTATTGATAGATTCATACAAGTAATTTAACAAAATATGGTTTGATACCAAAACACCAAAACAATATATTAGCATATAAGTTATATAACTTCGGTATATTAGAACACTGATCATTATTAATTGATACAGATAATTATATTTAGTAACATAAAATTGAGCTGAGAACAGTTTATTATGGAGAGGCTTATTGTATGTGTATACTTAGTTGTATGATTAAATATGTATGTTTTATATATATATATATATATACACACACACATATATATATATACATATATATACATATATATATATATATATATACACACACACACATATATATATATATATATATATATATATATATGTCTGTATGATTGTGGTGATCATTTTATAGAAGTATAATCATTAATAATCATGAACATTGAATTCAAATTCAATTAACATTGAATAATAGAACAGCATCCAAATAAGAATTTATAGGTGATGTATTTTCAGCTGATAATGCACTGAAAATAAGAATTTATGGTAGTGACAGACTCATGGACGCCCAGATCATAAATGTGTCCCTACCACATTTGTCAACTTCTGTCACAGGATGTGCCATGACCAAGTCATTTATCATGTATAATAAAACAAGTACAGTAGTCAAGGTATGATGCCTAATCAAGATCAAACTGTAACTTGATCTTAATGTGCATGTAAACGTATTGAATAAAATCAAGTAAATGAGTCAACCTCTGTGAGTCTTTATCAGGACCTGCAGACATGTTTCTCCTGCTGGGCTTCAGTTTGGGAAATGTCCATTTTTCCTCCTGCTCTGATGCAGCAATACTTCAGCACTTCTGGCAGCACCAGGAGAGGCATCAGAAACACTGTAAAGCAGTTGTACAAAAGAGTTACTGCCCCCAGAACCTCAGACACCAAAAGACGCTTCAAGCAATGCATGTGATAAGATAGTACTGTACAGTTCTGAAGTGTGAAGCAACTTTGCCCATAAATTGTAGATGACTTGTTTTATAGATTGTTTTATAGTAGGATGTACCTAAATAAAATAAAATAAAATAAAATAAAATAAAATAAAATAAAATAAAGGTTACATTGACAAATACATGCTGAGCTCTGTGGAAAGGAGGCAGAAAATAAGAGTTTATGGCAGTATGCAATAATGTCCCTACAGTAAACTGCAGAGGGCATTAAAGAGCTTTTTATTTTACCTTTAGCAAGAGCACCCTCGTCAGATCTTCTGTGGTGAACTCAACACTGGCAAAAGACCTTGCAGCTGCCCCATGCGACACTACAAAGATCAGCTGAAGCAAACAATGAAGAAAGGCACCATAGACCCAAACTCAAGGGAACTCTTTGGCACCAGACTATCACAGCAGCTGCTGCTCACTTTGAGGAGGAACGTCATGGGGCGGAGAGAGGGAGGCGAGAGAGAAAAAGGACCTGTCATCTGATAGAGCACCAGCATCCATTCCGTGCATGTTGTGTAGAATTTTTCATTCAAGAATATGAAAAACACATTCAAAAAATAAAAGATTTTAGTTTCAGCTTATAGTCTTTGAATCCTCGGACACGAGGTTTAGCCGATGAGCAAGACCACCTACAGTTTCAAGCTGCTCAAATGTGTTAAATCATTGATATTGTCAATTAGTGATGTTTTCATTGTCTTCATCTTTTTCTGTTGTACAATTCTATAACTTTGTCAGGAAATGTGAAATAAATCTTTTGTAACTGTTTGGTTAATGTGATTACCTTTGGCATTATTGTGGTCATCTTTAGTGTTTGTTATGGCTGTCTTTAGTGTTACTGTGATCATTATACGCATCAGTATTGTTAGTCTGATAATCTTAAGTGTCTTGGTAGTTACCTTTAGTATTTTTGTCCATCCATCATACCGCTTACCCCTTTCAGGGTTGAGGGGGGCTGGAGCCTGCCTGCAAGAGGTGGGGTACACCCTGAGTTATTGGTATCAGCATGGCGGCACAGTGGTGCAGATAGTGGCAAGAAGGTTGCTGGTTCCAACCCGGTGTCTGTCTGGGTCTTTCTGTGTGGAGCTTGCATGTCCTTTCTGTGCATGAGCGGGTTCTCTCTGGGCACTCTGGCTTCCTACAACAGACTGAAAAATATGCTTGTTAGGTTAATTGGTGACTCTAAATTCCCCTAGGTGTAGGTGAGTGTGGGAACAGTTATCTGTCTCTCTATGTGGCCCTGTGGTTGGCTGACAACTGGTCAAGGGTGTACTCTGGCTTTCGCCCAATGTCATGCTGGGATACTACAGAGTCCTGCAACCCCAAAAGGAATAAGTGGCATAGATAATGGATGGATGGTATCGGCGTTGGTATTGGCTTAATAATAATTTGAAACATTGGTAATTTAATTTACCCTTTTAACAATCTGTGCATCACCAGAAGTGAGGCCATCTGACAAAAAGCAACACATCGCACAAGCCCTTTGTCAAATAAACCATACCCCTGACTTAACATATCCCTAAATCCTTAAAAAAAAAAAAAAAACATTTTATAGAGAAATGAATTCCCCAAAAATTAACTCCCCACACATAATTCAGAAAAATTAAAAAAAGAATTATGTGGAGCTCTTTCACATAAATTTTGGATGCAGAATGTGAACTGAACATAAAATGTGAAGAATGTTAATAAATGCATGTGAAAATATTTATTGACATTCCTTTTTTTATAATCAAGTGTTCTGCAGAGAAACTGTTTCATTACTTTGATGTATTAAACTGTTTTTATTCTAAATGTCCCCTCTTCAATCTTACATCTGAAGACATTAATATTTCAATGTTTTATTTTTGATCAATCACTTCAGTTTTGTGCAAAGCACTGCAAAATTGCTGTACATATGAATGGTGGGACATTACTAAAGTTGCCCAGCCCCACTTTTGCAGGAATATTTCACTTCTGCACACATTCCAGAAGATTTCATTCAACTGTACAACCGAGCAGTAGGGGATGAAAGTCTGAAATATTGTGAAATAAAAGAAAACTGAAAAAAAGAAACTCTGATTCATCGATGCAAATTGGATTGGAAAAGTGATTATTTTTGCTTTCACTAATTCAGCACACAGATGTATGAACAACATGGGAAAGTATGAGCTGTCACTAGGAACACTGCTTACATAAATGCGGTTAACACCATCAGCGGCAGATATGCAAGAAGCTATGTAGGCAAATGCCTACGCACTTAAACATGAACAAAAATAAAAACAGTTTGGAGAATGGAAGTGACATAATTTGGACAGCAGTAATGTTTATAGACTGTACTAAAGAAAGGATTTTTTCCACTTGCATAAGTCACAATGTTCAGGTCAAAGTGTACACTGTGTGCAGAGGAAACTTTCTGAGGTTTCGTCTCCTCTTTCAAAGATGCTTGCCCAGCAGATGGACAGTGCTACTTTAGTTTCAGGTCACAACAATACATTCATCTAACGTTACCTGCTCAGGTCTGCAGAAATCATACAACTTCTGAGGAAGTCTCTGTTAGGTTTGATGCATTTATAGGCAACATTTAATGGTAACTACACACCATGAAACATCAGTCAATCAATCTATCTTTATTTGTATAGTGCCAGTTCATAACAAGTGTTCTCTCAAGGCACTTCACAATGGAGCAGGCTGAAGAAAAAAACTCTTCAACATCAGGAAAAAGTTTAGTAAATACACAACCAGCATCTTTTAAACATTTGTTTTACAGTTATTTATTAACACAGTTATGAATGCATCATTGATGCCTCAGCTAAACACTAGTAAATACTTTGACCTGTCATCTATTCAGTTTTGAGCAGGAGTATGGATACAATAATATGAAATTACTGTCATGATAACACTTTTTAAAGTAACTAGATGTATGAGGGATTGCAGTCTGTAAAACAATGATAATATTATAGTAATGATCAATGTAATGCTTAGTCACTGCTGGCTGATGTGGGCTTTTATCAGGATATCATGCAATTGCAGAAATTTAGCTATAACAGTCTAACAGCATGAAGGATAAGAGGGAAAGCAAGAGCTGTGCTCTTAATAAGTCAAAGTATTAACTTCATTTTGAGTTTGTATGCGTAAATGATACACAGGACTTTGGGTTAGATTACAAGGTTTTGCATTTTCTGCAGGACAATTACCAGTTGAAGTGGTGCTGCTGGTGGTGGTGGTGGGGTATGCTTTGGTCATCTCAATCAAAGTAGGCTTTCCTACAATACAGCCCTTCACTTTGCACGTATTAAACAATGCAGTTTTCTTGAGAGGAAAATGAATGACAGTATTAACTTTAAAGTGAAGTGTTAAGGCTAGCTACTTTTGATACAAGTAATAAGTGAAGTTATTTATTAGTTTTTTTAAGGAGTACCATACCATACCATCATCCGCTTATCTGGGGTCAGGTCTTGGAGGCAGCAGCCTAAGTAGGGAAGCCCAGACTTCCCTCTCCCCTGCCACTTAGTCCAGCTCTTCCCAGGGGATCCTGAGGCATTCCCAGGCCAGCTGGAAGACATAGTCCAGCATGTCCTGGGTCTTCCCACTCCTACTGGTGGGACGTGTCCTGAACACATCACCAGGGAGACATTCGGGAGGCATCCTGATTAGATGCCCGAGCCACCTCCTTTCAATGTGGAGGAGAAGCGGCTCTACTCCGAGCCCCTCCCGGATGACCAAGCTTCTCACTCTGTCTCTAAGGGAGAGCCAGGACACCCAGTGGAGGAAACTCATTTCGGCTGCTTGTAAAGGGTAATAAGTAAGAAATTATTTTGATGTTTGAGTAACTTGTACAGTAGGGTCAACAAAACAACACAAAATTCATATTAGACTTCATATATCATTCATAAACAAGTTAACAACTTCAATGATAGCTAATATGAGCATCTATAATGTGTTTACTTTTTTACTCTTTAAAAGTGACCGATTCACATTCATCAACTATTAAACCTTTTAAAAAACAGATATTGATTAAAAAATAATGGTTTATCAGATTATTCTGATGGAAATTTGATTACGTGAGTAAATTATCTTTTACACAGATGATGCCCCCTAAAGCTGGGCATATGTGGTGCAATTTTAGAACCATTTAGACCTGGACTTTGAGACATGACAAACTTTGCAGTTAGAGACACAACCGTATAACACAGCCTAAATGGCTCCAGAACTGGCTGTTTGATATACAACTGCATTTACTCAAGGAAATATAAACACACAGAAAAAGACCCTGAGCTCCAGCTCACAGGAAATAATTTTCTATCCATTATCTGTACTGCTTATCGGGGTTGCGGGGGTTGGAGCCCATCCCAGCTGACACTGGGCAAGAGGCAGGGTACACCCTGGACAGGTCGCCAGTCAATTGCAGGGCCGTATAGAGAGACAGACAACCGTTCACACACTGACCTACACCTAAGGGCAATTTAGAGTTCCCAATTAACCTAATGAGTATGTTTTTGGTCTATGGGAGGAAGCGGGAGCGCATGGAGAGAACCTCATATGCACTAAGAGAACATGCAAATTCCACACATAAAGGCCCTGACTGACACCAGGATATTTTTTTGAGGCTAGTTATGGTCACGGGTGAAGCAGTCTGTGCCACTGCTACAGTATTTTGTCTGTGTGCTCGAGTTGTGCAAAAGAAACTGCTGGCATGACATTTGTCAATTTTACTCGTACAGTGTGAGCATGAAGGGTCTTTTCCAACCACCATATATGATATGTACATCACATACGCTCATGTGTCCTCAGTGTTTCCTCCAATAGTACTCCTAATTTTTCAAAAGTTTCTTGATCTTCAGCTGCTTGTAGTGGAAGGACATTACTCATGGACTTTGTTGCCATGTTTTCTGTGTGATATTTCAGTAGATAAATGAAAATATTGAGCACACAGAGATTTTAAACAGCCTTATTGATGGTACTGAGGGCAGCAGATTTCAGCTCTGGATTAATTGTACAATATAGCATTAACAAAGCATTTAAAATTCAAAGCTGTTATACATAACATAGACTCATTAGTAATACGATGCATATGATGACTTCAGTTTTCCTGAAGCGTCACTGATGTAAATAGTGTGTGAGTTAGGCAGATGACCGGACATATGGCGTGGAGTGACATGCCAGACACAGTGTAGGTCACGGCCTCTCTGATGATGAACTGTGAGTGAGGCTATAAATGGCCAAAGTTCCTTGGAAATGACCTCTGTGACTCACACACAGGAAACAACGATAAAAGTTTTTCTGTCGTTCTTGATCCGCACAATGAGCATCCACCCACTGGATATGCTCTGTCATGCATTTGTGAGTCTCACTGATGTGATGACCACAGGAGAACATATGTGCATCCTTCAAAGATTCCTCTTTTTTGTCTCATTTCAAAACTCTAAAAACCGACTACATGAATGTTTGAATATTATTATTCATGCTCATATACATAGTGCTGGACAGCAAAAAAGGAAATTACTTGTTGTACTGTACCTAACTCTCAGGTCCCATTGGTTCCTTTATGGCACACATGAGGTTCATTTTTAGGTTATTTCTCCATCAAAAACTCATGACATGTAACTTGGCAAAAATGAACAGTTTTTTAAACAAGTTTTGATATTTCATGAAACATTACTATGCTGCTCTCTGTGACCAAAATAATTATAGTTATACCTTTAAGGCCAAACCATGTTGGATCATTTAGCTCCTGATGGATAAAACACGTCTGTGTAATGTCTGATGAAATGCTGTTTATTCGCAGGCCAGGCTTCAGAGTTGTAATTTTCACTGTTTTCCAGCAGATGGCACAAATTTTTTATTTTAAAACCTCAGAGCAAAAACATGCATTTATCCTCATGAATAATAGGGGATTCATACATGTCATTTTTCAAGAAGATAAAGCATAAAAAATGAAAATGAACAAAAATATAAAATGAAGACTTCACTTGAAAATATTTTCCTTTTTTTTGTTTATGAACTGGACTGAGGTTGGTGAATATATTTATGGGACTTTTTCACTGTGGTCACTTTTGGACCTAATGTGTTTTGTGTTAACCTTAGTCTTAGTAAGATATGAAGGTTGAACTAATTTTCAGAGTATCTGCGCATCACTTGGGTGACATAATTTAAATAAATTTGTTGCTTTTACTCCACCACATTTAAAATACAAATACCATATTATGGGCTTATTACTGTTGCTTTCACTCTGACATCAGCTGAAAGAGTTGTTGCTCGAAAATCCCACCCTACAATTACTTATGCTTGTGGTGAGTGCAAACACCATAGCAGAGATGTAAAAATGCAGAGGAAACTTTCACAGCACCAGGAATTGAAATGTGCTGCATCACTGCAAAGCTCACGAGGCGTCACACCTACAAAACGGTTTTCTAGCTGTGAGAAGCCTGGCAGACAACTTCTCTGATCATCGGGTATTTCAGTTGTCTATCTGAATTTATTTGTTCCTAGAAAACTTTTCAAGTGAGATTTTCTTTATTATTTTCTGCAAAAACCCAAAAGCTTTTGTGCTAAATATCAATCCAATTATAAAGCCCTATGAGTGCATTGGTTTCTGAAAAGACTGAACTTGACAAGAGACAGTGCCCTCATGCTTATGCATGTGGAAAGAGAACTTTGAAATGAACACAAGTTTTAAAAATCAGACTCAAGACCTTTTCAGGATCTGCACAGACTCTGTTGTTTTTACCTGTTGTTGTGGTGAGTTTATACAAAAGTGCTGCAACGAGGTTCTGTCATCATCACACACTAAGACATTCACAGTAATTCAGCTGGGATGTAACATTTGTTATAATTCACAGTGTGAGACTGCTCTGGTGGAGGGCGAGGGATCTTGACACAATGCATGCTTCACATGTACACAAAGACAGACACACACCTCTCATCAGTACAGAGTGGTGCAGGAATGAGTCCAAAAACACAGAGGTGAGTTAGCATTTAGCACTTCCTGGTTTCCAACCTTCCAGAGTAAATGTGATTTGGCGTACCGTTTTGGATGAGGTGAGATTTAGATGTTCAGTTGCCTGGTTTGGATTTCAAAGCCTTGTTGTGTGTTTAAAACAATGGTTGCAAACTAACCGCTAATACGAACTACAAAAATGTCCAGAAACCTGACAGCAAGCATTTCTAATTATTTTTCAAGAATGAATTATTCATCTTCTTTGTGATAATGTCAACAAATGATCCTACTTTTCATTATTCTTTAAGCTTAAACTTAATTGGTGAGAGTAAAAAGTTATAAGTAACTTATAAGTTTATACTTTGTCCAACACCTCTGACTATAAACAAAAACAGAAGCAGGTTTGAGGTGTATATGAAATGATGCATACGGACACATAGAAAAAGCAAGTGGACTGTTGAAGTGAAAGAGAAATGTGGTGAACGTGTTTGCAAAGGCAGAGGGATTTTCTGAGAGCAGCAGTTCGATGCAAACACATGATGTGACGCAAAATGCGGCGGAAACATTCAGGTATACCATGCCTCCATCTCAGCAGAGATGATAAAGTGAATGAAATACACAAAAAAGAAGACCTAGATTTATTATATTGAAAAGTTGTCTTCCCTGCACTGCAGTCAGATGGCTTATTTTGCTACCAAGGAAAACTTGTGGGCTCCTTATCAAAGCATCACTGTAACATTGCTAACCATGAAAAATGTGCAACAAGTGGAAGAATTTTGCGCAAGTCTGTTGCTCCAACCAGTGAGCAGAAAAAGCTAAAGGTTTAGTTTAGAATAAAGTACAGTTTTATTCTAAAATACAGTAGACAGCACAGCTCTTAACCAGTCTGTTGCTACACTATTGAGCAACTTAACATTAGAGGCAAATTAAACATTTAAGCTTTGCAAAGATACATCAAATTCAAGCTGAGCACACATGTGGATACACACAATACCTGTCTTTGGGGCCCTATCTATCTGTATACAGTGAACAGGTCTATCAAAAACATAAACTTGCATGATCCTTTCAGTTTAAACTGGAGATTTATATAATTCATGAGGTTACACTTTTACATTTATGCAGAAGTGCCTTACTTACCTTTTGGACCATTTCTTAATGCCTGGGATGCTACACTGAAATAAAAAACACTTCAATATGAACATTAACATATATCATACAGTGTTCTGTGTGGGTTTTTCGAGTGTAATAGCACAATGAAAGGAGAGAAATTAAAAAGTGTATCTGAATTCAGACCAAAAAACTAAACCCGGTGCGATTATAGCAAAAAATGCCGGTCGCCCTGCATGTGCAGATTCAAAGGGAATGAGACATGACACTCTTATTGGTTAGATCTATGTTATGCCCAAAACTAACTTAAGTATAATCAAGGTAAAAAAAAAATCCATCCCTTTTGTGCCCTGCACCAAGCTTTTGTACCTAGACCATGCACCCTTGAAGTAGCAAAATATACACTGGCACACTCCAAACTACCATGCCCTACATGCTTTAGACTCTCTTCATGCCGCCAAAATAGGACCTTAAACTAATTAAATTCTTGTATCATTCCTCACTAAACTCACCTTTTAAGATGTCGGCTACTGGCCAAGTTGAGCTACATGTCACAGAAGAGTTCAAAGAAGTCTTCAAGGGAATAGGGCACTTTCCTGGTGGGAGGTACCTAGTCCCATTATCACTGGGGAAAATTAAAACAGATGCAACACACGGAGAGGAGGTATTTTTCAAATGTTAGGAATCTATAGACAAGACATTTTGTATTTTGTACAGACAAGGCGTGCATAAGATACTGCATTCAAAACAAATGCTAAGAATGGATTAACAGACCCTAACATGACGGGATGGATGGACAACCTGGAAACATAATGTCTATAACTTAGGCTGTCACTAGTGCAGGGGCATAAAAAATAACAAACAATTCAACTATTTTAGGGCCCTCAGTCATTAGCCCTTAGCGCTGTCCCTATTCCTCTTCACCTTAGCTCTCTAAGGCTGTGACCACATTCATACCTGCTCATCTCAAAAGCAGACGATGCGCACTCTGTTACTCAACAATTGACAAAGTGATGAGCAGATAAGATTAGAGTGATTCAGCATTGAAGGAGGCAGATTGACGCCCAAAAAAAGTCTAGTTCCTGGCAAGGCTGACACTTTGAGCAGGAAAAGAAATATCACTGATTTTTAATCAGTTCACTACTTTAGTTATTGTAGCTCCTAATAGAAGCTTCCACTACATCAACACATGTATTGTGTTGCATCAGCATGGCATGATTGTTGAACTATACAGTTTAGGGAGAAAACTGTGTAACATATCCTGGCCATCTATGGCCAAATACCTTGATCTCTGGCCTAAAATATCCTGGGTCAGGCTGGACTTTTGTGCAAAGTTTGATTCAAGTCCTTTTATTTTTTTTAAATAATGCATTAACAAGATTTCATTAATGGGCAAAAGATGGTCATGAGATCCTATGACCTTGCCACTGAGCTCCAAAACTCTGTCAGTTCACCCTTGGGTTGGACTGGACATTCATGCAAAGTTTGAGGAAAATCCCAGCGTATACTTGAAGATGTGTTTCCAGCTAGGAATGACCATGAGACTCAATAACCTTGGCCTTTGAAATACGACCTTCAAAATTAATCCTATTAATCCTTGAGTTGGAGCGGGCAATTGTGCTATGTATAATACAACCATTATACATAAAAAATTCTCAAGATATCACATTCACAAAATGCATTAACAAGCAAAGGCTGATCACGAGACTCTATGATCTTGTCCTTTGAACTTCAAAATATTGTCAGTTCATACTTGTGTCAGATTGGACATTTGTGCAGGAAATCCAAACTGAAATTTCTGAGAAATTGTCTTTGCAAACATGAGGTACACATAGAGACCAGTTATCTTAGCCTTTGAAATTTGATCTTAAGATATTTAATCACTTGATCCTTGAGTCAGAGTGGGCTTTTGTTAAAGTTTGAAAAGATTCCTTTAAAGCTTTCTCCAAAAGCTGCACTCACAAGCAGTCGATGAACATGAGGCGAGGGCTGAACAATATACGGTTGGAACATCAGAATTGCAGTGAGCACATGCACAATAGTAACACTGCAAGGCATGCAATGTCAGTCACATGATTTAATGTATGTCACACTTGTGTTAAGTGCTAAAGGCCAAAGCTAACAGTGTTCTTATTTCTTTGCCTATCTACAAAAAGTCTGATATCGCCATCAGAGGGCTAATGCAGAACCAATCAAGGTGTCTGTAAAGTCTGTTTCTTGCACATATAATATACAAGCTTGTCACATTAATGGTGTAATACTCCAAAGAGTGAATATGTTAAAATGAGACTATCAGCAGGGTTTGTTTTTTAGTTTTTAGCCTTCTCTTTATAATTCTGATTAAAAAAAATCATATTTGTCTTCCATGAACATCTTCGCAAAGACACATTTTCTAAGACACTCTCCATCTTAAGAAATGATGAGCTTTCAGAAGTTAGATATTTCCAAGTCTGCCCTGTGAGAATGCACTTTACGCATTCTCAGAAAAATAATACTTCAGACTACCAGTAACACAGTTGCAAGCCACAAGTTTATGAGTAAAGTCTGTAGGGGAACATGTTGCTACACTCTTCCTTTTTTTGTGTAAACGTATGTATCACAGCTGCTGTCAGAGGGCTGTAGTGTGTAAAAGAAGATCAAGCCGGTTCACGGAAAACCGAGCTGAAGATCCACTTAAGATTGCTGCTTAAAAAGGCATAACGTTATCTCCAACATTTCAAATTGTAATATTCATCTTTTTTTCCCCAATATTGTTGGGCCCTACATGGTGAATGTAATTGAACTTGTATAGCGCTTATCTAGTCTTTGACTACTCAAAGCTGCTTTACACCACAGGTCAGACCTACTCATTCATACACATTCACTCTCACATTCACTCACTGATGGTTGGAGTTTCAATGTCATTTATCTTTCACTATCAGCTGACACATCAGGCTTTTTCATACCCATTTACGCACCACTGACGCAGCAGTGGGAGCAACTTTCGGGGCCATGTGACAGCCGGAGTTGGGCTGAAACCCGCAACCTTCCGATTACTGGCCAAGCGCACTATCAGACTGCGCCACCGATGCCCCAATGAGACCCAGTAACACTGACCTACCTTTCACCTGTATAACTCTGTCAGATTGGACAGTTGTTCAATGTCTGATAGAAATCCCATGAACCACTCATGGGAAATTCTATTCTTAAGCACTGAATGAACATAAGGAAGAATAACCTTTACTTTTGACCTATGACTTTACAAATCATTGGTCATCTGAATGTTTGTGCCAAGTTTAAAGAAAATTTCCAAAAGCATTTCTGAGATGCTTAGGATGGACATGAAGTATAATGACTTCACCTTTGATCTATGACCAACAAAATCTTGTGGACATGTCTGCAACGACATTAAATTAAAGCCATTAATTCAAACTATTTAACAAGATTTGGAAAATTAATAATCAAGCTTTTTCTTACATGGCTTACACTTACTCCACTTGTACGCAAGTTGTGGCAATGCTCTATCGTATAAATATAGAAAATTTACACTGTTCTCATAATGGTAGGCCCTGTCAGTTTTTACACATGCACATTTTAAGGCCTGCATTTGTTTTCTTTAATAAAATTAAATACTGATGAGAGAGTCCCATGTTAAAATACCATAAAAGAAGTACAGTTTTCAGTATTTACATAGACAAGTCTGCAAATAGACAAGTCCAAACTATATAACGAACCTTTGATAGCATAATTACACAATTTAACTACATAAGAGAAACCTGTTTTGAAATATATTTCGATAACATTAAAGCAAAACTTGTTCTATATAATTTCTTTTGTCGTTTGGTTTCTTTTTTTGTTCTTTTGTTTTGTTGTAAAATTATGACTAAAATCTTAAACAGAGTTTTGTGAAAAGAAACCAGTAAGTTTTATTTTAGGCCATATTTCCAAGCCCGACTGCAAGAAGATATATATATATTTTTTTTTAAGTTTTGTTTTTTAAATATTCAGCTTACAAGCAAGGGGTGAACATGAGACTTATTAACCTTAGCCATGACCCTTTGTTTTCAAATCTAATCCATGAGTCACTGTACACATGGAGATGTTCTTCTGAAGCACAAAATAAAATATCTGGAGATCAACTGGGGCAATTATCTGGAGAATTATTACAGTCAGTTCAGACAAAACACTGACAAGGAGTAAAACCTTTCACTTATATCAGTTCAGACGTGCTTACAGGCTCTGTATATGGGAGGTAAAGTCAATTTATGGATATTCTGAAGTTTAGGACATCAGTGTGTGTCCATGTGTGGTGACTGGTTAGCTTCTGTGGCTCTATTCCTGGCCTAGAGCCAGACAGGAGTGTCTATGCATGGAAAATATACTAAAGCGTACAAAATCTTTTAGTATATATAGAATACTTAAGATATCAGTCACTGTGGACATTAATGCAAAGTTTGACAGAAACCCTACAAGCCATTCATAACATATTGCGCTCACAAGTGAGGGATGAACATGAAACAGAGTTGACAATTGTCAAACGTCTGAAGAATGACATATTGCGTTGGTCAATATTGGACTTACGGACCAAAAAAACTTGGAAAAATGTATAACCACCCAAAAACTGCAATACCTGGGATGTTGTTGGCATAAAGGCATACATATTTTCTTCTTTTCACTATTTTATTTATTTACTGAAACTTTTAAAACACAAGAGTATTTTAATACTCTTTGAAAAAGTGGTGTATAAAATTTAAAAAAAAAACTGTAGACGTCAGAGGTTTGGCACCAGGAACTTCTGTGCTCATTTCTGTGAAGCGTCAAAGAATATAGGGGGTTACAGAGAGTGATCAGTTATCACTCATCAGTTTCTCTTGTCACTTCCTGTCAATAAGATTGATTAATTACCGTGTGACGGGGGGAAACACTAATATGAGTAACTTTCTGAGAAAAGAAATCAGCTGTGGAATATCAGCTCGAAAGTCTTTGTCCTTCATGTTAACAAAGCTACAACTACTATCATGAGAAAGTGGGCAAAAGTATCTTAAATGCATCAGCTGAGGATCACACAGCTTTAAGAGGAAAGGTCTTTTATGTCACAGGATTCTTTCTCCCACAAACACATGGGCGCAGTCAAAAAAAAAAAAACCCAGACATACGTTTCTGCTGACTCATCACAATTTCATATATGAATGTTCAAATGTGTGTATTTAGTACATATATAATTTGTCATTTTATCAGAACTGCCTTCACATCTAATGATTTAGAGAATGTTAAATTATTAGCATTTTTGTGAATCATCTGCCACAAAGCCCGTTGTGCTCCTGATATTTGTTTGAGTACAGTCAGGCAATTTTCCCCAACATAACACACTGTAGTTCAGCCAACACAGCTGGAGGGGATGCTGAAGAAGCTGAATTTATTCGTCCTTCATTTCCTCCATCCTCCTGTCTCCTTATTTTGTGTCACAATTTTTAGTGTTCTATCTTCAAATGAACTAAAATCTTGGGTTAGAACTGTGCTCTAAAACCAGTTTTTGATTATCACACTTGATGCATTTATATAGCTTATGTTAAAGGGATTCATGATAATTGCTTAAAAATGATTACTGGTATCAGCAATTATTAAAATTTCTGCCAAAATTCATATCGGTTCACATTGCCCATGAATATTAGGATTAGGATAGGATTAGGATTTAAATTTATTGTCATTACACATGCACAGGTACAGACGTCTGGCATCTAATCCAGAAGTGCAATGTTATATTACTGTTAAATACATAAATTGCATGATTATATAGCTATATGTATTTAGAGGAAGAAAAATAAAACGAGATTATAGCTATGTTATTCAAAGCCTGAAGACAATGGTTTGAAATATACTGTCAATATCCAGATATACTAGGCATTATGAAAAAATATGGAGTTCTATTAATCACTGTACAAATTTACATATGTGGATAAGTATGAATATAGACTAAATATACAGACGTACACGTTATATAGATGAATATGAATAAATAGAATTTACAGCTATACAATACAGAAGTGTATACACATACAGTGGCTGCGTATGTGTAAAGGTAAGGTCAGCAGGAGGAGGAGCTCAGATTTACAGTTGCTGCGGAGGGGAGTCTATGCTGTTCCTTCGTCTGCTGGTTTTGGTCCTGAGGCACCTGAAGCGCCTGTCTGAGGGCAGCTTTAAAATTGGCAGAATATATGAATATACCACAAAATGCTTCACCTCATTAACAGTGAGTGCCTGCTTTTCAAAAAAAAGAAAAAAATTGAACTATTTATCCGAGAATCCACTATTTTTCCTTTTTTTCCACACTTTATTCTTAAGGGCTTTAGCACATCAGATGCAATTTGCCAAGCCAAGTCGCAGCTTTGGGGAAGTTCTGGACTGCGCTCGATTTCTCAGAATCATCCTGTCTGCAAAGCCCACATCTGACCAATGACTGCACTCAATGTTGGCATGTTGGTACGTCACCGTCTATACATTTAACACAACTGACTGTTTGTTGTTGTGTGTTTGACAGCACCCTATTTTATCTGACAAAAGCCTGACAAATCACAAGGCCAGTGAACCTAAAGATGATGTCTGGAGATAGATAGTGAGGAGCTGCAGTATCCCAGTGGTGTGTGTCTGCTCATGCTTATACTGTTGTAAACAGCTGGTCCTGAGGCAGTTATACACCCAATTTAATGGCAGTTCAGCTAGATGCTGTTACATTAATCAACATCATTCCTCTCCAGTTTATAATCGTTATACATGTTAATCTTGAAGTTAGAATGACCTCTCTACCCATGGTTGTTATTGATTATACCTCCATAACATATACTTTCACAACCATGTAGACATGAGGACCCTTTTGAAAATGAAATGCCACATCTCGAAGGGGTGACCTCATATAGATTTATAGGATGAAATATGAGGACAGATTTATGATGGGTGTCCATGGCTTTGTCGCTATCATAAATTCTTGTTTTTATACCCATTGTCTCTGCCTGGATGGATATATCTCTCGATCTATGTATATGTACATATGTGTATTTTATATGTGTATATATGCATATATGTGAATCTGTAAATCAAGGAGTATGGCTTCAGCCTGCTCTGTTTTTAAGTGCCTTGAGATAACACCTGTTAGGAATTAGAGCTATACAAATAAAGATTGATTGACTTTCCAGATGTATCAAATTAAGTTGTCTATTTCTGTTGAATTAATAAAATGAGAAGCAGGTCAACTTGTTGCATTTGACCCAAAGACAGTATTTGGGGGGGGGGGGGTATCGGCATCAGCAACAATAAGATTGAAATATCTGCATTTTAGATATTGACAAAAATCCAATATCCTGCATTCCTTGTCTTATTTTCTGGATACTTTGGATTGATACAATTTTCAATTAATTTCAATCAATGTATGTTACAACAAAAATAAAGTGGATCTACTTTTACATGAACAATCACAATAACTGTCAATTTAATGGATATGTGGCATTTTGTTCCAGGCTTGTTCTTCATTTATCCATAACAACAACAGATAATGCTAGAGATAAATAATCAGATTAGATATAGCTAATCTTTATTTTATTACATAGTTAATTGTTTATCCATTAAACAGACGTGAGATGCAGTATACACATGACCAGTAGGAACAGTGTTCTGATGAAAACCTTCACAGAGAGGCATTTCAGAAAACATTCTCCATTCCTTATAAGCAATGTAAGTTGGGCATCTATTAACACAGTCACCTGCAAGTCCCTACTTAACATGGAAACCCAATCAAGCTGTAACACAGTTACGTCTGCTTAAGTTGGAAAATATTGTAGAAAATTAGTGCAAACTGTAAATGATGTGGTATGACTAGGGATGGGATTTGAAAAGATATTTTTGGTGCCAATGCCCTTATTGGTTCTGCTTATCCATCCGATTCTGTAACAATTCCTTTATTGATTCCTGTGGATTTTCTATGTGGGAAAAGTTAGCCTACACAGTTTTTCAGTGGCAATAATGTCAAACATGTGGCACACCTGATATTTGGTACCTTCTTTGTGATCATTTCTGCTGACTGCCTCTGATGAAAGTGTGAAATCCTTGTTTGCAGGGTATGCAGAACTAAGTGGAAGGAATCATCATTAGTCAAAAAGACTAATGATATCAATCCTTGTGAGAATTCTTATCAATTCTCAACTGGAACTGGTTTTCGATTCCCATCCCCAGGTATGACCGACAATCATTAGTTGCCCAAATGTAACTGATGTTACTGTTAATTACTTTTGCCATTATGGATCTAAAGTAAACATGAATGTTTGGAAGCAAAGGCGAAACAACTTCAAGAAACCGAAACAAGTCCAGCTGCCACTTCAGAAGAAACCTTTGATTACCATGATCTGGACACTGATTACTCCCCACATAGCAGGTAGTTGTATACAGCCTGAGCTCTCTTTTTTTTTGCTGGTTTCCTCCTGTAACATGCATCCTGCATAAGCAATTAAAGAAGAGCCCTCATGATGTCAATGGACAATACACAAAAAGAAGAACAAATAGTAAAGTACTTCCGTGATCTTATAGGATTAATAAGTTAATGGTATGGAAGCAAACTTAATAGTAATTCTACTATAACAGCTTTCACTTTGCACTGTTGCTTGTATTTATATCTTCTAAAGCATTTGACACTTTTTTTCAAATTTCCCTTTTTTTAAAGTGATCATTTTTCCTGTTTTCTTACAGTAGTGAAAGAAAACAAAGCTTTATCCTGCAAATGAACTTCAGCTTAACCCATGACAAATTCTCCTGATGTTTACTGGCATGAAGTCTTCATCATTCAGATCATGCACCATCACATCAGGAGTGAGTGCTCTGGACAGTTTTCAAAATACCAGTGTTACCCAACAGAAAATGGCTGGGGGGACTAAACTGGACATTCCATGAAAAAAACAGAAAATTACTGAGGGAAAACACCGTCTCTCTGCCAACGCCTATAGTTTAAACCATTTCTCTCTCGTTTCTCCTTAATTGTATTACTAACTCATTCATGCGTATGTACCTTTAGACTCCCACTGAGGTCATAGACAAAGATGAGTAACATCACCTGTTTTCATTGTTGTCATTTGTGTCACACACGTCTGACATACTGAGGGAATTCAGAGCAGCATCAAACTCAAACCACAATCTCATATTGTTTCCATGTTTGTGGCACCATTAACTCTGTTATTGTGTATGAAAAGATTTATAAAATGTGATTTACTGTGCTTCATTTAATTTCACAGAAAAATGTCATGATAAAAATTCTGTTATAATAAAGGCGTAGACTACATGGGTAAATAAAGTCATTCAAACTGATAGGAGATTTGTATCTGGGGCATGACATAAGGCTATGACAACTTAGAAAAATGACTATCTGACAGAGATTTGTCCATCACATGTTCAAATATGATAAGAAAAGTGCATTTAGGTTTAGGCAATTCATTTAGCTTAATAATGTCTGGAGGTTAAATTCATTTGCTTTCTTAGCAATATGAATTAATTACATCAGTTGCATAATGAAACTAAGATAATGTTCTGAGACTCATTCCCATTTACATATTGTACTATTTGCACTGTTCAACCTGCTGGATAGACTTAGTTTTTCTTCATTCTGCCAATAATTTTCTTAAGCCCTGTCCACACAGAGATGAAAACCTTTTCGTTTTCAATACTATCGCTGTAAAGTTAGCATTGTTTCAAGAAATGTGTTCATCTGCACGGAAAAACTGAAAACACTGGTGCAAACGCCAAGCCTGTAATCAGAATCAGAATAAGAAATACTTCATTAATCCCCAAGGGGAAACTGGGTTGTTTCAGTTGCTCTCATACACAGTGTAGCAATAGGAACACCAGGTGTAGACATTAAAAATGGATTAGAACATAAAAGAATTAAAATAAGTAAGTTGCAACATGCAGAATCTTTTAGACATATCAACTTCCCTTATGAAGGAAAAAAAAGTAAAAGTGAGATCCCGAACAAGGCCAAGGAATTTGCACTTTGACATTATCAATGTTAACGATATGAATATAATATGGCCCTGTAACGCTGCTGCAGACATACACTAAAACTAGCAACGAAAACATGGAGCATATGCATACATCTTGAGAAACGTAAACAAACACTGGCATCTGCTGAAAAAAAAGCAACAACAAGCTCAGTAGCTTCTGTAGCATGAACGAGACACTGTATTCCACCACTGACACCATTGTTTCTGTTGTTGTCAGGGTGGGGCTATGACTTCATCGTTTTTGAGGCTATCCATATTTGTTTTCCCCATGGAAACAGAAGGCCGGCATTTTCAGATTTATTCACTCTGAAACTTTTTCAAAAGTGTGTGTTTTCAGGTACCTGAAAACGCCTGAGTTCGTCTCCGTGTGGACATCCCCTTTATTAAGCCATACAATTGAGCACATGTAATCAATTAGACATTAAATTTTGTGATTCAGACATCATTACAGTAGGATACTCGGTGCTCCATAAGAGCGTTTTGTACATATTTGTTGAGAAAACAACCAGTACAAAAAACACAAAGCGTGATATCAGCCAGGCTCACTAGCACGTGATCCGCAGTAAAAAGATCAGGGCATCCCTACTAACAGGATGTGGGGACATTTGCAGATGCAGTGACTTAACAGAACTGTCTGAACTCAGGAGCGAGGAGGACCAGACTCAGTTAAAGCACACGGAGAACTTGTAAACAGTGATTAATAAAAGTAGTTAAAAAAAGTAAAATAAAAGACAAGTTTCAGTAGCTGCCTGCTTGTCTGTGTGAATCTATGCATAAAGGCTAACAAACTAAAATAATCTGGTGAAAAATGTGCTCATGCTAGGTGTGAACAGATCCCAGATTTGTTGTCTGCTGTCAGCAAACTATGCATCTCATTGATGCTCAGCAGGTTCATAAACATAAGTCTGTCAACCATGGTATGCATATGAACAAAAAATGTCTGGTTCTTATTAATAGGCCAGATGACATGATCCATTTTTATGTTATACATAGCCTGTGTCAGAGGATCCCCCTTGTGTCATGTCACTGTCAGTTGTCTGTTTTCAATGCAGAAGGTAAGCAAACATACAAAAATGACACCAGAGCTCACTAAAATGTCATTAAAAATGTCAGGAAAATTTGTTCTAAATTATTTTACTTCAAAGTAATATAGCAGGGTTTCCAACCTGCAAGTTTGACAAAAAAGTTTGTGAATTCTAAGGACAGATGTTGTAGGTCTGAACAACAGCTAATTATTTGATTTCCCAAAAACGAATTAAAGACATAAATAAACAATTATTGTCTCAGAAACCCCCTGTATAAGCTCCATAAAAATGAAGGACATCTTTGTGCTCTATTGAGATCATCGACTGTCAGCTAGGTTGTAATAGTGAAATCTGTTGCTCTCAAACAGGCAGACGAAGTTTGGATTCACTGTTAATGTTAAAATACATCTTTCATAAAATGTGCATTTGATTCAAGCAAATCCCTATGAGCTTTTCATGAATAAACACATAAGTTTGAAAGAGAATATATCTGTCTTGTTTCAGCTCTGGTTTGACAACAAATAGACTTTCACAAAGTAAAAAAAAAAAAAAAAAAACGTTCTAGCACATAAGAGTGTTTTTTTTTACATAAAGCATTGTGTGTCTCTGTGAGTATGAGCCTGTACTAGTTTGATAATATTAGAACATTAGATATTAACAACCCAATTTTGTGTGCATGTCTAGTAATGTGTAAAACACAGTAGTGAAATAAATTAATTATATTTTGAAAAAATACACATTAAATGCATATCACTGAAAAAATAAACAGATCATGACGTCACATTCATATTCCATGAATGCTGTGTCAGAATTTTTTCCTTGAGAGTAAAATTTGATGAGGTAAGCACATAACACCATCATGGGAGGAGCTGCTCATATGTAATGTATGATTCTGCGAAAAAAAAAGTCCCACATGTAAGAAGCATGTTTAACCATTTCATTTCCCGTCAGTCTCCTCCCAGACTCCTTTCCCAAGTTGGCTATAAATTAGGACACCGCATGAAGCCAAAATATGTGCACTTACTTCAGCAAAAAGAGTTCTCCTGTGAGGGGTCAGAGAGTCTCTCCATCATCTGCACCATCAGCAGCTTTTCTCCTGAAAACCTGAACTCTCCTCTGAAGACAGCAGCTATGACCTCTTGGTGCGTCCTCCTGTGCGTCCTGGTCCTTCAGTCTCTCCTCAGATCTGCGTCCAGCAACGCTTTGTGCAACAACCATTGTTGTAAACTCGTGGAGACATTCCCCAGCCGACTGAAGAAGCTCAGACAAAGCTACGCTCATATCAGGGACTTCTATGTAAGTACAAAGACCAGTCTTCACAGAGGCTGTAGAAGCGCATGATGCTGCATGTCGGAACACTGAGCTCAAACTTTTCCCTGTTGCAGGAAGCAAACGATGACTTGGACAAAGCACTGCTGGACCAGAGCGTGGAGGACTCTTTCAATGTAAGTTACCTGAAATTGTACCTCAACAGAAAAGTCTTTGGTGGGCTGCTGTACGTGATAAAAACAGAAACAGGTGGGCTAATCTTTAGTGTTTCTCTTCCCCACTCCCTCAGAGCCAGTTCGCCTGTCACGCCATGGACAGCATTTTGGACTTCTACCTCTCCACGATTCTGCCCAGGGCGCTAGCAGGAGTCACAGATGAGACTCGAGACTTCATCCCGCATGTGGAGTCAATTCAGCAGATCTTCGATTCGCTCAAGCGTGAAGTCAAGAGATGTGTGAGTAGCCGAGACACATTACTCCTTCGTGGCTGAAAATATTAATACGCGGTGATGCGCGCAGTGATATAGTGCCAAGAGCAGAGTCTATCTTTAAACGCTGTTTGCAGGGCTGGAAAGTAACTACTTACTTTTGCTAAAGTTAATGTAAAGGAGCTTTTAGTACGCTTTTACTTCCTGACTTTTTTTTTTTAATCAGTAATTGTTTATTTATGTGGGAGGTTGTCATGTACCAAACTGTTTACTCAGGTTTGTCAATTGTACTGAAATTCATCCTGATTCTTATCCATAAAATGTTAAGTACTGAGTTAGTATAAAGTTTCAGGTATGGTCTGAGTATCAAGAACATGCTACCATTGCTTTGATAACTTTAACCTTTTTTTATTTACTCAGATGCTAAAACAAATGTTAAGTACAAAACTTCTGACAGAATTAACTCAAAGTAAAATACTGGTTTAAAAAAACCACTCAAAAAGTACAAGTACACAAAAAAGCAACTTGATACAGTAACTAGCATAAATGTGAAATCACTTTTCTCCTCAGCCAATGTTCAGTACTGAAATGTCACTTTAAACTGGACAATACAGAACTGATCAGAAATGAGATGTCACCAAAGGTCTGACATGTTTTGGAATTGTAATATAATTGACAACATGGTGTGTAAAAGGACATCCACCATTAAGTCTAATAATTTCTCTGAACAAATGTTGATCTATATTTGTTGACATGGTTTTCAAAAAATGATTGCTTCCAATACAGAAAGCTTATGCAAAAGTATGACACACAGACTGTAAAAAGAATATTTTAATTGATATGTCAGATCTAATTTTACAAACAAATATCAGTGCAAATTGATGCTTTGTCTTATAGTCTTCGACTGTTTGGGTTAACTGTTACTAAATATTATTTTATGATACACTGACACTGAAGTGTTGTCTCAATTCACACTCCAGCTGTTGTTCTTTTGAACAACACAACTCAGTGCACCTAAAAATACCTAGTACTTTGAATTTTAAATAAAGTATTTTTGACTTTTACAAGGGCAGATTCGTAGAGTGCAACCCCTATTTGTACCCAAGTTAAATTTGATCAGGGTACTATACTTTTACTTGTGCACAGTGTTTGTACTCTTTTTAACCCCATCATTTTGTGACGTAACACTGCTGTTGTCCTAAATAGTTGTTGTGGTGGGGACTACTTAGAAAGAAACCGAAACTGGACTGAATTTTTAAGTATTTGCTGTTGTTAAAAGTTAACTTTGTGCACAGGTATCTGAAACTACACTCTTGCCTATGTTTGCCAAGGCTGATAATATAAACTGTCTTTATGGTTTGAGCTTACAAAGAAAAAATGGTTATAGTAGTCCCACAACATTGATGGCTGACCATGTCAGATGTTTGGGGGGGAGAGTTAAATCATGGCTTATAGGAGGGATCATAATATTACATGAGTCAGTGTTTCACATAACTGTACATACAGTAATCCATTCAATAAGAAGATGATGTGGTGTTATTTTCTGGTTTCTCACCATTTAATCTGATGTGTGCATATCCTTACTGCTTTGATAGATTTGTTGACAAATCATAAATAAAACTCTGGGGAGGAAATGATGCTGTTTAACTTATAACATTGTTCTAACATGTTTTTATTGTTTCTCCTACAGAGAAATTACTTCTCTTGCAAGAAGCAATTTGACATAAAAACTCTAAACTCAACTTACACTCAGGTATGTGCCACAAGTTTATCTATAATGATAACATATTTACACTGTTGATTTTTTTTTTATTCATGCCATGGAAAAAAACTGAACCATGATTGTGTTTACAGATGGAGGGCAGTGGTCTGTATAAAGCCATGAGTGAGCTCGACCTGCTCTTTAACTACATTGAAACATATCTGGCCTCTAAACGACACAGACACACTGCAGTCTGAAGGATTGATGACCCCGATCAAGATGTGAAGTAGTTCCTCTGGCAAAACAAGGGGAACAAAAGAATCAGGTCATGTTGATGGCCATTATTTTCATTTGGTACTGTTGATTTTTGGTCAACTGAGTTGTTTAGACTGTTCTGCTGACTTTTTGTCCTGAGGACAAGTTTTTGCTATGACCATATTGAGTCCAACAATAGAGCTATGAAAATGTCTCTTCAGAAAATATTTATTTTTTTATTTTAGATTTTAAATTATTGTATGTATTTTTATTTATATTAATTTTTTTAATTTTGAAATAAATGACTTGTTCTTGCTGAAAGTCTATGTCTCCAGTGCCATGATTCAGGAATGTAAAATAGAAATACAAAACATCCTGCAGAGCTGCACCGAGTATATGAGGAACAACTCTGGTGTAAAGTCAACAGGCTGATGCACTAACCTCAAACGTGACCCATATAGGTATGAGTTACCAGCAGCCCCGCTCCGTCTGAGCTTACCGTAACTGTAACTAGCCAGCTTCACCTTCAGATGCACACACCAGCATGCAAGAGCAATCTCATTTAAAGAAACATAATAAAAAACAGAACTACCACAAAGTGCAAATAGAGAAGCAATAAAAATACTGTCCTCACTAGAGGCAGTTGGGTCACTCTATTCATAGATTAACAGTCAGAGGGATTTCATTCATTCCCTGCAATTAAAACACAGTTATAGGAGAAACACATGCTCTGCATTTCACTTTAGTCAACTTGATATATATTGTGTGTGTGTGTTTATGTGTGAGAATGCACTCTCACAGTAAGTACTCCTGATTTGACTCAGGCCTCGTAGATGAAACTACACACAAATATTTAATCTGCCACTTGTTTAGTCACTGTGGGATGATCTGAACCATATCACAGCGGTGACTTTACCATCAAAAATATCATCACAACTATTAACCAACCAGGTTTGTCTATCAGTTTAATCCGCAATAAATGTTTCGATGAGTGTGAATTACAAAAACACTACAGTGATTAATACTTAAAAGCTTAACTAAAACAATCAGCAGATCTTAAAAACGGGTTATGTTTTAAACGGCTTTACTGTCAACATGCTCTTTCACATCCGTCTGTCTTGAAATGACTGGAAGATTCTGTTTGGAGATGAATGCTTCAGCAGTGAGGTGAGAAGGAAAACAGCAGAAAAAGTTTGTTGGTATTAGTGTTGACATGACGGTAATCATTTATGGCAGGTTTTGAAATTGTCTTTAAAAAAGTAAGACCCTACATTTCCCCCCTTCAACTTAAAAAAAGCCATTTGGGCCATAAACCACATCTCCCTAGATATCTGCAATTTCAGTTTTACTTCTTGCCAAAGAACAAAAATAAAAATCATATTATTAAGTTTGTATTCAGACCTTGTCCAGAATCTGCAGGTCACCAAACTTATTTTTAAATGTTCATAAAGTAACTGCCGAACCTAAAAAAGCAGCCGGATGCACCAGACTGTGTCTGTCATCAGGCAAATCCATCTTGCATTTGAAAGAAACATACGATACTTGTGCCATAGTGAAAGGATAAGCACTCAGTGAATAGACCCCAAACCCGACTAGTATCTACATTAATTTCTGAGGAGTTACTAAATCAACTGCATAGCCCTTCATTGCCACAGCATTACCACCTTCAACCAACCAAGGCTCCATACATGCAAGCTACACGTAGTAGCAATGCTGATGCGATCTACTCTACCACACAGCCTTTTACATGTAGACTGATGAGCAGCAAGAGCCATAACATCACAGGTGGTCATCAGATGGGGGACCTCCCATCATAAGTGTTTCGTCCAGTTAGCCCAGACGACACCTCAAAGAGGCTGGTCGGTGAACTCTGGTGTCCCAGAGCCACCCCCTTCTGTGTTAACTCTCACCCCCCACCATGCTTGTACAATTTTATACTATATCTTACTCACCCTTCCACATGGCCAGAAGAGCCAAAACAGCATGTCACCTTCAACAGACCCAGGCTCCGTACATGCAAGCTTCAGGTAGTGACACACTGATACTTCCTTCCCTCGTTCATAATCACTCTGCTTATTAGCAAAAAATAAAAAGTACAATCATGTAAAAACAATATAAATACAAGACACACCCCAACACCCACATTTCATGTGCAGTTTAGAGGAAAATAGTGGTATTGTCTACTTAAGTCTTGGCCCTTAAATCTGCATTATTCCTCCTCATCCAGATATACTGACTGACTCTGAGTGCTGCATCTGACATCTCCTTCGTTATCTTTCGCTGAGTCGTCCCAGTTATTAAAGTAATGAAAGTACTGATGTTGCTGTAAACCCCTTGCACCCCAACTCTACTGGGCAAACCCCAGTAGAGTTGGGGTTTCCACCCTTACTGTTCAGCTGTTGCCCCCAGATGTGCACACATGTACAAGCTTTTTCCTTTCATAAACTTCCTCACTGAATCTTCCCAGGGGACTGTCAGTTCTATAAAATAAACCATCCACTGACTTGCAGACCATAAGACTGTGTCTGGTCTTTGGTTGGTGCAAACTATCTCTTGTGGAACAACCAAGCTTACCCCCTACATCTACCCACATCTCCCAATTGTTAGCACTGTTTGTCTGTCAGGCCTGTCAGGCAAGTCACAGCACATATCCATGGCTCTGTGGTCACCTTATCTGACACAGAGATCGTCATTACCAACGGAGAAGAAAGTGAAGTCTAATTTGGAGTTATGGAGCTGCTGGTGCTGCAAAGAGGAGGAGAGGGAGAGGTTTTAATAGTGCAGACTTTTTGTTTTGTTCACAGAGGTGCAGCTTTGTGGGGGAGACGTGATAAATCAATTAAGGGCATATACAATTTAAAAATGCTTGAAATGACCTTTTATAAGGAAGAGAGATTAACAATTCCCTGAGAGTCACTTGGTGGAAATATCTCCCCAAATCAGTTCCTGCAAGGTCTTGATGTACTATCTGTTTTAAGTTATGTAGTTTACTCCTCAGCAGTGGCACCCACCTATTACCCCTCTGATTAGCTGGTAATGAATTTGACAGAAAGCACTTTTATCCAATCACCCTCTGTGCTTCTTAAAGGTTCTGCATTCCCCAAACACTATCTATGGACAAGTAAAATATTAAGTCACTTTGGGGTGTCAGTTTAAGGTGAGTTTGGTTTTATAGAAAGGTAGGAATGGGAAATTGCAAAGATGCATGAACAATGCTGCACATTTTAATATTTTATCTCCTAAAGGGGATCGTTCCTGTTGAACTGATCAGTGTGATTGTAGAGTGAGAGAATCACAGACAAAAGTTTTAGCCTTTCTCTGATTTCTATATCTCTAAGAATAATGTATCTTTTTTATTTAAATGCATACGTTTAAAAATGTTTTCAGACATGCATGGCACACTTTTCACATTGAGGATGTGGTGAACTGCAAAATCCTTCCTTCCTTGTTGTATTCTTTCAGCTGTTGGCACATGCAATGTTGGAATAGTCAACATTCTCAAATGTGAGACAGTATGAACTCCCGCAAGAAGAACGGGAAATAAAAAATGCAATGGTAGCCAAAACCATCTAGTCTGACACTGATGACTTATGCCAGTCAAAGAAGATTTTAATACACACATATTGAGTCAATCACAGGAATAGATCATTACAATGAAGTGACTCAAAAAACTGGACATAAAAAAGTTATGCAAGCTTTGTAATATGTATAATAATTGCACTGTATGAGTCATATTTCAGGTTGGTTATTTTGTATTTTTATTTCATCATGATTTAGGGGAAAAAATTAGCCAGCATCGTTGTGCCCCCTTTTAGAAAAATGACATCATCAAACTCAAGAGGAGTTGTCAGTCAAAACAATCAAGTGTCACTCACTTCATGCCGTATTGAGTCAAAAGAAAAACCTTGTAAGCATTTCTTTAATATCTTGAGATTGACTAGTTTCAACAGATGACATCACATCATCCCAAAATTAGCCCTTCTCGATGACTTAAATGGGTTCTGCTCTTCTATTTTTAAGCTTGTATGGGTCTGGCCACCCTAACTTCTAATGAGTCTGCCCCTATACTCTCAGTTCCTCTGGCCAGGCTTCTGGTCATAGCAAGGCCTATAGTTGAAATTGAGGGTGATCAGTCATCAGAGCCCTTAGCCCCCCCCCCCCCCCTCATTTATCTTTATGACTCAATCACCTCATCATCCAAACAGGAGCTGTACTGAGGATCATTCAGTGACACGTGTCTGACCTTGCACACCAGATAAACCTATGCTCCTCAAAAAATGTTTGGAAACATTAATTACGTTGATTGTTTTTCCCCTTTAATAATACCAATTGGTATTGTATTTTGTATCTTTGGAAAGTCTGATGAGTCACCTTTACAACGAGGTATAACTCGTCAGGATCATTTGATTTGTGGATAGAGCAGCACTGCTAAATGTGTGGTTAGCGCCCAATAAGGAAGTGCCAAAATCCCCTTTCCCCCTTTGAGAAAGCATATCTTTCCTTAGTGAAGCAAGGGTGATTCAATGTTTGGGCCAGAAACTTCAAAATATGTTCTGGGGACATCTGGGATCAGGGTGAACAAGTTAAAAAGGAATCAAATATGGAACTTTTAAGTAACATATAATTTTATTCGTTTATCTTAAGCAGTTACCAGAAGACGTTAAAGCTGCTTATACGCTTGACCTGTTCTGGTATGCTGGACATTGTGGTGTATTTTCAGGATCACATGAGAGCAAATCTTTTATTTTATACAAATGGCATCTCAAAATTTCAAAACAGATAAAAATCATGAACATTCTTCTCAGAATATCATTGTTCTCATGTAAATGCGATATATTTCCATGATTGTATTTTCCCTTTGACACCATTGCATCTACTCCTATTTTTGTGAATATCAATTCTCGTCATTTATCTATACATTGATTTTATATTTAATTTGGTTTTTGAAGACTCAGTCTTTGTTTTGAATTGCCTCAGTTCTGCTGATTTTTTAAAGTCTGGGTTTGATATGTTGGTTTTTATATATTTTTTGTTCTTTGCTATTGGGGTTTTGCTAAAGTCGTCTGGATGATTTGCTGCTGGGTTCTTTCTTTTCGTGTTTGTGTTCTTTGGTGTGTCTTTACACAAATGCCAAAGTGCCTCTTTTAAGACTGTGATTTATTGCAGTGGTTTTCAAACTATTCTTGCCCAAGGCACACCTAAAATGACACATCATAAGACACACCATATTCTTATTCATGTTAAATATCTTTTAGATGTTTTACATGATGGACTCTTTTCAATCTGTCCACATTTATAAGTATCTACTACTGTGTAATACAATACTCACAGGATATTTATCTGCACTATTTTAAAGAATTTATCTAAAACTTAGTTAAAAGTCACAAATTCAGCAACAGTATTTATTTCCTCCTATGCAGCTGCATATAGACTCCAATGCACCACAAGTACCCATATTGAAAACTCTGATATAAGTTGTTGTAAATTTGAGATATAAATTATGGTTGTGGAAATCCCCAAGGCACACCTAAATGTGTCCTTAGGCACACCCATGTGCCCCGTGACACCATTTGAGAACCACTGTTTCAGTGCTTAAAGCTGCAGTAGGCAACATTGTTTTAGTATAATTGAGTAAAAATTTTATAAAATCCTCCAAGCATAACGTAAGTCAAGTGGTCTGAGACAAGCAATAGGTTTCTGCACCTCACCATGGCTCTGTGCTCAGCCTCTAAAGAATCAGTATCGTGCCGATGTGCACCAACCAATCAAAGGTCAGCTCAGACCACTGCGTTCCTATTGGCTGTTCTACTGCATATGGGCGTTCCTGTGCCACCTGCAGAAGGAGAGAGCAAGCAGCAACGGCGGACAGTGCTCCAGGTAAAATAACTATTCCAGCATTGGCTACAACTGCCTACACGGCTAAACAACCCAAAAAAAGGATGATAGAATTAGAAAAGAAAGAACATAAAAGAGAGGCTGACCAAAAAAGGAACAACGTCGTGTTAATATCAGCAGCATTTCAGAAATGGAGAGAACTGCGGGATAGCCTCTTCTCTTGGACAGGTAAGCTGCTAAATGAATATTCTTGTAATATTTGTCGTAGTGTGTTGCAGTGATAGTTGTGTTGTGTAGTTAGATTTCATGAAAGCAGATGACAAATGGCTACCGGTAAGTTGAATGCTGCTGACAGTTTGAAAAAAAATTGTGCTAATTGGACCGGTGAATTCCAGCAGCGGCTCGATAGCGACTCTGTTGAAAAAATGCTGTGTGCATGTTCGTCTGGTAGGAGGGGCTCAGGGCGGAGACGAACGAAACCTAACTCAGATGACACTCAAAAATCAACCGTTTTCTGGCTTTCTACCTACTGCAGCTTTAAGAAAGTTATTTTTATTATCATGGCTGTTTTTGGTGTGTTTGCAATAAAATGCAACATAGTCTTGAAAATGGACAAGAAAACATCAGCTCCAATACAGGAGGCATTTCTGCCCCATAGAGGAGTATTCCACTGCTGAACAATAAAACACTAAACACTCAGCAACCATTACATTCCTCGGAGATTCTGGTCCATATTGATGGAAAAGCTTCAAACAGTTGCTGCAGATTTGTTGGCCGCTCATCCATGATACCAACATCTCATTCCATCACACAAACACCAAGCATGCCCTGTTAAATTGAGACCTGGTTACTGTGGAGGTCAAAGGAGTACAGTTTACCTGTTGTCATGTTCAAGACACCAAGTAGCCATAAGAGGATAGGCACAGGACACACATGATCAGCAACAATACTCAGGTAGGCTGTGGTGTTTGAAGCATGTTGGTACTTCGGGGCCAAAAGTGTGCTTAGATTTGAAGAGTTGTGGGTTTAGGGATGGTGTCTTTACAAACCTTTGCTGTAACAAGTGCCACGTGAGTTACTGTTGCCTTTACATCATCTCAAACTGCTCTGGCTTCAGACCTCTGGCATCAACAACGACAAACATCAACAAACATCACTGGATGTTTTCTCTTTTTTAGACCATTCTCTGTATAAACCTTAGAGATGGTTGTGCATGAAAAAGCTGGTGGATCAGCCAATCTGGGACCAACATCTATGCCACATTCAAAGAAACTATACCTCTTATATTTTAATTTTATGCAATTTTCTACTTTTTATTTCATTTATTATTGTTTTATTTTATTTGATTTCCCATGTAAAGCACTTTGTATTACAAAGTCCTGTATGAAAAGTGCTATACAAATAAAGTTTGATTGATTGATGTGATTGTAAAACTAGTTTTTTGTGTGATCAGACTGTTCAATATGAAGTAGCTGGTGAGTGTACACATCCTTACAGATGTTTCACTTTCCTTGGATGAAAAAACAGATGTGTCATAATAAACTAAAATGAAAAAGTGGAAGAAAGTCAATATAAAATAAGAAAAATAACTGATAAAAGAGTTTTAATGTTCATAAATATAATGCCAGATACCTGGAATTTAATTTGTTACTTCTTGACAGTATTCTTAAGAAAATCTGCGATTTTTCTGAGTGCTATTTTGTTTTTCTGTTTTAGTAATAGTGGTATTTGGAAAATGATAACTATAAAGTATCACATGACAGATGTTTTACTCTATTAGATGAGCAAATGTATTTATTGGGGGTTTTTTTATGTCATGGAAAGAGAGACATTTTTTTTCCAAGACTCTCAGCATGTTTTTCAAAAGATTAGCAAAGAACAGACAAAAATCAATCTAAAAAAAAAAAACACAGCCACCACATGTACCCACGGCTGTGCCTGACAGTAAGCGCAATCATATTTCCAGCACACGTGAGACATTAAGAACTTAAAAAAAAAAAAGAAAAAGAAAAAGGGTTTCCATTTGATCATTTTCTTGCTGAGGTGATGTGCAGCCTCTCACTATTGCTACCTTGTCAGACTGCAGCAGGTCAATCAGCCTTTTGTCTAGTCTGGAAGGATGTTTGTGTTACAGATAAGCAGGTTGGCACGCCACTTCAAAGAACTGCACGCTGTGTCATCTTCTCAGCTGAGAAGCCTCCACTCCTCAACCTCAGCTGCTGTCAGAGAAAATGTGGTGACACAAAGGCACGTTCATGCTGTCATGTTTCAGTTTCCAACACAGATAAAAACATAAATGACGTCTTCGTGAATTAACAAATATCTGATCAGACTTCTCTCATTCACAGTAGATGTCCGATAAACATTCGATTACTTAGTAGGATACAGAGTTATCCTTTAACCTTCTCTTTACATACAAGGCTACAGGGTGTAAATGGGCATGAAAGGGCGTGAATGTGTTAGTAGATACTGATGGATAGCTAACATAAAAGCTCTGAACCATTAGTGAGTGAATGTGAGAGTGAATGGGTAGATATGATCTGCTGTGTAAAGCTGCTTTGAGTAGCCAAAAGACTAGAAAAGCGCTATATAAGCTCAAGTCCATTTACTATAGGGTGATTGTTTAACCTTTCATTTACTGGCTCTCAAACACAAAATGCTGACAGGTCCTCTTAAAAAAGCATGTAGGGTGGGTGACCTGAGGTTTGATGTGCGCGGGTTGAGGGGGAGAACCTCTACACGAGTACTACATGAGAAAACCCCCCCCCCCCCCCGAGGCCCCATTTAACCCCCGTCACTTACCTGAAATACACTTGGGGATAAGTGAGATGACTGTCAGTTTCGACACACTTAAAGCTGGAAGCTGACTGTTTGCAGAACCTTGCACCTGAAGAGAAATGATCTCGTGATTTGGTGAAAAGCTGCTCTCAACACCCCAGTGTTGGCAAATGCCAGTGTTGACTCAGTGACACCGCACTTCAACTACACAAATGCGTACATTCCAGGAGTCACTGGTGTCTGCCAGTCCGTTTGTCACAAGCTGTCTCAAAGACACAAATCCCGAGACTACTCAAAAACCTGAGTCATAATTGTACACGTGTTTGATGAAATTGTTCAAATACAGACACAGAGATCGAATCTACACAAGCAGAGAAAGAGTCTAATTTGTATGTTCCTTTTTCATTTAAACTAGGCATGAAATTGTTGCTGACTATCAATTGTCAAAGTATTAATCTCTTGCTATGGTGACATACATACATAATCCAAAAGTACAGTTCAATTCAAAGCCTTCAAAAAAAAAAATCACGTCTGTTTTGGTGAAGGAAGTCAAGGCCCAGTTATATCAGACGTTTGGAATGAAACAGTTTCTCATATGACACTTAACTTCAATCTCTAACTTAATCTTGAAAAATTCTGTTGTAGTAATTTTCCATTATATTTGTTCACTTCTAACAAATTTCCTTCTAACTCCAAATGGAAGGTTCATACACCTCCTGAAAGATCAAATTTAAGCACTTTTCATGCACTTTAACGGTGCATTGTCAAAACTTTTCAGCACCTTTAGCTATATTTAGTCATCTATTTCAACATATTCACTCACTTTTATTTGGTACCCCAAGCTTGTACCAGCTTGATCCCCCTTTTGCCTTCAAAACTGCCTTAATTCTTTGTGGGATAGATTTAACCAGGTGCCAGATATTGACATTATAGTATCACACAGTCGTAAGCAACAGATCCATGATGAGAATGTCCCTTTCCACCTCATCCCAGAGGTGCTCTATGGGATTGGGTCTTGTGACTGTGGAGGTCACAGGAGTACAGTGGAAAAATAATCCAGTTTGAGATGACCTGAATTTTCTGACATCAGGAGAGGAGTACACTGGCGTCATCAAGGGACGGACATGGTCAGCAGCTATTCTCAGGTAGGCTGAGGTAGGGGTTTTAATGATGCTCAGTTGGTGTGATAAACTATTCTTCACACCTTTACACCACCACCGTGAGCACTAGCCTGAACTGTTGAACTGGTGAGGCAGGATGGATCCATGCTTTCATGTTGTTTACATCAAATTCTGACTCTACCATCAGAGTGTCGCAATGGAGATCAAAACTCATTGGCCAGGCAACATTTTTTCACTCTTCTATTGTCTAAATTTGTTAAGCCTGATTCCTGGTCTTAGCCATCAGGAGCAGCACCTAGTGTGGTCTTTAGGACTGATCCACAAACATAAGTTCTAACAAGTGGATGCTTGAGTCACTGTTGCCTTTACGTCATCTCCCTGAACCACTTGGGCAATTCTCCTCTGACCTCTGGCATTAACAAGGCATTTTTTTGCCCTGAGAACTACTGCTCACTGGATGTTTCCTCTTTTTTAGACCATTCTCTGTATAAACCTTAGAGATGGTTGTGCATGAAAAACTGGTGGATCAGCCAATCTGGGACCAGCATCTATGCCACATTCAAAGGAACTATACCTCTGATCCTCATCCTGGTGCACGGTTTGAGCTTTAACAGGTCTTTACCAGGTTTTCATGCCTAAATGCACTGGGTCGTGCCATGTGATTGTCAAACTAGTTTTTTGTGTGATCAAACTGATCAATGTGAAGTAGCTGGTGAGTGTACACATCCTTACAGTTGTTTCACTTTCCTAGGATGAAAAAAACAGATTTCATAGTTAACTAAATTTATCTAAATCTACAAACAATCTATTTTTGATTTAAGGAAAAAGTAGAAGAAAGTCAATACAAAATAAGAAAAATATGTTACAAAGGGATTTTAATGTTATGATCATCAGACACCTGGAACTTAATTTGCTACTTCTTGATAGTATTCTTAAGAAACTCTGAGATTTTCTGAGTACCATTTTGTTTTTTCTATTTTAGTAGTAGTGGTATTTGGAAAAAAGACAGATATAAAGTATTAATTCACAGATTTTTACTCTACTGGATGAGCAAATGTACTTATTGTTTTTTAATACAAAGCAAAACAATTTTTCAAGTATTCAAGCACCCTGTAACAACCTGTAAAAGAAATTTTGCAAATTATGTCAAACTTTATACTTCATTTTTGCTTTTTAATTTTTTTTTGACTGACAAGGATACAAATTTCAAAGGAGATGACGAAGCAGGATCTTTGTTTCATGTGTTTTTTAATCCAAAGCTGAAGCAGACAAAAGTATGGCAGGTGGAGCTAAACAGACACAATGGCAGGGAAAAATGATAGACATAACTGTGCTTTTGCTACAAAAGTGTAGAGGGGGATCAAAACAAAAACATGAAAGGGGAAAATTATCACAAACATTCAATGAACATTTTATACAGTGAAAGATTTTGTGGTTTCTATGTGACAGGTATCGAGGATGTGATTTTACAAAGTAAAGTGAACCAAACTGACAAAAACAAAACAAAAATCATGTCTCATGATCTCGTGTGAAGTAGACAGTGTCCCTTTAGGTTAAAAGAACATTCAAGAGAGACACACCATCACAGCCTGTTTGGATGAGAAGACAGCTTGCTGGTGTTATTTCAGATTCTGCTCTGAGATGTGAGAGCAGCTCTGCAGTATTTGTATTTTTGTCAAGCTTTTTAAGAGAGTGCTAAGGAGACATGCTGGAGGTCAATGGCAACAAAATGGACTTGTCTGAAAGTGACCCTACATGATCAATTCAGTCAGTCCTAAATGTGTTGTATTCACAAAAGGGTACTAATGCTGACATAAACACACACAAACACTCTCTATTGTTGCCTGACATCTCTCTAACACATCTGCACACAGAAATCCACACTAACCAGAAAAGGTTCTAGCAGTGCTTATACTTCATTTGCTAACAAACACATCTGCATAGCATTAACCTGAAATATAATCTGGCAATGTAATAATATCTGAAGCTTAACATTGGTGAAAGCCTGAACCAAATAGTAGGGATTAAACGCCATTTGCTGATATAGTAACACTCATTAAGGCCTATGCTAAGAAGTTCATAAATTCCATGAAAAAATACAGTATTGGTTAGCTCCTCCTCTCATTTGAGCTACATGCTGCAGAAAGGTCAAGCCAGTTTCTGTTTTTAAACTGTGTCTTTCACTGGCCTACAACTACGTCTTTGAAAAACAAGCGTAGATGTTTTTAAAAAATTAAAAAAGAGCAAGAGAGCGAGAGAGAGGAGCCATGAGTGAGGTGCTCTGTAAGAATGGCACACGGCCCTAGAGTGAGTGCATAGGCCTCTGTTCAACATTCACAACGACAAACTGAACCCAAAAGACTTGTATCCAGGAAATGAGCGTTGTTCCAGCTGATTCCAACAGTCAGGGACCGAGTCCTTACATTCCACTCGTCAGTTCAAAATACATCTGCTTACTCTGCACATACATTAAAGACACTTTCCCTTGCTTTTATTTTTGGGATCTAGCCGTTTGATAAAACATTCACAGGTGAGGGGACAGTGCTCGAACAGGGCTGTGGAGGAAAAAAAAATCTACTGCTAATGCTAGGCCTGCGTGTCCTATTCCAACATTCGAGCCCCTCTTAGTTTGCAACCTGATATTTGGGGAGAGAAAGGAAGAGAAATCTTACCGATCCTCTTTTTCTCTATATTCATAATCTCTTCATGGGTGAAAAAACACAGATAAACATCGTCTCTGCCAAAGCAGAGGGTTGGGCTTGTTAAAATGAGAGTAATAAAAACAAAACACTCCTAGAAAACATTAGAATTTGCCATGAAAAAATAAAACACTGATAAAATCCATGCAATGCGACTCGTGTGTCGAAAACTTATTGCTTCCTTTTTTACAACCTGTGTTTGCATGTGCATGCATTCGTGCAGCTTTCAGTGGGCAGCAGACTGAGGATCTGCAATGCTGTTGTTGGCTTTCTTTCTCCGTTTAGTTAGAAGGGGATTGCTTGAGTCCTCTATGGTCTTGATCTTGATTTGCTCATAATCGACCCTCATTGTTGCCAAGGCACTGGTCATTTCCTCCTGAAAATGACCAAAACAAAGGATATTAAGACACTGGGCTTCACCAAACCAAAGACATTTAGCCTTTGGTCTGACATTTCTTCTTTGCTTATCTAAGAGAAGGAGCATGTCTCCCAACAGAATGATTTGTCAATTATTGTTACATAAGCAATATGTTTGATATTTAAAAGGAAAGTGGTGAAGACAAAAATACAGATACAGACATATTTCATTTGATACCAATACAGACATATTCATAATAACATTAAAATGTATTTCCTGCAATTAAGAAGATTCTCTTTTTGTTTGATGCTATGTTACATTAAATAAGTTTACAACCAAGATGCAACAAAACTAAATTTTACTACTTTCATGTACGCTGTCCAGGCTTAAGCAAATGGATTTTGTAGCAAGAAGAGAAGACCACTAAAAATATATAAATTTTAACTTAAATTTTTATTTGTTAATCAAGTACAGTCTTTATAATAACAAACCAGCAGCAACAAATACAGCCTAATGGCAAGACCTCCATGAATTTTACTGCATAAGAAATTACAGCAGTCATCTTCATAGACTGTACTTCAGTAATGCACATTTTTTATACTTGAGCTGCTTGTTTTAATTTTGTGGGGTTTCAAAGCAATTCAATCTTTATTTAAAATAACCAACAGTATTCAAAGGGATAGTTTAGTATTTTTGAAGCAGGGTTTTTATGAGTTTAGTTTCAATAGTAAATGCATGAGCCACTGTAATTCTGATCAGCTCTGATTCTGTAAGGAAAGATCGAACACAGAAGTTGACCATTTCTTTGCTGCAAATGGGGCCAAGAGCTTCTACTGAATTTTGAGAGATCTAGAAAACAGCATTGTGAAGATTATGTATTGGACTGAATACACTCCTGATCAAAATTTTAAGACCAGTTGAAAAATTGCAAGACTTTACATTTTTCACTGTTGGATTTTAAGGAGGTTCCAAGTAGAGCTTCAAAATGCAGAAAGAAGAAATGGGAGTGAGACAAAAAAAATTTTGAGTAAGCAATTTATTGCAAACAACAATTAAACATCTGCACATAACCAGCTGCTGTTTGACGCTCCTGCACAACCTGAAGCTCCACTGTTCCATTGAAGGAAAAAGCACCCCAGATCATGATGGCGCCCCCTCCACTCTGCCTTGTAGAAAACATCTCAGGTGGGATCTCCTTGTCATGCCACTACTGTTGGAAGCCATCAGGACTGTCGAGGTTACATTTTTTTTCTCATCAGAGAATAAAACTTTCTTCCACCTTTCAATGTCCCATGTTTGGTGCTCTTGTGCAAACTCCGAACGGGCAGTTTTGTGGCGTTGAAAGAGACAAGGCCTTTGAAGGCGTTTTTTGTTCTTAAAACCCTTCTCTCGCAGATGCCATCTGATGGTAATTGTACCCGGAACAACCTTAATTTGGGTCAAGGATCATTCCGTGTCTTGACGGACAGCCAATCAGATCCTCCAGCTCAGGGCCGGTGAAATATTTTTGGGTCCACCACTTGACTTTTCTGTTCCATAACCCTCAGGATCTTTTAAGAAGTTTAAAATGACTGTCTTACCGCGTCCAGCCTCAGCAGCAATGGCGTGCTGCAAGAGGCCTTCCTTATGCAGCTCAACAATCCGACCGTGTTCAAAGAGGGAAAGCTTTTTGCCTTTGCCATCAGGGGGCCATGACAGTGTGAATACCTGACAGAAAACTGAAAGTGAATCCACATTTCTGCGAAGACTTTGGCTTTTAAAGGCTGTGGTCTTACTCAGACATTTTTTGTCTCACTTTCATTTCTTCTTTTTGCATTTTGAAGCTCTACTCGGAACGTTCTTAAGATCCAACAGTGCAAAATGTAAATTCTTGCAATTTTTCAACTGGTGTTGATCAGGGGTGTACATTCATAGTACTTTACTTTTTAACAACCAAGCCCCATAATCTGGTTCTACATCACTCCAAGCTAGGGATGTAACGGTTACCGGTAAAATGGTAAACCGCAGTAAAATTTCTGACGGTTAGTATTACCGTGTCCTGTTTTAATTACCGATAAACCGCGTTTGATTACCGCACTGTGTCCATAACTCACGGTTGCCTGGAGACCCGGAACTATGTGTCTGCTCCTCGGTAAAGCAGCCGCGGTCCCTCACAGACGAAGGTGTGCATGCGCAGTTTGCAATGTTTGGCCTCAGAGCGAAAGTTATGGTGGTGGGTGCCCGCACAGACACTTAACCGGAGGTTTTTTCCCCCTCGAAACGGACAAAGTCTGGTCGAATTCCTGATTTTACAAGGATGCCGAGGGTAAACTGATTGAAGACAGTCACCCTGTCTAAAACATGAAGCTGTTGCTGGCGGAAGGAAAAGACGTGCGTGTTTAAAACTTCTGTAACTCTTTGAGTAATTGAGCTGACTGAGCCGGAGAGAGTGAGATAGAGGAGATTCAGTGAGCCATACCTGAGTGAGTTATAGGTGGTTTACCAGTATTTTCTGAGCAAATAATGTATAAATGTTGTAAATAATAGCATTCGTATCATTCTGAGTGTGTTCTTGCCCTTCTTTTGCCATTTATTCGCCGTTTTTGGCTGTATTTCACAATTGATCGTCTTTGTCCATCATAGTTCGTGTTTAATGGATTTCATCAATCGTAATTTGGAAACATTGGAGGAGATGTGGAGGAGATCTGTCAGGGAGAGGGGAGACAAGAGGAGAGTCATGGAAGGGGGCTAACTGGACAGGAATTGCCTCTGGGACTATCGTCGGTAAACAAACGCCTGGACATGGTCTAACATAACGCGCCTTTTTCTATTTAACCTTTATTTAACCAGGAAAATAAACTCGTTGAGATTAAAAATCTTTTTCAAGAGTGTCCTGGCAAAGATAGGCAGCTGTAACATGGACACTAATGCTGTAGGCAAACAAAAAATGTGAGTGTATGTAAAATAGGTTAAGTTTATTTTTGGTCATCTCAAAACTTTGAACATGTTCATTTACAATTGTTTATGAAGAGAATCCTGTTTAAAGTTCAAATCAGTTTTTCTTTTCTTGTAATTACACACTGTTTAAAAATGTATAACATAATAATGACAAATACTTGCCAGAATTGTTTACTTTTATTTCTCATGAAAAAGGGTGAAAAAATTTACTCAAAGGACATTTCCTGACACATTTATTGACAAAAAACACAAAAGACCTGTTATAATTGTAATATTAAAGGGGTTTAATGATTTCAAGTGTGTGTAAAAGTACTTTTGAACATTTTGATCACACTGCAACAATACCGTGATAATAATGATAACCGTGATAATTTTGGTCACAATAACCGTGATATGAAATTTTCATACCGTTACATCCCTACTCCAAGCAGTCAGCAATCACCCAAAGGCTGTTCTTTTACAATTGTTTTCACCCAAAATTCTTTAAAGTTTTTCATCGCAAATGCAGAGCTGAGCAAAATCTCCATGGATAGTCCAGTGTTTCCCCTTTCCCCTGTACTTTATTTGGGCACCCCCCCAGACCACCACCACCAACGAACACCCCCGCCATGCCAACGTGATCCCCACCCACAAATTCAAGTGCAGAAAAAAAAAGAGAATCCAGCATTTGATTTTTATTTTAATCAAAAGGGCGTATGACAGGCATTCTTTTTATCAAACAAAAAAGTTAACTCAGTTCGGGAACTGAAGAAGCTTCTTGGATGAGAAGTGAAACGTCTTCCCAACAAACTCTACACAGTCCAGTTGCCTTGCTTTTGAATCTTCAGAATGACCATGACCTGGATGAATGAGAATCTACACAGGCCTAATTTGCGCAATTTTAGAGTCTTATGCGTCACCATCGTTTCATTACATTCATTAAAATGCATTTCTCTTCTCCTCTGACCCTTGTCCGGACCTGTCGTCTGACTATTTATGCTGTTCGGTGCGCAAGTCATCCACTCTCTCCCGCACAGTCTCGAGCCTGATCATTCACATAAAAACATTCAACAAAACCAACGCTGCATGACATGAAGAAATGTTCACTGATTTAAGTAAAGCTTTCACACAGAGCAGAGAAAGACAGGAAAAGCTGACGAATAAGAGAGATTTTCATCCGATGTACATGTGATGTACATGTGAACATTTGATCTTAATCCCCGCTCAGCGTCTTTGTACGCACGCTCCTCCGTGTGCCGGTGAGCGTAAAGACGCAGATAGACCCGCATCGCAGGGACAGTGAGGGATCATCAGTCACTTTGTGTGATTTCATAATTCAAACGGTGTCTTGATAGCTCATGGTTTAAGTGAACACAAAGACTTAAACAATGACGAGTCAGCTTTTCGATGAATCAAAACTCAACATTCTTCAGCAGTCCAGCTCTTGTTTTCACTCACCCACTGTTTTCTAAATGACAAACTCATCCTGAGGCATCCTGGATCACTTATTTTCCATGATATAAGAACAATCTTTGAAGGATCAATCTTCAAATACAATCTACCAGTGCAGTGGTTCTCAACCTGTGGGTGGAGGCCCATAAGTGGGTCTCAGAGCTGTTTTCAGTGGATGGTGCATAAATCAGGTTAAACTATGGCAAAAATGTCTTCAGTGTATGGAGCCCCTAAGAGGACAAACATCCATCAGAGTATGTTGGAGTAAACCCACAAGAATAAGCCAGACTTCACCACTAGATAGATAGACACATACATAGATCCATAGATAGATAGATGAATATTAAAAAAAATATTAAGATAGATGGATAAATAGAGAGATGACTGAATAAATAAAAAATGATTAATATAGATAGATAGATGAATGAATAAACAAACAAGCTGATTAATATAGATGATCCCGAATGACAGACCCCGCTCATTCTGGCCCAGGTACCCCCCTTCTTAAAGCAAAAAAGCTAGGGGAAACACTGTAGTCTATTTGGATTCAAACATCAATCTCATAAAACCCCTCTCTGAACCATCCCATAACACTGCAAAAGCTTGAAAAAAAATCCCTTACACAGATTCAGTCATACCCAATGACTGCTGCAAGCAGGAGAGAGCATTGGTGGTTTAATTCAGACCAGCAAGTACTGCTGTAGTCTTTTCACCTCTCCAATCTTTTTTCTACGTTTTATTTCGGGCTGTTTCAGTTGTTGATTTTCACTCTCTCAGTATCAAAGTTTTCGTGTCACACAAGTTTTGGTTTTAAGAATAATCACACATGTAATACCAGTCTTGGAGAAGGAGCAAAATGTTAGGAAATGTTTTTATTTTAACTTGCACTCTAACTTTAAGCCATTGTGTTCATCCCTCAAATTGAATCCTTCTTTTGCTCATTTTACACTCACAAACCTTGTGCTCAACTGTTTCTTGCCAAACAAAAACAGAGGCTTACATTCTGCCGAAAACATCATTTTTGTTTAATTTGAGCAGGCTCAGACCCATATGTCTGAGTGAGCTTTAATTTAACAATTACATAACCAAATAACCACTTAAAAGCTGAATGGAAGCTCCTTACAAACACAAGCATCGACGATATCTTTATTCTTTGCAAAAAACATCCTGCAAGAACAAACGACTCATTTTCAGCCTAACAGAAAGAGGCCTTACCTTGACATCCTCCCATGTGTCTTTCTCTTCTTTAAGCACCCGGCTGGTGTGAAGTGGGGTCTGGGGAACCTCCATTGATTGCTTTAGAAGGACAAGTACAACAACACATGCAAATAAGACTTCACTGGAGGTGTGTCAGCCACACAGATAGAACAGCATATATAAGGAAATGCTCAGTAAAAAAAAAGTTTTATGGAAAGTGCTCTTACATTGATCCATGGATGATTCATGAACTCTGTGATGGTCATTCTTTGTGTTGGCTCAGTCTTTAAGAGGGTCCTGATCAGCTGTTTGGCTGTAAATCAATTAGTTTGAGGTATTGAAACAAAGTTTGCTCAAACACAGCTCCAATTAACAGGTATTAACTTATGAAAGATCGGTTTAACTGTGATCCTAAAGCCCAAACAATAAAGGGAGTGCTTCATTAAACACAGAAACAGAATAAAGGATATTATAGGGATAAACTATTTTATGTTTAAACTGTGTTAATGGACATATTTATCTATCAAGATGATGCAAACTGGGTAACAGAGCAGACAGAGTATACAGAATCCTTCTCTAAGGCTAGATATTTAAATGAGAAGGGTGTGGGGAATTTTAAGCGCAAGATTGCAGACAAACATGCAAAGGTGGAAGTGGACAGATGGCACCATTTGTAGATTGATTTATTATTTGAATGTCCACTTTGGGGTTGATTACATTATCTAAACTGCATTAAAAAAACCCTTCTGTAAAGAAGAAAATTCCACACATTGACAGTAAACCATGCACTGCTTCTTAAAAAAGCCATTACAGTAAACACAACCAATATGGCTCCTGTTGTTCCACATTTATGACAAAAAATCATGACTTTGAAGAAGATACTGAACAGAAATCACAGTCAGCTTTTCTTTTCTTTATACATGACAAAGGAAATAAAAACATCACTTTCAATAGAAGCAGATAAGAACAGCGGTGAAGAGGAGTTGAAACACCTGCAAAAGTTTCATCTTCTTGATCACAAAGAATAAAGGCTTTTTAAAGTTAGAGGGCTTAAGACTGTTGTAAGAGATTATTTCTGACTTATCTGAAAGCTGTTTAAAGCATGACTATGAGAGAGAGGGTTATCTTCAGTTATGAACCCAATAACAACTGTCTCTATAAAGAAAGGGATTTTTTTTTTTTGAAAATCTTTCATAAATATTTTTTTAAAAACACTTTCAGGAAGAAAGTCAGTTGCCAGCATTTCAACTTGAATCTTAGTTACCCTATATCCTATATATAGAGATTTTGACTTACCTTCTTCTGATACATCGGACCATTCAGGGTTGGGAAACTCATACTGGCCCATCCTGATCCTCCTCTTCATCCCTGGAGAGATTGCAAGACCGTGGTTGGAATAAAAGGGAGGATATCCACACAACCTGTTGAAGGTTCAAAAATACAGAATTGGTCACAAATCTGCAAAATACTTTTAAATACTGCATATAAAAAATGTATAGATCCTTACAGTATATACATGATGACACCTAATGACCACATGTCACACGATTTGTCATATTTCTCTGGGCCTAGAACTTCTGGAGCTGCTCATGGGAAGGAGTGCAGGGGCAGGAAAAAAGTCAAGTCAGAGAAATATTGCTGATTTTCAACTTGTCATCACAAGTATCATAAATAAAAGAGTACAGAAACAAAACATTTACTTACCAACATAGTAGGGTGTGTAGCAAGGAGTAGCTAACGAATTGTGTGAAGTAGTCTCCTTAGCAAAGCCAAAGTCTGTGAGTTTGAGAAGTGCACTGGGTCTTTTTGATGAATATAGTAAATTCTCTGGCTGCAAAAAGACATAAAAAGAAAAGAGTGATGATTGTGATATCAACAAATGAATTTCATTTGATAATTTCTCGGTCAGAAAGAAATTATATGTATACACACACACACACATGCATGATAACTAGGGCCCGACCGATATGGATTTTTTGAAGCCGATGCTGATACCCATATTTGGCACAAAAAAATACCGATTACCGATTAATTGGCTGATTAATTTAAAAAAAAAATATATATATATATATATATATATATATATAAAATGAATTTTTTTAAAAAAATTGTCCCAAAACACTTACAATAATGAATATATGAATTACAGGCAGAACATTTTACCGTTTGACAATACTTTGTCCCTCAGTATTTGTTTAACTTAACAACAGAGAGCAATTTTCAAGTACCAAAACATGCAGAAAAGCATTAAACCTCTGGGAAATTAATTATAAAACCTTAAAAAGAGTTACTCTTTATCTTGTACTTCTTGTTGATGAAAATAATAAGAAGGTAGGTTATAGCACAGGTAGAACAACTTATAAAAAATTGTTAACAGCTCAGTGTGAGGAAAGCAACAACATTTTTTTCATAGGCCCCTTTCATAATCATTTTTCTACTCTGTAACTTTCAAGAGCAAAGAACTTTCAAGTACAAAATAAAATAGTGGGTAAAAATGTAGTCAATTCCTGAAAAATAAAATAAATGACCTTATTTAAAATGTAAATATAGAGATGAATTATGAACTCTGTCAAATTACATCTGCCTTTCAGTCCCAGAGTCCTCATTAGTGTATCAGAAGTAGGTTTTAGTGCAGGCAGAACCACTTTTTTATTGTAAACATGAGGTAATATGTGTGAGGAAATCAGAACATTTTGTGGGACACTGCACATATTGCACAAACTCATTTAAACAGGCCTCATTAAATTTCCCAGCTATGATGAAGGCTCCCCCCGATGACGTCGTAGAGCTCTGAGGGAGCTATGCTAACGCCAGCATAGTTAGCTAGCTAGCTAGTTAGCTCAACTGCAGCGTCGGGGACAAGCGGATGGAGCCAGGTTTCCGAAATAATCATCACAGAACAGTCACAAATAAACCGATCCCTTGCCATTAGAAGGTCCAATTAGTCAGTTTTGTAAACGACAGATCTGGTATTTGTCAGCTCGGCAGTGCCGGTCTGTGAGACTGCTTCTGTAGTCGAGCTAACAGAGAGCCAGGTGGTCTTGCTGTGTCCAGCGGTATATTGTGCGAGCGCTGAAAGTCAGTCATTATGTGGGACTTGCAGGCAAAAACAACATTCAGCAACTCCGTGTGACTGTAGGTGAGTTTTGCCCCATACACTCCATCATCTACACATACAGCACCAGTAGAGCTCAGAGCCGCTGCAACAACGCACGCAGCCATCTTTCGCGACATCATCATTCTGCGCAGCTTGGACACCAAACAGCTTTTACTGTTTTATGAGAAATTAAGAATATATCGGTGTTATATCGGCAAAACTCTGGCCGATGTTGAATACTTTTGCAAAGGGCTAAAAATGGCCGATTTAATCGGCCGGCCGATATATCGGTCGGGCCCTAATGATAACACAAACCTTGACATCTCTGTGTGCAATGTTGATGGCATGCAGGAACTGTATGGCCTCTCCTATACTCTTCATGATGTCAGAGGCCTCTGAAGTAAAGAAAAACAAGCTCATTAGCAAAAAAATAAGGTGATGGGAGTGATGCATTTATCATCAGATAAACAAACTTTTTGTCTCCACAATAAGAGTGTTTTGATTCTGAAAGATCAGCATGGGTTTACTACCTCTCTCTGTGAAGGCCTGGTCTCCTCTGTCCTGGATTCGACTAAAAAGCTCACCACCATCCATGCTGCAATGACAAAGAAAAAAAAGTCAAAGTCCGCCTGGTATAAATGTAGAGGTTTCAATGCTCAAGTTATTCTTGTCTGTTTTTTTGCAACACACATGAAACATATCATTTTGATCAATATCAATGGCTGAATCACACATCCACTGCAGCCAGCAAGCAAACCCTTGCACTGACATGCCACTTGCTCTTATCTGGACAAACTGAACTAAAGGAGAAGCATTTAGTGAAGGTTTACAATCAGTCACATTATGGGGTACATATAACTTGCTTGTTAACACAAATATCTCATCAGCCAGTCACATGGCAGCAACTCACTGCATTTTGGGCATGTGGACAATGTCAAGACGACAAGCTGAAGTTCAAACTGAGCATCAGGATGGGGTAGAAAAGTAATTCAGGTGACTCTAAAGATAGCATGATAGTTGGTGCCACAGAGGCTTGTATTTTTCTGTGTATTTTAGAAAATGCTGGTCTACTGGTATTTTTATGTGCAACCATCTTTAGGGTGAACAGAACTGACCAAAAACAGAAAAAGAAAATATCCAATAAGCAGCGGTTTTCTGAGCAACAATGCCTTGTTGATGCCAGAGGTCAGAGGTGAAAGGCCGGAGTGGTTCAAGAAAATGAAAGGCAACAGCAACTTAAATATCCACTGGTCACAACCAAGGTATGTTGATTACAACTTTAAGCAGATTATAGAAGAGCCTGCTGACAGGTAGGAACAATATGCAAAGACTCTCCAAGTTTGGACAATAAAAGTTGACAAAATGCTTCCTGGTCTGCTGAGTCTCAATTTCTGTCGTTGGTGGAGTAATGGTGTGGGGGATATTTTGTTGGCACACTTTGCACCCCTTAGTACCAATTGAGCATCTTTCAGATGCCATAGCATACGTAAGTACCATTGCACACCATGTCCATCCTTCTATGATACCTACTTACAACAAGATAACACACCATGCCACAAAGCTCAAATCATCACAAACTGGTTTCTTGTTCATGACAAAGTCTTAATCCCAATCATTTTGCCCCTACCACATGGCCTGACCACTGATTTGTGAAGTCTTGATATAAGCACCCTTTGTTTAGAAAGGAGCTTAGATTGATAACTGTAAACTGGTCTGGATAAGGATAGGGCTGGGCATTGTTAAGAACCTCGATTTGATTTCGATTCTTCTGGTGGCGATTCGATTCAGTATCGATTCAGTAAGAAGTAGAAATACACAAATAATTAGAATACCTATTGACAATTTTTGACTTTTTTTATTTTGATGCCAATGTGAACATTTGTGGTATGTCACCTCATATTTTTGAGCAAACATCTGAAAATAAAAATCTGCACAGTAGTAACTTATTTGTGCATATGGAGTACAAAAGTAAAAACATGACAGTTAACACTATAATTATAAATGTCCACGTGGTCTGTTTTGACTTTTTTGTCAATAAATGTGTCAGGAATTGTCCTTTGAATACATTTTTCATCCTTTTTTTCACGAGAAATAAAAGTAAACAATTCTTGCAAGTATTTTTCATTATTATGTTATAAATGCTTAAAACAGTTTGTTATTACAAGAAAAGAATAAAAATGGCTTTGAATTTTCAACAGGATTCTCTTCATAAACAATTGTAAATGAACATGTAGAAATTTTCTGAGATGACCAAAACTAAACTTCACCTATTTTACATAAGCTCAAACATGTTTGTTTGCCTACAGCATTTAGCGTCCATGTTACAGTAGGGCTGAACGATTTCAGGAAAAGATCTAATTGCGATTTTTCTTGCAGATATTGCGATTTCAATTGGATTCACGATTTTCTTCAAATCAAGCTTCAGGTCAATATTCAATGTTTACAGTATAGACAACAGTAAGGAAATCAATGATCAAAAGCACATAAAACACTATTCATCATCTAATGTTAATGATGAATCATCTGTTATCATTATGTAAGGGATACTCATCTGTTCAAACTCTCCCACTTCCTCTGATCTTTTGCACTGTCTTTGTATTATATTGTTTGTCTTTATACCTGTTTTATGCACTTTTTGCACTTTTTGAAAGGTGACCTTGAGTGTCATGAAAGGCGCCCTTAAATAAAATGTATTATCATTATTATTATTATTATTATTATTATTGTTACTATTACTTGTACTCCTAAACAGAGTCTTTGTATTGTTGACCTGCTTACCAGCACTTCAGTAAATGCAAATTACCTGCAAATGTGTAAAATAGTATGTGTAAAACAGTTGACACAACAGATCCTGGGTCAGTCAGGAGGGCTGCAAAAAACTGCAGCTTTGGCGATCACAAAATTGCCTCGTCTGTAATTGCGATTTCGATCTGAAAACGATAAATCGTTCAGCCCCACGTTACAGCCTGTTATATTAGACCATGTGCAGACGCTTTTACTGATGGCAGTCCCTGAGGCAGTTCTTGTCACGCTGAAGACAAAGATCTCAACATTTCTTCCTCCAATATTTCCAAAATTGCTATTTATGGAATCCATAAAAAATGAACTATGATGAAAAAGACGATCAATGACAAATATGGTAAAACACGCGGAAAATACATCATAAATACAGCAAAACACAGAGAATATACGGCAAAAGAACGAAAAGAAAACACTCCAGAATGATACTAACGCTGTTGTGTTTAATATTTTACATTATTTACACAGAAAAAACTGATAAACCAAAATCCTATTGCTCTGCAAGCATATCTTCTTCTGCAACCGGCGACAGCTGGATAAACACTGAAAAACTGCACAGCGCCGCCCACTGGCCAGGAGGTGAAACAATTCAGAGGATTTGCTGAATGAATATTGAATTGGGAGGAGAAATACTGCAATGCATTGATGAATCAATATTTCTGCCCATCCCTAATTAGAAATCAGATTGTTACCTCCAGAATCAAAATTTAATCAAATTGAACTGAATTGTAAGTTCAGTAAAGATTCACATCTCTATAATTAAATGCAAGTTACTAAATGCAAATAAGTACATTGCAGATCTTTCGTATGAGTAGCAGTGGCACCCACATCAGAATCAGCTATTTCTTTTTTTTGCCACTGAGTTTTTGGAGAGAGATTCATCAAAAGTTGTTAATGCATGTGGCTTTTTTATATTTGAGAGGAAACAGGAGTATTTTGACAGTCAGGTCTGTGCAGCCATTAAGCAAAAAGCCCTATGACTCTGTGTGAACTTATTGTTTGTTATGGATGTCACAGCAGCTTGATGCAGCTGTGCTGTGATGACAATGTCACCTTATTTTTTACATTTTAAATTAATATTTGTGTTTGACTAGGGGAAAAAGTGCATACAACTGCCTAACTGAACCTGAGTTATAAGGTGAGCGTGTACTTGGACTCTCCTTAGTTTGGGCTAAAGCCCCCTTTGCCCCTTCTTTCTCCACCCATGCCCTTCTTCTTTTATCCCACATTAAGCACAGCACAGAGTAGGAAGAGGAAAAGTAGAGAGAAAAGTTGGAGTGACATGTTTCTTGAAAGATTATGCTTTACTAATAAAATTGTTGCATCAAGTCAGTCTATTTGTGATGCTCCAGGATGGTTTGAAACAGACTTCAATTATTAGTCATAAAAATGAGAAAAAGGTAGTTATGGTTTCCAACAAAACAGAAAGATGTGCTTGAGATCGCATTACCAATAAAGGTTGTGAAATTATCATGTTTCAATTTAAAAAACTATCAAGACCTCTTACAATTATGAAGATAATCAAGATTCAACTAGTGTATTCCACATAATTTTCACTTGTTCTGTTCATAGGTTGGCAGAATGTGGTATGTTTGTAAGTGTCTACTGTTGTATTTTTGGCCAAAACAGCGAATCACTACAACCTCAGAAACATTAAGTTTATATTTAGCTTGACAAACACTTGAGGTGTGGATGTTGTACAATAAGTGAGTAAATGGGTGTAATAATTGTGATCTCAATTAAAAAAAAATCAGTTGTGAATTTACATAATTGAGAAGCCCTAAATGAACCTCACATGCCCTGCAACTTTACTATTGTGCATGTGCAATTGTAGTGAAAATACTACACTGTTTAGCCCTCCTGTACTGCAATGAAAAACAAAGCACCTAGGACCAAAACTGAGTAAGGTTGAGCTGTTAACACAGAAAAAGAAACAATAACTGCTGCATAACATCTAGAAAAAAATATATATTTAATATTTGTACAACTTTCCTCTCCTCATTAATTTTGATCATCACAACAGCTGACTGGGAGTACAGACACCTGTTTTTTAGTAAGAAGCAATGGCCTTTTTTACTTGAAATAACGAAACTACACAGGTTCCGTTATTACAACTTTGGATCTGAGATAACATGCTGTGTAAGAATGCAACAAGTATGAACATTTCAATGCTTTATTATAAAACCTACAAAAGTAGGATTGCTGTTCAAAAGTCACTGGTCCATGATGAGACTTTTACATTAAGAAGAACAGGTTTTAATAAAGATTGCAGAGAAAAATCAGGCACTGACATTATAAAAAAAGTAAAATAATGGTATAAGCAAGTACTGACATTCAAATGTGTGGTGGTTTACCTGAATCATGTTCAGAATGAGAAAGTCCTACTCAGCATGCCTGAAAGTAGGTTTCATTTTATCTTGGTTACTCAGAATGAATGTGTGAGTTTCAAATCCAGTCACATATCGTAAGTGTGTGACTAAATGTGCACAACAGCGCAAGCTGACTCTTCAGGTTTGCATGTGTTGTTGCTTGCACCAGTGAGCCCAACCTGGCGCCTGCGGGACAGCGCAGCTAACCACTGCACACCTCAAACCTATCAAAATGAATCAATTTCATTATTTGCAAACTGAAACACAGAGATGAGCTCAGTTTATAGGGTTTTGTACGTCTCAACCGGGATACAAAAGAAACCTCCCCTGCGAGGCAATCCCTCAGTTCTGCATCTGTTCACACTTAGATGGTTTGTGCCATGTGGCGGAGATGAACTTGAGGTCTGGCGACACCTCTCCATCTAGGCTCTGTGAAGTGTGAATTCTCAGCAGAATCGATATTGAATACTTTAGATGAAAATGGAAGTGCTAAGAGTGCACATCTTTAAGACTGAAATGGTGTCACACCCTTTGATATTCTTAATCTTCATTCTCATCATGTACAGCGAAGAAAATGCCTTGTGAGCAGACGGAACGTGATTTACTTGCTGAACAGGAACAGAACCTTTTGGAAACCCCCTACCATACATCACATTGGTTTATTTTGAAACCAATTATTGAACAATCTTTTGCTTGATTAAAAAAGGCTGTGAGAAACTTTCATTTTGAGTTGGTTTTTACAGCTCCTGTATATTAAGTGGTATGTTTTTTTTCTCTTTGCAAAGCAGCTAAACTCGTGATTCCGTGTCTGTCATCTTGCAAAGTTTCAAGCAGAAACAATTATTTTAAGTCAGAAAATGTAACAGCCCTATCAATTTTAAGGAGGAGGCAGAAGCCATGACTGTGAATCAATTGTGCTGAAAGCAAGAAGTGATTGCAAGCCTCTGAATGTCCTGTAACAAGTGTGACTGACTGAGACTTCTGCTCAATTGCCTTCCAGATTTGTCCTAAAATGTTTTGTCCTTCTCAATCACTCTCTCTGGGATGTTGCCACTTGAAATATATTCCATGGATACGTAAAACAGTCTACTGTGTCAGGTTATCTTTGTGTGCTCTCAAAGAAGTTGTTCTGTGTCTTTTTTTCCTTAACTTACATCTCACATTCACGTTAAGCAAAGCTCCTACTCTCTGCATGCTCGAAATTACTTCATCATAAATGCTCTATGATGGAAGTCCCATGCACAAAAAATGAATCCTCCTCTTGAGCCTTGGATCAGATCAGACAGGTTGTACAAGCTTGTCCATCATGGGATCCAAAGCCTTCAACTGCTCAGCTCCTCACCTCTGAAGCTCTCTTCTACCAGACATTCAGAACATTTAGTCTCTCTCCATAATCAAATCCCATCCCAAAATGTTTATCTAAAATATTAATATATAATATTTAGTCTATTTTTTTCTTTTTTAATTTTGGTCAGACTATTTAGGGCTCTAATTTCCTGGCGCAACTCAAGGTGGTAAGCTTTGCAAGATGATCTGCCTGATTACAGATGTGGAATCTGATGAATTCAGCTGCTTTTCAAGGTAGAGCTGGACAATAAAAAAAATCTAAAAAGTAGAATTAACGCACAGCAGCTGCCAGTCACTGTGTTTTTCCAAGACTTGTTTCACAATGGATGCATTTTACTTGTGGGACAGCAGCAGTGCATGCCTGTTTTAATTTCGTGAGCATGTTATCAAGTCAGATCTCTCAGACTGGAAGTGTGAGCTGTGCATATCCTGTGCCGAAAACCCTGAGAATAAGTAGCTTGCCCATTATTACTGCAAGCCGTGCACATTCCTTGGCCTAAACAGACAAAAAATGACAACTGGACAGCTATATTTACCTTGATCTAGCTGGTATGTATGTCCAGAGCAGCAGAACATGTCACAGCAAAGCTAGAAGCTGTGCAATAACTCTTCTAAACTGTGCCTCTCAGAGTTAAAGATCAGTTTGCTTCCTCTGTGGAGAAACTCTCCTTGTTTGTCAGATTGCTCTCATTCTGCAGGTTTCCCAGGTCAGTGAGGCAAGGAATCTGGTTTCCTGTGGGGAGATTTATGGTGGTTCTTCCAAAACTTACATCAGAAGTTCATTATTGGGCAGATAAATACAGAGAGGGAGAGAGAGAGAGATGTAACAGCAGGGAGACATGCTGAGGCTGCAGGACATTCATTCACCTGGTATGAAAGTTGCGACAGCACTCTCCAGGGATGACACGTATGACAAATGCACACAAAAAAAATACTTCCAGTGTGACTGTTGTCTTTGTGGCAACGAGATACAAATATTAAATTAAAGTAACTGGTTTTATTTAAAGGCAAACCTTTGATGTTAACATGTCATAATTACATATATCAGAGATGCCTGAATATGTAATCATAACTACTTAATAGTGGAAGGTTTGCCTATACTACAGCCAATATCACATTCCTATTAAATGGACAGTTCAGGCAAACTACAGTAATACCAATTTGAGCCAACTTTATTGTTAACATAGTTGATCATTTTGAAGACTGTTGTATTCCTGTAAGTTGTAGTCCTATTTGCCAGAGGTGGGACCAAGTCATTGTTTTGCAAGTCTCAAGTTAGTCACAAGTCTTTGGTTTCAAGCCCTGAGTCAGTCCAACTCATTTAACCTCCCTGCACATTATTGGTAAGACTGGTATTGCATAGCAAGATGACATGCAGTCAAGTGGTTATCAGAATGACTACTATGCAAACTAAGTTTTGCTAATGCATTTCAAACATAGTGCTTCTCTTTCTCACAGAAACTCACAGTCAAACAGGGACTGTCTAGACAGGAGGGGAGGGTTGCATTAGTTTTGGTATGAAAATGAAAGTATGTCTTTAAGTTTGCTAGTGGACAACTTAAACTCATCCAAGGCTATCAAAATAAAGTTGTTGCCATTAAATTCAAAGATCTGTAGGAGAACAGTACTGGGGGGTTTTCTTTGCAAGTTAAAGTAAGCACTCACCTGATCCCATTGCTTCAAAAAGGGAAACCTTTGAATGACACAGGACCGTAGATCACTGAACTAGCTTAGCCAAATCAGTCACAAACTGAGATAACAAAATTAAACACCTCAGCTTTTAATTTAGTAGGGTAAACACCTCCAGCCTCTGTGACAGTCCAAACAAACAGGTTAATTAAACCATCAAACAATAATTTTCACACTGGCAGCATTTAGGTTGTTATTTAGGTAATGAATTGTTCAGGTATACTGACAGATTTGATAGCCATCCTCATAGGTCAAGCCTGGCTGTCTCCATTTTGGTAATTTCATTGTGTTCTGGTCACTTAAAGGAAACTGCTATTTTATCAAAGGTCTCACACCAGGTCCATCTGAATACGGTTGACCAAAGCAAAGACACTGTCAGCATTTGTAACACTATGAAGAAAGTGATGAATGAGGAATTTCAACATATTGTAGAGGATGAACTGCAGATGACCTCTCATCCTCATTAAATTTCCCTTAATCACAAGGTGACCTGTTACACAACACTGGAGAACACTCTAACAGCAGAGTGTAGATCAGCAAACTATATGCATAACTGCAAAGTGTGAAGGAAACCATACAAAAAGCTGTATCTGCAAGATACTGACTGCAAGAGTGAAACATTAAAGGAAACATTTAGGTTTCAGAAGAATTACTCCTCTTTATTGGCATTTTGTGCCGAGTTAACTTTTCATGAGGAAATTAGTCATCAGATGTCGCTATCTTTTGATGTGAACGTGTGGGAAGATGAGTCCACTTACTCTACAAAACGGTAATACTCATGACTGCACGTGTAACAAGTTGAAGTGGGCTCTGTGGTCAATTGTTGCCGAGGCAAACACTATAAGTGAGAAAATGGTACCTTGATCATTTCAAAGAAATAGGTCATGTCTTTTAAGGAGATATAGAAACAGTTTACAATAATTCAACTGTCAAAAATGTTCTTGGAACAAATTAACAGGATAAGATGTTTCACAATATACCAAAATAGAGAAAAAATTAAACAGGAAATGCTCAATCAATGGTTATTCTTATCATGGGAGAACTTAAGAGGAATACCCCAGCACCCCAACAACCCTGACTACAATTGACAGCATGCTGTAACTGAGGTTTTGATATTTCATTGAGAACTGTTGTATCCCTTGTAATAATGGTGCTGGCCAATAAATGTGTCAAAATTCATTCTGGTTTCAATTCTGGGGGTCATAACTTGATTCAGAATCAATTTTCCATTTAAACATTTTACAATTTATTACCCATTTGTCATAGAAGGTGCTTATTACAGGACCAGCTCCTGCCTGCTGTCCTCTGACCCCCAATTTCCATAAAATCGGACGCTGTCCATACAGGTCATTGCCCCTGTCTCGCAATCAGTCTGTTTCCACAGCCTGCGCCTCGCCCCATCTACACGGCATACCAGCTGGCACTTCCGCACTGGGTTGCCCAGCAAATCTATTTCTTTTAGCCGGAGCCGCTTCAACTCTGTATAATTCTTTGCCAAGCAGATCTAATCAAACAGAAAATCAACCACTCAGAGTTTCCGTGTCATTTCAAAATACAGTGGAAATCGTGTAAATAATGTTGATGCCTACAGCAAATTAATGTCAGGCAGGAAATATAAACAGTTGTTTTCATGTTGCTCGTCCTGTTATCTTGTAAACTCACAACTGTCCCATGAAGGTTTTGGTTCTCTCATGATCTCTATGATCTCCTGATTCTAGCTCCCAGACCGAGGCTCTGCAGCGCAGTGGTATAAATACTCCCCCAATAGGTGAGGACACACGCGGGTGGTCTGAGCACAGCTGCTGCGCAGAGGTGATGATGCGCAGGTGGACTGTATGAAAATCCAAGGTAAATGGCAAACTTTTGAAACCAGGGTCCAGAATGGAGAGTTTTGAAAACATATCAGTGTCCGACTTTGTGTACTTCGTGTAGACGGGATTCACCGCATGCGCAGCACTCTTTCACATGAAGGCTGCGTACGCATACCAGGAACAACAACAGCTTCAGCCGTCTACCGAGCAACATGTGTGCTGTTTGCTGTGCTCGGTTTGTTATCCAGACAAAACTATCCAGATAGATTTGTTGTCCAGACAAGAAATTCCTGCGTCTTCGTGCGTCCACTCGCCATTATTGTTTGTGAAAAGTTTGTCTTCTTTGTATGTGTTGTAGCACTGCTTCATCTCTACAAACCTACATCGCCATCTACTGGCCTGGCATGCACGCTACAGCGCTTTCAGTCGTTCTCGCGTCTCCATGTGGACGTGGATCGTTTTTGAAAACGCAAAGGAAAACCTTTCCATTTCTGGAGATGGCGGCGTGTTGTTAAAGGGGCTCTGAGCTCTGCTGTGTGTATGGATGATGGAGTGTATGGGGCAAAACTCACCTCCAGTCACACAGAGTTGCTGAATGTTGTTTTTGCCTGCAAGTCCGACATAACGACCGACTTTCAGCGCTCGCACAGTATACTGCTAGACATAGCGAGAGCACCGGGCTCTCTTCTCAGCTACAGAAGCAGCTGCACAGACCGACACTGATGAGCTGACCAATACCAGATCTGTCATTTACAAAACTGACGAATTGGACCTTCTGATGGCAGGGGATCGGTTTATTTGTGACTGTTCTGTGATGATTATTACGGAAACTTGGCTTCACCTGCTTGTCCCCGACGCTGCAGTTGAGCTAACTAGCTAGCTAGCTAACTATGCTAGCATTAGCATTGCTCCCTCAGAGCTGTTTGACGTCATCGAGGGGAGCTTTCGTCATAGCTGGGAACTTTCATCAGGCCTGTTTAAAGAAGTTTGTGCAATATGTGCTGTGTCCCACAAAATATTCTGAAAAGTGTTTCTACCTGCACTAAAACCTACTTCTGATACACTAATGAGGACTCTGGGACTGAAAGGCAGATGTGACAGGACAAGAGTTCATAATTCATCTATATATTTATAATTCATCTATATATTTACATTTTAAATAAGGTCATTTATTTCATTTTGCAGGAACTGACTGCAGTTTTGCCCACTATTTTATTTTGTATTTGAAAGTTCTTTGCTCTTGAAAGTTACAGAGTAGAAAAATAAAAGAGGCTTATGAAAAGAATGTTGTTGCTTTCCTATCACAATGACCTGTTTACAACTTTTTAAAAGTTGTTCTACCTGAACTATAACCTACCTTCTTATTATTTTCATCAACACGAAGTACAAGATAAAGAGTGAGTCTTTAAGGTTTTATAATTAATTTCCCAGAAGTTTACTGCTTTGCATGTTTTTGTACTTGAAAATTCCCCTCTGTTGCAAAGTTAAACAAATACTTAGTGACAAAGTATTGTAAAATGGTAAAATGTTCTGCCTGTAATTCATATATTCATTGTTGTAAGTGTTTTGGGACCATTTAAAAAAAAAAATCATTTTATTTATATATTTTTTTAAATTAATCAGCTGATTAATCGGTAATCAGTATTTTTTTTCTGCCAAATATGGGTATCGGCATTGGCTTCAAGGATTGTCCTTCGAATACATTTTTTCACCCTTTTTTCATGAGAAATAAAAGCAAACCATTCTTGCAAGTATTTGTCATTATTATGTAGTGAATGCTTAAAACAGTGTGTAATTACAAGAAAAGAATAAAAATGGCTTTGAATTTTCAACAGGATTCTCTTCATAAACAGTTGTAAATGAACATGTAGAAATTTTCTGATGACCAAAAATAAACCTCACCTATATTACATAAACTCAAACATTTTTGTTTGCCTACAGCATTTAGTGTCCATGTTACAGCCTGTTATATTAGACCATGTCCAGGCATTTATTTTTTACTGATGGTAGTCCCTAACGCAGTTCCTGTCAAGCTGAAGACAGAGATCTCAACATTTCTTCCTCCAGTATTTCTAAAATTACTATTTATGGAATCCATAAAACATGAACTATTATGAAAATAGGATAAATGCCAAAAAAAGACGATAAAACATAAAGAAAATACGGCGGAACTACGGCAAAACACAGAAAATACGGCAAAAGAACGAAAAGAAAACACTCCAGAATGATACTAATGCTGTTGTGTTTAATATTTTACATTATTTACTCAGAAAATACTGATAAACCGCCATTAAATCACTCTCATGTTCGGCTCTCAGTCCTATCACTCTGCAAGCATGTCTTCTTCTGCGACTGGCAGCAGCTGCATAAACACTGAAAAAGTGCACAGCGCCCCCCTACTGGCCAGGAGGTGAATCAATTCAGAGGATTTGCTGAATCGATATTGAATTGGGAGGGGAATAATTGCAATGCATTGCTGAATCGATATTTCTGCCCACCCCTACTATATTCAATAAAATCATCACTCCAGAAGTGTGTATTCTAAACAGAAAACACAGCATTTGTGTTTTGTGGTAAAATTTTGCATAGTAAAGAGAAATATCTGAAAAAAACCTCCTGCTTTGCACTATGAACTCACAAAGCATTCTGGGTTTGTTTTTCACTTGAATCAAGAAGTCCACTTACAGGGCTGTTTTTTTTCCCTCTTTGTGCAAATTTATCTTTAAAACGGAAACAATGGTTTGGAGTGTCATTTTGTTCACCAGACTCCTCACTTCTAAAAGAGAAGTAAAACTTAAGGTGGAAGAAGGAGACAGTGAATCTACAACCAACTTTCTTTTTACTGGGGTCAGGGGAAGTTACAGGAAGTTTGGGGGACAGAATGGACAGGAGGTAGAGAACAGGTCTATCACAGGTAAGCAGCACAAAAAAGGAATGAAATACAGAAACAGAATGGCAGCAGTAGCAGGTCCTGCTTACCTGGCCTGCAGCCTGTCACGCATTGCCACTTGTTCTCATGGCAACAATAAACAAACACTCGCCATTAATCGGCCAGTGTCATTTGTAAAATTGAGAATTTCTCAATCTCTGAAAATTGCAGAAAATATCTGAGGAAATCCTAGCTTTCAACCACAGTTTACCACCTCAACAACAACCATACTGTGTGATTTCATCAAGAAATGTATTATAACTAAGAGCCTGAGAAAGAGTTGATCACTTTCAACACTCAAACCGACATTATTTACCATGCAGAAGCACACCTCCTCCTACCATGCAGGGGCCAAGACTTGTATTATCCTTGTGCACTGGGCAAGGAACGGATTGTCTAATGTGAGTGAACATTTGATGTCAGTGTGCCCGAGATGATGCACTTACCACTCCATGACTATAAGCAGACACTTCCTGTTCTGATAGAGGTTCTCATAGACATCAATGATGCGCACAATGTTGGCACATGGTGATGCCCTCCAGTGGAGCTCCACCTCCCTCCGTGCTTTTGAACAATCCTGGAGCATCTGGATAAAAGGAGAGGGATAGGGGAGATGGTTGATAAACTGTTAATCCAAAACAATGAGCTTCAAGGTAACGATGACAGGTAAGTTTTTCATTTTACATCAGTTAATTAATCTGCAAAAGGGAAGATGGGGTTAATCTAGTTTGATTCAGAGTATTTTTTTAACTAAATTATATAAAACTGATGACATGTCATCTGATCCAAATTGTGTTTCACATATAATGTCAAAGAAAAAAAAAACAAGTGCAATGCTGCCACCAGCTGGAAACATGGTGAACAGCTGTTGCAGGCTGTCATTCAACCAGTGAGCAAACAGCACCATCTTTCTGTATTAATAGGTCAGTCCATTATTTGACAATAGCAATTGCAGATTTTATGGGTTTTATGGTGTTTTTTTTCTCTTTTTTAATGATGTTCCAATCCCTGATAGCAAGATGTCGCTCTAAAAGCACATTTTTCATGTTATTAAAAAACAGAAACAGTTAAAGAGAAATATTTCTGAAACACCTTAATGTTGAATGTGCTTAAGGCCATTCAGAGGCAATAACCCTCTGATATCTGACATGCCTCAGGTCTGATGGACATGTGTTTTCAAAATTCAGAATTGCACTGTTTACACTAGTAAATCAAAACAATCATTTTCATGAAAGAAGCAAATTTAACCCAAGCAACCACATAAATATTGTGCAGGGCAATCAATTCAAATATTTCCATCTTGATAACTTTCTATTATTAACACGTTTTCTTTCATTGGACATCACACCAAAGCGTTTGAAACCTCTGACTGCATATATTGCATATCCAGTCATGCCTTTTTACATAAAAATCAGTCTGAAAATCACCAGGTTAAAGTATTCAAACTAGTGCCACTGTTAAGTAAGCAGAACTTTCTCTGTAAAGGGTCATGTATCATGAACTTAGCAGTTGTAAATAACACCAGCAGATGCCACAGAGATTGCCACAGGAAACTAGCAGACTATTTTACAGTAGTAAAAGCGTGGCTGGGTCAAATATAGATGTGAACTTCTCAACTACAAGCTCATGCCTCTTGAAAACAGTGAATAAAAGATGATAATATTTCAGTCCAAAAAATACTATTGATAACAAGCACAGTAAAAACAAGGTCATGGGACAGTTGGTATACATTTAGCTCAAAAAAGCACTGCATTTGTAAATAAACCTAAAAATATAACATTTGTTACAGTATCAAAATGAATCCCCAAAATATCCACATTAGTAAATGGAAAGAATTCAGCCTTGCAGTGCTAACAATGAGCTATCATCTGTTCATCTGTGGTGTATTACATTCCAGCCCTGCCCACGGTCACAACACAACAGTGGGTTTGGTTCTGCAGGCAAAGAGAGCCGAAGTACCCACAATAAAGTCTGGCTGCGCACACAAGATATGGGAGATTATACATAAAGCATCTAGAGTCTTTTTCTGTCATTTTATATAGGAATTTTATTTTATTTTTCAAAAGTTCTTTTATGCACATCTAGAGGTGGCCAGATCCAGTGTTTTAAGAAGAAATATGTATTTATTTTAAAGGGACAATTGAATATAGGAATGAATACAGGTAGTAGATTTGCATAGATAGCAAGGATGAATGCATACAAGGACTAAAAAAAATGGGTAAACTTGTGATATACTCATCAAACATCTTTCAATTAAAAACAATATTGCACCATTTCATTTCTAATTGTGTAGTGTGTAAAAAGTGTAGTTATTAATTTTCCTTTACAGCACACTGTAATCCAATTTTTCTTCTACTTTAACAGAGAGCACAGATTATCCTATGAGTTGTGTACCTTTGTGGCATCTTACAACTTCCTCTTGTGGAAACTAATGTCTTCTCTTCATGACATGTTTACAATATGGTTATATTACTGAGGACAATATTTTTATCAACTAACGTGGCTTTCTTTAGAGATATTTCTATTGATGAGCTTTATAACCCTTGATAACTTCATAAACAAGTCTTGATCTAAAGAATAAAAATAATGAATAATAAACCAGATGACTGTACACAAAGTAGTTTACTAGGGATGCACAATATTGGATATTTGCAGGTATTTAATATGCTCATGCTTCAAAACTCAATATCAGCAATACCAATAAGTACACATATTTCTGTCAAGTACAAAGGGTCTATTTTTTACTAGAATTGATCTGTTTCTATCATTATGATAGTCCATTTTGTGTAAAACTGATGGAATACATGAAGAAAAATTTGAGTCCTTATGAATTGACACTATATTTTTTTTAACATAGGCATAACAAGGCATCAGTAATAAGGTGAAGCATCACAGTACATTCATACATCCCATCAATTTTACAACAGAAACTCGGGATATATGTAATTGATATGTATAGATATTGACTATAAATACAATTTTTTTAGCTATTACCTTTTGATACTAATATCGTGTTGATAATCTTGTGCATCCCCATAATTAACACGACCTTCACATATTGATGGTCACTGACCTTGCACTTCTTTCACCATTAATTTTCCTTTTCTAAAACTGAACTCCACAAAGCTCAACAAGGGACCATCTCAACTTGTAGATAAGACAAACATACATAAGCTGAACGCAGGGTTCCTTTAGACTTTTTAAAAATGGATTGTTTAAAATCTTTTTAAGATCCAAACGAGATGAACTGACAATTTTTACACAGCAGAAAGAAATGGAAATCAACATGAGAGAGGTGTATGTGAAATTTTTTCATTATGTGCTAGAATGCTGATTTCTGTAAGTAAAACAATTATACTAAAATGTAATGAGCAGGGGTGCTCAATATTAATTTACTTAATGGACATCAAGTTCCACTGCTTTCACTCAAAGAGGGAAAGTGATGAAGACATGAGGTTAGCACATATGGAAAGAAAATATCTTAATGTTTACCGTACAAGCGACATGTTTCTGTCCCTTTTATGTTTCCAAAAGCTGCAGCCAAAAACAGGTTTGATTAAGACAGTTCTGCTCAACATGCCATCTAAAATTTAATATCTCTTGAAATGATGGCCCTTAATCTCTGAAGTCCAAATGTGAGATCTTTAAAGACTTCTAAAGATCTGAATGAACCCTCTGCATAAACAGTTTGAAGGGTCAGTCAAAGTTTCCACACTAATCCACACAAATGCAGTCCATTTGCTGACATACTACCTGAATTTAATCAAAAAACATTTTTAAACCATGTCAGTGGAAGGAACTGTTAAAGAAGTGCAACTTCACTGATAGGTTCAAAAGTAAAGAGCAGAAAAAACAGTTGCACCCAGAATAAAAGTTTTCAGAAAGAAGGAAAAGGTTGATTGGTTTATGGTATTTCATAACTTAAAGAACATAATAAGCTGTTACTATATGTGGTTTTGTGTTATACAGCCTTGGGGAACACTTACACAGAACATCATTTACAGTGCCTGAGCATGTCTGACCCCAAAAATCCAGTTTATTGAGTGCATTGTACTTTGATCAGAGCATGTAAACTTATCATAACTTCCTATTTTGAAGTATTTTTCAATAACGTGCTTCAAACAATATGGCAACTTTTGTTTTTTTACATTTGATAGTTCCAAAAGAATCAAAAATAGTCTGTTTTCACTCAAAACCACCAGGAGCAGTAAAAAAAAAAAACGCTGGTAATCTTTTGTAAACAATTCAGTCACAGAGTGAGTGGACGTTCAATTGTGTTAAGCTTAAGTCATGCTTGTTGCACACAGCATCAGTGTGTCTCTGCTCAAAACAGTGTCACAATCTCTAACCCTGCTATCTGTTTAATGCAGTGATCAGAGATTAAGTTTTGTTCAGCCTCTCAGTAACGTGCATGTTAACTTAAGTGTCAGCAGCAGACAGACAGAAAGCAGAGGAGACAAACAGAACTGTTTACCTGTCTCTTAAGCTTTTCTCTATGTCCCACCCTGCAGAGTGAGGACATATCCACATTAAACTAGGGCTGCAGCGATCGATTCTTTTTGTAATCGAGTACTCTATCGAGTAATCTGGTAATTAATAAAGGGTAAAGGGTACATTGCGCTCACTGCAATTTTTTACACTGAATCAAATGTTTATTAAAAAAATCTCTGTTTGGCATTGGTTTCTTTTAGCTCAAAGCAGCCTGGACCCACAGCACAACTTGTCTTACCTAACAGCACAGAGTTCTGACAAATATGAAATTCAGTCAAAGCTTTCTACACTTCATTTTCAGGGATTCATAAACATAATCTCATTGTTTGTGTCAGCTATTAAAGCCAGATCACTGAATGCTTTATGACTTTGACCACATTCTTTCTTTAACTTTTACTGCATGCGACTCTGAATTTATATCTTTGACTTTGACATTCTGTAGAAGGATTAAAGGTTTTAATGACAGTACACCTTGCAGTCTTGACTTTAATGGAAAAACACAAAACAAAATTGAGTAATCTGATTAAAATGACATCAATTGCTTTTTCTTTCTTTGGCTTTGTTTCTTGGAAACAAGATTGTTGCTTTCATCAGAAAGCAAATTAATAGTGAAACTTTAAAATGTTTTTGCCTGATGGATGTGACCCAAATAAAGGCTTTGGTGATACAAATGAGGCAAACTTAAATAATTCCAGAGCCTGTGTTTTTGCTCTTCTTTAATCAATATCGGCACTATATGTTGACATATGTGAACAGATCTACATATAAATATACACTGATCAGGCATAACATTGATTATGAATAACACTGACCATCTCTTCATCATGACACCTGTTGGTGGGTGGGATATATTAGACAGAAAATGAGCATTGTGTTCTTTAAGCTGATGATATGGAGGCAGAACAGATGGGAAAGCACAGGGATTTCAGTTTTGACAAAAACCAAATTGTGATGGCTAGACGACTAGGTAATCTCCAAAACTGCAGGGGTGTTCCCAGTCTGCAGTGGTCAGTAGCTGTCAAAAGTGGCCCAAGAAGGGAACAATGTTGAACCACTGTGGTTAAATCCAACATACAAGCTACTGTTGCTCAAATTGCTCAAGAAGTCAATGCTGCTTCTAAAGGAAAGGTGTCAGAACTCTAGGTACATTGCAGTTAGTTTGTTGCATACAGGGCTATATATAGCCGCAGACCAGACAGGGTGGCCATAATGTTATGCCTGATCAGTATATAAATGCATACTATATATATAAATTGTGCTAAACACATTTCTTAGATCATCACCAAACATAAGGTTTATGCCACAGCTGCTCCAAATTTAAAACATTTGTAATTATCAACATGTTTATGTTTCTGTAATGGTTCATTCACCAGTATGCAGAGGCTCTTTAAACTGAACGGTATTTTAATAGTAAAATATTATTATTACTGTTATCCATGAATTTTCAAATTGACTGTTTTACAATAAAAAAGGGGGTAAAGCAAATTATTACTTGATTAAGATGTCAAATTATAGTAACCTTTTAATTTGGTAAGCACTGTACACATATAAATGCATAAATGACACAGTCTTATCCCACATCTTATTTGAAAAATAGCAAAATATTTCAACAACTTGATTAATTAAAAGCCGCCAGAAATTATCTATGTTTTTATTTTTGCATGGTAAGTTACAAAATGCACAGTGAGGGCCCAGGGTTTAACATTTTAATGGAGACAGACTGAACAATACAAAGTGACTGTTTCTGTCACCAGGAAAAGTTGGTATGGTGCAGCTGTGAATCATTTTCTGTTTTATCCCAACAGTGAACATGAAACACAGTTGAACCCTCCTGTCCATGTGTAACAGAACAAATAAGGGTGGGTCTAATTTTTTGTGTCATGGCATTTAAAAAAAAAAAAAAACTTCAACTGAAAACTGGACCCAAGGACACTTTAAGGGCAGATCCGATGAACTGAAATTTGGCTGAAGTTATACTCTAGTAAAACGAACTGTTAAAAGTCAACAGAAATACGAAATTATGACTATTATGCAGGGCAAGTCCACATGCAACAGTTTCCAGCCTTGACAACACTTGTGTGTGTTCGGGGGGAAAAAATGAAATCATCATGTGACTCCTAGCTTATACCTGATTGGAGAAAACTGTGACATTAGAACTCTTCTAGTGTTACAGCCATCCCTGGTCTCCCCTAAATCAATGTAAATAAATCAATAGTGGGTCTATAGTAAATGGAATAACTGGTGTTTGATTCTTTTCTTCCATAAAAACTTGAGGGAAACACTTTTATCTGTGTAGTTATGGACAGAGTCAGACCCGTCCACACAGACCTGGAGGTGTGTGCGCGTTAGGACGCACGGCCATGCCATTATGGAGCGCACCGCGGTGTCTGCTGGTTCGTTTATGAATCATATTTAACTTTGTTAGCTCTCCCTGTCCATCTATATCTGTTTTATCACAGCCCATCTCAACTTTTTTCTTGTTTTGGGAGCTCAGAGGGGCGTAATACGTGCGCTTTCTCCGCAGCCGGATGTGTGCCTGTCGTCCTGATCAGACGGGAGAGGCTAACGAGCGGTTTACGTCGTGTTACCAAAACATGTGTAAACATAAGTGTAACTGTGCATTTCAAGGCTTGTATTGATGTTATCCATTGACACATTTAACTAAATCTACATTTTAAAAAAATGAGATCTTACCACTGAATCCCAAGCAGGTGGGCTTTTCCTCGCAGGCTGTCATCACTCAGATGGACACAGAAAGGCTTTTACAGTAAATGGACAAGTATTTAGATAATGTTCTGATAAATCATCCTCCAGATGAGCAAACAAGGGACCAAAACATGACAAATGAGTTCTTTAAACGAACAAGATCGTCCGTTTAGGTTTGATTTTTGCTCAGCATCAGTGCTTTTTTCTCTCTTTCATCTCAAGGTGCACCTCAGCTCTGTGGTTCCCTCAGTGAGGTGTCTTGTTTGTTTACGGTCACAGGAGAGCAGAACTTCTCCATGTAAGACTGCCAACTACCAGTGTTCAATAAAAACATGGTATGACGGAAAAACTCGTAAATTGAGGGGAAGCATTCTGCCCGATAAGACGAAATAACTCATGCATGAATTATTTCGATGCACAGGCAGGCAGTGAGGCTTTTCCCCTGCAACCTGTTTCTGATATTAAAAAATGTTTGCATCCTCTCCTCCCCTCCAATTTCGGAAAAAGGAGTCTAATGTTTTTTGACAATTTTTTCCTGACATGTCGCGTTACTAGGACTATTTGTCAACAGTTAGAGACAGGCAATGTTTTCGGGGTTCACCAGAAATACACCAGACCTCACACCCGCGGGGTGCGTTCAGTCAGTCCAAGGTTAGGTCGCGCACATAGCTTGGCTCCACCCACACACATAACTCGTCAATACTTGTCTTGCAGAGCTGGGCACGCTAGTAGATAAACTGAAGCGCACTCCAGACTGCTGTGCTCTGGCTTTCATGACAGCGAGGCGGGGAACATTTCCAATGACGTTTAGCCTAGCGGGGGGGGGGGGGGGGGGGGGGGGGGAAGCAAAGCACTGGGGGAAACCCTGCTAGTGACATTAGTGACATTACCTTAGTCCAAGGTTTTGCACATAAATAAAACTGTAAATTGTCATTAGTTAAATTATTGAAATCCACTAATGTTAAATTATAAATACAATTACTCACAAGTAGACAGACAACATTTGTGGGCTGGGCATATCTAACCCAACTTACCCTAACCCTAACACAAATTGTTAAATTCTTAACCTGACAAATTAAGCAAGACGAATAGCTTGGTGAACTCTCTTATGTAACTTAACAGAGCAAACAGGGATCTAACCATTTTGAAACACAGTCTGTGCATCATCTCCAGCAAAAATACATGCAAAGCAGCCACTGCCACAAAATGGACAGGCTGGATGTCACAGGCAGGTGGCTGGTTAAGAACTGTTTTAGGAAATGTTTTTCCTTTTAGTCATCAGTGTCCAGATGCAGGTTTACACTGTGACTACATACACAGACATTTTAAGAGGACATTGGACCAGATGTGTCCCTGTTATGGTTACACTTCCAGCCCATGAGAGAGTAACAGATGATGCAAGACTGCAACTTTTGTTGTAAAAGTCAGTCGTAAGGATACCAAAGCAATGCAGAGTGTGTTTAAAACATGATATTTGGCATCCAGAATGAGCTGTGCATCTTTAAAACTTACAGGTGAATGTGTTTGTTTGATCAGTTTATGAATTATAATGGCCTAAATTAATCAAATTTGGCAAAAAAAATTTATATATCCAGTGGCAAGTCACCACCGCAACGAATGGTAGGAAAAATACTGTTTGCTAGTGATGGTAGATTACATCTGAATAACACAAATTTTGTCACACAAGTGTAAACCGAATTTTTCTTGTCTACAAAGTTCCCTCCATTTGTCTGTGCCAGCATGAAATCTGCTGGCATAGGCCAAAGCAAGTGTGTAAAACAAGAGAGGTGTTGGTCTTATCAGGTAAATAACAGACCTTCACAGTACCCAACAGAGCTTAATTATTTATAATTTACCATCACAAATATGTAACGTGATTTTGTGGCATCTACACATAAACCTCCCGCTACAGACAACACACAACTGACTGGTGGCAGGGGGAACAATGTCAGTCATGTGGGCCTTTGAAGAAGTCTTAAAAAAGTAGTTCTTACTGGATATATGCCTTATATGTCTTAAAAGAACATCTGACAAAGTTATTTGTCTGGACACTTTCTGTTTTTTGAACCGTCCTCACTGTAACAGATGACAGCGACAGCTGAATATTACTGGTTTATAAAGAAGGACATTGTTTGTTTTTTCCAATATATCTACACTGGTGCTTAATTGATCAACTGAATTCTGAGCTACTGCATGAAACAATCATTTTAAGGTAAAAATAGAGAAACACTAACAAGGTTTCTTCAAGAAATGTTCCACATGTGAAACTATTTCTGTTGCCTGTCATGTCTATTGTTTTTAGCCAGAGGGCAGAACTGGACAGACCAATGGACAGAGAGGGTTCAGCATCTTTGGCTCAGATATTTAATGAATGGTAAGTATCAGCTGTGTTGCTACTAGTGCCTCATTGACACAACAGTTTGGCACCCAGCCTTACCTGCTGGAAGACCTCTGTTAAAGAGATGAAAAGGAAGAAATTTCCAAAAGCACTGTGCCTGTAGACATATAGGCATATATATTTCATGTATTAGCTGAAAAACTGTTAGAATGTACAGATTTAACCAAAATGCTTTACCTGGTCACCATTGAATGTCCACTTTTATTAATCAAAAGCATAATTAATTTAAGAAAAAAATGTTTCTCTTGCATCATATATGTTTTTAACAAAAATAGATGGTCATCATGGAAGGAAAAGGTAAAAAAAAGCTAAGTAGAGGCTCTGTGGTCTTGAAAAAAATTGGTACTGGTATTGGTTATTGGGGATAATGAGTTCATCAGTACAGGTATATCAGATCTCTGGAAAGTTAAATATCATGCATCCCCAGCTGCAACTGAAATTGATCAATCAAAGATCCAAATAAAGTATAGTTGTTAGGGCTGTCACCTTATCCTCAATATTCAAATATCTGACCAAGCATGGGTGTAAAAATCTGTACTCAAAGTGAAAATAACCATCTGAATATAAAATAAACAGCTGAACAGCACATTGGGGTGCCTGCAGCAGTGAATCGCCTGATCCAGCAGAGGGCGCTTCCAGCACAACCGCATTGGCCAGTGCTCTCTCAATCTCAACAACAGCTGCATCTTGTTTGCCGGAAACAAACAGACAAGACACCCTGAGGAAATGGAGGGCTAGCAAAGCCACTCTGAGCTGACAATAACAGCATCCAAACCTCTGAGGAGCGCCGTGTGGAAGCACTTTGGGCTTCTCTGCGTGTCGGTTATGTGCAAAGCAACAGGCCCACTGTGCCAAGCAGCAGGACCCATTTGTCGGCCTTTTACCCACCGCTGTTTAGTGTTGCCCAGTGCTTCTGAGTCTTCCCTGGCTGGTGCCTCTGCCAGAGATTTGGAAAAAGGCCATCACAGAAAAAACTGAAACCTTCATATGCACGGACATGTGGCCCATCCATGTGGCCTTGGGAGAGGTAAATATTAAAATGATCTAATGGAAGTGCTTCATGTGTTGTGGGCTGGGTAGTAATCTTTGGTCATCAAAGTGTATGCTCAAAAACCAGATGAGTTTGATTCTTGGGACAAGTGACAGCCCTAATAGTTTTTTCAATTTAAGTTTTCACTTGTGTACACAAAAAGAAGATGCATTTATCTCTCATAATCTTTTATTTAAAAAAAAACCCAATATACTGCTTATAGCAAAAAAAAAAAAAAAAAAATGCTGCAATACCATTTTTTCCAATATTGTTCAGCCCCAGTGCCTAAATGCTTTAGTTATTATTTTTAGGGTACACCTGAATTTTGCAATGCCCTGCATGTCTCTTTATTCTTTAGTAATTTTTTTTTTGGGATATGTCTCAATATTGTACGTCCTCATTGAGTAGTCAGATAAAATCCTGCATCAAGGTAGAAATGTCATGTTCGCTCATTAAAACATGACTGAAATAAGTTAATGCACTGTTGGGTTTCTGTGACAAGTGAATTACAGCTACAAATCACACAGTCACAGTTAGTTTGTCCCTTGTGCTTGTAGCTTAAAGGGTGGAGTATGTTTCCCAATTTCTTTCAAATGCATAGATAACAGTGTATTTGTATAACTCTCTCATTTTAAGACTTAATGGGTGAGGTTGCAGCTACTAAAACCAGAGCATATATGAGTGAAAAGGCTAAATGTGACATGTGAGAAAGGCAGTTTTAATGCCTCATACTGGCTCATTTGTAAAAACAAGTTAAACAATAGATAGCCAGAGCAGTGCCAAGGGCGGTTTAATTCATATTAAATATACATCGTTTTATATTGTTAACCTGAACTTTAATGTTAAAGAAGAACAAAAAAGACAAATATATGTGCATGCATGTACTGGAAAGAAGAGTCATGAGCTGGCTCTAATATTAGCACATCCAAATATAGCAAACTTCTCTGGACAAACAAAGACCTAACACCATCTTCTCCAGACATGCGCAATCACATACACACAAGAGAACACACCCCCATCACCTCTCTGCTGGTCCCCCATCTGCTGTTAGCCCTTTGAGGCTAAACAACATGGCTTATAGAGAAGGGGGAAAGATGAGGGGGGCAGATGGGCACACAATACTCTTCCTTTAGCAAACACAAAAGCTCCAGGGCTCAGGGCAGGACAGTGGGAGGTGGGATGGGGGGGCAGCTGAAGGCAGAGCCACCCTCCACCTGCCACTCATGAGCTAAGGAAAGGTGCCATGATTGATACCACAAAGGTTGGAATCTTACAGAAAAATAATCCTCAGGATGATGGGTCAGTGCAATTCTTTGGAGGAGTGTTTTTTTTTTTGTTTGTTTTTTTTTGGGGGGGGGGGGGGGGGGGGTACAGGTTGAGCCTGTCTCAATAAGAAAAGCCTCTTAACCTGACAAAAAGTGCAAAACAACAATGCAACTACAGATATCTATCGATCTGTATCAGTACAACATGATGTTATTAAAGACATCTGCTGGTCTTCACAGAACCAACAAAAGGTTGGGTTTGAGTGGGTGTGTATACTTTCTTTTACAAAAAAAAGGAGAGAGAGACAGTGGACAGTCTTCGGAAGGGGGGCGCGAGAGAGTAGCGGAGGACACTGCAAACTGGCCACAGGCTGGATTCAACCTCGGGCAGGCAGAAGCACATATATGTCGAGCCTGGTTGCTTACCACGCCGCCAAACTAGCACCCTGTATTAGCACACTATGTGTAGTTGTTTGTAATATGAAATACCGAAAATTTGGATAAAAAAATAAACTTTTCGAAAAAAAACTTCATGCAAATGCTTTTAAGTGTTTCCCCAAACATTCAAGACACAACTTTCAACTGCTCCAAGAGAAAGGCAAAAAATACTTTTCAAAAACAGAAATCATATAATATACTACAGCCGTCATCTTATAGTCATTATTCAAATATGTAGCCCAAGCCATACTGCCAATTCAAGGCATAATGTTTACCTCTCTGCATTTCACCTCACTGTAAACGTCCTGAAGGCGGGATGGGGGAACGAGCCGACCCCCCTTTTTGTGATTGGGGGGGGGACTCAGCAGGAGACCGGAGCACTCTGAGTGTCTCTGCCTTTGTGTGTACATGCAACAAAATCAGGGTTTTTGTGCTACAACAATCACAAAAAAAGTGATTGTTGTGGCATGATTTTTTCTTTTTTGCTTTAGTCAGGGGCTGGGCCACCCCAACCAGAAAGGTGAAGTTCACCCATGCTTGTTCAACTAAAAGTCCTTTCAAGCTTGTTAGTTTTCTGTAAGGCAGCTTCAGAACAGATAAGATTTACTGATGGACAGAGAATGCAAAAAAAAATAGTCAGGGAGTTTAACTGAGGTGAGCCAATGTGTAACTGATTTTTCTTTCCTGCATCAGTCTCATCCACAGAGACCGGGGCTACTGCTGCGAGTCACCGTCTGATTTCATGTGTAAACCACACATACACGCACACACTCATCCAAGGGTTTCTTCAGCAAGAAATGACTGCATCCTGATCTGCAGGGAAAATTGCCAAATGACATCAAATGAGCTTCAGCAGCAGTGGTCAAACCAAACTGGTGTCCAGCATCCCACACGCACTGTACATGGCTGATTCCTAGATCATGGATAAAGGTCCTACAAGGCTGTCAAGAAGCCCCTGATCAATGACAAACAGAGGTTAGTCTGGTGTTACTGGGCTCAAGCACACCAAAACTGAACAGCCAGGAACTGGAAGAAGATTCTGTGGTCCGATGAGTCCAGTTTCCAGCTTCGCCAGGTGAAGCTTTATCTCCAGCATATACATAAGCTACCATCAAGCATGGTGGAGGCAGTATCATGGTTTGGGGATGTATGCATGCGCTCTGTTCAATCGTGGTCAAAACTGGATGTTTCAGCAAGATAATGCCCCTTGCCACACATGCAGGGCAAAAACAACTTGGCTGCAGGAGCCATTATCCAGGTCCTAGAGTGGGCAGCTCAATCCCAGACATGAACCCCATTGAAAATCTGTGGTGGATTATCACAAAGTTTGTTTAAAAGCTTAAACCCAAGATTTTGGAAAAATAAAGGAAGTAATTCAAGAAGAATGGGACAAGGTTACACCTCAACAGTGTGAAATGATCATGGTGAACATGCCAGCCAGGATAAGAGCTGTATGTATAATACAGTCTAGACAATTTGAAACAAACATAAAAAAACACCCAAATTAAAAAAGAAAAAAAGTGAAAGCTTGAAATAACCAGCTAACCCACCAGGACCAAACAACCCCAGATCACTATGCACGGGTAAAGGGGAGAGAGGCTGCACAAAAGAAAACAGTTGGCTGTGCTAAAAACTGACTTTACATGAAAGGAAGTACATTTGGAAAAAAAAAAATCTTCAAATCTCCATTTTGAGACACTTCTTGCTCTCACATTAGCATCAGTGTTAATTTTGTTGACTAATTATTTTCATCATAGTTTTCGTCAACAACCTTTTTTCCTCTGATGAAAACTAGACAGTAACTAACAAAAACAAGTGCACATGGACCAATACTAAAACTAAATAAACTGACTTTTACATCAACCATATAAAAACTAGAAAAAAATGTCTGACAGAGACTTTATCCACTCAGACCTAATTTTATCATGTAGAAAGTAGAGACAAGTTAAGAATATATCCAATCACAGCTACTTTAGTTGTGTGGAAAGGTTGGATGAGTTAAGAGGGACATCCAGTTACAACTGCCTTAGCTTCGTGGGGGCAGGATAAGTTGGGGAGTGATCCAATCAGACTCTCAGCTACTCTAGTCACAAATTGATAGATTCGTGTAGAGCAGGTTCACTGTTGTTGTCAATTCTGGTATTGCAACCGAGATGCTCTGCCAGTAAGCCTAAATAAAGGTGATAGCATTTCACACAAAAGTGAAATTTGTTTCTGTTAATTTACACATTCAAACTTTACAAGCATTCAATAAAGGGTTATTAGATGTTTCATTTTATCCAGATGTGAAACACAACTTCAGAAATTCAAGGAAACTTAAAAAAATGCCTAACACTTTACATTTCATATTATAGTCGACTAAATTTACAGTAGGTTTCTTCGACTAAAATGTTGTAAAATTTCATCAACTAAAACTGGACTAAAATTAAATCAATTGAGATGACTAAATTATAACTAAAAATGAAAGATATTTTAGGCAAAAGACTATAACTAAAACGAAATTAGAAAGTGCTGTCAAAATTAACACTGATTAGCAAACCCCAAAATTCTTTCAGAAAATGTATCTAGGGGGCTGGGAGGAAGACTATTCTGTAAAACTAGGGGTTAAAATACAGCAGTGTGGGGTTCACACATTCAGCTTTAACCCAAAGCAAATTCACAAGATTGTTTGATCAAGTTTGACTGCAACACTATCTGATAGACAACTACACAGTTTATTTTGGTCCAGATGCTTTAAGTGGAATTTACTGCTTGGTAACCACAACATGCTATTTGGAGGTACCAAAACATGCCAATCAAAGGTACACTATTTTCTTCAAAAACAGGTCAAACCTACTGAGCACAGGTACCATTGTAATCTTATTGCTCACTGTGCGCTTTGACAAAATCACCATTTACGATTGAGCAAGTCAAGCTCCATCAATCACATTTGTAATCTAAAGAAAGCTGGCTAGTTTACAGGTGAATTCCATTGACCAGAAGGTGCTCTGACAGACAGCACACATTCATGATAAGGTGAGTGAAATGAAAGAGTAAGAGCAGAGACATCTGTTGATCACACAAACAGCTGTTTTACTTTCTGGCTGAGGATGACAGATCTGCACGGTCAGTCAGTAAGGAATGAGGTTGATTGTTTTCCTGGGCAACAGCAGTGAAGCATTGACAAAGAGATGGAGATAATACAGGTCTGAGCTGAAAGAACTCTAAGACACACTCAAAGCATCTAACAGACTCTGACTGCCTTTACCTTTATCTATCTCTGTGGGCCGCCTTTCCTTTCTCCTCCCCTCTGTCACCTGCTGATTCATGGTGTGAATCCCCCACTGATCTAACAGATGATACTTGTGGCTTTGTTGCACACATACTGAAAGGCAACTTTTCAGCAGTGTCAGCGGACAGGGGGTTCACACCTTACAACCATCAGTACATCAACATGCAGTAGGAAAAGCTGAATAAATCTGATTGCCTGACTTGAACTTTGACGATGTGGTTGGGGACTTAACTAGTCTTGCATGTACACAACACAATCAGACCCAATTTATATATACTAGTCTTTATCCATTTTAAATACTTTTCTTGTGCTTGGTGGAGAGACAAGAGCATAAAACATTTTAACAGAGCTAAAGTACACTAATGAATTGATGAACTAAATAATGACTAGTTGATATGATTATTTTAATCAGATCTATTTTTTAGTGGTTCAAATATCTTCATTTTATTTAATTTATGTTAAAATATTTCTAAATCTTTACTGAATTGATGAAAAAAGTCACCCCCAAACTACTGTTTTTATTAACTCACCAGCAACTGATTTTTTTTGTCCTAAATGCAGAATTTGAACATATGATGACAGTTTTTACATTCACCTTAAGGTAATTTTTCAGAGCAGACATTAAACCTATCATCATCATTTGATTGTTTATAAAGTTCATTAACTGACAGCATCATGATTTTAACAGTGAATTAATACTTTAACCAGACGGACTGACTGCAAACTTCAGGAGCACTGACATTCCAGGACAATCATGAGCAGATTGGGAGGATGTGTGTACATGCTGTCTTTCCGACATCTCTGCCTTTAGGATGTGCAGTAGAGGGACTACCACAACAGATTAAAAAAAAAAGAAAATGTAAGAGGTAAAATAACATATATTTAAATGAATGATTTATGAAGAATAAATCATATAATTTCTGGTTTTGGTTTCTGAACATTTGAGGTTTGCTTGCCTGTCCATACACCATCCACCAAACAGCAAACTGAATGAATGAACTCCGGAAGAGAAACACATTCACTTCTCTTTATTATAAATACCATCCAGCACTTTCCTATCAAAGAACTGATTATGAGAACAAAGCTGAAAAAAGGCACCAAGAGATGTTTTTTTTCCCCAGAAGAACCATGAAGTATTCATAACCATTCACATATAAGTTTTGGTCTGATGAGGACCCACTAGGCTGGAAATTACTCTGTATCAGATACTATTAGCTAGCAGTGCGTCCATCACAACCACAATACCACATCCTTCCAAATGCACAACACCTAACAGAAAGGGAAGCTACTAAGAAAAAGAAGATCTGGGTGTGTAACTATTACATGTGGGGGAGAGGGCCCCAATCACAAACAATATAAATCACATCCTGTAAATAACATTATGTCAAAGAGCTGACTACACCGAGATAAATATTTACCAAAGACGCTTTATCCTACAGCTAATCTGTTTGTTTGTTACATGTGTCATACAAATATTTTTACACTGATCCAAAGGGAAAATACAATCTCTTGGCAAGTCTTAATCATATAAGCTTTTAAGAGATTTATTAAGCCTCCAGTGACGTATTGCTAGTCTGGCATGTGGTAGCCATAAGCACAGTGTTCGTTGGGTAAAGCAAAAAAACATTTAAGGAGAACACAACAAATCTCTTCAGGAGCAAACAGAAACACTTGTTTTTTTCTGCCACTCATCGGTGTGTGGTTGGAACTACTGACAACAATTGTGAGCAACCAAAGCGGCACAGCCCTATTAGGGTCCTTTAGAGCAGGAAGAGGTGAGAGCTACAGTATATGTGAAACGACAGCTACTGCTCGTACAGGGTTAGCAAAGATGCTAACAATTTCAGACGCAGTTTTATCAGATCTCGACCACAATTCTTTATTAAATGAAAAACAAATAGTGACACTGAAAGCACTTCTCAGTAGAAAGGATATACTCCCTCCACTTCTTACATGTTTTGGTGATAGTTTGTTCTATGTAGTGACTTACGTTTTGCTGTAGCAGTAGCCTCCGCCTACCACATTATCTGATTGGCCCATAATGCATGTGACTGATGGAACGATCATCCAATCACCCCCCGAATATGCTTTTGAGAGTTTCTGCCCATTCCAAATACAGGCTATTTTCATGTGCCCATGCAGTGATGAGAAGGTGCATCAATATTGAACATCTGTATAATTTGCAGATATTTATAGCCTATATATCGGCCACACATATCAGGTGTATATCGGCTGGAATATCTGCAATGATACAGATGTTCAATATTGATGCACCTTCTCATCACTGCATGGGTACATTTAAATATCGAGGGTTCATTTTTGCAAGAGTTAAATGCTGTTTTTCTTTTTTTACACCTGTTCTTGAGATAATACACTGTAACACTGAAAGAAACAAGTCCATTTTTGTTAAGTACAAAGCTTGTGCTCTTGACCTGAAGTATCAGTATCGGCAATAATGAATCAAAAAAATATCGGCATATCAGCAAAAATCCAATATCGTGCATCCCTAATACTTTCTGTCACTCCTTCCCTTTGATGCTGCTTTAAAAAAGGTCTGACAATAAAAAATGCTGACAGCGTTGCGGACAAGACTTGTGGACAGGGGTGTACTTGAAAACTTCAGTTCCGTTTTGGAAACAAAAGAGGGAGAGCTATGTTCTTAAAAATACCCGCCTAATATTAGTCTCGTGTCCGCTATTATTGCATCCTTCACGCCTTGTTTTTCAAGCTAAATGCCTCTTGTTAGAGTGATTTCACTGTTTTGTTATAGACATTAGACAACATAATACAATCGTAGCTGAGTGAATTTTACCGCCTCAATTTAAGAAAAAGTTATTCTAAGCCAATCTTTACTAGCCCACTTTATCAATCCTGTCTCCTATTATCACAGTCTGCATGTGACCTCCTCTATGACCTGATACAACAAAATATTTTGAATAGATTTTACTGAGTGTATTAATTATCTCAGAGCATAGTAAGCAAACATTTTGTGCACATTTAGTTTTCTTATGATAAATAACAATAAAATAGTAAACTGTCCAAGGTGTTTGCCACTTCAGGTACAGTGGTTGGTACCAGTGAAAAGCGGCAATAAATTTCAGCCAGGAATAACAGCATTAATTGTTTTGCACGCATGGAAAATACCTGAGATCCAGTTTCTCAAGCCAACCAAGTTTGTTAGCTCATCATTGATTATTTTTTATTTAATCTGTGTACAATCGCCACTTGTGTGTGTGTGTGTGTGGGGGGAGAGATCCATTTGAACAGGCTTCACATAAATGCACCGTAATAGAGTTGTTAGGTTCAGCCTACACTGGTTTCAGCATTGATCATTTTGTAGAGTGACAATCGCAACACTCTTCCTCATCAAAGACAAGCCTTCACATAGACAGCTCATCTGCTTTGATTACAGATTATCAAGACTTAAAGATTCATGTAGTATTTCTTTTAAAATGTTCTGCAGATGAACAGTGCCAAAAAAGCAGAAACAAATAAACTTATGGATCAAAGTCAGGCCATCAGGGCAACACCACCCAGCACCCACAACCCCGAGTACATTATCATTCACTAAGTATCTACAGGTAACAACTGATCTGATCCATTTCAGGATATTTTTTTGACTGAATGCATTTCCAGTAAAAGAACAAAAAACAAGTGAATAAAATGACCACTTGTGTTGATGCAGGGGAATTTTCTCGTGCTCAATCAGGTAATCTGTGGAATAATGAGTGGGTACTCTTCTAGATATGAAATTATTGACTTCTATGAGAACATTTTCTCAGAAGTCAACAGTTAAAAGTTAAAAAGGGAACTGAGGAAAATCAAAGAGGGTCACAAGGGAGCCTCTTCCTTCCTTACCCTCCCTGCTTTTCCTTCACTTCCGTCAGCATCTGATGACTAAAATTTAGTCCCTACTCTTTCTCTATATCTCTGCGTCTCTATGCTGCCTAAATGGTAGTTGTCACTGCAAATACACTTAACATTAAAGAGCAACTCTTGTTTATTTATTTCACTGAAGCTTGAGAAACCCAAATCTCATTGACAACAACAGAAAAAATCTATATTAGAACAGGAAGTTGACGGTTTCTCTTTCTCGGGAAAACTTTGACAGATATATTTACTTCACTGCACTGACATCCACATCTTTCAAAATCCGAAAGTGTCACTTTGACAGTATTAAAAATGCAGAATTTCCCACATAAAAAGTAAACTTGTGCTTATACTTTGTTTTTCATCTGAGGGTCTGTTTCAAACAGTGTATCTAAGAGCCTTGTCTTTGGTACTACAGGATATTCAAAACAATGTGCAACATAATGTAATCAGATTCACCTCAAGGCCTGAAGTCTTTGATTAAACCAGACAAGTCGCACCTTATTCGCTATAGTTATAGGAGACATGGACCATAGGACATCTCTAGAAAGACTTAACAAGCAGGAAAGATTGTCCAATGATACAATGACCTGCACAGACTCAGACATCGGCACAAGCCTTGAGGAAAAATGTAAAATACTGAAACTGGTTTGTGATATAATTTTGATATGCGGCATTAAACCTTGAAAGTCTGATCATGTAAAAGTAATAAATATGGATACAGACAAAATAATTAGTCAGTATGTATTTAATTTCATCACTCTAAAGACACATAAAGTGGGTAATTTTCCAACTGAGGCAAAACAAACTAAATGGGTCAATGGTGAACAGCTGTTCACAACAAAAACAAGTCTTGGTCAGATACTACTTTCTGGGGCCTGGGGAAAAGAAATGTACAAAGATAATATTGACTTCAGTTTTAATAAAACACTTTGGAAACCTCTACCTAACATGGATGGATCAAATATTCTATAACAGTGCAGTCTACTAACTTTGGCCCTGTTAAAACAATACAAAACATCTGCACTAGGTATTCAGATACCAAGTGATAATCCTCATTGCTCTGTGTGAACCCATTTTGAAGCATGTTAAAAAAACAGTTTGATATCAGATCCCTCAAACTACATACAATGGTGACTTAAACACAACCACGTCCATTCACATATTCTACTGCAATCAGACATGCTATCCACAAAGATTTCTTCCGGTCTATCAAAGTGCATCACTGGATGTGCCAACTAGGGCCCGACTGATATGGATTTTTTTAGGCGGATGCCAATATTTGACAGAAAAAAATACTGATTAATCGGCTGATTAATTTAAAAAATATATATGAAATGAATTTTTAAAAAATTGGTCCCAAACACTTACAATGAACATATGAATTACAGGCAGAACATTTAACTGTTTTACAATACTTAGTCCGTAAGTATTTGTTTAATTTTACAACAGAGAGGAATTTTCAAGTACAAAAACATGAAGAAAAGCATTAAATGTCTGGGAAATTAATTATAAAACTTTGAAAAAGAGTCACTATTTATCTTGTACTTCTTGTTGATGAAAAGAAGAGGTGGGTTATAGTACAGGTAGAACAACTTTTAAGAAGTTGTAAACCTGTCATTGTGAGAGGAAAGCAACATGTTTTTCATAAGCCTCTTTTATTTTTCTACTCTGCAACTTTCAAGAGCAAAGAACTTTCAAGTACAAAATAAAATAGTGGGCAAAACTGTAGTCAATTCTTGCAAAATAAAAATAAATAACCTTATTTAAAATGTAAATATATAGATTAACTAGAAAGCACTCGGAGAGTGCAGACATCCGCCAAGCGCCACAGTTCCCCCTATTTGTCATTTGCACCATAAATATTAGTCCCACATTTATTTTGACTACATTTTTAGATTCCTTGACCATGAAAACATACCATTGGCAATTGAATTCATAATGATATCAACATTAGTTCAGCAGTTATTCACGAAAATCGTATCTTCCTTAATGGCGGATTTCTTCTGGATCTAGCTCCCTAGCTGTTGAAAGTACAGCAAATCCGTTGGCACCTTCCAAATTCCACAATGCCTTGGCTATATAGTGGTGTTTGTTGCGTGTTTATAGCTTCATTTGTTCTCTTCCTATGATGAAAATTCCAAAGGTCCCCTATTTTTTTCATATTCTGGATCATAGTATCCGGAATTATTCCTTTATCCGGATCAGTCTTTGATATATTGTAGAGCATGTTAGAAACTTGTCCTGTATTTTTTTCCCCAAGCGGCCTGACCATTATTTGTGGAGTTATATGCACAAATGTCGAAAATGGTCCTATCTCCCAATGTTAAAGAATCCTTTAAAAAATTCCGGGATCGCTTCCAAAATCTAATCATTTGTTCCTTATCCCAATCCGGACATTCCCTGAAAATTTCATCAGTATCCGTCCATAACTTTTTGAGTAATGTTGCTAACTAACTAACAGACAGAAAGACAAACAAACCCTCCCAAAAACATAACCTCCTTGGCGGAGGTAATTATGAACTCTGTCTTGCCACATCTGCCTTTCAGTCCCAGAGTCCTGATTAGTGTATCAGAAGTAGGTTTTAGTGCAGGTAGAAACACTTTTTTATTGTACACATGAGGTAATATGTGTGAGGAAATCAAATTTTTTGTTGGACACTGCACGTATTGCACAAACTTCTTTAAACAGGCCTGATTAAAGTTCCCAGCTATGATGAAGACTCCGTCTGGATGAGTCCACTGCAGCCGGCTGATCACATCGTAGAGCTCCGAGGGAGCTATACTAACGCTAGCATAGTTAGCTAGCTAGCTAGTTAGCTCAACTGCAGTGTCAGGGACAAGCGAGTGAAGCCAGGTTTCCGTAATAATCATCACAGAACAGTCACGAATAAACTGATCCCCTACCATCAGAAGGTCCAATTCGTCAGTTTTGTGAACGACAGATGTGGCGTTGGTCAGCCACATCTTTTGGAAACGACAGATGTGGCGTTGGTCAGCAAAATGCTCGGCAGTGCCGGTCGGTGAGGCTGCTTCTGTGGCAGAGCAGAGAGCCCGGTGGTCCAGCGGTATATTGTGTGACCGCTGAAAGTTGTTTGTTATGTTGGACTTGCAGGCAAAAACAACATTCAGCAACTTCGTGTGGTTGTAGGCGTGTTTTGTCCCATACACTCCGTCATCCATACACACAGCACCAGTAGAGCTCAGAGCTGCTGCAACATTGCGCGCCACCATCTTTCGCAACGTAATCTTTCTGTGCAGCTTGGACACCAAACAGTGTTTACTGTTTTATGAGAAATTAAGAATATATCGGCGTTACATCAGCAAAACTCGGGCCGATGTTGAATACTTTGAAAAGGGCTATAATCGGCCGATACATCGGTCAGGCCCTAGTTCCAACTACAATTAAATTCCACCAGACTTGAATTGTGTCACACATCCATAGCCTGTGGCCCTCACAGCTGTCCATAAAGCAATCAATGTCCTTACTTTTTGCATAGTCACATGTTCTTTTCTTAGCTTAGCACAAATCACAGGAGGTATTTTTAAAGAGTAGTTAAACACCAGAGTTTCTGCTGAAGTGCATCTACCTGTGTAATTCAAGATAACCCGAGAATCCCACGGAGAGGGCTGTGCAGAGGGGAGGAACAAGAAAAGCCACTCTCTCCTTCAAGTCCTCTTTATTTGCCACAACATTTTACAATCCATATCGTCTCTGTGTAATTAACGATTGGCATTGACATCTTACCCACACATTGTAGCAACTACTGTAGGAAACAGTCATTCAAAAAGTGGGTGGTCACTGATGAGTTCTGGGGTGATGACAGTTGGTGCCACATGCAGTCTGCCCCCTGAGATCAGATAATGGTAACATTTGAGTAAAAGGGTTTAAATTAGTAGGTTTATTTCTAGCATGATTTGATTTGTTTGATTTCAATGTTTTGGTCAAAAAATGTGGATAATACCTGTATGACTCAGATACTTAGAATCTATCTACATAGGTCCCTGACAAAAAAAGGAAAACAGGTGATAATGTTTAAAAAAAGGTGAGGCAAAAATACATGGAAATTTAATGTAACAAAAATCTGCCAGAGAAAAGCATTCATCTCCTGGTGCATGGACTATAGGCCTTTACACACCAAGTGCGGTGTGAATAAATGGGACAAAACTGCTAATGATTTAGAAGCAATTTTTGACAAACCATTCTGTTCACATTAAAAGCTACGTGTATCTGCATATATTAGAGGTATATTCTAAAAAAATGCATTGTGGAAGTCAACACGGACTTAACATCAAGAGAAAATGACCTGGGGCTGGTTTGTATTAAGCAGAAACTAAATGGGAGCATCTGATTTATAAAGGAGAGGGTAAGTGCACCACAGCTGCTTCAGGATCAACTGTCGACAACAGTAGCAGCTTTAGTATACATTCAATATCATCATACTGCAGCTCCAACAATATCTCCATCCATACATCATCTTTATAAATTCATTATCCTTGTCATTTTTACAACTTTGGTCAAATAAAACAGGCTGCTGTGGTGCAAAAACACATCATCAAAAAGGCTGTCATGTTGAATGTTTTGACTGACTGTGACTTCCTTGCCAACAATGACTGCTCTCATTGGTCAGATGTGGGTTTACTGGAGATAAACTCTGGAAAAAGTGACAATGGTCCGGAAAAAAAAACCTGTTAGTTTGCTCTGTAACATAATGTCCCTGGTGTGTAAGCCTGTATTGACTGACTGTAAATTTGAAACGAATATGTGTAAAACTGGTGCAAAAAAAAAAAAAACATGTCTGATGTGCAAGGGCCTTAAGTGGGTTAAGGTAAATTAAACTGGGGTATTGGGGATTGAGGTTATTTAAAACAGGCACAGATGCCTCTTACAAGGACCTCATTTGGACAACAAACACATTTGGAGGATAGAAGGACAAAAAAACTGCAAAACATTATCATTTTGCCTCTAAAACTCTTAAAACAAACCCAAAAGTAGAAAATACAATACTCTAACCTGCTGTGAGACAAAAAATACACAATTTACCAAGTGTTTTCTCCATTTTTTTTACTCAAATCTACAATAACCATCTTAAAACCACAGACTCTTCACTAGAAAGCATAAGAATACTGCTGGTGCACCATGGGAGGTCTTCTCATTGCAGTTTGCCACACACAGAGCAGCGCTGTCTGGCACGACATTGACCCCACATACTGTCCTGACTCTAAACAGTGTTATCGAAGAACACAGAGTGTTATGTTCAAGTGCAGATTCAATGTGGAACACCTTGTCGCATAACAACATAAAAATGACAAAGAATTATTCCTCTGCTTAATGCACAAACACTAAATCTGGATGACTGAAAATAAAAATCAAGAAAAGAGACAGTCAAATCAATCAGTACTGTCAAACAAACTGCATGTGACAACCAAACTGAATTTCGTGAGGGGTTATATTACTTTCCCTTTGTTATGGTAACAGGGTCAAACACAGGTACACACATCCTTTATGCTTTCGAAACAGTACCTTTTAGGTCAGAATGAGGCCCTGACTTTATTGCTCATGATAACCTGGTTTCTTGTGAGCATATAAATGTAGTAACTGTAAGACGATACCTGCAGATGCCTCACACCCTCTCCCAGGGTGAGCGTATGTGGCAGGGCACTTTGAAGGCAGACTAATCAAACCAGGAGGACACAGCTTTGTCTTACACAAAAGTCAAAGGCATTGATTCTCTGCAATGGAGAATATCAAACAAAATACACCACAAGGTAAGGGAACGTTAATACTGAAGACCCCCAATACATTTGGGCCCCTCAGTTTCTCTGCAACAGTTTCTCTTCCCCACAAACAAGCACTGACAATTCTCCCACACGGTGAGCACCAAACTCAGTTCAAGAGATAAAGCAGAAGTGTTAAGAGGTGATGTCACCTTGGGCCAGGCTGGCAGGTCTGATACTGCAAACCTAATGAACACAATGGATGAGACGGGGCTGACTCAGCTGACGTCAGCCAAAGGAACAACAAGGACATAAGTTTATTGGTTAATCAGTGAAGGCAGAGAATATATTTTGCAATCTGTCTCGCAACAGCATGAGGAGATATCTGAGAGTCTGCAATATTGACTGCTGGCTTAAAAGTGCAACAAGCTATTCAGAGCGTTAGCTGTCAGTTGTGGGTAGAGGGGAACAGGAGTCTTTTACAAACACATCAGTAAAGTTGCCCTAAAATGAAGGGGCATATACGTCACTGTTTGTATATGCAGTAATATGACATGCAAACTATTTTCAGCTCAGTCATCAGAGAGGAAGCCCATAGACGTCATCCGTCCCTAGCTGATTCACTGGGATCATGATCGTAAAATGATCTGTCCTGCTGCACTGTTTTCAGAATGTTGCATAAATTTCACTCAGTGTTTCCAGATAACTTTCTGTGGCACTGGTGAGTAACCTGCTGCTCTCCTGCCAAATTAAATTTGTGTTCTATTAAAGGTCACAAATTTTACTTTTTCAACATGTTTACAGTTGTTCCACTAGCCCAGAGTACATATTTTTCAAGATTTTATCCTAAAAATCCACTCAAATATTGGATTTTATCATGGCTGTAGACCACTCTAATTCAGCCCTGCTCAAAACATGCTGTTTTAGGTTGCTTTCACACCTAACATGTTTGGTCTGGACCAAACAAAACAAGCTTGCTTAATTTTAGTTGAGGTTAACGCGCAAAAAAACTCTGGTGTGAACCAAAGAACTGAGCTTTGGTCCACTTAAATGAGGGTCTTAGTTTGCTTCTAAGTGAACCAAGTTCAGCGGTGGGCGTGAAAGCAGACTGAACCAAACAAGGACTAAACAAGGCAAGCAAACCAAAGAGCAGTGTAATGTGGCATGAACTGGGCGGAATAGCACAACAGTAAACAAGCTAACATAACGCCACCTAACAAAATGATCCAGCCGTGGCTTATGCTGGCATTGCTAGTACAATAGCCTCTGGTCCGCCTAGCAGATTACATCCACAAGTCTGTGTGGAACATGGTTACACATCGTGCCAGTCAACATTAGGGTTGTCAAAAATATCGATACTCCTAAAAGTATCGATACTCAAATGCCGCATGCGGATACGATACTAATTTGCAATGGTATCAATACTACAGAGCGGCCGCCCACAGCGTCCACAAGACGCACTCTGCAGGCAGCGCAGCAGACAGACAGCGTCTGGCAGTTCGGGAGAGCCCTCACTGCAACCCTGCCTGCTGTCCTGCGTATCACTGCTGCGAGCAGCACAACTTAAAAAAAAAAATACCTTAATGACAGGCACCCTGGCCTTCATGACGAATTCTGACAGGTAAGTAAAGCTCCTGATCATCATTTACCTTAATGTATTAAACTGATTACTGATGTTTGTCTGGCCGGTGGCCCGCATTAATGTTAGTAGTTTTGAGATTTGCCGCAGCTGGCGCGGACTACAGTAGAACGCTAGCCGCGTTTAGCTGACTGCTCAATGAATGTTGGTTGTTTTATTAGCCATTAGCCGTGGCTAGCGCGCTACTGTAGTCTGCGATAGCCTCGTGTAGCTTGCTGCTCAATGAATGTTGATTGTTTTGTTACTAGCCATTAGCCGCGGCTAGCCCGCTACTGTAGTCTGCGCTAGCCTCATTTAGCTTGCTGCTCAATGAATGTTGGTTGTTTTGTTATTAGCCATTAGCCGTGGCTAGCGCGCTACTGTAGGTGCTAGTCGCATTTAGCTTGCTGCTCAATGAATGTTGGTTATTTTGTTATTAGCCACTAGCCGTGGATAGCAGCCTTTAGCTCGCTAACGTGACTCAAATGTGTTTTCTTCTATTAAAGATGCAGACTTAAGCATAGAGAAGTCGACCAGCCTGTAGGCCTAAGAAATTACTGCCAACTCTACCACTGCGGTTTGAAAAACAACAAAAATATGATCCCAAGTCTCCTGAAGCTGTAAAAATAAACAACTGTTGCTGAGTACATCTGTGAGAGAAACCTGGGTTCCGACAACTTCTCATGCAGCTAAATCGACAGTATGTTCTTTCATCAAGAAACTGTTTTACAATACAACAAAACAAACACACATGCAGCAGCTTCAAGGGAAGTCTTGTCTTGTTTTTTATTGTTTTTTTTTCATTTTCTGATTATTTAATTATTTATTTAATTGATTATTTATCTGCGGTTCTGTTTTTCATGTTAATAAAAAAATGTATGCCTTTTTAAGTATTTTTCATTTTTATCCCCGCTGTATCGAAAATGGTATCAAGTATCGAATATCTTCTTCGGTATCGATATCGAGAAAACCAATTTCGAAACTTTTGTATCATGACAACCCTAGTCAATATGCATGCGCCACCTGATGCAGCCTAAAAGCAGCTTTATCTTTATCTGACAGCTCAGTATACCTAAAACTGCTTTGAGCTAAACGCCGTTTCTCAACGCCTGCTTGTGTATTTCTGAGTCACAGTGCAACGATGGGCAGAAAGGCAGGAACAAAGACTGCAATTGCAGGTGGCTAGATTATAAAAATTTGACAGGCTTTGGTCTGCTTGACAATGAGCAGAGTGAAAGAAAAAACAAAACTAAAACAATTTCAACAATGTTGTTATTTCACCACCAAACCGAACAGAGTCCAATGAAGTTTGTATGTGAACGCCACCTTAGTGTAAATCCTCATGATCTGCGCCATTGCCACGCCCCTCTCAAGAAGTAGATGTGGTTTTAGCTTTTCAGTACTGTGCTCTAATGTTTACTGTGGCTACAGATACATGCCTGGACATGTCTCTTATATTGCGGCCACCTGTGTGTGGACCAAACATCTGGCTGAGGGAGTGTCTCCCATCTGGGGGATGAGTTATATCCGCTGCTGACATCAAGCAAAGGAGTAAGAGGAGAAATTTTCCTCATGTTGACAGGCAAAACATTTGGGTAGGTCAGTCCATAAATCTTGGAAAAACAACCTATTAGGATTAAGGATGCACACTGGCATAAGTTTAACATTATTATTGACAAACGGCAGTTTTTAATACAAACATCAGCCATCGTCAACTGAATGTGGGATGAGCAGATATTGGTTCCAAATGTTTTCCTGTTGTGACATATTGATTCAATGCTGGCATCAAGCACAGTCAACTGCTGAATCAGAGACAAATCTTTTTGGCCAGAGAAGTCACCTGGAGACAAAATCCAATTGGTTTGTCAATGTCAATGTCAATGTCAGCTTTATTTATATAGCACACTTAAGACAGCCAGTGGCCTACCAAAGTGCTTTACAGTAAAATAGACAGAAAACAATTTCCATGATTAAACATTAGATGAATTGTGGCATTAGGGGTGAATAAGATCAGGGAGTAATTTTAAAAAACATCTGTATGAGCATCAGTATGAGCTAAATTGTTATTTTAAACATTGGTATCAGGCATCAGCCCTAACTTTTATAACCTGCGCATCACTAATTTGGATGACGTATGATGGAAGAACGAGCTATTTTCTTAATGTAAGGTATATACTGAACGGACTGATTTGTACTTTTTTGTTGACATTTTCTCACTTTGTGGTCCTCTGTATTCTTTGGTGCAATCATGAAAACTGAGGCCTCAAACCATTTAAACTCATTTTTTAAGGGGAAGGATTAGATAAGGTCTTTTTTTTAGCTTTAACTCTTTTCATCACTGAAAGTTAGAGAAGTCCTGAATCTTTGGTCGGAGTTTTGAGGTTTCTTTGCTAACCTTCAAATTTTCTAATGTTTCTAAGATATTCAAAATAAACATCACCTCTGAACACGTGCACAGTGAGACATCTGTGGCAATTTCTTTGTTCAGAGTTTTTTTGAGTGAAACTTCTAGAAAACTCTGCCTCTGTACAGACATGCTTATGCATGCCTTATGAGTTACATTTTGGCTTTTCTTACAGTGACAGATCAAAATGCATCTGAAAGTAAACAAAGAATACTTAATAATGTTGTATAACAGCGATGGACTTCTGTGAGAAATTTTTATCCTGGTGATTTCTCAACACCTTAACTTTGAAGAACATTGACTTTGACTTATCACATCTAACAAACAAAAACAAACAAAAGTTTACATCAAAGCTCGTCTTGCGATCCACTCTACTGTATTGCATTTTATGAGAACTCAAGTAAATTTTATTTCCTCTTTAGGATACCAACTTATATCAGACTAATTCATGTACGTGTTGATTTTTTGAAAAACGTACTTTTATTGTCATCATTTATTTCCGACTTATTCACTTCCATATAAAGTACTTTATGCTAAAAGACTGTTTTCTTCCTAAACAAATTCTATGGCATCAGAAGTATCGACTGCATATACACTATATTGCCAAAAGTATTCGCTCACCTGCCTTGGCTCGCATATGAACTTAAGTGGCATCCCATTCCTAATCCATAGGGTTCAATATGACGTTGGTCCACCCTTTGCAGCGATAACAGCTTCAACTCTTCTGGGAAGGCTGTCCACAAGGTTTAGGAGTGTGTTTATGGGAATTTTTGACCATTCTTCCAGAAGCACATTTGTGAGGTCACACACTGATGTTGGACAAGAAGGCCTGGCTCTCAGTCTCCACTCTAATTCATCCCAAAGGTATTCTATCGGGTTAAGGTCAGGACTCTGTGCAGGCCAGTCAAGTTCATCCACACCAGACTCTGTCATCCATGTCTTTATGGACCTTGCTTTGTGCACTGGTGCACAGTCATGTTGGAAGAGGAACAGCCCAGCTCCAAACTGTTCCCACAAAGTTGGGAGCATGGAATTGTCCAAAATGTCTTGGTATGCTGAAACATTCAGAGTTCCTTTCACTGGAACTAAGGGGCCAAGCCCAGCTCCTGAAAAACAACCCCACACCATAATCCCCCCTCCACCAAACTTTACACTTGGCACAATGCAGTCCAGCAAGTATCGTTCTCCTGGCAACCGCCCAAAACCCAGACCCATCCATCAGATTGCCAGATGGAGAAGCACGATTCGTCACTCCAGAGAACACGTCTCCACTGCTCTTGAGTCCAGTAGCGGAGTGCTTTCCACCACTGCATCTGACACTTTGCATTGCACTTGGTGATGTATGGCTTGGATGCAGCTGCTCAGCCATGGAAACCATGAAGCTCTCTGTGCACTGTTCTTGAGCTAATCTGAAGGCCACATAAAGTTTAGAGGTCTATAGCGATTGACTCTGCAGAAAGTTGGCAACCTCTTCGCACTATGCGCCGTCAGTTTACGTGGCCTACCACTTCGTGGCTGAGTTGCTGTTGTTCCCAAAGACTTCCATGTTCTTATAATACAGCCGATAGTTGACAGGAATATTTAGGAGCGAGGAAATTTCATGACTGGATTTGTTGCACAGGGGCATCCTATCACAGTTCCACGCTGGAATTCACTGAGCTCCTGAGAGCGACACATTCTTTCACAAATGTTTGTAAAAGCAGTCTGCATGCCTGTGTGCTTGATTTTATACACCTGTGGCCATGGAAGTGATTGGAACACCTGATTCTGATTATTTGGATGGGTGAGCGAATACTTTTGGCAATATAGTGTATGTAGGCATACTTGGCAGGTTAAGGCTTAAATCATACTAGCACAAAAACATTTTTTTATGTATTAAATCACTTCTTAACACAAGTAACTAATACACTTGCTTTAGCTCAAAAAAAACAAAAAAAAAAACTGAAATTAAAAATATTTAGGTAGTCCATTTTTTACACCAACGCCACTTTGTTTGGCCAAAAACAAGCCTTGCTTTGAATCAAATCCATCTTTAAATTCCCTTTCATTTACACCAAGAGTCATTTACCTAATTTTACAACTGCTCACTTTAATAATTATTTCAGTTAGTCTTGTTATAGATATCTGAACCTATGAAATGTTTGTATACGAGGTCGAACTTTAAGAGAATGTCACATGGATAACTTGCAAACAATTTCAATGATAAGTTAAGCAGAGATTTGGATCTCCCCTAAAGTTGCTTGACAACATTTCTGACAAGGTGATGCCACTTCCTGCAGATGGATTCACAGGAAATATATATATATTTTTTTTTTACACAGTAGGTAGAAAAAAGAAAACTTGATTGGAATATTGATTCTGAGATACACAGTTTATCATAGAAAAAAAATGAATGAAAAATATTGTTTGCATGTGTCAGTATTTGATTATGTTTTAACTTTATCTGTAAAATACTACTGCTGCTTTTCAATTAATTCCTAAATTACTTTATAAAAATTGCTAATATCCGATATGCCTATATTTCTGAACTCATTATCTCATATACTGATAATTTCATCAAAAAAAGTCTTTACTTTATGAAAACTGACTTATTACTTTCAATGTGAAAATATATTTGTGTGAGGAACCGATGCAAAACAAGAAAAAAATATTTAACTCTTTAAAATTGAAACTTTTGATTTCTAAATGTACCCATGCTGTGATAACAAAGTTGAGCAGCATGGTAGACTTGTGTATCTTGCCCATATTACGGCCAATATGTCGGCTGTATATACTCACAAAAATTTCAATATCAGCCAATACTGATATTTAACATTTCAGGCCTATATCTGCCAATACCAATATCACACCGTTATTTTTTTTTTCTATTTAACCTTTATTTAACCAGATTAATCCCACTGAGATCAGGATCTCATTTACAAGGGTGACCTGGCCAAGAGGTCAGGAGCACACATCAAATATCAATACAAAATTAAAAAGGTTTAGGCAATAAATAACAACCAATAAATATGTTAAAATCAACAACTTGACAATGGAAGAGCAATAACTTTTGAGGACAGTGACATTTAAAAACACAGGCATTGATCATAGGATTCTCGTTGCCTGGTGAGCAAAATGGAACGAAAAGCTTTGAATGAAACCAAGTTCAGCCATTTTCAGTTCAGTATGTATAGTGTTCCAAGCGGTGGGGGCAGCATAACAACACTATGATACACTATATCATGCATACCTAATAAAAATGTATCTTTGAAAGTTTAAAACTTATACTGGGGTGGACTCGTTTGAAAAATATTGAAACAACAACATATTATCATCCACTGAAATGCATCATGTGTGATATCACCAAAAGTGTACAACTGCTGTCACAGCTTTTGTGTGCAAATCTATTCTGTAAAGTCTGAAATGATACAGGCATTGGCAAGAACTATCAAACAAAGTGCATTTCAAAAGGTGGCAGCAGAGGCCAAACTACACGAAACAGCACATGCCCCCAACAACTGCCTCTGGCAACCACCCAAGTAAGGACCCCTCAGAAATGTGGGACGCACCACAAACATGACTTTGGTCCAACCAACACAAGGGTGTTTACAACAGTAAATACTTCTATGGCATCCAATGGTACAGCAGCTTATATGGTGCAGCGTGCTTATTTACCAGTGAAACTAATTCAAATGTTGACATTGTCAGTATGGGAATATGGGATACAACCAACATAATTTTTCAGTTATCAATTAGGTCTCTGCATTGAATTATCTACATCTGCAACCCGATGCAACAAGTAAATAAGTCAACAGCCCTGTATGTAGACAACCATTATTTTGTCTACAATTCAGTTGGTGTTTTCTCTCAATCATCACAAACTTAATGTATAAACATTTCCTCAATGCTCTGTTATACGGAAATATTTACTTCTGCTAAATATAGTACAATATTTAATTTGAACTGTTGTTTGCTGATGTTGTTGTTTCGTGAGCAACAGTTTAACAACTGTAACTGTTTTTAACCATAAAGTGATAAACACTGTCTGTAGCTTATACATTTTATGTGCAGGAAACATGCAAACTCAACATCATGATCTATTCTCTTCATAAATCTACCGTAGGGGATATCAGATCCACATGTATTGTAGACAGTCAATGAAACAAGACAGCTTTCCAACAAACAATACATGAAGGGCAGTATAACATAATTTGAGTCACGTGACTGACATTGCGCATCCTGCAATGTGACCAGTGCATATGTGCACATTGCAGTTGTGGTGTTAAAATGATAAATTGTTCAGCCCTAGCCACATGTGCTATTTAAACAATACTTTATGATTCATGATCGATCAGATGTTTTTTCTCATGTTACATTTCTAACAGAAACCATGTCACAATAAGACAAATAGTTTATTTGTTGTGTGGGTGAGACATGGTGTTCTTAACCAAAAATGTGTGCATATCAATAGTGGTACTGACTAAAATGAATTTGATATATCATAAAAGATATCTGCAGAACTTCAGTACTGTGCATTGAATGAATGTAGTCTTCACTTAACAAATTGTTCCTGTTCCTTTCACTGTGACACTTGTGTTAGAAATAAATGTAGATTGTTTCTAACACAGATTTCCTACATTTTCAAACTAACAAAGGTGTCTGCAACAGCGTTTCTTTGGTTAAAGTTTACAGCCATGGGCTGCAACAGGCTCTTACAATGTCACCCTGCATAAAAATAGATGACATTCAAAATCTCCATGAACTGAAAATGTTTTGGTAGGGTTTTACAAACTGAGGAAGCAGAAGGCTTGGGAAAGACCCTTGCCTAAATTGCCCAATTGCCCAATTATATATATAATGTGGCAATCAAGCTATAAAACAACATTACAAATACAAAAAAGACACACCAAAATATATCATAAAGCTGGTTTGAGTCAGAACTGTGTGTAAATGTTTAATCTACACCTGCACCAGAAAGTAAGGCTTTGACCTAGATGGTTATGGTGCATGTAAGTTTAAACCACCTCAGGAAGTTTACAAGCTGTTATCTATATGTGGAAGATTTAGTGGTAAAATTATTACGTAAACTTTACACTTCCATGTTCCTGCTTTAATAATAAAACAATAACTGAATCAGGTCATCGTAGTTAATTCAATCACTGGACTGTGTCTGGGTGGCCTGTGTATGGATAAACTGTGACGTTTGCCCTCTATCAATCATTGACTTACACTGAGTGTGGTCTTTAGGAGACTTTCTTTTAGTGTATGGTCACTTCATAGGCTGTGTGCTTGAGCATTATTTCGATAAACAGAACACAAAGGGTATCTGCGCTACCCCCCGACAAATATTTACTCATTAGTTTGATCTTCTCAGACAAAATGCTGGCTGTGGATGACACATATACCTATTACATAATATAGTAACATTCTTGAGGAGATTGAGAAATCATGTCCCACCCCCCTGTTCACTACAGTCTGCAACACCTGAGATACTGAGCTGAACATTGCCACTGAAAAATGGTGTACCTGCTCAAAATTAATGATGTGTTAATATATAAAATGATAAAGAGTACGTCCCAGAACTGTATATATACTGTTTGAGAGAGACTCTATTAGATTCTATAAGAAGTTGCTGATCATCTACAAATACTGACATCACCATTTCTGAAAAGAAAAAGAAGCAATGTATTCATGTGTTTATTTACATCAGTAATTAAGAGAAATGTGCCACTATGCAAAAGCTACATCGTGCATCATCAACATACGTTTTGAACCACCACACAAGATTAAGTAGGCTGAACGGTATCGAACAAAACACAAATCTAGATTCTTTCATTTAAATGGCAATACACAGTTTGGATGTAGATACTCTGAATGTTAATAAAAAAAATGATCATAATACCATAACTAATTTACTACTATGGCTGCAAAAACATATGTATTTTTTCATGATAAAAACCTAATGCAAACAATGTACATTTTTTACCCTCATCACTTAACCCACCCTTAAACAACAATACATTATCAGTAATGGTAGGTTAGACCCAGACGTCACTTTACTTATTTTACATCTGTTTTTAAACAAATAGATGATCCCAGTCAGATAAACTGCTCCGTTAAAGTGTGGGAGACTTCTGTTCTTTCCAAAAATTACATGTAATAGTATGAATATGAAGGGTGGGAATCGGAAAGCAATTCAAGATGAGAATCAGTATCAAATAGCTGAAGGAATGGATATCATTTGTCTTTTTGCTGAACAATTCAGCAAAAAGACAAAGGTCAAAGGTGTATTCAGAGGCAGTTGGCACCAACAAATAAGTGAAACAGGTAATCATAGCAGAAAGATCACAGAAACAGTCAAAAGATTGGGTTAATTATACAATGTGGCGCTAACTGTACAACAATCAGTGTCTGTGTCAATTTAAGCAGGATTGGAAACACCCAACACTTGCTGAGGCGTTTTTTTTCCCCACACTGATCAGCATTAAATGTCAGGAGTGTCACGTGGTTGAGATTGATGACACTGAAAAACCAGTGTAGGTCTGTTTTTTTTACCCAGAAATCCAGAGGAAACAATCAGCGAGTTGATCATGAATTGATTCAATAGGGAGAATCATTAGTGGCACTGGTATCAATAAAATATAATCAATTCCCATCCCTAACTAATACTGAATACAAAACAAGCCTGACAATGTTGGGAAGTTGGTGATCAACAAGAATCCTATACCGTGCATCCCTTGTAGGACTGGAAATCACAGGGTAGCTCTTGATGTGATAAACCATTGTAAGTATGGATGATATTATCAACCACTATTGGTATCAGCAGATAAATGCCTATAGGTGTTGGCAAATATTACATTTTTGCCACGATTTAGAGTCAATAAGCTGTACAAATTGGCCATAAATATCCCACATATTGGTTTAAATATTGGTAAAATGTACAAATATACCATATTGATTCACCTTATCATTACTTATTGTCCATTTTTATAGATCAAAAAAATAAAATTAGTTTTTCTTGCTTCACATTTTCTCTTAAATGGAGCCTCACCATGGAACTAACAGTTCAGTTTGAGTCAACTGGAGGCTTTCAGCTCTTAACAAAAACATACTGGTGTCACTATGAGCATCAATGATAATGAATTTGAAAGGATCAGTAATACTGGAAAAAGTCCAATATCAGGCATCCCTAACAGTAAACGATAAATGGTCCACATCTGTATCTTGCAATATTGGTATGATACAATAAAATATCACATTATTTTATTACCAAATGGTCCTAACGAGGTAAATGATAGGATTTGTTTATTTACTCTGTACTTAGGAGTCATATTCACAGAATGGGAAAAAGACTGAGATGAAACAATCAGCAATGACATATCACAATATTTTTGTCCCATTGCTAATCCCTAGTTACTGTTAGAGCTGACCTGAGTTTGTTAAAAAAAAAAAAAAAAAAGAAAAAGAAAAAAATGAAAATAAAATTTGTGACAGCTTCATGGTCCACAAAGTTTCTTGTATTATCACAATTTTTAAAGGTCAAGGTCTTATTGTTCTCAGAAGCATTATTCTTTTCTCACGTGTATAACTTGATAAAACTTGGGCTGAAAAATACATTTTTTACATCACAATGACAATATGTGCATGTGCAATGGTCACATCGCAGAATTTGCAATGTTAGACACATGACTCAGAGTAGGTTGTGCTGCTATTTGGTTGTAGATTAATGGGAAGCTGTCTATATTATACATATTTTGACTTTCTACTATAAAAGTCCAACTAATAACAGTGTTAGCAGGCTTAATCAGAGACTTGACTACACTGCATATGGAGCCTGTGCTGTTCCTGCACATAAACTGTTAAACTACAAACTATGTTCATCATAGACATCGCAGTGTTACAGTTCAGAGAGTGGCCATGAAAACTGAAGACTTTTAGATGATTTTTTTAAAATATATTTTTAGCCTTATTTCAGACAATCTTCTCACGTGTCTTAAGTAAACACCCAAACTAAGAAACATTTGGACATTTTTCATCATCAAAAACAGTTTTGACCATAAAAAATGGAGACAATACACGGTGCAACATTTAGGTTTTAAAGTTCAAAAAAAGAGGCTTCTCACGATCAGGGTTATGGTACATGTCGGAAATGGTTAATAACATGAGCTTCACATAACGTAGTTTTATTAATGTGATGGAAAATTCATTTTTAAATAACGAGGGTTTATGCCACAAGAAAGTGTTTTTGTATTTCTGTCTGTGGCTCAAGGAATGTCCAAACATCAACCATTTCAAAACAAGGTATACAGAATAATTTTCACAAGGTATTGGGATAAATAATGCGTCTGACCATCACCAAGTATTTAGTGCTTGTTTTGATGTCTGTTTTTCTATCATGTTTTCACAAGTTCCACATTTTTCAAAGAGCTTCATCTTTCATACTTATATTTCAGTAAGAATTTTTTTGAATGAGGCGTGTATATAGTCATTTACAATTTCTTCAGATGTATTTCTTTTGGAAAAGCTGTATCTTTCATAGGAGAAAGATGTTTCTTTTTTTTTATCAATGAGTGTATACTTTCTACTTCCTGGAGAAGGGGTGTGATTACATGTATGTTCTTCCCACCCCTGTAATGAACACAGTAGGTACATGTTCGAAACAGGCTACTACTACTGCTGCTGCTACTGAAGGCATGACATTATTTGTACAGTTTATAAGGAAATGTGTTGCCACCCTCCCTTTTTTGTTGATATGCGTTTATCGCAGGTGCTGCCATGCGTGTGCTATGACAGAGCTGATGATTTTTACAGTATTTACAAGATCCAACTACAGCTGTTCTATAAAATATATAATTCATTTGTAAAATTCTTTAATATACGTCGCAGAAGGAAAAATTATGCCAATACTATTTTGTTCCTCTATCGTTCATCCGTAAACAACACCTACCTTCAGTGCATACTTGTCTCCAGTCTTCTTCTGAAAGATTTCGAGCACCTTTCCATTGATGCCCAGTCCCAGCACCTGGCTGGTCACCTTGTAGTCGTCTGTGATGGCGTTCTTCTTGATCTGTAAGCTGGGTCTGGCGTGAAACTGGAGGAACTGGCCCGAAGGGTTCTGCTGGCCGGCCCCCGCCGGGTTGGGGAACAGCGGCTGGTTCTGTGCGTTGGAAAACATGCTGAGAGACGAGCAGCCGCCTCTCAATCAAACAAACAAAACTTCTCTGCCTCTCTTCTCACTCCGATACACGTCGAGTCTTCTTACTAGCTTAGCTAGCCTGTGACAAACTGAGGGAGTCAGGCCCGAGAGGGAACCGCTCGTAGTTTTGGAGTTGCGGGTTAACAAAGTCACTGGGTTAGCCGACACAATGCTACATTAGCTGGGTGTTAGCATGCTAGCTTGAGGCTATTCTTGACCTGCGGTTAGTCGGCTAACACTCAGCTATCAGTTAGCTTATCCATCTCCGCCGAAGGTCCTCAAAGAGCACTTCAGGAAGTTTTCCGAAACATCCCACACATCGACTACAGGACTGTCCTTATGTCTGTGTAACTGTAGACCCACCGAGTCCAGTAAAGAACACTAAAACAACACGAAAACAGAGGACAGACAACAGAGGAAGAGAAACTCGGGGACCACTGGCACGCCAAACACACTTCACTTTCCGACAGACACCAGGAGGAGCAGGTTTTACTGCTGACGTCATGGCACGGCTTTTTCTTCGCTTAAAGGAGAAGAGCAACGACAAAGACGCAAATAAATGAAAATATGACGAAATAACTAAAAACAACAGGAAAAGAGCAACAACAAATACACAAATAAATAAATATATGAAGAAATAACTGAAAACAACAGGAAAAGAGCAACGACAAAGACACAAATAAATAAAAATATGAAGAAATAACTAAAAACGACATGAAAGGAGCAACGACAAAGACACAAAAAAATATGAAGAAATAACTAAAAAACAGGAAAAGAGCAACAACAAATATACAAATAAATAAAAATAAGAAGAAATAACTGAAAACAACAGGAAAAGAGCAACGACAGACACAAATAAATAGAAATATGAAGAAATAACTGAAAACAACAGGAAAAGAGCAACAACATAGACACAATTAAATAAAAAATGAAGAATTAACTGAAAACAACAGGAAAAAGCAACGACAAAGACAAATAAATGAAAATATGAAGAAATAACTAAAATCATCAGGAAAAGAGCAACAACAGAGAAACAAATAAATAAAAATATGAAGCAATAACTAATAACAACAGGAAAAGAGCAACAACAAAGACACAAATAAATAAAAATATGAAGAAATAACTAAAAACAACATGAAAAGAGCAACAACAAAGACACAATTAAATAAAAATATGAAGAATTCACTGAAAACAACAGGAAAAAGCAACGACAAAAAAAAAATGATAATATGAAGAAATAACTAAAAACAACAGGAAAAGAGCAACAACAAAGACACAAATAAATAAATATATGAAAAAATAACTTAAAACAACATGAAAAGAGCAACAACAAAGACACGAATAAATAAATATTTAAAGAATTAACTAAAAACAACAAGAAAAGAGCAACGACAAAGACAAATAAATAAATACATGAAGAATTAACTAAAAACAACAGAAAAAGAGCAACGACAAAGATACAAATAAATAAATATATGAAGAAATAACTAAAAACAACAGAAAAAGAGCAACAACAAAGACACAAATAAACAAATATATGAAGAATTAACTGAAAACAACAGGAAAAGACCAATGAGAAAAAGAGAAATAAATAAATATATGAAGAAATAACTAAAATCATCAGGAAAAGAGCAACAACAGAGACACAAATAAATAAAAATATGAAGCAATAACTAATAACAACAGGAAAAGAGCAACAAGAAAAAAAGGAATTAATAAATATACAACGAAATAACTGAAAACAACAAGAAAAGAGCAACAACAAAGACACAAATAAATAAATATATGAAGAAATATCTAAAAACAACAAGAAAAGAGCAACAAGAAGACAAATAAATAAAAATATGAAGAAATAACTAAAAACAACATGAAAAGAGCAACAACAAAGACACAATTAAATAAAAATATGAAGAATTCACTGAAAACAACAGGAGAAGAGCAACGACAAGGACAAATAAATGAAAATATGAAGAAATAAATAAAAACAACAGGAAAAGAGCAACAACAAAGACACAAATAAATAAAAATATGAAGAAATAACTGAAAACAACATGAAAAGAGCAACAACAAAGACACGAATAAATAAATATTTAAAGAATTAACTAAAAACAACAAGAAAAGAGCAACGACAAAGACAAATAAATAAATACATGAAGAATTAACTAAAAACAACAGAAAAAGAGCAACGACAAAGATACAAATAAATAAATATATGAAGAAATAACTAAAAACAACAGAAAAAGAGCAACAACAAAGACACAAATAAACAAATATATGAAGAATTAACTGAAAACAACAGGAAAAGACCAATGAGAAAAAGAGAAATAAATAAATATATGAAGAAATAACTAAAATCATCAGGAAAAGAGCAACAACAGAGACACAAATAAATAAAAATATGAAGCAATAACTAATAACAACAGGAAAAGAGCAACAAGAAAAAAAGGAATTAATAAATATACAACGAAATAACTGAAAACAACAAGAAAAGAGCAACAACAAAGACACAAATAAATAAATATATGAAGAAATATCTAAAAACAACAAGAAAAGAGCAACAAGAAGACAAATAAATAAATATATGAAGAAATGACTAAAAACAACAGAAAAAGAGCAACAAGAAAACACAAATAAATTAATATAATAATAATTTATATATTAATATATAACAGGAAAAGAGCAACAAGATAAGTAAAAATGACTAAATAATACAAAATCACAAGAGAAGGACAGCAAGACAGAGACAAATAAATTATTAAATAAATAATAAAAACACTAGAAGAGTGACATAAATAGAAAAAAATACATGAATAAATTATTTTAAATTATTTTAAATTATTTTAAAAGAGCAAAAAGAAAGATATAAATTACTAAATAATTGAATATTTAATAATAAAAACAGGAAAATAGTAACAAATACAACATAAATGTCCAAGTAATACAAAATTACAGGAAAAAAGCAACAATTGAGAGTTCAAATAAATGAATAAATAAAAATAACAGGAGAAAAGTGATAATAAAGAGATGAATAGATAATTGAATACATTAATTTTAAAACTAACTACAGGAGTAGAGTGACAATAAAAAGATTAATGAAATAATAATACGAAATATCAGAGGAGGAGCGACAATAAATACAGAAATAAAAGAATAAATTATTAAAAATAAGAAAAATAAAATGACAAGAAATTAATAAATGATATATGATTAAAAAAACAGGAGAAGAGTGAAAATCAAGAGAGAAATACAGAAATAGGTTGAGGAAACAATGAGAGAAGATGGACAATCAGATATACACAAATGAATATTAAAAAATACATGGAGAAAAGTGACAAAAGAGAGAAAAATACATAAATAAACAACAGAAGAAGAGCGACAATAAACATATAGAGTAAAATATTTATTAATAGATGAATAGAAATAAACCACAGGAGGACCACGTAAATACACAAACAAATAATAAATAATATTTGTTCTTGTGCTCTTGTGCTTTATTTTTTTCCTCTCTATGCTTTGGCATGAATATCATAGCAATATGTAAATGTCAGTTATTAAGTGTGACAAATAAAATAAATTACAATAATTATTATGAAAAATCTGACATTTTTTGAGAAGAATGCCAATGAATCAATGAATAACATAATGACAAAATAAAAAAGAGAGGAGCGATAAAACATGCAGAGCATTAATAAAATAAAAAAATAATTGTAGAGGAGCCAAAATTTATGTAGGTAAATAAATAAAAAATAAAAGAAGAGCCACAGTAACTGCATAGATGAATGAATAGTGATAAAATATATGGAGAAGAGAGACAAATAAAGTAAAAGGGCAACAATAAGTACATAAAATACTGCAAAGCCTGCAGAGTTTATGTGACAAGACAAAGTAAATTCTCAGGGGTAAAGAGAATGAAATACTGTACTCAATTAAAATAGAGTAATTTTAACCCTTTAACTTGCAGATGTGTTTAAATATTTTGGAAAAATAACTTGTTAACATTCTGCGATGTCTCCATTATAAAACTGTTTGGGGGATTTTCTCAAAATGCAATATTTACTAATCAATTTGCGTTAGTATCTCCTAACATAGCCCATTCAGGGCTGATTTCAGCATTTTCATCCGACTTTTACATGTTTATGTTCAACCTCTAAACATTTATAAACAATCTATTAGTTTATGCTGACCATGTTAGGCAAAAATAGTTTTAGCATATTTGAAAACTAAACAGAAGTTGATTATATATGTTAAGAACACTAAAAATCATTAAATTCTATGAACATAACACAATTTATTAACAACAGTTTACCTATTATTTGATGATGCATCCCTGCAGTGACCCTATGCAAACATTTTTGACCATTGAAAAGTCCAGGTTGTACTTTCAAAAAGTGACGGGGGTCCACCCATCAAGCATGTGATGAAAAGGTCAATAAAACACATTTAAAAGTACAATAAACTTTATGAAATATTTAATACATCAATAATTTCTATTATTTATGGAGTATTGCCAAAAACTATTGTTAGTGAATATTTCTGTTTTATACCCTTATCTAGGTAACATAACCCTCAGGATACAAACATGTCATGTCTGGTCATTTAAGCTGTGAAAATGAAAACATTTTTTATGCTCTCAACAAGGACTGACTAAATTTTCCAAAGTAAACTAATGTCTCAGTATGACTGTCTTATAAAAATAATACACTGTTTCTGGTCATTGTCTTTTTACTGCATACCATTTTGCTTTTGTCTTTAAAGGGACACAGAAACCAGTCAGAAAATGACTGTGAACAATTGTTTTAGCTTGAAGCTTCACAGGATTGATTTGCATGATGTCAGATATGGTATCTAGTGAATCCAGCGGCTTTGCAAAATTCATTGAAGTTACTGGTGGAAATATATTCTCTGCACTATGTGAGTCATGGTTAAGTGTGCATATGCAAATTATATTTGTAATGTAGAATATGTAAAATATAAAAACACATTAAAAATTCCCTTTTAAATTTTCAATCATGAAGACTTAATTGTTAGACATTTTTTACATTTAAAGCTGCTTCTGTTTCATTAAGTCCCCAAGTATCTCACCTGTATTGACTCAGTTTCAAGAATTGTTTCAATACTGAGTATGCTATGATACTAAACTTGTTATCAGTCCTTAATTAAAATTCTGAAATTCTATACAGCTATACAGCTTTTGAGTTTATTCTTTTACCCAAACTCTGCTCAGATGATGTGTGAAATTTGGCAAAGTGTAGTGATTCTTATAGAGATTACTCTAGTGAAAATGATAGTGCAGGTTTTTAAAAACTACCCAAAAAAGTGACTCAATTGCGGTAACCATAGTTGATTACTTACTGCCTCTGCCAAAGTCACATATGCACGAAAAGTATCTGTCAAAAGTAAGCACATGAAAACATTTTAATGGAGCCTCATCAAAATATAGTAAATCCCGATTGACTTTAAACCATGTGGTTAAAGACAGGATTAACTCATAAGAATGAGCACCAGAAAATCAGTAGATAAATAAACTACACTATGTCTACTCTGCTCAAACTGGATAACAAAGTTTAATAATGTTGGGATAAGAAGGCACAGACTAACCTCCTCACAGTTCACCTACTTGTTCACCCACCCAAGAACCTCAACTTTTCCATACAATTTAGACAGTGCTGGTAGAATTTCTTGCCATTTTTGGTAAAGTTTTAGCTTTGGAGTGACACCATGCTAAATGTTTTTACCTTAATATATGTTTTTAATCTATTAGTGCGATCTTTCTTTTGGCTAAAAATATTGCAGGAAAAAATTGAATAAATAAATTGACAAGCTCCGTGCTGATTCCACACTTGTCTAAATGTTGCCATCTTTTTTATTCAAGTAATATCATTCTGTTTGAAGCAAATTGATCTTAAAATGTCTCCTTCAGTTGCTTACTGCATGCAAACCTCTGCCACATCCTTAATCTCTTAAGTAAGTTGCTGCTGTTGGGACAAGTAAGTGAAACCAGTGAGGGAACAAAGGCTTCTATAAATTTGCAAAAATTGATCAAATAATCATGGTTAAGATTTAAATAAAGGATGCTTGATGGTAACTGTCAGTGATTTATGGAGAAAGGCTGGGATTAAACAAGTGTATTATTCTTTTCACACATTTTAGATGAATAAATGATGAAAAATAACAACAAAAGAGTGACAATAAAGAGAGAAATAAATAAATATTAAGAGGTAAATGGAGAATAGTGACAAAAATGAGAAAAATACAAAAATGAATTAACTGTTTAACAATCTTTGATTTCATCATGCCTTAAAATTTACTCTTTTTTCTATTTGTCGTTTTTTGAATGCTTCCTTTGTTACATGTTCAGAATATAATTCATAAATCAAATTCAATGCATAGCCATGCTTGATATGTTAAAGTAAACACAGAATTAAAGCCAATTTAAGCCACTCTTTGAATGAGGATCTACCTGTCATGATAGTATATGTCGCTTTATTTCTATTTGCTTTTTAATAAATTCAGTAATACTTCATGAATTATTTTTGTAGAAACAATTGCAAACAATTATACCAACTTGTCTCTTTGTTATATCTAAATATCTCTTTTTTTTATATTGTTGCATTCGGGCTTTGTGCTTTGAGTTGTGTTGCACTCAGAATAAAATCCTTAAAGGCAGATTTGTTATGTTTGCTATCTGTTTACCTTTTTTCCTGAATTTTGGCACAATAAGAAAAAGAACACAAACAATTGATATTCGCTAATGATAAATAAAGTCTCAAAAAACGTTATGTTATATTGCAAAAACTGCAGTCAACTAACTGTTTTTCTACCACATCTTATTTTCTCCTCTCCAATTTTCTGACACCCTCTCCACACACCCCCGCAAGTGTCCTTGGTGGTCACTTTAGTTTTTGCTTTTGGTTTCATTCTAACTCTTCATTGTCTTGACTTGTTTTTTTAGTTGGAGCTCTTTCATGTTATCCTTTCACATCTACCTGTATGCACTGTTTTGTTTGTTAAATCATCATGTGTTTTCTAAAACTCTAAATGTACTTTGTGGCATTATAGAAAAATGTATGTGTCGTTTTCACTTGTACACAAATTCAATAAACTCAGTTGGAAATAGAGATAACAAAAAATATATTGACTGAGTAATTTATATCTTAAAAACCCTGACTCCCCCCATGTAAATGGATTTTTACAGAATTTGAATATCCCTGTATGTAAAAAAAAAAAAAAAAAAAAAAAAATCATCCAAAGTACCAGGGGAAAGCACTGCAGTTTCTTTCTGCCTGCCTGTCTGTCCTGAGATTACTCACTTTGCGTTTGGCCCTGACCTCACAAGCACGGCCATGAGCCATTTCTCTTTTTTGATTAATATTTCTTCGGCAAGTGTTACCTCTGAGTGTTTGCCTCTTACAGGAGACATGGACTGAAGCTCACTTACTGTAAATAGTGCATTAGTGTCAAGCTTTGTGTCAATCTGAATTTGTGCCAACAGAGGACAAAAGGTTTACGTGAGAAAATCATGAGAATTCACAAAAGATTAAAAAACTGAAAAAGGTACCTCTTGTGTTTCGATTGTTATTTTGAACATAGCAAGAATTTGTATTTGGAAATTAGAAACTGTTGTAAATTCAAAAGGTAAATCTGTTAAGCAGACAGGAGTTTTGGCATCTAAAACAAACAAATGACAGCAATAGTAATTCCCAATTCAAGACAAGCATATTGCCAGTACACATTAAAATATGCCAAAAACATCATTGATCAGAAGCCAGGATAAAGACCTTTAAAAGACAACCACCTTTAAATTATTTCAAGGTTGAAGTCTATCATCTTGAGTTGTCTACATTAAAAAGTGTAGGGGCTTCAGGCACAAAATGTTTCCACCTTTCTTTGCTCTTTCTTCAGAGCTATAAACCCTCATCAAGAGTGTAAAATATAAAACACAAAATGAAGAGGATGAGAACAGGGCTCCCCTTAAGCTGCAGCACTGAAGAAAAAGATATGGGAGATAAAGTTATGGATCACCTACGAGTTTTTTTAACTGGTCTGACCTCAGTACCCACCATCTCCCCCTTGATGGAAAATGGTGAGCTTGATTTACAAAAATTTCAGCCACCCAAATTGATTTTATATTAAATTATGTTTAAAGTTTGCAGTTTTGATTGATAAAAGTATAACTGAAAAAAGAGCCATGACTTCTGATGCCTCTTTGATGAAAACGATTTGTCTCCTGTTCTTCAGCTGCTCTCAGTGACAGAACATGATTTCTTTACTATGTTTTGCATTTGCTTTCCACGACCAACACAAATATGAAGCAAACAGAGCTGTTTTAAATTGCCTTAAGGATAGCACCAAGTGGAGCAGAGGTAAACTTTATTAAAGCAAAATTACGCGGTGGTGAGAAGGACTCTGAAACTGAGGTTTTGAGCGCTGCCAGCCCAGCAAACTATATTTTTGGAAACAGACGCTAAAGCATTGAAAATGTGTTCAGTATAGTGTATAATCAACCTCATGCTTTTTGTTTTGGTTTTGTTTATGCCAATAATTCACTTGTACAAACACTGGGGTGACCAAGCCTTTTCTGTTGCTGCTCCCAGGCTCTGGAACAAGCTCCCCACTGAAATGCATCTTATTTCTGACCTGGGCCTCTTTAAATCTAGACTGAAAACTTTTTTATTTAGGATGGCTTTTAATACCCAGTAGCGTGGTGACACCTTTTCTTTATTTTATTGCTTTTTATTGTTTTTATTTATTCCTTTTATTTACTATCTATTGTAAAGCACTTTGGTTCACTGAAAGGGTTGTTGTTACAGGCTGTATAAATAAAGAACATTTACATTTACATTTACTTGATAACAATTGAGCTCTTGGCCCCATCTGCAGTAATTTACAGCCTAACCTCTGTGTTTTTTTTCTACAGGGGCAAAGCTGACCCCACTAACCACGACTAATATGTTGACTGTTCATATAAACTCCACTTCACAAACTATGAATTATCCTTTTATGACTATATTTTGCCCTTGGGTGTGAGTGTGAGAATGCTTGTCTGTCTATATGTGTAAGCCCTGGGATTGGCTGGTGACCAGACCAGGGGGTACTCCTCCTCTCTACCAATGTCAGCTGGGATAGGCTGAAGCCCCTGTGACCCCAAAAGGTATATGTGGTATAAATACTGGACGGGCAGTTGAGTGATGCAGAGCTACTGGCAGCATGAATATAATTCATCTTGCAACCACTAGGTGTCAGGAGAGTCAAAGATTTAATCAGGATTAAAATGATGAGCTGTGCACTGCATCTGCTTTAAATGTGTTCTGAACATGTAGGACACAGATCAAAAGGATAGATCACGTGAGGCCCACATGTAAATCACATATCAAGAAAATGTAAGAAAAAAAATATTAATTAAATGAAAAATATTATAACATTAGTTTTTTCAGAGAGTATGATTTTTGTTTTAATTTCTTGCCTAATAACCTAAAATTTGATTTTTGAGCCAAGACATCCTTTAAACACTTTAATATCAGTCAGATGATGACTCAGCTTAATGTCATTTTCTGCTTCAAGGAACAAGTTGATCAAACTTCACTGCCTCAATGGTTTAAAGAGTTCATTGTTGGAATGCCTCGGTATGTAGGTTAATACCGCAGTCGTGTGAGTCAAGCTGTCGCCAGCTGAATCTTGTAAAAAAATTAAAAAAAATAAAGGAAATATCTGCCAACCTCATTTCACGTAAAACTCATTTAAGGTTTGTGGTCAGCTGAGGGACACACTCAGTTCACCTTGATTTATTTGTGTTACACTTTGGATCTGGGCGTCAACTCAGCAAGATCAAGAAGCAATTAAAATAACATTTGAGGACAAAGACAAAGAACACACATTACAAAAAGAATATGAGTGGCCTATGCCACAGTGCTACATGTTTCAAATACACAGTAAATGAGGGACAAAATGCCACTGCTCAGATCATTCCTCAGTCCTAAGTCTACATCCAAATATAGGAGCACAGGTTACTCTGTTTGTATTCATTCCTTAATGTGGAACAATGGTTAAATACATAGCAAAATATCTAAATGCTGAACCTAAGAGGAAAATTACTAAACTAGGTTTATTATACATCACAGACTGAATAACATGAAAACCAGGGAAGGACCCAAATGCAAATATATGATGCTGAAATGGAGTTGATAAAGGTTTTATCACTAAAAGTACATTTCAAAGCTTTAGGATTGCCAAGCAGATAGGTAGGCTACACATGACATGGTTCAAGAAAGCAGGTAAAGCAGGCTTGTTGCTGTATCATTGACAAATTGGCAAAGGAAGAAACAGATTGAGACAGACATGGGAGGTGAGCAATTGATGGGCAAAGAGTTTAAGAGAGGAGACCGACAGAGACCTCAGGTGAGAGGAGGGACCTGAGTACAGAGCAGATGGGACTGTCTGGATCTGAAAAGGGAAAAATAGTCTGAGTACATTTGGAAAAAACTTTACTTAATTGCAGATTTACTGACATTATATTGACGTATTGTTAGCATAATGTAAAGTTGACAATGACATCGCTATTCTGTTATTTTTTAGCTAACTAGCATTAATGGCAAATTAAAACTTAGTTTTAATGCTGATCAGAATTTATAGTACATATGGTGTATCTCATGAAGCAAAATATACACAAATTCAGGACTGCATCATTAGCATCAGGCATCAGTAATATAACAAACCAAGCAAATTGTTTAAATTTTTTCTTTGAACTACATACTTCATATTATTATACCATTTTCTTTAAATTTTAAGTGCGGTGTATGATAAAGTTTAATTAGTATAAATTTAATTTGCCAAATTTAGAGGTTATTCTAATATATTTAAAATGAAAGAGATCTGGTGAGGTTTTGTCCAACCTCAGTGACTAAGGAGGGCTGTCAAACGGTCAATAACAATATACAGAGACAGATAAAAACACAGAGAAATAGTTAACCCACTACTTTAGGCAAGTTAGAGTAAAGAGTAATCTCTCATATGTCTTTGGACTATGTGAGAAGGTCAACATTCAGACTCATCTCCTGCCAAGGATTCAAACCAGCAACCTTCCCCTATAAGGCAGCTGCTTACCACTGCACCACTGTGCAACCTTGTCCAAACATATGACAAGTTAAGTACTTTAACATTTTTGTCAAATGAGGAAAGGCCTGTGCATATGTCCTCAAGTCACACTTTTCCTGTTCTTGCTCCAGTGATTATTAAATGTTAAATGGACTTGAGCTTGTACAGCTCTTTTCTGGTTGTCCGACCATTTAAAGAGTTTTCAGTGCAAGTCACACATACTAGTCCACTCCATATTTACATACTGATGATGGAGTCTGCTTTAAGAAGTGTGTATCAGGTAGTGGTGTCAAAAATAATCTTATAATAGATGCATTGTGATGCAGACGTCAATGAAAATGCACCAACAGTCAATACAGACAGTCAATGATCATTTCATCTTGCAGAGGCTGCTGCTAGACTACAGTATTAGTTTTGTTTCTGAGGATTAAAAACCAAGTTTTAATCAAGCTTGAGCCCTTCAGGCATTTGACTGAAAGAACCAATTCTGCTGGTCAAATGTCACTATTGTATAATAGCAAGACACCAAAAGTACAGGAGTGGGCTTGGATGTCTTATGGTTCTAAGGTTGGTAAAGTTTTTTTTTTTTTTTTTAATGATGTAAGTGCTTATTTTGTAACAAGATTTAAGGTAGCCTAACATTTAAGGGTAAAAAGCAACATTTTGACAAAAAAGTTGCCAGCCATCATTTATGAAAGCCAAAATAATAAATTAAGTTGCGTTATGTTACATATGTTTTTCTGTTGCTTTTAATTAAGTTAGTTTGGTATTATACCTCACAAATTTGAGTAGTTTGTTGGATCAGGGAATAAAGAAAGACATTAAAGAAATTCACCCACCACATGAAAATTACCTGCATTTGGTGCTGCAGGTATTTATTGGACCCTGATCACACTGACCTCCAAATTTTGCCCAGTTCATTAGTCAAAGTAAACATTTCGGTGAAGATTGAAGGAAATCCTTCAAAGAGTTCTTGAGATATTGCATTCAAAAACTAGGCATGAACACAAGGCTCAAAAACCTTGGCCTTTAACCTTTGACATCCAAATCTAATCAGACACTCCCTTAGCCAAAGTGGACATTTGAGCAAAAGTCGAAGCAAATCCCTCAAACATGTTTAAAATATCACATTCAAAAGCAAGGGATGAACATGACATGGACTTTGACCTCCCAAATCATTTTTTACAAGACCGGCTTGGAGGCATAGATGGGCATTTAAAAAAAAAGTCAAAATGAATGTAACAGTGCAGAGATATTTTGGCTATTGTTGAGAGTGAGCTATTAGTCTCAAAACACTAGATCCTTAAAATCCCACAGAGCCACTTGTCTATGATCCAAAACTGAGTAACCTAATCCTGATTTACAAAGCTCTTTCAGGACTGAACAGAGGAAATTACACAACTGTTTCCCCAGATAAAAAGATCTCCTTTCCATGGGTAAACTGATCTTGACCTGTAAAATTATTGGAATGCCCCTTTCATATCTATGAACCTTTGATATGTTATGTGACAACAGTGTGAACTGTCAAAAGTTGTGTCTAGTTGAGCTTAAAAATTGTTTCAGCAGCAACACGTGAGCTGCCCTCATACTTATGGAAGATTAAAAAGTATTCCTGAAATACTGTAAATGCTTGGCAGCTTGGGGTACAAGGACTCTGGTCCGAACAAAGATATCTTTGATACAGTTTGTCAGTAACAATGCATGCTATGCAACTATTATGCTTTGCTCATCATACAGGCACAACCAGCCGTGATCTATTTATCCATTATCAGAAAAAGAAATACTTTATTTATAAGATGAGCATTTCTAAACAAATTTTAATTCAACTCAGCAAGTTCATTTCAATAAAGGCACATTAACCTGAGAGCTTGAGGGCAAAGAATTCTCTCTCTCTCTTTCTTAATCAAACAATATACCATAGAGTTACATAAGATCCCCCTACTTGACAACCTATAGACAATTAGTTGGAAGATCACTGAGGAACGAAATGCTCCTGAAGAATGTACCTCCACTTGGATACATTTCACTGTTATTATCTTCAGTTACATAAGAGACCCGCATGACATGTCCTCATGGTTCCCATATATCATCCCAGAGAACACCTTTAAAAACACCTAGACATGTACACACACATACACACAAACAGACTTGACATGTGACAGAAAAGTCTGAAACTGAAACCTGTTGCCTAAGCACTGACAGCTTTGTGCTGATGAATTTGCACAAGTTACAGAGTTACAGTCACTTTGCATAGCTGCAGTCTCACTTTGAGCTTTTCCCAAACACCCAGAGCCATTTCTCCCATAATGACATTAAAATGGAGGGGTTTTGTTATTGGGTTATGCCCTGTTCTCCAAGCATCATCACTGAGACAGGTCCACAGTTTGTGGACAGGGCTGTGTAACCTGACATGACACTCAGGGCCATAATTTACATTTGTCCCGTGGGGTGGTCCACACGGTGATGCACATTGTGGCCTTTGATGTGCAGCCCGGTGGCCTCTGCGCTCTCCCAGTTGCTGTTAAAGTGACAGCGGCTCTGACCATCTTCACCATCGAGGTGAAATTGGCACTGCGCCTCACCCGCAGCGCATTTAAAGGCGAGAAGAGGCGTTCATTTCATTGGTGAAGATTACACTCGGTTGTGTTAAACCCACTCACGCCTTCTATCCTCCCTCTCTGCCACTTGCGCCAGTGGGAGGGACGGAGGATTGGGTGCGCCTCGCTGCGCCAGACTGCGCCTTGCATGAAACTTGCAAAATGCCCTGGACACACCCGGCGCGGCGCAGGTGCAGCACAGGGCAGGTGCAGCACGCAAAATTAGAGCCCTCAGTGTGTTTACATGCAGTTAAAAAAAGTGAAAATATTGTGTTGTCTAACTTACACAGGGCTTTTAGGATACAAGTATCTTATTGGGACGTAAGAAAATTGTATTTCTAATGGATTTATGCCAATTCTGGGACCTCATCTGAGAGTCCACTGTCCACATCTTTAAATTTGCTGTGGATAAAATTCCTGAAGTGAGCACTGTGGTAGACACAAAGTTTAGTGATTTTAATGTTTTCTACATTTGTATTGCCTCACTTATGGCGTCTTACAAGGAACAGTTGAGTTCCCAACTATGATTACAGTTTGACGAGGACATTTAACATATTTCTTTGTAATTTTCAAAAAATGATAATAGATATTCACAGCCATTAGCACTAACTTGAAAGGCTACTTGAAAAGTCTTTGGCAACTAATATGAATGCTTTGAAAATGATAACGATAGTTGTCATTTGTGTCGAGTTATCTTGTTTAAGAAGACAGTTAGGTTTTAGAAACTTAGTTTTGCCGCAGCACTTACTTTTAGCAGGTTGGTTGGCTTGCAAAATTGTGTCATCCCTACACCACTCTGTCTCACTGGAGATGGATTTTTACTTCTGCAGCTACACATCTCAACTGGACCACACTGAACTAAGTGTGAGCTTATGCTTTACAGCTCCTGCAACAGGCTTTTTCTGGATGTTTAACAGCATAAATATTGCTATGTTGTCTGCTCTCAGATCTCCCTATCAGCTAAAGGGACAGCGTACATATCACTTATACCAAAAGATAAAATGAACAGACCTGCTTTGTGTTCAGTGCTTCTGCAATCTGACTCTCGACTGATGTCCTGCCTGCTAATATGCTAACAAGGTCCACAGTAACAAGAAAAAGCTCCATAGAAACAAGCCAAAAAACAGCTAATCTCCACTGTTGTTAACTGGGTTTATAGTCTGATCTGATGGTTGTAGGGTTTAAGGACCTGTTTCCCCTGAAAATCTGTTATTTCATCTTGTGTGTCTTACATAAGCTGCATTTCTACCAAGTAGCCTGGTTTGTTAGAGAAGCCCTGATCTTGCTTACATTTCTACAGCTGGCTTTAACCTTGCTTGAGGGCAGGGCAGTAGGCAGGAAGATGATAGCTGCATTAGCTATGCAGTTGTGTGAAACCACAGCTGTGAAACATGGTGACAAAGAGCAACAACAGAGGACAGCAATTTGTTATATTTCCTCTAAGTTTTTTGTATGTTTGAGGGAAGACTGCAGGCCAGAAGGAAAATGCATTTAATAAATATAGGAAATTTGGATAAAAATATGTGAGACCCTATGTGAGGTGAAATTTTTTTTTGACCAACTGACTAACTGCAGTGTGTTTAGATCCATCCTTTGCTGTCAGAATAAGTACACTTAATACCCTTCCAGTAGGGTACCAAAAAAGGGGCATGAATCACTTTTTCTCAAAATTTTAAAGTGGAAACAACAACAATTATTACACATTCTACCAAAACAAATCAAACCACTTGGATAAAAGTCACTAATGGCGTAGGAAAATCAAGAACTCACTATCTCCAAACAGAAGCTCTTGCATTTTTGATTTATCTTTGGCCTCCTACGACTTGTTCTGTTACACCAGAGACTGTGACCAATAAGACAAAGTACAAGTCATTAGCAAAAGTCAAAAGAGTTAACAAATAAGTGTGCTAAACTCGTCCGTTTTTTTATATGTGTGATACCTATACTGGCTAAAAGGTGGAGCTGAGGACATTGTGGAGTTGGATAGCACCAGAAAACAAGGATACCAAGACACAAGACACTGGGGACAAATGAAAGACTGAGCTCACATAAATGGGTTTGTAAGTAAATGAACAAGGATTAAACTGCATGTTGGTGAGTAAAACACAAAAAAATGCAGGAAGGGTAGTTTTGTACTCATATAGAGGGGTTTCAGTCACACTTTCATGTTAAATATATCAATTATGCAAAGACACTTAGTCCACATGGAGTCCACATGTCCACATGGAGAATTTAGGAGTATCTGCGAAAGTATATGGGTGTTTTGTCCACACGGATCTGACATTTTGGCAGCTTGAAAATATATTTTTGGAACCAGGTCTAAAGTGAATAAATTTCAAAATGCTACCTTTACATTTCCATGTCTACAACAAATATTATATATTATATATTATTATTATATTATGCATATTTTTAGAAATTTGATTGATTTGATTTGATTGCATAGCTCCACCTCTCCCTTATTCTGCATACGCTTACCCTGAAAAACAACACAGTGTTCGGTTTGCGCTGAAGATGTTACTAAGCTTGTTCTGGCTTTAACAGCAAAATCTTCTGCCCCTCTATTCCCACCTTAAGCAACAAATGGACATGGAGAACAGCATACATCTTCTTCTTGTTGTGTTTGTTTACATTGCACATGTTTTGTATGCATGCTCCATGTCTTCTTCTCTGGTTTTGATGTCTGTGGCAGCATTACAGCGTCACTTACAGGCCTGGCATATATACTACAGTGTTTTCAGTGCTTTGCAGTGGACAGACACATTTCTTGAAATGATGCTGTGTTTACAGAAAACGAAATAGATTGTTTTCGTCTCTGTGTGGCCAAGGCCTTACTTACAGACTTGCCAAAAGTCAGGTTAGGCCCCTCATTTGGGGTTAGCTTTGCAAGGTAACAGCCACCTACTGCAGCTGGGGGCTGATATGCTACCATCATTAGAGTAATTCTCTCTAGGTGGCATGTATACCGGGGTCAAGGACAGTAGTCCAATCAAATTGCTCATAAAGATAAGATAATCTTATCTTAAGTTAACTGGGCATAGAAATATACTGCCATTATCACTGTTCCCCTTCTTCTTCCCAGAACTCTCCCCTGACACTCTCTCTTCTTTCACTGCTTTTAACAACCCGACAGGAAGGAAATCTCAGGGGCAAGAGGTGCATCTCCCCTCCCTCTTACCCTCTGTTCTTCATTAGTGTGCGAAAAGACGGAGCAAGTTTGGATCAGCTATTTTCAGGCTGGCCAGAACCTGTCTTTGTCGGAATAATCCTCCACGGCCACCCGGGGGCTGAAACTTTAGCCGGCTCTTGATATAGACCCACGGTCAGCATTGGCTCTAACATTGGATTCTAACACCTGAGCGCTCACCCCCCTCCTCCCAACATGGGACCTGTTGAACCTGCTCACCCCTCTGATGCACGCAGACACACACACCCCCAATATGATCCCCTTGAATTATCACTCACTCACTTTGCTCTTTTCTCTTCATCTCTCATCCCACTCTGATTTCTATATACAGCACAGAGAACCCAAATTTACACATGATCTCAGTTTAACCTCATTTGTCTGCATCCTTGGAACAACATTAGCTTACACACGGACTTAACCCTAAAAAGAGGGTCTGCAGAAACAAGAAACTTTGTCTCTCAGCCTGTCTGTCTGTCAGCCTGTATACTAGTCCATCTATTTGTGTCGTGATTTGCTTGTGACCTTATTCACCTCACAGAATCACGATAAACCTCCCAGGGGAGATAAGATGAGACCAGGGAGACTACAATAAGATATGACAGGATACAATAAGACATGATAGGATACGTTATGATATGATACAACTTAATTCAATACAATATGATATGACACCATGCAATACGGTATGATATTGTACGATTAGATGGAATTCAATATAATGCCACACAATTTAGGATGCACAACATTGGATTTTGTTGACACTGGATATGGTTGTGTTTCTAATGACATTTAAATCAATATCAACCCTAATAAATACATATTTTTGTCAATAACATCAAGTCTCTACTATACTTGGAGTGACGTGTCATTGTGAGTCTATTTGTGTCAAAAACATTCATTACCTATACTGCTTAACCTTGTCGGGGTTAGCAGGGTCTGGAGCCTATTCCAGCTGACATTTGGCAAGAGGCAGAGAACACCCTTGACCAGTTATCAGCCAGTCACAGGGCCAACTTGCAGTGACAGACAAGCACTTACACTCACTCACACCTAATAGCAATTTAGAGTTGCCAGTTAGCCTAACAAGCATGTTTTGGCCTATGGAAGGAAACCGGATTACCCAGAGAAAACCTATGCATGCAAAAGGAGAACATGCAATTTCCACACAGAAAGGTCCCAACCAACTGATGAGTTGAACCAGCAACTTGGTCGATCCAATACAATGTTGTATGATGCAACTCGATATGATAGAATACACAATATGATGCAATATAATGGAATACAAGAAAGTGCTTTACAATACAATACAGACAGACAACATACAGTGCGATACAATATGATTCTACATGTAACTATATGATATTGGACGATTCAATTGTTATGCCATATGACACAATATTATGAAGTGCATGACACGTACAATATAACACAATTCAATATGATCTGGACCATTTATCAAACTTTTGCTTGACTCCTTTCTTCTTAATGAATTTTGTTTCAGATTCCAAGTGCTACTTACATTCAGCTGCCAACACAGCAATAAACAATAACAATCAACATATTTGTAGAAAAGCACATACAACCATTACAGCTGAACAATAATGGAGGGGGGAAGAGAGGTTACCATCTAGTCTGGTTATGCGGATGTTAAGTCCCTAAGGGACTTCTGCTCTTTACACCGGTGACATGTTTCCCTCTTCCTCTCTGACTTGTTTTCACACACGCACAAGACAAGTGGCAAATGCACAAAACGGTGCACTTCTTCAAGCGTCAAATTTAAGGCTGGCAGCAGAGTACCTGAAATTCAATGGCTACCCCATTTTAAAATGCCCATTTCCTGTCATAGAAATGAACATGTCCACAGCCTGGTCCAAAAACAGTTTGGATGAGGATAGTTCATGTCTTTTTTGGACACGCACAATACAAGGAGTAAATTTGTTTTGCAACTTTTTTTTTTATTTTTAATGTCATATATGATGTGGCTTAAGCATAAATTTGAACATGGCTGATATGACTTTGTGTCAGCATGTTGCAGCTGTTTATTAGTAGGTTTAAACACACGTGTGTAAAAATGTTCCACCAGGGGGCTCTCTACTAAATAGTAACAGAAGAGCATGGGTAAAGACTGGCCTGCTGTCACCTCTGTCCTACTTCACAGTTTTTCCATCTAAATTAAGAACCCAATACAGTAACACAGCTCTCCATAAGGTGTATTTACTTGACTGTGACAAGCGTTTCCATTTAGTAGGATATTTCACATACTGATGAGGAAAAGATGTCAAAGAAGGAATTCCTGTTTCTAGCTGTGATTGACCCTAGAATGCTTCATGAGTACCTCCAACATAAACCAGATAGTCTACTTATAAGAGCTTCCATCCACTATTATACCCATCCAAAAATGTAAAAGGCTGGTAAGCCACTTGGTTAACACCATATGGAGCTACATTTTTTTGTAAGAATCTATGCTCCATGAAGGTTGTGAGATGATGGCGGCTCTCCACTCGACCTGGAAATGTCTCACTTGTGTAGCAATCTTTGATGTAATGTGAAGTGTCTCTACAGCAACATAAACAAACCTTGTCTGTCATGGCAGCTCGGTCCTAACCGTCACCAAAACAAGACACATCTTGTTACAACTTAGAAATCAAGGATTTCTTTGGCTTTGAAAGTTCTGAAAATATTCAAAGCATTGTAAAGCTCAGCTATAAATAAATACATATTATTTCAGTTTTCTACATATTGTATCTTTAAGATAAGACCCCTCTTAACTCCACCTCTTTTTGTATTTGTGGTCTGAGCCAAAGTGAGTTTTAGACAGAGGGGGCATTCACACTATGTTGCATTGACTCTACTTACCTCCATTCTCTGCATTGTTTTGATGTAAGGAGCATACTTGGTGCTTTTTGTATCACCTTTGGTGAGATTCTAAGTGAGCTGAGCTGATGATAACAGGCACAGCTTACTACTGAGTGGACAGAGAATATTGTCTCCTGGAGCATCGTGGTAATGAAACTACTCTCATTGTTGTCTCTGTAATGTTTTATCACTTCTATAGCTTTCCTGCACTTTTTGATAGTACTTTGTCTTGCCACTTGCAACTATCTCAGAACAATATTCATCCCTGTGCTGTGACAGAAAGCTACGGACTGCAGGCCAGCTAAACTTGCACATCTATTTCCGACATGGTTGTTTTGCTTTGACATCACAGCCATCATTCAGCCATGTGATGTCCCCACCTACTTTGCAGATGTACTATCGAAGAATATACTGTAGTGGGAACAAGGTGCTAAGAACCATGACTGGATTGAGCTGAGAAGAGTCAGGGTCTGAGTCCTTTCTCCAAGTATAAAAGATTGAGAATGTCTTGTTCAGGTGAGGATAAAATGGACCGAGAGGATGATGCAGCATCTGCAGTTCTGCAGACTCTGTACTGAACAGTTGTGTTACAGAGGGAGTTCAGCAGGAAGGCCAATCTCTCAATTTAACAACCCTCACCTATGGCCATGAGCTCTGGGTTATGCCTGAAAGATTGAGATTGCGGATACAAGCAGTTGAATAAGATTCCTGAAGAGAGTGGCTGGGCTCAGTCTTAAAGATAGGAAAGTAGCTCAGACATCCGCAGGGCACTTCAAGTAGAGCCGCTGTTCCTTGGCATTGAAAGGAGTCTATTGAGGTGGTTCTAGGAACATCAAGGATGCCTCCTGGTTGCCTTCCTGTGGGGCATTTCTGGGTATGTCCAATTGGGTGAGACCCTGAGGCAGACCCAGAAACTCGCTGGAGAGATTATGTATCCCATCTGGCCTAGAAACACCTTGGAATCCTCCAGGAGACACTGGAAAACATTCCCAAGGAGAGGAACGTCTGAGTTGACCTGCTTGGCCTGCTGCCTTCGCCACCCAGCCCTGGATAAGCAAAAGAAGATGGATGGACAGATAAGCCAGTGCCACATATCGTTGCAGTCCTGCCAAAACCTGATCGTCCTTTTTATGATTTTTTTGTTTTTTTCATAAAACTGTGCTATTCGTAATCTTCCATTTCATTTCCTGAGAAGTAGCTATTTTGGAGGTATGATAAAGCACCAAGAGTTTTCAGTTTGAAGACCACAATGTATGGGCTTCAAAAGACAGCCAGTAACAAAACTGTGTCTTTGAATCAGTATCTAATATCTTCTACAGTCTAATGCACAAGTCTGTACAAACTGCACTGACAAGCAAGTAATACACTGATACAAATGTGCAAAGTTTGCAAGGCTAGTTCTAATCTTAACTCTGCAACACAGAACCCTAGGGGTGGAAGTGTACCAGAACCTGCAGGAGATGGACTATGTGTGTAAGCCTGTGTGTGCTGCAGAAGTCCCTTGATTATCATTTATTAATAACACTTATGTATATTTTAGTATGATTCCAGTTGTGTTTCATTCACATTATTCTCTCTGTATGCCTTTACCCACTTGCACAGTGCACTCAGAGAGCCTTAAAAACCTGAAAGCAAGTAATTTTCTCTCATGCACACCTGCACATGTGCAACCAGACATAAAAAGGCACGTGCCAGGCACAGGTTGCCTTTCACAGGAGAGCCGTACAATGCTATAGTAATCTGCACATTAATCCACACAAAGGAAACTGTGTACAGCTCTCTCCTCATCCATGAAACGGACAGCCTTTCTGTATAGGCCTGCAGGGAGCATGTGACCAGCACTGGAATCCCCCTTTCATCTCCGATCAGGGTCCTGAACAACACTGGTCCCTGCAGAGGTACGAAGGAATTCATTTGTCTGCTATGGTGGCTTTTTTCTTTTTTACAGGCTTGGTGTGGAGCTGAGAGAGTTTAGGGTTGCTAAAGGTAAATTTAAAGGTGAGGGCAGAACTGGGGCCGAAACAGAATAAACTCAAACAGAAAAGTTTGTAAAAGACTATGCAATGATCCTCCATTGGTTCATTCTTTTGGGGTTAGTAGGACGACAACTTGTGTGAGCCATCGCTCTCACGTTTTGGTCACATGGACATTCCTGTTCACCCTCTAGCCCCCCAATAAACAAGAGAGCATTTGATGACAGGGGCTCATTATTTAGCCTACTTCTGCTGCCAGCTTGTCTTCTGCCATGCTCAGCTGTAAAGAATGCCCTAATTTCATTTCCACCCAGCTAACAAACAACCACACACATATAACACATATACACACTTCTCTTTTTCACATAACTCTCTGTCTATAGTTTCTTTCTCACATTCGCACAGCTCTGATACTGCTGACCCAGTGACATGGGAAGGAGGATGCTCCAGTTCTCCTGCACAGAGAGAGTCACTGCAGTTATTGCTGCTTTGGCACAACACTAACTTCCTCACAGACACAACAACGTCATGCTGCTTTTTCTCTCCATGATTCACTCCAAGCCACTGACCCAGTCAGAGGAGATATGTAGTCACGCTCACTCATACAAGCACCTGAATGGGTTCATTTTTGTGCCCTATAACAGAAACAAATACATGAATGAAGTCAAAGGAGCCTCTGTGAATTGACCCTTTGACAAGTCCCGCCCTCCATAGTTGTAAATCATTTAAACAAAATTTCTCATTACTGGCTTCTTCCTTTTAAAACAACTGAAAATATCGTGTGATTCGACAGAATTTAATCAATATTAAACTGATTCTAATACCTTGTAAACTTTGCTTGGCTAAAACAATAGAGACAAAAAGGCTGGATGGCTTATTTTTGCTGAGGACCCGGTATGCTGATATTTCAAATATCATTATAACCAATACTGATATACATATACTGTGATATACACAGTTTTTTGTCAAAGGCACAAAGACTCGACCATAATAAAGTGGTGCAGGGCTGACATGTTTTTTAGGCCAAACAGGAAGTTATTATCATGTTGGTTTCCTTGACTACAAGGATTTTGTTTCTATTGCGCTATTATCGAACTACAACATGGTGGTTCCTCTTAGAGGCAGCTGCCACACTTCCAACTTATAACATATTGTTGTAACCTCTTGTTTGAGAATTTCCTCTCAACAGAATGACCTAAACAAGTTGGTGTCCATGGCTGTGGCTATGGTGTACGTATTATTGTCAAAAAACCATCAATAATATTTGCATAAGGGTCCCTGTCCATTTTTGTAGTCCTTGTTTGCACTTTATTAGCAACCATCCTTTTAAAAACACAGTAAAACTTTGAAATTCAAAACCTTGGCAATACCAGATACATTTTATGTTGCAAAATGAATCGTTTAAATCACATATGCATGTGTTCATCACAGACCTTATTTATTCAACTAGTTATTATAAAATGCCATATTTGCATCTGTGGGTACCATCAGAGCTAAAATGACTGACATGTTTTTGGACTCATTCTCGCACCACTCTATTAAACTGACCTTTCAATTTCCTTGTGGCAGTCTAATTTTTGCAAAAAAAAAAAAAAAATGTGATACACACAAACAAAAAAAAAAACATTCAACCCTTTTTATAAATGACCCTGTATTATATTTCAAATTTCAACACTAGAGATGAAATACAGCTGATATATGGCCAACAGGAAAAACAGATATACAGACATAAATATCAGCAGAGATTCTGGAATCTGCAAATAACGATACTGCTGATACCAACCATTAATGCTTACTGCTAACATGCTAACCACATGTTAATTGCATTTGAACAGTAGACTGTAAATACTTCACAAGCTCTCAACATAAAATCATCAATTAACATACAGTATAAACTAATTCAGGAGCACTTTGAGTACTTTCTAAATTCCTTTGTAAACACAGTTTGAAGTGAAACATAAACAGCATACTCTGAACATGTGAAAACTTTAGGGACCGTAAAATGTTTTTGATGTAGGCTGCCTGAGGTACATTTCAATAGTAAATAGATAAACCACAGTTTTCTGGTCAGCTCTGCTCCTGTAAAGAGAGAACTAGCACAGACGTTTGTCTGTACATAAAGGCCAAGATGTACATACAAAATTCTGGGGCCATGAGATATATGCAATTTAGTGAATTTTTGGTAAAGACAAAACAAGACAAAAAAAAACACTGAGGTGATTGCTAACTTTATTGGACGCATTCATCATGCTATACTTTTCCACTAGCAAGCCTCTGTGTTTTGGTTTTATTTGGTTCTGGCAGAAAGACACAGAGGCCATGAGGTGTGCTGGTATAGCACCAAAACAAAAGAGACAAGTAAAGCATTGTAAATTTGTCCAATACAGTGTACAATCCCTCCAATACAATTTTTTTATTTATTTTTTTTACCAAAAACTATTTCACTCTGAGCTCTTGGCCCCAGCTACAGCAATGTAAGCAAGCTTCTGAGCCAGTTCTCTCATATGAAGGCCAGAGCTGATTTCAATTATAATGGCTCATGTATGTAATACTGACATGTGCCTTGTGCAACCAAATTTTAAAATACTAAACTATCCCATCAGCTGCATTGAACTTGCGAGATTTTGGTACATTCAGATAACATTACTGGCAGTATACTGTTACTATAAAATGAAATTGAGTAATATTATTGCTACTTAACACAACCACATTAAACATGTCAGATTTAATAAGGTTATCTCTTACCTTTGACCATATGTTTATATTCTTTGTGATTTTTTGTGGTTTGTGGTCATCCACAGAGTCAAATCCAAACAAGAAATTATTCACAATTAATCTTCAGTTTTGAAAGCAGGATTAAAAATATATATAGCAAGTTGGTTGCAACACACTGACAAAGTTTGGCCCAGAAGAAAAAGTTTGCCTGATCAGATGCATCCATGCAACAGTTGCTTTGAGAGGGGTGTGTTTAACTGGTGGGTCAGCAGACCAATAAAAGAGCCTACAAAAGGTTAATTGTGGTGTATGTAACCATTCACTCTTATGTGTGTTTGTCCTGATAGAAGTTCCAATGGACTTACACTTTTTAAATGTCTTTATTTACATCAGCTCATTGCAATGTTTTTTAAGTCTCACTGATAAGTCAAAACTTACCCTTCTCTTGTCAAACCCAACTAGATTAGACTAGAATGCTAAGTTTGATTTTCTGAGTTAAAATCACAGGGACAGCTAAGAATACTGTCAAAATTGCTGATATTATCATGTCCATTTCTAAAGGCAAGACAGCACTAAGCAGCTTAGCTTACAAGTGTGTGTAAAAAATAACTTATTATCAAGCAGGCATTTTCAAAGCTGTTATTTTTACCACAACCAGGATCTTTTCAGAATCAAAGCAAGATGTCTTGCTGGCGAAATCTTATGTGCACTTTGTGTTGCCATTGTTTCTTTGTAACTATACCCACAACATGGCAACATTGAGCATCCTGTAGGAGGTTGTTGTTCATTAATAAGTGCGTTTCTGAGCACCAAGGGTCCTAGTTTTATGTTTTGGCATGTAAACATAAAACTATGTTTTCAGAAACCAGGATTAGCCTTTATGTAGATTTTCAGACAACAGTTCTGTCACTTAGAGAGCTCAGAAAGAAAGGACTCTCTGGCATGTGCCCTGCCCTGTGTTCTGACAGATGCTGACTGCACATGCGTGGCTTCAGTGAGAGGTCTTACTCCTGAACTGGCGATAAATCTAAGTTTTGTCTTTAAACCACTGTTTCCTTGTCTTGTGTGGGGGCAGTGACAGGCTGACAGCAGAAAGAGGTGAGGACATGTTGAGTAAATGCAAATGTTGATCTCTTCTAACGCTGCAAATGAGGTGGATACATGAAAACTGCAACTAGATGTTTTCATTTATTAGTGTGAAGCCAACAAAAGGCACAGAGCTCTCATTTTTTCAGATCTCTGTTGTAAAAGATGAAATTCCCAGACCCCTGCAAAAATTAGGATGCAATAAGTGGAATTACAGATAGCAGTACTTGTACATGTATGCAGGGAAATGAAAAGACAGTTTTTCTCCAAGTGCATTTAAGCACCATACTCTGAATATAATCAGAATCAGAATAATGCTCACAACTTGTACACTTTTGTCCATGTAAATGCCCTTTATGTATTACAGTTTGATCAGGTCACAACATAATTTACTCCTGAAAAGAGATGTGGCACTGCCAGGATATGCAAGATACGTAATCTCTTTGGTGTATTCTGGATCTACCCAAGAGCCTCCTTAACCTTCAATTAAGATATCAAGTAGGCAACCCTCTCAGATATCAAAAACTTCAACTGGATACTTTCAACAACCTGATGGAGATGTTTTTATGTCTTTGTGACCCTGAGGCTGAGCTGGCAGTGGCAGTAGGCCCTGGTGGGGTCCATAGAGTATTCAAATCATATACCTCACGTTGTCATGAAAAGGCCATCAGGCAATTACATCTCCTCGCTGGGGGGGAGGAGGAGTAACAGGAAGATAGAAGACAGGAAGGAACAGTAGCCAGCCTGTAGACATATTTGTATTTGTCTTTTTTTGTTTGTTTTTATTTATATTTGTTTTGTATTTATTTCTATTTTTGTTTATATCTATCTTTTTTTTTTAAATCTGTCTATGAACTTTTCAAAATGCTATTGGAATCTTAATTTCCCCGAGGGAGTTTCCCTAAAAGGATTAATAAAGTTCAATCTAATCTAATCTACTCTCAAAAACTAGAAGTAGCTACCAAGGGTGTAAGAAAATGTTGATACGCTAATGTACATTTGGCAACAAAATTCTGCAGCAATTTTCTATGGCACAAAATTTCTATAAGATAATTATAAAGAATTTTGGTACGTTTATGTTGTATTGTAGTTCAGACATCTGTTAGATTTATTATTTCTGTCACTGGGACACACAATGAAGTTTATCCATATCACAGGTACAATGCACCATAAAATTAACACTGATAACAAACTGTTATTTATGCCTATAAAATTGCTGAGTCTTATTACATTTTTTAAATAGACAATTTAGAAAAAGTCTAAGGTATTCAGTATGCTGTTATACAGTATGTTATATTGTCATTCCTGTATTGTGATGCATAGGGAAAATTCAGAATCCTGCCAACAAACACCACTTGTAGACCCAGCACCTTCCTCGAGACCTGGCTGTGAAATTAGGGGTCATACTGCTCTGTCAGCTTAGAGAGGGTCAAAATCAGATTTACTTAATTTGACTGTAAAAATGATAGCACACTCACTTTCTACAAAGGTCTTCTGATAAAAATGTGTGCATTGGCCCATTCTATCTGGATTTAATCAATGCAAAAATCAAACTGCTCTTTATTTAGACAGCAGTGCAGCACCTTTCTTGTGTTGGAGCTGGGGGGCCATATAACTGGGGTACCTCCAAGACAAAAAATGGTTGAGAGCCCCAGTTCTAAACATAGGCAATCCATATTTTTGTTTCTGTCTGTCTGTCTCTCTCTCTCAGTCCTTTGTAATCCAATAATCCATCTTAATCCAAACTGAGATTACAAGAGGTGAAAGAGCCACTTTGTGCGTGAGATTATCCTCAAATTTAAATCACTGCAGTACTACACATTCATGTATGATGTATGTGTGTCCACTGGCGTGTTTCAGCATATATACATGAATTAGTATAAATGTATTAATGTGTGTATGTTGTTTTAGAGTGCTGGTCATTCTTTAACGAACAGCTGTTCCCAAGACTCCTCCCCTTGCTTCCTTCATCCTGTCCCTCTGTTCAGTGCATTAGCAGAGGTCAGTTCAGTACTCTTTAATCCTACCAGTCTGATCCCCATCACGTTTCACCTCCTTCTCTCAGCCTACTGCCCCACTGCACGTCTGTTCGCCTTGCTCCGCCTCAGACGCCATACTCTTCGTCTCACTAAACCCCTGTGATGCCTGAAACACATCCGTACCTGACACACCTGTAACTTGGCCCATGAGCTGCATCCACCTTTATGAAAGAAGGAGGGCTTAGACAAGGCTCTATAAGTCAACTCCTCAGTTTAATCATCCTCCTCCCTTGTGTCATCCATCACCGCAAAGCTGAGATGAAATCCACTGTGAATTACAATCGGACTGTGGGTCATGTGTTCCTGGAGTCCCGTGCGGTTGCAATTCTCCACTCCTCACTATTTTTAAGCTGCCCAGCTGGCACTACCACCCGGTCAATTCTCCCCCCACCCACCCTCCACAGATGCACCCTTGCACACACCCACATAGACTTGTGTGCATGTGCAGGGCTGGTATGACAGTCCTCTGCCTCCACTATGCCCTTGTACGGTTGTATGACCCACAGACCAGAATGCCCCACTGGTGTGGATTTCCATTCCTGGAGCTCTCTCCTCAAACATATAGTCTCCTCTGCCAATATCGTGTCCTATCACGTCTTCTGCCTACAACCTCTCCTACTATGACATACATATACAATGCATCCACGTGGATAAGACGCATACATCTGCTCTACAATATATAAGACATGAACTTGTGCCATTTGCACATGTGGGACACAAGTAGGCGTCATAATACACCCTTAGGCTATACTGCCCTTACAGTAAATACACAACAGTGCACGGCCTGCAGCACGTTTCCAGTGTGCATTTCACCAACTGACAGGATTAGTAACATTAAGCCCTGAACTCTTGAACTTTAGACTTAATGCACCCACAGAGGGAAGTCTGCAACTATTCAATCCAGCAGGCCTCACTCCGTTTTTTATTGTATTACTTTTTTGTGCATGTTTGTTTGTGTGCAAGTGTTAGTCGCTCTGACACTGACTGTGAGTACCATCCGAACATTTGATACAAATAAAAACATGGCTAGCCTCGGTGGGCTCATATTTTAACCAGTGACATTACTGAAAAGTCGGCCTGCTCCCTCATACGGCACACCACTCAGTGAGATCTAGTGCTTTGCCTGAATCTCTGATGCCTCATGTACAACTGCAGTGAGTTTACAATTAGTGATGTCTTAAGTTCACTGCTAGCTACTGAGTAAAGTGCATGTCTTTTTGCTAGGGTGCAGAAATTAGCCCATATTTTGCCTTTTGTTTTATATGCCCTTTAGTGTCCCTCTCCTCTACATAGGCACTTTTATGAACAAGACAAAAAGTCTACAACATCAGGACCTCTCCTTCTAACCATGTTCAAGATGCCTACAGCTGCCTAAAACAGCTCAGTCCCCATAGGAAGGACCTACCAGTGTGACATCCTTCTATTGTTTCGTTGTCAGTCTAAGCCCATTGGTTTGTGGTAGCAAGCCCAGTGCAGAGCAGACACATTAAAATCGATGCAGAGTTGTTGTTAACATGGCACAAAGCAGCACTTTGCCACAGAGAGAAATTGCCTTAATGTGGCAAGTTTTTTAAAAAGTTGTAATATATATATTCACACACACATATACACACACACACACACACATATATATATATATATATATATATATATATATATATAGAGAGAGAGAGAGAGAGAGAGAGAGAGATAGATTGATAGATCGATAGATATACACACGTGGACAAAACTGTTGGTACCCTTCCGTTAAAGAAAGAAAACCCACAATGGTCACTGAAATAACTTGAAACTGACAAAAGTAATAAGAAATAAAAATTTACTGAAAATCAACTAATGAAAATCAGGCATTGCTTTTGAATTGTGGTTCAACAGAATCATTTTAAAAAAACAAAAAATTCAAACTGACCTGGACAAAAATGATGGTACCCCTAAAAAACATTGAAAATGATTTGACCATAGGGACATGTTTGTGTGCACATTTCTTAAAAAGTTAATGAAATATTTTCATGAAATTATCAGGAAATGTTGGTTGTGGTTCGAGGAGGAGGTGGTTGGTGGTGATCTAAATCCTGATCCGGATCTGGGAATTCATGAATGGATTTGTTAACATTGCGAGATAAGGACAGTTTACACATCTTTAGCTTTTAACTCGGCTAATGATCAATACCTTGGTGGAGGTTTGTGCTCTCTAAGCACTTCTAGTCAAGCAGCAAGAAATTCTGGGCAGATTTAGACTCATGCTGAACAGCCAGCCAGAGCCATGTTGCATGTTGGGGGTGTGAGTGCGAGGATGTAGCGAATGTTTAAAAAAAAAAAAAAAATCCCCAAAATTATTTGGAAACTAAATTTAATTTGCATGATTATCTATTTTAACATGTGTGACCTGTAACCAAGTTGCTTAGCTAAATGGAAAGGCTGAAACCCAAGTAGCAACCTCCAGTGCTGAAAAATGAGGCCAATGTGGAAGTGCCAAAAAATGTAAGTTACATGACTGTGTGTGGGTGACCTGTGTTCTTTAACAGTCTGCAAAAACATATTCAACAAACAGATAGATCTAAATATTCAGTACATTTAATGCCTCTGTAAGGCCTGTACAGGCTGTGTACGGGTTTTTTTTTTTATACTGCACCCATTTTGATTTATTGCAGATTTTTGGGTTTGGATTGTAAAGGACATGACTGGCATGGTTATACACTTGCACAGTGTTGGTATTGGACACCCCACCTTAAGTCCCGCCTCAACTCAGCTTCTCTGTCTGGAAGTAGGTTGATGCATACTGAAATTAAGTCAAAGTGCATGTCTAGCTGCATCCAAGGATTGGCTTCAAAAGCTTTCCAAAGGCTCCTTTGACAATCAGAGGCCTGACGTCACATGGCTTCATATAATCAGTCAGTGCGAAAACCAGAGGGAAAACTAGTCTGACTCTGTCCTCTGGTGAAAAAAATCCATGAGACTGTGTACCAGGCTGTTTTTGAGGCATTTTTCATTTCCAGTAATAGACAGGCACATAGGTGTATGATTTTTTTAAATGATTGAATAATTATGTATTCATAAAAACAGCAGGTTCAAGAAGTGCTAAATAGGGGATTTTTGACACTGACATACTTTCTGGCTATTGTTGGATGTGCTGAACTCAGCCAGCTGGCAGCTAGTCTGTTATCAAAACAGTCATAACAATTATATCAATAGTTTCCTCCAGCAATGACCCAGAACAAGAAAAGCTTGTTTCCCACAGTGTCATATTACTCCTCTAACACCGCAGGTGAGATATTATTCAAAAGATCAATAATTTTCCAAGTTTGCATTATATTCCTTAGACCTACAAACAATTTTTCCTGTGTAGCTCTCAATGAAGCTGTGTCAGTTTACAAAATGCTCAATGCAGGTCTTAATTCAGGACAATTTCTGCTCTCAGCCACCAGTGAAATACAGACATTAACACAGTGCTGAATAACTAAATTATTGATACCCAGCTAATGGGCTTCACTTGCTCTAAGAGTTTGTGAGGGTGCCAGACAGAAAACCAGACAGAGAGAGAGCAACAGAAAAAAAAAACCCAAATAATTAGCTACACAGTGTGAGCATAATTTTGGCTGCCAGAGAAAACCTGTATCTCATCTCCTCTCCTCGGTGGGTCACTTTGTCTCTTGTCAGAAGCAGACGGAAACTGGCACTCCAAACTCTTTCATGGAAAAAGCACTTAGGACTACAATTGACCCAGCAGCTGCTACAAAGGAGAGAAGGATGGATGAGAGACGGAGAGGGCATAAAGAGAGAATGAGGCCAGTGGGGCTCCCCGGCTCACACAAACATATAAACATAAATATAGATTTCTTCTGTGGATGCTGCTGGTGCCTCGCTGTCCTGCAAACATCACCATATAATTTACTGTTTTAATTCTCCAAGGAACATTTGAATGGCACTGTTGTCCCTTTTGACACAGTAACGCAGCGTGTCGTCTTCAAACCAGATTAACTGTAATCAGCATTCAATGGACTTACCAAGTACCCACTGCTGCTGAAGTGCAGGCTGTTATGAGAGCACTCAAAGTACAGATGGCTTGACTGGGGCACACTAAATTGTTGTTTCTGCTGACCAACAGTAACGCCAGGACATGGCAGTTTCCCAGAAACCCTTGTTCTTGTTGTATAACTCTGCCCCAAATTGAATTTTATACTTGGAGAGCATTTTCAGTCGAGAGTCAAAACAAGACGAAGCATGTGACAGAAACTGATGAGTCTGTGTTTACTCTGATACACGCAAACAGCTTGTGTACAAGAAGGGACAGCCTATATCAGATATTTAATTCATATATAATACATAATATATTCATCTAAAAAGTTTATAATAAATAATATAGATTTTTTTTTTTACTTCCCAAGTAAGTTTATTACTGTGAGCTACATGAAACGTGGCCTTATCAGCTCTTTTTAAAACTCTTTTTATGCCAAGGGTGAAAAAGTCAAATGCTGTAATACCAAAACACATTTGAATTTAACAACATGCTAACATATAATGGAAGAGTTCCCAATGCTTGCAGAGATGGTAGCCTGCCAAAACCAATGTAAATAAGCTGTATGAGTTCATGGATAATTTGTTCAAGCCATATCATAATGTGTTATGATCGTTTACTTCCTTGCTAACATATTAAGCAACTTACATCACCATTTGTTTGAAACTTGCACCTTTACGTCTGTAATATTGTAAGAGGCAAAATTCTGAGTTTTCCTGTGATTCAGAAAATACCAGACATTTTAGTTATCTACGATTTAAAAAAAACTTTAAAATAGACTACACTTCTCAGCATTAAAGATACAAGAAAGAAGGCCACAGTTGGCTTATTGATGTTGTTACATGAATCACCATGTATTTAAGATTTTTTTTTCATATCGCTTGCAATGAGTAAAAAATGGTTTTGAGCTTATACACTCCCAATCAAAATATTAAGACCAGTTGAAAAATTGCAAGAATTTGCATTTTGCACTGTTTGATCTCTGTTGCCTTTGCCAACAGGAGCTCATGACAGTGTGAATACCTGACAGAAAATGACATTGAATCTCGTTGGTTGGTTTTAAAGGCTGTGGTCAGCTGACAAAAGCATATTTATGTTTAAATGCAGTTTTCAAAAACTGCTTCCTCAAAAAATTTTGTCTCTTGCTCTTGTTTCTTCTTTTTGCATTTTGAAGGTCTACTTAGAACCTTCTTAAGATCCAACAGTGCAGAATGCACTGCATTGAGAGTGGACAGTGCTTTTCGTCTATTTGACTATTAAAAGCAGCTTTTACACCGCAGGTCACATCTATCCATTCACACCCATTCACTCTCACATTCACTTACTGATTGTTGTAGTATCTATGTCAGTTGTCCATCAGTATAAGCGAACACATTCACAACCTTTCATACCCATTTACAAGCCAGCAGTGGGAGAAACTTGGGGTTAAGTGTCTTGCCCAAGGACACATTTCCATTTGACAGCTTGGCTCAAACCTGCGACCTTTCAATTACTGACAGAGCGCATCAGACTGTGTCACCGACACCCCCAAAAAAATGTTGATGATGAAGGTTTCCGAATGTGTAAAAACATGGCCAAATAAATTTTATGTAAGCTTAGCTGTATGACAGCCCGCTGCCCCGCAGCAGAGGGACAGACTTAATACCGGTGAGAGAGAAGAGGGGAGAGAGAGAGAGAGAGTCAAGGTAATGCGGGAGGGGCCCTTAATTGTAGCGATCCTGCATTATGGCAGCGCCGCCCCTCCCTATAGGCAAAACACGCGCTGTGCGTGGGGCCCCGCATTCAATGGGGGGCCCCATTTTGTGCAAGAGGACGTATTCTACACTGTCCGCTGCAGCCACGATCCACTCTGTGGACTACAAGCTTGATATTTTCCTTATAAAGTGTGGCTGTTACCATTGTTGTCTGTCAGTTTTGTCACTTTGCAGTGCAGCCAATGCACATGTGAACATTTGATCTAAATGCCTCCCGAATCGCTTGGCATCTTTGTGTGCGCTCTTCCGTGTGCTGGTGAGCGTAAAGACACAGATCTTGGATTATCTTGTCCCAGGCCCAGCCAAGACTGTCAGCTGGCCTGACCATATCCACTCAACATGGTTTGGTGGGTGGGTGGGTGCTAGGTGTAGAAAAGTCAATATGTTAAAAAAAAAAAAAAAAAAAAGCATGTTTGAATTTCCCAACACACTAAAAACAGTCCTCAAATTTCACTGAGATGTTATCTTGCAATCATTACAGTCAGCCTAACTGAATGAGTTCATAAATAACTTGTTTAGGTGACTCTTCACCTCTTAATTTAGCTAATAATAGCTAACATTATCAGTCAGTCAACCCTAGATAACATCACTATTAACATAAACTATACAACCCAGTTGACTCAAAGTCTTGATGGATAAGGCTTCCCAATGTCCACAGAGATTTAAGATGTACTAATTTTCAATAAATTAAACAAAGGAGTCCATAAACATTTTGTTTGGATGACCTTTTCCATCAGAAATAACAACTAATGTTAGAAGTGAGTCGCTACCAACTTCAATTACTATAAAATAGCTACTATTCCATGACCTTAAGATATAAGATACTACATCACTGGAATTCCTTCTTGACCATTTGCATTAATCAGAAAACAAAATAGGGGCAACCTCCTCACTTTTCAGCCCTCCAGAATCATTCCAATGAGGTATCATAGAACAGGCCAACATATTTTAATATTAAGTGTTAAAATCTAGACTAAACATATAGGGCAACAAATACAAAAGACAAAACATGCACACAAAACGCACAAAAGTAAGCTCAGTGCAACATGCTCGCATGCTAGCTTAAGTTACTTTCACATAAGTGAAAACTATGCATGTACAAGACATTTAAATCATATAAATGTCCTAACAGCAGCCAAAAGTCACCAACATGTAGTAGAGAACAAAAAGTACATAGATATTTCCTTAAATTTAGAATGGAAATAGCAAAACTTTGAAACAAAAAGTGATGCTCGTGCATCACTTTTTGTTTCATCCAGACTCCTCCTTGTAATGGACACTGTCAAACCGTACGTCATCTCAGGCGAACATCAGCTCAACCTACTCACAGACGGAGAGGTCATATTAAGGCAGGGCTTAGGCCGACTGACCAATAGCAACTCTGTTTCCAAAACCAAAAATCCTCATTAAAAGAAAAACCGGTGTGATATAAAAATATCCCCCCCCCCCCCCCCCCCAGGGAGGACACATGGCTGTGTTTCATATTAAGACTGACATCGTATTTTTAACCAGGTGATTGTTTATTTAGGTATGAAAAACTGTCTTTTGTCTGCACACAGTCATTGGTGTGTCAGGATTCACCAGCCAGTCTCAAGTGGACACTCAGGGTCCTACAGGTTTTTACACCCTCACATGGGCCTCCATTTCAGCCCTGGAGGTTGCCACCTGGTTGAAAGCAAAGTCTTCAAAGACTGACACAGAAGGCTAATAGCTCACTGAAACAAATATACCTCAAATTTGACTCATTACATAATGAAAAATTTTGGCATGGTGATATGATATAGTCATTGGTTTGAATGGAGAACAATGTGATTTTTTTTGCCTAAATTTGTCAGGAGAGTTGTGAAATTATAACATTCTAAGGTTTATGGTATTTTTTTTTCAAAACTGAAACAAAGTGTCATTGAGCACCCATCTCTGGGAGAGGAAATAACCCCTAAATCAAAGTCTTGAACAGACCAAAGCCCCAACAAGTGATAAACTATAGCTCGCTCAGCAACAAGAAGGTCCTCTCTAACAGATTACTGGCACCAAAAGTTCAAAAATTCCCAGCTAAAGGTTGTCTTGTTTTCTTCCTGAAACCTGAAGCCAACCATAAATATCCCATTTACCCAGCAACAGAAAGGTTGTGACATCAGTGTCCTGACTTTAGGTGCCTCAGCAGACAATGGCTCTGTCAGCTTCACAGCTTCACCACAAATAACTGATGAACTTATCTCCTGATAAACAAACACATATTGCTGTAATAACACATTGAACTAGAGGTTTTACTCAAATTTATGATGTTTATACAATTTCAGGTTACGTATTTGATTTGTCATTTAAAAATATTTTATAAAAGTTTATTTTTCAATCATTATTTTTCTTATATCCATCAATTTATTGTATGTTAAAACCTTCAAAAACCAAAAAAATCAAGATTCTTCATAAGAACTTTACATTACACTGCAGTTGATATAATTTAAAAGGGAGTAGACGGAATTAAAAATGTTAAGATCCACAGGACATGTACTTACTCTTGCTTCTTTACACAAAGGAAAATTATAAACAAATGTTATACTCTGTAGAAGAGACAGGGGTCATTTTCATCAAGGTATATCTCATTTGAAGAATTTGATTTCAGTAAATGTTGGTAAGCATATTAGTTAAATAATCAGAAGCGAGAAATCAATTTAAGGGGAATGGGGGAATTTCCAAGAAAAACACTTGGCTTGTGCTATTAATTGATTAATTTATTTTTGTATAAATATGGCCTAAATACTATGCTATGGGTGGAGTTTAGTAATTATTAGAAGCAGTACACAGGAGAGAAAACGTGATCTTTTTTGTCTGTTATTGAGCGTGTAGGGGCAACGTGATGCTAGGTGTGTATCATGTCACAGAAAATGTGGAGTATCTTGTCTTAAATAAACAAACAATGAGATCAACAGATCTGTGCATAGACGATTACCTGTGAACACACATCTAGAGATAAGCCACAGATTGGCTCCTACTTTGTTAGTGAAATTTATAACAAAACAGTGCTATTACTATTTGCTGGGATACAATTTTGTGGTAATAATTTGTGACTAAAACGGTTTTAAAAAAGTTTCATCTCATATTGACTAGTATGGCACAAATCAAAGTAAAAAAGCTTTTCAATTTGGTGCCATTGGCCCTTAAACTGACACAAAACTGTGTTTTTATATGCAAATACAACATTTTAGGTGCAATGCACATGACAATACATCAAAAAAGAAAGTGTGTGAAGCCTCCAAATGGCACATGTAAACCACACCCAAGAGACACATAGATGGTAACACTGAACCACCAAAACCAGATACCAAACATCAAGTATGGATGAACAGTTCAAGTCAAAGAAACTAAGAAATTTGATAACAATACTAAAAATAAGTGACAGAATGAAAGAAGAAAGGTGTTTAGGAACACTAAATAAATCACATGGTTACTGCTCAAATTCATGTTGAGGTCATCAAAAATTCCTTAGAAAAATTTTGTCTACGACAACGAAAAAGAGGAAGCAGTCAAATTTATGGATTTGTTCCACAAGATTGCTCTCTGATATTTGATTGAGTATTGAGATGTTTATGTTTAGTGAACATAAAGGTTTTTAGCTTGTCTTGTTGGATAATTACGAATGTATAATTACTGACAAAATTATTTCTGAAACAAATCAGTTAATCTGAGTTTTCATATAGGACTTCAAAGACAAAAATGCAGATATGAAACATGTTTATGACGAAAATAGTCAACAACTTCAGTTTTTAAAAAAAAGAGGGAAACTTGGTACTTAAGATTTGGAGAGGGTAGATGATCTAGAAAATTGTTTCTGTAGCTTTAGTGTTTTAAAGAGATATGTGGTAGCACAGACTATGTTGAAATATGATGATAAATGATAAACTGATGATGATAATAAACTGTAAAATAATGAGGCAAAGTTATTTACTCGCCTTATTTTTCTTAAAGTGCCAAGAGATTCAGTGAACTTTTTGCAAACAAAACCAACCTGTTCTCTCTGAGATAGTGATCAATCTGAACGCCCAACTGACACATGGATGAACCTTTAAGAATTTCATCATTAACTATGTAAAATTTGAGCTGTTTACTATCATATTTCTTGTTACCGGATAGAGAATAGAACTGAGTTCTGATGTGCCATATAACTGTTGTGACAAATGCACTTTAGAGAACGTTAAAGGACTGCTTCAAAGATGAGTCAAATGACTGAGAAAAATTTGTATGCCAGTTTATAAAGGAATTTTTAGAGATTCTGTACTGAAAATGATTACATTTTCATTTAAATAATGACTAAAAACATCAGTCTGTTTAGTCTAACCAGCCCAAGAAGAACTCAGACAACAGAAAATAGCTCCCACGGAGCTTTCAAGTACGTGGGTTTACAGATATTACCAAACTGTCGGCTCTGTTGTGCCCTTTATGCTTCTTCCCAGAGTGTTGCTGCGCAGAGCAGCTACCTTCAGGCTATAAGAGAACTGGAAAGAGACAACCGTAAACACCAGCAACTTACACACACATACACACATACAGAAAAACAGTCAGACAGTCAGATTCATCTTCATAGACAGGGTGATGAGTCATTCTCTATTCCAGCTCCAACTCTGACCCAGCCGGGTCATGTAAACAAGACAGGGAAACTGAAAACCTAAAAATATAAATATAAATACAGTTACTGTAGGAACAGATGGGCAGCCAAGGTTTCCACCACTGAGATGAATTTAAAGGCCTCAGCAAAAATGCCTTCAAGAAAACTGTATTTAGAGTGCACACTAGCTCATGCTCACTTCAGTCTGTGGAGAATGTAGATTAGTGGGTTTGGTTGGCAAATGCTCCTGGAGCGTAGCCCCTCCTCTCCAAACGATCTGCATCTGTTCAGCTTGTATAGACATGTGCTCAGCTGTGCGTTTGTGTAAGTGACTGGTGTTCGCTCAGCTGTGAGTGTGTCATTGTGTTCATATGAATAAGAAACAGAGGACTGGAGTCTGGTTTTTGTGCATGTGAGGACATGTGTTGTCTTTTTTATCAGGGGGTTTGTGTATCTAAGTGTGTGTGTGTGTGTGTGTTTTGGTGCAACAGGGAGGACTAATGCTGCATTCTCCCACTGCCTCCATCGCCTGGTATCGTACCTCAGCTGTCTCAGTGGACCCAGGCCAGACAACACACATAGCTCTGGTGTGTGTCTGCACTCTCTGACCCATGAGTGTGTGTGTTTATAGTTGTATGAATGTGACTGTATTGTCCTTTCCGAGAAGAAAGGCTTGCATAAATGAAGCGGTGAAGCACAGATGACCCTGCTTTACTGCTCCGGTCAAAGCCTCAGTCCAGACAACTCGGATTTCTCTGGTCAGTCTAGAAAGAAAACAAACCACATAAAAACATCTTTTATAATCCTGCAAATATGTCAGCGACAAAAACAACACACAAGCACTGGCAGCCCTCGGGGAAATACTTCTAGTTCTCCAATTCTCCAAGGCACATCTGTCAGTCTGTCAGATCTCTAAAATACAGGTTGAGTGGGTCTGCTGTCACATGTTAACCGGAGGATAGGACAAAAAGTACAAAGTTTGGCCTATTTTGATTTTAGCTGACACTTTGATGCCTTTGTGGTTCTGGTAAAATACACCCTTAAATTTCTTGAGCAATAAAAGTATCAGTCAGTCTCCGATTGGAAAATTAGAATGAGAGTAGCCATTTGCTTTGACTTTTGAAGTTGTTTACTAAAAATAAGAGAGCCGGAAAAAGAAACAGCTGATAACTGGGCTGTGTCTGAATTGTATTAAACCTACTTTTTTTGTTAATGTGATTCAAAATCATCATCAAATCAAAATATGCCAAAACAAGCAGTTATACTTTAGGGACACTGATTAAATATAATTTTACAAGAACTACTCACTCATGCGTCTTTGTGACTTCTGTAAAAGATCAGTCAAGAGGAATGGCTGGGGTGGTTTTTGTGGCGATGTTTATAAGTAGTTTTCAAACTTTTTCTCCCAAGGCACAAAGACCAAACCATAATCTCAAGGCACAACAAACTTACACCCATGTAAAATAGACTTTTTCATATGGGCCACAATACGTGAATATTCTCTACATGTTTACTTTATCCAATAACTTAAAAAAAAGTACCACTAATAATTATTAAAATTGGATATTTTAAGGTTTGCCACCAAAAGCTATCTCTTTCTTTCTCGTGATGTTATATTTACAATGAACAATGATGTGTCTAAATCTTCCTAACTGTCTTTCTCCTGAGCTGGGCTTGATTATACATATCATAATGTCACTATATGCCTGCTTGTTAAATTGGAGAATTAACTTTTCCACTGTTGATAAACGAACAGGCCTCAGAGTAATACAATTTTTTTTTTTCCTTAAGCCAATTGTCCAAAGCTTTGGCATTTTGGTTTGATTTGATGCTCAATGCTAACACACAGTCTTTAAGATTTATATATATTTTTTGAGGTAACTGAAATTTTTTTAATATACTAAAATTAAAGCACAGAACATACTGACATACTAATCTAAAAAATAAACCATCAGCTGCTCTTTAGTTATGGACAAGGACTGGAATTTTCTTGCCACACCATTAGGGAACCACTGATGTTTATGACAGAAATACTATTTTAAATACTGTTCAGAAATTTCCGCTGTCGTACCACCAGACTGTGAAACAGCTTCTTTCCTCGAATTGTGAGATTGCTCAGTAAATCATCTGCACTCCTCCATGTCTAATGGTTTTGTATTTGTTTTGTTTTTTGTTTTTGTCTTGGAGCCACAATTTAATGTCCTTGTGAAACCTGTTGCACAATAACAAATAAACTTTCTTGTATCCAGTATCTTATTTTTGTAAGAGTGTGCTTTGTGTCAAGATGTTAGGTCACACTGAGCGTGACATTAATCCTCAACATGGATTTTTTTGTAATCTTTGGGTCAGAGTGGACTTCCACCTTTAACCCATCATGTCAATATTTAAGTTCATTTTTAAGTCTGAGTGGACATACAGTAGGTGAAAAGTTTTTAGTGAATGTCTTTTTGTGCTCTTGAGATATGCTCACGAGTAGTAATAGAATATTTGGCCAAATTCCCCTGATCTCTGATCTATGACCTTCAAAGTCAAGCCAATTCATCACTAATTTAGAGAGGACATTTGTGCAAAGTTTAGGAATTGTTTTCAGGAAAAAAATGCTCATGGAATATTTTATTCACAAGGAAGGGATGAACATGGCGCCTAGTGACTATTGATATAAGACCTCCAAAGTGTAATCAGTTCATCCTTGAGTCAAGAGTGGACATAAGGTGTCCAATGAGGTGGAATAATTACCTCGGACCTATGACTAACAAATCCAAATCCAAGTTTCCTTGATTGAAAGTGAATGTTTGTGCAAAGTTTAAAGAGACACTCTTGAGATTTCACAGTAATGAGCAAGAGGTGAGCATGAGGGAGAATGAAGATGACAAGTGATCACTAAAAATGAATCCATAAATCTTGAAGTCAGAGTGGACACAAACTCAGAGATTTAAAAAAACTAAAATGCTCCAAACGCACAAACTTACGCCAGGGCATTTCAAACATTGTCTGGTGAGTTACTGTCAAAAATGTGGGAAACTGCCCTGTATAGCACTGTTGTCTTGAAAACATTCCTGAATCCACATCCAGATTCGGATCACCATAAAAGTTAAATTCCTTTTCCCTTGTGCCATTACCAACAAACCCTAAATTTCATCAAAATCCATGAAGAACTTGAATTAGTCATAAAAATGATGAGAACCCTGTCTTTCCATGTTAACAAATCCTTTCAAAATGTCATGTCCACCCGTTAGTTAAGTTTTTTTCTTTCTCCTCTTTCTCCTGTTTCCTGTCTTGTGCTTCCTGTTTTATTTTGAAATGCTCACTCACCCTGTCTCTGTACCAGGTCTGTTCCTGTCTGCCCTGCCCCCGTCTCATCACACCTGCATGCTGAATGTTTCTCTCCACCTGTTTCTAATCACCCCTCATTACCTCTTGGATTCAACCTCGTGTCTCCCTTTGTCCTGTGCAAGTTCATTTGTACACTTGTGTCAGGTTCCAGCATTCCTTCTGTGCTCCTTGTTCCTAGTTCTGACCTACTTTTTTTTTTTTACCTTGCCTCTAGCCTCACATTTTTGGAAACCTTTGCCTAATTTTTTCACTGCCTTTCTGTGTACCGAACCTTTTTGAATAAACAGACTTTCAGCCTTGTTTCACCGTGTGTCTGCCGTGCATTTGGGTCCTCCTATCTGGTCCGTTGCACAAAAATTCACTTCCTCCTTGTGCTAAAACCAACATTCCCTGAAAATTTAATCAAATCTGTTCATAACTTTTCGAGTTATCTTGCCAACAGACAAAGAAAACAAACAAATAAATGCTGCCAAAAACATAACCTCAATGGTGGAGGTTTTCATCCCTGAGTTACAGTGCTTATTTGTATGAAATTACTGACAGCATTCTTCTCTATCATCTAGGTAGACAGTTATGCAAAAGTTACAAGACATCCCTCCATGCCTTGTTAAGGTGGGTTCACACTGAACAGGATTTGGCAACCAAGATTGCATCGCCCACCCCAGTTGCGTCGCGTGTCCACAAAATAGTTCATTTTGTTGCCATCGAGTCGCTCAGTGACGTCACGCCCACTCAAGTTTCATCATATCATATCATATTATAGATCATATTTTTGTATGTATTAGCGGACATTATTGCAACTGTATCCTTTTCACTCATCTAACAATTGTAAAACACTGCAGCTGATGCAGATGAGGAAGGACAGGACTGCAGAGAACAGCCACTTCTGTTGAATAAGGCGGAACTAGTGTACTCACTAACTGATGTTCCCATATGGACATTGATTGTCACTCTAATGTGATCCAGAACAAAAACAGTTCTGTCACAGGTGTCGTCACACGCCCACTCAGCGCTGATTGGCTGTCGTGGCATGGCCACACAAAACGTCGCCTGAAATGTTAAAATCTTTCAACTTTGGTGACTGAGTGAAGCGAGCTGGTCGCACCTCCAAAGTGACCCTTTAGTACAGTCAAGTCATCCACATCGGACCTGTCGCGTGGTGTGAGGACTGGCCCGGACCATTGCGGCTGTTCATTGACTTTACATGGAGAGTAGTCGCCCAGGTCGCCCAAGTCGCATTCAATGTGAATGTGCCTTAAGGGTATTATGCTTGCAAGCAAGGGATTAACACGTGACCTTCACCTTCGATCTGGGACAATCAAACCACTCAATTTTGAAGTCAGAGTCAATGTTTGAACAAAGTTTGATAAAAAAAAGAACCCAAGACAGTTTAAAGATATTGCTTTTACGAGAAAGGGATAAACATGAAACCAATTTACCTTGACCTCTGACCTATAATTTTAAAAAATTGATACATAAATCATTTGTGTTGTTCGTGTACATATATATATATATATATATATATATATATATATATATATATATAGATATATATGTGTGTGTGTGTGTATATAAAACTTCCTGGATCTGCATCTGCATTTCAATCACCACAAAAATCAAATCACTTTCTTCTTGTGTCATGACCAACATTTCCAAAAAAAAAGAAAACCAAACAGGTAAGAACACAACCTCCATTGCAGAGGTAATACCAATCCAACACCAAATATTATTTGATAGGACTCTTGCATTTTATAACATCTGAGTGACTTTTACTACGAACCTCCTCATTGAACAGGTTTGTGAAAGAGTAGCTTCTGTCCCTTCTCTGAAAAATGAACTTTTCATACTAGCTTATGATTCACCTTGCAGTTCAGTGCAGCTCCACTGAATTTCCTGTCACATGTATCCACACACAGACGTAAACAACTTGGTGAAGGGATTAGATAGGTGGATAAACAGAGATGTTTATGCGTTGCAAACATTGAGCAACAAGTGAGGTCAAGATATCTTAACCTGCCTGTTTCATCAGAGAGCTGTCATCGCTCTGCCTCTCCCTGACCGCGCTCAGCATCAAAGATCACACCAGGCCCCCAGGGGTCTGAGGGCCTGTCCTGGACTGGATTTAGGCTCTCACTTTGAGGAGCAGGGAAACACCATCTGACGTGTATGACTAAGAGAATAGAAGTCAGTGTGCCAAAGGGAATGCTGGGACGTATGAGCTCACGAGCACCATATGGTCACAAGGTGACTGGATTGGTGTCTAATGGGATTAAACTAAACTGCTTACATTGATAGAAAAAGAAGAAAGACACACAGGGATGTAGTTTCAGAAAATTACACCCTGCATTGTAGTTACCAAGTTTTCTGTTTTTATTTCAGACTATAAAAGACTTTCTCCTCAGTTTATCCTGATCAAGTCCATGCTCTTGGCTCTGCCAAGTGTATTTCTAACATTGTCTTTTAAAGTTGGTAAAAAAAACTATGATGTTTAATGTCCCAGACAAACAGATGAATTTTATGAACCAAAGACCCATCCAAATATCTCATAAACTTTAATGCCAGGGAACCAGACATGCTAAACACTAACTCACTTTTTATTTTAGGACTCTTAACTGCAACATTCTACCGTAATGTCTCGATCTAATGTTTATTATCAAATTATCGTGTAACATATTGTAATGTATGATGACAACTCTCAAAGTATATTAGCACATGTTATTAATCTTGAATGTGACTGGCTGTATTTTTATAGTATTTTTTTCCTTTACTATCATAATACTACATACACAACATATCATACTGTCTCACTTTTGTGACATATTCGTTTGCACAGTATCACATCACATCACATCATATCACATCATATCATATCATATCATATCATATCATATCATATCGTATCATAACATATCATATTGTCTCACTTTTGTAACATATTGTTTTGCACTGTGTCATATCATAACATATTGCGCAGAAGGTAACAGAACAGACTACATGTAGAAATGTACTGAACTGAATTGTAATGAATTGTTTCACATGAACTGTGTTACACCAAGTCATACTGTAGCATCTGTGAAACATTTTCACGTATCATGACATAACAGAATAACCTGAATCAAACTGTATTGTACTGTATTCTGTGATGAATTGTGCAGCACCGTATGTTGTTGTAAAATATTGTAACTCCATCATAATGTATTGTATTGTGCATCATGTAACATACCAAAGGATACTGCAACGTAATAACCCAGGGATGAGCAACTGGCCACATGCAGTCCTCCTCTTCACTCAAAGCAGACTGTCAGTCAATTTCATATTTCAAAAAATTGCAATAGTATACTTTTTTTTTTAATCTGGCAAAGTGCATCACAACATGAAAAATGTATGTATAATAGTATTCAATTACTGATATTTTTTTATTTTTTGCAGGACAATAAACATTTTGCTTTGCTAATAATGTTATCTCAAGGTCTTTTATGACGAATCATTAATACTTTTGGGGAAAAGAACGGTAGGACAAATGAAATAAAGTTATATGACTGCTGCCTTGGTTTAAGCTACTTTTGTGTCAGAATTTTGTATCTTAATGAACTCACTGTTAAAATAAAGGTAAAATTCATTAATCAGTTAAAACAGTGAGTTTAGTTATTGAACTGAAAATGTACCTTTAATTAGCTTTGATTCCATGTTTAGCTCATTAAATTTTGCTTTACTGTCTGGTTTTGAGTTGGTATGGTGGCACAGCAGATTAGTACGCATGCCTCACAGCAAGAACACTGCTGGCCCAACTCCGTATGTCAGCCAGGGTACTAGTGTGGAGGATGCATGATCTCCCATAATGGTGACTCTAAATTACCCTTTAGGTATGAGTGTGAATGGTTGTCTGTCTCTCTATGAGGCCCTGTGATTGGGTAGCGACCACTTCAGGGTGCAGCCCATGTTTAGTTTTGAGCTAAAAAATGTAAATGTAAATTTGGATGAATTACATTTATTGCTTCATTAAATAAGAGGTAAATTTGATTTACTGCTAAATAGTGTCCTTTTATTTCTAACATTTAGCCCTCTGAACTGAGAATAACATTTATGATGCCCTCATGGTAACTAATGTTGCTCATCCTTGTATTGTATTGTATTGAACTGTATCATTTTGTGTAATTACCTCCACCAAGGAGGTTATGTTTTTTGCAGGCGTATGTTTGTTTGTTTGTCTGTTGTTAGCAAGATTACGCAAAAACTACTGGGCAGATTTTGCTGAAATTTTCAGGAGATGTTGGTAATAGTCCAACTTAAAAATGGTTAGATTTTGGTGGTGATCCAGATTACCACTATTAGGGAGCACTCAATAACTGCCTTACTAACAATGATATTAACATGATTCCGAGTGTTAGGTGTGGGTTTTCAGGGCCAGGGAATCATATTATGATGGTAACTTCATCATGGATCTACTGCTTATAGATGTAACAGCAATATGTGAGCTACCTTGGCAGAGGTTTGCACTCTCTGAGCCCTTTCTAGTATTATATATATCTTCTTGTACAGTATCCTGATGTATGGTGATATTTTTTCCCTATTGTATGGCATAACAATATACAGTACTGAACTTAATTATTCGTACAGTATTAATTGCAGTGTTTTGTGTTGTGTTGTGTTGTTGTGTTGTCAACAGCCAAGGACTTAATGTTAGCAGTAAAGTCTATGTATTGATTACCAAAACAAACCAAAGCAAAAGCTCAACGAACTAATTTTCAAACTCCACTGGCAAAGCAACGTAATCTGCCTTCATTCAAATGGCAGCAATTTTGTTTGTTTTTTCACCCTGAATCTTGACTGAATGAAAACACTGGAGGCAAGAGTCTGGTGACGAATAACAATACCTGCGTCATCCAAACCACAAATCGTCCCTCATACTTTTAAGAACACGTGTCACAGCACACCTGGGACAACACATGCACAGCCACCCACGTATAGAATACCTCCTCCTCTAGCTCTCTCTCTCTCTCTCATGTCTTCTTCTGTGGCTAATGCTGATAAACCGGTTCTCGCTCCTGTTGCATGTGTACCTGACTTTTCTTCCCTGAAGGCACCATCCTGCGTGTGTAAACATTCATGAATCATCAGTCTTTAATGAGGTGAGCTGTGTGAAATCGTTACTACTTGACAGTCTCATCTCTTCTATAAACACTTCGAAAAATTTCACGTATAGGCGCACATTTTTTTCTGTTTCAAATATATAGATTAAACACAGGTGGTAGCAAGGCAGACAGGACAATGAAACAGCACGTTCTGATCTGCAAGTTTACTTCGGCAGGTAGATGATCAAAAAAAAAGCCTTTTTTCTTGGCTTACATTACCATGTTTGGTTAGAGCACATATATATGGTGCTTGTCCAATAATGGGCAGGATAATTGAGTCTACAAGTGTTCAGAGTTAAAGATCACTCAGTGACACCCATGGATCTGATTTACTAAATCATTATTACACTTGTTTTTGACAAGAACTCCTTTTCATCTAAGAGTAAAAACTCAGGTATTTGACCCCATCCAGAGTAAAATCAACCACACAAGCTGAAAGTTTGCCAACACCAAAATTTTCTCTCTTTTCAGTTTTCTGAGTTAGGACACATTTAAAAAAAAAAGTAAATGGTCTACTTAACATGGTTTATTTGTTAATCAGACCTTTTTATTTTCTTCCTAAAGTGCAGTTAGCTCCTATCACCCATACTGCTGCCAACTAGATAGGGGCAACTGAGATATTTTGGCTCCTTTTTTATAAGGCTGCAGTGATGGTTTCGCACCAGTACACTGTCTCCTGGATGAATATTTGCTAATAATAAATTAGCAAATATTCCTAAAAGGGTTATTCCTAAAAATTGCATTAATCCTAAATGTGTATATGGTTGCTTTTATAGCCGTAGGGATTTAACAAAAAGCCACAACATAATTTTTCTTCTTACATTTTTATCATATTTGAATGGAAAGCTGTGGGACGCCTGATGTGGCTGTGGGAATGCTGGTTAATTATTACTGTTGTATCATTATTAGGGATACAAGATATGATCGGTTTGATGTCGGTAATGGCCAATATCAGCATAAAAAGTTGAGTATTGTATTGGCTGCTATTGACATTTTTGCACATATTTACAGTCGATATATATCTGCCACACACGTCAGACATATATTGGCTGCAATATCGGCAAATTACACAAATGTACAATGTTGATGCACCTTCTCATCACTGCATTGGTACATTTAAAAATCAAGGGTTTCATTTTTGCAAGAGTTAAAAGCTGTTTTTCTTGTTTTACATCTGTTCCTCACAGAGATATACTGTAACATTTAAAGTCACAAGTCCATTTTTGTTCAGTACAGAGTTTGTGCTCTTGACCAAAAATATCGGTATCTGTAGCTGTATCTGCAATAATGAATTAAAAAATATCAGCATATCGGATATCTGCAAAAATTCAATATTGTTTATCCCTAATAGTAATTTGGCACCTTGTCATACATGTCATAGTATTTCAAGATGCATGATATCATAATTCATTGTATTTTATGAATAGTAAAATATAGACCACTTGGCTTATACACTGATCAGCACCTGCCACCCTGACTGGTCTGTGGTTATACAACCTCTTGCGCAACAAATTGCGATGCTCGGTGTATCCTGACACCTCTCTATCAGAACTAGGATTAACCTCCTCACCAGTCTGAACAAAAGTAGCTTGTCTGTTGGATTGGACCATGCAGGTCAGCGTTTTAACCCCACGTGCATCATGACCCTGCGCTGGTTCACCACTGTTCCTTCCTTGGACCTTTTTGATAGATACTGACCACTGCAGACCGGGAACAGCCCACAGGAGCTGCAGTTTTGGAGGTGCTCTGATCCAGTTGTCTAGCCATCAATACTTGTCAAGCTCACTCAAATTCTTAGAGCCCATTTTTCCTGCTTCCAACATCAACTTTGTGGACACATATGATAAAACTTACCGACATGTGACTTGGCAACACTTTCCAAAGTTGACAGCAGAAGTATCACTGTTGTGAACAGGCATTTTAGCCTATAATTACATTTGAAATTTATCTTGGAGCCAGAAAAGGATGATCACAGACAGAGAAACAAGATAACACTGGAAAAGGATGCCTTCTTCAGTATACAAGCAGTCATTTTCAAGTTAAAAGTCTTATAGCTCTCTGGCTAATATAGCTTTTTGCTCAGTGTTCCATTAAAATGTGGACACATGCTTATCAGTAATCTGTGCGTTGGCAAGAATCTGGTGATACAATACATGTGACAATACATGGGTGACGATAAGGTATATCATTATAAAAAAAAAAAACAGGGCTAAGTGTTGTTTTTATAAAGTATGGTCCTTGCAAAATTTATAATCTTAGTTGTCTGTCCCAGTGACAGAAATGATAGCAATAAATGACACAGAGAGAAAGAGGCAAATAACTGAATGTCTACTGCCAACCAGCACCCCTACTTATCAAACATGTATTTAATAGTAAACTGCAAAAACGGGCATTTGTGAGTTCTTGCTCTGTTTTTAAAAGTTCTGCCGTCGAAAGTCATCGTCAAACAGGGTCATGTGTCAACCATACCAATATGATGTGCTATTGTTCGCATTAGCATTAGCTTATCCAAGGCTTATGTTTCAAGCGTAAATTTGCTGTGGAGTACGCCTCATAAATGATAAGCAGGTACACAGTACTAACATTTAAATCATTCTTAAAGCAACATGGCTCAGGAGGGTCAAGGACGACGGGACCGCAGAGAGCTCCCTACTTGAGGCAGGGCCACCTCCACCCTCAGGAGGGCCAGCAGCAGAGAGAGCAGGGCCATCAGCTGCAGTGTTTTACGGTTGGTAGGTGAGTGAAAAGGATGCAGTTTGAATAATGTCAGCTAAACCTACACAAATATATGATAAATGATATGATATGATAGCAGAGAAACTCAAACAGTCGTGATGTCACTGAGCAACGTGACAGTGACAAAATAAGCTATTTTATGGATGTGCGACGCTACTGGCGTGAGCAACGCAATTTCGGTCTCCAAGTTGTGTCCGTAGCAAATGTACCTTCGGATGTAAGCGTGAGCATGAATGGTGGACTGTTGCTATGTGTTGGCCTTGAGACTGGCTGGTGACCAGTCCAAGGAGAAGTTTTACCCTGAAGCTTTGAGTAGTATCAGAAGATTTTCCCACTCCCAGCCAGGTCAGATGACTTTTTAAAATGTTGTCAGCTTATTTGAGCGATTCAGACCGAGCAGGAGTTTTCCAGCTGTTTTTGGTAGTCAAACTATTCAGTTCTCTGGACATATATTTTGTTACTGTGGTATCAAACAGGTATCAATACTGTTTGATTTTTGCCAATAAAACAAATCTGCCAACATAATATAAAGTAGATAAAACGATAATTACCTATTAGAAACAAACATTTGAAACAGATTATCTTGTCGTCATATCACTGTTTGTAGTTCTTCTTTTAAACAGTTTTTTTAAGCATTAGACTGGGATTATTATTATTTTTGTCTACATTAACTTCAACAATCACAAGAAGCATATTGTCAAAACACTGAACCTTGTTTGAAATTATTTAGATATATCTTTAAATCTATATACAATGCCAAGCTCTGTATTGTACTTAGTTGTACTTCTATGGGTCATTTTGTACCATAGAGAGAATAATGTACCAAAGTACACGCAGAGCTGCACTGAATCTCATTATTTTATTTATACCTTGTTGTGAATCATAAACGTAATGCACATATTGCACATGGTACTTATACAGCTCTGCATGTATTGTTTTGGATCATATCTGCTTTGGCAGCAGAGAGCATTTAGGTCAAACTTTGGTCACATAACAGCCTCTGGCATTCTGGGAACGTTCCTCAGGTGACAGAGCTAAACACCTGCATCAATGGTGACGTCACTGCACATCCAACAGAGCTTTTTAACAACAGGGTGGATGCAGCTGCAGATATGAATAAACAATAATACAGAGGACTGGTGGTGTTACTTCAATAACTCCCTGTAAACAAACTAGTATTTATTATTGATACTATCAGCTGCTTCTACCTGCTGTGACAGCTCTGTGAACTTAAGTATCATTAACTTTGAATATCTTATGACACGCTGTCTCAAACTAATAATCAGAATTTGGGTCAAGCATAAGATTAAATGAGAGCAGGATGATTTATTCTTATGATGCACTATGAGGAAAAAAAAAAAAAGCCAATCTGACAGCTGACCTCCACTCTCAGGCCCTTCTGCTGCAGGCTCCAGTGAAAGGCTACCTTCAATGCCAGGCCAGAAAGTGACAAATAATTTACAAAATAATATCAAGTCAGCAAAAGTTATCAACAGCTAATGTTGAAAAGATGTTCAAAACTGTTTTAAGAGTGTATTTTTTTTTTTAATTACATCAGTTTGTGGACATTAATAGTACAGTATGTCTGTTTGTACCAGATTTACCTGTGGCATCTGCTTCGGCCTAAAGATCGGTCACATGTTAAAAAAAATTAATATCTTACCAAATATGCTGTTTGTTTAGGTCAAATTTAGGGATGCATGATGTTGGACTTTGGCTAATACGCCTTATTCCGATATATTTCCAAGCTCAATTTTGCCGACACCAATACCAATAAGGAAATTTTGTCAAGAACACAAAACTTCTACTTTTCTGAAATTGACCTGTTGCTTCAATGTTTACAATCTACTTGTGTTAGAAATAGATGAGAAATTAGAAAAAGAAAATATTTTTTCTTTTATAAATGACACTTTTGATTTGTAAATGTGAGCCTTTCAAGGATAATGAGTTATTCCATTATGTTATATTTGTACATTCTGCCAATATTACAGCCAGTATGTTTTTTATATTTATGGGCAATTTGTACCAGCAAAAAGTGACTGTAAAAATAGGCAAAAATGTTCAAATCTGCCAGTACTGATATTATCCCTGGTTAAAATTACTGTAACTGAGAGGTGCAATTGACCATAATCCCATGGAAGACATGTGTCCATGACACCATGTTCAGTGTGGGGGGCTTCAGTGTTGCTGTTATGTTGAAGCAAACTGTGAAATACTCTGTCATTTGTTAAATAAACACTATTAACACTCTACAAGCTGGTACTGATTTATTGTAAACAACATTTTGGATCTTATATAATTGTTAACCCCCCCAGGGAGGCTTTGTTTCTGAGGGGTTTTCTTGCCAGCATTTATGGGTTAGTTTTTTAGTTTGTGATCAGGATGACTGAAAAATAAACGAGCAGTTATGATGAAAGAGAATGTTTGTCATGGCACAAGGAAGAATTCATAAACATTTTAGTAGAGATATGAATCTGGGAGCAGATACAGGAGTTTATTTTTGATTTCTTAATACTGCGAGATAGGGCAGTTTTCTATATTCTTGATAATAACTCAGTAAGTTCTCAATGGATTTTGGTGACATTTTTAGGGAGTGAAAATTGATGTTGATCTGGTAATCTACGTCTCCATCCAGATCCACCAATATATTCAAGGATTTGTTACAATGTGAGATAGTGCAGTTTTCCACATTTAATAACAATAACAATGTTTGAAAATCCTTGGGGAATGTTTGTGCTCTTGGAGCACTTCTAGTTTCCTTTTTTAAATTTTTAATCTAGAGGTAGGCAGTACCATTGAGATGAAGAAGGCCAAGGTGGCCAAACAAAATCACAAAATGCGTAAGAACAAGTTAAGCAGTATGCCATCAAAATTCCCATTTAACACATGCCCCTGTCTTCACATTTCAAGAAACTCCTAAAATTGTGTTGCAGTGTCAGAGAGCTGGGTTTTGTCCTTCATTTGAAGGTTACTATTTTCTGCAAATTATAGGCCTTGATATTTCAATGTGTTTACTGCCTGCCTCTGAGTTTTTATGGTGCATTTTTGCAAGTTACTTTTTTTCTATTAAAAAGTCATTTTAATACACCCTAATGTGACCATGTGCTAATTATCCTCACGTGTGCATATTTTGACTGTAAAAAAACCAACTTGAATTCCCCCTCAGAAAACAATAGTTCTTTAAATGTATTTTCCTATAAGTCAGGCAGCGTAATTAAACAAGACGAAATTCACGTTATTTATATCACTGTTTACACGGCGTTAAGTATGGCATTTTTGAGGTCAGTTTATCAAGTTTACATATTCTCCTTTGTGTCGCGCTTCTAGTGAGAATTACAGACAGAACAACGCTAAAATGTCACCATTAAACTCTCTAGCGTGTCTTTCTCGGTTTGACAGTCTCTCGGGGTCTCCTCCACTTTAACCAAATTCTTCACACAAAGCGACCAGTTATTAAAACCTTTCATTGTTGTTCTAAACACAACTTACCTTCAATATTTATCTCCATTTTCTGCTCCGGTGAAGATGTCACCATCCACCGCCTGTCTAACTATAGAGCACTCCTTGTATTGGTCCAATGGAAACACAACACAATAAACAAGTTCCTGTCTTGTGGTGCTCAAGCAGCCGTCAAAAACTACAGTTCCTCGAGTGCCCGCTTGAGGCTGGCTGTGGGAAACCCAGAAGTTGGATACTTGTGAGCAAGATTTTTACAGCATAATTAAACATCTTTGCAGTGTGACACAACAAACTCCTTTGGTCTCAATATTTAATATACCTAAAGACCCTGTATGAGGTCATTTTTTAATGTCACGCCCACTTTTGTTTTATTAAATCCATTTTGGGAAAATTATAGACAGGATTGAAATTTCAACAAGTTTACAAGCAAACACGGCCTCAACACAAGTTCTCTGTCAGTGAGTAGGTTGATCTAAAGTTGAGTTGATACAGCATGTGCAGTATGGCTAGATCCACAGATCTGCTTTGACAGCATTTCAAAGCCTCCTTTGATAATCAACAATAAACGGACTGACACAACATAACTCTATCTAATTTTGTATACATACAAAAGAGAGGTGAAGGAATAAGTTCAAGAAACATGAAAGTGAGTTAACGTTAAGCACTTCCTTGTTCCCAAGGCTGAAAGTAAGGGATTTACAATACTGCTTTTGGATAAATGACGGCAGTAAGGTTTGTGATGAACACATGCACATACAATTTTAACTTTTAATTTGAAATGATAATAAGCATCTGATATTGTCCTCTTTTGAACTTTAAACTATTGTGTGTTTAAAACAGAGGTTGCTAACAAACTGCTAATAACAAATACAAAAATGGCAAGTGACCCTACTGCAAGCATTTCTGATCATTTTTCAACAAACAATAATTCATACACTATCGGCAAAGCCATGAGGACCAACTTGATCAGATCACTCAAACAAGAGATTGCACAAGTTGGTTTACATAGGAAATATTGTTGTTGCCTCTGAGTTGAACCACCATGTTGTAGTTCCATTGTAGCTAAATAACAGCTTTTTACTCTTGCTAATTATGTTTAAGCTTATAAAATGGTAAAAAGTAGATTAGTTTGTTGAGATTATTACAAAGAATAGAACATGTAAGTTTTGTCATTTTGTTTGCTCCAGAGATTATTATTAGCAATGATGTAAAACCCAGTGAAAAATCCTATGGGCTTTTTGTTGAGAGAACCAGTGTGATGCTAACTTCCACATTGGCCTGAAAAGTAAATCATCCATTCTATATATTCCATACAGTGCACCAATTTTAATAACACAACAATAAAATTATAATACTCAGCCCTTACAAATGTTGTTCTGGTTTTTTAAAACAAGACAACAAAAGTTTGCAGACGATTACCGGTGACTGGTCCAATATTCGTTCACATTCTAACTCTGGCAGGGGTGGCACCTAGGGTAGCCAATAAGAGTTTAGGTTTGGCTTTTACCACCCCAGGCCATCCATCAGACCTCGCTCATGGTGTCTTTACCCATCTATGCAGCCACAGTAAAAATAAGACCACAGTACTGATAAACCAAAGCAACATCCACTTCCTGACTGCCTGTGAAGGGCCTGGTTATGAGGATGTAAACAGCCTCTTCTGAGCAGGGCTGAAACAGGGGGACTTATAGGCATCCAATGTGTGGGTGGATTTTTAGGCAAGGATCTTTAAAAATGTGTCCTGGAATGTCTGGACCAGTGTGAACTTGTTAAAAAGGGATAAAATACACGCATGTGATAATTAAGTTAAACTACTAAGACCATTTAAAACTGTTTATATGCCACTACAAAACACTTCTAATTGATTGATTTGGCAAAATACAACTTAAAATCAGTTTTAGTAACAAAGATTATTTTTCTCTTAGCGCATAAACAGTGTAGTTCTCAGCAGAACTGTGAAAAGATGGTGTGAAAAACTGTCTTTTCATAAGTTTATGTACCACTCAAGTCTTAGAGAGGCCAGTATTGCACATTTCCCTTCAAATTGCCAGCAACTCAACTTTTTTTACACTTAGACTTATGATCAAAGTGTTGTAGAAAAGCATTTTCCTCTTATTTCTGCCCTGCCTGGCTCTGATCCTCTCTTGTATTAAATGGCTGTAAGAGCAAGAAAAACAGTGTTCATGACTGTAAGCCTACAGTAGGTATAACGTGACCCAGTAATGTTAACCCTCACTTATATGCTTTCTTCAGTCTGCTCTATTTTTCACAACTTCTATGGAAGGGCACGATAACAAGGCAGTGTCAGTATCACACGCTGCCTTGAAGTTGTGTCACTGCCACTGACTCATCAGTGCCCCAGCGTTGGCTCAATCTGTAATCTAATCGCAGACTGAAATTCAATTCACTTTCTGGTGATTCACTGCAGCGACTGAACCAAGGGCCGTCTGGAGACGCACACTTTTGTTTCATAACACAGACCTGGGGTGTCAGATAGCAAAAACAACCCTGTAACTGCTGGTTTCAGGGGAAGATCGCTGCCATGGCCTACAAATGTTATCTTCGTCTGTAATCAGGCTCTCTGTGGACTGAACAATCTGGAAGAGGAAGATGTTGATGTCACTAAAGGAATTTTTGTTTCTCTGCTGTTTACAAACTCAATATCACCTAAGCTCATTTTAGTCAGTGGGAAGTTTTACCACAGGTTTACTGCATCAACATCAAAGACATGTGTATTGAAAATTAGAGTCTGTTAGCTCTGAAATAAAGAAAGTCTGAATTTTCCATTTCAGAGAAGGATGTAACTAAATCCTTAGAGAGACCTAAAGGCTGCTTTAGAAAAAGTGGTAGTTGAATCTCTGAGTCTGTTATTATGGTAAATGGATCTCCGAACCTGACTGTGACTTCACAGAACCTTCTGTCTCCCTCTTTCTGAGCCAAAACGCAGTTAAATTCACAATCTTTCATTCTTTCAATCTAAACTACGTGTATATTTTTGATCTGTTTTTAATAAAAATCCAGTGTTTGCTTAATACATAGTTCCATCCTGCTTCTTTGTCAAACATCCCTTTGTCAAGCAGCATAGATTAAGCTGTTGCATCACAAAAGGCAAAGAGTGATACTTGGGTTGGAAATACCCGTTTAATCTGACAGAATTGATCAACTAAGCATAATAGGCTACAGGAAAGGAGCTGTCTGTGTGTATAAAACCTGCATTAAAATAGTAATAAAACTGATGTACATTGAAAAAGCCAATAATATTGACATTGTTTATTATACTTAGAACTTAAAATCATCCTTCACAGGGATGACTGAACAAACTTAAACCAGCTGTCCTGAACCCTGTTCATCCAAACAGGCCCTTGATGTTTCATGCAATGCTTTCTTGTTTAATCATGTTGCATATCTAAAATTAAATCACACCTCTGACCACTTCTGTCTTCTGTCTGACATGAGTACTTCATCAACTCCTAGACTGGGGTTCATATTGACTGCTTCTTGCGAGAATACAATATATTTATTTTCTAAGGCACACAGATCTTAGTGGAAGGTATTGCTTAGGAAATCTAAAAGCATTGAGGCAAATAGTATTGATGCCTTGAGCTAGTTGGAACCAGTTCTCAACTGAAACCAGTTCTCCATTGCCCTCTTTTGCTTTAAGTTGTTTAAAATATTACAAACTACGCAAAATATACTTTATCTTCATTTTAAAGGTTTAAATACAAAATGTGTCCATGGCCTGCCTCACCCCACAAGGAAATTCACTCCTTTCCCTGCCAACAGTTCATTTTAATGTTTTCCCAAGTGATACCACTAAGGGATATGCCACCTTCCCCAGATGGAGATGCTCCATGAGCCAGGTGTGTTTAGCCCAAAGCTGTTCTTAGCAGGGCTCAGACAGAGGGGTATATAGGCATGCAAAAACCAAATACCCGAGTGGATGATTTGGCAAGAAACTTCAAATATACACTGATCAGGCATAAGAGTATGACCACTGACAGAAAAGTGAATTACACTGATCACCTCTTCATCATGGCTGTCAGTGGGTAGGATATATAAGCTGTACGTGAACATTGTGTCCTCAAAATTGATGTTAGAAGCAGGAAAAACTGGCAAGATTTGAAAGAGTTTGACAAGGGCCAAAGTGTGATGTCTAGACGACTGGGTCAGAGCATCTCCAAGACTGATGCTCTTGTGGGTGTTTCATGTCTGCGGTGGTCAGTATCTACCAAAAGTGGTCCAAGGAAGGAACAGTGGTGAACTGGTGACAGGGTCATGGGCGGCCAAGGCCGGGGAACGAAGGCTGGCCCATGTGGCCTGGTCCAACGGATGAGCTACTGTTGCTCAGATTGCTAAGATTAATACTGGTTCTGATAAAAAGGTGTCAGAATAAACGGAGCATTGCAGTTTGTTGCGTATGGGGCTGTGTGCCCACAGACCAGTCAGGGTGGCAGGTGCTCTTAACATTTATCCTGATCTTTTTAAATTCTGGGGTTACCTGAGACCAGTGGAAAAAGGACTAAAATACCGGACCTTTATACATAAAAGCCAGTGGTATTAATGCCTCAAGCTAATTGGAATCTGTTTTCCAGGCATGTTTTAACTTTACCTGCTTGTTAGATAAAGTAAACCAAAAATGTTGCCTCACATCAGTACCAAAAGATGTTTTTCAAAAAGCAGAAATCAACCCCGAATGCCACTTTTTCAGTTAATAATCATTTTTATTTTCTTTAGAAAAAGAAATTATCACAACTTCATTTGGTTACTGTACAGTTTTCTTCTCATAGTCACTCAGTCTGATAACAGGTTGTGATTTCATGCTGGAACACCAAACACCCTCCTACTAACGCACACCACTAGTACAACATGACAGTACACAACTCTCTTTTCGCATTTTACATCCTCTGATATTCTGGACTGTGTAGCAAAAAGAAACCACTTCTATATTAAAAAAAATGGAGACAGAGTAGAAATCCCTGACAATTTCACTTTGAGGGACACGAGAAAAAACTCTCTTTGAGCGGTGTGGTCCTTACAACATGCACCTGACGTGTTTCTGTGAGTGTGTGTGTTCGTAGACTTTGGACAGCACCACAATTCACTTTATATGTGTGAGATTAAGAGGTTCCCTGCCCTACATGAGACGCGAGTTAGAAGAATGAGAGAGAAAGAGATGGTGGTGGGGGGAGGAGAGAGAATCTAGGTCAGATCGTGGAGCATGCAGACCCTGGTTTGCTGGGGCACACTCTTGCTCTCCGTGGACAGAGCTACATGCATGTTCGTCCACAGTCGGGACAGTAAGTGGAACACAGTTAATGTAAGATTTAGGGATGCATCAAGTATGTCTCCCTGAGAAACACTTTCTTCAGTACCATAAAAAACTCTCTTGTGTCACTGGCCCATTCTGTCGTCTTCTCCTGGCTCATTTTAAAAACCCTACTTTTTTTTTTTTTTTAACGCTCCAACAATTCTTTTCTTGCTAAAGTTAATGCACAATTGCCAACAATCACAGCAGCCAACTAAAGGGTGTGGAACGGTGGCAACAAAACAAACTTTAACCTCCCTAACAACTTCAATCCAAATGTGTGTGCACGACTTGCTCTCTATAAATAAATGTATATATACGGCTGTAAAGTACGGAGTGTGACGTTGACACCTTAGTGACAGTTCAAGTGGTGCTACTGTCCTCTCCGCCCCCACGTCTTCTTCACTCACAGAGGGGGCCTTGGAGAAGGACGAAGGCTGTAAATAGGCTGATCTGCTGCCTCTCAATGTCTCCCGCAGTAGCACCACAAAGCTAAAGCACACACTCAAATGAACACCCTATACTGAGCTGACATGCATGCACCAAGGGTTCAGGACAGGTAGAAAACAGGTGCAGTTAAAAAAGACAAAGAAGAGGAAACTTATTGCTAAAAAGTATCCTAATTAGTCACTACATAATGTCAATCCCTGTGCTAGGGCATTCATGATGTCGTAAATAAGAGGAGAAAGTTTGTCAGTGCGTGCAGGGCCCAAACATTACAACATGATTCTGTTATTAAATTATGATGGTTGAACATATCTTGCATGCGTTCTCTGACCTGATAAAGGTAATCTCTTTAGCCCTTTTCAAGTTTCACACATAAAAACGCCTCCAAGCAGAAGGATACTGTCTTCTGAGTGTTAAGAAAGAGTGTCAAGTGAGGCAAGTGACAGTGCAGGTGTGCTTGTGTGTGTTTAACTAAAACACGTAAGAACACACGCAGGTTAGAAACCATTTGCTCAGTTATCAAGCTGTCCACTCACACAAAGTTTAAAAAGCATTATCTAAATCAAACGTATCAATGGCTGTTTACAGAAACTCCACAGCCACTCAAGGAAATCCTCTGTATAAAAATTTTTTTAGACTGTTTCATTTATTTTCTCTCTCTGTTCAGCTAATATTAAAAACCAGGAACTGGGGTGTCGACACCTCGCAGTAGAAAACAAATAAAAGAACAACCAAACGAGAATTAAAACCTAGGCCCCACTCTCTCCTGACCTCTGACTCCTCCTGAGGAGTGAAGAGGAAGGAGAAGTGTGAGAAGAGGAGTTCACAGGTCTCTCTCCCTCTGTTTCTCTCTAAGAGACAAGTTTAGGTAGGACCGTGCGCAGAGGTATGGCCTCCTCAGAGTTTCCCATCATGTTGCTCCTCAGTTTGTTGTTGGCTGCTGTGGAGCCTAAACCAGGTCCACCTTTGGCCAAGATAGACGGGAAGGAGGTGCTGTGGTGCTCTGGGAGCCGTTTCACTGTGGCCCCTTGGCTCTTATCAATCCCTGGCGAGGGCTTGGGTAGGCGTCGGTACAGCCATGGGTGTCTGAGGGCCTGGCCAGGTGTGAGACGAGACGAGGGGTCCCAGTCCAAACACTTCTTTATGAAGTCAGTAAAGGTGGGGTCCTCACAGCCTTTCAGCGCAGCACTCCACTCCTTGCTGCCTGGAGGACCTCTCATCTTGCCACGACGAGAGCGAGACCCCGTCAGCACGGTGGCTCCTGTGGGTAGTGTGTTGGCTCCGCAGTAGCGTGGGTGGCCCTTGGAGTTGATGAAGTTCTTTGCCCTTTTAGCCTGCTCCAGAACCTTCTGAGGAGGCATGCCAAGCAGCTCCATGACACAGGCCAGCTGGTCACCCTCATCCTCACCGGGGAACAGAGGGTACCCGGTTAGAAGCTCAGCCAGGATGCAGCCAAAGCTCCACATGTCAATCGGAAGGCCATAGCGTGAACCGAGGATGACCTCTGGAGCCCGATAGAAGCGAGACTGGATGTAGGTGTAGACCCTCTGGTGTTCGAAACAGCTGGAGCCAAAGTCAATCACCTGACAGGGACAGAGGAGAAAAGAACAGAATAAGTCATAATCAGTTTAAGAAAAATCATCGCATGGTCCTTGAACTCTTTCCAAAAACATCTTTAACTGCTCCTGGTGTTGTACCTTGATGCCACTGCGCCCCTGCTGTTTGAGCAAGATGTTCTCGGGCTTGAGGTCACAGTGGATGATCCGGTGCCGGCTCAGGGCCTCCAGGCACTGCAGGATGGAGTGTGCAAACTTTCTGACCAGCGGCAGGCTGAAGCCCTGGAACTTGTTTCTCTTGATGAGCTCATACAGATTCATGCTTAGCAGCTCAAAAGTCATGCAGATGTGGTTACGGAAGGTAAAGTTTTCAAGCATGTGTACCACATTCATGGTGCCGTTACGATCCTGCTTGCGCAGATGCTCCAGGATGCGGATCTCCTCCTGAGCCTGCCGATGAAAACGCTTCTCATTGCGCACCATTTTTAAAGCTAGATGCTGCTGCAGCTTGTGGTCGTACACCTTAGCCACTTGCCCAAAGCTTCCTTTACCGATGATCTGAAACAAGGAAAGAAAGAGAAACTAAGTGGGTAAACAACAGAGGGCAGGCGAAAGAAAAACTTCATGACATCACAATTTCAGAATCTGACCTTCAGGAACTCATAGCGATATGCCAGATGGTCATGAGGGACATGAATATACCCTCCTTGCTCATCATCATAACCACAGTTATTGTTGCCCCCCACAACAGCAGGCCTCTTCTTGGCGCTGGGTCCCACAAAGTAGATGTCCGGATAGGAGTGGATCTCAGATTGCTCCAGAGAGGTCAGCTGAGATCTGTACAACCTGAGAGCCTGATCAGGACTGAGAGGGCCACACAGCTTCCCACTGTTCCCTCCATTACTACCTCCGTGTGGGCCTGAGGATTCACTCGAGCCTTTACTGGATTCAGTGCTGTAGGAAAGCAGCAGAGAGAAGCATGATGAACCCTGATGAGGTGTCACCCTTTGTTTAATGTTCATGAAGTTCTTAGATTCATATTATGATGTTGTACTGTTGCCATCAGCTGAGTTCTCACCTGTCTACACTGTGCTCCTTGGACAGGCTGGAGATGGGGGCAGCTTTACTGGGCATCTGTTCAGTGGTCCCACCGTTCTGAGTGGTTGTTGTAGTTATGGCATTGATCTTTCGATTGTTCGTGGAGTCTTCATATAGGTACTTGACCTTCAGCTGGCTGCCTCGCACAGTCACCTGATCCCTCATTACTGCCTTGTTACTAACAACCTTAAAGAGGTAGAAGAGACGGAAACACAGAGAAAGCTTTTGGTGAACTCTGTTAATCCACAGCAATACTGTGTATGGATTGTACATTCAAGAGTAAAATGCTTTCAGCTTATTATGTTGTACAAGTTCACTGAAAATGTAACATTTAATTTCTTTTTAACAAGTCCACAACAGTCTGAGATTTCTCCAGGACATATTTTTCAAGAAACAATTTCGACATTGGATTACTGCATGCCAATTAACCCCTCTGTTAAGCTCTTCTCGGAACAAGTAAAAATTCTAACAGAAAGTAAGTAAAGTCACCCACAATTTCATTTGATACATTGTGAGCCAAGCAAAGCCCTGGCAGGGATGTTCAAAGCAGGAAAAAGGACGTAAAATATCTATCAAAATAAATGTTCTTAAGAACTTAGGATTCATTTCATGACCAAGAGCCAGAAACATGTTATCATATGCAGCGCAATTTTTATTTTGTTCAAATCTTTCATTTGATTTATGAGCAGAGAGCAGTAGGTAAACCAGCTTGACTGGAAATTCAGAAAAAGGAGGCCCACTCCTGACTATGGCTTATGCGAAATGACCTACATCCCCACCTACTTTTTTGTTTGCTAGCTCTTCTGCATTTGGGCAAAAGAAATCACAAAGCTTTAGCTCATCAATGCAGAATATGACTAATGAGGAAGCTAGAGAGTTTGCAAAAGTCCCTCTTTGCATTGAGGTTCTTTTACAATTTCAGCCTTCTTTTCTTAATGTTGGCTTAACTCTGTTTTATATTTAGCCTTTTAGATCAGATTTTATCACCAAGATTTTGTGAAAATACTCTTGAAATAAAGGATATCATAAATATTATTATAAATAGGGATGCATGGTATCCGTATGATATCAGTATTGGCAAATAATTGCTTAAAATGCTAAATATCTTTATATAAAGACACTTCATTTTTGCAGATATTTACAACAGATATAAATAGACATATAGGACATATCTTGTCTGTATTTTAACATATTAGCAACTGGAAAGGTTCAAGAATCTAAATTAGTCCAGTTTTCACTTTGATCAGATAACCATGACCTTGTTAACGGAGAACCTCCGCAGACAATAGTCCCACCTATCAGAAAACAGTTTCATTTAAACAACCTCAGATATTCATTCCTCCTCACTCTCCTTCCTCACTCTCACCAGTGCAAAGGGCCCTCCACAAGATCATGGAGTACAGGGGAAATGACAGTCATTAGAGTTAGATTATGCTTTTTAACCATACAGGCAGTACAGCTGTTCATGAGGCACACTGATATCAAATCAGTTATCTAGAGACACAGAAATGAGGCATGTTTATGGTCTTTTTGCACGTGAAGTTTTATGAGCAGGGTGGTGTTCCCCTTGTGAGTGAGGAGATTTTATATCTTATGTTCTCCTTCTTCATCTATAAAACTGCTCTGAATTCTCTGACCTGGCCTTGTACACACATCTGATTAGGTCAGCTGATAAAGACAACACAACAAGGAAAAGTGTATTAAAAGTGGGTGTTGACATGCTCCACTGAAAGAGGACTCTGCTCAGAGTGTGTTTGTGTTGTAAGTTGGAGTCCTAAAAATAGAGGAGGAATGCAGGATGGGCTTCCATACATGTAACCATATAGTCTTAACTTGTTAGAGTGGTCCTACTGCTTACCCAGGGTCCCATGCAGCTGTTGTCGCAAAGCTGCACTACAAACACACTGAATGTCATTGATTGAGCCCCTTCACCCACTAATACTCATAAAAAACAAAGCTTCCTGCATGTGTGGCATCAGCTGGGATTGATTATTGATTGAGTGGGCTGGAGAGCACAATCAGAAAAGTGACTAATGTAAACTTTGAGTTTTCTTTACTACCATGTGATAGTAAAGGGTGTGTGCAAATCTGTGTGCTGCAGCAGATGGAGAAGAGCTAATCTCTTTGCGTTCAGAGAAATACATTAACTATGCTGTTCTCCTCATCTCAAACAGACACATAGAGACACATCAGCAAATCACTTTCAAGCAGAGATTTAAGTTGGGCCATAGCCATAACATAAAATCATGTTTGCAGTAGGGGCAGATCAGACCCCTCTCTTGTCCTCAAACATTATATTGAAAGAAACGGTAATACAACAATTTATTTTATTAGTTTACCCCCTCAACTAACAAAGAACAGGGACACCCAGTTTATTACTTAAACAGAGCACAGAGCACATCTGACAGCACTGTGTAACGAGCCGAACTGGGGCGAGCGACTGTCTGTCACATTGAGCTGAGGATATTACCTCTGTGAGCGTGACACAAAATACAAAAGGAAAAAGAGGCAGGACTAGAATAGATTACCAGGCCTAACCTAAGTGATGGTGGATTACATGAGACAGAGGAAGGGGAGAGGAGGGAGAGGGGGGAGAATGTTGATTGGTGATTTTGTTTGTGGGTCACATTTTCAAGCCCAATAAATCTTTACAATATTTCAAACCAGCCCTTTTCCCCGCTGCATGTGTGGGAGGCTGTGGAGTGACATTGTTTGTGCATGTGCATTTTATGCCAGCGGGGCTTTACAGAGAGGCAAACAAAGCAGAAAGGTACTCCACGTGATCATCAATGCAGTGTTTTTTTAAGAGAGTAAAATGTGATTTTTTTTAACCTATCAATACATTTTATAACTAGATATAAGGTCAGGGCATTTGATAAAGTATACAAAAAAGCAGGCCTAATGCTGAAGACACTTTACAGTAAGAACATCCAAAAGTTAAAATGCTCATCGACCAGAAAATCATTTCCTTTAAATGTTTAGTCGGAATTAGGTCATTCATTTATATTTCTCGCCTCAACAGTTTTTTGCAAACTGATTAATTTTTTTATTTTCTTACAGTTTATTTTGAAGTAATTTTTTAATTTACAATGAGTGACTGCAACATTTGACCAATGTTGATTTGACTGGAGATGTTTTGTTTGTGATTCTTACAAGAAAAGAAACAAAGTTATATTGGCCTTCTTACAATTTAAGACACAGCTTATGTCACAGCTTGAGCTGGAGGAAAAACAAAGCAAAAGTGGGGGCAAACATATCACCGCCACAGTATAAACAGACCTTATCTTTTTTGTAATAATAAAAAGTTGCGAGGACAAGGCTAAAAGGATGCTACAACTTAAGGCACTTAAATTTAGGTCTTCAGACATCATAGAAGTAATCTAAAACATAGAGTGTGCACTGCATCATATGTCACCTTTTGAGTGTTTTTAATGACTATACCATGGACATCACCAAAGGTGCATTAAACAACTGCTGTCACAGCATTTGTGGCTGTGTTGATCTTGTAAAATCTGAATCAGTGCAGGTATTGGAGTGTGTGACGATGTATCGCTGTAGTGATTTTTCAGTGAAGGCCTAGTCCCAACAAGTGTCAGTGAAAAATCAGGTTGATTACACATTATCATATGTTGGTTTATTAAATACTCTGAGCAACGCAGTGCGAAGCTTTACGATGTTTTTGCCTTTATGTCCCATCTCTGTCATCCTCTCTGTCACTGTTGTCGAGGCAGATGAGGAAAATAGGAGAGAAAGAGATTGAAAAGATACTAAACTGATCTATTTCAGTGAGTGAAATGTTTTAATTCATGTTTATCACAGTGGAAGAAACTTTATTCAGATCACAGAGAGCTGTGTAATTATGAGCCTTTGAGGTAAGTACTTGTCAAAACAAAGCACTTCATGTCAGTTTCTCCACCTGTCCAGTCAGAACACTTGATGTTCTGTTTAAAAGAGGAAATACAGGCTAAAGAATGAAATATTAAAGGAATGCAGGGTGGACTGTGGGCATTCGACTCATTTTCAGTCAGGACATAATGTCATCTTTTGTTATGTTGTTGTAAGAGAGTATAAGGGGTAAAATTATGACTCAAAGCTTAAATTTGGCCAGTCTGCTCCCACCTGTAAACGCATTCATGTCAAACTCTTGGTCTAAAAAGTAATGCATAGTGAGCACATTAAGACTTTTTAAAATCTTGACAGATTTTGAAACTGTGAGAGACCCCACACACACAGAGAGACCCCACACAACAAAGCACACCACACACTTAGCTACTTATTCACTAACAACCACAGTCTCCTGTTCTTGGAGCTCAAAACTGTGCACTGTCAAACACAGCTTTTGTGCTCCAAACATGGCAGATGACAAGAAGAAACATTTGAAGTTATATATGGCTGGATTTGAGCAACTTTGGACACACAAAACAGTAACATCTCAGATCCAGCTCACATTGTCAGTTTGGTTATAAAATTCATTACAACAACTGTGTAAACACCAACAAGTTGGTCCTCCATTCTGACATCCATATGACATTCTAAGCCTCTTCTACTATCAGTGCCATAGCTGAATGTTTTGCTTCCTGCTTTGGTCACCTTGTTTCCTGATTGGCTATCATTATTCCAAAAAGACAAAACAGGGGAAGGCAGATATGCTCTGCCTTTCTATATGTTCTGCCCATTTAACAGGGCCTCTGACTATAAACACTGAACACGTTTAATATTTATGATTTTAAGTAAGAGTGGGCCTACTCCTCTTCCCAGTTCATTGGGGAAGGCAAAATCAACTTCGATATACCTCAGCCAAGGGAGAATCTTGAGGACAATCTTTAGATATTAGGGCATTTTTTGACTTTGATTGGAAGGGAAAGACGGGACAAAATTGGTCCTATTACCTTACAGTGTGTGCCCCACATGGGTGACCTCTGATATTCAAAGAACCTATATTTTTCTCCACCACTGATCAGAAGTCAGGCAAACTCAACTTGCTAACCAGCACTGACTAACATGTTATGAGGACTGATTGCCATCAGTTAAGACCCACCCACCTAAAACTGTCACACTAATTAAAAACAAAAGAGCCAGTATCATTGACATTTAGCTAAAAACTATGAAAATGTAGGATTATTGGTCTCTATAGCTCAGCCCTATAACTGAATATGATTTTCTTTTCTGACTAACTCGAATCTCAACAAAACTGACGTATAATTAAGTATGGATCTGCTAAACCTTCCAAATCTCTCAAATAAATAGGAAGAATTGTTTTGCTATGAATATGATGCCCTAATGCAGACCTGCCCGTCCATATGGGTTTCTGTATGGTTCTTCTGTAAAGTCTCTGGTCTCTGCGGATCAGAATATTTAAGTATAATACAGGAACTAAATACTGACATGCTATAGGTATCAACAGACAAAAAAAAAACAATTACAATTGGCAGATGTTAAACTTTCAGCTGATATTGACAGCTGGTGTTTCAGCCTTATATTAGCCATAATATGGTTTACTGGCTGTTATATCAGCAATATGTATGCATGTACATGACGACCCACATTATGATGTTACTTCTGAGAATTAAAACTAAGCATGTCTTTGCTTTTCATTTATCATCTTCCCATAAAAACAACACATTAGAAGTAATGGTAAAGTCAAGTGTTGTTTGTCTTGTCTTGAATCTGTTAGTAAAACCAGTCCAGTAAGAAAAGAAGGTCAATTCCTCAATGGGAGACACTTTTTACAACAAAAATGTGTCCATCACCCTTTTCACACATGCAACACTGATATTATCAGGGTAATATCCAGGCAGCCTGCCCATGTAATTCAATGACATGGTCGTTCACACATGCTCCTCTCAGCAGGGAGTAGTCCCTGCTAGACGGGGGAAAAGTGGTGGAGGTGGGGGGGGGTCAACGTCAGGCAGAACACAACGTCAAATATATGTGGCAGAAATCAGTGTCCACAGTATGATGGGGCCAGAACAATTTATATCCTAACTTCAGTGTTACAAGTTAAAAAGAGTTGAGAGGAGCACTGAAGCACACAGAAGTGAATATGAAGCAGCATCACTATGTGCACGACGGTCACACCAGAGAACGAAGGCTGCAGGGTTTCATCTTTGTATTCAACAGCAGTGCGAGGAGGTTCTTTGAGCAAGAGACCCACTGGTGATCATTCTGGAGCAGATGTACTACAGAACTTCGATGATGTGCATGAGAAACAACACTTACGATGTCCAGGAGCACATGTAAGTTTGTGCTTCTCCCTTATAATCAGAAAAACTCCTGCTGTAGCAGTCGCACAGGGTGATGTCTTCAGCCCTCCCCATTCACCTCAGTGAATTTAATTGATCACTTGTTGCAGCGTTCAGACATGAGCCTACACAGGACTTTACACAGTTAAAATACTTGGGGGGCTCGAGAAAATTATCCAGGTAAGTCCGTGTGAAAAACTCGGCTGTCTGTATTCACATATACGGTTTGCCCAGATAATGTCCGGATAATTTCAGGGGTTTTTAGCAAGTGTGAATGGGGTTTATTGGTACTGGTTAAAAAGAGTTTTGAATCACCATATCAATTGAAGTTGAATAGCATGCATCCCTAAAATAAAAAGCAAATTAGAGACCCCATAGCATGTCTGTTAAGTATTGTAGCTTTGATCAGTGAAATGCACTGTTTTTCATATGTAAACTGGAAGAGAGCCCAGAAAAGCTGTTTATCACAGTTTGATCTTTGTATTCATGCTAACTGGAGACATAAAATGGCTTCACAGTTAGAAGTTGGAGCTCACATTTGCCCTCAGGCAGTCAGTCAGTCAATACTACTCACGTGACCACGTGCAGTTCACATAGAGGGGTATAAAAACTGGACTGTTTTACGGAGGTTGGAGATAAAGAGACAAGACAAGAGATAAGCTTCTCAAACCTGCAAAGCAAACTGAGGGAGGGATAGCACGGGGCAATCAGGATGAATGGGAACAGGCTGAGTGTGGGATATCTCTGAGGAACAGGATGTCTGGAGACGGAGTGTGCTCCAGCACAGGAAATGCGGCTTTACATGCCTTGTGCGTATGAGTGTGTGTACTTACTGTGTGTTTGGGCATGGGTGGCAGCCCGGATGGACTGTTTGTATCTGCTTCGTCTTTCAGGATGTGATCCGTCCTCATGTAAGAGTCATACAGGCCATCTCCATGGCGTGCTGAGGGGACAAGAATGAAAAAGATAAATGGGTGTGATTTTGTGCGAGTCGTGAAATCTGCATCCCAGATGCATTCTGGGAAAAAAGGGCTGGAGATGACATCAGGAGAATGAAATTTAATCTCCACAGAGGTATCCAATTCTTCTGCTGTTCAAACCAAGAACCAAGTCTGATTGATTATTTCTATCAATCAAACAACCAGTTACCCTTCATATGACCAATCAAATCGGTTAAACTAACCTCAGGACAGGCAGCACAGCCCCACTTTGTCCGCCACAACATCCTAACCCACATGCACAGTGCAAAGGCCATTATCACCAGATACATTGTATCCATTGTATTCAATACTTTGTATCCCTGGCCAGCAGTCCAACCTGACCAGCTTAGATAGGGCTTAGGGTCCCAGATCGCTAGCGCTGCAAGTGGTATTATTGGCCTAATAGGGGTAACAGATGCCTCTGTGACGACAGCATCTTTCCGTCTGCCCATCTGTCCGTTCAGACCGAGGCATATAGTGCATACACCAGGTGTGCTCAGAAATAGAGCTCATGTGGAAGGATGTGGGTGCTTGTCATCTAATAGCTCCAAGTGTGTGCGGGTGCTCACCTCTATGGCAGCAAGCCAAACACCTATCATTGAGATGATAGTGAGCGAGCAGAGGGGGGAGAGCAGCATGTGGGTCGGTATAAGAAAGTCAGTTACTCAAATGACAAACCTCCACTGGCCGGCTGTTCAGCTCAACAGTCATTTGGCATATCCACAGGTTGCTGGCCCAATAGAAGTGGGTCTCTTGTATTAATGACTGAATACGGCTGAGTTGTAGCCTGTTAGCGTAAGCCATTTACAGAGCTATTGTGTTGGGTTAGCTCATTAGTTGAGAGCTTAGAACTGTTGCAACCCTGGAGAGTGGTGTAACCATGTGCAGGTGCGTCACAGCCTGTGTCCCCAGCTTGTCAACAGAGCAGCTCCAGGACATATTAGACCTGCTGCCTGGATACTGATGCATTAGACCTGCACAGCACAGCAAACACAGGCATTAAGAGGTCTCCATACTCATAATATTAGCAAGCATAGACCCCATTAGCTGTCTGGCTGGCTGCAAACTCCTAATGACTCAGTGGGGGTTCAGCGCTCTGTGTGCTGCATCTGATGAAAGTTGTCCAAGCAAACTTTCCTAACCCAGAAAATTCAACACAGCTCAAACTTCATTGAAGCCAAACATCCAGCAATGTCCTGCTGGTGTACAGCTCTCTGCACTGTGACAACCCCCCTTTGCACGACAAAGGGCAGAGAACAAGGTTCAAGCAAATAGACATTCATCATGTGGCATAAAACGTGTGAGTGTAGGAAAAACGCTGTTTTCTGTCCTTTTCTTCCTACAATACCGAACACAGTGTCCCCTTCCATACAATAAGTCCAATGTACAGCAGACAAACATGAGGGTCACTTCAGAAAAATGCACCATTTTTACAAATCCATGTGCACTTTTACATGCTGGTTCCACAAACACATGAAAGCAAACATAAATGAGGTCAAGGCAAATATGTACAACTATAAAACAATAAGTATGGTGGCACAAATTCAAACACAGCTGTATAAACCTCCCCTGACAAACAAAGTAAGGCTTATAAAGCTGTAAAACAATAAATGCTTACGAGAAATATGTAAAAGCAGGGCAAAGCTTCCTGGAGGCTTCTTTTAAACATTTACAGTCACGAGTCTCGTGATTGAAGGGGATCTTATAACCAAAACAAAACACGTTTACGGCCCTCGTCTTGAGAAATAAACAAGGAACTGCACAGGGCTCTGTTCACCCCATAAGCTCAAGACCTGACCTTTCACCCGGGCAGAGCCCTGAAAACGTTGTCAATCACATGTTTTAAGGAAAGGATATTTTAGGAAAGGTCACAAGAGTTTAAGAAGGATGACACTAATGCTCCAAAAACTCACCAAGCTGCCATGCTGGCATTTCCACTTTAACAGCAGCGATGCTGTTAAAACACAATAAGGCCAAACATTTCGACAGCTTTGAGGAAACAAAGGAAGAAATAAAATACTTTGTTATAGTTACCTGTTGCTATTGGGCCCTCTGGTTTTCTGCTTATTATCATCATGATTGTAATTATAAGTAGATGCCAGCATCCGAAGTGAAAAAAATCCCCACAGAGTGAAAAAATATGACAATTATGTAGAAAACATGTCTAAAATTGTTTATTTTTAATGAAACTTAGTTCAGTCCAATAACTCTGGACTTGGTTTCGGTAAAAACAGGAACCAAAATCAAAGTTATTTTCTCCTTGTGATTCCTCTGTTCTTTCACAGTGATTTATCCTTTATTTTCTAAAGATGAAAGCAGACAGTTGAGTGTGTTCAGCCTGCTGCTTCTGGCTAACATTAGCTTTGACTTCTGTAGGAAAAAGCTGAGCAGGCGGTTGGGGGTCGTTTCCCTCAGCTAGCTAGCCAGCTAGCTCGCACAGCCACAAAAACAGTCGTCCAGCCGAGAGCCGCTCCCTCTGTTAAAAACACTTTGAGTCCAAATATTACAGGTTGGTGGTCTGGCCCGTGTGCCCCTCGCCTTTCTCTGTCTGTGCAGTGTGTCTATCCAAAGCACCATCCCCGTGCTTGTAGTCCCGAAGAGCCGACTTTGTGGTTAGCGACGTTAGCACTCGTTGAACCCCGAGGATCGAGTCCTCCTTCGGGACAGCTCGGGCAGCCTCGCTCTCCTTCTTCGGGGATGGTTGTTAGCCCAGACAGGCTAACTCGCTAGCAGTGTTCAAGTCCCATGTTTCCCTCACAAACAATCCTCCTCCTCAGAAAAAAAGCTTCACCTGTACTCAGGGCAACAAAGCGGCGGTGTTTAATCCGTCTCCTCTGCGGTTCGAGTATCTTATTCGTCGCAGCTGTGTGTTGTTGCTAAGGGCGTCTTCACTGGAGTCTGAGCACACAGAGGAAGGAGGGAGCCGGGCGGTGCTTACGAGCGCGCACAGCAGGCAGGAGGGCGACACGCAGCGGCCACACGGGGAACTGCAGCGCCACACAAGCAAATCCTGTAAATCCTGTGAGGTTCCCGAATAAAATCACGAGAGGGCTTTCCGGCCATGAAGTCATTAAAGTTGTGATGAACTATAAGTTCAAATGAGCAGATTTCGTTTGTTGGCAATGCATTTAAAATAACTTGGTAATACATCAACGGTGCTGGCAAAGAAAGCCACCACCACAACAATGGGTCATATGAAAAAAACATCAACATGGACCCAACACCACAGCTCAAAGTCACCCTGAACACTTAATGAAACCTCACCATAAGGAATAGACATGGGGTGGTGGTGGGTGATTTAGAAAAATTAAAAGGGCCTATGACTGAAAGGAGCCCCTAAGATAAATTTTATATATATATATATATATATATATATATATATATATATATATTTACATATATACATATCTCTTTAATTATTTTGCCATAGGAAGTAATTCCTGCCTGTGACCACCACACTTTACACCTCATCAATCTAAATGTCACTTACTCTGTTATTAGTGTACTTTTTTTTTCTTATATAGTGTCACATTTACTTATTTTTATTTCATTTATACTTATATTTTATTTTTCTTCCACAAGTACTATTATTAGCATTTCTTTAAATAATCTACAGTTGGCAAGTTTGGCTTATTGCTACTCAAATGTGTGTCTTATTTTATTGAAATCTTGTTTCTTCTTTCTTCTATACTGTGTATAAGAGCAAAAAAAAATGGAATTTCTCCTCAGATATTAATTAAATATTTCTGACTCTGATTAATGTTTGCCATTTTATGTTTTGTTTGTAAGACAACTGTATGATCTGCACAAGTTTTAAATCTTTTACAGGGTTCAAAGACCAGAGATTCACGAGGACTGACAATATGGTAAAACAACTTAAATGGTTAAAATACTCCAAATATCAGAAAGTTATGTATGGTACATATTTCATTTAGTCATTTAGTCTGTAATTTTGGCTTTCTTCAGTCTTAGAACAAGTATTGATCTTATTAATTTGCTCAACAGATGCTTGGTTTAAGAAAATTTGCACAGCTGTTTTTTGAGGATAAGGCCCAATCTGATCTTTTCATGGGGCCAAATTTCTGGCTGTTCCCCTGGTAATAGAGAGGTGTTATTATATTTCAAAAGACAATTTGATATGATCGTCTGAACTTATATATGCACACAAAACACTACAGCAGTTTTTTTCTGTTCACAGGTAACATGTGAACATTGCTGCAGTTTAAATAATGACTGTAACTTCTCAACATGAGTACTTAAGCCTCTGGACCAGAATTTTTCTTTTGGTAAAACAAGAAAAGACAAAGAAAAGCATTTATTCACAACATAGAGGGCGAAGTCTTCTAAATGATGACCAGTTCATCATATTGTAATTTTGAAAAGAATAAATGTTTTAATTGACTTTTAGGGCCCCTGTCAGTCAAAGTTCAAATAAATTGGTTATGAAAACCAATGTCAATAAAACTGTAAAAAGACAAACAAGGCCCATACAGCTGTACGTATAAAAGTCTAACACATGAACCATTAACTCCTATTTGTTCATTTCCCATCGTGATTGTCCACCATTAGAGCAATTCCTCCCACACAGAACTAAGGATAATGGGACTCAGGCTTGGATTTTTTTTTTAACTCACTTTTTCGAGAAGAAAGATGTATAATGAAAGATTATTTATAATTTTCAGAAAACAGATCAAAAGAAAAACTCTAACCTTGCTGCATTTTTTCAAGTTGCTTGTTTTCATATATTCATCGAGTTTTGACCTGTTCGGATGGCACCCGTACAAAACAACAGGGTCTTTGTTTTGGTTTAAAAATACAGAGGTAAACAATAAACACATAAATAAGGAAGCAAATGACTGGTTACAGCCTTTAAGCTCATAATACCCCAGATCACCAGGCTCATATAGTGCTGCTGGTCACTCACTTTGCAAACCATGAAAGCTGAAAGGCGTCCTGAAACAGGAGAGGCTGCAGATCTATGCAGGGACAGATTTAGTGTGGGGCAGGCCGGAGGACAGACAGAGTGAGACCTGTCAGGCATGATGAGGGCTAAATTCAGACAGTGATACATGCGAGGCAGAGGGGGATGCTAATCTTAGCTCTTTCTCAGAGGTGAGAAGAGGGTCTGTCTATATTTGCTGCCATAAATAAGCATACTGACACAGTTTGGGGTGGCCCCCTGGGAAGCAGCCGGCCCTTAAGGCCAGCTAGGTTGTGCAGATTATTCTTAGATGGTGGTGTACGGAGAGAGTAGGAGGACAATACCTATAAACTGATCTGCTTATTGCTCTTTCTTTTCAGAAAGGTTTAAGTCTGTGCCCTCGTAACACAGTTGGTGATTTTATAAGAGCACACAGAGGCAGACCAGGTGCAAAGCTACCTATAGGACCTGCTAGAGGGGGATGGGGGTTCTGACTGTTTTTGGTCCCCTGGCCTGTGACAGACACTGACACCTGCATGTTTACGGCCCTCACACCTAATTCTGAATGCCCTTTGAAAGTACAGTGCCTTTAAAATAACTGTATTAGAGAAAGTTTTGAATAAAGGTAAAACAAAAAGCCCAAAATGTTGTAATGAGTTGACTTTACCAGAGAATATATGAATGACACACTCATGTCTGGGTGACAACACACACAGCCAACACTTCCTGTATGTTCAGACAGCCACAGCATAGATCAGGTACTGCCACCTGCTGGTGATTCTATGCAACACATGCTGATCAGACGGGTAAGGTCATGCCTGGACAAAACAAAATAATATTATCTCAGTTCAATAAACTGTTAAAGTTACAGTCTATAACAGGGGTCTCCAAAATTTTCTGTCCACATGCCTAAAAATAACAATATCAGAGACTGGGGACCCCCACTGTGGGCATCTTTAAGAGGAACCCACTGATATTGCAAACTTACATTTTAAAGATGTTTTACACATCAGGCCCATTTCAGCATAAACATAAGGAAATCACCTTGGGTTTATTCTACATTGATCTTTTTTATGTTATTATTTTTACAACAAGAACACACATTTGAAATCATATAATTTTCTTTGTTGTTTTTTGACCTCCATCTTGTCATCTTGCTATCCCCATGGGGGTTCACCAGCAATGACAGGTGTCAGTCTATAATTCATGTACATTCACATTCTTCTATGATTCAGGAGTGGAAAATTAATTTATGAATTTGCTTTATCCAAATACCAAAGAGTGGCATTTTTCAAAATAGAGCTATTCACACACACAGGATGGTGTGGTGTCTTTGGCATCATGTTTTTGTGTTACCTGCCCATGGACTGCGGACGTAAATTAGCATTTATGCTATAATCCCGCATATTAACATCTATTGTTTTCCGAATAGATGTTCATTAATGTGCACTGTCCCTATTAAATAAATAAATAAATAAAAATAAAAACAGGGGATGCAAAATTTAACTAGTTTAAATTTAGAGAGGGAAATAATCCTTCATCAGGTACACTCTTTCATTTGAAATCATTTTGTTTTCTTTGTTTATTGTGTTTTGACCTCCATCGTGCTGTCTTGCCATCCCCTGTAGGATCCTCCCCTTATGGGAACTGTTCGTCTACAATATGATAATGATGCTACCTTATTCTTAAAACAAACATTTTGACTTTGGTTGGTTTGAATAATGTGAGTTTCTTAAAAACTTTTTTGTTAACAGACACAAATACAATCATCATACTTGGCACACAAAGTCTGGTACTAAAAGTGCCAAATCCCTGTACTCTAAGGCTATTCATTACTTTTCTCTCTTTAAAACTGATCTGCAACAGGTATATAAAAAAAACATTTTACTATAGTTAATAATGTTCTGTACATCTCTTACAGGCAAAACCCAAAATAAAGATAATGCTTGAAGTTGTTGAAAGTTCTGTTTATCTCTCATAATAATGTGAACTAAACTATTCAGCTTGTTGCTGCACAAACACATATTGATAACAGTCCTACTCAGATGAAAAGTAACTCAGAGACTTAACATTTTTTTGTCCCCCATTTTTTCACATTTCTACAATTTTCATTTATTTTTTACATTCCTCTGTGTTTCAAGATACTCTGTATTCCATCACATAGTATGACTGTTGGTGCATTTTTGGCAAGGTGATTTAAGAATTCACTTTTTCTCAAAAAAAAAAAAAAAAAAAAAAAGGTATTTAACCCCTAACCCCCTCATGACATTTGGCATGTAGACATGGTCAAGACAACCAGAGAGGCTGATGATGACTTTCACATGTCCATCTTTAGGGTTTATGGAAAATGGTCTGAAATGGAGAAAATATCCATTAGCCCACAATTCTCTGGGCAAAAATGCCCTGTCAATTATGCCAGATGTTAGAGCAGAATGGCCAGAGAGGTTGAATGTAATGGAAAGGCAAAAGTCACTCAAATAGCAAGTTGTCATCAAGTTGAGCAGAATATCATTTCTAAATGTCCACATCACACCCTGAAGCAGATGGACCACAGCACCAGAGGATCACACCACATGCCTGTAGAGCCCCTTTGGAGTGCAGTGGAACAGAGGACTGGCATAGTAAATCTGCAGCCAACAAATCTGCAGCAACTATGTGATGCTATCATGTCAATATGAGGCAAAATCTCAGAAATGTTTTAGTACTCTGTTAAATCTATGATATGAAGAATTAAGGCAGTTCTGAGGGCGAAAGGCAGTAGATCCTAGTACTTGTTACCTTTACCTTTAATATGGTAGCCTGGGAGTGTATGGGCTGCAATATTTAGAAAATGGCATAATCCCTTCAACTTTCCAGAGATGGGCCTTTCTGAAAGCACTAACTATGCCTCCACAAAGTTTGAGCTTGCATATCACCCCTGTTAGACTATGGCAAAGCCCTGCATAAAATCAGATTAACAAACAGCACATTTGTGCCTCAGAAAGAGACATACTTGAAAATGAAACAATTTAAAATGAGGAAGAGGTCCCACAAGTACTGCATTTTTCGTCCCTGAGCCCAGATGACAATGCGTCAAAGCCAAAATTAAACAGGAAATGAAAACATTTTAGTAAAGGGACGACCTTTTTTATTTCATTTTAATACTCTGTACAGTTCTACTCATAGTCATACACACTTCTTCAAATAAATCAAAACAAATTGCAAATAAAGCATGAAGTCTCACCATCCTCTACATTATATTATACGGATGCGCTGGACCATGAAATAAATAACACACACACTCACACACACCCACTCTCTCACACTCACAAGGATTGCTGGATGGACATGTGTGTAAAGGGAGAGAACAAAAACATTAAATATACATCACCACCCACTACATACAGATTTGCACCTATTCATCCATTCATTCAGGCACAAGTGCACTGAAACACCTGACAGACAAGAACTGGGGCAAATGAGACAAAAGGCACTGCCAGCAAGAACGGCTCAGGCTTTGGGTGGCAGGGACTGAAAAAATGTGCATGTGTGGATTTACTGAGGAGGAGTATGTGCTTATGATGTGAGCCTCATTTATCAATACTTTCTAAACATCAGTTTCTATAATGCGTGCCTGTCCAATATATATTATATATATTTTTGGAGCGGCAGTTTCAATCTGTCTTATTAAATCTTGATACTGATAAGTGAGGCCCCAAAAAGGGAGTGCTGATCACACACAAAGAATCATCTTAAAAAAATATTCACACTGTTGCTCACTGCCCGTAATGTGCACAAGCATACACATACACACACACTGCCACACACACACCAATCAGTAGGAATGAAAACAAAAGTATATTCACTGTAATAAAAACAGAGTTAATACTTGTCACTCTTTTTCCAGTGTCTACATTATACATATGCATTGCAAACACGTCATTGGTACATCATAGCCATTAATATGAGTTTCATTTTTTTTTTTTTCATTTTATTAAGGGATGGAAGGCTTGGGGGATGAAAGAAAACAGAAAAGCAGCAGAAATGCATGCCCAGCCCCAGAGTCCAGGGCTATTTCAGTCACCTCCATCTAAATGTGCAAAAAACAAAAGCTGGTTGATTTTTGTTCACAAAAACCACCTTTAAAATCCTCAACCCTCCATTTTCTCTCTTTCCCTTTAAAATCCTGTCAACAAATTTGTCTCTCCATGCTTTGGTGTAAAACTTTCTCTCATATTCAAATGCAGCCTATGCAGAACAGCATGATCATTTTTAAAACATCACCTGACTGCCTTGCTCAGGACATGGAGATCATGCAAGGTGGAATTGGATGTGAAAGTAAGGAGGGTGCGGCAAAGATTTGAGAAAATGTTACTAAACAAAAAGAGAATCTCTCTGCCAGTGAAGCACCTGACAGTCAATGCGTTTACATGCAGTCAGAAAAGTTGAATGATTGATTCAAATTATGTGTATATAATCACATTAAACTGACTGAAGTCGTACTGAATTCAATTTCTTACTGTAAGACCTACACATCAAGGTATTTAGTGGAACACCGATGATGTAGTTTTATAAACCAACTCTTGAGGTTAGCATCGCACAAGTCCCATCATCAAGTGAAAATGTGGCAAAAAGAGTAAATGGCAAGTTTTGTCCAAAAAGATTACCTGCACTAAGAAACAATACACTTTTTTATTCCAGATTTCCAGACTGAGCTATGTATCATTAAATATATAACCATAGCTGGTCTCCATTGTGCATGTAAACGAACTGAGTATCTTTGCCAACATTTTTCCCACTGCATTAAAGTACGAAAATGTTAGAATGTAACAAGTAATAAAGGCTGATGTTGGCCAAATTGTTCTAAAATAGAGTAGAATTAAATTAATTCTTTTTATCCATTGTGATGTTTCCTCTTTTAATACAAGCTCCCTGAGAAAATAAAATCAGAGACTATGGCCATTTTTGAAACAGCACACTACACTAGCAGTATGTACTGATATTGCAGTGAATTTGGCCAAAATATAGTAGCATGGATGCAGTATGCAAACATTTGTGAAATCTGCAGTATGCCATAAATACCTGGATGTCATACTACTTGGAGAAGAATGAGCGGTCTGCCTTGTGTGCAGTTTTCCTCAATGCAAAGTGCCAATGAGAAGCCACAGCATATATCCATGGCAACAGCTTTAGCAATATTAGCATAAGCATTAATTCTGTTACATTTATATATCAGTAAAATTACATTTTTTGAGTACACATGAGTGTTACACATGTCTTGTGTGTGTGTGTTCAGTACTGAAAAACCATAAAAGTCCCAATGGATTACTTATGACACTTTTTTAAGGCCATTAATTGACATGGATTTTAGTGATACTAGCGTTGGCTGAGCTTCTTTTTTTTTCACGACCAGAAAGAGAAATCAGCTTATTTTTTTTAATTTGAGAGGAAAGTACAAAGCTTTGTTTGTGTAACTGAACATTTATATGTTGATCATCTATATGTGTTGAAAATATTGTCATTTTGTATTTTAGAAATAGTTGTTCTATTCGAAACATTAGCTCAGTGGCAGTAATGTGCATTATATGATAACTGCCATCCAGAAAACAAAGGAGAAGAATCAGCTCCTTGTGTCTAGCACACTGCAAAGTAATAGCCTTTTGGCATTCTTGCTACATACTTCTACCAAATACGTACAGTATGCAGTATAAAGTGCATACTGCCTTCATTAGTAGTATGTAGAATGCGGTTTTGAAAATGGCCCAAGTCTCACTTTCTTGCTTCCCTGTCTTGCCCGTCCTTCAAAACACTACCCTGTTCCTGGGTAGCTCCCTCATATGTCCACACATATTCTGTTCCAGCAATAAAATGATACATTGAATTCAAAAAAATAAAAAAAACTCAGTATGATTGTCCTTCCATCCCAGAGAGAGGCTAAAAGAAAAAAAAAAAAGAAAAAAATGAATCATGCCTTCTTCTGTAACTCTCACAATGTGCAGGGGGATGAGCTGAGAGACTCATGCATAAGTAACACTTGCAGTAGCAGCAGCAGTAGCAGAAGAAGTAGGAATCTTTAAAAACTCCAGTGGTTCTTATCAGTCCCCTAATGAGATTTCAAGTTTCAGATCCTGCTGTGATCGTTCTGGGTGTGGGCATGGCCTTGGCATTGAAAACAACACTTGTTCAATCAGCAGGCAGACCACACACCCTGAAGTCTTTCATGTTGGTCTCACCTCTCTTTTAGGGAGTCAATGTAAGGATGGTGGGGTTCACGGGTTGTTTATATGCCTCCTGAGAAAGGGTACACGTGTGTGTGTGTGTATTTACTGTATGTTTAGGTGTGTGAATGGGAAGATTGGAGAGAAGTTCAAACACAGCTCCAGCCCCTGAACAGATATAAGGTGTTGGTGCGGTCGGCTTTAAAAAGGTCAGTCTCTCCCGGGGTTGAGGTTGTAAGGTTGCGTGTGTGTGTGTGTGTGTGTGTGTGCATGTGTGTGGTGGTGTTGGTGGTGAGGTGTCAGGGATCTTGTTGTTGTAGGGCTAGCTGTAGTTTCTGTCGGTACATAGCATATTTTTGCTCCACTGCCCGTACACGCTCTGCCTCCTCTTTCTCCAGGATTACCAGGAAGTTTTGTAGCTCAGGGACAGAGAAGGCATGCCACTGTCAGGAGGAGGTAAAATGAGAAAGAAGTCATCAGAAAATGTACTTAAATAGTTAAGAATTATTCTCATCAAGTTATTTATACAAAATATTCCAAAAGATGCCTTTAAAAATTGAATCTGCTGTCTTCTGACTATACACTTGGGTGGTTATCCATGTATCCATGGTTAATCAGCATTTCTTTTAAAAGCGACACATCATATTATTTTCCACCCTGTGGCCAAAAGTCATTTTTAAAATTCACATCAGTCACCTGATAAGTTTTTTTGACTCTCCATAAACTAGTGCTAAACAGCCTTTTACAAAGTGCTATTTTTATGTGTGTCTCAGCTATGTATGTGCTTCCACAGCTGTTGGTGGAGGTCTATGGGTGGGGATACTGGGTGGAATGGACACATTATATACACAAATATAGGTTGCTTTTTATGTGAATAGAAAGGCGTGTCAATAATACCTCCAAAATATTTGCAGTTTATTTGCATCGCCTTTGGTGTGTAAAGGCAGTAAGGCTGTATGACCACTAACAACTTCACGCTGACTTGTGTCCATGTCAATCATGACCTCAATTTTTCGAGTCTGGAAATCCTCAATAAGAAAATAACTGGCAATATATTAAACACATTTATGTGCATATCTTTTTCTTATCAATCAAATCTCTTTAATTTGGTAACCTAACATTATTTCTTGGGGGGACTTTCAATATGCTGTGTGTAAGTAAGTGTCTTTTTAGCTCCTTCTGGCACCTAATATGTTTTCTTTTTACTATATGTAATTTGTTCAAAATTATGCAAAACATGAAAGAAACAAACTAATCCGTTGTGAACAATTGTTGGAAATACAGTTTGTACATTTTTAACCAAAAAGAGCACAAAAAAAATGTTTTTCTCACTTCCACTTCTCCAGTCTCATTTTCCTTCAGGACGAAGCTCAGCTGCTCAGGATCAGGCCCTGCTATCAACCTCAGCAGAAGAGGACGCTCACACAGAGGAAGCTTCTGGAACAAATCTAAATAAAGAACAATGCATTAAAGAGATGTTTATTTTTGCTGCCCTCAGTTAAAGACACACCAATTGCAACATGTGTAAATGCAAGTGTGTCTTATGCACCTTGTCCGTCCCGGTGCGTCTGCCTGTACAATGCAAACTTCTGAGGATTGTCCAGCACCATGAACTTCTTCAGCAGGCCCTGAATCACCTCCCTAGTGGTGGTCAGAGAGCTGATGTGGAGCTGCTTCACACAGTCACATGGTAAGTAGAAGGACGTCCTTTTATCACTCTGTCCACCGTTTGTTCCATCCTGACATTCTGACGGAGCCTGACTGCGATTACTGGTCTGTCTTGATGATCCCTCGGACACTGTAGACTCCACAGCAGGGACTGTGACTGGTCGACTGAGCCTCAGATGGACTTTTATGAAGCCTGTGAAGGATCCGTCTGAGGCCTGTCAAACACACAAAGGCGAGACAGCTTCATTTGTAGAGCATCGCTCAAGTGTACAGCAATTCAAGTGCTTAAAAGTTCAAAACAAAGTGTTTCTGAAACAAAGAGCACTGCAAGCTGTGACACGAAGCAAAAATGCAACAAACATATATAAACCACACTAGAAATACACAGATTAAGTCCTGAATGGTCCCCGAAAATTGAGGACTGCAGAAGAAGAAAAATTATTCATGTCTCAATCTTTTTAATATATACTTACGGTTATTCACAGTATGATGCGATACACAAAACAGTATGTGATACGTAGCCCACACTATCTATATTGTAAAGCACTATTTTGCAAATATTGATAAACTCCTTGACAATCATATGATGTATAATGATTATTAATTTTCAGTCATTTGCCTGGCACAAAAGACTGCAAAGTGAATAAGTAAAATTGAATGAAGGTGTCACTGTTTCAGCAGTGTGGAGTTGCAGCACTGGCTTTTTAATTCCATTCTACACAGTGAAACACGTTTAAATCACCTGACAAAGGCAAAAAAAAAAAAAAAAAGTGGGATAAATGAAAACCAAAGGTTTTACCTTCATTAAACCATTACCTAGCACGTGAGGCATAATCTTATCACTAATAACAGAAAAGTCCTCACCAGAACTTTACATCTTTGATGTTTACAGATATTTAATAGAGAATTGTCCTGTTACACAGCCACCAGGTTAAGTCTAAGTCTAAATTACATTTTTATGCATTTTTGATGTGTTTAAATAAAAATGTTGCCTTGAGAAAGTGAAGTTAAACACTGTACTATTCATTACCAAAGCGCAGATGAGTGCTATTTAGCTAACATTAGCCCATCAATGTTACCTCATGAAAATGTATCTTGGTTATGAGCAATATCCTGGTTTCATCATATTCAGGTATGGCATATGGATAAATACATGCCCACAGATAATTCTTATCATTCATTTTGTTGTACACATGATAAATACTGGTGTTCTAGTTCCTGATCACTACACCTCATTTGTGAAGGTGCCTCTGAGGTTTATTTTAACAAATTAACTGTGGAAGAAGGCTAGTGGAAAAAGGGTTTAGGTTTTTACAAGTTAGAGCATCCACGTTTCCACCAGTGTTTTCCTGGGAGCAAAACTAGATTTCCTGAAACTAAGGAACAGCCATATCCTGGTTTAGGAAACCAGCATGTGACGTCTACATGCCCAAGCACAAACACTTGACTCTACGAAAACCTGAACATAATCAGAGTGCTCAAGTCCATAAAAAACACTGTCAGTGCTCTAGAGCAATGATGTTATTATGTCAGTCACATTCTGCTTAAGTTAATGAGTTGTCTTATAGTGGGATTAAGAAAGTGTTTCGAGTAGTGGAGTACAACCGGGGGCAAGGCTACATACTAATTCGGGCATGGGCCCCCTGGAATTCTGATTGGCCACCCCATGTGCCAATTCAAGGTTCTGCAGTGAGATTGGCTATTTGCCATATAAGAGGTGGGATTCATATTAAAATCTGGGTGGCTATGTAACAACAGGCTTCTACCAACTTTCTTTGGTCAGTGTTGTTTAATGTTGAAAAACTTATTTTGTTATAACTTTGAAGTTTAACTCTGGATGGCAAAATATTTTCCTTGAGCCTTGAAGAAACAAGTTGCCACTTTATTGTTCTTATTTTACATTTTTAGATAGGATGGTGGTAAAATTATTTATCAAAATTCATATTTGGACATAACAAGGTTAAATAAATAGTAATAGGAAGAGAAAAATAAGTATTCAAAAGTTTGGACATATTTTGAAAATCTTAATTTTGCCTTTAAAGTAGCTTTATGGGTGGTGGGCAATTGGGGGAGGCGCCAATAGATACCGAAGGGAGGCATGACAAAAAGTAATGGAGAATCACTGGATTAAGAGAAGCTAGAAAAAGTTTAGACCTCTGTTTATTTTGCATTACCAGTTTACTTACAAAACGAAATATGACAGTATTTTATCTAAAGTTCACTGAAACTTAAAAAGTTGTTGTTTTTCTGTATTCTTTTGTTCCTTTGTCTCTTTCAATCTACAGTTTATATTTTACTTAGTGCTGATTAAAGTTATCTGATTCACATTGATTTTCAACTTCTTGTTCCTACTTTTGAATAAACATTGAATGCAATACATCCAACTCAGTTTCCTGTTTCTGATCAATAATCACAGTAAGGAAGTTCAAAAATTAATTGTTGCTTTAACACTGAACAATTCAGAACTTTAACCAACCAATGTTGAGAGCTCACCAGTTTCATGCCATTTTCAGACACTTGAGCGTTGTACTCGTCTATCCTTGTCTGCACTTCTTTCTCTGATAGATCCTTGGTTCCCCCCTCCTCCTCCTCTTTTGCTTCATGCTGCTGTTAAGAAAAAAAGGAAAAAGGAGAATCAGCATTAAAATACAGTTCAGTGTTGATACTTTTAGGATTTGAATTTTACCAGCTGATGGAGCTGCTCCGAACACAAACACTGCTCTGTTTTGGCTTTGCCCAATTTTATGTAGAGACCAAGAGAAAACTTCTTGCCTGTTTTAAAAACCAGCAGGCTGAATTACAGGCAAACTCTGCGTCACTGCAAAAGGTCAAGATGGACTAAAAACCAGATCCTGATATTTTCAGCTGAATGGTGATAGCAATATATCTCAATATTTTTTTGTGAAGGGACATAACACATAGCTGTCACAATTCCAAAATTATGACAGGGCATCAACAAACTTTTAAAAATTAAAATTCAATAATTTAAAAATCTTTTTAAAACCTAAACTGGGAAACTTTGATTTTATTTGCCCTTAAAAACTTTTCTCTATCATGTGCTAAAATTACTACTTGTGACTGTGAGATTGTAATTCAACTAAAATATAAAAAAGCCAGGGTGAGTGTTTTTATTTAAACATATGTCCATATGAAGAAAAGAGAACTTTTTAAAGATTACAACCTGCTAACAAGCTCCACGCTGCTGGCACAGTTTGTTTTTTTCTTTTTTTTTAATTCAAAGTAGTTTAAAAAGGACAGTCTTAGTTACAATAACATTTATATTTCATACTTCTGTATATACTTCTTGCAAGAGAAGCAGGGCCCACTGCCAGAGTTCTATAGTGCTGAAAGCAGGTTACCAGGGCACTCTGTTGGAATTGGTTCGACATAGTTCTATTTATTGAAATGTATTGTAGTCTTACATCAACCTTGAAACTATTCAAATATCAACTGTTCCATACTTGACCTTCTGCCATATTTTAGCCAAAAGAAAGAGAGACAGCGAGAGAGAGAGAGGGACAGAGAGGACAGTAATTGTATTTGTTATTGCTCAAATCCAGTGATAACATCTGGACAAGTGGGTGAAACTTGAGAGGAGCACTGCAAGCCTTGCCACAGTTTGTGTTAACACAAAGGGCAAAACCCCCTAAATATTAGGTGTTTAGGACTCCTATTTTTGTTACCAGGATATCAGACGGGTATCTATGAGAATTGATTTTACTGATAATAAAATGCTCCTTCAATAGAATTGGATAAATATGACAATACTTACCTATTTAGACTTCACATTTCAAAAATATTATCTTGTGATCAATATGCACTTTACCACCAGTGGCTCTTACTGTAAACTATCTGTTTACTGAGCATTTTCTCCAACCAACCTAGTCTACAGATCTCATCTGAAAATGTGTCCAAACCTAAAACTGATTATATTTCCCAGCTCTTAAACTATAATACAGTCTGTGTTCCAGCAGATGTGATCTTTTCTGATGCAACTACGTTCTCCATCTTTGTTAACCTTAAGGAAGAGAAACTGCTTCATTGACTGGATGCTGACAGGAATTCTTACACACCTCCTCCACCTCCTCAGTATGTTTTAACTACTCCACAGCTTGACACTGGGACAGGAAATATTGTGAATGAAGCTGCACAAATTCAGCATCAAAGCATGAGAATATCAGCAGCACTGCCTCCTCCTCACTTACTCATTACCCTTCCCAGTGATAAGGAATGACAGAGAGAGCGAGATAGAAATGAGGGAGAAGCACCAAGAAGGGGAGGAGAGGGAGGAAAGGAGGGAGGAAAAGAGGGGGAGGTAGAGAAAGACACGATTGAGGGGGTAAGGAGTGATGAAAGCACGACTGCTGAGCCAGCCTTAGCAACACAGAGTTTGACTGGGTTATTTATAGTACAGTGGGATGCATCCTCTCCATCTCACAATAGCAGTTTTTCTCCTCCTTCTCCTGTTCATATGCATTTTCTGGGGCAGAGAGAGAGAGAGAGAGAGAAAAGACAGAGAGAGGGATTGAATACAGGCCAGGCGTCTTTTCTGTAGGGGACTCCTCAGGTTGTGTGATGACGTCACTGTTTCCATTCAGTACGGATGCAGTATGTAGTGCATGTGTGCATCTCTGAGTGCACACATTCAGACTAAGGCACCATGAGCGTTAATAACAAACACACCGCAAGTTTGCAGGGTCATTACTCACATTTTAAAAGCCAGGTTTAGGCATTTTGAAGTGCTTAAGACCCAATCTGGGATGAATCTAATGTCACTTTTGAACTGGTGGGCACACACATTACCTGCTGCCCGCTTAGTTATTGTGTGGTTTTTCTTTATTATTATTTATCTGGACAAATACTGAGATATTTCTCAGCTAAAAAAAAATCAAGATAGAAATTTTTGTCCATGTCCCCCGGCCCTACCAGACAGTGTAGAATTCATAAAGCATTCAGGCATATCTCAGTCACAAAGTCATGTATAAATTAAGACCGTTCACAAGTAAAAATCTGATTTTTTTCAAACATTTTATGACCTTTTAGAAAATTTGGTCTGACTTTTAAAGACTTTTAAGGACCGGCAGGAAACCTGGCTGTGGTTTTGATCATCCTGGCTAACATTCAGCAGAACAAAGCGGGTAAGACTGTAACATTTAAGTGAAAGGGCTGATGATACAGACGGAAACAGATTTTTGTGATTTTTGTGTCGGTGTAAAAAAAAACAAAAAACAGCAAGTGCAGGGGGTTTTATCTCTCTGGTTACCACTCTCACCCTTTTTGTAGCTGCCTATATTTCTTGTCCTCTGCCTCTCTGAAATGAAGCTCTTATAATAGTGGCTAATGTCCAATCTGCCATGAAACATCAGTAAGAGCAGGCAAAGCTGCAAAGATCACAGCATGTTGTAATTTAATAATTTAAAAGCCTTTCAATTGGGACACAAGTAAATTTAAATTTTAAGAGTTTACAGTCACTGCAGCTTTACATGATCCCACCAACGAAAAACTAATAGTAATTTAGGACTGAAACAATAGAACATATTTTCTTACTCTGTGTGTAAGAACAATTATTTCAAACAAATAATGAAAGTTTCTAAAGACCTCAACATAAAAACATTATTTTTCTATTTGAATCTTAAAGTCATGATATTTTGACATTACTGGATGTGGGGAAAACATGTCACACAACACTGTGTTTAATATTGTAGAAAATAGTATGATATTGTATATATATATATATTTATCAATATTAAGGAATCAAAATTTACTTTAGTTTCAACTGTTTGACACTTTTGTTGTGAAAAAATATGCATTTTTCTACCACAAAACTTGTGGTAAATATTCCACTGACAGCAAACTTGAGTTTCCTTTGTTTGCACAAAGAAAGTGAGGACATTTTAAATTCTGAACGACAGCAAGAGTGCTTGTTTCTATTTTAAAAAATCCCACTAACTGGGATATATTGAAACCTGCAGTGTGATTTATTGCAATAGCATATATTTAAATTATCATTAAGTTGTGATTTACTATGCATGTCTATTATAAATTCATGCTAAAACTCAGTGCATGGATGCACTGTTTGTGTTGCAAACCCCCTGGTTATAAGAATAATTTGAAGGAGTTGTCTTGTATATAACATTCTCTGTAGTCAAAAGCAACACAGTGAAAAGAACTTGCAGGAATTCCTGTGTTTGTATGCAAGTTTCTAAATGTATCAGAAGCATTGCCCTGCCCTCCCTTTCTGCATACCAGTGAGAGTGGTCAAGGGACAATGGAGAGATTTCCGCCCCTGAGATTTCCACACAGTCCTAGAACACACACAACTCCCTCGTGGACTGAGTCTGGAGGGAGGCAATGACCGGCAAACACAGAAACAGGGAGAGTGAACCCTAAAAACATCAATACAGCCTTCTAAGTGGTTAATTAATCAACTGCATAACAAGGGATTGGGACACTGAATAGTTAGTTAGTAATGTTGTGATAAAAATGGTGCATAAATCAACTACATCCTCAATGTAATCCAAATTTTAGGAGCTCATTGTTAACGAGTACATATAAGGTTTAAACGGCAGAACCAGATTTGCACTGCTTGGGGTGAAAGCATGTTGTGAGGCCAGGATTGTGTTTCAAGCTACAACAAGTGCTATACCAGTGAGGACAGATATTATTTTTTGCTTCCATGCCTTTTCATGTTTTTATTTGAGGTGTGGCAAAATATAAAGAAAGAGAGAATTATGTTGGAAAGGAAACAAAGGTCAGCTCACACAAAAGAATTCTCCATAGAGATGGTGCCACTTGTTTTCTTAATAAAAACATTATTACTGAACAAAATTATCAGTATAATATCGGTATCAGCATAACTGCTTCAAAAGCTCAATGTCAGTATTAACAGATATGAAAACTTCTGCTGACATTTAGCCCTATATATTTGCATGAAGATTGTGGAGTTTCTGCATATTAATCTTAAATTGAGAGTATAAGCTCCCAAGATAGGGCTGGTTTACAGTCAGCAGGTAAATAAATCAATGTTTTAGCTCTTACAATAGCATATGAAGCTTGATTTTACTGTTGCTGTTTAAAATACATTTAGCATATGATAAAAACATAATGTAAAAATAACTACTTTCAGTTATTTCTTGATATCAGTAACGAAATTGGTAAAGGCCAAAATAAATTTAAAAATACTGGCATATCGGATATCGGCCAAAAGTCTTTGGTACTGCTAAGTCGTTATGCACAAGTAAACAAATAAAATCGTTGGGAAAAAAAGACGAAATGTAACAGACTTTGCTGGCTTTCTGATGCTGCTTAATCTTGATTTAACGAAAAAGAATACTCAAGCTATTCCAGTGATTAAGATGCCTTGTTGAGCACCACTACCCGAGTGTTTTTTTGGTTCTTCTGATAGTATTCTTCAGTTCACTCTAAAGAGATGTGCGTATAACATTTTTTATTTTACATTTCTGAATAGTTAACTCAATATTCCAATATTCCAGAGGGTGATAAGCATGTATGAAGGTTAATTGGTGGCAGTGTGCCATCAATGTTATCCTAGATCACAGGAGTAAAGGAGAATATGGATAGCCATAAGCTTCAGAAAAATGCTGCCAGAACAGCATACAAAGCCTCCATTTTATCATGAAATGCCACACTTCAATTGGTGTATTTGTGGGTGTGAAATACAATTAAGTGTCTCTCAAGAGCATAGAGCGTATTTAATTAAGAAAACAAAACAAATGACATGACAGCGAGGACTGGTAGATAGCTATACCTTGACAATTAAAAGCGGCAACATAAATATTAAAAATAACATCGCTGTTGTGTAATAACCTTAGGAAAAATTCAATAAACTTTCAGAAAAATGAAAAGACAACATCAAGTAAAATAATTAAATGTATGTTTACAGCTTTAATTTATTGTTGATGACCACTTGTGACCCACCTACAGTACCTCTAGAACCCACCAGGGGGGCACTTTAGGCAAATCCAATACAAACCGAAGTAGTCTATTTTAGCACAAATTAATTTAATAATTAATTAATCTATTTATTTATTTGATTATTATTTCAATTTGTCTATATTCAGTGTACAATGAAAATAGCGCCCCAAAAATAAAAGGAAAAACAAAATACTGGCCAGGGGCATGGTGTGAGACTGAGGGCAAAAGTGCAGTAGCTTTAAAACCTCTTGGGCTGTTTCCAATTAACACATTTATCATGCTTTTGGTTTTTCTGTGATCTATCTCATTACAGAGTGCTTGTCACGCCATGAGCAAACAATGTAATCGACAACCAAGGTGATCAAACCTGACAACTACTGTTCAGATCAATTTTAGGAGAAAACAGCAGCCTTTAAGAGAGAAGTAAACACAGAGACTGATATCTGCTGTCACAACAAGAAACAACAGTATCACAGGTGACACGACCAGACGGTTTAATCTGTTTGGATGGTGCAAGTCAGGTAAATGCAAAGCAGCTTAGGTGTGTGAGATATGTAGGCCTGTTACATAAGGCTCACACACACATATTTACGCCCACGCATGCACACACACACGCCTCAGGATGACATGAGTAAGTGTTGATGCTCTCGCCATGATGAGATCAGACAGGAGAGGTCATCTGCTGCTGCAAAGGAGTCGCATTAAAGCAAACCTGTCTGTCTGCGTGACCTGAAAGGCCACCTATGAAGTGACATAAACTCAAACTCTTGACTCTGTCAGTTTAACCCGCAGGAGAGTGTGTATGTGTGTCAGCATGATTAAAATCTTATCCTCAGGCAGCACAAGTCTGTGTGATCATTTACAACAGACCTTAACTGAGAACAAGGCAAATGCTGCAAAAAATAAACTACTGAAATGATAGTGGACAATGTGGACAGAATTCAGCAATAACATGCATGAAATGTAACACTGTTAGGAGCACTAAGGAAGGCACTCAAACAGATAACTGCATGTTAGTACAACGCTTTTAGTGGGTCAAGTGCTGGGGAGGAGAAGCAAGATCGGGAACACACACTGATTCTATTTCACAGCTCAGAGATCGCTGCCAGCACCCCGAGCAAAAAACACATAAATACAAACAGTGGAAAAGCTTTGACTTTCTGCATATTTAGTTTTGGATAACTGTACAAACAAATTATTATGAGCATGAGGCGGGGGGCCTCCTCTATAAACTTATATGCAAATTTTAGGTGTGTATATACATTAATCACCCTTTAAATTACATTACATTTGATTGTTGTGCATCACTAATATCTCAATTTACAAACCATGGTGGTAGGTAAATAAAATTAGCAGAATAGAGATCCTGCTTATTCAATACATTAATACAGATTAACATCTTCATTGGCCATGGGGATACCAAGTGTTAATACATTTCCAAAATGACTTCTGTGGTAACCAGTCAGAAGACACTTGTCTGCCTTCCTGTATGTTATATGCAGTGAAGTGTAATGAATGGAGGAGAATTTGCTATAAGCATAGAGGCTAGCAGCACTCTCCAACAGCTTTGCTTCTTTAATTTGTAATAAAGCATGACAAAAAAAACTGATATAGCAAATGAAGTTAATGTGGATTTAGATTTAACGTGACAAGTGGGAAGGTTAAAAAAAATAATGTACTTTTTGGAAAACTTGCAGCAAAATCAGGCTTTTTCTGCCAAAACAATCACAAAAATTTCCTGCTAAATCCTGGAGGGACTGACTAATGAGGTAATGCTAGATTATTATTATCAATGTTTTGATGAATAATTTGTTGTTCTTCACTTTCCAAACAGCCAAATTATTGACCCAAACACATTGAAAATATATAACTCTATGTGTATTTTTATCCTGGTAGTGATGTAAGGGAAAGGATTATCCAAAATTCCAGTACAATACCTGGGGTGAGATTTAGTGATTTAAACTGTGGTCTGAATGCTCTACAAGGGTCCAAAAGACCTAACACAAATAGTTTACTTTAATATATCAATTCTCTTAAGTGGGATGTAAACATTTGTTTTCACTTATAAATAAAAACTGAAAGCTTGTACTGGAGTTCCACACAGTGGTCAGTGACATTGTTGTTCAGCTCTCCTCTGTGGTCACATGACTGAAAACTTTTAAATGACAAGGCAGTGTTAAATTTGTGTCAGTAATCTCTGAGTCTACATGACCATCCTAATAAAGATAGTCTTACTGGACCACCTCTGTATTAAGTCTGAGGTTTTGATATCAACCCTTTTCATTACACATTGAACGGGTTTCACACAAAGCATTGAGGATTGTCACTTGGTATCATAATCCCCGAGAATTAAATGTATGCATAATTTGTTCAGACCCAGGTGGTACAACTCTCTGACCCACATAGGACACCTTGCCATTTTTGTATTATATTGCAGAAATGCTTTTATTGTATAGGCCTATGCTCAAAAATATATACAACAATATACTGCTACATACTTCATGGCAATACTCACATTGATTTGTATTTAATAAAATTGATGCTGTGATGGCGGTTGTAAATTTTACATTTGGTAATATCACCTATTGTTCAAATTACAAAAACAAAACATAGATAAGAGACTATGCCCACCACAAGCTTACATTCCAGATTTTTACAAAGAAAAATCGGGTGTCAAAAGATTGACATGAGTCATGCAATATGCAAGCCATGGTCAAGTTACTGCAACATGACCAAACAACACAGGACTAGACACCCCTCTAATTAGCAGCTAAGAAGTACAGGGTTTTTCTGCTGGAAACTTGCTGGTTAAAGTGGTGTTGGTGAGTTAAGATGGGGGTAGGTGACATTCACAGAGATCAGTGGTTAAATTATCTTTTTAATTGTTCATTAATGGCACAAAGGCACCAAACATGGCCCCTCTTTGGCCATATCAGGGTGCTAATCTGAAGTTTTCATAATACCCAAGATATCATTTTAACTGTTAATAAATGTGCAAAATGTATTTTTTTGCAATGCTCATTAAAGGTGTTGGGTATATCTTGTTAAGGTGGTTGCCTTAATTATGAGGTACTGAAGTTGCATCAACAGCCTGGCCTACAATAATAGCAGCTGTTTTCCATCCCAATCAGCTGTGAATGAGGCTCTTAAATTCAAATTTCCCTCAAATTCTGAAAATACACAGAATTTTTTAAAATAAGTAATTTAATGCTTCATTTGATAAGACTTTGAGCCAGCTAAGACGTCCACAAACATATCCTGAAGGACATAACCATACCTGGGTGACCAATTTTTGGTATGTACTATTTTATTGACTAGTACAACAGAAAGAGTACCAAACCAAGCACAACCCTTCAACAAGACATCTAGACATGTAGAGGATTCTTCTTCCAAGGGATTCACTCTTTGTAAAATAAATTAGAGCTTTATACTCTGAATGTGTTCAAGTGAAAAACACTTTATAATATTGAGGAACACCAACAGCGATTGTATTCATTCATTTTACTACATCAAAAAGCAGAACAGAGTGAACTGAGCATACCCCCTGCTTAGCTCAGAGGTACACACACAAATACACACACATACACACAACACATTAAAGCTCGCTGGCTAATCTGGAGCAAAAGGCTCAGCTCTGGAAATAATTCATAAAGAAAAGAGAATCAGAACTCCTCCTTCTCCACTGTTTTATGAACACAAGTGTCACCCTCTTTGTCTGAGGACATAAATGCACACATACACCATGGTAAATCTGACACTCCTCTAAATAAACACACTACATGCGATTTTATCTATTCAGAGGATGCAATGTGGATCTTTGCATATCTCATTTTCATATTCAAACACAAGAGAACAGGACTCTTTCTCTGCAGGGCATCTCTCTACCCGAGGACTCTCCCCCTCTTATGTTGTTTAGCAGACGGTGCTGCTATACTGAGCGTCAAACCATTTTATGTCAAACACTCTTACGCCAAAGCATTTCATGTCAAACTATCTTCTCTGGCTGCACTAACAGAGACATCAAGCTCTATCAGCTGGCAGCCAGAGTAGACAACCCCGATACCCCTCTGTCTCAGCAAAGCAGCAACCCTAACTCCACACACACCGACATCACAGCTGGTCAATTATTCAGAGATTAAACCCTCTTCAAGTCAGACACCAAAGGCCCTGCCAGGACAAAGACAGAAAGATGAGAGCTGGGTGTGTTTTACATGAGTGCAAATGTCTCCCCTGTTTCTGAAAGCTTCTTACAGCAACCAGAATCACTGCCTGCCCCTCTGTCTGTTGCACATTCATAAACCTCTTTTTCTACTTCAATTTATTCCATTACCTGCAGTGCATCATGGGAGAGTCCCCACTGACAATCAGCAAGCTCCTATCAGCTCCTGTAGTGCAGGTAAAGCTGTATAAACTGTAGTTAGAGTGTATGACAGGATTATGTGTAGAGTAATTGAATGTACAGTAGAGCAAAACCAAATCCTCAGAAAGTGTGCCAACTAAACCATGGGTTGCTATGGTAACTGGGAGAGTGGTTTGCTACAGTAAGGTGGAGGCTCGGCTCACTCACATACACACACTAACAGTGATTCTGGTGCAATAATATCAGCTGTGTTTCTGAGGAAACGTATCCCACACACTTCAGAGATGGAATCTGTAGGCAAGCATCATTAGGGCTGCGATAAAAAAACACAGCAAACACATCACAGCTGTGAGACCAAACCACACATCGTTGCTCTTCAGACTCTGAATGCTTGCATCCAAACATGAGAAATCATTCATCTGGGACTGCAGTGGGGTCAAGTGTACTCCCTTTTGCAAAAGGAGTGAGTCAAATGAAGCCGACCATATGGTTTGCTCATTGGTAAAATTAAAAAAAAAAACACTTTTAGGACTGCTATGGCTCCCAGCAATGACATCATTGTGGTTGCGAAGCTAATTTATTAAGCAACAACTGCTGGAAAACAATAAATCATGTTAAAACTTAACAAAAAAACTACAGCTTACATATTTTCTCAAGGAATGTACACAATAACTACATTTAAAATTGTGTATATTTTAAGTAGTGACAGGATAAGAGCCCATATTATGCTTTTTCGAGTTTTATTTGCCCTTTTGTCCATTTAACATGTCTCCTCCAGTTATAAAGTACTTCTATAAACAAGATAAAAAGTCTGCAGCATTAACACTTCTCTCTCTGCCCCTCTTTACAGCACCAGTACCTGCTTGAAATGGCTTGTTCCCCCGGCCCCACTGAATGGACCAACCAGTATGATGTCATACCATTGTTTCATTATTTCTTTTGCAGATTAAGTCCATTGGCTTAATCTTGGCATGACTTATCTGTGACTTTTGCTAGTGTTAGCATCAACCTCCAACTCAACAATAGTACTAGTCTGGTTTAGCTAAAACGAATGTAAAACTCCTTATTTATAAATTTTATCCAAAACAAGTCCTTTATTGGTGTGCCACAGGATGGTTAACATTAGCTGATATCACAAACATCAGATTTCAGTAATACTCTTGATAATTTAGACAAGTTTTAAGAGCTCTTGAGTCACCTTTCTCATACTTTAAGTGTACTTTTGCCTTTCTTTTTTAACTGAGGCCAAGTTTATTGAATAATTAAATCAATTAAATAAACATTTGAATGTATCAAATTGCAGGGTATTTCTACTGTTAAAATGGAGGAGGGGACTGGCAACAAGCTATTTTGTCTAAGCTAGTTACACTAACCAAAGAGGATGGGGCTTAAATAGTACATAACAGTAGAAGGCTTGAATTTAAAAATCAGCCATGCTAAGAGGGTAAATGCATCCAAACATGTAAAACTCATGAAGATGTACACTCCTATGTGGAGGTATGAAACTGTGTGATAATGGTCCCTCCATAAGTGTGACCAGTTTATATGCCAGTAGATAATCTAAAATAATTTAACACTTTAAAAATCAGCCTGCCTCCAGCATGTGAATGTGGTGTGGATGTGTGTTTTGCCATTAACTTTTGAAAAATACACATTTGTTGGGACTTTTAGCGTTTGTGTGGTAGATGCCAAGATGAGTAATTGCTACTTTGGTAATGGCTAATGAATTCAAATAGATTTAAAAAAAACTGCGACTAAGCAAGTACTGTCTCAAGACTATAATAACTGCTTACATGATCAGTGAGCTTTCAAAAGGCATCAAGGTTGATGAACAAGGCCGAGCGGCCAAAAGATCAAAGTTACACAACGCATGTATGACAGAAAGCCCTCCCTACACACACCTAAAGGCCTGAACCAAGTGTGCTCAAACCCCACTTCCTCTGCCTACTTCTGCTTTTAGATTGTATGTTTGTGATAGAAATGGCAGCATTTTCCCAGCCCACCTTGAGCACCCCTTTTCAACCAGTGTAAGCTTGTGTTGGCCTTACAATCTAATGAATTAAAGTTAGTGATATTCTGATTTTGTACCTTAGCTGTGTGTCTGGGCTTGCGGAAGAATGAGGTCTTGGCTGTGAAGAAAGTGAAGTCTTCGGTATCATCGTCCAGACTGCAGTACCCGCTGCTCATGCTGTTACTGCTGGTCATGGAGGGGGTCAGCACCGTGTTGACGGTCATGGAGAAGTTCAGAATTGGTTGCCGGCACCAGAGGAGCACGCTGACAGCTCGAGGAAGTGTGTGTATACTCCAAAGGCTTGGCTGATTTGCCTCCCAGCCACACTCAGAGTCTGAAAGCACCTTCTAGCTGTGTTTTACTCATCCAGAAAAAGTAAGCGCTCCTCTGCTGATACATCCAGAGAGTTTTCAGTCCCACCTGTGAGGGCCAGACAGGTGAACTCAGCTCAGATTCAGCTGTTTTGTGTGCCACTGGAGAGGGGACCAGGAAATCGGAGAGCGAGCACAGACTTGTCACTTCCTCCTGACGTTTGTGTGTGTGGTGTGTGGTAGCTCTGACACCAGTGTCACAAACACACTGAATGGTATATGCACCTGTTCATTTGCAGCTGAACATACACACATGTACATTTGACCCTCATGCACATGCTGGTGTTATGGAGTCAGTTTACAGGTTGGTTTCAAGTTAACCCTGCTCACCTGAGAGTTCCTGTTACAAAAACGTTCAAACAGGCATGCAAGCAACACCACATCCTACCCCAGTCCTGCTGTGAAAAGGAATGGTTCAGAGGCAGCTCAGTTATGCCGGCGTTTAAGTGCTTGAGCATCCATTCGTCCCCTGAGTCCAGAGTAAACAGCAGCAGAAAATCTCCTGCAGCAGCAGCAAGGCGCTCACAGACCCTGCATTACCTCCTCTCTCCTCCTCTTCCTCGGCTGCTTTAGCAATACAACCAGAGGAGAGATGGATGCCTCCCACTCAGCCTCTCTCTCTTCACCGTTTCTTACTCTCTCCCTGTCTGCCTCCTCACTCTCTTGCAGCCTTGCTCAACCATCTGTGGTTATCAGCCTGTGAACACCCTCCCCCTTCTCCCTCAACTCTCTCACTCTCTCTCTTTTACTGTCTCTCTTCCTGCAAGCTACTGCACCCTGCAGAGCCTGGCCACTTCCTGTTACACAGAGAGTGAGAGAAAGCAAAGGAGAGACACTGATGAGTGAGAGATATGAAGCCTTAGAGCTTCTGTTTTACATACGTGAGAACAGCAGTGACAGGAAGCAGTAGAGAGGCAGGGGAAGATGGCTGACACTGTATACTAGAAGCCCTCGCAACATTACTGTCTGAACGTGGATTTATGAAGAACTGTGCAATGAACAGGGCTGAAGTTTCAGAACTTACCGCAAAGATGTACACAAAAGTCTTCAGGACTTTCCATTCACAAACAGTTAAACAGTTTATGAATCCTTTATGGGAAAATATGATGTCAGAGCAGCTATAATCACAATTAAGACATCACATCTAACACAACTAAACAAAATGTAAAATACAAAAGGCAAGTCCATAAAGGAAGCACACAACTTATAAATCAAACAAAAGAAGATATCTCAGGACCTCTATGAAACATTTGGAATGCAAAAATGGCTTCTTATGTCAAAAACTACCCATAAAACTAGAGGTGTAAAATATCCTTAGCATGATATCAGTATTGTCAGATAATAGCTTAAAAGCATTCAAAAAAGGTATCTACAGATGATAAAATTTTAGTGTTTTTCACATTGAATGAGGAATTTGTTCTACCTTCAGGCCACAGTCGCGAATGAATAAAAATAATAATGATATGTAACAGGAAAAATGAAAGATGACTCCTGGTTTTGTGTTTGGTCTGCTTTGACTTTAACCTGCTGGCTCACTGTTTTGTAGGCTCTGCTTTCTCCACATGCCAGTGTTTATAACAACATGCAGTGGGCTGAAATAATTCTCACTCTGTTACCTCAAAGTAATGCTAGCTTAGCTTAATTGAAGTTTTTTTTTGCAAAAAAGACCTTTTTTTGATAAGTACCCTTCAGTTTATATGTCAATGCATTACCTTTGTTTTGAAACAGCCATATCAGGAAGCAGGAGAAGGAACCTAACATAACTCAGAGAATAATAAAAATAAAATGGCTGTTTAGAAAGATAAATAAATAAGTTGCTTGAAATTTGTAAGTCCACTAGTCACAGCTACAGGCAGGTGAAAAAGTTATTTTCAAACCCTGCTACAATATTTCTTCTAGAGTTTTAAGCTGAATCAACAAACAAACTGCAGCTGAAATTTTATTATTTTTATTTATTTTTCAACTCTGTTCCTTTAACTGAAATGTCACATATTGTGCAAAACACTCATTTAATGTTTTTAATAACAGAAAAAAAACAACCTTCTATTGTTTGCACCACCTCTTAGAAAACGTGTGCTCAGTCTATTTGAAATTTTCTCCTGCTGATGTCATCAGGGGAAATGCCACCTCCCCTTTGCTCAGATGGAAGACAATCCCCAAGGCAGATGCAGCAGCAGACACAGGTCTGTGCACGCCTGTGCAGCTGTGGTAAACATTAGAGCACAATGCTGGAGTGCTAGTGCCACATCCACTTCTTTAAAGGGATGTAGTTGGACACAGCTCCTTAGGATTTGCACCAAAACAGTTGATTCTAAGCAGGGATGGAACTGAGGTGTTTATAGGCAAGCCAAAATCCAATATCTAAGAGCATTTTAGGCAAGTGATAAAAAAAAATATGTGTTCTTGGGTTTTCTAGGACCAGTGTAAACTTGCTGAAGAGCTAAGTTAACCCTCCGTGAGAGCTAAGTTACCCACTGATAGCTATGTGGCAGAGGAGGAAGTCTCACAGTGAGATTAGTAAAATAATGACTGACTGCCCTCAGCATTGAGATTACAGTGATCTCTAACCTCTCACTGACCCTAATATCTGCCCTCTGTCTCTGGACATGACCCCTGCCTTAAAAAGCAGATAACGCTCCCAACCCTGCTGTGATTGATGGGGTGAGTGTGCGCCTGTCTGCACATGCTGTTTCTGTGTGCGTAATATGATTTTCAGAGCTACTCAGACATGATTATGGGTAAAACTAGATGCTGGTGGAGGGCTGCAGCATGCTGTGACAGTGTGACACCATTTCATCTGGTGCAATTCTGTCAGGTTTTATTTGGGAGGAGACTGATTACCTGCAGCTCTGCTCGTCTTTTCCATCAGTGTAATTAGTGTAGAGAAGGACCCCACATACACGCATCTTGCACGACACTGCTAAGTCGATAGAGCCTGCTCATTGTGTCGCATGTGCAGGGCTTATTGGGGGTAAAAAAGGGATCAATTTCTGCTGATGCACACACAATGAGGAGCAGTAAAGACAGAGGGGAAGACAGCACAACGACACACTGGCACACACAGCTGCAGCTATAAATCTGAGCAAAGAGAGGAGAAAAAGAGCTGCAGGAAATAAACTGTCATATCTCCTCTTGTCTGCAGAACTAGTGCTCTCTATGAAACAAACACGAGAGTTAGTCAGAGGGTTCACATACCTCTAAGACAGACATCTTAAACGCTTATTTTCAACTCATTATCTCTAACTACACGACCATTAAACTCACAAGGAGAAGTGGCAGTGTTCAAGCTGAAAATGACTAAATGAATTAATGAAACAACATGATTTTGCTCCAGATGAAAATGAGGATATTTTGGAAGAAAAAAACAGCTTGAACTGTGGCATTTACTGCTGGACATTTGGTCAAATGTGCACATTAATTCCCAGTGCTTGTTTGCTCGCTCCATTTCCCTTGACTCCCTTCAAAAATATCTAAGGTTAGCATGATTGTGTGTGTTTTTTTGCGCACTTCAGAAGAGGGGTACCACCTGATTCGCTACCCTGGGAGTACAGTAGCAGCCAACATTCAGCTGAAGGGGTTATCCAGCTTTTTTAGAGTGTGAGTGTGTGTGAGTGTGTGGACTCTGCAGTGTGTGGGTGACTCAGCTTCAGATGCCAAGAGCTGCATGCATGCAGGCTCACACTCTCTTTGGTTCCGGTATCGCACACGTGGTGACACAAAGTGGGGGTGTAGCACTATTTTGAGGATTCATCTTACATAATAACTGTGTCATTTGATAACCTGTGGTACATATAGGATGAGAATGAATTCTGTACTGGGTTCAATTGTTGAAGCATGATTTGCTCTCTTTAAGTAAAACACAACAGGCATCTTATAGATCTAAACAGGGATGGACAAATTCAACAAGTTTTATTGCCACCTGAGGTATCAATATGACGCCATGTACAAATTAGGATATGTAATAAAAATATTTAGACATAATCTAGATTCTATATTAACTACATTTTTTATCGACCAATTGCAGACACGTGACTAACATGATGTCACTCATCAGTTCTGTGGATGGCAGAAGTATCGCTGTTGTCACTCCACTACAACGCATTTTAGCCGATAATAACTGTGGAGATGTATTTTTAAGATACTGAAGTAAAAGAGAGTATCACAGAACAAAAACGTCTCTGAGTCTGTCAGATGAGACCGGATGCCTAAAAAGACTCACAAACAGAAAAATGAGCATAAATGGACTAAAATTGCAGTTGGACAACGTGAGGATCAGCAGTTTACAGGGAGGCTCAAAAGAGGAAAAGCAACCACTGCCTAGCAAAATAATTTGACGAGCTTTCCAGGGATTATCCTGGGATTCTGATACACAAGGAGACTTGTATGAACACAGATTTTCTGGAGTAAAGTTAAACAGAGTTAAATTCCTTATATATCTAACATATAAGTGATATAGTGATGATAGTTCTCAAAATGTGGTCTATTTTTATGAGAGAAAAAAAACACAAAAAAGGATTTCTTAATACTTCATAATTCAGAGATTGCAGTTCATTATACTTCCCCATTACAGTGTGAAATATTGTTCATATCTAATTCACTGGAAGTTTCACATCTGCTGTCACAGGATTGTTTCCCTCTCAGAGGTTGACTACTCAATAACACTTAATACATTAATACAAGTTTGCAAAAAATGCAGTTATTTCACATTCCCAATGAATAGCTCAAACTCAGATGCAGTCCAGGTGCACAGGTTCTGTTTTCACAGTAAAGATAGTTAGCACTGTTAGAAATGTATGTAAATGGACCACTTTAGAAATTTTCTAACATTGAGACTTAAACTTATTTAGGGCAAAAAACAGAGTTACCATTTACCAAAATAAGTCACACCATCTAGCAGGCATCAGTTGTTTGATATATCTAAAACGCTGAGTGGCCTTGTGTAAAAATACAAACATTCAAAAAAGAGGTAAATCAGAATCTTGAGAAAATTTCATGTCAAAGATTTTCAAAGAACTTGTGCCCTGGTTTGATTCTCTTTAAAGGAGGGACATGCCATTTTGCCTCTTAATTCCTGATACTTGCTTTTGAAAATGGAAACAAGAAGTAACTGATCAAAAAAACTTACTCTCCCAGCCCAGTCTAAAGGTCGGATATACAGTACATGGCAGGGGAAATGCATTTCACAGAAAATTGGCTCATTATTTAGGGACTAATGCACAGATCCATGACCAAAAAATGAAGAAAATGATCAGGATTGACAATCAAAACAGTTTGTGAAGTCTGCTGTGCAGAAAGGACGACACTAATGGAAACTATGAGAGGGTGCTCCCTGTTATGTTATGTTATGTTGTATGTATTGTATGTGCTTCATGTGATTTTTAAATTGTAATCTTTTTAAATGAACAAAAAACACTTGGGCTGCAAGGTGGTGTGGCAGATGGTGCTCATGCCTTGAAGCAAGAAGGTTGCTGGTTCAACTGCCTGGTTGTGAGGGGGCCTCACTGTGTAGAGTTTGCATGTTCTTCCCATGCACATCTGGGTTTCCTCCCACAGATCAAAAATATGCTCATTAGCTTTATTGGTGGTTCTTGATCACTCTTAATTGTGTGTGTGAATGGTTGTCCATCTATGTGTCAGTCCTGAGATTGGCTGGTGACCAGTCCTTGGTGTACCCTGCCTCTCACCCAGCTGGGATAAGCTTCAGCGTCCCACAACCCTAGAGGGCTTAGATACTGGATGTGTTGATGCACAAAAATGACAGAAAGTAAGGCTGCACAGATGTATCTGTTTAACACTGGAATTAGTCAATATCAGCCCTTTTTTTCCAAATGTCTGCAATCAGCAAATACTTTGGCATGAACAGACCACTGCAGATGCTCATCTGTTGTGTAACATCAATTGATTCATGGATTTATGCACATCTAACTGCTGATTCAAAGACGTTTTTTATTAGGCAGGAGAAGCCAACAGCGTGAAAAACTGATTAGTTTTCATGACCACATGTGACAGAAAAATTTGGCATTGAGGGGGAATTACCCCCAAAAAACATAAAATAACAGTTTTTTTTAATTGATACATGAAACATCTGTACTAATATTGGCCCCGATTTTCACAACTGGTGCATCTGAAATGCTTGAGAAATAAACGTATTCCACTAGCATACACAAGATCTGAGAGAGGCTTGAGCTAACACTGCTCTGCTGTAGTCAAATTTCCTGCTGAGAAAAAGGATTAACCTAATTAATTTTCATCCATATAAGAGCATCTGAGGAAGTGAGGACACGAAGAGGAGGATGATGAGGGAGGCCCTGGTAGCAGCAGAGCCGGCAGATGAGAGGGAGGAACATCACATGCTTTCATGACGTATCGTATTCTGTCCTGAGAACACTCTGTGGCCAGGAAAAGCAAATGAGCGTGTATAAAAATTCATAAATAGACCACAGAGGAGCAGGAGGAGGACGGACGGCATGATGTGGAAGAGCAGGATGATTATGTAAAAGTTCAGGCTTGGAGAGATGCTGCAGATTGAACTCCAATGACTCACGTACACCTCGGCTGAGTAACCCAAGCAAAGAGCACTCCATGTTGGAGAGATGAGTGAGTTTGCTCTTCAGCAGTGGGGATAAAAATACCAGGAGGAGCTCTCAATGCTGGGTACTTCTGGGAACCTCCCACAGTACAGGAATGGACTGATATATTTGATGCTATTTATGTAATGTAAGGATCTTATCTGATTTTAATCATCTACCTTGATGTTAAACTCTGAACAAAGAGAGCTAGATGTTCAAGACGTGTGCAGTCAGATTTCGTGGAGGTGGCCAACAAAGCACTAAGTGATGCTGATTTATCTTGGAAAAACTTCATTAATCTGCTTCTGATACATTGTTTTTATAATCCCATGCTTTGTCTTGCCCACATTCTACTACATTCTTAATATTCAAGAAACTGAGAAAATAAAGGAAATCCAGCTGATTTTTTCAGCCACAGCAACGTTTATATTTTCTGTTGTGTAACACTAAAACTAATTAGATATATAAAAAAAACAAGCCCTCCTAGACCTTTCCCAATACCTCTTTATCAAGCAAAGATGTTTTTGTGTGATCATGTTTGGATATATTGAGATGTTCACCTTGTACTGAGTGGCTCTGGAGTAGCTTTGACTTCTGGGAGGTGGATTTTGTCTAGACTGTCTGTCCCTTTGGTTGCAGTCCAGCTGGACGCTGCTCTCACACTCCAGGTGACAGGTGTAGCTGCAGTCTGATGGACACAAAAACAAACAAATCAGACACAAGAGCATTTAAACAGAGATAAAAACCAACCATGAAAGAGGAGAATAAAAAATCATCAGACATTAATGTATTTTCAAACACTGATGTTTGACTCTGTGGGGGGGGGCTCGGCTCTTTTAAGGAGCCTCATAGGGCAGTCGGGGGCAACAGAGACTGAAGGGGAAGAAGGGACGAAACCAAACTCAACCAGTTGAATTACTTGCAATAATATTTTGAATGTATTTTTTGAGGTTAGTCCTTATATAATATCTAATCCTATGTTATTTGTTATAGAAAGTTTTCAATTGAGAGGATATATGACATTTTGTATAATGACTGAAGTAAAAGTGAATAATTCTAAAGAGCACAAATAAAAGCTCAGGCTGCAGATTATTGTAAAGTCAAATCATGACAGATTTTTTTTTTTTTTTTAAGTTGTTAAATAAGATGGCTGAAAGGAACAAAATTATTATGTAATAAAACAATCAAAAACAGTAATTATGTTAAAATTGTTATATTTGAGTTTTATATTTGTTATGCGCAAGTTTAAGATAATTTGCAGGGGGGAAATCCTTTGGGACTCGCTTCTGATATTTTTGTATTTAGGAATGTGAAAGTTCCCTGAGACTTTGTGAGCTTAAAAGACTTTCAAAGAAGACTCACACAGTCCTAACAAAGAATATTAGCACCATCTAGTGGCTGCAGCAGGACACACAGCCTCTTGGTTCAACATGTGCTCATTGACAAAAATGCTTCAGCCATGTTTTCTGATGTTGAATTCCATGAGCTGAATGCTCAGAATTATATTTATTACAAAATGACAGAAGTTTCCATTACAGTCAAATGCCCCTTTGTGATTATAATGTGCAAACATAGCCTACCCTTCTGCACATTAAATTCTTTATTGATTATGATGTTACATCATATTTACACTTAATTAAGCCTAATTAAAGCATTGGCACATTAGCAACATTCTGTAATGAGAGCAGCCTTTAGACAATAATCAGTTTTAGCACATTTACACCTCTAGCTCACAGTAAAACAGGTTTACAATTCAGTTTATTCTTTAATTTGTGTGGATCTAAAGCTTCTGTGAACATAACTTGAATATTTTTAAAGTTAAATAGAATATCAAAGTTCAATGTGTCATCAAGCATCCTTGAAAATTTGTGAGAGAAATAATCTCTAAGTATTAGACAATCTTGTTCGTATTACAGAGTTAAGATGATTTCTCAGGACTGTGCTAGCATAGTCGCTATTACTTTGACATGAAGAGGCTGACTGGGCGTCGTTTTGTTGCCTCTGAGGGGCCAGGACATGGCGTTTTATTTTTAAATTGGTTTAGTTATTTATTATCTCATAAATGATTGTCTAAGGCCCACCCACTTTACATCAAAAAACTTAACTGCTTATATTTTTAAAAGCTGTGCAAAGTTCAGTCTTAAGATTTTAAGATAGTTGATAGTAGGTATACGTGATCAAAAATATATTTTATATATATATATATATATATATATATATATATATATACATATATATATATATTATGAAGAAAGTTTTGGTTGGTTTGGGTCCCCAAGGGCTTTAATTGTTAAGAAACTTGGGAGTAAGTGAGTGATTAGCTAATCTAGCTCTTTAACATTATTTATTGATAGCATTAGGATAAATACCAGATGTCACTTTCAGTCAGTGTTTGGAACTGTCATCTTATTTAAGGAAGAAGCATTTTGATCAAGTTAACAGAAAAATATATGCCATGATTAGTAGAAGTCTGTTAGGCACTAATGTCTATGTAACTTACACAGTAGAGCTTCAAGCAGCATTAATTCACTATTTGCTCCTCTTAGGGTAATGTTTCTGTTATGGAGCTCTACAGGAACAGAATTCTAGTTTTACCCCTCATTAATTTGTGCATCTAATTAAAGTATAACTGTGTCTCATTCAATAAATTAAGAAAAAACAAGCTAAACACATAGCTGGCAACAGAGACTATCAACATCTTTAGTCTATCTATCTATCTATCTATCTATATATCTATTCAGACAGTAAATCTCAATAGTCATTATCTTAGATAAAACTAGTAGGGATATTGATGAAATCTTAAAATTAATCCACATATTAGACATTTTAAAAGCAAAATTGTACTTCTAATTAACCAATAAGATGGCACAAAATTCTTGGTTCAATTTTTATATCTTATGTCTCTGTTTCAAGTACTTCAAACAATTCCTTATATGCAAACAGACTTTTCAGAGTTATAATCACAACAAACATATAATGTAAAGCAGACTGTCTGGTATCGTTATACAAGTGGAAAGATACCAAAGCCAACAAACTGCCCACTATAAAAACCCTGCGCTGGTCAATTTTCATCATACTGCTCTGTTAGAGAAAGAGAAAGATTTCAGGGGAAGACGGTACTTCCCCTAAAAACTTCCCAAAATAGTCCACTGTTCTTTAATTTTTATGTGGTTTCACTTTCAATGGTCTCTGCTTGTTTATGCAGCACAGTCTTTATTGTGGCTGGAGGCTTTCCCCCTGAGACACACAGCCACACATCTTATTTCTACTCTGTTGGTGAGATAATCCATACTAAAGGAAAATGGGATTTTAAAACCACGCAGGCAAAGATAGGACTGGTGCTTGGGGCAAAACTCTGAGTCAGATCTTTAATGTGGTCCTAAAACATAACAGCTTCAATGACTGATTGAACGAGAACATTTCAGCGAGAAGAGTGCACAAATATTTGCTTATGGTCTGGTTGACATCTTTGTTTTAAGCCTGGCTGGGTTTCTTAATACTGCAACCCTCAGCATCAGCACAGTAACCATGGCAACAAGCTTCTTGAAGACCACCAAAGAAAGAGAGAAGCCTTGTTTACATAAGGTCACCAACAAAGAGCATTGTGTAGTGTTTGATGATTTGTTAGCAATAAATCTTTATCACTGGTTTTGCTTAAGAACACATGTTTTACTTTTGTGTGGGGAAACAGTGCATCAGTTTATTAAAGGAAGAACAAGGACTGGAAACTAAGGGACAGGGTTAACTGGCAGGATGGACATGTGTTACAAAGAGTGGATTCCAGATAAAGGAAACTTTGCATGTGACACTTGGACGTCACTGTATGAGGAGGGTGGATGTTGGTATCTGTGTTTATGACAGTTTGGCAGAGTGGGAGAGGAGGAGGGAGGGGCTGCAGTGGCTCGCTGACAGGAGGGATGTGTCGAGGAAAGAGGCGAGTTCAGATAAGGGATGCTCTGCTGATGACGGATTAGAGGTCACTGCAGAAAGAGGGAGAAAAGGGAGAAGCACGCAGTGGAAGAGAGGGGGAAAAAGTCCTTTTCTGTCCCGATTTAGTCTATTTAATCTGTCCATCCTGGATAAATTACTCTGGATAGAAAAACACCTAAACTCACTATTTGTGAAGGGCTAAATGAGAGGATTAATACCCCTCTTGTGTCTGCATTTAAAAACCAAAGCTGCCTCTCAAAAGGTTTTGGGTTGCATTGTAGATAATATCTTCTTGATGGGGAGGGCATTATAGTTGTGGTCGCAAAATTCTGTGAATTTTCAAAGTTGGAAACTTTCCATAGGAATTTATGGGAATAAATGGGAATAGACCTGGAATTTACAAGTTGGCCCTTAACAAAAATTTTAAATATAGTTGGGAAACAGATATTTCAGCATAATTCTCGAACCCTGGACTAATGAAGACACGCATTTGAGCCCAGAGCACAAGACTATTGAAGATGCATATTTGAGCTTGTGGACTTCATAAGGTGAAGATGAAATTGATTGTTCAATAAAATAATGAACTAAAATAATGAATAATAAACTAAATTTTCTGGAAAGTTTCCGCCCATTTTCACCCTAACTACAACCCTAAAATATTTATTTTTGTTTCTTATCTTTCTGAAAAATATATATCATAACTATTAATATTCTGTCTTTCTAACTCTTTCTCTCTCTTTTTCTTAAATCTCCGTGCATGAAATGGATTTGAGTTTTTGCTTGGCACTACGTATGGGATGAGCTGAGACTGTGAATGTTGGTATGGTTATGTTAAATAATAGTGTAATCGTAGTTGCTCTGTGATGATTAATGGATAGGGTTAAAAGAATTAAAATTAAATGGCTGAAATGTCAAACAACAACCAAACAAAAAACAAACAAATTATGAAAAAAATACAACCACCAACAGCGGGCATCATGGTCGAGCCTGAGAAAAGTAAAAAATAGTTAACGTCTTGGTTGACTTTATCAAAATTTTAAAAAAAAATCATCAGCATAATCACATATTATTACAAAAACTAATTAATGTTTTCATGTTGATTTAGTCTTCTTTTGATAGAAACCTATACTCCATTAAACGTTTGAAATGACAGTTTATGCATATTAAACTTCTACATGTAAATTTAATTCAGAAGTAGTACATTTTTCCCAAAGGGCCAAAGAACGTTGGTGCCAAAACCTATTCAACATTCAGTGTTATTCATCAAGGAGCATTTCTATGAAAGGAAAGCACACACAAAAACAACTAATCAAACTTTACTTTAGCTAGACAGAAAACCCAACAATGAATCAAACACCACTAAAATAGGAAAAAATAATTTTTTTTTGTGTTTTTGGTATATTATATTTTTTATTAGTCATGTCCCTTAATTGTGTTTTTTATTCATGTGTTGTTGTTTTTTTCTTATATACTCTTAGTGTTTTATCTCGTTTTTGCAGTGATTTCTTATTAGCAGATGTATTTTTACATCATTTGCTGTGTTTTTTGATGGGTATTTGGGGGTGTTAAACAAAAATCAATTCCAGTTGAGAATCAATAACAAATATTTCCAGGATATCAATGTCATTGGGCTTTTTGTTTAACAAGTCCCTCATCAACTTCCTCCACTTTGTTTTTCGTGCCTTATAATCACATTCACAGCCAGAATATCACGCTCTCATCAGAGACAGTCAGCAGAAATGATAAAAAGAAGTCAGCAATGTGATCGAGACAGACAGGAGGCAGAACTGGTCAAATTGTGGGTTAATATTAAACAAAAAGATGCTTACTGCACGAAACACAGTGGGTGGAAACGAAAGCAACTTGCAGAAACATTTGTCTATGCAGCAGAACACTGAGTATCAGGAGGAACATTGTTACCGTTGAAAACCTAGGTCAACTTCCACCTACACAGAAATTCCACAGCAATGGATAAAGAAATTGTCAAGCAACTTGACCGATATGCAACATCCACAATGGCATTGGTATCAACAAAATCGTAACAATTCCCATACCTACTTGTGTTGTTTTTTTTCTTTGTTTTTTATTCGTTCCAGTGTTTTTTCTTTTATTGTTGTGGTTCTTTATATAAAGTGTTCTTCATTTGTTGCTGTTTTTTGAGAATGTTTAATTTGTCCATTTATTTATATTGATGGGGTTTTAATAATAATAATAATGCATTTCATTCTAAAGCGCCTTTCAAGACACCCAAGGACACTGTACAAGTTAAAAACAACAACAATAAAACCAACAATAAGCAATAAAATCAGCAAAACACAAAAGACATTAAAGGTATGGTAATGCCTTATTGTGAAATGGAGTATGCAGTTCTGAACAGGTGGGTGTTGAGACAGGATTTGTAGAGGGATAGAGATTTCAAGTTATGGAGGTCCGGGGGGAGAGAGTTCCAGAGCTGGAGAGCATATCATTTTTATGTATTGTGTTTTTATTTATCGTAGGAGTACTTTGATTTATTTTGAGATGTTTTATTTATTTTTTATTTATTCTTTTTTAGTTATTTTTTAGTATTATGTGTTGTGTTGAAAAATTGTTGAAGTGTCTTCATTTGTTAGGGTTTTGTTGATATGTTGATGAGTTTTCTGATTTGTTGTTCGAAAATCAGATTTTCATTTATTTATTTAAGTGTTTTGATTATTATTTTTAGTTTTTTTTAAATGTTAGGTGTGTTTGAAATGTATTTGTAATTTGTTGTAGTGTTTTTGATTTCTTCTTTGTAATTTTTTTAATATAAAGTAGGCAAAGCCTCAGATATGTAATCCACTGGTTTATAAAGAAGCATAAAGCCAAAAGGCAGCAGTCCTGGGATTGGGACTGCATTATTTTGTTGCAAGAAGGAGCCCAAGAGCTGCAACTGGGTGTGGGGTGAACACAGGGGATGCTGAGTTTAATCTTGGTTGCTCAAATATGACAATCTGACTCAAGTAACTTGTTAAACAACATTAAAAAGAGAAAACAAAAGAGAGACCACTTGGTAAACAGCTTAGATCTTGCCTGTCAGTAAAATTAGCCACACCTTTTATTTATCTGACATAAATACAGCCAAAATATTCTGATAGCCAAGGTTGTCCTAAAGAAAAAAAGGATATCTTCAGCTTGATTGTGTGTGACAGGGTTGAGGTTTTACATGCATCATTTCCCAGAAAGTCCAGGCGGACCCAAAAGACAGTAAATATCGGGGGGTTGCAACAGTTAACATAAGGTCTAACGGGAAACTTGTTTTTTGGCTTTCACTGCAGTCCTTTACAGGCATCATTTTTAACATTTTTTGCTGCTTGATCATGAGACATTGGAAAATTAATCTGCTGTAAAAATTGCAATGCAGTGCAACAACTTAAAAGAGGACTCAACCATTATAGTCCCTCTGCTTCTGCTCTTAAGAAAAATCATTTTCATAGAATGGAAGTTATTCAGAGAGGACCCTGTCCCTGGTCTTCTTCATGATAATTTTAAAGACAGGGGTTGTCACAGGGTGGACTTGTACAACAAGGAAATGGGAGGGACACCCGCTGATTAAAAGTTTTTCCCTCTTCTACACCTACAAAAGCATACAGCCTGTCAGTAAGTGAGGGATCCAAATAATTCCCACACTGATAAGACACACTGCCTCTCATTCACACACAGCTTTTGTATATATGTACACACACTAGGATTAGGATTTCTGACCACATGAACAAACTTGGTCATACTTGGACATGTGAACATATTTTTGAGTTTCACTCCCCGCTCTTTACCTTTAACAGGCCCAAGGGTTGGGTTTATATTTGAGATAATCCTGTAATTCAATTTCAGTGCTAACAGTGAAGGTACAATGACCTGCTATTGGTGAATCCAAGACCTTAAAATCTATTTGGAGCTGTTCAAAGCATCTGCTCTTTACAGTAGGTATGTGTCTCCTTGTGTACAGTGGCGTATGTACCTTGTTGTGATGCAGCACTATGAATATGTGAGGTCTAATGAGTAGCTGAAGAAACTGCAGCAGTCATGCAGTGACCTTGAATGCCTGTGAAGGTTACGCAGGCCTGCTGACGCACACACGATCACAGAGACACATGAGGGGCGAGAACGAAAGAGAAAGCAAGAGAAGGGGCTGTCAGTAGAAAGCAGCAGCTTCATTATGTGACTTTATTTTGAAACTAAATACCAGAAAAACGCCCGTGCTATGCTCAGGCTTGCCGGGATTTCCCTTAAATGCTCAGTGGAAAGTACAGTGCTGCTCAGTCTCATGAATAGGGAAGTTGCTTTAATGTTAAATCAGACAAGTTGATTCCCCTCTTCGGGATATTTAGGAGAAATTATGTCAAGGGAAACTTACAGGAATGTAACAACAGCTTTTGTAGGATGGGCCCCATCACTGGATTCTGGACAATTCTACACTCATACATACACTAGAACAAGGTTGGGGACTACCTTAAAATCCCCAAACAAGCTTTTATTACTTAAAGGCAGAAATGGTGGAAGGAAATAGGCCTTTAAATACTCTGTACTTTTTGATGTTGAAACGTCTGTGTCGAGAAAAAAACTTCAAAACCTCTTTGGACTCTTTGAAACCGACCAAATGATTTAAACAGGAACTGATGTAGCTGTCAGAACTCAAAGAGCATTTTAGTTTGCTATCCCCAAAGACACTCAGACAGATTAACTGCAGAAATTTCATTATTATTCATATTTCATTTTATTTTACACTTGCAGACCCAAAAGGGATAGGTGTAATCATAATGGCTGATTGGGTGGCTGGACGGATTTCTCTTTGAAATAACACAAACACTTGCTCCCTAATTAGAAGGATAAGAGCGAAGTGAAGAAACCCCTAAACCCAATTATGTCCCTTTATTAAGTCTGTTTGTTTTTTTGGCCCCATCAATCAACCGTGTACTCGGATTGTTAAGAGTTAACATCCTCTCACAAGTGCTTCGTCCAAATTGTTTCAGGACAAGACAGTGACAGTGTAGGCTGACTACACAGACTTCCTTAGTCTTACCAATCCCACCATGGCCCAAAAAGCACTGCCACACATTTAACTTTAGTAACTCTTAAAATTATAACTTTGAATACATATCATATGAGTCTTGAAAGAGGCAAAGCTCAGGCAATTTATACAAGTATGCTGCCAGGGGCGGAGCTACCATGGGGGTACAGGGGGGCACTGCCCCCCCTGAAAACTGATTGATCCCCCCATGCGCCCCCCTCAACTGTCACTGGTCCTTACTGATCTCAATCATTGTGTAAAAATTTGGGACGCTGTATATGACACTCTGTCAGGTTTTGTTATGAAATTAATGCGCAGGAAGTGGTTCTAAATACCATTGCATAACTCTTAAATTCAGGACTCCCAGTGTGTTTAGTGTGACTGCAGCAACAGCACAGCCAAATTTTGATTGCCTCCCTAATTAAACCTATGTTACCCCTTGTGTCCCCCCTTTTAAAAAAGTCTGGCTCCACCAATGTATGTTGGAACTTTGTTGTGCTTCTTTTCAAATAAATATACAAAATTAGCATCTTTCAGAGTCTTGATATTAAAGAACATAGAGTTGATGGAGGCAGAGAGGGTAAGTCATGCTAAAGTGATACAATAAATGTGTTGTCAAACAGAGCCAAAAGGTATCTGCAAGTAATGCCTGGATGTATACTAAATTAGTCAGAAAAAAATTTATTGCAGCTCTTGGACTATTCAATAGCAGAACTTGCTGCCCAGCCAACAACCAGCATGACAATAAGAGTAAACATGTTGCAGTGCATTTTAAATGTTGTCAGAGAGCATTCACATAACTGCTAGCTGTATCAGTAATGATCTTGATTGTTGTTATAAAATTCTTTATGAACCAACAGCCACACTAGCTTGGAGAGCAATTGCATTTATCCAAGGCAATAGCATTAGCGTTATTAGCATTAGCAATGTTTCCCTTACATTTATAAGAGAGTAATTTGAATCAAATTTCAGTAATTTTACTTTTTTCAAGTTGTTACATGTGTTGCATTAGGGTGACCAGATGCCCCAATTTAGCCAGGACCATCCTTTTTTCAAGCCTTGCATCCCATGTACCCACAAATTTAAAAAAAGGACTAATATGTCCCAAATTGGGGCAGTCCCTGTCCCCATTTAAACCGACTGAAATAAGTTAGCAAAACATTTCACTGAGCTTGTAAGATTGATTTGTCTGTATACAGATATATAAATATCTTAATAACAAGAATAATATAGTTTCATGTATGAAAGTGCAGTTTTATGTAGATAAAATAGTATTGAAAAAAATAACCACAATAAATTTGATACATACTTTTATGATAGCTCTATCTAATCAATAAGATCAACAAATTACTAAAAAAAAAATTCTGAATACAATCAGATAAATGATAAAAATGTCCTCAAGTGGATTATCAGTTTCCAAAAACACCTAATGTATCAAATGAGATACAAAAGCCATATATGTTAAATTTAATGGAAATTTTGTTTTTTGGTTTTTTTTGGATTTCATTAGAAAGTGAAATAAATATTTCATATTGAAATATTGAATTTTTTGGGTATAATTTGTGTTTTCAGGCTATAAAGGGTTAAAATTAAAGTGTCCCCATTTTGAAGTCTGAAAATCTGGTCACCTTCGTGTTGAACGTCTCACATTTAAATGCTTAACTGTGTAAATCATGAAAATCCAGATAAATCACTAAGCCATTCACTGAACAGAAATCAGCTAAGCTATATATTGCCAAATAAAGGCTGACTGTCATACTGCTAAATGATGGTAGTATGTTGTAAGCCATTTTAAAACAGTGCACGTGTCTGATTAAGTCACATGACTGTCATTTAATATGTTGCTGACGGCCTGCTAATGGTCTGTTTTGTACACAGTATGCAGAACATTCTGTCAGACTATGTAGTTAGTGGTACATGTTAGTATGTGTTTAATGACACAGCCTGTGTCACCAAAAGAGCCACCTGAGTTGAATAACTCTGGATCTGTCCCTGATTACAGAAGAGCATGAAACATGCAGGACAGAACACCACCATATGATGGTAATGCTGCTGAACCATAAACACTCATCGTCTGCACAGAGCTGTGGGGTCTACAGTCTGTGTGTTGTCTCAACACGCATCTGAAGAGGGCGGACTATCTTGCCATGCTAGACTGGCTACAGTAGCTCCTCCACAATAGGACATGCATGTACAGACTCCTTTTTTGTCTCTCATATCATCATTCCAGTCTGACTGCTTTGAAACCGACACAGCCTCTGGACAGAGCAGGATGATGATGATGATGATGATGATGAAGATGAAGATGCACACAGTTAGAGACATAGGAAGAGACAGCACTAGGAATCGACATCAGCACAGTTGAAAAAGGATAAAGGAGGTTACAAGAAAGGATCTATATGTGGTGGCTGAGTTAACTTCCACTGCTGCACTTGGGTCGATAGCAGTGAAGGGATGTACTCAAAGTGGAAGTTTCGATTGCAGCATGTTAAATGGACGAGAAATCCACTCTCAAAGAGGGCATTCATATTGCCTCCTAAATGATTCATGGTCATGTTACTCCAAAAATCTCAGTCCTTTCACGCCTATCTCTCTTGAAGGACCAAGCAGCTGGAAAATTGTCCCTTTTTCTGCATCATCTCCTGTAACTTCCTTAAAGATAGGGGATGCGGGTGCTTGTTTTTCCTGTGAGACAGTGGGTGTGGGACAGCAGATTAGCCGTGCATCTCGGGTCATGGAGGATGTCTGCATGGCACCAGATAGAGACAGAGGGAGGGGCATATTGTATTTACTCCCTGTCTCGTTCAGAAGGGAGGGAGGAGGTAAATAGGGTTAAGGTAGCTATAAATTAGGGGCGAGGATATTAACACAGTGGCTAATGAATCTTAACAGAGCTCTGTGGGACTTAAAAGGGAATTAGGAGCAGCTTTGGGGTCTGTTGAGGGGGCTTTAGACAGTCTGATCCCATCATAGCTCATTTAGGGCATTCATCTAGCCTTTCCTACTGCGCAGTCGCTTACTATGCTATTCAAAATACTACTTGACATCCTTATTTCCAATACTTTAAATCAACTATCTTGCTTTACATACTGACATTCACAAACACTATAAATTAGCAAGCTTCCACAGTGCACACAGGACATGACTAAACAAACCTCTATAAGAGATTAATGAATAAAATCTGACTCTTCTCACCTTGGCATCTGTGTGTGTTTACACAGAAACATATTTTCATATTTGATACTGAATTTTGTTTTATCTTCACCACAGCGGCGTCCCGATCTTCCCCTCCCTCAGTTCCTCCATCTGTTAAGCTACAGACGCTTCCTAAATTAACCAAACAAACAAGAAAAGAGTCAGGCTGTCAATACTTTTTTGAAGGATTTTAAAGGGATTATTCTGTCAAAATATGACAGCCATGGAAGTCTAGCTTATAAGGAAGACCAGTAGATGTGACTGAACACACCAAAGAGAAAATAAAGATTCTTGAAGCTAGAAGTCATAAAACTTCCCTCTTTTAAGATTTCTTTCTTTCTTTTGGGTTTTAATTGAAAGACAGGGCAGTGGATAGAGGTGGACAGAAAGCGAGAGGGTGATTAATGACATGCAGGAAAGGAGCCACAGGTCATCCAAAGCTTAGCTGCCCACTTTGTTTGGACTAAAGCCTCTGTTTATAAGGAGCAGCAAATGCACCGCTTGGCCTCTGGCACACTCATATTTTTAGTTTTTATGTCTCCACACCAGCAATCATGAAGGCAAGAGGCATTTTGTTTCTGGATTGTCTGTCCATTCAGCCATCAGGTCCATTCTTGTGAACATGATATCTTAGATTTCCACTTTGACTGAAGGCTAAACTGAATACACTTTGGGGTTGCAGAGTTCAAATCAGAGTGACCTTAAATTTTGTTACAAAATCTGCCAGCACATGATTAAAGAAATAATGAAGCTCAGTATAATGTCAAGCAGAACAACTGTTGAGGACTTGTCCATTCAGTAGACAAATCACATCATCCCACTCACTCACTTACTCTGTCTTCCTGCTCTAGTGATCAGTGAGGTTCACCCACAGGAGCACTGAACTAGACTCTGACCAATCATCCTGCTGCTGTTATGTTCTGAAACCTGCACTCTTCTCTCTCAGTCTGTCATCTCAGTGTAATTGCAACAGCCCTCTGCTGCCTCCACAGCTTCAGTACATCTTGTCAGTGCCCAGGTTCAGGTACCTGGACGTCTTCTTCATCCAGTCATGTATTCCTTCATCACCACCAACAGTGTCTAGACTCCACAGAGGGGAGATCCTGTCCTGCCATTGACCACACTAACTCTTTGAGTGTATGGACATCACAACTGAGTCAAATCACCAAAGTCATCGCACATTTATCTTTTATCCAAAGGTGTAAAATAAATAATTGTTTACTCATGATTAAGTCTCTCCTGATTTAATTATATCCATCCATTTTCTGTACCACTTATCCTTTTCGGGGTTGCAGGGGGCTGGAGCCTATCCCAGCTGACATTGGGTAAGAGGTGGGGTACACCCTGAACCAGTTGTCAACCAATTGCAGGGCTACATTGAGACAGACAACCATTCACACTCACACTCATACCTAGGGCAATTTGGAGTCCCCAATTAACCTAATGAGCATGTTTTGTGTTCTGTGGGAGGAAGTCAGAGTGCCTGGAGAGTACCCATACATGCACGGGGAGAACATGCTAACTCCACACAGAAAGGCCCTGACTGATATGGGGTTCAAACCAGCAACCTTCTTGCTATGAGGCTATCTGTTGTGCCACTGTACCATTCCCTGATTTAAATATTTCTACTAATTACACTAGGACAAAGAAAAGACCCTGGTCCCTCCCCTGAACCACTGCTATACTTAAACTGTATAGCAATATCTGTCATGTAGAGGCATTTCATAATTACATTTAATAAGCCACATACTTTCAAATGCTTCATTTACAGCCTTACTCTCCTATTTCCCTGAAAGTTAAGGACCCACAATACTGACTTTGTGTCATAATGTACAAAACAAGAACAGAACCAAGCATGGTAGCATATTTCCAATGAGTTTCCAATGATCCAAATAAAGTTTAAAAATATAGTTGACCTTAATGCTTGTTAAATGTCTTTTACCAGACGTCTATTCAAAGTTTTTAACTCCACCCGTGTTTTGAGAGACCTGATGACATCATCAGAGTTATGTTTTTATGAGATACCAAAAATCTCCCAAGAATCACAGCAGGCCACATCATACTGTGCAAACCTGGAAACAAACATACTTTACAGAACCAGTAAAATGTCTTTTTGAAATGAAACAGAGTGAGGTTTGACATATTTCTTGAACACACACAGGATTTACACCAGAATACCTGATATGTGTGTAAGTATTTCAATAAATTGAACTGTGTATCAATAAACATAAAACTAATTAGACCATTTTTCATCTGACCCAACTATCGTGAATTATTTTTTATATTTTATGCAGTTTAAAGTAACTCAAGGGAATTTAAAGACTTAGAAGGACGAAAAAAGAGATAACCAAAAGACAGGAAACTGATTCAGGCAAGTTCATTCAGACAAAGATTAACTGGATTTTCCTTCAGGGAGCACCATCTGAAATACTCTTTATCTGCCCAGGCCCAGGCCCAGGCTCAAGCTGCTGGTTTCTCTTTCTGTAGCATTTTGAATCTGCAGCATGACGTCACTCAGGTGGAGGGGTGAGTAAATGATGAGCATCACCCTGAGTCATGCTTGGTCAGTGTCTTATCAAGCTTGCACAGAAAGAAAACACATAAACAGAAACACAGACAAAAGAGCTGAAGCAACATCTATCTTTTTTCAGCTGTCAGTCTAACGCTGTGAATGGATCAATACTTCTGCAGCATCCAGCCATTTTGCTCCCTGCCTTTCTTTTTTAATCCAGCCACACTTTGAGATAATGTTACATTATGTTTATATCACCCCATTGAGAAAAAAAATGCATTAGCCTGTCATCTATTTAGAGAAAATATAGGAAAAATCAATGCCGTGCTGCCTCCAGCTAGATCACTATTACCTCTTGTCTACATTGAATAAAAAGTCGATTAAATAATCCAGTTACATCAGATTTTCTAGATGGCTTAAAACTGTGTTGATTCTCTTTGCCTGTGTGTTTACTGCACAGTAAACTGTAGAACTGGTTTCAAAGGATTAGCTGGACCATTTTACTGTGCATATCTCATCTAGAGCTCTTTTCCTCACAGTAAACTCACGATGTTATGCACAAATTAGGGCGGCACAATTTGGGCAAAACAATAATACGATAACTTTGATCAGAATTGAGGTAGTCATTATTAATCATGGTATTTAATTGATTTTAGGATTAGTTGTATATTTTTCTTAAACATTTATCCTCTGGTGGAGAATGAAGTGACACTTTTGGCTGCTCAAAAGTTGTGATGATAAATTCTAGAACAAAATATGAGTTGTATTGTTTAAATAACAATAAAGATAATGTCTCTTCTTTTACTCAAGCTGTATACAGGAAAAGACATGAAAATTGGATTTGGTGTGAGCAGAGACCAAAATGAACTCTTTAACACACCAGCCAAGGATGGGGGATTAAATTAACTAACCAGCCATGTATATATATATATATATATAAATATGTGTGTGTGTGTGTGTATATATGTATATATGTATATATATATATATATATATATATATATATATATATATATATATATATATATATATATATATATATACACATATATATATACACACACACATATAGATAGATAGATAGATAGATAGATAGATAGATAGATAGATAGATAGATTATCTAAGCCCCCCAAAAACAAAAAAATGTGTTTAAGTGTCACTTTCATTCATTTCAGTGCATTTAATGAAGTTATCACTTCACTATGTTTAACAGAATCTTCTCATTTTACAAGCTCAGAACATAATGAAGGGGTGAGAGAACACATTTGCTCAGCATGTATTTATACATGACTGTAAAGGTCCAAACATTTCCCCCCATGGTGCATAACTCTGAGATTTAATTGCCATACAGAAGATTTACCTGCATTTGGTGGGTTTTAATTTCAACCCTGCATGAGTGTTTGTGAGTGCGTGGGGAAGAACTGAAGGTAGGTGTGTTGGTTAGATTCAGGTCATATTTGAAAAACAACTATGAGAGAATATTCACAGGGAGTAGGAAATTTTAGTTACCATGAATCAAACTGGTTACTGAATGCTAAATAAACATTTTCAAGAGATAGCCAAAGAACTTTTTTTTTACCAGAGAGAAATGCATTTTAAACATAAATAATTGCTGTAAATCATGTTTCCAAGTGCCAATTAATTGTGCAGCCCTTACACCTCTGCACACACAAAACAAAAGCAAAATAGATAGTTTGACAGATGGGCGGGGGGGGGGGGGTGTTACTCCACAGACAAAGTGTAACCAGGCATGAGGGCACCACAGTTCACAGATAGACGGCCTGATGCACACAATGCCCAAATATTTTGGCCCACAGCCGACCTCTGAGGCCAAACCGGACCAACCTGTCGACTCATCACCTTTTCCTTTTTTCCACAAAACTAACCCCTATTACTACGAGTAAACAGTTCAGCTTTTAAGTCTGAAATGTGAGTTTTACAATTTGGTAATAAGTAAAGGTAATCCATAAACAATTCTGATTAAAAACTGGAAACAGCAACTTGAAGAATCATTACCATTTGCCACTATTTTTAACAGTTTCCTTTTTAGTTTCTTCCCCTCTTTTCCAAATGCCTTAGAAAACAATTTTGTTCTGGTGAGAGGCAGTCAGCATGAATGACAATGAAGGAGTTAAGAAGGAAATCACGGTGGACAGGGGACAAAACTGGTCTATAAATGACACTACAATGCAACATGCAATGAGCAAGGGTGGAAACTCCATCAACTTAACGAAACATTTGTCACTGCAGGACAGCAGTAAATAACAAGACTGCCATGTGTCTGAAATTGTTGACACAGAAAATCTGTGTATGCCCACTTTTCCCACACACTAAGTCCTGTAGAACCAATTAGGAAATCAAAGAACAGGGTAGCGAAGCAGAATCTGTAACAGCATTGCTCTTGGTCACTCTCCTGTTTCCATTTCATACCTGAGGTGGTGAGCAGAGATCCGTTTGAGGATGTTCGTCTGAGGATCCGCAGACTGTCACTCCAGGACCGAGACTTGGGCAGCCTCTTAAGAAGCCGCCCCAGCCGTCGTGATACCTGTCCAAAGCAGGCACTCCCCACCTCGCCCTCTGAATCCCCCCTAACTTCCTCCAGACGCAGCTGCACCTGGCCGAGAAATGTCCCACCCACTCCCACACCCTCAACTCCCCCTGACCTAGCCTCCTCCCCCTCCTCCTCCTCCTTTGCTTCCTCTGGCCCCGGGACGAGCGGTGTTATCTGTGCCATGGATGGAGCATGGTGGCACCATCCAACCGGCACTGTCCTGTGCACATAGCCCTCGCTGGACCTCCTCTCCTGCCCCCGACTGCCTCTGTCCCTCTGAGGGCTGCCCCAACGCCAGCCCCCCCAGTTCCCCCCTCTGCCATCCCAGCGCAGCCACTCTGCCACCGGTGCCACGCTCCGAATAAACAGTCCCCTCTCCACCCGCTCTGCCACCCCTCCACCTGTACTCCTTGCACACCTCTCCACTTGCCTCACGCTCTTCTCCTGTGACGGCTGCTCTGCTAACCTCAGTGCGCAGACATGAGACCCCCGAGTACCTGCTGTACTACTTGTTCTTCCTCTAACGTCTCTCTGTTATCAATGCACCCTCATCCTCACTCTCTCTCCCTCTCTCTTTCTCTACTGCAGCACCCACACACTCTGCAGTAACAAACAGCCAGCTTAAAGAGACAGAGACCCCCCTCGTCCCCTCTCCTCGCTTACCGGTTCCCAGCTCATGACTGTACACACTTCATTCAGAAGTAGAGAACACGGTGGAATCACAGACAACAGATGAAGAACCACAGACCACTGCAGAGGTGGTTACTGACTCTACCTCTTCTTCTCTCCTGTTTTTCCCCCCCGAAAAACTCCAGCTTGGTTGAGGGGAATGAGTCAGCCATCCAGTCTGACCTCACAACTCTTACATATCTTGCATCACCTCAATAGAGAGAGAGAGAGAGACAGAGTTTGTGTGTGTGTGGGTTGAAGTGATGCGCAGTCCGGCTGTTATTAATATGCACTGCGAGAGAGACAGAGAGAAGGAGGGCAACTGGGAGTTCTTCTGCCCTACTTCTAAAATTGAGGATTTTAGTGGAAAAGAATGTGTTCACCATTGTTGCTTATGAGTATATGACATAATCACAAAGAATGACATAACATAGGGTCTGATGTCACCTTTTCTTGAGTCATCACTATGCTGATAATCATATTGTGATTTATCTCCACAGTCTAAACATCATCATATTGAAACATGCTTCGGGATGTCTTTGTGCTGTCCTTTCTGCCCAAGCCACCTCTTCCTCTGCAGTCCTCCTATCACTTTCCACCAAGGGCGACCTAAATATAGCCTGGTTGAAAATCCCTGCTCTTCTGCCATACATACAACTAAGAAGCAATGCGGAATAAAGAGTTAAAAAAATACACCTTATGGTGTTATGGCACAAACAAAACCCTTATCGCATTACTTCCTGTTTTTCCAAGGTCAAATGATGTATATCAGTGGAGGATTATGCAGCTTCCCTTGCTCGTTTCTAGGTAACTGCACAAATATACACAGTAAATATACACAGTAAAACAATACAGTTTAATTAGGCTTGAGTGCTGAGAAGTTGTTGCAATTTGGAACCAGTCCTAAATTTCAACTACTTATGAATTAAATACGGCACACAAGTTTGGGTCCCACTTAATGGTTTCTCAAAGATGCATACATTTATCAGGATTAAAACCTTTCTTACCTATCTTGAAGGACCTTCTGGGTAAAAAAAAAACGAAAACATAATTTGAGATAGAGCGTAAGGGGATCCATGATGGACTGCAGCAGCTCAGAGTTTGGCTAAACTAAAAAGATATAGACTGTGTGTGTATTAGAGACATTTCATACATAAAAGGGAACATGTCTAAAAAAAAATGAAGCATTTCCATTAACACACCGTTATTGTTAGGGAACGGACCATATTTGTTGAGTTCTCCAGTCCACAATAAAGCCACTAGCATTAGCCATAGGTCACATTAGCAGCTGTAGCAACATCTTGTTACCTACAGGTCAAACATGGATAGGTTCCAGTTAACGTTTCTGTTAGGGTACCTGGCTCATTTTGAGAAATGGTTCTATTGTTATAGATATGATTTCATAGAGAACCCCATTCACTCATTCATTACTCAGACGAGACGCTGTGCGCAAAAACTCTGTTCACTTTGGGGATGGATATAAAAGAAGAAAGGATGAAAGGAAGGATGTAACAGTGCTATGTCTCATATGATTTTTGAAGAAGGGATTTAACCGAAGGAAAAATCTCTGTCATGGTAAATGGCTCACTTTTGAGATCTCAAATTGGCCATTTAAAAGGGGAGATGGTTATTATTCTTGAAATATTAATTGTTATTCTCCAAACAAGGTGGAATCAGAATTAAGAACCATGACCGTAGAAAAGTGAAAACCAGTATTTATAACATAAAAAGAAACTGGGTGAGGCCAAGCAATCACCCCTGCTCTAACTCCCCCTTCTCCCTCACCTTCATGAGAAAGAAGGTAAAAAGAGAGAAAAGAAATTCTGTGGTTTTTGTCCACCTTTATGTGGAATCTGCTGATCTCGCTGTGGATTCTCTGCAACTTACTTCAACCAGATGCACCCTTACTCTCCAACCTTACAGCTCAGTTTCTTCCTTTAAATATATTTACCTAAAGTGATAAGTATTATTTCACTTAAAACAGATGTTTTTCTGTGTATTCAACAAACATTGTGTTTGTAATCGTGTATGACAGGATGACAATTTATAGGGAAAGATCAAAAGAAAAAGGAACAAAATAGGTATTCACACTTCATACATTTTCATACATGGTCTTGTTTTGTGTCTGAGTTTAGACAAAAGCCATTTCTCCCCTGACTCTACATGAAACGAATGGCTCGTGCTAACAGAGGTCACTTGTTTCAAGGTAAAGAATGTGAGAGAGGAAAGAAGAGGAAGCTTTTTTTTCAGCTATTCGAAGGAACAACTCTAAAAATTCGACAAGTTTTCCCACTTAACAGAGTCTCCTTCATGAATGTTACAACTTAAAAAAAAAACAGAACTCACGCCCTTGCTATGGTAACAGCTCCAGTGTCTTCAGGTGTGGATGCCATGATGTGGGCATAACTCTTTAAATAGACAAACACCGGGGATGCACAGTCCTTGGATTTGACATTCGTATGGCCCATATCCAATTTTTTAAAATATTGGCCAAAAGTGAATCATGAACTGATGAAATTTGCAGAAGTTTGTCTTTGGTGACACATCAGCCTAATGCTGGGAAAAAAGCTAAAAAAAAAACTACTGATCTAGAGAGGAAGTATTTGATTGAGCAGAGAGAGGGAACTGATTGACAAACTGTGATTTGTTTTCATGATCAGAGTAAATATTGACATTGTGGGAGAACTATTAAAAGGATATTACATGATTTGTGTAATTTCTTAGGGAAAAAATATCTTATATAAAATATCAGTTTAAATATAATAATATTATCCTCTTTTCCTTTAAATATAAATATCAGTTTTGTCAAAGTTTTATTTACAGACTTTGTCTACAGATTGTTTATTTTTCAGTCACACAAGTGGAATTTTTGATTCTGCTCACAGTTAAGTTTGCATGTGACATTTTCATAAACACAGCAGCGCGGTTACCAAAAACTATATCTAATTAGTAAACAAGTAGTCTTTTATCACGAGAGACAAATCTGATTCCAAGAACTTTCAAGCACTTTGTCTGAATTCTAAGCTTTAAACAAATCTAAAAAAACATAACATTAAAATTCAAACATTTTCCACAATTTTCAGAGCCTGTTCAAACCCTTGACTATGATTAACACATGTTTCAGTGGCTCTTAATGCAGCCTTGTTTTCAGTCAAAGACATATGAGCTCTGAAGGAATGTTTTGGCCGGTTAAAAGTATATCCTTTGCAGCTCTGGCAGAGCAGCAGTGCTGGAAAAAAAGGTTATGAGCCATTTAACACAACCCTCCTCCATGTTTTTTTCTCCCACAGTGAATTGAGCTTTGAGAGCACCAATGTGACACAGCTGAAAGGGCTCTGAGACAAAGTCTGCACTGTGTGGGTGAAGGGAGGAGGTGAAATAAGGAAAAGATGGGGTTTAAGGAAAAATACATCCTCCAGGGTGAGATGAGGAATGCCATGGGGCATAAAGAACACACGGGAAGGTTACCATGAAGGTCTGTGGTGAGTGTGTGTGTGTGACTCCCAGGCAGCCATGTGTCAAAGCGAGTATCCCTCCTTGTCTCTGCAATGACCAGCACATGACCTCACATATGGGCTCTAACAGCGACAGCAGGCTCCACCCCTCATGCAAATATTTAACACCAGATATTGTTAAAAGGGTTTGATAAAATTCTGAGAACTATGATAGCTGACATTGCTCACATGCAGCACTCAAAAATGCTGATTTTTCCTGTTGGGTAATCATGTTCGGAGGAGCTGTGGTCTCTGGAGCATTCACCTCGTGTTCTGCAAACACAAACAGTGTAAACGGTCTCTGGAGTACAAAGCTGGTCAATGTAATGAGCTGATTTATTGGTAAGTTGGTGAAAGGAAATACAATATATTTGATATACATTTACTGTTCGGCACATTAATCAGTCTAAATAATGGTATTTTTCTGAATTCGGCAAACCTCATTTAAGGAACTGTTACCTTTCTCTTCTCAAACAAGTTTTATTGCTTATTTTGACAGAACGAGGAATTGGGGTAACTTTGGCTACAGGAAATCTCAACTATTTATGCTCCTATATTATATAGTGAGTAATATATTTCTATAATTTTAATAAGGACAACTTTCACCGACAAGAATCTTTATTCAAAGTGAATGTGTATGAGGTTAGCCTGCAAATTATAAGGAATAGTTGAGCTTTGCAAAGTGTTGTTATTGGATGGTGTACTGACTTGAATACTCACTTAAAACCAATGCAAAATCATAGCAATGTTTTTTTCATCACAGTTGTGATGTGCACATAAGCAAAGCAGGACTTGTGATGTGATCTGAAACAAGTCATGCTACCATTTCTGTGTCATTTAATGGAGGCAGGAATGCCTGCTTTCTCCTTTGTATGAGTGAATATTCAGTGAAAGTCTGTCCCTACCAGTAGTCAGAGATTCAGAGACCTCAGCACTATACATGCAGAGTCTGTGAAGGTCCCTGCATGTACGCACAGGTTGCAGGAGTGATGCTAACGTTATCACTGACATACCAACAGAATGACAGCGATAACATAAAAACCAAGGCAGTGGCTTGGTTATATGAGACAGATGAGATAGCAGCACCCTGTGAGTGCATGTTGCTCTGTGTTTGTGAGAGTCTCCAGGAGCTTAGAAAGTTTTCTTTCATTTTAATTTAAAATTGTGGGTCTTGCATGTCAACTAAATCCAACTTTGAACAACACTAGAAATGGTTGGTGATATACAAGTTGCTTAATAACAAGCTAAATATTTATTTGTAAAGTTTATGAAGGGACTTGACTTTCCCCATTATCTCTCCACCTTTGCTGACTCCTCTTTTCTTCCTTCGACTGCATGTGTCTGTGCAGCTGATGGAGAGCTGCACCCTGATGAACCAAAGGGATAAGGTTCAGATATGAAATATGATGATATAATTAAAAACCCACAGAAAAAAACTAGATAACTGTTTTTTAAAAATAAAGAGCCCATCTTTTGCCCCAACTCCGACCCCAAATGTGCCCAGACTGCTCTGATTGGTCTACTCTGTGTCTACTCTCACCTCAGGACTGCAAGGCACCATTGTTACCTCCGCCAAGGAGGTTATGTTTTTGCTAGCGTATGTTTGTGTGTTTGTTTGTTTGTTTGCTCAATAACTGTCTAACTAATAATGATATCAACATGATTCCGAGTACTAGGTGCGGGAATTCAGGATCAAAGAATCATATCATGATGGTAACTCTATGTTTTAGAGTGTAAAACTCATGGCACATAAAATACTGTTGTATGATGTATTGTACTGCCGATTGTATTGTGGACAATATTGTGTCCTGAGTTATCCTGCAGTTCCCACAGCTAATCTTTACGTATGCAGACATACTGTACGTACAGTTACAGGTTCACATCTCGTTCCACAGGGATTAAGAAAAGGGAAGAAGAGGATCAAATCCTGATGAACGACTGGCACTACAAACAGCATGACTCCCCGAGAGCTTTAATTAAATATTAATCTGATGTCTGACTCCGTCTGCTAGTCTGTAATCCCAACCTCTCTATCCCTAAAACTTAATCCCAGACCAGAGACACCCAGAGTAGGGATTAGGGAGGCTGCCATCACTGCCTGCCTCCTCCCTGCATACCCTGACCAGCAGCACAGAGAGACGACAAATCAGATCATTAGAGGAAAGATGAACAGTAGCTGTTGACAGAATACAACCCAACCTGCTGTATGGATTTATGTAGATGTGACACACTGGATCTTTAGCACATTACAAACACATTTATCAAACTTTCTCACTACATATTGCTGTGCATTTATCAACAGTATATTAGGATGTTTGACAAATAGAAAGTAACTATAGAAATAAAGCACACTAAATGGGCCAGATTAGTAGACCAACAATCCAAATGACATCTAGACTGACACTTATTACGTTGACATGCTGCTAATATGCTTATATGTGTGCACCATTCGGGCTCTAATCCACAAATGGCTCACATCTGTGTGTTTTTTCTGTATATATGGAGCGGGGGTCGCTGTATACCATCAGTTACATGCAACAAAAAAGTCCCATCCAACCCCCATGAGAAGCAATAAAGACTTTAGAAAAAAGCAGCAGCAGCAGGGCCAAAAGCCAGCACTAGGAATAAATTCAGGGGATTACACAACAACAACACAGCAGCATACCATGAGAATGGGAGCCCTGGCTGTAGACTGACAGATTCCTCTGTGGGTCAAGACCACATCACAACCGTCCCTGCTCCTCTTCAACACCCCTAGGGGGTAAAAAGAGCTGCATCTCTGTTTCTGTAAGCTTCAGATGCAACAAAGCAAACACAGATACAGCGATAAATTAAAGACAGAGGGAGTGAGGCATACAGCAAGACAAAGAGGCAGCATGATGGTTGTTTATGGCTACAAGGCCTTCGTCCCTCAATCCCTGTCATTTGCTGGGTGTAGTTGAAAGAGGAGCGTGTGTATGCCTATGAGTGTTGTTTCTATTTAGGCAGTTTTGGTTTTGTTTCTTACCACAAAAATACCCCAATGCCTAAATTTGTATTGCTTGTCATAAGTGTCCCAGTGACCCCAATATTTTCCTGAAAAGGAAGCCAAAAAGGCTTTCAGGGGACAGGATAAAGCTGCAGCTAATTAGCTCCATTCTTAGTGGGGACTAAAAAGAACTTTAAATCTCACTGGTTTACATTCATACACAGAAAAACAAGCTAACTGAGATTGACTTTTGTGCTTCATGAAGTGCTGAACTAGTTTTCTTCATAGGTTTTGTCATGATATAAACGGGGATATTCTTTATTGATATTACTCCCCTCATCAATACCAGTACACAGACTATTTTATTGTTTTGTGGAAAGACAGGACAGCAAAACATGTTTGATAAGGATGCACAATGCTGGATTTATTTGCCGATATTTGAAATGCCGGTATCTCCAAACATATATTTCCAAATACCAGTATTTGGAAATAACTGGGTTTTTGTGTGGATTACACCTAAATAATATGTAAGCTGTAAACAGTAATAGAAAACAAAAGCTTCATCCACAAACGACTATGTAAACAACCTGGCAGTAAACTGACCTTGTATTTTTAGTTATCATTGCAAAAATAAAATACATTTCCACAAACATAATGTTGATTCTAAAGGCTTGGAGTAAATCTTGGCAAAAATATTTTTACCTGCTGATATGGATAATTAACTTCGGAATAATTCATCTGTTGATGACGATATGCTAATGATGTTATGCACCCCTTATTTTTTAGAAACTGTAAAAGATTTTAGTTCAGACATAGGTATTTACATTGCCTGAAAAGCAGACATTTCTCTCAAGTTTTGAGACGGAAAACTGCAATTTCTTTTTAATTGGATTCACATTTGAACATAGCATGATATTAGTTTATTTACTTTCTCCTAATAGTCATTTTTAACTTGAATGTTTTATAAGTAACCTTATGTCAGTGTCTTAATATTTCCAAACATTTCAGACACTGACCACAAAAAGTGCAGTGACATTCCCTGATGTACCTCAGGTTAAATCATTTAATCATGTGCACAGCTTCACACACGCAAACTTTCATTTTGAGGATCATTTTATCTGTTACTGCATTTCTGCATTGACTGCACAAAATAACTTTCTAAAGTTAACTAACTGTAGGTATTTTACAGTTATGAGTGAAATATACTATTTGTGATCATTTTTATTTTTTCTTTCTGCTTTTTTTCCTTTTTAATCATGGCAGGCATCCCATTCACCTCCTTCTGGTATCTCACAAACTCCAGGGGTGCTCAGCCCTCACTTTAGGAACCACTGTGAGTTAATTCAGTGTTATCATGCTGATTTCAATATGGTGTGATTCAATATGTTTATCTGGCACCAGAGATATGATCAAATGACACCACATCACAGAACCCACAATACTTGATTGTAATACCAATACAATAAAAAACGTATATTTTTGATCCCCCAATATTAAAATTCATAGATTTACACTGGGTTGTCAGACACAGAAGTTATTCCAGTAATGTTAGAGTAATAGTCTGCTGCTTCATCAGCAGCAAAATAGTTTGGGGTAATAATTGAAGAACTCCAGCGACTGAGCTTCTGTTGCCCCAGAGGATACTTCTTATTGACTTTGGGGTTTCAGAAAGTGGGTTTCAACCTACATCCCTCGTGTCAAATTGAGCAATCCCCTTTCCTTCACTGAACAGCATTTTCTCTACTCAAGTGAAGAGCAGAGGGAGCCACAGCATGTCCTCTGGTTAGTCTGAAGATGGAGAGCGTGAGAGAGGATTAAAGAAAAGCAGCTGTTGGTCAAAAGGTAAAGACACCTCAGTCATATGAGCCACTCTGGGTTTGTGGAGTCTTACCTGAAACAATGCAAAATGACTTGCAACATTTTGGACAGTTTTGACTGCTCCTAGAGGTACCATGATAAAAACTAATTTACACTTAAACACAAAACAGTTTTATAATCATGATGCTAACATCATCTAAAATAATCATGATAATGATTTTTGCCATTAATGAGCAGCTCTTACTGTGTGTATTTCATTGTGTGTAAATGTGTGCGTGAATAGTGTTCCAGTAATCTCTGCTCTCGCTCCACTGAGCTCTTGCTGATAGCACACTAAATCAGACAGCTCTGCAGTGCTGGACAAACTCTCACTCTTTTCCTCTTATCCCTCACTCACAGGCTCTCTTTCCCATCGCTCTTGTTCTAGCCCCCCGTCTCTCTTCATTCCCATCACTCTGCCTCTTTCCACCACTCCACTGGCTATTTCCATTATTTTTCTCGTCCCTGAGTCCAACTACTTTTCATCAGTCCCTTTCTTTTATTGCCATTTCCCGTACACTCTCTTCCTCTTTTCCTTTATCTGCCCCTCACCTCTCTTCATTTGCTTTACCTCGCACTTCTCTGCAGCAGAGTCAGAGTTCTGCTGACACAACGCCAGCTCAGCATGCACCACAGACACACACACACACCTACACCAACACACGCATGTACAGTATGTCTGCAGAAAGTGTCAAGTACGCAAATCTCTGATGTGTGATTGGTGTACGTAAGTGCCAGATTAAACATGCATCCAGACTGCCAGGGTTAAATTGGCTTTGTTTAAACTCTCTTTGTCCCAGAGCTGTGCAGGTGGAAGTGACGTCACCAGAGCGGGACAGTATTTATAGTTGGAACAGTCAATGACTCCAGGGATATAAGGTACAATTAATCTAAAGAGATTTAAAGGCTGTAAGTAAACACTCGGATCTATAAATAATGAAAAATCAGTATCTGCTGTCTTTTAAACAGTACAGCTAACTCAGTTCTCGCCTCCAGTTCTGCAGTAAAGTGTGAATTATACAGATTTTCTTCAGTGTATTGCTGAATTCCTACATCTTTCCCTGCAGAGGCTGCAAATCAAAGAGAGAAACTCTGGGAGGCAAAGCTGGAAAGACAAGATAATGGGCTTTCCATTAAAGGATTTTTGGCTTTGTCTGCGTGAAAATGTCCTTCTCTGCCATGGTGGCTCACTCACAAAGTCACATTCACACTTTCTTTTGTGTAACAACACACTGCTACCAGTATGGCAGGGTTAAGCACTGGGTTACTATGAGGAATAATCCAAAACATTCACATAAAAGGAATATAGACAAGAAAGAAAGAAAGATGTCCCACATTTATCATTTTGCTTGTCGTAGTCCGTATTTTATAGAAGAATTACTGTGAGAGTAGTTTGTTTATGTGCATCTTAACTGCTTAAAACTAGGGCTGAGAAATGCAACAACTTTTTTTTTTAGATATGTCAACATATATTCAAAAAAGAGAGAGGGTTGGGCAGTGTTGTTCGTAAGTCTGTTTCTATTGATGCTGATTTGCAAAAGATGCCAGGGCTGCTGCTCAGTACAATAATGTTGCATATGGTAAGAACCAATTATTGCGATTTGTTTATTCACCACAAGACAATATATTTGACCTTTAGTCTATATGAAGATTTATCAGTTTACTTATTTCACTTGGAGGCAACTACTCCATAGTTGGGTAGTTTGAATTGGGTCAATTTTGTGTACATATTTACATTGTGTAACTGGTTGTAAAGAAAAGTGCCTGTTACATTTTGCCCACATGGATTTATACTGGAGCTGACTTTGTTTGTGTAATTACTTCATAGAGAAATTGTTGTGAAGCATATCATGTATTGCTGATTCGATGTGGTTTTTGAGCCCACATTGCCCAGCTCTATTAAGTAATGTTAATTCTTCTCTCTTGACAAGTGACAACTATCATTTACTTGATGGTTTGGTAAATGGGAAACCACAACTTACTTTGACACTTGAGTGCCTGTGCAGTGATCTGTCGGCTGCAGGCGTCACACCAGTCCTGAGTAACAGGCTTGGCCTGAAACTTGTGTCCCTCTCCTGTCTCAGTCCTCACTCTTGGATCCAAACCCCGAGGAAAGATGGACCAGGCTTCCCTCCGGTGCGGCTCTGTGCGGACCAGCCTGACGACTCCAGTCCTGCCCTGTGTGAGCCTCTCCAGCGGGAGACAGCCGCTCTCGTCTTGAGTGGGCTCCTCGGATAAGATGCTCTGGTGCCCGCTGTCTCTTTTCCCGTGTGGCGCGTCCCTGTGGCGGTGCGCTCCTTTGTGTCCGTGTGTACCAGCTCCCCCTGACATGACATTGATGCACGACCGCTTGAGTGAAGTCCCCTTGCGACCACCTGTGTTATGGTTTGAGTCACAGCTGATGTTGCTGTTACAGTCACTGGTTACGTCCTCGGTTTCCCGGGCTGTCCGCCTGTAGCAGTCCGCGCTGCCCTCCTCTCTGTCCCGCTCCAGGCTACGTGGCGCAGTAGAAGCAGCCGGAGCTCCACATCCTTCACCGGGCATCTTTCCTCCTCTGGCCGGTGTTTCTCCATCTGCTCCCGGGGATAAGGTTTGAGTTCCCACTTCTCCCTCAGTGGAGACCGAGCCGCACTCTCCGTTACTCCCCGAGCTCCTCCTGAACATCATCTTCTCCCAGGAGGACTTCCTCGGCAGAGTGATTTTCTTTCTGCCGGGCAGCTTGAAGAGCATCAGCTGAGGCTCCGAGTCCAGCCTGTGAGGACCCGGGTGCTGCCCCACCACACTCGCCGACGCCATTACCCTGTCCTCCTCTAATGCGTGTGTGTTTGGTTGTCAGGAGTGTGTGTCTGTGCGTGTTTTCACTGCGTGTCCTGAATGTAAACTCAACTCACGCCCGAGACATCGTGTAGTAGTGACGCAAGGGATCTGACGGTTTAAATGTCACGAGCGCGCCCCCTTAAAGTGACAGGGAGCGCGCGCTAATCCAAGGTTCACTCAGGTGATTTGATTGGGAATTTAAATAAATCATTAAACTCTAATTCACCTGTTAACAGAAAATCAGCGTCGAAATGATATTATTTGTTGAAAGGTGGAAAGAGTTTAAGGATACTGAACTGATCAAAGTAAAGTTACTCTGATTACAAATTAAAGCAGCAGTTTGTGAACCAGCTCAGCTGGGAAGACTGTCAGGGCCCATGACTAATAGGGGCTCCTAAAAATATTTTAGTATCCGCAACTAATTAGTAGATTTCTCTATTTTCCAATCAGGCTTGTAATAGTTTTGGATTTTTCTTTACTGTTTCTTTTTACTTTCTGTTTTTAATCTAGTTTAGTTTTTAATTGTTAGTTTTCTCTCCATGATATATTCAGTATAATTCTGATACAGATTTCAAGCAACTTCTTAAAATGCATAAACATGGTATTAGAAATTAACAATGGTTTGAAAGTTTTCAGTCAGCAATCTCATCCAAAATAGTTAACGACATGCCTGAGACAGAATATGAACCTGTCTCTCTGTGTGCTTATGTTGAAGACTTCCTTATATTTATATCATCCAGATAAACACACTGTAAAGCTTTTGCTTAATCTTTTTTGAAGCCTCAAGTTCTTTTTACTTTCAGCAACAAAAAACATGCTTTTTAGTTTCACTATCCATTACTGATATTTGTCCCTGCAAACAGCACACATATTATGGCCTTGTCAAACAATCATGAATGACCTGCCGCTGTGAACCATCTCGACTCCAAGTGCTTTAACAAATTCATATTTTTGAACCAGTTGAACCCAATTTAATGGCAGTTCAACTAGATGCTACTATGTTAATCATCATTCCTCTCCAGTTTCTAATCATGATAGATGTTAATGTTAATATTGTATGACCTCTCTATTCGTGGTTGTTACTGATTATACCTCCATAATAAATAACTTTACAACCATATAGACATGAGGACTCTCTTGAAAAGAAGATGCCACATTTTAAGGGGCTAATCTTACATAAATCTATATTCAGCAGAGAAAAATATGATTACAGATTTATGATCTGGGCGTCCATGGGTCTGTCCCTGTCATAAATTCTTCTGGATGGGTACATCTCAGGATGTATGTACATATGTCTGCATGTGTATTTATATATGTATGCAAATATATGTAAACATGCATATAAGTATATCTATAAAATGAAGAGTATGGCTTCAGCCTGCTCTTTTTTGAGTGCTTTGAGACAACAACTGTTATCAATTGGCACTATACAAATAAAGATTGATTGATTGATTGATTGATAATGACCTCACAGCAAATACACTGCCTAGAGCAGATTGACATAAACCAAATCCTGAATCAGCCATGAAATATCTTATGAGAGCGGTCAAAGCCTGGATTAAGACACAGAAACTAACAATAGGCCAGTAATGATGAGGATTAGACTTCTATTTTCATTGTGAAATCCTTTAAATACTGAATAAACCTATTATGACAACATGACAGATGTAATTAGGACGTGATTCTGTTTTTAGAAAGCCATCCACAAAATGAACTGATTATAATTTTGTTTGTGAGTTAGGTAGAGATGTGTAACTGTTGAAACAGTAACAAAAAGCCCAACATTTGAAATGGGCATGAGGGTTGGTCTACGCATTGTACTGACAGTGAAGTGAGAAGGGCAGAGTGATAAAAACATTTAATTCGTGTGGGCTAACAGCAGGGGAGTAAACAAATATTCCACTTCGCAGGGAGCACGTCATATGATTAAAAAAAAAACACAATGACAGTTACCGCTGTCACCGTGACTGAACTGAGAAAGCCCCCGAGGACACCCACACCACTCCCACGCAGTCTGAGTGAGAAAATTTCACTTCTGCATTAGGTTGAGTCACAGCACCTCACTTGTTTTTTGGTGTTGTTTGAGACATTTTGGCCCAGATATACCTACCCACAAAAATTTATTTCAAAGTGATTTGGATGAAAACTGACGATGAGTGCACTATTATCAAACAAGGTGCATGATCAGTTTTAGACTTCTTGGGTTTTGCTGCTCTTCTTCACAGGGGTTTGCTGCAGCTGTGACCTTAGTAGATTTGACTTCCACTTTTCATCCTTTCTAATCTTCATTTTTCATGTTAGAAAACTGTTTTGTGTCAAAAACAGAGTTCCTGAAAGGGACCCAGAAAGCATCAACAAGTACAATTGAAGTATACTTAGTCATCTTTAACCTTATCCATTACCTAAGACCCCCCTTGTAAAAAATGTAGAAAACCCGGGGAATCCCCCACCCTGTGAACCAAACATGCAAATGACACTTCATGTTGTTAACTTGCCTTACTGTCAACTGTGATTAATTTATATTTTCAGTTCAAAAGAACACACTGGGGTGAGTGCTGAGATAGCCCTGATTTAGTCACTTCTCACTGACAGAGGGACATAGGATTAAAGACAAAGAAATATCATTTCATACCAGTTAAACATTAACAAAAGAAGGGACATTAAAGTGCTGTTTGACCCTCAATGATGCAATCAATAATTATTTACAATGATAAAATGCAGGCTAACTATGAAGTCCCATGAAACTGCACTCATGATCAAAAAGGCAGCAAAGTACTAGTCTTCCTAAAAAAAACCCAAACACACAGACATCCATTCACAAAGACAGAGAGATACCGTCAGTCTTTTTTGAATTAATCATTTAAAGGTTTCTCCAGGCTCTGCAGAGATTTCTCCTGTGAGACAAAGAACACACATCCTCTGATAAACACACAGCAGCTGACTTGGCATTCATCCTGACAGTCCATCACTGTGGCAGCCTATTAGAAAAACAACACTTAAGTCATTAATGTGGTTTATATTGAACCGGTTTACTCAACAAAAACACAAACTGAATAATAGTCCATCAGTGGCGTTTCCTCCTTCTCCATTGTATCTCAGAATTAAGATCCACATTTAATTGATAGTCTTTGGCTGCTCCCTCTTCATGCAGTGCTGAAAGGATCCATAATGTCCATAAAACTGTTCCTCATGGGCAGCTAAAATAAGCTGCTTGTAAGAGAGTGTATGTGTGTGTGTAGACTTGTGTGGTAAAATGCAGTGATGCTGAGCTTTTGTCACAGGATTGATGGTCTGGCCATGCTTGGATCCAAAGCTGCTGCAGAGTTCACCGCTCCCAAACTACAAAACAAAAAATGCAAGCTTTAAAACAGAATTCTAAACCATACTTTTAGAGAATCTACTGTAAAATCTGGAATACAGGCGCAGGCTGTTTTCAGAAGTCTAGTTTAGCTGTTGTTCTTCTTAATGACAAACATGGAGTCTTACTGCACACCTCTGCTTTTCATTTCTAACTGACAAGTTTTTCTAACAAATGAGCACCACATACATTGTTAAAGTCAAAATGTGGGTAACTGGCCTTTTTTGTCTCCTCATGCGTGCTATTCTTGAAATGGACACAGTGGGAGCCTCGACTCAAACTGGGCATATTTAGCCTCCAGGTGAGAAGGTGTGTGAATTAATCAAACCGTTTTTCTGTTACCATGTCAGCCAGTTGCATCATAACTTATAAGTTTGTTATTTTTCAAGTAAATGCGATGTATCATCATTTTTGTATAAATTATGTTGCTTTTGAGAAATTACATCAATAAACTTATATGTGTATCTAAATAGGAACAACTTTGGACATGGTTATTACTCTCTGGAAGAGCAAATGTCCAAAACAGCTACCTACATCCAGCTATCAGTGTTTTAGACAATATTGGGTTTGTTATATTTTGTAACTGAATGTCATATTTATTTCACAGCATAAGAGCATATTATTTCAATGTAGGATTATGAACTCAAGTGGAAGAAAAGCTCCTAGAAAGTGGTGCTGACCCCTACCAAATCTGTTTATATAATGCTGTTCGTGCACATTATGAGCAGTGAAACAGCTGCTTGAAATAAGCTAAATGAAAGGTAGCACACTTATAATAGAATCAAACTGTGTGCAGTGTGTTGTTGTGGCCATTGCGCATAAGGTCATGAGGATGTATGTCTCTGCATTTCATTCTGGTATATTGGTTGCATCAGTTAAAGGCCACAGTCAACTTGTTGGTATTAAAAGTGTGGCTTACACACTGGATTTAACAATAAGTTTCCATATAAATGTATGTACAGGAGAAGCTGACCTTTCAATAATGCTGTTGTTAAACTGTAATTCCCGCACCAAAATCTCCATTTCCTCCTTCAGATGGTGCATCCTTAAACAAAAAAAGACATGTCATCACAGCTATGAGGAAACTGAGTCTTTCTTTCCATTCACACACAAAGCCACGCACCTGGAGACCATCTGGTCTTTGTCTCTGGGTGCAACTCCAGGCTGCTGTGCTGCTCTGATTGACTGCAGACTGGACAAAACTCTGTCCAGAGCCTGAGGGGGACAGACAAGACATTACATCATCACATTACTGAGATGCTATAGGAGTGACATCGCTAATAAGAACACCTACAATATACTAACAAATGCAGAAGAGATGAAGTAATGAGTGTTTTAATCCAATATGAATTTATTATGTAATACTCTGTCATCTTAGAGTGAAATCTGACCTTGTTTTGGCTCTGATAAGTCTTCTCCAGGTCTGCCAGCAAGCCTGTGGAGAAAGAACTGAAGTCCTGTAGACGAGTCTGCATCTCTAATAAAACACTGAAAAGTAAAGAACATTTCAGGAACATGCATAAGGTCAATATTACCACCTGTATGATCTGCTAACGCTGCTGGATTTAAAAAGAAAATGTATTTCTAGGCTGGGAAAAATGAACACTTTAAAGATGCACAGATGTATTTTTAATTGATAGGGCAACACCACATTATTTAACACTGATGCTGATTGAAAAAAACAGATGCTCGGATTGACGCTCAGTCATGAGACTTTTAAAAGTAAGATCCACGTACAAAACATCCTTAATCTGTCCTCTTTCTAATTTAGGTTTTTTTTTGTCTCATCTATCTTTCCTCACAAACAGGTAGTTTATTTTTAGCCATTTTTGAGTACATATTGAGAGCGTGCTCCAGGTTGTTTATAAAAGGGCCCATGTGACATTTTGTATCTGTTCTACAATGAGTGGACTTAGTATTGACTAACAAAGATGACTGTCAAGATACAGTTTATACCTTGTATCAGTATTTATCTAAAAAAATAATGAAAAATATTTTTGCCCACATCGCCAAACCCTTGCTTGGAGAAAAGACTTCTGTCAGTTTGAGGCCATATACGTTACACTGTTTGAAAACCTGAGATTAAAATGTTAAAAGTCAAAGCTAAATGCAGACAAACATTACCTGGAGTAGAGTTACAGAGTGAAGTGTTTGAAAATTACTCACGTTGCTTAAAGAACCATAGCTTAAAAGGATTAATAAGCAGCTATAATTGATTAATTTATCTGAGGGACTTCTAAATAACAGTTTCCAATATTCACGTGTACACTTTCTTCAAATAGGCTCCAACCATCTGTGTCAATGGCTCTCAGACCAAATGAAGTGCTATGATCCTAAAAATAATCACTGGGATAAAGCAGTCGAGGGGAATCTGCTCCAAAGGTCCACCTGGTTTTGCTAAAAATGTAACTTGAAACCTGATCTGACCTGCTCCATGTCCTGGTTGAGGCCAAAAGTTCTTTGTATCTCTGCACACAGTCCTCTCTTAAGAGAGATTTGACTCTCTTAATGTAGGATGACAGGTGGATTCTGAGAAAGAAGTGCAGCAATCAGACTACAGAAGAGCTCAGAGTTATAATAACAACACAAATAATAATAATAATAATAATAATAACTTTACAGGCTGGGTGAGCAGCAAAGTGTGAAAACAAACTCACTTCTCAAACTTGTGGATTTGTTCATCATTATAAGCCAGCTCTATGGTGAATATCAGAAAAAGTAAGGCACTGTCAGCACATCCATGGGCAAAAAGGCTTCACATAACATGCAAATTAACCAACAAGAAAAACATACATACTGCCACTTATTCTGTCTTTACGATAGTGCTGATGAATTGCTGTTATCTTCTGCAGCAGCATCTCCATCTTCTGGCAGCTGTTACAGATAAGATGTCAGAGGTCAAACACCTCACAGTCATGAGGTCTCCCTTAAATTTGAATCCCTGCTTACCTCTTATCATTAGCCACTGTCTCTGCAAACTTGGCGTGCTCTATCAGCAATCGGTCGAGTCGGTACTGAAACTCCTGGATCCCAGCGGTGTATAGAGGAAGGTGCTGGTGGACCTGAAGAGACAGTAGACACACACGCTGATGCCTGAATCAATAAATCTCAAGGCCATGCTAATGGTTTCTGTGTCCATCACAAATCGAAGAGTATACATTCAAAGAATGCTAATGAGATTTGTTTGACTTGCAATGCTGTCTGCCAGAGACTCATAAGAAGGAAATTATTTCTTATTAATTATTAAATGTTTATTTGTTGACAAGTATGAAGCCAGGCAGCCATGGTGGCGCAGCAGGTTGTACATGTGCCTCACAGGAAGAAGGTTGCTGGTTCGATCACTGTCGGTCAGGGCCTTTCTGTGTGGAGTCGCCATGTTCTCCCCGTGCGTGCGTGGGTTCTTTCCAGGCACACACCAACAGGCAGCACGCAACGTCAAATTTACGCAGCGGAAGTAACATGAGAACGGACAAACAATTTATATAACAATAGGAAATTACCTTTGTTAAGTCAAGAAAAAACTTGGCTTTTTGCATTCACACATACAGCTCGCCCTGTTTCCTTATTTTTTGCAAGTGTGAATCGAGTTTAAAGGCCCTGTGATTGGCATGCAACCAGTTCAGACTGTACCTTGCCCCCCCGCCCAATGTTAGTTGGGATAGGCTCCAGCACCCCCATACCGAAAAAGGGTAAGTGAAATAGATAATGGATGGACAGAAGCACGAAGTCATTCAGACAAACACTGAAAGAAAGCAAGAACTACAAGGGCATTTGTTGGATTAAATATAACAATTGAATCTCACAGCAAAGAGATTGTTGGTGTTTCAAATTCTGTAGAAAATGCATTCATATTTAAAACTTCAATGTCTGGTCTTATATTGTGACAAAATATAAATAATAAACAATAAACAAACAATAAACCATTCAGGACATCCTAAAGAAGACTCAGCCTTGCTAAAACGTGTTGACAAATCCCTGTTGAATAAATGATTTTTAACTACTTTAAAATTCCTCAGATATTAAATGAAGCCTGCCTCTTTTACCAAGAACTTCTGTTTGTCATCTGGAGAGTGTTTTCTTAAGCATTATTTTTGTTTTTTGTCATTGAGAAGCACCTGATGTCTCATATCACCAAAACGTGCCTTTACCCAGCGCGACAATCGCCTACGCGTTTTCTTCAGTGTTTCTAAATTTGTCAGCTTTAGCAAGCACACTTCTATTTCCTTAGTATGTTGCAATTGTTACTGTTCTAAATTTGCTGGCCATCTTTTTCAGTAGCTTAATCTTTACTTTGATGTTATTCTCTATCATTAAGCCATAAATTAAAAAAAAAAAGTGTGATACAGATGCCATAAATATACAAACATCGCTAAATTCTTGACTGTACCCAAACAGTAACAAGAGCCAAATTTTCCTTTGACATGTTTTATATTGACACAGTCACTCACCACTTGCAGCTTTTGATTGCCATCCTCTGAACCTTGGTTTTCTGAAGTGCGATGACCTCTTTGAAAGGAAGATACCACGGATGCAAAGGAAGAGGCAAAGATGGAGGAGCAACAGACATAAAAAAAAACATTTTTCACAATCAAATTATTTAAACAAGAGGGAATTTCAAATCAAAAACATATACAGCTTCTTTTCTCCATGTGGGGTTCGTAAATATTGAAATCAACTGCCATAGTAGATGAACTTACAGCGTGTGAAGGTTGTGTTCTGTGTTGAGGCAAGATTGCAGTCTAATGGTGACCATCGCAATACTGTTCATCGCCTCTCCACACTCCCTGCGTAACTTCATCCTGGAGAGCAAGAGGAGAATGTGAGGGGGGCCCATAAAAAGAAACACATCTGACACAGATCGTTACCAAGCGATACATTACTCAGTGCAATGAAAGTAATGATCCTTATTTCAGTTTGTGTGTCTCACATGTAGCTGTAGTATCCCTGTAGTAGCAGCTCTCGGTGTGAGTGCAGCATCTGTACTATCCTGAGGTACTGGTGGACTACTCCTACTATTACCTACAAAAGGGGGTAAAGAACAAAATTTTAGATGTGCAGAAAATCATAGTTAAACAAATATTGGCACTGCTGAAGCACCTTGGAGAAATTGTAGTCTGCCACAACATCAAACTTGGATGGGATGACTGGAGTCTCTGCTACAGGAGAAAACATCAAAAAAGAAAAATACAAAAATGAGGGTGGCGGCTACAGAAAAATATAAATATCACTGCATAGAAGAATCTAATTCACAAAACTGTTTCTTCTGAGTCAGTGTAGCAGCAGAAAACACCTCCTATCAAATCTCTTTGATAGCTCCCTCAGGGAAACAGCAAAGAATAAAGATGAGGGATCCTGAGGACTTCACACAAATATTTCAAAGGTGTTCATGTCTTTGATTGTCTTACGCTCCCTGAAGGGCAGGCTGGGGTTTGCTTCAGGCCCATTGCTGAGAAGAATCAGAGGCTGGGCTCGTGATGTACTCGGGAGGTTGACCACCTTCATGTTGCCTTCCAGAGGGAGGTCGTGACCCAGGTACAACAGATGCTGCAGCTGAACCCCAGAACCAGTCTGAGAGGCAACCTCCTCAAAGAACACAGACACCCTGAGAGGATGAGGGGAGTCAGAGCACGATTAGGATCTAGACAGCTTTTTAGAAATCAATTTCAGAATAACATTAAAAATAATCAAATTGCTTTCTGAGAAATTCTGATTAGTTTTGCATTTTAAGACTGAGTGCGTCACCCTGTCTCACCATTCTTTAGACTAAAACATGAACATCCCACTTGGTACCACCTCATTTGAATGTATTTGCTTTTCTCAAAACCCCCTCCCACTTTTGAGTCATGCTGTGAAGTAAACAAAAACACAGACTGAGCAGGCATGCACATCTAAAGGTCAGTCAAGGAAAATGTAATTTGCATTTGCTGCACTCTTTTGTGCTGCAATGAACACAAAGACCTTTAGAAATTGTAATTGTGGAAAACATATGGTCCAACAGCTACAATGTAAAACCTCTGTTATCTTTCCTACAGTTTTTCTTTACTCTAGTAGTCTGCTGCACATGCAGGTAGAACAATAAACACTGTATAGATCAGTGAAAAAGGTTTTTCATTTTAATGAGACTTCAGCCCTTCAGTTTCTTTAGAAAGTTTTGGCGCCCCCTGTCGACTGATGTTTCCCTGTGCTTTACCTCTTGAGTGTCTTCTGTGTATACCTAAACCTTTTGTTAAAAGGGCTGCTGCACAGTTTGTAAAATCACATCTGAGATACTTAAAAACTTTTCAAGACCTGAAAAAACTGATCTATGTTTTGTGAACCTTTTTTTTATAACTGTGAAAATCAACATCTTTAAATCCAACTGTCAGAAGTTTAAAAGCATTTGTTGAATATCTTACGAGAAACATTCTTTTTTTAATGGGAAGTAAAATTTCCTTGAACTTGCATCAACTCATCCTCTTTCATTTTCTCCTATATTTATGGTTTAGGAATTTGTACATTATTTGCCAACATAAATGAAGCTATTGAATTGAAAATTAACAAAAACCAACTAGTAAAACAGTATATATTCTATAAATCTTACACACATGCTTCAGTGAAGGAATTGTCTAAAACTAAATAATTCTAAGTATCTGAAGGAAATCTTTATGCCACTCTTTATTGTCTTATTCTTATTTGCCTACTTTATTTTGCTGTTATGAAATTATACTTTAGGATTTCAAAGGTATAAATCAAAACAGCTCTTAATTTTCTCACTGTATGTCAGGAAATTCATGTAAGACAGAAAAAGTATTTTTAATTACCCCTGAATAACTACCATTGCCAAGAAAGTTATGTTTTGCCAACATTTGTTTGTCAACAGATAACTCAAAAAATTTACGAACAGAATGTGATGAAATTCGAAGGATAGGTCAGAAACAGAAAAAACACCAACTGACTTCATTTTGGTTGTGATTTGAATACAGATGAAAATACAGACTTTATTTTTTTAAGGATATGTTAATGTTGCACGATAGGACAATTTTCCACATTTTGGCTAATATTGTAAGTAATCGATGAATTCTGATGACATTTTCAGAGAATGTAAACATGGCACAAGGGACAAGTGATTTGAAACTCGATGTGGATCCCAGAGTTTTCTAGGACTTGTAAACAGGGTGAGACAGGGCAGTTTCAACACTTTTTCGACAATAACTTGCCCAACAATGCTGGAAATGCCTTGGTGGAGGTTTGTGCCCTCGGGACACTTCGAGTTGTTTCTATTTTAGACTGTAAATTAGGTATGGATGTGGATGTGTTATAAAAGGGAGAGATCTGCTCCATGGTAATTCAATTATTCATCAAAACTACTGTTATTTCTCAGAGCTAGAACTGCCTTACTCATATGCATTAGCCAGGAACATGTTTTTTCAATGGGGAGACAGACTCCTATTGCCACTATTATAAGCAGACTGTTCATCATTACCTCTGGATGAACCTAAGCCCTGGGCCAAAAGTATACACAAGCTCTTTACAGTCTCATTTGTGTTTAATCATGAAATTGTGTAAACAGACTTACGTATTGTAGTGGTGAATGTAGATACAATGTTCCTGTGCTTGTTGCAGAGAGAAGAGGTGAACTGGCTGTCTCTGCAGGATGTCTGTGGTGGCTGTGAAAAACTGGTCAAAACCCCAACACCTCTCCTGATCAGCCGCTAGTATACCTGCGAGTATAGGAACCAACTGCACAGCAAGACCTCTGCAGACAGAGAGAGAGAGTGACACCAAAGAGAGGAATGGAGTAAACAGAGAGGAAGTACCATTTGTTTTCCCCGTAGAAATCACTAAAGTGCATACTATAATGCTGTTCATAATGTGACATACTGTGAGAGTTGGCAGCTGTGAGGTAGGCTGTAGCTCCACTCTATAGGTCCATCTGCTACTCGCTGTACTCCAGCTATGGCTCCTGTGGGCTTCTCTGTTGTTATTTTAAACCTGAATAATAAAACGATGAGTGAATTAAGGACAGACATCTATGTTTTTTTTCCAAACTCAAGAAATCATGGTGAAGCAACTTGTAGCAAAACATCTTCTACTGAAAAGGTCTAATCGTTTCAACTAAAGTTTGTGACTGATGTCCATATACCTGAAAATATACTGATGATGCCTTCAAGTGTCCAACACAAGGAATATCATTTCAATACTATTGGACATATACCTGAGGACTAAAAACTGTAACTATAAGGCAGAGGCTAATTTTGTAACCTTCATTGTCATTCGGTAATTGAATATGTGTTTGACAAATTATCAGGACAAAAAAAAAACAAAACAAAAGTAACACAGAAAGACAACTGAATGGCTGAATGAACTGTATGCCTGCTCTGGAGCACCCAGTTTAAGCCAACCTGTTTTTTCCTTTTAACTTTCACATAAATATCTAACAACCTAACAGACTGTCATGACAGTCTGACTGTATTTCAATAAAATCTGACTTTTGACAATGTAAAACCATATTTTGCAGAATACATGATACATATTTACCAAATTTAACACATTCTTCTAATCTTACATCATCATGATATCATCAACTAAAACACATTAATTGTCCTTTAAATAATTATCAGCCTGTACAGTCTCTATGAAAAACAAAAAAAAAAGTTGCTGAAAGATGGTTTTTGAAAGGAAGTTGGATATCATGGAGATGCGAAAATGACTAAATTTACTCAAAATTTTCTTTCACACAAACATTGGTGGAAATTATGGGTAAATCTAAACTTGGCATTAGGGATGCACAATATTATAGGTATTACATTGATATCGGCAGATAACTGATTCAAAAGACGCACAGTATTGTTATTGATATTTGTGGCTGAGATGCTAAAATAGCAATGAGTGAGCCACCATAAACAATACCAATGCTGAGAATGATAAAATGTGTGGAAAAAAAGTCTGAAACATGATGAATGTTTTTCCAAATGTCACAGCAGTGGCATCAAAACAATCCTACTTTAAGCTTCATTAACTCATATGTTTTTTTTTTAATTACCTATCCGGAGAAAAATATTTTTTTCTGCTCAGGAATGCAAGTAAATAACAATAATTTTACATCTTTATAACAGAAATAATAATGTGCTTTACTATTTTTCTGTTTTTTGTACAACAGTTCATTTGAAATTTCATAGATAACAATAACTCTTGTATTTTATAATGAAAATATAATTTCTGTTAAAGAGCTGCTACAAACCTTACATTAGGTGGTGGTCTAATAAATTTGTTAAGCACTATATAAGTATTGATCCATATTGCCCAACCAGTTTATTCAACAGTACTCTTACAAAAAGCTGTCATAAAGCAAACAACTATTTTATGACTTAATACAAGGTAAATACATCAAAAAATGTCTAAACTTGGAAGGCTGTTTTTATTTGATCATGAAAATAATGCAACTTATCAAGTGTATCTGGTCAGTTGCTCAGTTTGCAAACTAAAATAATATCTCACATGGTGGGTTTGTTTCTGCGTGGTCCCCCATACGGTATGAAAGGTAGACTCCCAGTGGCAGCGTGGTAAAATGTCACACCGATACTCCACAGGTCCACGCTGACTCCATAGGATTTCTGATGAGGCTTGCGCAACACAGCACGTTCATACATGTCTGGGTGCTACACATGACAACACAAACATACATCAACTGGGATATGGGAATGGAAAAAAGAAAGATCATCAAGTGTCATCTCATTTTTACATATTGACAATAGTTAAGATTATACACCATATAATGTTAAGATATAATAAAGTTTCTTCTTTTAAACCAGGAGAGTCATGTCAAAGTGCAACAGCTTCTCAGGTATTTGACAACCTTATGTTTTCATGATTTCATTTTGTCCACTAGAGGGCTACACAGTCTTGATTTTTAGTTACTTTGGTGGTATTAGGGTCTGGCCTCCACAGAGCCGGTCTGACAGTCAGCTTTGCCAAGAAAAATACAAAACTGGTTCCAATCATTTCCAGCTCATGGTCGAGCAGATCTAAATGTGTGGAGTCATAAAAAGCAAACCATTAACATGAATCAGACAGAGGTTTACTTCATACTTTAGGAGATCTCCCCATGCAGCAGTGGAAGGTTAGAACAGATGTGATGTGGTGGGAAAATGACAGGTTTGCAAATAACTTGAGAATCAAACCCAAAGAAAACAGTGAACACATATACAGTAGGATGCCCTTAACCTATCCTTAACTTTTCTCTGGCTGAAAATGCTCCATACACTTTTATGAAGTCTCTTCTGAAGACTAGGATGTCATTTCAACAATGGAAGGTTATGTTGTTTCTGCTGCCAATCCTTAAAAATCTCCCTCGAGGAATACTGAACTAACATAGAAAGTCAGAAAATGTGCAATAATCTTATAGCTGTCAATCAAAGGGCCTCTATGAACATATTTTTTTTTTATTAATGCGGTATTTCTTTAGCACATTTCACAGGTCTTATGATTTTTTTTCCAGGTCCCCTTCCACTGAAGTAGTAAAACAATTGTATGCTCATAAAGTCTGCTCATGTTTTTAGGGCAGCTGTAATGGAATATGAATGCTAGAGGCTAACTTAAAGTTGCTTGCAGTCAGTAGGAATTCAGAGAAGTTTGTGCACACACTTTAGGGAAAACAGTCATACAAAGGAACTTGACCATCAAAATAGTGATGCAAATGTTGTAACCAAAAAAGTTTTTTTCTTTATCTATCTTTGCTGGTATTAACTCATCAAGTACTTAAGTTGTCAGTCCTTAGCTGGATTAAAAAAAACACAAACGTATCCAATTTTAGATAAAAGTTGAGAATTTTCTTTAATTAACCACTTAAAAAAGGAAACTGATAGTCAAGTACTAATAAGACTAGGTCCATGCATATTTTCGAAATTACAGCTTTTTCTGTGCTTTGTAGCGTTCTATCTGCATTTAGACATCATCTTCAGTCACTGAACATGAGCATTTTGGGAAAATTTTGCCAAGGTGAAGATTTTTTTTTATGGATTATGATGAAGATTTTTTAAACTCCATTTCCATTGTCTCCATGTGGACAGGGAAAATTATGTTTTGGGCCTAAAATGTCACACTCTGGGCTGACCTCTCCACGGGTTGATGTCAAACTGTGCAACATCATCACTGTCATTTACGTGCTGCGGTGGACACTGCTAAACTGTTGCTGTTTTAAGTGTTGCTTACTGGAATGTTTAGATGCCAACACATACTTTTTCCCACTCCTTTACTATGGTGTTGCTTTAAAAACACTGAGACGATACAAACAACGCCGATGCTTCAGACAAGATCCGGAGTTATTGTTTCACAAGCCACCATGTTGATTGGTGACCCATGGCCACTTGCGTCTGTGGTTGCCGTGGTAACAATTGTTGGTAAAACCAACAAGGGTACTGGAGACTCTTTTAAAACAGAATATGATCAAGATTATAAGACTTGTCTCGAATATCCCGTCGGTGGCTCAGTCTGATAGTGCACTTGGTCGGTAAACAGAAGGTTGCAGGTTTGAGCCCAGCTCTGGCTGTCACATGGTGACGTGTCCTTGGGCAAAACACTTAACCCCAAGCTGCTCCCGTGTAAATAGGTATGAAAGGGCGTGAATATGTTAGTTGATACTGATAGATCACTGATATAGAAACTCTAACAACCAGTGAGTGACTGTGAGAGTGAATGGGTGTGAAAGCAGCGTAAAGCTGCTCTGAGAAGTCAAAGACTAGAAAAGTCCAATACAAGCTCAAGTCCATTTACAATTAGCATAAAAGTTGAAATGTAACACCAGTCAGACTTGTTGTTAGAATTGATATGAAAATAAAAACGCTTTTGCATAGTAATTGCAAGTTAGTAAACACCGTTTGACAGAGTGTTCATGCATTTTAATGAGAACAGGGACGTTGTTCGACACTTCATCTGTGTGGACAGGGTTATTTTTGAAAATGGAGAACAAAAACCTCAGTCCAAAAATTACTGCCTATGTGTGGACATAGTCTAAGTCATAATGACTTGTGTGCATTCTGAGATTTACAAATCTTATCGAAATAACCCTGAGAAAAATAGTTTAAAAACTAACCCAACCTTATCAGAGGCTGATACATTTCTTTCATAGACACTTTATGTTAAAAAGGGCCCTCATGTTCCCACATAGCAAATAAGAGGCTTTATTTTTACCAGATACTCTTCAGTTCCATAGATAGACATGAACTTCTCATCATCTTCCAGCTCTCTTGCTGCTCCAAAGTCAGTCAGTTTATAAATAGACTTGCCGTCCTCTCCAACCTGTCGCATAATGTTTCCTGGCTTAATGTCTCGGTGAACCACTCCATTTTCACGCAGATGGTTCATCCCCTGAACTAAAGAGAGAGAAAACAAACAAACTTTTGAGTTAAGGTTTACAAAATTATTTAAAAAAAAAAAAAAAAACAGAAGAATTAAAAACACTCACCGACACACTGCAAAACAGTTAGGAACTCTGTTTCAGGCAGGCCAAAGGTGTTTTCTGGCTCTTCAAGTAGGCTGAGCAGATTTCCTCCTGAACAATACTCCATCACCAGCACCTTGTTTTTGGAGGGCATCTTTAGGGACAGATGGAGATAAGAAGATGAGCCACACATTCAAAGGAAAAATTACTGCCATGAAAATTCAAAAATATGTCCAGGAAATAACAAGTACCTTAAAAAGGAAAAAGAAACAAGGAGCTGTAACAAATGCATGAAGAAAGTAAATGCTAATGCTAGTGGACTTAGATTCTGTTGTGTAATGACTTAGTGGAAAAAAACAAAACAACTACAAAACAAGTGAATGCACTTTTGAGATAATTCACTATTGAACTTAATTCACTGATCACTTTGTGAGATGGTTTTCATGTATTGTTACTTTCTGGTAAATAAGTGCAGCTTATTGATATTTCTGAGGTGCAACAAAAGACCGAAGAAGTTACTGTGTAGTGATTTAGTTTATTACTGATGTCAGCCTATGCAAAGATAAGTGATGAAAAGCATCTTTTAGAGCATGACACCCTTCACTTAACTTGTTGTTTAAAGTTAGTTGAATGTGTTTGCTCTATAAATAAATGCATTTTTTTCTTTAAAAAAAATTAAACAAAATGAAACAATAGTAAAAGATATTTATTGCCTTACATTAAAAATACATTTCAAATGGTTCTAGTGATTCTGTAAAAAATGTCTGTTCAGAACTGCTAAAAGCAAATTCATGTGTACTTATTCTTTTTACATTTAAAAAAAGGAACACAAGTTCATTTTATAGGGAATGTGTTTCTAAAAGACTATTGTTATTTATGGATTCAAATAACCTTATTTGAAAGTTTTGTACACTTAATTGAAATGTTATGAGACTTATACTGACTGTCCTTGCACAGAGAAATTATGGCCACGTACTGTGAATGAGACTGAAGCAGCAGGCCATTTGTTTACATCTGATGAATAATACCTGAAGAATGTTAAAAATTAATCTTCCTGTTGTGAAGATAAAATCAGCTCAATGTGTGTCCGTTCTCTTCTTTATCACAGCTCATCACCACACGTTGAGGGAACCAATAAACACCAGTTGTCCACTGACTGTGAGTTAGGGAGGCAGCAGTAACTGAGCTTGAAATCACTTAAGTTGCGGTAATGGAAATGAACTCTAACAGAAATGATCCCCACTTTCCTGAATCCACCTTGAAAGTCGTCCTCAGATGTCCAATACACCTTTCTTACATGTTCTTGTATAGTTCCTAGAAAAGGTTTGGCCCTTTTGTACACTGATATACATGTTTATTTTTTTAGATTTACTCACTTTTGTGTTTCTCTTTTTACATTGCTTGAGTTAACACCTTTAATGGTACCCTTACCTCTTCCACAGCATACAGCCTCACAATGTTGCTGTGGTTCAACTTCCTCAGCATCTCAAACTCTCTCATCTGAACCTCGTGGGGGCGATTGTAGCTGAGCATGTTAAAGACCTTTACGGCAACCAGCTCGCCTGACCTCTGCGCACACACACACACAACTTAAATATCAGTTTAACACAACAGAGCATCATTTCATGTCATCATCAGTGAAACCACAACCTGTTCTTATCTCACATCCTGGTACTGCTTTGAGCACAAATGTAGGTTGTTACATCCGCAGTGATGGATGGACCAATGTTCAAGAGTATGATAGTGGAAAACAACTTCAGACTTTGTCTTACTACCTTGTTGCGAGCTTTGTAGACGCTGGCAGTAGCACCTTGACCCAGGACATCTTGTATAGACCACAGGTAGTTTGTTGTACTGGCTGTTATCCCTGACATGCTGAGAGAACAGAACATTGACAACAAATATTAAATAAAAGGTTAGAGGGGCATGAAAAGGAGCTGAGGAGATTGAGAGTCTCTCTTAATCCCCACAGCATAAAAATGTACATTAAAATATTGAAATAAAGAAACTGCATATTAGTTAGCTGTTAAACATCTTATTGGTTTGATAACTGGAATAATGTATTTACTGTTATAATGCATGAAAAATGATAAGTTATATCATTTGATTTTAGAAAAGGCTCAGAGATTCAGTAAACAATGAAGTGCAGCTGGATCAGCCTGATCTAATGTCTGTAATCAGACAATTTTGCTAAGCTCCCACCTCTTCCTTTAGAGTAGGAAGAGCTGAGAGCTACGAATGAGATGACAGCAGGAAGTGACCGCTTGTACAGAGATTACCATAGATGCTAACATCTTTATCAGATCTGGACTTCATTTCTTTATTGAATGAAAAAAAAACAGCAAATGTCTCTATAGTAAGGATACTTTTGCTCCACTTACAGCACTTTTTGGCAAGACTTTGTTTTACATAGTGGGTTAGGTTCTGTCTTTTACACTGTGGCAGTAGTGCTCAGTAGAGCTCTTATTGGTGTTTTTTATATTAAAAGATGACAAGTGTATGTTAAAAAAGATGAGTTATGAGGGAAAATGTCAGAAAGTGTTACAAATGCCAACATCATTTAAAAATACATGTCTAATGATACATACATCAGTAAAAAAAGAACCCCATTACTCTGATTAAGAGGCTAGGGGGGCTTGTTTTATTTACAGTATATTACGATTACTAATTAGGAACCAGTGTAATTAAACACTAATACACTCCATCTTTTAACACTGGTATTGTTCAATTAATAGTGTGCACAATATTTCTCGTTGCCTTGATGATGATTATGTATGTATCTAGGAACTTCCAGTATTATTAACTTGATTTCAGGGACTTGCAGCTGCTACTCAGAGACTTGACTTGGGCTTGCAACAAGTGACTTGTGTCCGTCTCTGGTAGCGCACACCTACTACACCATCTGATTGGCCCGCAATGACTGTGATTGATGGTGCGGGTGCGATTGTCCAATCACCTGCTGGATTTGCTTTTGAAAATTTCGACCAAATCCCAAACACATTCAATGGACACTTTCCCAGACGGACTACTGAAATACAGTGAATGGTCCATCTGGTGTGCCAGGTTAGTGATACATTAGTGCTGACACCAAGTCTTGGATGGCCTATTTTCACTCACAGTACATTGCTTACAGTATACAACATGATTTCACAGGATGATGGTAGCTTCTCATCATATGAGAAGTTAACAGAAATCAAAGACGTGTGTGATTTGGTGATATTTTGATTTCAAAGACAATTACATCAAAAGTAGAGAAGAAAACTATTGTACAATGTGCAGATAAATTGTCAAGAGGAGATAAAAACTCCTGATGAAAATAAACTTTCAGAATGGTAAGGGCAATTGTATGGTTTAAGTGTTAACATATATTTGCTCTTGATGATGGCAGGTATTCATGTACTCGTGACTTATATTTTAATGGGTAATTTAAGGGGTATTTGTGCATCTTTATTTTTAACATTATTAGTTATTCAAAGTTAGCATCTGATGTTATTTAAAGTTTTTTGTCAATGATTGCATAACTATATAACACTATAATTTATACCTTAAAAAGCTAAAAAAAAAAAAAAGCACATTATAACATGCTTTATGGTTGTAGTTGCACACATACAAATACATTGTTAATACTAGAGGTGGAAAATAACTCGTATTTACTCAAGAAACTATAATTGAGTTGCTTTTTGTGTACTAGTACTTTTTATGTTGTTTTTAAACCAGTGCTTTTACTTTTACCTGAGCACGTTTCTTTGGATTTTGTACTTAGTTTCATTTGTAAAGCATCTGGGTAGTGGGTTTAAAAATAAAATGAAACCCAAACCAAATAAAATCTTCAATCAACTAGTGTTGTCTTGGTACCAAAATTTAACTTCCATACCAATACAATTTTTTTTTTTTTTATCATTATGCTCTGAAACAGTACTCAAAAGATAATTGTTTTAGTGCTTGACACTTTACGGAACAAAGAGGCGTCCACTTGGTAAGTCACATTTTAAATTGACAGTTTACAAACAATATTTATCCATATCCATGTGTTGCCATTTTACAGAATTATATTGGTCTCTTTTTTATTTAACTGCTGGGTAAAATTGGACCCATGTCTGTATTTCGATGTTATTTTAATAAAAACGGGGATGACACACATACTGTACACTAAACTACATATTAAGCACAGCTAAACTATCAAGAGGGTGGGTGAAGAGTGGCATCAGTGTACTCTTTTGTTATTAAAAGTTAGAATTTAAGTAAGCAATCTATACAGACAGTGTTGTCCAAGGGTGATTTTCTACTGTTTTCAAGGTGACTGAAGAACCTAATAACAGGAAGATGGGTATCCCAAAGATTGTTTAAAATGAACGGACAGTGTTGTAGTATCATAGTTTATTCTTAAACAATCACTTTTTTCATGGCAAATCAATACCAAAACAAAAAAAAATCGAGGATATATGGAAAGAATATCTCTTGTCCCTGAGAAAAATAGCATGGTAAGGCAGGTTATTTAATGAGATACTATTCTAACCTATTGTGGGCTATAGTACTTTCAATGGTTGAAGGGTTCCTGTTATTTTACAACTAAAGGAAAAATGAAGACTTACATAGAGTTTACAGCGTAACATGTTACACTTATCAGTTCACTCTTAGTTTTTTTTTTATCTAATAGGAAAAGGACACTGGTATTTAAATATGTCTGAACGATGAGCTGAAACGTACACTGTTTTCAGTCATTTAAAATTATTGTACCAAAAAAGCAGCGTAAAAAGAACACGTATGAGTTGAATGGTTGTCTCATGTACACACCTGTGTAAATGCCAAACTCGCTGTAAAGTCTACATTGAACAGTGTATTGATCATGTTGTTCGGAAAGTTCATCAAATCTTTAATCGTAGCCAAAACAAAGTTAGCTTACCTTGATAGCAGCTGTTAGCCACACCGTCACTGACAGTCTGTTCTTGATATTTCAGTCTCTGCTGGCTTTATAGCAACGGGGTGTTGATCTCGGGACATTTGATGTCAAACGGATACTGTGTTTAGTTACTGTCCTATTTGTTCCGTGGCTTTACGGTAAATAACTCTTTACAGTAAACAAGAGACGCCTCCGTGTGAAGCCTCTTCCGCTCTTAGAGGCAGAGGCAGCAGTATACCTGCGTGCTCTCCCTCCGAACACACAGGTGGACATATGGAGGACCTGCAGGCAGGTTAATAGGTCACCGTTTCATTCCCTTTTCCCCCAAAAACCACACACTGGTGTCCTCACAGGCAGCAGCTGGCAGCATCAGACCATGGTGAGTGTTTTAGGAAGTGTTGGTGAACACGCGGTGTACAGTCAGAGCAGACAGAGGCGGAAATAAAACAAAACGCTAACTCGTCAGTTTTCTGACTGAACTTTTGACTGCCACAGGAACTAACGGTGTGTTTATAAACTTCTGAGATATGGTTTAAAGTGGATATGGATCACTGCAAGGGAATGATAATGTCTGAGAAATATATCTGTGCCCACATTCATTCATCTTACAGCAGTAGATCTATCAGGGGCGGAGCTCGAGAGTGCAAATAGTTGGGCCCCAAACATGAGTGCATACACTATGGTGGCCCTGAAGTGCAAACCACAACAGCAAATAACTAAACACTACAGCAAATAACTAAACACATTGAAAATAAGACCCTAGTCAGCGCAAGTGACCTGCACTGACGGCTGAGAGTTTTTGCGCTGTCGTGGTGCTGCGCTGTCCGCACAGCGCAGCACACAGGTGACAAGGGTCTTATTTTTTTTGCACAGGTTGTTTATTTGGTGCTGTCTCCTGTTTGCTGGTGCGTGTGCCATCATTGCCACTGTGAGAGGATTTCCAGAAGTTTCCTTTTTTTTAATCTTTTCTCTTAATAATGATCTCGTCATTCCCAGAAAAGGTGTCCATTTTTTCTTAATCCAGTGAATGCAATGCACTTACATAGCAAGGGTCTGTCAACTTTCCAATCAACAGAGCCATTTTCCGTGCATGTTCTGATTCATGCATGAGTAATTTCGTCTTATCTCACAGAACGCTTCCCCGCCTTGACAAGTTCTTCCATTATTCTGTGTTTATATTGAAATATGGTACTTGACACGCTTACTTGGAGAAGTTCTGTTCTCCTGTGACCGAAAACAAACGAGAAAACTTAATATGTGCGCTTTCTCCACAGGTGCGTAATATGTGTGTGCCTGTTGTCCTGATCAGACGGGAGAGGCTAACGAGCGGTTTACGTCGTGTTATCAATACATTTGTAAATATAAGTGTAGCTGTTCATTTCATGAACATGTATTGATGTTATCCATTGATACATTTTATTTTATCTCCATAAAAAATCCCAGGTGGGTGGGCTTCTCCTCGCCGGTTGTCATCTCTCAGGTGGACACAGAAAGGCGTTTACAGTGAATCCACAGGGATTAAAATAACATTCTAATAAATCATCCTCCCAATGAGCAAACAAGGGACCAAAACGTCACAAATGAGCACTTTAAATGAACACGATTGTCCATTTAGGTTTGGTTTTTGCACAGCGTCAGCGCTTTTTTCTCTCATTCATCTCAAAGTGCACCTCGGCTCTGTGGTTCCCTCAGTGAGGTGTCTTGTTAGTTTATAGTCACAGGAGAGCAGAACTTTTCCTCTGTTTTAGAGTTTTTGGCCGTTATGTTCCTGATGTTTCTATCCCGAGCCGACGACGCTAAGGGCAGAATCAATTCCGGGTCAAAGGTTGAATGGTGCCTTCGTCCAATCAAGTCCTCCTTCTCTCTTTCTCTCTCTTCACGCACACACTCGTCCAATCAGCGATGACTGATGTGGCCCACAAGCACCTACCTCTTCTGGTAGCTTAATGTTAATGTGTTTAGTTCTTTGCTGTTGTGGTTTGCACTTCAGGGCCACCGTACTATGCCCTGATAATTTTTAACTACTTCATACAGTTTTACCAACTACTTAAATGTCTTTCACCACCTCCTGGCTCCTGTTATTTCAAGTCTGAACTGTCTACAAAAAAAGGCTTCATGCTTTAAAAAAAAAAAAGGAGGGTGGGGGTACTCAAAGCAGCTTTACACTGCAGGTCACATCTACCCATTCACTCTCTCATTCACTCACTGATGATTGGAGTATCTATGTCCGGGGTGTCCAAACTTTTTACACCCAGGGCTGCATAAAGTGGAAAACTTGGATGACTGAGCCACTTACTGCACCTCACTTTTAGTGTATTTAAGTTCAAGTTTTCAGGTTTAGGTGGGAGTTATCATCTGTCAAGGGGGCCTTGCAACCCTGGGCTATCATCCGCTTCACACCTAGTCAGGGCGAGAATGACCCTCTGACCAGCAGAGACGGGAGACACTGACGGCTTATCTTATCCTCTCAGACATAAAACAAGAGTAAACTGCAAGAATGTTGGTGTTTGAAGATGAATATTGCAATATACTTTGTAAATGAGACCTTTTGTCAAAGTAAATATGGCAGAAAATGTGCATGATTGATGGTACTTGCTGCTGTAATCGAAATGTCTTTAATTATTTAACTGTTTCAGGGGCCAATTCAAAATGCGTAGTGGGCAGCATTTGGCCCCCGCGCCATAGTTTGGACACCCCTGATCTATGTCATTTGCCCATCAGTATGACATATTCGTGCCCTTTCATGCCCATTTACACAACACTGATGCAGCAGTGGGAGCAATTTGGGATTAAGTGTCTTGCCCAAGGACGCATCGCCATGTGACAACCAGTATAGTAAATAAATGGCCTTTGTACAAACGCAGTTTATGATCCCTGCTCTAGACTATCAGCATATACCTAAGACTGAACACAATTAACAGTAACATTGAATCAAAAAAGACTTTCAGATTTTGAAACAAAATAGCTTCTATGAGATAAAGCGAGTCAAAATCGACATGCATCATGGGAAACAGGGGGACCATTGTTTTACGAAGGGCCCAAGTGGCAAGAAAAAAAAGGTACTTCAAATGGGTGCATAAGAGGTTTCCTCTTACAATTTAAGGAAGCTGTTATAAAAATTGTTTGTCAAAAAAGGATATGTTTACTGGGCTTGGCCTTCTCTCAGGGAAGTCATAAATAGTTTCAATCCTAATTAAAAAATGAAGAACAAAAGGCTCTTTCAATCACTGGTATTTTGACTGGTAACTCAGTTGGCAGTCTAGCGTCACCCTTCACTTGTAGCACTGACAAAAGAATGCAACCTTTTGGAAAACGACTCCGGCATTTTTTAAATGTTTAAACTTGTTTACACACACTCACAGCTAAAGATGCATTAACGACTCAAAATAATAAAAAAATAAAAATTAAAGATCAAACATAGCTGTAAAAAGAAAGAAAAATCATTACTGTGCCTTTTCAGTGACATTTTCTTTCCAGGGCTTAGTCTGGAGCCTTTTGTTTGATTAAACCCCCTCAATTTTAGCTTTGCTTATGTTGAATATTCCCTATCAATATATACATGGATTAGTTTAACAAAGTTAAAATAACATTCGTAAATGTAACAGACAACAAATTCAGTGATCTTTTATAGCAAGCAATGTTTATTAAAAAAACAGATCTACTACAAGAACTACACATAGAATTATATAAGGCCTATTTGATTAAACTACTATTGCAATTACTGTACAATATTGTACCAAAAAAAGAGTGTACCTCTGTAATGTACAACATTGTATATACAAAGTACATCTGAACACAGGATTCTCCAGTAATACAGAGACAACTATAAATAGATTTGACTTTACAGTCTTTTTTAAGTTCTGCTGTTGTTTCAAATCAACACAAAATGCATATTTAACAATATTCAAATCAAACAGATCATCCCCGCACAGTCAGTCCACACCAAAGCCAAGTTGTTCAAGTGCACAATGATTGATTTGAGATCTTAGAGGGTCCCAGCTCCTCAGAACAAAACACACCAACCCACCCCACGCATGTATGTGTGTGTGTTCCCTCCAGTTGTCATGAGGTAAGAGCGAACATATTTACACCAGGTAATACACAAACAGTATACAGAGACTAAAGAAATGTAACCATTACAATTTATTACCTGGTGGAGAGCATAAAGGAATGCAGTATGTGCTGTATGCCATTCTATCATCACTGTATGCCATTCTATCATCACGTTGCCCTCGGCCTGGGCCGAGGGCAACGTGATGATAGAATGAGTTCAGAGCTTTCATAAGAAATACAATGAAAAAGGTTTTATTCAGTTTGACCTGAATGGTATGTGTCAGTGTTTGCAAAATTATTCACATATTACCAAACTCATTATAAGATCTAATTTTGCAAAGGTAAATATTGGTGAAAACATTTCATACAGAGAAAAAAGTTCATGTCCTTGATTGGATTTCTCACCCTCTTTACTTAAAGCTGGTCTGCCACTGGTGCTGTTACAGCAATGACTATAGAAGACACACTTTATGTATCCCTGCAGGCTTTTTTATCTCCTCATATTTACACAGTGCATTTTTATTCAGCACAAAGGTTGCTGGTACAAAGTGTTGTCCTGTGAGTCTCTATACTGTTGCTGTTGGGCGGCATCCCTTTATTATGACTCATAGCAAGGGGCAAGGTAAAGCAACAACATCAACTTTTCCATCTTACAATACTAGTCTCAAAGTAGATCCACAAGTACAATAACTTTCAACAGGGAGAACTGCATCTATATCCTGTCCACAGAGTGCAGTATTGCCTGCTATCAGCACAATGCAACTTTGACAAAGGGCAGCAGTTCTGTTGTTAAAGACTTGTAAAGACTAGTTCACAAACTATCCTTGATGCTATCCAATATGAACTTAACTTTAACAAGCTAACACACAGGGTCTCACTCAAACTAGAGAAATGTCCTGTTTAAACAACCCCAAGTAAAATTGGTCCTTGAATCAATAATTTAACAATATTAAACAGTAATTATCAAAATAGTTTGTGTGTTAAGTTTAAAGATGTCAGTCTCTTCACATTTACCCTTTTCTTATTCTTCGATAAAAGCTTAGCCAACATTATTCAGATCATAGACTGTAAACGAATTGGATGAAGGCATGTGACATTAGCCATCTGATTATTATGTTGTGGATGTGTTGTAATGGACGCTGCCATACTGCACATCATCTCAACTGAACCTTAGCTCAATCAACTCTCAGACAGAGAGGCTTTGTTGAGGTAGGACTTGAACCATCTGACTGATAGCAAATTCAAGTGGACCTTTAGTCATGTCAATCATGTCTCTATTTCCGAAACTGGAAATCCTTAATAAAATTAAAACGGGAACAATATTTAGACTAAGGCCCTTCTTGGAACCAGGCACTAAAGATATTTAGGCTGTGAAAATTGTCCATTTTCCTGCTCATTATTATTTGGGTGTCAGGTCTCTGCAGCCAGCCTGAAGAGGCAGTCAGGGTACTACAGGCTCTGGCAGCACCTTAAGGGCCTCCATTTTCAGCGCTGCAGGCTGCCGCCTGATTCAGATACACTACAGCCCCCTCTTGTGATAGGACTGCATTACAACTGAGTCTCAGTTTAATAAAAGAAAAAAATATGATTTTAAGACATTATGTTACTGTGGGAAATCTACAACTTTTTACAACATAATGACTTTTTGAATATTCGTATGTGAAAAGTCAAGTCTTATCCCTGCTAGCTCCTGTTTGATGGAATCACTGAGACCAATGAATTGGATATAGACAGCAGTAACTGTTAAAAGTTATCGTGCTATTTGATCAACTGTGAAACTACAATTTTAAGGCTGAAAAGTTACACATTGTTACGTTAATGTGCATACATACTCAACATCCACGCATGCTCACACACATGCACACACCCAAACAGCTACATGGTTTTACATTAATCATTACAGATGCTGAGTATCAATAAACAACTAGAAAAAAAGAAAAAAAAAAAACTTTGCTTAAGAACGCACAGGGTGAGGTGGTTGGTTGTGCTTTTATTTAAACACACTCTGGAGGATCCCCAGCTCCATGCTTCCAGTTCTCATCATAATTATTACACAAACATACACACTATTAGAATAATAAAACCCTTTTTTTACTGTTAAGTCTGAAGAGAAAAGCTAAAGGAGCAAGCTTTTGTTGTACTGCAGATATAAACACTGATGCAACCAGCAAGCTTGCCATTTTAGCTGCTGTATATGGCCCCAGCATGCAAGGAAAACCTGAACGGTGCTTAGCTGCCAAAACACCACCACACACGTATTTGGAGGAAACGTTTGTGTATGTGTGTGTATAGTCCAGCATTAAGATGCTGGGTTTCAGTGGTCCTCTACATACATAATAGAGCTGCAGGAGAGAATGCCTCAATCTACCAGCTTTTATTCTCATTTTTATTGCTATTTTTGGATTTTAAATATCTGTCAGCCATGTTAGGTGCTGGAGAACACTCCTGCTTTGCTCCTGTTATGGTGCTAGTACTGAACAGCAACATATTAAAAATAAGAAACACCAACATATCAAACACTGGAAGAAAAGAGAAAAATAAAGCTCTTGATCACAACTTACACTGATATTTGGCCCAGTTTTCTTTTGTTTCATCATCCAACAAGTCCACCTTTATCTCTACTCCGTTTTCACTTCTAAAGCAGCGAGTCGGTGAGTTTTTATTTCTACGCAGAGCAAGAGCATAGCATTTCACAGTCTATCGTCAAGGAATCAAATGCTCTTTTCTTCCAGTCAGCTAGTCATGGGTCATTAAAAGGATAAAGGAAAACCTGTCATGTCTACTATACAAAAATCAAACAGTGCTTTTTGTTCCCCACTTAGATCTTTGTGTAAAGGCAAGTAGCACTCTTGCACGCCCACTCAAACACATTTTCAAACATCACAAACTAGAGAATGTAAGCAGTTTTTCTGTTACGTGTCTGTCCCGAGCGCTGTTCCCTTGCGAAAGATTGGAAAATCCAGTGATGCCTGGAATCTCTGTGGTGGCAAAAACAAGTCTTTGAAGGGTGTTTCCTCTGATCTACATCCTCTGATGGTTTATGTGTAGTAACCAGAGCTGCCAGCAGAGGGCAGAAATACCTCTGGACAGTCTGAAGGGAACATGGCATCCTTAAGAAATGAAGAAGTGAATGCTACACATGAGTAGTAGGTTAGAAACAAAAGAAGTGCTTTCTGCACCTGACAAAAGAGCTGTAAGAATCAAAACAGTTTTTAAGATTCAGATCAGAATTAGAGGTCCTAAGCGGGGCAGGATTTGTCATTGGATTGGGGTGGAGGTGGAGGTGGAGGGGTGTGAGGGAGCGAGTGAGTGTGGCCCGCGGGAGGAGTAGGAGGTGTAGGGGGAACTGTAGAGGTTGGTGAACCCATAGCCGGACTTCCACTTCCACCCCCGCCTTTAGGGAACACCACTGGCTTGGGCCTGGTTGCTGGGGGTCGCAGCTCTCTAAAGGAAGGTACAGAGGAGGAGAGGGAGGAGGAGGAGAGAGAGGGAGAAGTGGCAGAGGGCAGGGGGCTTCGTGGCTGGCTCTTTGACTGGCGGAATGAGGAAGGCACGTCGCTGGCCGAGGAAGCACTGCGTTGAAGTGGATGGGCGTGCGAGGGGCCCCCCTCATTGTCCCTCAGCAGACGGGAGTGAAGCGGACTGGACGGCTCTGATGCCCCTCCGCCCCCTCCGCCCATACCTTTCAGCTGCTCCAGTGTGTCCAGGACAACATCAGGGGTGTGTGTGTGTTTGGGGGTGCCCTGTCTCTCCAGCTTACTGATCTCACCAAGACCAGGGGCCTCCATGTCCTGAGACATGAGATGCACACAACATTAATGTCAGCTCATCCATAGGAAACATTACATGTAGCAGACTGAGAGCCAGTTGATGGTCATAGAGTTAGTCTACATAGACTTGGGGCATCTTGATTATAAGCCTTATCTTAACTTTAATAACATTGGGATATGATCTTTACATATACACTGAGAAACCTCATTATTCATATTCCTTTATGCCCATGAAAATACCAAAATCTGAGCTTTTCTTTACTGCATTTAACTTGTACACTGTACTCAAGTAAAAGTACAGTCACTTTAAATAATTGCACTCAAGTCAAAGTAGAAGAGGTATGTCATTTATCTGCTGATGTAAAAGTAAAAAGTACTCAACTAAAAATGCACTCAAGGTACTGGGTGTTTTCAGTATTCTGTCCTGTGTCATGGTATAAGGACAGCAGCTTGAGTGTGATGACTTAGCTAATTATTTGTCTCAGTGTAAGAGAATAGTAAAATGACATTTAACAAAAATAATATAATAAAACAGCAACTTGCTCTGATGTGTATGAAATTACATAGCATAGCATTTAAAATGTATTTTTTGCACCCAGTAAGTCAAAGTTTTCTATAGTCAAACTGTATTTAATCAAATAAATATAGAATACCAAATATGAATTTGGATGATCAAGTTGTCCTACACTGAATTAGTAAAACTTAAGAGTAAATGTATTTTACTCTAACTCTTGTTAATAAGCAGGAGGATTTGGCACACTTCGCTCCTCCCTCTTCATCTCTCCAACACTCTCTCACTGTCCCCTCCATCTCTTTGCCTCTTTTTGTCTATTCCTATATTGTTGGCATGGACAGCCTGCTGCTGTGGACCTACAAAGCTTTAACTGTTACAATTACAAATATTTGGCCTTTTGCATAGCCCCATTCCACTATCATTACAGTTCCCGATATTGACTTCAGAGAGATCAGCTAAATTAAATACAAGGTAGTTCCTGCAAATATCACACATATATCAGTGGTGCCTGGACTGACAACATGGATGACCCATTGCAGTGGATTTACTTGACTCCAAGTGATTTATCCTATCCAACATAAATTCTAATTTTTAATTTGATCCAACCCAATTTAATTGCAGATCAACTAGATTCTGTATTATATTATGTATTATTTAACACCAGTCCTTTTTACCTTACAATTATTATAGCTGTTAATTTTAATAATAGATTGATTTCTTTATCTATGGTTGTTAATAATTACACCATAATTACTAACTTTTACAACCATATAGACATGACAACCCTCTTGAAAAATGAGATGCCACATCAAGGGGCTAACCCCTACTAAATTTCTATTCAATAGAGACATATATGATGGGGACAGATTTAAGGTCTGGGCATCCATGAATTTGTTGCTATCATAAATTCTTATTTTAGTCCCTTTGTCTCTGCTCACCTCCCTACCCTGTGCTCTGACACCCCCAACAAGGCTTCTGTTGAAGCCCAACAGAAATCTGATTTGATTAATGAATTTAATTTATGGTAAAACTGGCTAAAGAAAAGAATATCAATGATTTAAATGATCTTTTGGTATTAATACTCTATTGTGCCTAATTTGTCAATAATTTCAGTCAACATTTAATTTGCAATCATTTGTAAAAAAGTAATGGGACGACATTTTTGGTTTACTTGAAATGATAAAATGGCCTAGTTATTTTCGCCTTACCACCCATCCCTATGTCCCTGAGTTGCTGCCTGCTTCAGGTAATTTAATGTAATTTGTGACACCTGGCCGCACTATTGAGAGTGGGAGTCGAAAAGTTTGTTGACTGCAACGAGCAGATATGCTGAACCGAAGTAACCTTTCATTCACTTTATCTGTTATGTGACATGTGTGAATATTGTCTTTGTAAATAAATTTTGGAAGTGATGCTGGATCTGTGGCTGATCTTTGTTTGGACTGTCTGTATTGAACCCACTCAGCAGTGGTTCTTTGGAAGCTTGAATTCACTAAAGCTTTGGTGGGGGTGTGAGATTTAATGAAGAGTATGGCTCCTGTCTGCTCTTTTGTAAAGTGTCTTCAGATAATATTTGTTATGATTTGGCATTATACAAATAAAAAGCCATCAGTTCCAAAATGGACCAACACTTGTTGACTTCCTGTATTTTGATACTAAATCTGGTATTGGTGCTTTAGTTAAAATGCTGCTATAGTGACAACAGTACTTAATAAATCTCAGATCCTTTAAAAAATGTAACTAAAATGGATTCTAAGATATAATAATCAGGTAAAAGAACTGACATGAACATATTCTTAAAAATACACAATTACACAAATAAAGCTACTCAAACACAGTAACTTGATAAAATGTTATCAGTTACTTTTCACCCCTGGTTGGCAGCTGTCAGAAAAAGAGGTAGATGCCACTGTGTCCAGTTTTGTTTTTTCAAGGTAGAAAATCTGATCTCCTAAAATCAGAACCGGGGCTTAGCCCTGTTTTTAAGATGGGGATTATGTTGGCATGCCTTAAAAGACAATGGGATACTTTTAAGACCTGGTCAAGAACATGATACTCAAGTTCATGTAAACACACTGATAGAGGAGGGGTTGTACCTGTGAGCTGAGTTCCACCTGAGAGAAGACCTCGGGGTCAAGGGGTCTGTGGTTGCTGAAGCTCTTTGAGCGCCCTGCTGTTGGTGTTTTCCGTAGTTGTGGACTCTCCACCTATGAGTTAAAAACACCTTTAATTACATTGTTGTCACACTTAACAAAACCAGCTGTCCATGTTGTTTTGTAGACGAAATGTTACAATACCTTGGTCTTAAGAGAGGAGTGGCGAGTGACTGAGTTTAGAATGCTGTGAGCGCTAACAGGCCGTTTGTCTCCAGCTTCTTTCACCAGAGCCCCTCCAACAGGAAGAGAAGCTGTCCTCACTCCTCCCCCACCTCCACTTGTTCCTGGGCTGGTGCTCTCACTCTCGGAGCCCCGGAACGTTCTTCTGATGCTGCTACTGGACTCGGGACGTTTTCTCATCCTGAAAAAGAAAAATGTCAAAGTTTTGTCACTTTAATTTCCTGCAATGAGCAAAACAAAGTTGTAAAAGACGATCTACTACAAATGTAAAATGATACTTCAAAAGTTTTTTTTTTGGTTGAGCATGAGACTCACTTGTTAAGGTTGGCCAGATAAATGTCGGCTACATGAGCTCCAGTAGGAGAGGCAGCACTCCCTCTTGTTGCCACCCTCTCCTCGAGAAGATCTCTGCTGTCCACATCAGGCTTTGGACTTCCCCTGCCCCCATCAGACCTGAAATCAACAGAACAGTTGCAGCTGAGCCTCTAACCCACATCAAACTAGCAGCGGAGAAACTGTGCCATCTGCTCTTTAACTTTGACACATGAAGTTCACTTAAGTGCAACTGAGCATCCTTTTGGTTATTACTGTAAAAACTATGACTCATATCAAAACAGACCACAACAGAAAGATCTGAGGCAATAAAGACAGAGATGAAAACTTTCTAATGCAATAAATGAGTAGAAAACACTGATGCTATTCCACCCAAAGTTTTGATCTTTTGAAGAAAACAAATGGTAGAGCACAAAAATATGCCACTTATAGGGAAAACTCAGTATTTGTCAATTTGGATATTTTTCCTCTTGACTGAAACATAGTTTCCTGTTCCATACTTTTATTTTCCATGACTGGTTATTTCCTGATACCACGTACCACACAGCATGGACCCCTCATTAAAGAACGCACGTTTTGCCTCAACTCTGTTTTATGTATTTGATTTTGAGCACTGCTGGAGCATGTTCACAATCACTAATGCTCAAAAAACTGGTCTTCACATTCTCATACCTGCTGTATCATCAGTCTGTCTGAGATGTTCCCAGGGCTCCCGTCACTTAAAGGCTCCCTTCCCCATGTGGGCCAAGTCTGCTCTGATTGGTTGACACGTCTGCTCTGTGGTGATTGGTCAGTTAAATGCTGCTTTGTACCATGTTTTCAGCAGATCTGCATTCTGTCTATGATAAATGCTTTGCACTGGACTTGCTACCATGAGCAAATGGGCTTCAACTACGGATGAAACAATGTTAGGTTGTCACACTGGTCAGGCCTATTTAGGGGGCTGGGGGAACAAATTATGCTGACTTTTTGTCTTAAGCATAAAAGTACTCTATTACAGAGAATAGACACGTGAAACACACTACAAAGCACGTAAAACTCAAAAGCACTCAAGGTTGTGATGTGCTTGAGTCGAAGGCAGCAGTGCTGATATTCATAATAACATCACACTTAAGTGTGATACTGCTTTTACACAACAGTTACACATGGAGCAAAAAGGTAATGCAAAAACAACTACAGATTGTTTTTATTGCTCTGCGAACTAAACTAGTTCCACAACTTCATTGAAACTGTGCTGCTGGAAAACAACCCAAATGCCCTCTGGCCCTCTTGCTGTTGTGTTTGCATTCATGGTTACCACAAACTGCTGCTGCTTTGTTTATCTGGGTCAGCCTATTTATCACAAAAGCAGGGAAATTACATGCTGTAGAGTGATTATGGCATATCACATTGACTAAAAAAGACAAAAAAATGTTCACAGCAATATAAATTCTAGGCATTCAGAGCACCTGTCAGAGATGTCTTATATTTTTTTGTACAAAGTCCAGAGTCCTGTTGTGCTCTGTATCAGCACTCGTGACTCATGTCAGACTACTTGTCAGAAACATGAAATCAAGCTGTTGCTCCACTTCTTCTTTAATGGTGAGCAAAGAGGCATAAAAAGCCTCATACTTGGTTCAACAAATGGTCAGGCCTGCATTGACACAACACTTAGAATAGGAAGTAGATGTGCCATCATAAATCAAATACCATATCAGACTAACTTCCTTTGCAATGGGAATTTCAGGTAAATTACTGCCTGTGTGTACTTTGGCCAAGTTAGGTATTAAGTATGTTCTCTTGCTGTACCCATTAGCTGAGAGCAAGAGTATTAAAACATGGGAATTAGTAAATAAGTCATTTCTTTATTTTTTATATTTTGTTCCCTTTGCTGTCTTGAGGAATAATATATATAAGTTATGTTTAATCTATTTAATATACTGGGCCTCAATTATTTCCAAATTTACAAAGCTAGAGGATTCCTTACTTCTTATAGTTGAGACATGACGTGTCTTGTTGTCACAACCTCAATGACTGACAGACATGGCATACTTACTGTTGCTGTGCCAGATGTTGCATCAAAGTCTGACATACAAGAATGCAGGACCTGCTACTTCGTAATGCATTTTGCCTCTGTCATGCTTTGTAGTATATATTTATAATAAAATACAATTATTCTCAAGCTACTGTCCATTCTGTTCCTCAAATCCCGCCTTTAAGTGCCATCTGTCCAATAAGCCCTGTAAGAGGATGGCCAATCTAAATATTGATAGTCCAGAAACACAGTCACCCCTGCCCGTTTGCATTTCTTTTTTAATTGAAGACTCTATTTAATGAAAAATTGCACTCGCTTTGTTGTAAAAATAATAATTATAAATTGATATTTCTTTTTCTTATACAAATTTTCCATGTTGTTGGAAAAAAGCTCTTAAAAGTAGACTGCCTCATTTGTTAAGCACAATCCTGGAAGTCCACTTTTAAGAGCTTTCATCCCCGATTATGAGAAATACCAGTTTGCCATTGGGTAAATAAACCTTTTGGAGTTTTATTAAGAAGAGTTGCCAATTTAAAAACAAAAAAGTCAACAGTGAAGAGGGGTGGAGGTGACAGCGGGTCACTATCTTCTCATCATCTTTTGTGATTGTTTTAGTAGAGAGCCCCCTGGTGGTGGATTTTTACCCACCATGCATCTGATAAAAACTAGTTAAAGGAATGTATCTTACATGTCTTGGACCACAATGTACTGGTGTGGGACTAGTCCATCCACTCCATTATGTCGACCCTCCCACCAGTCATCAGAGGCTCGCTGGTACAGGAGCAGAGAGGCTCCCTTCTTGAAAGAAAGCTCTCGAGGAGTTCTGCCAGAGTAGTCGAACCGAGCAATTGCCTCGATGGGGTCAGACTCTGAAACAGCCAAGGAGCCTGAGATTCAGAGCAGGACAGACAGAACCAAGAAGTAACAGAGAGGAGAAGCAGGGAGGGGAAGAGGTTGAAGAGAGGGGAAGCAATGTTAGTGCAAAGCAGGTTAAAGGTGGCTGCACAAATGTTAAATGCACAGAGCAAGAACAACAGCAGCACAATTAACAGTTTACTGACAACAGGATGTGAGCTGGTTTTAATGGTTAGAGCCGAGAGCAAGAACAAGAACAAGATCTAATGACATTGTTGAGAAGAAAACACTGGCTTAAATAATTGCTGTATTTAAAGCATAATAAATGCATATTTCAGGTGTGAAAACATGCATGAGTAGGTGTATTTTGTACCATCTTCACTGTTGTTGCGGACAGAGACAGTGTCAGGTGCTGGCTCTTCCACCAGGGGGGGCTCACAGTGTGGGCTGTCACTACAGTAGACACAAACAGAGTAGACGAGTTTAGACAATAGACAAACAGAACCCAGACCTATCATCATGTGTTGTGTCTCACTGTCTTACCTCATTATACTCTATTCAGTCACATACACTTACAATAACACAATTAACTGTAACACCCCTAAATTGACAATGCTCTTTCTTCTGCACCTGAAAATGAGACTTAAAATGTATCATCCGTCTCTTTTTGACACAAACTGACAAAGACACCACATCCTCTCTGAGTTTAACGTGAATGTCATGAGGTGTAATGAAGGCAGAGCTTTGCTGTGGCACTCCTGCATAAATGCACTGTTAGAAGTGCTTATGCTTTTTTTGGTCTCCACAATTCATAAACTTAAGCGGCGGTGCATCTTGGACAGGGTCGACTGGTGTCAATTCACCAATCTTTACGTCCACCAGTGTGTTTCTAAATGCCTAAAATGGGGCCAAAACCCATCAGAATTTTCAAAGCAGAAATGTATCTTATCAGGATTGTCTTGATAACAGCATGTTAAACTTAATATATATAAATCAAACAATATCAACCTCAGTTTTAAATAACTTTCTAACAAAAATAGATGTCCTTGATTCCCAATAAAGGTTCATTTCTTGTTTTTCATTGTTATTTTTTAAGGCTAATTTCTGCACATTGCATTTCCCATGAATTTTTGTAAAATATGGGCCATGTAGACAAACAGTTTGTATAATTTATTCACAATATTTTTGTTTGCAGTAGCTTATGGTTAAACTTTAAAGTGAACATTTTTTATTTTCTATTGACTTGGCTGTGTTGATTTACTGTTACAAAGAATGAACAGGATGGATGCACACTTTTCATCTTAAAATGCAAGACCGTTAAAGTCCCTTTGAGACCCAAACAAACAGAATTACATTGATACGAGGGCTGATTGATAAGTTGTGAGCCTTGTATTGAAGAAGATAAGCAGGGACGTCCTTTTTCAGCTCTACTATTCACTGACTATTTGAGGCTGTGTACCTGAAGACTGGTGCCATTTGGTCAGTTTATGTCGAAGAGGTAGCACTCTAAAGTAAACAAGGCAAGTGACTTTTGCAAATTGGACAAAATGCCCCTGTTTACAAGTCTGTCATTGCCATGGCTGCCATTAAAGATTGTGGCTTTGAATTGATTGAGCATCTGCCTTATTCGCCTGATCTTGCTCCATCAGACTTTCATCTATTTCCAAAATTGAAAAAGGCCATTTCCAGTACCCACTTTCGGTCAGATGAGGACGTCATACATGCAGTGGAGGACTTTCTGAACGGTCAAGAAAAGGACTTTAAAAGTGGCATAGACGCCTTAAACATCGCTGGCAAAAGAGTATAGATACTGAAGGGGATTATGTTGAAAAATAATGCAATATGGCTGCTCACAACTTACCAATCAGCCCTCGTAACACTCATTTGCACTATCTACACTGCTGTGTTGTGGAATTTATGGGACTAAATGGCTGTGATTCCCCTTGTCAAGTTAAAAATATTTACTGATTAAGCCCATTATAGTTTTTCACCAACCATTTCTTATAATTTTCATTCTAACCAAATTTTCAAAAACTGGCATTTCTGTTTTCTTCCATGACTGTTTGTTGAATGTTTTCCAAATACCCTGCTGTAACTTCTGCTTAAAATGGATGACAATGTATTTAAATATGTAGAAAAATGTTTTTTTTTTGTTATCAATCAAATTAATTAATCAATTAATCAGATTTGCCCAGAAAAACATAGATATCCAGTCATATATTGGATTTTGGTACGTACTATATATAAACCCTGTTTCAGCGTTGCTTAGGAGAGGCCAGTTTATCATTAATTCTCATGAGCTGTGTTTGACCATACCCTTTCTGAAAAAGTGGATGTGGCCTCTTCTTTCCAGAGCTGTGCTCTAATGTTTACAGTGGCTGAAGAGACATATCGAGACATGTTCCTTCAACCTTAACCAGCTGTGGGCCTAACAAACACCTGGCTAAGGGGATGTCTTCCATCTCTGCATGACATCATCAGGATGGTGTTTTTAAACAGGCTGTTTCAGTCCACATTTTTTGTAGATGGAGCAAGCAACAGAGAGAGGCGAAGGGGTTTTCTCATATGAGGAGATTTTCAAAACAGGCCATGAACACATTTGTGTATAAAAAGCATTGACATGAATTTTATGTGCTCTAGAGTTGAGCTTCACAATCTTTTCAGTTGTGGCCCATGGTACCAGTGAAGCCAGATATTTAGTCCTGATTACTATTGTTTTGGTTTATATTGTAGTCATTAAAAGTGTGCATGCCTTCAATAATGGAAAAATATGCTTTTTAAAAATGTCTACAATTTTTCTTTGTGTCTATAAAAGGTATCTCACAACTCCCTGCTCAGTGTCTCACGCTCCCTCAGGGGTTCAAACTACTGCTTTGGAAACCACTGCCCTTGTGTATAGTGATTGATTACAATGAGCTGGGGTTCTGTTCACTTAACATTGTTGCGCCAAACTTCAGAAGAATGAGGTTTATTCAACATTTGTCAAATCCATTTGTTGCCTTAAATTGTGAGGTAAAATTATATTGAGACCAACATCTTCTGACAAAATGCTTTTGTGTGTGTTTAAACTGTTTATGAGAGACTCTAAAACCTCTCAAACTCCAAAGAAGTAAACTATCCATCACATAACCTCATTGTGACAACTGTAGCCTAAGAAACAACAAAGCAGAGCCTTCCAGTCATTGCTCTACTTTTACAGAGCAAGCGTAAAACTGCTACTCCAGTCCAAACACCGACTGGCAGTTATCACAATAACTGTTGCCCAGGCTTGTCATTACAGTAAAATTGAAACTTGGCCCCTGTGTGTGTTGTTGTGTGTGAGTTTGAGCGTGCGTTGCTCTCCCAGGGCTAAGGCGGTCAGGCGGTGCTTTAATCTCCTGTGTGATGGAGGGTAAGCTGATCCTCGTGGCCCCCTGGCCCTGAGTGGAGTAGACAAGCCGGGCCCCCCTGTCACTCCATGGCAGCCCCTAAATCAACCCCCTGGTACTCCTCCACCCCCTGCCCCCTTTTCTGGCCTCCTCATCATCTCCAAACCTCTTGTGCTGAGATGAAAATTAGACAAGACTTTCCCTGCTGTGTTACCAGCTTTAGCAATTTAAATTCCTCCCCTAAATGAACTACCACATCCACAGTGCTCACCAGAAGTCGTCTCCGGCTCCAGGGATGGTGTAAATGGGGCCCTGCAGGTCCTGCAGTCCAGGGAAGATGGTGTCATGGTGGATGATGATGGTTTTAATGAGCTCGTTGACGTGGGCCTGGCAGGAGACCTGGTCATGGCCTTCAGGGACAGACATTAGGGTGGGGCCGAAGCAGATGGCAAGGTTGTAGGGGTCCATCATGTTCTCCTCGCTATACTGAGACAGACTGTGAGGGAAGGAGAGCAGTTCTTTAGAGGGAATCAAATCACTGCTATTGCAAAACCACACAGTGGATACACAACTGACAGTGCACATTAACAACCAGGACATGTCATTTATATCCTGCAGGTGTCCAACTGTAAACATCCTCCTGTCTTGCATCCATACATCATTTAAGGACTGAAGTGTGGGTGATGGATGCACTAATGATGTGTGAGTGTATGTGGGGAGAAGCAGGAACACCGGGGAGATTATAAATCACACAAGTAAAAGAAGAAGTGTCTAGGATCACTTGGTCTATCCAGGAGTCTCAAATATCACGTCCCCAACATCTCATTTCTTCTTTCCTGTACTGCTTTTTGGTTTTGATGATTTCCCAAACTAAAAGTGTGTCATGGATTTAAAAGATGAACCACACAGGGAATATAAATACTTCAATTTACTAGTATCTGATTTATGAAAGATGAGTGCTGGATATTCAGTAAGAGCACTATACCAGTGTTTTTCAAAGAGAGGGTCCCAATCCCTTAAAGGGGTGCAGAAGTTGCTGGAACTTAAGAGTATGGGGGAAATCTTTTATAAATTTGTTAACCAATAAATACAGACATTTGTGAGCACTCTATGTATTTTTTTATTTATGTACCACAACAGTTAAATAATATTTAGGTTGTTTCACACCTAGATCATTTGGGAGGGTTGTTCCAATACAAGTGGTAGTTCTGTTTTTGGTATAGTTTATTTAAATGTTTATAAGGCTCACACATTAATAAACAAGTTAATCTTTATAATCATTCATAAGAAATTTGACCTCTTCTCTTGAACATTGACTCATTTTGTAGTACGCTTAGCCTGCTAGCGTCCTTGCATGATAAAGAGCGAGACTTATTGTCAAAGCAATGCTGGTTGTGATGTAATGACATAAGGCCAGCTCTGGCCTTTTGTGGCCCACTTCAAAATACTGGGACTTGCCAACTTATAAACTAAACATATTAAATATATTAAGTTATAATAAAGATACAAATAATTCCAATAAAAGATCCCTACTTTTGGTTATGAGAATGACAGACTTCATAAAGGTAATTTATCAAAAAAATTAAGCGAAATGAAATTAACAACAAGATTACTGTCATCAGAAACAAGGAAATACTCTATATTAAGAAGTTGTGTTCACTTGTTGATAGCAGCAATCATACTATATAAGGAATTTAGAAGAAGAGGAGACTTGCCCCATATGAAATCTGAAGCATATATTGCAGTCTGGAAACTCCAGAACTAAACTACGACAACCTTGACAAATGAATCTCCCTTTGGCTCTTCCTCTTAACCCTTAGTAAATTGGCTCCTATCAGCTAATACTATCTATGGGACTTCATCCGTGTTTGTTCTGTTAGTTTTTCTTTTTAAAAGTCTGGGTTTATTAATGTTAGCTAGAGGCACTGTCTGAATGTTGAGCTACACAATAATGTTGACTTGAAGTGGAATAATGAATCATACCTCCAGGATGTGAGATACCCAGTGTGCTTCCTGAGTAATAAAAAAAAGAAAAAGTCTTCGCACTTTTGTATGAGTCCACTCTTGACATCCCACAAAGATTACGGGATGTTTAGATTTGGTGTGAGAAGGCCAAATGAAAGCCTCTTAACCTCATTCTGGTGTTTGTGAAACCACTCAGAGTTTATGGGGTAACAGTAGAAAATAGAAAGAGCCTCTCATTCAGTCTATCTGCTTCTCTCAAGCTAAAGAAGTTGAAGTCCCTAAAATATTTCTTTGTTATTATCAACAACCTTCTCTTCTCTCTTAATACGTGCTGTATTTGGCAATATACATAAAAGGCAGACAGACTGATTGATTTAATAAATGAATGAATGATGAGCACACTGTGCTGCCCAATGTATGAATATTTATACGTCAAGAAATACTTGACTTCTGAAAGATTTTCATACAACATGACTGATCTATGAAGTCAATGACTGAGAATAGCTGATTAATGTAAGCTTAGGTGGAATCGTCAAAAAGGTCCAAATAAGATTAATCTTACGTAATATATCAACTTGACCCTAAAGAGAAGCTCGTAATGAACAGGGGAATAAGAAAATATCAATACACCAATAAACTGTGATAAAATACCTATTTTATGCCAACATATCAATAATTTATCAGTTGATAATTAACAGAAATTTGGAACATTTTTGTATTATAGTTCAACCTCATTTAAAACCTTATATCTTAGTTACATTTTGTTATTATTTCTGTCATTTGTACAGACGGTAAAGTGCATCCATGTTGTATGCTTTATAAATGAGGCTGATTGAAATCTACTTTTTACTATGGATTTTTAAAACTAAAACAGACAATTCAGTAAAAAGAAAATTGTGATAAATCAACCCACTTGCAATGTGACAAAGTTGTTAATATATTTTATCATCACCACCGTATCACAGTATGTATTGTATTGCCAGATCTTACCAATAAACACCCCTATTAACAAAAGTATTTTTTGTACTTTGCTGAGACTCTTAGTACTTTTTGTTAAAACTAAGGGGAATTGGCAAATTGTCTTGAGCCTGTAAAGTGCTTTCTCCTTCATTTTCCCTTTAAATCATAATGAAGTACAAAGACAAAAAAATAGCTGCAAAAGATTATAAAATAAGCACAAACAGAGACATACTCAAGAAAATGTCATCACAACAACAGTTTGTTTTCATCACAACAACAAAAGTTTTCATGGCAGACTGTAATTCAAAGCAGCTCTTTATCCATTCATTTTCTAATTGTTTTTGTTTCATTAACTGTTTGTATGGTACTTTGCTGAAACCTTAGGTGAACCGATATACATACTTGTGTTTGTTAAGTGCTTTTTTATTTTTTTGATAGCTCAGAGCTGTTTTCACATTTTATCTTTTATTCACACACCTATGGCAGAGGCTCATATGCTAACTGTCATCAGTATAAACTGTTTCTATCCATCAATCCATTATCTGCCCCACTTGTGTCTTTCAGGATGGTAGGGGGCTAAAGCCTGTCCCAGCTGTCACAGGACAGAGGTGGGGTACACCCAGGGCTGGTCACCACTCAGCCAGCCAGTCACAGGCTTGACACACAGAGACAACCATTCACACACACTCATACCTAAGGGGCAAATATTAGAAACACTAATTAACCTAGCGAGCATATTTCTGGTCTGTGAGAGGAAACCAGAATACCTCGCAACCCCCACCCCACACACACACACACACATCCACACACACACACACACACCATTTAACACTAGGGACCTTATGCATACATGCTTACACAACATCTGACATAACAAAAACGACAACAACCAAACATTTGGCCTTTTCTGGACTGTTTGCCTCAGGCCTGAGGTACTGTGAAACTCAAATATTCAAGAGTGGTGGGTTTTTACACCGGCTTTCACATGTATGCTGCAGAAGTCTAAATGTCGTTGCTTTTGCTACAGCAAATTCATTTTTTTCCTCTATGACTAGAGCTACTTTACTGAAGAGATATTGAATCTTTTCTTGTCCACCTACTAGTTTACTGTATTGTGCATGAGTGATTCTGTTTGTGTGTAAGACTCGGTATGAGGCTACTCACTGGTTGAGGAAGGCAAATAAGTATCTCATGATGATGAGGGTTTTACTCGGCAGGGATTGAAGAACTTTCTTGATGTGGACTGCTCGCTCCTGCAGACTTTCCATCGCTGGAAAATAAACATAGCCATGACACCCGAGAGATTACTCACAAAATCCTGAACAGAAATACACACTCAATCACAAAACAGACAAAAGGATGACGGACTCACAGACACAGGATATGAGATCATGGAAGACTTCCTTAGGGAATAGGGCTTGGTCCAGTCCTCTAAAGTAGAGCTTCAGCACGCCAGCAATGGAGTCCATGTCATGGTCATTCTGGTCCCCTGCCAGCGGGTCTTCACCTACATCCAGACAGGAAGACAGTGAGAAGAGGGGGCGAAGTGAGAGAGGGGGAGAAAAGACAATGAAGTGGTGGAAAAGCTTGGCTCTTTCAAAAATATTTGTTTCCTTCAAGAGACTTAAAGCTCAGTCTTACCTCTCTCAAACGCATTTTTGATGTCATTGACCTCCACTTGAGAACCTGAAACTCTGAAAATGCCCTCATGCTGCAAACCTACACAGAAATAAACAAAAGCAGAAACAATCTGAGTATTTTATAGATAAAGAGATTGTGCATTTTGTACTAAAAGACTTGAAGTTCTGCTGGGGTTCTCAGTTTATCAAAAAGTAAACAGTATATAAACCACATGATATTTTAACCAATCAGTGCACAGAAAAAGCCTATCCTAAACCTATGGCTCTGCAGGAAAATATTCCTCACCATGGCGACTGATGAATCGGATGCAGCTCTCTACCATCAGAGGAATGGCTTCACCCGACTCCTAAAATAGAGGAAGAAGGAAAATTACTCTCCATGGGAAAGACAAGACACGACACTGGTGTGGAAATTAAAACACAGCACACTTTTTTAGGAGGATTTCCTCACAGACATCTGCACATGCAACAGCGCACATGTTTATGTGTGTCAGGAGGGGTAGAGATTGGGTGCAGTACCCAACAGTTGCTAGGAGACAGCGCCATTTTTTTCTTTTCCTTTTGTTTGTTTGGGATTTCCAGAAATTTCCAGGAGGTAAGGCTGAGGGATTGACTTTAGAGGACATACAATTCGTAGTTTGTAGAGATTACTGAGACTTTATTATGTTTAAAGCACAATTGCTACAGAAATTAACTCTTATTGCTGATAAACAATCATTTAGTTTAAGCTTTTAAGAAAGAGAGTGGTCATAAGGTACTTTGACCACAAGGGGGAGCTCCAGACATGGGATTCCCCAATAATGGTTTCATTTGGTTACTTGTGTGCTCAAGTTGAGAGGCTGCAGCAATAGACCGCACATATTCAAGAGTGAATATAAATGTTTATATCTGAGTTTGGGGTTGAAGTGATCATGACCAACTTTCTGTCAGCCTCTTATGTTCCAATACAGAGGATTCTTGGAGGAAACATTTGGTTTGAGTTAAATTCTACAGAGAAATAAGGCCCTTCCTGACGAGCTGACAGCCACTCAAAAACAAACACACACAGACACATGCTTATGACAGATAATTACCTGCTTCCGCACAGACGAGTTTCTCCGTCCACTACAAAGAGGGGAGAGAAAGTAAAACAGCACTCTGTCATTATGTCTCCAGAGAAAGTCTATTTATACTCTCAACTTTGGTAACGCTCTATTTGTATACACTGAAACATATGCACACATGTTGATGATATCTATAAACAGCCAGGAGGGAAAATAATAGCTCGTCTGCCAAGAAATCAAACTTCAAATTTGCTACGGTGTATGTATGTGTATGTGAGTGTGTGAGGATATTTCCCTCCTTCACCACACCTACCTGGCAAGGCAACAGTCGGTCTTCTGACCTAAAGAGGGAGAGACAGGAAGAGGGGGAGGGTGACAAAGAGATAGATGGTTATGGTAGCAGCAGGACACGTGAGGAAGCAGCTTCAGATGGACGGAAAGAGGGAAACAAACTTCCCTGAGTGAGCTGGACCCAAACTTTCAAGGAGAGGTTGGGAAATGCAAACACATTCGACCACTTCCTCACACTTTAACACACAGCTGCATCCACATATGTTCACTGCCAAAGTGACCTTGCCCTCCACACGCACACAAACACATGGCTTTCATATCACAAGCTCTCTATTTGCTTGTCTGGGCCATCCATTACTTCAAACATATACAAGACATACAGACAATTTAAAGCTGAAGTGCAGCTGTCAAAAGTTGAATTATTGAGTTAGTCCTGCTAATTTTTTAAATTTCAAATAAATACAATCATGTTGGTCTGTTTTCCTGTGCATGCCTTGGTTTACTCCAGGTACTCTATTTTCCTCCCATGGACAAAAAACATGCTTATTAGTTTAACTGGTGACTCTAAATTGCCCACAGGTGTGAGTGGGTGAAAAGTTTTCTGTAACTACATGTCGGCCCTGTGATCTTCTTGCAACTGGTCCAGGGTGTACTTCACTTCTCAATAATTGTCAGCTGGGATGGATGGATGGATGTTTCTCTCTCTGAAATGTAAAATTTCAGGTGCTGAACTTGCAGTCCAAAATGACGTAGTCTTGAGATTGATTTATTCATGTATGTGTACATCTCTGTCTGACAAGATCAGCCTCGAAGTCCTTTGCAAACTCCACAGTATTCATATTAAATAATAACTAGCTAAAAAAGTGGGCATATTGCTTTCAAACATAATGCAGGTGGAAGCCTGAGGGGGTAAATCTCTTCTCCCTCAGTGCTTGTAAACAGAGGCAAGGACAGTAGTGTAGTTAAATGCTAACGTGAGCTTTAACATTTGCCCAAATCAGATGTGCACACAAACCTGTAGTAAAAAAACATATGAAGGACGACATGACAGCCCCACTCACTTTCTCCCAGGGTCTTCTTGATCAGATCATGCTTGGCTTCCAGTTTAGTGATCAAGTTCCTGCCTTCCAAAAACTCCTTCAGCTTCTACAACACACATTAAAAAAAACATACTGGGGTTAAAACTGCACTTGTTAGAGCTCCTAAAAGTTTTAGCTAGTTACATAGGAGCGCCTCAAAGAGCCTCAATAAACAGCAAACTCATCATTAATGAGAGCAGTTCTACAAAATGGGGCTGTCAAGGGTCTTATTAGGTATCATATTGTTGTTTTCTCCATGTAAATCATTATATATAGCCAGTTTTCATGTAAATATAAACTTACATCACTTCATGAAATTCTGTAAAAAGCTTGCAAAGCTTTCATCTCCTTATAATCTCTGAACTCTCCTTTGCAACATTATAGATAAAACACACAAATAAACTATATCATGGAACTCATTATGTCTCTCTGCATTAACTTAAAAAAGGTCAAGTGTATTTTTTTTGTTATCCACTGTGGGCAAATCTGACCAGTCAGATTCAATTTTGCCAATTCTAATTAGGGGGCAGCCTACTATGGAAGAGACTAAAAGACATACTAAAGCACTGGTTCTCAAATGGTGGGATAAGTCTATGTGTGGCCTGGGAATATTTATGACCATTGCTTTCAACAATATAAGATATAAAAGATATGTTTTTTTTTTTTTAACCAAAACAAAAAAACATACACTTCGATAATAGAACTGTGGTGGAAGGTTTTATCATTTTTGTGTTTTGTGTTTTTGTGTTAGGCCAGTTTATTTGTTCACCTAGATTTGTCGATGGAAATAGACATTTACAGACTGTCCCATTAGAGTACCATGAATTAAGAGACTATTTTTCATGGGTAAGAATATGGTGTGCCATCAGAATTCAGTGAGGTCCTCGGTGTGCCTTGAGCAAAAGAACTTTGAAAACCATTGTACTAAACCTTCTGTATGAGCTACCAAAATGAATGAGACTATGATTAAATAAGTTAAAAAAATACTGCTGCAGGCAGGGGTCAGATTTAGTAGTTAACAGCAGACTATCAAAACAACTAATTCTGAAATTTTCCTAAATGTATTCTGGAGTATTTACGTGTTTGACATAAAAAAGAAAGCAGGCCAAATTTATGCTGAAAGGACAAAGTCATCCAAGAGATAACAGGTACAGCTCTGTCCAGAAGGGGTGCTAAATTTAACACAAATCAAGGAGCTTTGACCTCACTAATGCATATGCTAGAGACTTGATCTTGATTAATCACACGCTCTCACCGTGAAGTAAAACTGCTCTGTCTCCTGCTGATTGGCTCGTCGTTTGGCCAGGCTGGGCTTACTGAGATATGATTCGCTGAAAGTAGACTTCACAGACTCCATGCTGTTACTGTGATGAAAGCAATCCGAGACGTCGTAGTCCTCCACGGTCACCATGTCCTGGATAGTGGACAGAGTGGCCTCCATGGTCTTCTTTACCTGATGGATGATATGGAGGAAAAAAAATTTGAAAACAAAAATCACGACAGCTGCAAAGGGAGAAGGATGAGTGAGTCATAACAGAGGAATAAGAAACATGTCAAACCTCTTCATTTTCAATCTTTAGTGTGGAAAGACGGGACTGCAGCTGCTGACACCGCTGGATTAGATCTCCCTCCACAGGTGGCTGTGCACACATCACTCCCATCTGTACCCAAACACACACAAAAGACAAAACACAGTCAAGAGTTTGACACCTTACAAGCTGAGGCTCAAACTTCCAATTCTGCAGCTTTCAGCTCTATCACAGAGCTTTTACAGACACAGCAAATGATAATGCCTCGAGCATTATAGATGTACCGTGTCTCCCATGTGGGACTGGAAGTCGAAGCGAGCTGGAGGGCAGAAGACGTTGTTGTAGGTTTCCATCAGCTTCTGTTTGTCCCCATTGGGCTCGAGACTCTCTGCAGCTCCCTCCAGTGTCTCCAGGCCCACATGTTTGGATGCCTCTACATTCTGTTCAGCTGACAGGTAGGTCCTCAGGGCACGGTGCAGGCTGGCATGGTAGCCGAGATCACAGCACTGACACGCACACGTAGAAAAAAAATCCATGAACATGGATGGCATGGTTTATATACTGCTTGAAAATGGATTTCAGATGATTATAGTCAACAATTTGTTATTTTATTAGTAATTCTAAGAGCTAATATTGAGTGTGCTGATTTGGAAATATTGATCAATAGATAGAGAAAAGAACAGTCAAATAATTTAATATTAAATTTACACTAAAACCACTGTATGGTCAAGATATGACTAGTGTCATTGTTGCATGGCATGGCTAAGTTAGGCAGGTAGTTATGTAGTAAGGTAGGTAAGTAAGGTCAATTTGCTAGTCCTGCATGTCAGGAAAAACCCCAGTGGAGGGGTTAAACAAGGTGGATCCTCAGAGCAACATCACTCTAATGTGAAGGATGTTGAGAACTGAAGAAACAAAGAGGAGAGCTCACGCAGAGAGGAAGCCGACTCTGCTGCCTTCATTAAGAGCACTGACACTAATACAAAGAGACTGACAGAGGGGCCACCAATGGCAACTTAACAAGGACACATACATGCACACACATATACACACATTATATGTCTGAAAGTGTAAGCTCATAATAACAGCATGTTTATACTCACATCAATGATGTCGGAGAGGTCATGGATGTAATATTTGAAGACACAGCTGTTGGTGGCCTCAAGTGCTAGCAGGTACTCGTTCCTGGCTTTGATGGCCTTCAGCCTGTTCTCAGTGTACTTGGCTTGTCTCTGACGGAGGAAATAAACCAGTTAATTTAATATATGAAAATTATCAGCGAAACTGTTAGTTTGCAATGCTTTTTCCCATGACAACAGAAAGACAAAAATAAATCTTCAATAATAAAATCTTGATAAAAAAATGTGTATCTTTTAAAAAGTGTGTTTACATGGCCCCTATGTTGGCAAACACTTCTGCAAATTGCTGGTGTTTCTACCCTTGCTTGAAATCAAATCAGAAAAATTGAAACTCTTCATTTGTAAATGTACTCATGCAGAGATGATAAGATGAAGCATGATGGTAACTATGTGTATTTTGTTGATATAGCCCATATAAAGCATATATATGGCTGATATGTATGGCTGAAAAATAAGCTGTAATGTCAGCAAAAATTCCGACATAACATGATGATATTCAACTTTTTGGCCCATAACTGCCGATGCTGATATTCCATCAATATCGTGCATCCTTAAACATTACATTCACAACAGCTAGTGTAGCCTGACCTTGTCATGACATATTAAGAGGTTTTGTAGACTAAACCTGAACTACAAAAATACTGTGTTACATATTTTTTTAATATTTTTTGGGCTTTTTGGCCATTTTTGATAGTGAAGAGACAGTATATAGACTCTGAAAGGAGAGTAGAAAGTATGGGAAGAAACAAAGCAAATGGGCCTCAGGCAGAAATCAGACCCAGCATAAGACGAGTGCCTCAATGTATCTTAAGAGCATAGTTAAAACACACTCCACCATACCAGCACCCCCTTTGTGCTACTGCTGACTGAACTAGAGGGCAAATTGCTCAAATGTTATCCTGAACAACGTTAATTTTTGTCTTACGCGCAAGAATAAATATACTATATCTGCCAAAATAAACACTAAAATGGCAAACAGAAAGAGAGCAGAAAGAGAAAAAAGAAAGAGAAGGAAATAAATCAGGCAAGAAGGAAAAGAGAGTGGCAGGTACAAAGATGGAACAAAGAGAGACAAATAGCTGTTAGAGTGAAAGGCCTCAGTATTGATTATGGATAATAGCAATAGTGTAGAACCGTGTTTGTCTGACAGACCCCAGCTGTGCCAGACAAGGTTAGCAATAAGCCAGCCATGCCCTCGTAAATCATTCATGAGAGAAACACATTGTAAGTCAGTGTGACAACAGGTGAAACAGCTTTCCTCCATCTACACTTTGCCCTCCATTTTCCCTCCTCTTCCCCTGTCCCATCCTCCTCCTCCTCACCTTTTCCTTCATCTTCTCGATCTTTTTGACACTTGAGCGTCGCACAGGCTTCTCATCAGTCTTTATGCTGGCCAAGGTGTCTGGAGAGCGTGGCGTCTGGCGGTCAGACCGTCCCATCTGCTTCTCCTCCTGCTTCTCCGCCTCCTTCAGCTTGGACTCTGCGTTGATGCTGTCTGTGTTGTACATGTGGTAGGTCTTCATCACCTAAGAACAAGTGATGAGGCAGGAAGGGGAAATAATTAAGCTTGTGCTTTCCCATTGTGCCTCATACTTTAATTACTTGGCTGGGGTTTGTGAGAGGGATTACACCCATCAGTTTAAAGAGTAGAGAGGAAAAATGAGGCTCGATATGCAGACATATATTTTGGAAAAGAACCTCCAGCGCTGGCCTGGCATTTATAAAATATTGCAGCGAGCGAGCCACAGAAGCAGCCCCTCCTGCTGTATTAGCCTCCATAGATTTGAAATGGTGTATGAGTTTGACATGAGGAGTTAAACACATAAAAGGAGTGAGTTAGTACACTGTCAGCCTTATTTCATTGACCACCACCAGAGCCATCATTATACAGCTCCAGCCCCTCCACATACACAGCGCTGTGTTTTTGTATGCATGTGAGCACATGTGTGTCACTCAAACCAGATCTATTTCTATCTCTTACTACATGCTATAATTACAGCATAGGACCTGCTTTTATGGGCCTGGCTGAGCTGAGGCCATGCAGCTTGCTTGCCGTCAGAGCTGAGCTGTGGGAGGAAACTTTACCCGCACACAAACACAGACGCTGAAATGCACTCTGACTGCCTCAGTCTATTTGGCAGAACTATAGCAATGAGTAACCAGACACCGGGATGCCCCTGACAGCGTGAGAAGACCAAAACAACACACAGCAATGATGTCTGAAATCAAGGCAATCAAATAAAGATGACTGTTTAGCTAAATGGGTTACATAAGGGCGAGTGTTCAGGATTTTTTAGAGATGTTCACTTTCGCTTGGTAGAATGTATTTTTGTCAATAGGAGGCTGCAGCCCTGCTCTGTTGGGAGTACTTTGAGTGAAAATACTGACGTCAGCCAGCAAGCTTACACGCTCATGATGACAGTGCTAAGAGCCTTGAATTTGAAAAAGCACACTATTTAATATTTTAGTGTTTGCTTTTCTGTTGTGTCAGGTAGTGAGAGAATCCTAACCCCAATTGGCTTTTTAGCACAGTATCAAGAGGATTTGCACGTTAAGCAAAATATTCTTGATGGTTTTATACAAAAATACATGTCCTCAGCCTTTCTATTTTGCTTGCTCCTTTTTTAAGGGCAAGTGTGTTGAGTCCATTTGAAAATGTTCCTCTTATTAGAATATAGGGGGATATGCAATCTTAATTTTCTTGCAGAACTTGTCCTTAAAGAACCCATATTTTGCAACAACTCTGGCTCAAATATTCATTTTTGATGACTGTTCGGGTATGATCACAATCACCTATTTTCAAAAAAAACTTCCTGTTTTCATATACTGAGTACCTCTGATTCAGATGTATTCTCTCTGCTTGAGACGCTCTTGTAAGAGCTCCTGTCCCCTTAAAGCTCCCATCCCGTCATGGGCCCAGTCCTCTCTGATTGGTTTCGCAGGTCAATTCTGTGGCAGCTGGTTAGTTCAGAGCGTCATATAGAGTAGTGCAGGGATGACATATTTTTGTAGGCCAACCAAGAAGTTAGCATCAACGCCTGTTCCCGCGGCTAAAAGCCGATGGGATTTTGCAATGCGTTCTTAAATCATGTCAGGTCTGCAGGGAGCAAAAGCCTTAGAATTCAGATGATCACACCTTGATCATCATGATAATCCTCACAAACAAGCCCAGATTTTACTACTTTTAAGCTTGATCCTAATTAGCAAGAGAAATAAGTTATTATTAAGCTTTCAAGGGACTGCAACATGGTGGATAAACTTAGAGGCTACTTCATTTCTAACTAGTAAGGTGTTGTTGTAACCTCTTGTTTTAGAACTGAATAACCTGATAAAGAGTGGGCCTATGGCTGTGGCTGTGGTGTATGTATTATGATTTATTACAAAAAAAAATCACTTCTATAATTTTTGTAAGCAGTTTGATAGCAACCACCCTTTTAGAAACACAATAATGCTTTTAAAGCCAAAATCTGGGCAAAATGTCCAAAGCATTTTAAGTTGTTATAATACTTGACACTAATAATATTATTAGCAAATTTTGCTACTGTGCTGTTATCTATCTTGGCCAGGCTAAACTCATTTGGATTTTTAATCAAATTATTTTTTTTCTAATTAAATAAAGGTTAAAAAAGAAGGATTAAACAGAAAATGTTGGAATGCTGCATTACATGTTATAAAGTATGTGCACCACATGACATGTATTGTACCTATGTGGGTCGACTTTTGATGATACAGAGGTAGGAACAAACATTTTGAAGAGGTCATTTTGCCTTTAAATCAGGGTCACATATCCATTTTTTGATGACTGCTACAGTATGGTCACAATCACCAGTGTTCAGAAAAACCTTCTAGTTTTCATATTCAGAGTACCCCTTGGTTGTGTAGCATTCTTTCTCTGTCTGAAACGCTCTGTTAGAGCTCCTGCCTCTTTAAGGCTCCCTTATCCATGTGGGCCCAGTTCACTCTGACTGCTTCACAGGTCAGCGCTGCTCAGCACCATGTTGTCAGCAGCTTTGCATTCATACAAATGTCTATGCTCTGCAGTGGACCTGCAACCCTGAGCCAATTGGCTTAAACTAAAGATAAACCAATCGTAGGATGTCACACTGGTAGGTCTATCCAGAGGGGCCTAAGGAAAAGATAATTTAGGCAGCTGTGGGCACAGCATAGAGGGGGGAAGAGGAGAGGTCTTACAACTGCAGACTTTTTGTCTTGTCTTGTTCTTATAAAACTCAAAAAAACCAAAATAGGCTCTTTATGATCCCCAAAATCTAAGACCAGACTACTGCTTAGCTTAACACTTAAAGAGTAACAATCTCCCCACTGAGTTCTGCAAGGTGCAAAAATTCACAACACATAATTATAAAGTCGTATTTTGTGGTCTCAGTGCTACTGGTTTCTCTTACCGTGTAAAGCTCATTGAGAACTTTCATCAGGTCCTCTTGCAGCTGTACACCAACCTCTTTGCTCTGGAAAAAAAATCAGACAAAGGAAAAAAAATAATGTGAGTAAAGAGCCTCAACAACCAGACCAGGGAGGTTATCTTCAGAGTCTAGAGTCGGTCCAGCTTAGTGGTCTTCTCTGTCAAGTAAAGATGGCCAACCCACTCAGTCATGCAGCCAAAACACTGCCCCATCATCCATCAAGGCAAGATTTTCTGGCTAAATGAGAGCACAGGAGTTGCTGGCAAAGATAAATGAGCAAAGCTGTTATGGAATCGACGAATGTGAAGTTTAAGGAGGGAGTCCTGGATGCAGATCTTTACAAGCTGGCAGGGAGGAGAAAAGAAGGAGACAGACAGGACAAGAGGGCGGCAGAGAAGAGACAGAGGGGAGGATGATGGAGCTGTAAAAGATGGAAAGGAAACACACGAGGGAGGACAAGGAGTAATAGAGGTTCTACCAGTCTCCAGACATTACTGCACAGAGTCACAGATGAATAATGACTTAACTAAGAAACAAGATTCACAGTTACTCAAAAACAGAAATAAGAAAAAACAGATGCAGCTGATGTTGTGCTTAGAAAACAATACTTGATCACTCTCTCAATCAACTCAAAGGGCACACTTAGACTTGTTTTTCATAAAGTCTAGCTCATAAGAAACCCTACATATGCACACAGCTTCAAAGAAAAGGAACTGGATCAACTTAAAAGCAGACAGGTAAGAGAAAGCCAGGGGAGATGCTAGAGGAGGGGAGAAAAGAGGGAATACAAAAATAGCAAAACTCAGATGAAAAAAAAGTTGAGGAACGTAAAATAAGCAAGAACAGATTTTTTTGGTGCATGTTGTGCATCTGTGTTCTACTGAGGGAGAGCAGGATGTGAGGGGAGGGTTGTGAGGGTGCACAGACAGTGAGACACTGAAAAAGACAAATGAAAAAAGCTGGAGGGTTAAAGCAAGCACACATGACCAATGCAGGGCAGAGCTGGCAAAGCTAAAGCAGGTCAGACTCAGCCCAGCTTCAGTAGGGCTGAGTCACAATGCAACACTGTGATGTGTTTTGATCTGCTTGGCAAAATAACGATTAGGCAAAACCAATTAATAGTCAAATGTTTAAATGTAATTTTAAGAAAAGGAGATTATATTTATTGAGAGACTTGAATATATTTGTGTTACAATATAAAATAACTTCACACTGCAAGTAAGTTATTGTTCTGAGACCTGCCTCCTTTAATTTGGTCTCCTTCCAAAGGGCACAAAAAAGACCACATAACCCCAGTACTGCATTCCCTCCACTGGCCTCCTCTCTGCAACAGAACTGAATTTAAAATATTGTTGTTGGCTTTAGAGTTGGTAATGGACTGGCACCATCTTGCTTAAGGGAACTACTTCACGTTAACTCTCCAGCCAGAGCACTCAGGTCTTCCAACCAGCTGCTGCTGGATGTCCCCAAAACAGGCTTTAAAACCAGGGTGGCAGTTTTTGCAGTAGCTGCTTTGAACCTTTGGAGCAGTCTGGCACTCCAAAGAAGGTCTGAGTCAAAACTAGAGCATTGTAAATGTTGCACTGTTGAAGACATGTCCTTCATACTTTCCCTTCCTTTTCATAGGAGAATGTTTAATCCCTTCAGATTTTACTACTATTTCTAATTTCATATCAAGATGTTTTACTCGAGTTAAGTTCTATTTTGAAAACTGCTTTTGGATGTGTGATGTAAGGTTATGTCATTTTGTTTACTTTTTCAGTTCTATAACTTTGTTTTCTGTGCAGCACTTTGGTCAACGAGCAAAGGTTTAAAGAGCTCATATTTTGCCTTAAATCAGGTTTATATATTTATTTGATGGCTGCGAGGGGAAGTTCACAATCACATTTCTTAAAAGAAAAAAAAAACGTCCAGTTTCTATAAACAGAGTACCCCTGATAGTGCTGTATACTTTCTCTGTCTTAGATATATGGTCAGAGCTCTTGTCTCTCTAAGGCTCCCTTCCCCATGAGGGCCAGGTCCGCTCTGATTGGTTGACAGGTCGTATCTGTGGTGATTGATCGATTCAGCGCTGCTTGACACACTGTTGTCAGCAACTCTGCATTCATTCCAAACTCTCTGCTCTGCATTGGGCTTGCTACCATGAGCAAATGGGCCCAAACTGACAATGAAACACAGCAAGATATCACACTGTTAGGCCAGGGGAACAAGACAAGGGCAGCTGTAGGCGCTCTACAGAAGGGGGGAGAGAGAAGTCCTGACCCTGTAGACTTCATGTATTGTTCATAGAAGAACGCCATCACACAGAGGAGATCTGTTAAACCTACTCTCAAGACATACATGACTCAAGCAAGCATAATATGGGCTCTTTAAATGTGTGGTGTTGTGTTGTGCCAAATTAAATATTATATTGTATTTGAGAGTTTGAGAAATGGAGGAAAACTGAGGATTAAGAAGTTGCTTACAAGCAGCAGTAGTAAAGGGCAGCAGAGAACAAGTTTTATTACTCTATTTGGAAGAATTACAGAGAGCAGTAAGGTCACCAGCAGAGAGGTGAGAGCTGCTGAGGGCGGAAAGCAGTATCAGAGGAAGAGATTTGTGGTGCAGTATAAGACAGGGGTAACAGGATAACTCAGTTTGTCCCACCCCAGCACTTTAAAGTGCTTTAGGAGCCTCGTATCAGGTGACCACCAGCCAGTCTGCAGCCAATCAAAAAGCAATCAGCCACGGTTTAGCTCTCCTGTCTATGCACTGTGGATCTTGACCTTTGAACTTCTCATCCTGTGGTTGCCTGTCTGGCTCAGCAAGACTGCAACAGGAAGTAGCACCTACTGCACTTTACTAGCCCTAAAGTCCATGGGCAAGGTATAGGCTGTGGACTTTACTTTAAAACACGTTTATTTCAGTGACAAAATCTCTTGTAATAATATCAGGATGACTTTCCACTCCTGCTGAGATGAATGTGTTGTCCGCTTTAATAAGAGCAGAGTGTGTTTGTGGGTGTCATGGCCCACGGCTACACAAGCATCCATGCCTCTGACTGGAAATGTCGTAAATGAACTAATTATCCACTTAATTAGCCATCAGGGCGCACTCTGTGTGTAGCTGTGCAGCCTTTTTACGACCCAGACTTCATGAATGCCACCCGCATGCCAAAGGACATCCAGGGTGATAAAAATGGAAATCAATGCCGATGACAGGACAAAGAGTGAGAATAAAACATGAAATAGTGTGCTGGCTTGTTTACTGGTTGCGTGTACATACTTTCAGCTTGTTGCTCAAAGACAAACTATCAGGTTTTAAATCAGCAGCCTCTGCCATCACATTCCAGGCACAGACGGCTTCACTTTGCCTTCAACATGCAGACCAGCTGAACTTAAGAAGCACAAATTTTCTGACATCCTATCTTATCTCTTCCTTCTTTTTTCCTTACCTTAAACTCTTTACAAGTGCAGAACCAAAAAAAAAAAAATGAGACCTAAAAAGACAAGTAATAACCTTGTTTACATACTTACAAAACCCTTACAAATATGAGATATAGGAGGATAAAGAAACATTGAATTCCTGTTTGTTACTCTGTGTGATGCTCTTTCTTTTCCTCTCTTGTTGCTCTCCTTTCTACCCTCACTTCTGTTTTCTGCTCTCCCTCCACATGTCCTCTTTTCAGCCATGTCTCTACCTTGCTTCTTTTTCCCTCCGACAAGGCAATGCGGAGATCAGAGTATGCCCCGGCGAAGCTTCTGTATGAACCACAGACAACATAAACTCTCATGGCCCTGAGGTTCAGCCGACTCGCTGTCAGTCAATAAATCAGACCTGACAGAAAACAGATGCAGGATATAGAAGAGTGGGCAGGACAGAGTAAAAACAAGACATGGATTCAGATTTTGGGATACATTTTTTTAACACAAAACATGTACCCAAAAAAAGAACCAGAATGTTTGTTTCAAAAGAGATACTAAAATACAGCACCATATTTAACTAGTGGCTAAAGCTCTGAGCAGAAGGCTCCAATTTTGTCGTTTTTACCTCCGCCAAGGAGGTTATGTTTTTCGCCAGGGTCTGTCTGTCTGTTCGTCTGTCTGTTTGTCGGTTAGCAAGATTACGCAAAAACTACTGGATGGATTTACATGAAAATTTTACCAGAGGTGTGGCTTGGTCCAAGGAAGAAGCCATTACATTTTGGTGCTGATCTGATCCAGATTGACGTCACAAAAAAACTTTGAAGCTTATAATTGCAAATCCCATTCATGTACATCATCATGGGAATTGTAGTTTATTGCAAACTAATGTCAACGTTTTTCAAGCCTACGTCACTACATTTCCCAGCTTCTCTTGCAAGGCCAGCGGAGGACTTCTGCTAACACAATGGCTAACTATAGCCTGGTAGACTGGCACGTTTTTTCCGACTTTGTAACTTGAATGCTGATAACTCAGAGATTCACACTCCCCTCTTCCTTTGGCACGCAGAATTCTCCACATGGACAGACATGAGCGGACACTCAGGTGCCTAATCAGAGCGGAAAAGCCACTGCCATAACTGAGCTGCTTGGTGGAGGTCTGTGCTCTCGGAGTGTTTTTCGAAAGATGACATTGTGATACAATTGTTAATTTTTTCTTTGGAGTTTGACAAAAGCCTCTGACATGTCATCTTTCAAACTGCTTCCTTGGTTTATGCTGCATATGATTTAGAAACTTCCCTCTGCAGAGTAGGGCTGGATAATATCTCAGAATCATAATGTGTGGAGGTGCAACACTCGTGTGATGTCAGTTACACGACCTGAAAAACATCATGATGTCATTTGTTTCTGTGTTGACAACTGAAACCACCAATTTTCTCTTTTCTTTGACTTATTATTGCAAAAGTCTGTCTACTATTTCTATTAGTAGACAGTGCACGCAGAGTTTCTGTTTTTTCTGCAGGTCAAATGTTCATGTTATGGATGACATCTTCCCAGACACAGATACGTTTCTGTTCAAAGAGTGGCCATGTTAAATGGAGACTTTCAGCTTTTTTTTGGCCTTATATTTTTTGGTGAACATCTAAAAAACAGATATTTCTTAGGATACTGTGCTGTCCTTAAAAACAACCACACATGCTCAGCAGAGCAAAATGGTGACCTTATATGGGGCTTTTTCACTACGCAGTATCATCTTGACTCTGCTCGACTGTACTCTGTTGTTTTGGTTTCCCTTTAGAGGTTGCACCTGGTAACAAGCGAGCTTAGCCGAGATTAAACATGAGTTGGAGACACTGCTAACCTCCAAAAAGTCAGAGTATCACCAAGAGTTGTGGGTATTTACCCAGAAATACAATGCCCCCTGTTGTCAGCTCAAAGAGGCTGCAAATCTTCCAACTGTTAGAAAAAGCCACAAAGGGGCAGGCAGCTTTATGGCCTTTATTCCCTCCTTTGTTTTTGTGAAGATGTAATTGTAGTATCACGCAGCCATGCTATGATGGTCTCGCCTACCTTACCTTTAAAGAGGTACTGGTACAGTCTATACTGCAATGGAAAATTGAGCAGGTATTACCCGAACTGTGCAGAGTTGAGCCGAGTTGAGCAGATGCTACATATTCAAAAGCACTGAGAGGTTAAACCTATTGGGCTGTTCTTGGAAAATGTACTTTAAACACGGTCAGAAATGCACATAAAAGAAATATAATTTATCTGGAGTGTTCCCTTGAAAAATCTCAATATACAAAACAAGAGCAAAAATATTGCAATGTTGTTTTTTTCCCCCGATATTGTTCAGCCCTACTGCACTTGTAGGGGTGTGATCTACTTTACCACCAAAGTGTGTTTTTTTGTGTATGTTACCTTTTTAAAGAGCCGCCCTGAGTCCTCACTTATCTGGGCAAAGCGGGGTATGATGTTGTTGAGGTAGAGGTCAGACAGAGTGGCGTGGTCTCGGCTCTCCCTCTTCACCTGAAGCAGCAGCAGGTTCCAGCAGTTCACGGGGGATAAAATACTCTGCTCCTTCCTAAACCAGAAAGAGAGAAAAAGGGATAGAGGGGGTCTTAAAATGTATTCAAGGACCTCCAAGCGTCTTTTAGATAAATGACCGTCATTAAGTCTCTTTCATGTTCTAATTTACCCCTTTTAATCCACATGATGTATGTGCGCACACACACGCCTGCTTCATTTAAATGTAGAGATAAGCATGCTTAAAAAAAGACGCTTTACACTGCAGTCTTCTCAGGAAGATGACACAAAGCTTGGGGATAAGAGACAGAGGGGAATTAATGTCCAGGCAGATTTATTCACAAAACAGCATCCCTCTCTCTCTCTCACTGTCTAATTCACACACATATGCAGACACACACACAGGGTCAGCGAGCCAGCCCAAACAGGGGATTCAGCCAGGGTACAAAACTCAACAGGAGGAGGCAAGACCCCCCCATAGGCACAGCTGTGGCGGAGAGGAATAAAAGGAAAAAGATGGAGAAAAAGACGGAGGAAAAGAAAGATTTAAAGACTGGAATGATGCCACTAACAGGCTAATGGCTCAATACTGTTCCTTTGTCTTTGCTTCAAGTGCCCATAAAGCCACTACACGAATGCCCTCTCAGTGCCCTGCTCACACAACACAACACTAACCCCTTCAGAGTGTGTGCGTACAATATGTGTGTACAGTATGTGCTATGGGTGATCCACGGGTGATCTAGTGGGTAAAATGGATTATGAGTGAGCGTAAGTGGATGAAAGACGGTCTTTGTGCTGTTAAGAGCAGCTTTAACTGGATAGAGATGGAGCTGCGAGGCATTTACATCATGCACAAACACAAACACACACACACATAGATGGGGGTTAGGAGAAGTAGAACGGTGACCCAAGCATACACAAGGTCAGACAGACAGAGAAAGTCTTTGACCATGGGGAATAAAGAGAGGGTGGTGTCTATGAGGAGGTGTGTGTGTTTGTGTATATGTGTGTGTTTGTGTGAGAAAGTATGGTCTGATGAGATGAGTCATCCTCAGTGATGTGATATGCTGGTACTGGCTGTCACAGCTCAGATGGTCAGATGACTTGCTGAGTAAAATCATTTAAAGGGAAAAGACAAAAAAGATCATATATTTTGAAATCTCAAACTTGACTTTTAAGCTTGAATTAACCAACAATCACATGTTTGTAACTTCTCTCTGCTGTCTGTGTCCTTTCCTGCTCGTCTGTCTTCATTTCTTGCACAACATTTCCTGTCCAACCAGAGGCAGCTCTGCAGTTCCTCTTTTTGCTGAAGCGAGCGGCCTGTCTTCCCCCTCCATATGACATGTCACCCTCAGCCCCCCCCACCCACTCACCTACCCCTGTGATCACCATGGCCACGGCGCTGTAGCAACCAGTCAAGTATCAGCAGACTCTCACTCTGACCCTCAGCTATCACAAGGTAAACAGTGAAATGTCGCCGGCCCTCCGAAGGTCACATGGTGCACGCTGGGAACAGAGTTGTTCCTGATGTTGGGTGATGCGTGGTGACTCACAGCGGAGGGAAAATGCTAAATGGCTGTTTACATTCAGGATCAAAACACACAGCATTAGAGAAGGCAACCCTGCTGGTGCTTTTCTACAGATGACACAGAGTGAAGTGTTTTGAACTGAAACAGGATGCAGATATCAGATTTGTCTGTTTGGTTTGTTATCATTGCATAAAGAGGCATCGCTGACACTACATCACATATAACAAAGAGCTTAAAAATAATGATATTGGTTTTTATATGTTAGCACCATCCTGTATACACCTCTTATCTCCAAAATTGCTACTTTTCAGGAAAAATACACGAACAGTGTTACCAAATAAATAAATATTGTACTGTCCTAATAAGAAATTGTTTTGGTAACACTTTCTAGGAAGCCCTTCTTTATTAGAGATTATAAATACATGTAGTGTTAAATTGTGATTGTAGATTTCTTAAATTCTGAATATCATTAATGCTTCATAAACAAAAACCTAACAGTGTAAAGCATGCCATAAAGATTAATAGTCATTTTATAATCACTGACAGTGATGGTTCACATTTACTGAGACCGTCATTATAACAATCAATTTATAACACATTATTAATATTGTTAAAACCCATTACAATTTGATTATTAGTCACTATAAAAGATAATTTGGTGTTCTTAGTAAAGTAAAAAAAAATGTTTCACTTAGAGGTTTTAATCCAAGACAGCACATTTCCTGTTAACATTAATTAATCTAAAGGAATCTCCATAAAAATGGTTAATTTAATCTTCAGAAAATTAACTGGTATATTGATACTGTTAAAAAATAAAATCAAAGCTAGATTAAGTGAAATACTATAATTAATATTGCTGTAAAAATATATGGATCAATCAGTGACTAAAATAAAATCTGGGTCTTTCTAGACTTGGAAACAGAAAAAAATTCAAAATCAAAGCATTACAAAGTGCTTTGAAACATTTCAGATGTATTGTACTAAAGCATTATTGATGCATTTCTTACAGCCATACGCACAATATAACTCATCATAAGTATGTTTATAACTCTTAATGTACAATATCATCATGATAATTTAGGATTAAATGCAGATGGATCTGCCTGTATCAATGTCTGTAATCAGACAGATGGATCTTGCCAAGCTCCAGTCTACAACAATTGTGAGCCGCCCAAATCAGCATCCTTTAGAGCAGGAAGAGGCAGGAACACGGGTGAGACAACAGCAGGAAGCTACTGCTGGAAGAGACGAGCACCGATGCTAACAGCTTCAGTAGAAGTTTTGTCAGATCTGAACCACATTTCTTTACTAAATACAGCACAAAAATCTCAATGGAAAGGATATTTTTGCTCCACTCCAACATGTTCTGGCCAGTTTGTTCAAACGAAGTAGTTCACATTACGTCCTTTACACTGCAGCAGTAGAGCCTGCCTACTGCTTTATCTGATTGGCCCTGATTTTGAAAGGTTTCTGCCCATTCCCAAACAATTTCTTTCTCATCTGGTGTTTCAGGTTAGATATAGTCAGCATCAAAGGGCATACCAACAAAAAGTGACATGGTAAACAAAACACTAACGGTCGCACTGGAAAGCTGTTGTGCTCTCTGCACTAAAAATATTCCTAAAATTCAGAATTTACACTTTACTAAAATTTCATGGTCCAAAAAAGAAAAGCATATCCAGTGAGTGACAGTTCTTTCTGTGAAAATGCCTTTTTGATGCCAGAGATCAGAGGAGACTGGCATGAGTGGTTTGAGATGACAGAGCAGTAATAGTAACTCAGATAACCACTTGTCACAACCAAGGCATGCAGAAAACCATTTCTGAATGTACAACTCAATGAATCTTAAAGCAGATAGGCTACAGCAGCAGGAGATCACACCAGTTGAAGAACAGGACACTGAGGCTACAATTTGTATGGGCAAAACAATTTCGGGCAATAGAGGAGTAGACAATGTTGTCTAATCAGGTGATAGGGTCAGAATTTGGTGTAAACAACATGAAAGCATGGATCCACCCTGCCTTGTATCCAGGGTTAAGGCTGTTGGTGGTAGTGTAATGATGAAGGGGATATTTTTTAGACAACCTTTGGGCCTCTTAGTACCATCATTACACAGTACACAGCCAACCTGAGTTAAATGAGAATGAGAATCTACACAGACGTGCTGCAGATCATGACTATCTCTTTATGACAACATTGTACTGATGATGACTACAGGATAACATGTCATGTCATGAAGCTTTAATTATCTAAAAGTACTCTTTTGGCCTCTATAATTGTAAGATCTTAATCCAATAGAGCACCTTTGGGATGTGGTGGAAAGGGAGATTTGCATCACCGATATGCAGGCAACACATGTGTAGCAACTGAATATGATATGTAAATAAGGACCAAAATCTCTGGGGAATGTTTCCAGTACCTTCTTGGACCTATACCATGAAGAATTCAAGGAGGCCAGAGGGCAAAAGGGGGTCTGAAGCGGTAACAGCTAGTTGTACCTAATGAACGGGCCTTTGAGTGTACATCCACAGGAAACACTGAATAAATGAAATAAAACCACAAATTACCTGTGTGACATATCTTGAGACAAAAGCAGATTTTGCATTGACATTTGGTCTAAATAAAGAAAATATGTCCTCAGTGTCTTCAAATTGTGATGACTTTGTTGTAAAGTGACTTTTATGAAGACTTTACCTGCTCCTGCTCTGTGTTTTTGCTCCTGCTGCTCTCTCCCTCTCTGTGAGGGGGTGTGTTTACCTGGAGCTGAGGCTCTCTGCTGGATCACACCTGTTCCTCATCCCCACTATCACCTGCACCTTTAAAAGCTTCATGCAGAGTGCCCAGATAATGCCCGCACCTACACGTGGTATTGTTGGCCATCTCCTGTGATTACAGCGATCTCTCGTGGTTGGATTTTTTGATTGTACTTTGTTCTTTGAACAATTACTTACCTTTGTCTCTCCTCCTCTCTTTCAGTGCCTCTGTGAGCCCAACCACACTCTGCCACGCTCTGGATCTCACTTCCCCTTCAGCTCTCACGGATTCCCCCTCACTAACCCCTTGGACTTTCCCCTCCAATAAATCATTGTTGTTGCACCTTTCCTTTGTCTTGGTATTGCTTCTGGGTCCATCTGAAAACCTCAGGGATTCATTCTCTAACACAAATAGACTTTAAAAATCTCTCACTCTGAATGTCTTTGAATATCTTCTCCTACAGTGGCCACAGATGCCCTCAGATGTCTGCTAAAAAAGAAAAAATGTCTTCTGGAAAAAGTCAAGGGAGTACATATGATATTTGAAGACATTTTCAAGTAATGACAGCTTATAATGCAATACAAGTGCTGGTTTTCCCTCAATCTGCTTCTTATTGAGTTTTGGTTCCATTTCCTGGCATGTTATATAATCAAAATCGAAACCAAAACATGTAAGAACAACACAGATTTATTTAATCAAGGGTGCCATGAAGCAGCAGTTCATTATGTGTTATTTTTACTCCATTTTCAGAGCAGGGCTAAAAAAGGAAACAAAATCGTTGAGGTCAAATGTTAATTATTGTTTTCACTTGAGCCTGTAATGCTGGCTTTAGCTGATATTTAGTTATTATAACCACTAATAAGGATGTAATAGTACTGTTCATAAATCCATCTGTTTTAACTACAGTGCACAAAAGGCTGCTCCAACTTGTCTGCATGGAATTTATGAAGTGACTATTGTGTTTTTTAAGGAGGAATGTTTCACAGTATGTCTTTTAAAAGTTGATCCACTTTGATATGTGATTTTGTCGGTGATTTACAGAGCCTTCAGTGATGAGAAACGAAGACCAGAAAAAGTATAGGCCTTTTTAAAGTGATATCCATGACGAATCCAATTCAAAAACCACACTGGGTTAGCACTTTAGCAATGTGTTTTTAAGGGAATGCAGCTTATTAGCAGATAAACTGACCCAGTATTAAGCATAAAGCAGTGCTTTCAATCAGGGTGCAACTTGTGAGGGCTTCTCCATGTGACCAAACGGCCTTTCAGCCTCAGGGTATGCATGCAAACACACTCTCAAACAGACACACACAATACAGCTAAACTGTGTAACCCCCACCACTGATGCCGTACACAGTCTGCCAAATAGCGGGAATACCAGGGGTCTCCGCGGGATCAACATGCACACACACAACGCACAACTCTCACACCCCACATTGCTTGGAGCCCAGCCGCAGACACACACACCTAGATTAAGGCACACAAAAATACACACACATATAACTGGAAAATAGCTGAAATTCCTGTGTGGCACCCGTGCAGAGCAGCAGCAGATGCAGGGAGAGTTGGATGTTAGATACACAGATGTTGGATGAGGAAAGGGAGGCATAAAGAGGAGTTGGGAAAAAGGTAGAGAGAAATCAAAAATGGAGCATAAAGATTTAACTTGTGTCGGCCAGTAAATTGTGTTTTTATTGCCTTATAACATCTTGATAAGTTATGACATGAGCATTCCAGCTGCAGCTGCTGCAGTAGCTGACCTGCTCAACTTCATATTTTATTCTCTGTCCTTTGCCCTCCCTCTTCTCTGCTCCTCTTCCCTCCCCCCAGTATACAGAGCAGAGAAACACACACTCTGCTACTGTCTCAGTATTGATCCAAGCTGGAGGGTGTGTGCGTTGTAGTGAGTGTTAGCAGGGGGTATGTCCTCTAGGTTGGAATTGGGTTTCATTTAGAGGACCTATCGATCCCTTTTAGTCTGTGCCTGTGTGTGTGTGTGGGGGGGGGTGTGTGTGTGGGTGTGTGTTTGAGTTTGTGTGTAAGGGCGTAGATTTGGGTTTGCCCCTTAACAGAAAGATACATGTTTTGTACAAGAGTGTGATGGGAAACAAAAGAGAAGCAGAAAAGTGGAGGGGGAGAAATAAGGAAGGTGGCTGTAAAGGAGGTCAGGGATAACAGGAAGTCAGAGAGGGAAAGAGGACGACAGAAGAGGAAAGTTTCAAGTCTTGGTGGAAAATCCAGTGGTTTAACTTTAGAGAGGGTTTCCTGTTCAACACAAGGCTGTTAATCTTGCACAGCAGCTGGACCTGCCTGGTTTAATGCCTGTAATCAGGCAGATCCATCATGCCAAGCTCCAATCTACAATGATAATGGATGAACCCAAAGCAGGACGGCCCAATCAGCATCATTTAGAGCAGGAAGAAGTGGGAACTACGAGCAAGATGACAACAAAAAGTTACCTCACTTTCAGAGATTAGCATAGATGCTAACAGATTCAGTAGCAGTTGAAGCAGAACTGGACCATATTTCTTTATTAAATGGGATAACAAATAACAACAGTACAAACTTCTCTAAAGTAAGGATATTGTCGCTCACATTCAGCGTGGCACACATTCAGTAGCGTAGTAGCGCCTGCCAATTACATTATCTGATTGGCCTGAGATTGACGGAACAGTTGTCCAATCACATGTTGGATATGTTTTGAAAAGGTCTGCCAATCCCCAAACACTTTCTATGGGCTCTTTCCCAGATGGATAAGCAAAATACTGAATACTGCATGGTTCATGCTGTGTGCCAGGTTACAAGGCTGTGAGAACATAAAACATTCACAAGTTTCAGCTATCATCTGGGCTGAAATATCTTTATTTCAGTAATATCTACAGCTATTTGAAGTGCGTTTTTCTTGATTAATATTGTCAAATCAACATTTAATCCATGGGTGGGCAACTGGCAGCCTCGGGGTCACATGCAGCCCCTTTACTCCCTCAGTGCGGCCCACCAGTAACTTGTATAAATGAAAAAAAAAATAGGTATAGTGCTCAGCAAATTTATTAGATCACCCGTCATAAAAATAAGAGAACATAAATATTTTAGAAATCTTTTTTAAAAACTTGTTTAAAACCTAAAGTGTTATTGTTATTGGAGGTTATGTTTTTGCCGGCGTTGGTTTGTTTGTCTGTGTTCAAAATAACTTGAAAAGTTATGGACGGATTTGGATGAAATTTTCAGTAAATGTGTGGAATGGGATAAGGAACAAATGATTAGATTTTGGGACTGATCCGGATCACCATCCTGATCCAGGAATTTTTTAAAGGATTCTTTAACATTGCGAGATAGGACCAGGGGTGGACTAAAGCTGCTTGGTGGAGGTCTCCGCTCTCTGAGTGCTCTTCTAGTTGGACAAACATTTTGAACAGGAATGAGGAATGAATTCACCTTTTATTACCTAAATTTGAGCTGGCTCACTGGTCTTCTCTGAGAAGTCAGAAATGAATCAAGCACAAAAAAATATATATATTAGCACTGGAAATCTGATTTTATTTAAAGAGTTTCTACATACTGGTGCACTAACCATTAATGAAACATAGATGATTTCAGTTATTACCAGTGCTGTTAATTTAGGGCAGTTGTGGCATAAACCTTACATTGAGTGGTGGTCTAATACATTTGTTTAGCAGTGTATATTCATAATGAAACATGAACATATATGTTAGAAAGAAAATAAAACACATTTTTTCCAAAGAAATAGAGCTGCAATTGGCTGTTACTGTAACACCTCTATATGCATTTAAAATGCATTTGCAAAGGTAAATAAACTTAAATCACCAGCAAAATCTGTTTTAATTTCAGCTACTTATAAAAAATAGCTGAATCTGGCTTTAGTAATGTCTTTAGCTCATTAAATTAAATGTTACTACTTTTCTTTAAGTCAAAAGATGTAAATCTTGATATAATATTGCACTACATCATCATGAGGTATTGTAATTGTTAATAGGTGCACAATTGCCACAACTTGGCCTCTGGGAAAAAAGTGCAAAGCTAAGTGGTCCTCATGGTAACAAAGGTTTCCTATCCCTGATTTAAACCTTGCAATGATAATTTATTTTTGACTTTAACTCTTTGTTAGGCCAACACTGTACAAGAAAAAAAATGATATAAATGTGATGTACAAAACAATTTTTATTATAGTATAAATGATATGATAGGGCTGAACAATGTACAGTAATTTCGCATACATAATACGCCCTCGTTTATAACACGCACCCCATTTTTTCATGCTTTTTTCCCGGAAAACGTTGTATTTAAATATAACATGCATCCACATTTTGCCCAACCTTACTCTCTTGGACAACTCAAAAATTACCTTTATTCAAGTTTTAATCAATAAAATGTCAGTATTTTTATGACAAAGCTCGCAATTTTCTCTCTCAACCAGATGCGGAAATGCCTTTTGCTTCACACATGCGCACTTACTTGATTTCTGTCAGAGCATGCTCAGTCGTAGTGTACCAACCAATCAGAAAGCAGCTATCAACATGTCGATGTCTTCGATCAATCACAGTGCAGCTATTTTGGTCCCCTTGCTCACAAGGTGGCAGCGCCCAGTGTGTTTACATGTGAGTGATTCCATAGCACTTGAGAATTACACGATCATTACACAAAGTTAAACTAATTAAGACCCAAAATATTGGATTAGAACAGTTTAACATTCAGTTTTATAAGAATTACAAAAGTTTGGCGGTAATGTTTTGCAGAGAAAGAGAATATTTTGGCTTTTTTGTATCAGATGTGTTGTAATCGCGATGTTGGTGAGACAAAATATTTTGCACATTTTGCTTGAGCTTGTGTATAACCCGAAAATTAGACCTTATTTAAGAGCAAAAAAATGTGTCATACACGAGAAATTACGGTAGGTATTTATATTTGCCATACTGAGAGAGAAATTAGGAGATACATAAATGAGCTATTGTAATAACAGCAGTGCGTATTCATTGTCAAGTGTGCATATAAATTGAAGTGTTTGTGTGTTTGCATGTGGTGTGTGTAAGTGTAAGTGAACGTACTTTACTGTCATTGACAGTAAGCGGTTGTGTTAGACAGCAGGTTGTGGGTCTGTTGTGTGCAGGTCTGAGGGGGGGATTTAGGATGGGAAATATCATTGGCAGCAGGTTGAGTTGCAGTTCTAAGGTTGCTGGTGCTTGAAGGATTCTGACTGAGGGTTACAAAACTAGATGTCTTGTGGCTAAATAATTTCTTGTTTTGTTTTGCTTTATATTGGACCAATACTCATTCAGATTAGTATTTCACAGTAAACATAAAACCATATTTATTTATCTATTGAAAGAACAAAATGTAAAATGATGATTTAAAAAATAAGTCATGTCTTTAGGTGACGAAGACCATGTTCAAAATCTCAAGTAACACAGGCTGAGAAACTATGCATAGAGAGCACTACATTTAGCTTAAGTCTCTCCAAATTTCATCTCTTACATAAGGTCCCTGCCTATTTTTTGTTGAGGCTGTATGAAAGAATGAGAAATGAAATCCTCAAAGGAAGCCATTATCATTTGCATTTAGAGAAAATAAGAACTGACTGACACACAGCTGTCCGACAATTTTTGACACACTTGCAGCAGCTACTCCTGTCCCCATGGGTGATTTGAGAAAACACAGAGCTGCAGTAATGATGTATTAATGATGCTGCATTAACCATCACAGAGGCCTTCAGTCCCTTTAGATCAGGGAAACATATTAATCACTGAACACATTTCCATCCTATGGGTGTTGCCAGCTGTTTAAACACCATTCTGCACAGTTACACCTGTGTTTTCTTGCTCAAAGCTCCTCCACACAACACCTCCCTTCTGATGCACTGAGGGTTTTTAAACATGCTCAAAGATAGCAGAGCTTGGTCATGGCAAAGAGACTCGGAGTGATCCACAGTGTGTTTAGCTGAAAATAAAGCACCCACTGGCTTGATTTACCTGTGTTAGCGCTGAATTTGTGGTTGTGAGTGTGCTGTTTATGATTAGCTTAGGTAGAAGCTCAGCAAATCTCTACCCACAGAGAAACAGACTGCTCTCTTGCAGTAAAAAATGCCAAATAAATTATACAAGAACACACCCCGCTGCTAAGGCTGATGAGCTCCAGTGTGTATATGTGTGGTATGTCTTAGTGAGTGAGTGTGTGAGAGGGAGAGATCAACCCTTTTTATAGAGAGAATCCTCATTTGGGCAAGGTTATTCACACAGCAAGACACGGCAAAATAGTCAGAGCACAAAATCACCACCTGGCCATCCTGGCAGGATTTACCAACACATACACATGAATACATTCCCAGGAAGTCCCCGGGGACAGAGACGAGAATCTTTACGAAACACACATGCTATCAATAAGTCAAAAGTTTCAATAGCTCAAACAGGAAAGTTCTGAATGATGTAAGTCAGTATTTTATAGACTGACATGCTAATTCCCTTGCCATTGCTCTCAGCCATCCTGCTGTTTCATTTCTATGAGTGTGCTCACTTCTCTTTTCTCAAGAGGGAAGTCCACAGTCTTAACAGCTCTAAGTCCTTTTAAAATTGATAAACACTGATATTTTCCTTCTCTATCTACTCAAAAAATTCCATGGATAGATGAATATAATTAATCTTGGGCCCCATAAAAGAGCTCTGAAGGTATGTATGTATATGTGTATGAAAATATGTATGTGTGTGCATGTGTTCATATATAATGATCAAGTCTTGTTTTTTCAGACATAGATAAAAACAGATAAAAGCTAAGAACATTTTATATTTACATAGACTGGTTATCATTGATGGAGAGGAAGTGGGATTGAATAGGTTTTAAGTTCTTCTCACTCCTTTTCAGATGTTTAACATTTATTTAAGTGCAAACTTTCTTTATTTTTTATATGCACTTTTATTTTTGCTTTTTGGTATGTGTTTGAAATAAATGTATGAATAAATCAGTCAATCAATCATCAAAACAACCTCTGCCAAGGCATTAGAGTTATCACCAGAAATAAGATAAGATAAGATAAGATATTCCTTTATTAGTCCCACAGGGGGAAATTCCAAAATGTGTAAAACTGCCCTAACAAGCACTGTTAAGAGTCCGCCTGTGGATTCGAATCACCACCAAAATGTAACCACTATCGCTGTGTGCCATGACCAGCAGTCCCTGAACATTCCATCCGAATTTATTGAGAACTTATTGTGTTACCAGCTTAAATGTGGAAAACTGCCCTAACTTGCGATTTCAAAAAATTCTAAAAAAAAAAAAAAAAAAAAAAAAAAAAAATCCTGCATCAGCATCTGTATTCAGATCACCACCAATGTAATCACTTCTTCCTTGTGCCATGTCCAACATTCTCTGAAAATTGCATCCAAATCAGTTCCACATTTTTTGAGTTATTCTGTTTATAAACATAGAAACTAACAAACACCAGCAAAAGCATAACCTCCTAATACAAACCTGCTGCATTAGAAATACCTGCCGCCCAGTATTTTAGTGCTTTGCATGCGTCTCTTACTTAAGTAAATGATCCTTAGTGCTCCGCGTCTTCGTGAGGAACCTTTCTGCCAGCTTCTCAAGGTTGCGGCTGTAGTCCACCTCAATCTCAGCCTTCTTCCTGAAGAAGTCCTGCAGGTCCTGCAGAAGCTGCACCCTCAGCTCACACTGCTGGTCCAGACACTTGAGCTGCTCCACCAGCTGGGCACGAACCTCTGCAGGGAAACATAGGGAAAGAGTTGAGTTTAAGTTCTGTGTTAACTTTATTATTCTAAACACAAGCCAAGAGTAATTAACACCTGGGAGTCACAGCGCACAGCCTGCAGAGAATGTGTCTCCACCAGCCAGACAACAATCAGAAGTATCATGTCCTAAAAGGAACATGTACTTAAACATTTACATTGCATTCATATCTGCACAGCATATATAATATGAAGTGTTATTACATGTACACACCATTCATTTGGAATTGTAGCCAATCTCCAAGACCTCAAAGGAAAGATTCTAAATGATATATGTATAAGACTTCCAATCATTAAATTTAGACTCAACTTTGATTTAAAAGATCTTTTAATACAGGCCTTTACTGTGAGTTTATGTGTCTGATATTTTATTTATTTGATATGTGTTATGTAAGGATATGAATTTTATAAGATTTTATTGATACCAATGCAATTATCCATGCTGCTTATCGATCCCATTCTCTGTTGTCAATTTCTGTCGATTTTCTTAGTGGATAAAAACTGCCCTACACATATTTTCAGTAGCAACAACATTAAAACATGTCACTCCTGATATTTAGTATTGTGTTGCATGGACGAACGCTTCTGCTCGTTGCTGGTTGTTTCACTGTTGCCTGAATCACACAGACACCGTATACTGACCAGTGAGCGTTATTTATGTAAAACTGAGCCACAGTTTTGACCACTTCTGTCTCCTGTCTGCCATTTCACATCTATGACTACCTTGTTGTTGCTTCTATTGACCACTTCTGATAAGAGCTTTACCTCCTTGATTTGTGAGGCATAAAAAACCAAGTGGGATGAATTGATAAGGGAATTATTAAGAATAAAAGCTAACGATATCAATTCCTTGGGTTCATTCTTATAGATTCTCAATAGACTTGGTTTTCGATTCACATCCCTGGTGTTATCTTGCTTTGTTTTGATCTCCTCTTACGTACTTACTCTATGAGGGCTTTCACAGAAGTGTATTAGTATTATTACTGCTATTATTATCAATTATTTAAATTAAGTATACCAGGGCATGAACTTTGCACCCTTTTTAAACCAAATGGTGTCACAAATCTACTTTTATAAGCCATTACAAAACATATTCTAAGATCCATCCATTATCTATTTCAATTCTTCCTTTTGGTTTCTTAAGGGGCCTATTCCAGCCGATATGAGCTACACGACAACCTGAACTGGTCGGCTCCCAGTCACAGGGCTACACAGAGAGACAGACAGCCGGTCACATACACTGACAACTGAGAGATATTTAGAGTCACCAATTGACCTATCAAATATATTTCAATTGTGAGAGGAATCTGGAGTACTCAGAGAAAGGAAACAGGGTCTTTAATAAAGTTTTGATAGTTCAACTTTAGATCCACTGCACTGTGAAAAGTCACCAGGTTTCTACAGAACATTTCCACAGAATATTATTGTAATTAGTCTCCTGTAGTACATGATAGGTAAATAGTTGAAAGATTTAACTATATAATTTGGGCATTCATACTGTGAACTCACAGGAAATTACTGGCTACTGAGTTGTGGTGATTATACAGTAGTGATATTAAATTACAAGCGCCTATTTTGAGCACTGAACAGCATCATACCGTAGTTTCACAATAGAACGCTGGGTTTTTACAGTCATGCATATTAAGATCCCAGGTAAAGTAAAATAACAGTAAAGTGCTGTAAATTCACAGTAAATTGTTGAATTAGCAGAAATATGTAGTAATTTTACAGTATAATACTGTGATTTTACTTCACTTTAATTTTACAGTAACATTATTTCTGGGTCACTGTAAAATTAAAGTGTTGTAAAATCACTATTGTATTGTCAAATGTTTTCACAAAACTAAATTCACAACAACCTTCTGTGATTTACAACAAAGTAATACTACAGTATTTATGTGTCAGTGTTGCTTTAGAAACACCACAACTTTGTTACTGTGCACAACTACACTATACTGTGGATCACTGCAGTTATTAGCCATTGTTTTACTTTCATTCAAATCATATTTTAACAGTGTGCTTACACTTTAAGTTTTCTATTTACAGCTGACGTGTAAGGACTTTGGATCGAAAGAAACACCTGGCAGAGCTCGAGCACATCAGCCTGTTTGGCTGAAATCCATCTGCACTCCCACCGGTCCCAAAAGCACAGACTGCTGTGTGTGTAAGTGTGCATTATCGATAGTGTGTATGCAGAGATCAGTTCTCCTCTTCAACACACACATCCAAGACATCTCCAGAGGCAGTCATTTATCCCTGCTTATCACTTTTCATTTTCCTCCTGCCTGCTTCCCCTCTCCCTCCTCCAGTCTGGCCTCAAATTAATAGAGAGCACTCAGCGCAGACGCACACTCACAAACCACATTCAATCATCAGCTACAAGAAAGTCCTCTGGAGAGCCTGACCTGATGCTGTTACCCAAGACTGGGATGCAAAAAACAACATAGGCACACACTTTACACACCCAAGGACACACACACACACGATGATGATAAGCTGGATCAGTGCTGACAGCTGACAGATTAATGCTATGCTCTCATAGCTGCCTGCCAATGCTGAGTAAACTGCACATGCATCCTATTAAACAACACACACACTTCTGCCCTACCTTTACAGCGATGGCTGAAGAGAAAGCGGATAGTTTTATCCTCCATCCTGAATTCACACACTCATTCAAACACACTCAGGGGCAGACAGAGTCAGCCGTCCGTCCATCGAGCCGGCTGACAGCGACTGTTGATGCTGCCTTTGTGTTCAACAGCTGAGAGAGCAGTTTCCCGTCACCACAAAGAGAAGTGGATATCTAAACGCGTCTGTGACCCCCCCGCTTCTCGCCTTCTCACACTTCTCTCTCGTACATAGACCTAAACAGTTTGCCTCTAGCTGGCGGCTGCACGCACTCACAGTCATTCTCTGCAAATTAAAAGGCCAGAACAGAGGAGGAGGAGTTTTGTGGCATTATGACACAACGGCGCAAACACTCACATGAGCAACAAATAAATGCATGCACACACAGCCTGCGTCTGTGCTGATGACTTTGAGTATTTGCTTTGACAACATGCTTTATTGACTCTTAGTCTGCTGGTGTGTGTTAGTGTTATCCATGTTAATAATGGCAGTAGGCAAGTGTTCCTCCTTCCTGGGCTGCAACATGAAACCTTGCAATGCCAGCCCTGATAATTAGACAAAATATCACAACAAGACATACAACATGCAATGATACCATAATAGTGTACTAGTGCTACCGCCCAGGAGGAGCTAGGCTCTTCTGCCCCCTGCCTCTTCACTAAAAAGACTAATAGAGGCAGCTCAACTGGGGTTGCACAGATCTGCCGGTTCAACATTGATAACGCCCTGTTCACAAACATCAGGCATGAGCATATGAACACCTGTTAGATGCAGATGCTAGTTTGTCATGTCATATCTATTCCACACTGACATCTCGCACACCTAAAGGTTGATTTAGAGATTTGATTTTTTTTTTTTGGCAGAATTAATGACCTGTTAAACAAACTCTGAGCAGTTATCAGGATGAAAATATGGAAAATGTAATATGAGAAACAACCATGTGAATACTGGCAAAACCTGTTTTTTAAACATTGGTATTGATGTCAGTCCTAATTTTCACAATCACTGCATAACTATGTTCAATGTACTGATAAGCTACCATTTTGTCACCATGTGAAATTCTTCAATACCGAGTAATGGTCTACATACAAGATGATTTAAAATAGTAACTTTGCAACAGCTAGATAGCCGCATTAAAAGGGATAGTTTGGGTTTTCTGAAGTGGAGCTGTACAAGGTATATTGCATAAGCCTTGAAACTAGCCACACTGAGACATCAGCTCTCCACCTGTGCTGTATAATTTCGTACAGAAGCCAGGGCTGTACATTGCTGCAGATGGTGTAATTAAATCCATGTAATGTTAGAAAATTTTGGTGAAAACAAGCCACAAAAACAGCATAGGGCAGGGCAATATGAACCAAAATTTATGTCTCTATTTTTTCGCTGAACGGCGATATTCAATGTTTAACTTGATGTTTCTTCCACATCAATAATGATTAATAAAAACAGGTTAATTAAGCTTAAAGTAGAATTGTTTAGAGACAAATGGCCACAAAGGCTGGAGGTTTAGGGCTGCAGCTCACCATTTTACATAGTCGTCATAATGCACTTTGTACTGCTTTTGTGAAATTTGGCAAATATTCATTATGCTCAAGCATATTTTGCCATCTGTTTGGCATTCTTTGCATTGGCATTCCTAATAGTGGCTCACATAATGCTATTTTAGCATATAAACAACTAATCGATGTAGACGATATTGTCTAAACTTATGTCTTACTAAACATATGCCTATATTGATATTTTTCAAGAACCCATCAACGACTTGTAACAAGCTCCAGATGATTTGCAACAGTTTCATTTTCCACTTGTAAACTGCTTTATTTAGGCACTACATTGCAATGTACGCTTCCTCCAGCATTGCCAACCAGCTTGCTAAACTAGAGGAAACAACAGCTACCATACTTGATAAAAGGGTGATTTTTGCAGTGAATATGACCGTTGCTTATTTTGGACACTTGGGAATACTGTATGCTCTAGAGTGCAGGGAAAACTTCTACACATGAAGGGGCATCAGGTCCAAATGAAAAATAGAGGAAACTGCTAAGGCAACTGGAGGGCCAGAGAGAGCCATGTTACCTGTGGTTGCAGTTGTGTAAATCGTGAGCAGAAGAGTGGCTTCATAATATGGGTGGGGGGTTTCAGGATCAGAGCGCAGTAATTTTGACAGATATTCTAGCACAATTACAACCTCAACAAAGACCATACAGTGTGTTTTAAGCAAGTAAACGTAGCACAGAAGTCATGGCTTCTGTCAGTATCTGAATACTGACTTTGAGGATAAACTTTCTTTCAGGTAATCTGTCTTTTTTTCTTTGATTATGTAAAACTGTGAATCTGGTCCATACAATAAAGATTACATTACAGAACAGAGGCTTTGCATAATGAGAGTTGCAGACTTCAGATGCATATAAAATGTCTGAAACATTGGCAAGATTTGTATTGTTGGTGTTTTTATATGAGGCAACAACATAATGAGCTAGTAAGACTGTACAGTAAATATGTAATAAAATCCAGTTAGCAACACTGAAACCAGCAACAACCATCTCAGAGCTGTCATATAAACAGTAAGGATTATGCACTAAAGACCTAAACACAAATTTCTAAAATACTCGCCTTGTGGTCAAAGCCTCTTCCTGAAAAGAAAATGAGTGCAAGCGATTGATAAAAAACTTTACACAGCAAAGGTGAGAGATCAACAAAGGTCTTCCTTTAGGCCTCCCTCCTTTGAACAGTCATCATCCACTTGAAACCAGCATGAAGTGAGATGTAAATGGGAATCTAACGCCTCAAAACCCACCCCTCTATACAGACCCGTCACATTTTCCAGGCAGATGGGAGCAGGTTTTGTAATCAGTCTCTGGGATTGTACTTTACTGATGCTCTCTCTTCTCCTCCCCTCCTACTCTGTCTGTGGAGCTGAAGGCTGTCTGGCTCTGTCTGCCTCAGCCTCTCACATACACATTTAACTCCCCGTCTCCTTTTCCTGCACAACAACCTGTCTTCTGCTGATACTGATGGCCTCTTCTTCTCTGAGATGTTTGTTATTCTCCAGTTCTGACTCTTACCCCCCATAGGTGCCACTTGTTGGTTTGTTTTGGCACTGAGTGGGTGGCATTGTGTGCATATATACCCTCCTTGGATTCAAATCTGCATAACTTATGAGTATGAAATAGCAGAAATTTGAGGCATCTAGTGTCTTTTCTTCTGCTTCAAACCATTTCGACCGTACCTGCCGCCCCCCCAGCATCAATTATTGATCACTTTGCTTAGTCTGACCCAGAAACAGGAGACAGAAACAGAGATGGAGACACTTGAACAGTATTTCCGCCATGATCAATGCCTTCAAATAACGTTGCTGGAGGCGGAGGCTGAAGACACTGGTGGACTCAGACGTGTTGCCGCATACAAATGTGTGGATGCGCGCTCTGAAGGGAATACAACTAGAAAAGGAAATAAAAACGCAGTGAAAACACCATCAGCTCTGGTTTGTTTAGCTGGAAGCTGACAGAAGTGATGCTTGCCCTGGATGCTGGCCTAGTTACACGAGCCACACACACCGCTGCGATGAGCAGTCATTATACCTGGAAACGCCACGGGCTGTGGGCAAAATACACACAGCACAAAGATGTGACACTGTGGGTCCAAGCTGTCACTCTGAGCTGTTTTGACGGCAGCTATCCAACCCAGCTCCTGAAAAGCCTCACCCTAGATCTGTCTTACTCAATTACTGGACACGCTTTCGGAGACACACATGCACACCAACTCACACACACATGGCAAATGTTCACAAGTAGATGTGATGGGTGTTGGAGACATGCTTTGAACTGGCTGGAGGTCACAGGAGGGGATGAACAGGACAAACAGCAGGGACACAGATGGCTGGTTTGTTGATTTAGTAAAAATTCTGTTTTTTAACTCGACTTATCACAGATTTTGACTGTAGCCACTTTCGCACATGCAATTCACCCTGGAAATTTCCAGAAATAGCCCAGGTGTGCTGAATGCAAGACAGTAAACTGCAAAGTTTTTCCCCCCGCATTTTACTATGACTTTGTCTAACCGGGCTCCTGGTAAGTTATAAAAATCTGACGTGTTAACTCAGCAAGGAAAGCCATTTTGAATGAGTGGGCATCAGGCATGTTAATGGCATGCGACAGGTGAGAAACCAGTGGGATGCTGGTGCAACTAATGAAGCTGCTTCATGTTCTTCTTTTACTGAAAGTGTTTTAACACGTGAGAATTTGCAACGCTTGTCCACAGGAGGCTTTTGAAATGATAAAATAAAAAAGGAATAAGAGAAGAGGAAAAAAAAGCAGTGTACAACAATACATGCAGTTTTTCAGATTAAATAAAAACCGCACAAACACCAGAGACTCTAACCCCATTCACACTTGCAAAAAACACATGAGATTATCTGGACTTTACCCGGAGAGCCGAAAATGTGAATGCAAACAGCTGAGTTTTTCACTCAGACTTTACCTGGGTAATTTCCTCGTGTCCCCCTAGTATTTTATCTGCTGCATCCTGTGAGACTGGCACCAAATCAGGAAAGGTAAACTTGACAGGATGGATTAAAACAACTGCTGTTGAAGTGTTTCTGATTGTAAGGGGATAACACAAGCTCAAATGTGCATAACATTTCAAAGTGTGTTTTCCACCAGACATCATCAGAGTTCTATGGGACAACTGCTCTAAAATAATCACTATCAGGTCTCTCACGCATCACAAGGGATGCGTTGCTGTTGTATATGGAGCAAAAACACTGTTACTTTCCGTCTCCGGTGTAATTATTGTGCATGTTGTGATGCTGCTTCATATTCACTCCTGAGTGCTACAGTGCTCCTCTTAACTCTTAAATCATGCTGTTGATACACTTTTTAATATGGAACACTGAAGTTAGGATATGAATTGTTTGTCTGCTGTCATATTATGAACACTGACTTCCGCTGTATGTGTTTGACATTGTGTGCTGCCTATTCAGAGATTATTGGTCATGGTACAAGGGAGAGGGCATTCGATTTTTATGGTAATCCGAATTTGGATGCAGATCCAGGATTTTTTTTTTCACAATTTGTTAACATTGCAAGATAGAGCCACATTTTTAAACCAATAACTTCTCAGTGGATTTTGATGACATTTTCAGGGAATATTGGTCACAGCTCAAGGGAGTAGTAATTAGATTCTGGTAGTGATCCAAATCTGGATGAGGATCCAGACAATTTTCAAAGGATGTATTAACAGAGCAGGATTGAGCAGTTGTTCACATTTTTGACAATAACCAAACAATGTTGGAAATGCATTTGCTGAGGTTTTTGTTCTCGCAGCAATTAAAACTGATACAAATTGGAGGAACATGCCTGAGCTCTTATCTTAATGGTGGTGCCTCAAGCCCATTAGAGTGGTTAAAACTCAATTATTCATGCAATTTGTTTACTGATTAATTCAAGTTAAGACAACTTAGCACCTTTAACAGTGAGAGTTTTCGCTGAAATTTCTGGAGCCTTCATATTTGAAGATGCCTCTGAAGAAGAGGTCAAGATGACCAACCTCGACAGATGGATATTTCAAGTCTGATTTTCTATATGTAGACCTTTTGATGTACCATTGTAGCCATGTGCCAACATTGCATGCTTTACCTTTGTCAAGTCAAGTTATATCAAAGTGAGACAAAAGAAGGTCAAACCAGGCACTGGGGACTCTGGTTGCATGATATTAAACAACATTTTAAATGCAAGCCACTCTGCCAGCATTGGGTTTGAGTATCCACATTTTGTGCCAGGTAATCAGTGAACACAGCGGGAACACACACACTCCCACACCCACACACAATCTTGACACATAACTTGTTCAGAGAAACCCTAGATATCAAGAAGATGTAGCTACGGGCGAGGTCGAGTATTACCTGTTTTGTTTGTGTTTCTGTGCGAGCATTTGAGCAGGTCTGCTGCACACTGTGTTAATGCAGAGAGGCCTGGTCTTTGTTGCTGTGGGGGCTGATACTGCAGCACAGAGCGGGGCAGGGGAAGAGTGGAGGGGGGTAGAAGGGTAATGGTTTAGAGTTGTACCACTGTGAGCTCATACTATTGTCCTCAGAAGAATGAAAGAAGAAAGAAGCAGAAAGAAAAGAACAGAGAGCAGTTTAAAGAGGGGGGTATAGTGTGTGTAGGGGGGGTACTGCGTCACTGTGAATAATATGTCCATTCATCCCTACACACACAGGAAGACAGGACAGAGAGACAGGAAGTAAGGCAGGCCGGTTCATTGCCAGTAGGGAGCACATGGGAGGGAACTAAACAACCACAGGAAGCATGTGTGTGCGAGTAAAGATGGAGAGCAGCAGGATTAGGGGGTTGGACTGAGATGTGTGTGTGTTTCTCCCCCTGAAGAAAAACAGTCAGCTGTAGAGTTCATCGACATAACCCTCCAAAACTGAAACCTGAAGGGATGGGAAGAGTGAAGAGACCGGTCAGGGTTTTGCAGGTTGAAAGGTGGGTAAGCAGTGCATCTCAAAATTTTGCAGTAAGGAGATAGAAAATGGTTGGTAGTGTATTAAAACCATACACTTTGATATGGTTCTAATAAAAAGTTATACTGATGCCTGTTTAACACAGCAACAATAGCAGTCTTGGATGCCTAATTTTTTATTTCTAAAAAACCACAGACAAACTTTCAAACTCCATCCAAACTGCACAAAATACTGGCAACGTTTCCGCAAATTGATTATGTCAAATTTCTCTTTGGGTATGTTAAAACTAAGCCAAATAACATGTACCCACTGGCATTCATCCTGCATCAGCCACAACTTGGCCAAAGCATGGTTAAATCATCACACCAAATTACACACACAAGCTTCATTCATGATGCCCTTTAAACATCTGGCCCCTGCGACATTTTGCCTTCACTGTGAACATCATGGAGGTGAAATGGGGGCACAAGTTGGCCCAAACTCTGATCTAGAGATGGGAGGACACACTGAGCCAGTGGGGGAGTGCAGTGTTATGTGTATATCTGGAACTTATGCCCCCCAAAAGCTGTACTTCACTGTGGATTGTGAGTAATATCTCATCATCGTAGAATCAATGTGAACATCTTCAGGCATAATGACAGAGGAGCTTCATAATGTCATATTTTCATAAATGGAAGAACAATGGTTTACTGAAAAGTACAACCCATGGAGCACAGTTTTTATCTCAAGAGACCTCTTCATAAAAAAAAAGGAAAAAAGAAAAGAAAGCAAGTTTAGCGATGTGAGTGGGCCAACCCGAGTGGTACAGCCAGTGAAGCTTGACCCTGTCAACGCAAAGTCTCAGTTTGCACCTCTGGTAAATGATGGTGCGCCATCATAACACATGTTCTACAGTGAATTCATGAGGTTGACCCGTTTAGTTTTGTGTGGCCTATTTAACTTGTCCGTGATATGGATATGGATATGCAACCATACCTTGGTTTAACACAGCACACAGAGCACTACAGGACTGCAATGAAACATGTTTGGGACATGGTATGGATTACAGGGCTGTCACCTTACACTCGATATTTGAATATCCATTCAAGCATGGGGGTAAAAATATGTCCTCTACCTGTAAATAAGTATTAAAATACAAGGTAAACAGCTTAACAACACATTAGGGCACCTGGAGCAGTGAACCACCTGATCCAGCAGAGGGCACTCTCAGTGCAAGCGGTTAGGCCAATGCTCCCTTGACCTCATTAACAGCTGCATCTAGTCTCCCGGTAACCAACAGAAAAATAAGACATCTCAGGGAAACGGAGAACAGGTAAAGCCACTCCGAGAAGACAATAACAACACTGAAACATGTGAAGACACTGTGTGGAAGCACTTTGGGCTCCAGTGTGTTACCTCAATGCATACACGTTAATAACTTTTTTTATTTGTTTATTTATTTGATTATTTTCAGTTATTAACATGCATGATTGAATACCGATCAAGTTTGATTTTTTCGGAAAGGTTACAGCCCTAATGGATTAACAAGCGAAAGTGCATTTTTGAATACTATGTCATTAAAAAGACAATCTATATCATTTTAAATTTTCAGAGGTATCAGATGAGGATAAATTTAATGGATTTTAGTCACATTTTTTTTTACAAAAAAGAGAGAGCATTGCCTAAATTGCACAGAATCTCCCATCACTTTTAAGATTCAACATCACCGTGACAAAAAAAAACATCTTGTCTTACCCTTAATCTCAAATGAAAATGTGAGTCTATCTACTTTAAAACAATTGATTTCTTTCCCCTGTTATACTGCAGATACATGTGAGAGTGTGTCTGTGTGAATTCATGGCTATTGGACCTGATTTCAAGCCTCTGAATGAGTAGGTATTCTAAAGCCTGGGTAATAATGAGATTCTTCAGCTAGGTGGACTCTATTAGTTCCAGACATGCTTAATACTACCACACTGTACACACATACTGACACACACACCAAACGCACACAACAGCTGTGCACGAGCGAGTAGAGGAAAGGATAAAATTACAGTACAGTAAGTGTTGGAGGGAAAACTATTGCAGGAATGGAAAGATTCCAGTCGATGTCTTTTCCTTAGGTCTGGACTTTCCTGTGAAAACAAACTCACACACACACCCCCACACTCGAGGACACACACTCAACTCCAAAACTTATATAGGCATTTCCTTTTTAACCCATTTCTTGAAACCTTTAGGAAAAGCAGTGTCGTCCTGAGGAGGCAAGTTAACGAGCTTAGTGACTTTTAGACATGGAAAACACAGCTGAAGCCAAACCACTGCAGACCTGCTCTGAGCGGGCGGGGAGGGGAGAGAGGGGCAGAGAGAGAGGGGCATGTGGAAGAACTAAAAGCTACTCTGTGCTGGACTGGGGCATAAATAAGTAAAATACAAGAGACTTTAGAGGTTAAAAGTTATTAGTGTGTCTTTGGTACTTCATAAAAATGCGACTTTGTATTTTGTGTTTTCAGTCATGCACAGAAACGTCCTCTAACCTCTCAGTCTGCTTAGATTCACAAACAAACACAAACTCTGAATACAGTAATTAAACCACTAATGACTCAGGAAATATAAGAAGGGATTATAAACGCTGGGCCCGCAGAAACAAAAGGCCAAAAGATGAAATTTCAGGAAATGTTCCCAGTCATCATTTGTGCCATTTTATAAACAATGCCTGAACAGTTTCAGTTAAAGTTGCCTCCTTTATAAAGACTGTGTGCAACTTGGAAAGTTATAATTACTTTTTTTATTGCCTCCAGTTAGGAGGACGGGTGCTCAATATTGAACTATACTTCTCGGTATACCTAAAGCAGGTGACAGTTTATTAGTATTTCTTTAGCTAAGGCCTAATGAAAGGGCTGGGATTGCAATTGGGTCATTTTTAATCCGATGCATTGCTCAAAATGATAGCATTATGATAGAGGATGTGCAGTCATATAAATAGATATATGAATTGTGATCCCAGTAAAATGTTCAGTCTACACTGTAATGCAGCCACCCACCAATAGTAGCATTTCACTTAAAAGCCCTTATCACAGTGTCTGTATGCAAAAACACCAAAACGAAGCTCCATCATAACATCAAGACATACACATTTATTCCATGAGGACGTAATATCTGCATCAATTCATTCAGTCTCTGTGATGTTCAGAGTGGAGGCAAAACAGCAAAGGGACATAAATATTATATAAATATGTCTTGAAATGGAAATGGGGCTAATGACTACTGCAGGCATAATTCTCTACAACCTTGATGAGAACAAGAACAATGGCTACGTTTACATGAGAGCTTTAATTCCCCTTTAATTCAGAATAAATCTTAAATTCTCTTTAAAATGATTAAAAATGACCTTGTAAATGCCTAATTCTGAATGAAAATGACCATTCTGAATTAAACTTAATTCCTAAGTAGGTGGCTGGTTTATTCTGATTTTAAATTAAAATTGAATAATTCCTCGATCATGTATGTGTTCATTCGGTTTTAAAGTAATTCTGGTGGTTCTGCGCATGCTCGTTCTCTTGTCCTGTTGCAATGCACATATTCTGCGCTGACGGGAACAGATGGCCGCCGAGCCGAGACAATTTATTTAATATAGCCTTAGAAGATTTGGAAATAATGAAAAGAATGGATGGACGTAAGCATAAAAATGCAGACCTTTTCCAAGTTGCTGCGTCCAAGTTGGACGAGGTTTCCCTGACAGAGACGCTGGAGATGCTGAACTGGAGTTTGTTTTCTTCCAGCAGATGTAAATATGTCACGTCCAACCCCGTCCAATCGGAACCATTCCCAACCCCCAGACCTTAAGCTGAATTGAATAAAGGCGAATAAATGTGTTTTCCACGTAAACCAGTATTTCAGCAGTTAAAGTTCAAACTGGCAAATGTTTGTATGATGAACTTTGATAAAGGCCTGACGTGTTGGCAGAGAGGCTGGATTGGTGAGGCAACTTGGAGAAGGAAATCTGTCCTGAATTGTCTAAGATTCTTATAGTAACATATGTTCAGTCAGACACCCTTCTCATTAGAGCTGTGGTGAGTTTGTACTTTACAGTTTCAAGTTCATGAAATATGTTCCAGAAATGTAAATTTCTTTTTTCAAAAGTGAACTGGTGTTACCCACTGAAATTGCTGGTAAATAAATCTATTTTGTGAGAAATAACTCACTTTAAGAGATTTTATTTGTATGTTGTGCATTTTAAATGTGGGAGGTGGGGGTGGTGGCAGGCTTACAGACACACTTCTTTTTCTAGCTGCTATAGGTGTGAGAGTAGGGGGCACATGGCTTGAGGTCTAGTGTCTGAAGGGGTACAGGCTGTGAAGTTTGGTAACCACTGTCCTAGAGTTTTATCCGTGATATCTACGTAGTGGTTTTGGTTTTCTCTGCAAACTCTTGATAACAGATTTTTTTTTTTTTTTTTTTAGAGTGTGTTTCCCAAAATAGGAAAGTGCCCTAAGCCATGTGTGGAAATCGTCATTCATGCTGCATGCCTCAAGTTGGTTGTGAGGCAGTGTTATTGGAAGAGGGCTCTGTGAGAGGAAAGAATAAAGCGGGTGACAGGGAGGTAGAGTGAGAGTTATGATGGGGGGTTGGTACTCAGTGGGGGTAAATTCCTATGCCCTAGTACTCATATCAGGAAGTCATTAACCCTTTACTGGTCATTGAGATACTTTATCTGCCACGGCAGGAAAGGGAGAGGAATCCCATGCAAGATGAAAGGTGGGAGTGTGTTTTAGTGCATGTGCGTTCTTTTGTTGTTCTGTGGTCCCAGGTCTGAGCCATGTGGGCCACCGACAGGGTCCCTTGCACTCTGTGAGCTGGGAGCACAGGTCAGGAGGTCAAAGCTCACAAAGCTGCTGGAGAGAGGTCAGTCTCCCACGGCGACCAAATGGTGGAAAACACCTACAACAGTACGGCTATCACTTTCAGCTCAGACTGGAGCAAAAGGAGCTTATATTAATGGGCATGTTATTCTGACTCTGTCAGGAACATGATCAATATTTGAAGGAGTGTCTTTGTTGTTATACTTTTCCCTCCTGACACCTGCAGCCCTCTGCAGTCATCACATGCTCTGATTCCTGCCCTGCATATGCAGAGGGGTTTGCATGGTTGGTGATTTGGAGGGCTGGGAGTCTCTATGCATAATGAAAAAGGCTGCATATCAAAAGTTAACTAGCTCTTTGCCCATTTACAGCCCTGCTTGCTCTACTAACCCAGTCTAGAAATGGCACTGAGACAGACTGTGTGTGCTGAAGGTGAGGAGGGGGGTGGGAGTGAGTCTGACAGTAAACAGCCACTGAAAATAAATGAAGGTACTTCAAATAAGGCTGGAGCAGCAGCTACTGAATGTGTTTATTAACTGCTGATCTGCAGAGAAGCTTTGATTAATGATGTAACTTTTTAGTTTTAAGTTGAAACGACGGGTTGATCAATCTGAATACACACAATTTTCTTTTTGATTCATTTTTCAAAGCAGAAATGTTCAACATTCTCTGTGCCAAGCCTCTCATGTCTGCCGTTTTCTGTGTCGTTGCATAAGAGTTGTGGACCTTGCAATGATACCAGGCTAATACACTTTGATACAAGTCAATTAGATATCACATTTTTGATGCGTGGTTTGACACCATTACAATAGAAAATAAGTAATATTTGCATTGAATATTTGCAAATTTGTTGTTTTCAGCTGCCAAAAAAGCAGACAGACTTCAGTGCACAAACACACTAACAAAGGTTAGAAAGGCTGCAAACTCAATAGATATATCTAAATGGCACTCTCTCTTTAACTAATTTAAGTTTTTGATTTTACAGGAATTTAACTGGACATAACTGAGATTATGCCTGTTTAAAACCAACAGTATCATAAAGTCAAATCAAAGCCTTCCATTGCTAAAAATTTTAAGCATTTATTACACATACATAACATAAACTTTTTCAGGAAGAAAACTGTGTACACATCTTTATAAACTGTGTCATTTTAAGCCCAGTTCAGACTAAAGATGTGCAAGGGGACAAGCTGAAATTTGCAATTACTTGATACAGGCAATCCTCTGGCAATGTCAGAGCCTTCTGATTGATGTCACTGATGCACTGTTTCCATGGCACTACTCTCTCTGCTCTAGTTTCCTGCATATCATACTCGTCTTGAATTTGCACATGACTTGTAGCATACAGTATGAATGGAGACAGTGACAGTGATTCTTCCTTCGGCTACAAGTATGTTTTTAAAAATAAGCAAAAAAAAAGAATAAAAGGATTGAATGGTTCAGTAGAATACCCAAGGACCTTACACAACTGATACCTTGAGTAAAAGGTGCCTCTGGCTCTATCAGTTTGACCGTGTTACCCCTAGAGGGTTCATCCTTTAGAGCAGTACTTCCCAAAGTATGGACCATGACCTCGTTGTGGACCCCACAGGTACTGCAGGTGGGTCCCAAAATGTTCTTTAAATTAAAAAAACACAATAAACAAGCCTGTTAGATTTGAATCATGAATAAGTCATTGATTTGACATGACAAAGCTGTTACACCTTTCTGTCTGAATGTGCAGGCTTGACTGTTCACTTTTGCTCTGTATAATTTGTCTGCGTTGCATTGGCAAAACAAAAAAACTCTCTTTGTAATTCTATTTAAATAATCAGGATATGTTTTGGGCCCCAAAGATTAACAGGCTTCAGATTGGCCCATGGTAATCTTAAAAGGAACCCCGACTGTGAGGACAAATAGGCATAAATATGCTTTGATGTTTATCCCATACTAGAATGTGTTGCTAAAAAAAGCATGAAGAATTGTTATTTCTTAAAAATTGCAATTTATAACACATATTGTAAACATATGAGCATAGCCATTGTTTTACTAGTGCAATGCATGCTGGGGTGATGACATATATTGGTTGAGTTGTGCAGAGCCGCTAGTGTGTTTGCTATGTTTACTCATTGGCTATCAGGGGCGAGAATACCATAATAATGCCACATTGCGCTGCCTTTTGGTGCAATTTTCAGTCAAAGGGAAACAAGGGAAGTGACGTAAGTCTACACAGCTTCCCAAGTGACAAGAAGAGAAGAAAGGAGTGGGAAATTGCTTGTGGACACACACAACTTCTAAAGGACCCGTGGCTATGTTCTTGCCACTTCTCTCCAGATGCATTTGATGCTTCTAACCAAGCCAAGCTGCTGAAAGAGCTCACAGTTTCTGCTAGTTACAAACGTAGACTAAAGCCAAATGCTGTGACTACAGTTTTCTCACACAAAAAGACAAAACGCTCTCGAGAAACAAGGGAAGTCCGCTCAAGGAAACGCCATTGGATGTTCTCTTGCCGGGATGTCAACAACTCACTCCTGCAGATACAGCCTCTGATGGCGAACGGAGGAAACTAACGACAAGTCACTCGATCAGTCAACAAAACAGTCTGTAAGTCTACAGATCCGTTGCACTAGAGGCTTGGCACTACTCATCCAATATACGTCATCACTCCAGCATGCATTGTGCTAATAAAACAATGCCCGCCCTCGTAGGTTAGAATATGTGTTATAAATTGCCATTTTTAAAGAAATAACAATTCTTCGTGCTTTTTTAACAACACATTGTAGTATGAGATAAACATTAAAGCATATTTATACCTATTTGTCCTCACAGTAGGGGTTCCTTTTAAATCATGGTAGGGCTGGTTTAGAGGAGCTTTTGCTGCCTCAAAAAAAGCAGAACAAACTCTACTATATGGATTGCATTTTAACAGAGGAGTGGCTAATGATAACACTACACTTTTTTGCAACAGGCGCAACTGTCCAAGGCCCTCTTTGGGCTTAAATAGGCTTTGTAAACCAAACTGAACCTCTTCACAAGTGCATGATGGGCATATTATTTAAGATCTAAAATACTTACCTGATACAAATAGTGGTCTAGAGCCAGGGTAATTTCTGAAATTTAGCTTGTAGGATTGGAAAAACAGTAGGGGTGGGACTATATAGTAGGTTACAATTCAATTAAATTCAGATTCTGAGGGTCATGATCGATTCAAAATTATTTTCTAAATAAAAGCAATTTAAGATTCACAATGCAATCCCTTTTTTGAAATAAAAAAATGAAGCAGATTTCAGGATTTCCCTCAGCCTGGCAGTACATTAAAAGACTGGGTATCATAGTTTCACATAAAAATTTAATCTAAAACAAAACAAAAAATATGCTTATGCTGAAATTGAAAACTGTTTAAATATTTAAATTAGAGTAAAGCAGCTAACACACCAGGAGCAAAACATCTGTTGTTTAGAAAAGAAGTGCAAAAAGATCAATTTATGGACATTCTGAAGCACTTCTCAAACTTTTTATATATAACATTCAATTAGAATGCAAAACAATTTTCTGGACACTTTTAGAAAACAGTTGATTAGCTTCATTATAAACAGGCAAAGCAAGTCTCTCAGTTTTGTATTTTAGCTTGACAAATCAATTCGAAATTTATTACACCCAACATGATTGTTGATTAAACTTCAGCTTATCAATTAATTGCCAAACTGTCACACAAATAGAGGTCACATTATCTTACAGTCTGTCAATTTGCATGATTTGTGACAGGCCTTTAGGCTAATTTGAGTTTGTGTGTGTATATGTGTGTTCTTGTATATGTGTGATTCCCTTGGTAGCATCCACCTGGTGTCACCTCTATTTCCTGTCTCTGCCGGACACAGCCATCTGGGCCTCAGTCTGTTCCAGCATCCTTCATCTTGCTCTCCATCTCCCTGACTCTTCCCATCCCTCAGCCACATAGACACACACACACACACCAACACAAATACACAAACCCTTCGCCGTAGGGATGCAAACCATGAGAGTGTAATGTTCTCCGCCATCTGTCTGAGGTGGTATGGAAGGATATCAGACAAAACCACACAGACATATTTCACCATCCCTGAACCAGCAGGAGAGACAGTATTAAGCTGAGATGTCCCTGTGAGAGTGTGTGTGTGTATAAATGTGAGTCTGTGTGTGTGGCGTTCACTCTTTCCAGTGTTTCAAAATGACCAGTGCATAACACCCCCCTTAATCAGCTTAGCAGCCAGTCAGGGGATTTGACTAATCCACAACACAAGCATGGGAAGGAGCCTGCTGAGTGTGTGTGTGTCTGTCTGCCCAAGTGGTCCGTCTGACAGTGTGTGTAGCAACTTGAATCAACCTCGACAATCTTAAATGTCCCTCTCTCGAAGCATCACAATAATCATCCAAGACGATGGACTACTTTCAGATTTGGATGGTAGGGTGTGGACTTCTTTCATGTGCAGACACATCGTCTGGCAGGTAGAAAAAATAAGGGTTCAATCTGTCTTTATTAGCAGGTTAACACTTGTTCCTCAATTCCTGCGAATGAGTGACAATGTGCAATGAGTCCTTCCTCTGAGATTAAACTGTCATCTTCAGCCCTGTCATCCCTCTTCACCCTCTTTTCCCTCTTCTGTCAGAGTGGGTCCGGTCAACCTCAGTGATTCACAGAGACCTTGGCGGCTTTGAGTGCATGTGTGTTGCATTCAAAGACCAACCCCCTGAGGGAAGTATCAGTGCTTTGAAGCCTAACACAGTGTGTAATAGCCTCCCTCTGTCACTTCATAGTTGTGCTTGACAGCCTCTGTCACACAGCACAAACACACACACAAAAACACCAGAAGGGAGAAAGCAGGATGACACTCCAAGTGTACGTATTTCCTGACGCAGCAAACTCTTATCACCGCATTCCAAGACATACATCAGTGGCACGCTGAAAATGGCCATACAAAAAAATGGCAGAGATGGGAGATAAGGTGAGAGTCAAGAGGAGAGGGTTAAAGGCTGTATCTGCTGATGATGACTGCCGATCCTTATCAAAGTGGAGGCAGGGTAAAGAGTGAGGGGTATATGTTCTATCAGACAAAGGATGAGACCCAGAACAGCAGTCGATAACATGAGATATTATCAATGCATCCCCCTTCAGGTCATACCACAGCGCTGCCTGTCACCTTCTTCACCAACAACCTTCATCCCAGATAGAAACGAGGAGGGGGCTGAGAGTTTAAGGGGAAAAGACACACAAGAAGGTGATGCAGATAGAGTGCTCCTCAGAGTCTTCATGGTTTTTTTCATTGATTCTCATACATTTTTTCTGTCTTCTAATTACTTATTAGAAGATGCAGACTGTATTCTGCATGTATCAGCATAATAGTTGCCATCATTGGCTGATGGGAGATCATGTCAGAATAATTGCACTTCTGTTGAAACAAGTTGAAAACCAGCGCAGCCAGTTTTTGGCTAATTACAAGCACAAACTGTCAATAGAGGGAAAGACATGTCTTTGTTGGATGCAGCATCTGAACTGTGAAGATTTGCTGCTTTTTTGTTTTATCTCATTACAAAATGACTGCCAGACAAATAATAAGCTTTCTGGGCAATTTCTTTGGAAGCATTATCAAATCTAAAAGGCTTTGAGAAAGCTAACAATAGTAAAAGTGTTATCATCAACCCTTAGGTTGTGTGATTGAAGCCCGGAAATGTAACAAGAGAAATATCCGTAGGGGTTGTATCGTTAAGCAGGTGGGGAAGAGACAAAACACTGATATGGTAGTATACTTTGGTTCTGACTCATGATATAATTATTGCATCACCAGTTGCCCATGTTTAAGTGCAGTAAATTGTAGTTTCTAGAGTGTTCACCTGAAGCTGGCTGAAGGAACCCTGCAGGTGTTATAATTGTGTGTGGGGAGCAAATGGTTTTTACAGCCAAAACAGCTTGGTTCAAAAAATGGCTTTGGTCTAAATATATAATACATCTTTGTGCTCTTACTGTACAGGGGTTAAATGCTTATTTAATCGCATTAGCTTGTATTTTATTTTATTATTTAGCAGGAAGGTGATAGGACAATAATTCTGTTAATCACATTCATTACAGGTTGGGGATATACGATGTTGGATTTTTGCTAATATCCAATATTTCTAATCTCACTATCGCTGATATCATCTTTAGTTTATGAAAATTGACTTGTTGATTTTAATGTGACAGTCCAACTAATACGGGGACTGTTTAAAAAGAAGAAAACAACATTCAACTCCTGAAAAAAGGAAACCTGATTTGTAAAAGTAGCAAAGCAGTGATGATGAGGTGCAGCAGTGTGGTACATTTCTGTATTTTGCTGACATCACAGTCGATATATATATATATATATATATATATATATATATATAAATATATATATATATATATATATATATATATATATATATATATATATATATATATATATATATATATATATATATATATATGGCCGATCGGCAGCAAATATTGGCAAATGCTTCAATATAAGCCAACACCAATATTCAGCTTTTTAGGCTGACATCGTCTGATAACAATATCGTACATATAATTTTCTACATTCCTTTTTCTGGTCAATCAGATGATCCAGAGAGGATTTGTCACTGCTGATGAGTTATCTACATATTGCAAGCCATTCTGTAAATCAGTTCTTGTTGAACCTGTTTGAAGAGGGGAAAATATATGTTTTCAGTTAAAAGATATATTGTGTACAGTTCTTTGTTCTTAACTTAATGAAGAAATCTTTTACATTTATGATAAAACTGCATCTATAGCAGGCAGCATCTTTACTAATCTTAAAACGCTTGAGGCTGCCTCTCGCTGTAGCCATGCCTGTAGCTTTTGCCTTTTCTCCTGAAAAGATGCTGATGGTCAGTAACTCTGCATACTGAGCTCAGCTATTCCAGCTAGAAGCTTTAAAAGATGATCTTCCTAGACATTGAATCAAGCAAATCCAGTTGCAGGGCAAGGTCAGTAATCTAGTCTCCGTCCCTATTCAAAAATTCAGTTAACTAGTCTTTAAGGTGACTATGACAGGTTTTTCTAATCACCTAGACATATCTAAAATCGAATTTTTTTATTGAATGCCCCTCCTAAGTAACTAACTTACTCATTCACTACAACCCTGAATTTTTAACTTCCTTTACCCAGGAATTTTGGCATTACTTACTGCCAGGTAGGTGAAGCCATTGGCAAAGTCATCTAAAATTATGGTAATGTTATTGCATATACGGTTATTCCCTGACTCACTCTGTGGTTCCCACACCCTATTCTGTGGAAAGCTGCAGGTCACACTCAGACAATAGAGCATGACTCAGAGAGACAAAGTTTTTGGCTCTCATCCTTTAATCACTTAAGGTAGAAAAGCTGAATCAGGATCCGTCTCTGCAGTAAATGTATTCTCAAACTCCCCTCTACTCTGTGCCCTGCATCAATTTCCCCCTTCTCTTCAACCCGCTGCTCCATCAGAGGTATAACTCATTCCTGCACCCGCTAATGTGTGCGTGGTCCTCTATGTGTGTGCTGGAAAGTGGCCTTGCTGCGTAATGACTCCTGCAGCAGCACGGCTGAGTGCGCAGAGGTTGCCAGCAGTGACAGGCCATGTGGTGAAATATGGCCGCCATTTCTACCAGGCGGGAATCTGTCACAACAAACCCTTTGCAGATATCAAGTCTTGGGATGAAGGGAACAGCATGTGTGATGATCAGAGCCCCACCCTGCATGCACCTCAGTCCAGCAGAGGATACAGCATTGCAGTAAACTATAAACTACCCCAGCTTACAGCCATGGGACATATTTAGCAGCTACTATACAGTTAACTCATCGACTTAATTCCACCGTGAAGATCACATTCAGCCAGCTACTTAAGTTCTTCCCCGTGTACATTCCCGCCAGCTCAAAGTCATACCCACCCAAGCATTTGACTGAGTGCTGCAGAGACACCATGTTAGGTAGGGAGGGAGAGAAAGTGGGCCAAGCAGCATAAAGAGGCTCCCAGGGAGGACAACTCTACACTTCAGTACAACAAACCACCACAGCAGAATTTAGTTGAACAGCACGAGATCGGCACAAGGGACTCTGCTGATAAAAAAGGTTTTTCCCCTTTCTGTAACTGTTTTTTTTCCTGCAGCTTTGTTTGGTCGTTAGATATTTTACATGTAGTATCTTTCATGAAAACAGCACAACTCTGCTCTCTTGAGATACCCTAACAGGCAAGCAAGCAGAGGGCAACAAAGCTTCTGTTGCTATCACTGTTTTCATACATGCTGAGTGTTTTTCCAAAGGGTTTTCCCCTAGAGTGATGTTCAGATGAGGGTCATTGAAAATGAAATAATGCTACCATAGGACTCTTCAAAAATAAGAAAATAATTACAGTTTAGTCCAAGGATGGGAAGAAATCATTGGAAAACTCAAATCATTTAATAAACAAATGAAAAGTTAATATAAGGTTTTCGATCATTTTGATATACATAATTCACTGCTGTTGTATGAAGACTTAATAATTTGGACACAGTATTAAGTGGGGCTTGTTACTTGTTACAGTGCAGTACATCTTTGGGGGAGCATCAGAGAGCATGACATGGGGTGTGTAACATGTAGAGATGCAGGTAGACACACACATACAGCAATACCTCCCGCTGAGGCCACTTGTCCTCTGATACTACTCCTGGTAAATCAACTTGCCCATTCCATCTTATGACATTCACATTGGAGACGAAACATCACAAGGGCAAAAATATTACAGCTTATTACAGCAGCATTAATGGGACTACAAGCACCCATCAGACAAGAGAGGGAAATTTCTGTTTTGTCAGTTTGAGTGTGTCCTCCTTGCTCTGCTCTTTAACACACAAAAGACTCAGTCTGAGCTATGGCATGTCATCCTTTAAGATACTTTTATTTGTTTTCCACAGTGCCTAGAAAGATAAGCTTTGTGGTGTTGGTTTTTCATCAAGTTCCCGTGGCTCACAATCACAAGAGAATCACTATACTCTACAACAACTCTGCAATGAATGTATCATAACACAATAAACCAAGATATCAAAGTAACTAAGCCACAAATTTGGCCCTAAAGAGGTAAAGTACAGACACTTCCCTACTTTTTTCCTTTTTAAAATACCTTCATTTATTTGTAGCACCGAGGAGTCCTAAAGTAGTGAAGGGATGACTCAAACTGATAAGGAAATCCATTCAGACTTCTTTATGTCTTTATTTGGAGTATTGATCTTTGGCAAAATATGAAAAATGTATTGTACACGTCAGGATGAAAATATGTTGACAAATTATCTATTTCACTTGTTTAAAGTAAATCAAGCTGTATGTATTCAATTTGATGCTACCTGCACTAAAGGCTTGTTTTCACCCAAACATGATTCAAAGGAGAGGACTGTGGCTCTGATCATTGTCAGTATAGGTTTAACTTACACTCTATGTGTGAACACTCACTGTCTCTTCAAAACTTTTTTTTTATTACATTCTGAATTCATCAAGCTCTTCAAAATAAAGTATCCAGTTATGTAAGAACGATTTTATCGTGAACGTATTAAGGAAATCAAATGCTTTCATGGGCATCGTAACAAAACTCAACATGAGGAAATGAAACTCAAAACCACAGAATAGGTTACAAGCTAGAACACTAAGAGCTGAACAAAGAGACTCATTTGAGAAATCTCTCTCTGACCTTATGCACAGACAAAAACTGAGGATGCCATTGCAGGCTTGTTTTATAGAGAGAAAGGTGGTTATAAAGCCTGAAAATGCCTTTAAAACTTGAACCCTTTTATTTTATAATACCCTGATAAAACACTGTAACCACAAAGAGGGAAAAAACAATATAGCTCTAGATCTCCCAACTCTTTCATATCATTTGTTGTACAGCAATGCTTAGCTAGTTATGCTGCTTTTCCCATCATAATTTGGTAGCTGAGTGGGTGGGCTACTTTCCCTGTCATATTGCCCCTTGTATTTTGAGCTGCTAACACTGGATTCTTTATCTTAATAGTGAAAAGGGTCTTAAGCTTTGAAGACTCTGAGAGGGATCACAGTAATCCTCAGACAAAATTAATTACACGAGAAAGTGTCCATGCCTGAAGGTGTAGTTATGACAGATAATGATGTACGGTTAGTGCGACACACTGATCCACATGAAGACTCTGTGTGACACTGTGATACATATGCAATTACAACTTGCTCTGATGCACATGAGGAACACTGATGCTTGGTGTAAAGTGATCAGACTGAGGACTTTTTATGCAGTACACTATAGTGCTTGGTTAAAGCCCACTCTCTGTTCTAAGAGGCTTGGCCCTTTAATGAATATTTTTAGCTACAACACAAAGTAGGGGAATGAGCTTATTGAAAAGCACAAGAGGTCATTTATAATTGCTCACTTAATATGAAGTGAAAAAGATTATACTACTCCGGATACTACCTCTGAAAAATCATTAACCTGATATTTTGTAAAATTATATATAACTAAATTAAAAAATGCAGCACACTCTGGTTGTTAATTTGTCTGTGCAAAGGGCATTCAAATTGGGCTTGATATTGTGTTCATGGAGGTCCACTGATGCTAATGCAGCAGCTGCATAAAGGGAACAGGATTTTATATTGGAGCACCACTGTATTTTCCAATTCCTTTAAAAGGATGAGCTGCAGCTCTGAGACACTCTATTAAACTTTAAAGGACTGTGTCAGAAATAAATTAGCCCCACACTGAGAGAAATGTACAAACACAGGGCCAGAACCCTGCACAAAGACAAAGTAAGTCAACTGTTTAACTGATTATAGAACACAAAGGAAACAAAATCTCCATAAAGATATTAAAAATATGCATTTAAAGTTTATCCTATAAAAAACTGTCCATAACCACCAGCAGGAATTTCAGCTGAAGACAAAGTTTTTAAGCATGTAGAAATTACTTTTCTAAATACTAAACACAAATGAAGCAGTAATCTCTGCTCAAGGACAAATCATGCTCACTTACAGGCACAATGATGCTCTCTACTTTTAAAACATGCCACAACCCAACGATGGAGAGTTATTCTATCTGCTCAGTTGAACTTGTTAGCTCAACAAGTTAGTCTGTGAGGATAGTGCTTAAAAGTGAAATATGTTCACATATTCAGACCTCCTTAAAACTTCTTTTCTGTGTGATTTGAAGTTTTGATTCTCTCCAGCATCTGTACTCTAGAGTTCTGAGTTTAGTTAAGTCGCTCCAGCTATATTCACCACATTTCCTGATACTACTCCTTGAAAATAAAGGTTTTGCATGAATATAAGCAGTGGAAACTTTTATTATGGCAGCTTGGTGGAAGTAGAATTTCTAAAAAACATGGACACAATAAGTTTAACTGAGCACAATGGAGATGAAGAGAAGTTTACAATATTCCCTGCCAGAAATGTCTTCTATTCATCATCCTGGACAAGGACGACCATGGATAAAACCCAAATTCAGCAGGTTAAGTGTTTTTGCACGCCTCTTTGTTTTTTTTGTTGCTTTTGTGCAGCTCTACATAGGAACCAACTATTCAAGCACATAATCTACACTATGGTATGAGAGAAAGGTACTTGATACTGCTGCACTCTTTTACATTACTTTTATAAACCTACTAACCACTGTGGCTTGTAGGTAAAGCAAGTTCTACCAATATTTAGCCAGTGGGTAGTTTTTAACTGTCATAATCTCACTTCCAGACAGTCACTTGGCCCCCACTTTCCAGTATTACACCTTTGATTCTAGGCCCTGTCCACATGAAGGTGAAAACACTTGTTTTCAAAACGTTCTTGATAAAGGCATTTTATCGAGATATGTGTCCGTCCAGACTGGCCCAGAACTGAAAATGGTATAAACTCTGTACAGGTTTAACTCAGTAATGCAGTAGTAGACAGTTTTATGTCTTTTCACATGTAAAACAACTTTGTTCCTAAAAAAACATTATGCTTACAGTCAAATGTCTGATTTTCTTCACAGAACCCTTCAAGGTTTTCAGAATTAGAGCTGCATTGATATATCCTTTCTCATTTGTAAGTACAACCCATGCAGATCATGTGCTGCAGTGTTTCCTAAAGGCTTGTAGGTGTACACTCATTTAGTTGTTGAGTTACATCAGACAAAATTAACCTTACTTCCTGCCGCAGGGTGAACAAGGGTCAGTTCTTACTGCCAAAGTTAAGTCCTTGGTTTTGCTTAAGCCTGCATAATCACAGTGAAGAGACACAAGTTTTAAGTACATCTTTCGATGGTAAAAAAAACTAGAACAAAAGCAAAAAGTCACACGGGGGATATAAGTTATATATAAAGCTCCTTAAAAACTTCACCCTGCTAAATTTTAAAAAGAAAACACTGTTTTTAACTCTCACCTGAGTTCAGCTTGAGGACACGCTGACACAATGAACACAGCCCTCATACTGCTCAACACACACAAACACATACATGCTGTTGTTTTGTTTGGTCACAACTAAGTGCCTATTCAGCCACATGATTGTCCGTATGGCTCAAAAATGAACTTCTCATGGTTTGCAACAAGCATTTCTACAGTCTAATGATGACTGCAGCCAGCAAAGGGCAGACTGTCGTCTTTTTACAGCCTGGCTCATAGCACAAACTAACATAATTCAGCAACACACTGCAGTCCAATTATGATAACTTGTAGCACTGTGCCAATTCTGCCATTTGCCTCCTTGGCTGGGACAGAGACAAAATATGCCACCATGATTGATTTAGTTTTAAATCCTGCCTTAAAAGGGAAAACAACCTGCAGAGTGAACGCAGTGTTTTGGCACCTGATAAGCCTTAAAACTTGTGTGTGCATAATTCAGACAGGTTTTCCTGGTTCATATTTCATCTTATCCGCAGTGTACCCACAACACGTTCATTCTTTAAATCAAGAATGATAGGACTCACTCCAAATGAAAGTTAAAATGAGTAAGTCTCTTCTATTATTTTGGAGCAATACACTGACCAGCTTTCATTCACCTTGCTGAGGTTCAGTGCTGAGGCAAGCTTAAAATAACTTACAGTTTGAAAGTTTTGTGTTCCTTTAAAAGAGAGGATCAATTATAACTTACTGCACAAACAAATTAATATTCCTGTATCTAATAAAACAAATTTTAACTGCAGGCCCTTTTCTCAAAGTCAGTGTGCCAGCTACTTGAATACCAAACCCTCATACTGTACATAGCTTTTTTGCATGAATGATTTTTCCAGTGAAAAACTTTCCATGACGCTGTCACTTTGCCAACTTTAACAACTGTTTCATTTACTGCTAACAACAATTCGTTACATGGAAGCTTATCAAAGAATACAACTGTGAAGAAAAATAAACAGTAAAAAAACATTTGTACTTTTTAGAAATCAGACTAATGTCTAGCTTTTTATGCAAAAGCATTAAGTGGAGTTTCTGACCCGCTGTGCTAACCTGACACGCCAGACAGACAGTCCCATATATCCGTCACAGAACATTTCCCTGGTCCATCTGGGAAAGAGCCATTCGAAAATGTTTTCAGAGGCAGAACCTTCAAAAACAACTGCAGCTGGTGATTGGACGATCGTTCTGCTCATCACACTCATCACAGACCAATCATATCAAGCCACAGTATGGCGTAGACCCTGTTGTTAGCCGTTAGCTTAAACTACGTTTCAGTTGGTAGGTCAGACTCTTACCGAAACTGGTCGGGAGAAGAGCAAAACGTGATTTCCTGTAAGAAACAATTTAAGTGACATTCTTTTAAAGAAGAAATTGAGTCAATTTCTGATAAAACTGCAGATACTGCTGCATCCATAGAGACTGCTTCACATGCCGCCATTATTTTCAAACATGCAGTCACTTCCTGCTGTTGCTACGTCTGCAGCTCCTTCCTCTTTCCCCTAATTGGGCTGTTCAGCTTTCAGCCGAATGAAGTCGAAGAAAATTGGAGCTTGGCAAGATGGACCTGCGTGATTTTAGACAGTGAATCAGGCAGGCCCATCTGCTCTGCAAGGTTACAGCCGTGCAGCCACCTCCGTTGACAATGCTGTAGTCGTGGTTTGTGCGCTTGGAGCACTTCTCACCACTTGTTAGTTTCACTCTCAGCATTATTGTTGCTGTGTTGAAAATGTGATATTGTACTTTGAGATGCTAATGTAAAAGTTGGAAAAGATTTGTCGTGCTCAAACATTTTGCCAACTGTTGTGGCATAACCTGACACATCAGATAAACTATTCAATACATGTTACTAGTTTATCTGGGAAAGAGCCAATAGAAAATGTTTGAGAATGTAAAATCCAAAACTTAAGCCCATTCGGAGAGCAAACTCTTGCCAAAACATGTTGGAAGTGGATCAAAAATACTGAAAGATACTTTTATTCATTTATTTATTTTTTTGTATTTCATTTAATAAAGAAATGCGGTCCACATCTACAAATATATATATATGCTGGTGAAGCTGTTAACATCCATTCTTATCTCTGTCCAAGCAGTCACTTCTGCTGTTGTACAGACCTTTTGTCAGGCACATCTAGCTGCTGCACAAGGTTAATTTTGGCACTTTCAGCAAAAAACATCAGTCTGCTGTTAGTATGACATCGTAAACACAAAGAGCCACTGCTTTTTATTTTACCATCCAGAGACAATATAGCACAACAACAACTATAACGGTATTAATGACTTACATCTTGTTTAAAAATATATCAGTTTTTTATTCTAATTTTCTTTATATCTCAGACCCCTACCCATTACGCATGTCAACAAATGCGATAATGACCGCTGCCAACATAAATGCAAACTATAGGACCAACAGCAAGTACATCTCCTGCCTTACTCTTACCACCCCAATCTTAAGCTCTCTGGTTAAGTCATTCTTTCTCTGTCTTCCTGCCCTTTGACACCGGGGGAGCCTGGCGTCTTATGAGTCCCAAACGCTTGATGGAAAACAAAGCTATCAGAGCTCAGGACAGGACAGCCCTGATACCAAGAGAACACTCCTCTCCAATCAGAGGAGAGTGAACATGGGGTCAGTGACTCCACACAGCATGTGCGTCCTATTTTGCCCATGCTGTGTGTGTGTGTGTGTGTCAGAGAGGAGGACGTGTCAGAATCAGCACAACACAATAGAGTGCTGCAGTGTGGGCGGCCACACCCTTTCCTCCCCTCCACGGCCTCCTCGGTGGGCCCTCAAAAGTAAGGATTTAAAAAGAAAAGAAGAGAGGAGGGAGGGAGTGGACGTACGGGCGGACTAGGAATGCCTGATATAACAGAGGAACAAGAGTAAGGAAAACAGGAGTGGAAGAAGAAAAATAGACACTAATGAATGCAAGAAAAAAGTGAGATGTTTGACAGCTTCTCAGCTTTAAGTGGGAAAACATGACAGGAAGAAAGGAGGGAAAGAAAGTGGGCAAAGTGAGTGATGGGGGAGGGGGTAAGAGAAACACAAAAAGGGGAATAAAAACAGTTGAACAGGAGACGGATAAATACTAAGGCAATCTGGAGGGAGAGTAAGAGAGAGAAAGGATTGCAGTGTGTGGAGTTGTGTTCTGCAATGTGTCGCTGAATTATTGATGCTCGCTCAGTGTTGAAGGGCGAGAAGAGGGAACACTTTCACACGCCGTGTAATCTCTGCATCATAAACATGCATGCACACATACACAGAGCTGTCTAGCTGTCGTGAATCATAAGAACTACAATTGACCCGGCATGGGGAGGCTGGAGCAGGTCTCCAGAGAGGAGTCTGTGGCCGGCAGAGAGGTCAGCGCAGACCAGGGGGGAGACATGTGGTCCACACCTGTTCGTAACTTGCTCCAGAGGACTCACACACACACAAACACACAGATCACCACGTCAGACACAAGATGAAGCGAGATGGTCATTAGTTTGTAGCCTTTCCCTGGTATGAAAGACTACAAAGAGTGTTCTTCTTGCTTTGCTTTATCCCTTCCCCTGCCTGTGTTTTTCTCTCTCCCTGCTTGGCTCTCTTTCTTATCCGCAGAGGAAACCTGTTTGATGTAGAAGAGTCCTGCTGTTCTGACTCTTCGGCTCAAAGATTTCATGCATACGCTCCTCCGTCTCCCTCCCTTTTTTGCAGTCTTTTTCACACACAAAAAGAAAATCCCCCCCTCCATCCCCCCTCTCCTATTGGTAGAAATCAGACACATTCTGCCCATTGTACCAAAGACAACAAAATAATTCATGGATTTAAAATGGCCTCAGTGCAGCCCCAGCTGTGCAGCGTGCATATAGACGGCGTAGAATGTGAGCTATGACAGCGATGTGTTTCACTTGGTGGACAGTGGCCATCATTGTTATCACCAGTGAGAGCAGGACACAATGGAGAGGGATACAGCCAGGGACCTGACACACACGTACTGTAAGCCTTCCTGGTTATTATGGGCAACAAAGACACTGAAAACAATAGACATTAAGTGTTGCTGAGCTGCACTGGGGCACAATAGCTCCTTTAATATGAGGCTTTGGTGCCAAAATGCTGCAATATTGTTTTCAGAGCCTTACTGGAATTTAGTGCCACTTTCACAACAGCCATCTGTACTTGTTATCCCACAACACGTTCAGCAAACTTTGAAGGAACACATTTTGATCAAAGATGCCCCCAAAGTCCTGCAGATATGTCAGATTTTGGGGGAAAAAAAGCTGTAAATGTGGATCCTGTTTTCAAGGATCAGTTTTGATTTTAAATGAGCAATACATGATATTTTTATGCTATTTTTGCCACAGTCTATCATGCAAGGATATAAGCAGCATGGTTACTTGAGGGATCTGCCTTTCTCTTTACATTTCAAATTGACCAATCCACAGTCTCGCCCCGCTTAGTTTCCGTGGTCCTTGCCAACTTCTTAAAGCTCAGATCCTTGAGCATCTACATACAACAGTAGACAACAGAACAAAACCAGAATCAATGTATTTTGCCATTTAAATTTTTATACAATTAAGTGTCATTAAACTGATTACAAATATTATGAACTGCATAGAAATTTTGTATAAACATAAAATGCCAGTAACAATGAAATTTGTGTCCAGCTAGGTATAACAACTTTCAACTAGGGTTGCAAAATTCCATTTTCAAAGTTGGAAATTTCCCATGGGAACTAAAACTGAAGTTTGGCCCTTGACAGGAATTTGAAACATAGTTCGGTAAAGTATATCTTAGCATAATTTTGACTTAAATAACCAGTTTTCATACAAGTACACTGAGAATATCTATACTGTACGTCAATCACATGCCCATAGCATACTGCTTACTGCAGGGGTATTGAGGTCACGCCCCCTTCATGCACTGTGCACTCCTCCATCACAAGGAGGCCACATGTTTTTACATGACTGCACAAGACCATTGAAGCTACACATTTGGGCCTGAAGACTAAATAAAGTGAAGTTGAAATGAATTGTTTGATAAAGTAATGAAAACTTGATAAAGTTCTGCTTACAAATAAATCTGTCGAAAAGTAATGTTTTTTCAATTGAATAATTTCACATGGATATCTGCCTATGACAAAACAAAATATTTATATCTATGCTCGAATATGGTACAGATCCTTTAAATTAAACCCAATTTCCAGTTAATTCCTATAAATTCCCATGATAAGTTTCCAATTGAAAACATTTCTAAAATTCCTCAAGTTATTGTCAAACATATAAATCTGTCCTATATTACACTGTTGAGAAATCTCCAAAAAAAATCCTGGATCTGCATCCAGATTCAGATTACCACCAATATATCATCAATCCTTCATTGTGCCCTGACCAAAATTCCCTAAAAATGTCAATAAAATCTGTTGAGAAGTTACTGAGTTATTAGCAGAAATGTTGAAAATTGTCCTATGTCCAAATGTAAATGAATCCTTCAAAAAAACTCCAGAAAATGCACTCCAATTTGGATCACCTCCAATATCTTATCCCTCATGACCAACATTACCTGAAAATGTAGTCAAAACCTATTAACAACTTTTTAAGTGATCTTGATAACAATTTAACATAAACAAACAAAAAAACCCAACAAAACCATAATCTCCTTAGCAAAGGTTATACAATCATGGCTTTAAAGTTAAAGTAATTACAGGTTATAAAATAGTGAAAATAGCTGTGAGTTGCTTCCCTTGTATCAAAATGATTCTTACAACATTCACTACATTCATTCTACAGTGGGAATCCACCAGTCCAGACTGGGAGAAAATGTCTCCTCTACATTCCTCAGAGGGAATACCATCAGCACATGACAAGAGCCCCACTCACACTCAGCCACTTAGCCTGCTGCCTCCCACTGAAACCTTTCCACACAGAAAATGCCTGTGTATGAACGCTATGTGTCACGGGCGGCAATCTTTAACATGCAACATTGTCTTCGGACAGGGAGGACTTGCAGAGAGCTGGAGAGGAGAGATTTGGGGGAAAAAGAGGAAAACAGAGTGAGTGATGGGGGCCACCAGGAAGTGTTGGGGGCTGCTATGCCACGAATGTGATGAAATGATTGATGGGAGGGTTTGTCGTGCTGAAGGGCATTCCCCTTCTTTACCCTCTTCCTTTGTCAACTTCTCCATCTCTCAAATACCCAGAAACCCACCTCTGTTTTCTTTCAAGAAAATCCACTTGATCTCTCTCTACTTCCAGCTCAGCACAAGTCTAGGCGCAGGTCTGCTTCAAAACAAAGTGACTCGACAGAGTGTAGCACGCTGTGTGTAATCTGTAGAGAAAGCAGCCATCAACTACACAACAACCTCTGTCCTGCACGGGCCACTGCATAACAGGAATGCATATGTGTGTGTGTATGTATAAGGAGAGGGATGTTCCCATTTCCACTCTGTTTGAAGCACATGGACTGAGTCGGAATGTGGAGGGAGGAGGGGGACAACAGAGGGAGGATGAGGGAAGAGGCGGAGGCAGTAATCCAAGGCCCTGTGCACTTTTAAATGTGTTTGATGGGCTTTTTACCTCCACCAAGGAGGTTATGTTTTCACCAGGGTCTGTTGGTGTGTTTGTTTGTCTGTCATAACGCAAAAACTACTGGATGGATTTACATGAAAATTTTACCTGAGGTGTTGTTTGGTCCAAGGAAGAAGCCATTATATTTTGGTAGTGATCTGCATATTTGTCTTGCAAAAAATTAGCAAAATTTGCGAAAAAACCCATTAGTTAACATTGGGATGTATTTAAAAAAAAAAGATATCACTGACATCACTTGCTGCATTCGCTTGAAAATTTACAGGATAATATATATAATATGACTCTATCATCACGGTAAATTTCATCTGGATCCAATCCAGACTGATGTCCAGGACTTCCCCACATGGAGAGACATGAGCAGAGACTCGGCCGTCATATCGTCATATTGGTGATCCAGAGGTCTGCGCTCTCCAAGTGCTTTTCTAGTTTTATTTAATGTTGACTTTGCAACACTAAATATACAAGTTCGACATACAGGAACTTTAAGGGTAAGTTTGTAGAGCTGGGTGAGAATTTAATGACAATTACTGCCTCTCACAATCATAAAAACTGAACGAACATTTTGCACTTGTTTCGCCTTTTTTCATCACTTATTATCTTTAGGTATTTGTCTTTTTTCCCCACATATTTTCATTTATTGCCTATTTTTTGAGTGTTTAGGGTCACTGACTGTATGTGGTACATGTTCCTAAATCAGTAAATAATCCTGTTTAAAATCAAGATCTCAATCTAAATAGTTGCAATTGTGTTTTTTATCACATCATCAGCTCCAGCAGTGTGTTCATTTGAATTGAGGGGTTCAATACATCTTAAATATTAGTGCAGGAAAACTTAGTAAGCCCTAGATTTTACTTCACATGTTCATTTGTAAGGCATGAATCCAAGTTTCATTTATACATATTAAAAAGGCAACTCGGTGTCATGTGATTAACTCACTGCGCCCTGTCAGAGGTGCCATCAAAATTCCATGGCTCATTGAAAAAAATGAATCTCGCTCAACAACAAAAAACAGCACTTTCTGTGAGTTGAGTTTGTACATGACAGGTTCAGAGACTCTGACAGTTCATATTCCACAGCCTAAGGACACGCTTAAACAGGCATGAGTGAGGAGCATATCAGTAAGTTCTTCACACACACACACTCTCACGCCCCCTGGCCATGCTCAGTGGGAGACAGAAGAAGAAAGAGAGTTTGGTAACAGGCGCCTGCAAAAACACTGAGATAAATATCAGACCTCAGGTATGTGCTGCTACCTCCCAACAATTACTGTACATTTCACTAGCAGGTAAAAACCATTTTGAAGGTAAGTTTATCCCCACCCAGCATGATCCCAGCACTGACACGTCAGCCCTTCAGATTCACTTAAACATAAATGCTTTCAAAGGTAATACCAATTACACAAGCTCACATAACCACACACTTCAACCTGTACTGCAATGAGCCTTGAGGTGAGTAAAGCATGTCCTCAGAGGCACATTCACAAGAAACTGATATCACTTCCTCTTGCCAGAGTAAATCAACAAGTTTGTTTCATCATGCGTTAAAAAATTCACATATTGAAAATGACACAAATGCAGGGTTAAATTTTGTGTCAGTTTTAATTCTGTTTCTTGCCTTAAGAGCAGTTGGTTTAGTGATTTAGAAATACTTAAGACCTCATGTCCTGCAAGAAGCAGTTTTCTTAGCTTTTATTGTTGTTAGAGCAAGCTTGGGGAGCAGAAGAACATGACACTTTCTACTAAACTCACAGTTCACTGAGAAATGTGCTATTAAAATGTACCTTCAAACACTGTTTTTTAACCTCCTAGGTTTTATTATTTAATAGCCATGCAGCCTCTATCTACATGTTTAATGGCGTCACAGGCAGTTGCTGTGACTGTTTTGAAATACTGCCCCTCGGCCTGTAACCTCTACCTCCTCCTCACATCAGGTGTAGTTTGGGCAGCTAGGGTTCATCATCATAGCCTCCCGTAGCCTCCCCGCCCCCTCAAATACAAGTGTTTCCAAAGAGGAGTGAAAAAGAGCTGCATCTGATTCTCTACAGAGGATTCCTTTTTTTTCTTATTCAACTTAAATCATATTCTTTTAATTAAGTTTTATAAATATGTTTAGGTTTTGAGCACATTTTGTATGTCAAATAATAGCACATTTCAAGCACTGTCAAGGTGGATGTTAAAGCTTTTCCAGGACCTTATATTTGTGATTAGTCAAGTGATTATACAGATACATATACTTTTAATTATGATACTACTTTCCTCGGATTGGAAAAAATTAGTATATAGAACCACAAAAATATAACAATAGCCTACAGGAGGATGCAGAATTAAAAAAAAACTAGGAAAGTCAGAATAAAATAATTGCTCAAACAAATAACCTAACTTTCAAACATTTTTGTCAAACTTGGTATGTCATAACCAGAAGAAATTAGCACAGATTCTTTCATTATACTTGGTTAGTGTCAAATATTACTATTTTGAGAAGCCAATATTTATTTCCAAGCATTAACTTTTTTAATGGTGCTATTATTTTTACACTGATAAATATAAAATACTCAATTCTCTGTCTATAACCTAAGTCTTTTGTAAGGTAGCTTTTCATCAGAAGACAGTAAAAGCTGAGGCAATTCTAACACTTAATCCAAAATCCAAGTACCTTTCAATTCTTAAAAATATCAAATTAGGTTTCAAGCATTGTCAAGGATTTCAACATCTGTATGGACACTTCTTAACAAAATAAACAAACACAAAGCACATGGAGTAACTTACAAAGCAATTTTACAGATAGCAACATACAAATACACAAAATATACATTTAATTGGGCCCTATCGTGGATCCCTGAGGAACACCATATTAAATCACACTCCTTCTTAGCCATTTACACACATTACTTAAGCTTTGTCTAAAATATCTGGACATCTTGTTCAAAAAGGTTCTCTGGTTTTATATGTTTCTTTGAAGATAAAGACAATGCTAATGACAATTTTGCCTTCATCTCAATGCTAAGTGTAACTAGACATATCCGTATAAAAAAGTGTGTGCAAGCAGAGGAGAGCATAGGCTTCTTTGTTAAATGCTCAAGAATCTCACTGATCATGTGGGACTCTCTTTTACTGTATATTTTTGTGAACATTTCCTGCTGGATTCTGCTGTCAGCATACTGTAATCTCAGGCAGGAATCTCACTGAGACTGGAAAAAGTTGAAGTGAGAAACTGAAGCCCCCCAACAACATTCCACAAATATTACAGACTTTTGTGCATGTGCTAAACATAATTTGACTTATGCCCAATAATAAATGTGTGTTACATAACTGAATGATGGCACATGTCACTATGTCAGTTAACAGATGTGACATTTAGCCTCTTTCCTTTCTGATCTGTCCTACTGACTCTGCACTCATTTCCTTGTTTCAGCATAGGCCTATGATCACCGGTGGATGAGAGACAACCAAAGGAAGTTTGATGTCCATTTCTGCTTCCTGCTGCTACGTAGCTGACTAATAGTGACCTCCATGTGACCTCCAGCTGAGGTCAACCTGTTAACGGAACACTCACCCAAACACGCAACACCAAAGCAGAGCCGCATGCTGCTTTAGTGATGTGTGTGGATGTGCATCTGGTTTGAGTGTGAAGTAAGAGGGGCCTGGGGCAGGAAAAAAGGCCTGACTCTCCGTTTTTGTAGGATCAGAAAGGAGAGGATGCTCCTTTTCAACTTTCTAGCTTCCTACCAACAAAAGACTGTGCACAATTTTTTATCACCAAAAAAAGTGTGCGTATGGGGTGGCTGTGGGAAAGGAAGCTCCTGTATTCCCACACTCAGAGTTGGTTTACAGTAAAGCCAAGATTCAGCACTTTTTGAAAGTGCTCTGCATATGTGCTGCAAAAACTCAAAGAAAATGGGAGAAAAGCTCCACCAGAGCAGCTTTGATGCAGAAAACTAAAACAGAAACTGGTGCATCCACATGGCAACCAGGAGGGGAAGAACACCATGTCCTCATACGAGAGAGAAGAGAGAGAGGATGTATGTGAGTGTGTAAGAGCTGCAGATTCAGCCGAGAAGAGGTGATGAATGGCTTCATTAAAACAGCATTAGCAGAGGTGTGAACCCCGAATGGTGAGTGAATGCAATTGTGCAGCGATTACCCGCTTTCCAACACACAGACACACACACACACAAAAACACACACACACAAACTTGTCACAACACTGAAATTTCTCTCCTCTTTGATAGCAGCGGCAGATCCCACCCACCCGTCTCTACACTCGGTGAAGTCTCTGCAACTCATTCACAGCGTTTTGATGTCAACGCAAGTTCAAACTGCATCCCCGGGCTTTCATAAATATCAAGCCTAAAACATCAGTGATGGGACAAATTATTTTCAAGAAACAACAGATTCAGAGTTTCCTTTAATCAAAACAGCATCGCCCCTTCATCTCACATGGAGCATACCAGCCCACTGCCAGAGGGAGGTGAGGAAACAGCGGTGACACCATGGAAAAACCCAAGCGATGAAAAATGAGGGAATACAGCAGGCAAAAAAGGAGAACAGAAGAAAGCAAAAGAGGAGTGAAAAAAAATAAAAGGAAAAAAGGTCTGAAGGTTCGAATATAAGTGAGTGTGTGCGTAGTTGTAACCTGATTAGCCAGACCCTACAGGGGAGACAAATCTACATTATTCTTCCTCATTTTCCCTCTGCTCCTCACAAACCCAGAAAAATGGGGGCAATTCAGTAACCCTAGCAACCAAGTCTGCCTACGTGCAGGGAGAAGCTGCTGATGAAGGGGGAAGGAGAGAGGAAGAGGGAGAAGAGGATAACACAAGTGCATACTGTACTCGCACAGACTGAATGGAGCAGATGGATCTAAGAGTGTGTTAAAAGCAGGGCTTCCTCCTCTCTTTTATATCCCTAATTCTTCATCTTTTTGCACATTTCCCAGATTTCCCCCTCCTTGGTCCTCCCTCCTCCTGCTCTCTGGCCTCATATAAAGCCTGTTCAAACACAACCTGTTTCCTCTGGCCTCCCTCGGGAGTGTTACCCAACCTTTCTACTGTTGTGGTTTCTCTCCTTCCCTCCTTTCTTCCTCCCTCCTATTTATTTACAGCTGGACGTCTATCCTCCTATTGATTGTTTTACAGAGGATATGAGTGGGCTTTGTCTCTGCCCTGCTAAGGCTTTATATAGATCCTTCTGTTCTTAACCAACCAGCACACACACACATGCACAAACATCCTCTCAGATGGTTGTGAGTCAGTGTCCGGTTGTAGGAGAAGCTCACACATGCAGGAAAAGTATGTGTCACATATGCTGAAATCTCAAAGTGATGGTTATTGGTCTGAGCGGCCATAAGAGGCGTGCCGAAAATGTGTGTGTCACATTTCATCTGAACTGACGAACATCATTGGGACAGGGAGAGAAGGAGTGAGAAAAACGAGAGAGTGTGTTTCACAAAGGTCTGATTGTTCATTGGCTAGAGGCTGACAGGAAGAAAAAGATTGAAAAAGAAGGAGAAGTGGATTGACAGACAGGGTGTGTGTGGGGGGAAGGGGGGTCGGCCTGAGCGTGGCTCTGCTTTCAACATTTTTACACACTCTCACCGGTTGCTCTGCTGTTGCCGTGAGTGTGAGTTGTGTGTGTCAGATGAAGAAATTTGAATGAGGCACCCTAGCAGGGGTCAAGGCCTCTGTTTCAACTCTTTGCTCAGGTCACACGCACACGCAAACACTGTGCACTGAGACTGGATCAATGGAGCCATTTATACTTCAGAGCTCTCACTACTACAAAACTAAATGTCAACAGTTTTGATACACTATCTGTTTAACCTTCAGGCAAATAAACACTAAATTGACTTGTTACGGCTCATTAGTATGTATTTTGTTAAGTATCTTTGCTCTTCTAAATTTGTTAACTGAATATTTGTGTGACTAAGTGAGCTTTTGGGGAATTTCTTAGCATTCCTCTATCACTGAATGACCATCTTAGACAGTCAGACATTTTTCAGGGGAGGAAGAAGAACACCAATGAACAGTTTTTGGGGAAAAAAAACATTATTTAATATGTTTGTACTTGAGTGCACTAACAGAAGACAACAGAGAGAGAACTACCAAACTTTTTCCAGCCTATACCTCACTGGGACATCAAGAAATTACCATCAACTAGATGCAAAACATTGCTAAACTAGAGGAAAACATGAACTGCCACCATAGCCTAGCAGGCAGCACAGAAGTCTGGCTTTGTTGGCATTGTTAATTAACACAGATTAACATGTTCAAAGCAGCTTGGTCTGTTAATAAAATCAGGAGATGTCTCTCAAGCCTCATAACCTTTCAGCACAGCTGGATCTGTCTGATTCAATGTCTGTAATCAGACAGATCCATTTTGCCAAGCTCCAATCTACAACAATAATGCTCGGCCCATGCAGCACCACTGAATCTGCGTCCCCTACAGGAAGAGGTGGAAGCTACAAGTGAGTCAACAGCAGGAATCGTCTGCTCGTACAGAGATAACCATAGATGCCGACAGCTTCAGTAGCAGTTACGAAAGGTCTGGATCACATTTCTTTATTGGATGAAAAACAATAAACAACACTCAAGCATTTCTTCAAAAAAGGATTTTTTTTTCAGCTCCGCTTCGACATGAGTTTGTGCCAAAAAGTCGCTCGTATTTTGTACTTCACATCCTCTGCAGAATATGATTGGCTGATAGAAGATGGAGTTAAAGCTTTTTTTATTTCATGTAAGTATTTTTTAAATGCCTTTCCAGTGACAGCATAAATGGGAATAAAGAAAACAGTTTCTTAAATGAGGGATGGCATTTTTCATTCAATTAAAAGCATCAGCTCTTACAAACAACTTATTTTCAGACAACACAGCACCACTTGTTTTCACTTTGTCTTGAACGGAGTAGTCATTTCAGTCTAATCAGCTTCCCACAGGGTAAATTTGCTTAACTGTGTCTAATTGCTGAATTTGATAGCATGTTTTGTGGACACAATGATAAAGAAAAGCCAGTAGAGAGTGCTGCTAGCCCTGAAGCTTGTGGTCAATTAACGCATTTCTCTTCACTGAATATAACATATACTGAACAAATGCAGGCTGGACTGCATTCAGCTGAGTGTTGTCAACTTGGTATCAGAATTCCAAAGAACATGTTTATCCATGTCAATGCATTAAAACATAAAAGGGGCTATATGGTTGTCTCAGAGCTGAAATTTGGCCAGTATGCTCCTGGCTATCAGTGTTTATCTTTTCTCCATTAATTCTCTTGTGACATCAAACATCCAGAGAGGTCAGTATTACCATATCTTTTCCAGTAGTCAGGACGCTAACATGTCTGGAGGATTGATTTTTCTAAAGCTGAGACCCACCAACTAATCACACTGTTTAAGAACATGAAAAGGACCTATAACTTTAATATGTGTGGTTTTAAAGGGTGAAGGCATATCACAACAATTTAGTGAATACATTGTTTCAAGGCGATGCAACGAATTAACATAGTGTTGGTATATCTGCAAACGAAAGGTTGAAATTAAATAATAACAAAACCTGTTTCAGTAACATGAATACAAAAAAAATAGGTCCTAACATTCACCCCTTGAAACTGTCTTGTTAAATATTTGGCAAACAACAAGAGGACGCAGAAAGTCTTGTGATCATAGAGGCTGTAGTCCCTGAAGAAGGCAGTCTGTGTCCTAATTAAGCCTGTGACTCCTTGAACTCATCTCCTCAGTTTCTGACTCTACCCACTGTCTAGATCTGATCTTTAATTTCTGCAAAGCTAACGACATTGCAACCCATCATGACCACCTTAAAGACCACAGTAACAAGGGATTTAACAAAGGGAATAAATATATAAATACCTCTTTCAAGATATGGCAAAAGTATTTTATGTATTAAAAACTTGTTCTCTCTCAGTAGCATTGCTTATTAAATTAGAGGATAGTATGATTCTTAAAGCAGCACTGCAGATCTTTTGAGCCTTCAAATATTCTCTCCAAAGTCTGTTCAGTGGAGCTCGGCGCTGTAACAGAGAGAATGCCCCCCCACCCCCCCACAGCACCTCCCTGCTCTGTTTAGGGGCTATGTAACTTTTGCTCCCGTGACGGGGACACATATCGCGAGATGCTGCGAGAAGTGCAAACTGCTTTACGGCACTACGCGAGATTTGGCTTCCAGCTAAAGAAGCCAGTGTTTTGCATGTAGTAGTAGCAGCCATGGCATCCGCAAAGCGTGTGAGGAGGACTCTTTCTCCAGATTCAAGGGCCAAAAAGAGCCTATCGGACAACGCAAGGAACAAAACTAGAATTTACATTGGAGCCCACTTTGCTCGGTGGCGAGAGCGTCGGGAGATGGAATATTGCAAGACGGACGCCGAGCTTGCAAAGTTACTGCTGGAGAGGTAAGTTATGTTTTCGTTGGGTTTTCCCTCGTTCAACACTTGGTTTCAGTCGGTTGCTCCGTAGCATTGCATGCTTTGTGTAACTTGGCGGACGTTGTTTTGTCACTAAATGCTACCAGCGGTTATTTGCCGGCGAGTTTGCAGTCTGCGAACATGGTGGACGCAACATAACCACATCCAGCTCCAGTTATTTAGGCAGGAAAGAGAGATGCTCCCAGGATGCTCACACGCAAACGCTGAGCTAACAACTGACTGCTGACACTTGAAAAACGACATATTTGGAAAGAAACATCATAATACTGTACCATATCAGTCCACGTGGTTTATTTGTGTCTTCGGACGTCCTGTCGACTTCGCTTCTCCCTGCTCTGTATGTCAACAAATGCACATTGCTGTGAGTCGCTGTGTTACGACAGTGCAATTACACCCAATGACCAGAGAGGCCCCTCAAGAGCAGACAAACCTGAATCTTACATAGTGGGGCTTTAAATGTGTGGTCTAAAAATATGTATGTATAAGTTTTTTTTTGTTTTTCTTTAATGACAACATAACACCTTACATACACACATCAGCACACAGACACACACAAGCCAGTCTCTACATCTGCTACACCACAACACGGCTCGACACCCTCCTCTAAGTGAAACCAACTGTGGGAGTGCAATGATACCGTTGACTTTATGCAAATAAACCCTCAGTGTGTATCAACAAAGTCTGCCAGCCTCAAGGGGTGTGTGTATGTTTGCTTTGCATGAGTGAATCTGACATGAGCACTGTCTTGTATCAAAAATTCTGAAGAGAGGCAGCCTATTACTTGGACACATCAAGTTCCCACAAGTGCCATGATGTACAAAGATGGTCTTCCTCCTTTGAGCAGCACTCACCTCAAAAAAGGGAGGAAAGAGTCCAGCCAATGTCAGCATGCCTCTGTGTTTAAGGTTTAAAAAAGGGGCGGTAACCTCCAAAGTGTGAGGATTAGCCAACCAGGGCAGATGGAGCATCTGTTGCCCAATCATAGCATTTGGAACATCTGGCAGCAATGAAGAGCAGTTATCTCACAGCTGAACTCTGACCTTAGCCACTTTGCTTAACTGGTGTCTTTCTTTCTTTCAACACCAGAGCTCTTAATGTATTTACTTAATAGCCTTAATGCATTTCTTTAACTTTTTGGCAATAAATGGCACTGGCTATAAAATGAGACTCTTACAATGGTGCAGTTCACCAGAGTCACCAACACAATGCACCTTAAAACAGTTCATGGTATATCTCACAGCACCAGAGCCATTATTTATGTACCCCATATTTCTTTTTGCTCATAAAGAATAAGTTATGCTTATTTGTGTCATTACACACAACTTTCTTTCACTGGTTCTACTTGGTAACCCATGTGCTGCCTTTCACTGCCTGGAACACTTTTCTGTTAGCTCTTGTATAATGAACACATTTTCTTTATATTTTCATTTAACACTTTCATTTCAGTATATTTACACAGTAGTAGGATTTTTGTATACTGTCACCTATCCTTGTTATCTTTCTTGTCTTCTGTAATCTGTAAAAATTGAATAGATCAATATTGATTAGATTCTTTAGAATTAATAAACTAACTCGCTCACTGATTCCTAAATAACTTCTTGAACCACTCACTCAATCTCAAATTACCCAACTAACTACCTAAAAACAATATGGTTTACTCATTAATGACCTTACTAATTAATTAATTGGTAACTACTGAAGTAACAGACTGGCTCAAACTAACTTACTAACACACTGTCCAAATTGCTTCCTAACCAACTCACAAACAGAATTACTAACTTACTAAATAATTTAAACTAACTCAGTGCCTTATTCTCTGAGTAAATCACTTACTAGCTCACACACATATTAACTAACTAAATAATAACTCATTAACTTAAGAACTACTCAACTCAATTAACAAATTTACAAACAAACTGACAAACTCTCTTACAAAAAAAACTAATTGATCAACAAAACCACCAACTGGCTAATAACTCACCAACTCCCAAATCGCACTGACCTACTCCTTGCTCATATATCTAATCACCCATTTATCTACATGAATCCACCTATCTATCCCTGTATATTTCAATCAATCAATCCACCTACATATCAGTCCATCTATCTATCTATCTATTAAATCACCTTTATCTCAATTAATCTATCTACCCATTCATCACCCTACAAGTATATCTATCTGTCATCCCCTCTATATATCAATCCACCTATTTATCAGTTAATCTATCAATCTATCTATATATCAATCCATCGATCATTCCATCCATCCATCTACAAGCTGTCTTAAACTGAATCTGCAGCACCAGCTGATGGTGCACCTTTTTACCCGCTCATCCTCTGCTCATGGCAAAGCAAACATTCCTCTTTTTTTTCCAGCTATAAGCCTTTGCCTGTGTCCAGACAGCAGCAGGAGTGTAGGCTGGGATCGGTAAGTCATCTCAAGGCAAATCAAAACAACACACCCACTGAATTGTAAGCAGCGCCTGTTAATGTGTGTGTGTGTGTTTGAAGAAGATGCTGGTAAATTGAATGCTTTGTGTTTTCCTGCAGCAGCTCTGTAGTAAATAATCATATTGAATTCTGGAGAAAATAGATAGGTGGAAGAGGATCAGAAAATCAATGAGTGTATTCAGCTGAGTCGTGTCTGGTCTGGTGCTGACACAGCAGAAGACGACTGCTACTGTGAACAGGCTGCGCTAAAAACACACACACACACTCTGAGGGGACAGTGGGACCCAAATAAGGAACACACTGTTCTATTGTGACTCATCAGAGGGGATAGAGGATTTTCACTCTCCACCTACAGCATGTCTTCAAATTCATCTCAGCTCAGAGAGCCAAAGAAGTGCTGACTGCAAATCTAAAAATCCTCACGCACTGAGCTCAGCGAGCATGATGTGTAAGGCAGTCGTCTCCTTTGCTCAGACACAAAGCCATGAGCCCAAACAGGAAACTTCACACACTCCCTGTACAATCTGTGTGTGTCCCAGCCTGACTCCTGGACCTCAGCCTCACACAAACATCCTTCCTGGCTGATTATTTCCAGTTCCATTTGCATTTTTATTTCAGCTCACAATAAACACACACAAACGCAATGAGTCAGACTAACAAAAAAAAGATCACTAAAAATGTTCAAATGGCCAGGATGACACTATAGGTGTTCTGCTTTTTTGCATAAGCCAGATAAATAAATTGTTTGAAATAGATAATTTTACTTAACAGATGATTTAACAATCATTTTGGATTTTTTTTGTTTAAAAATAATCAGTTATTGTTTGGCAGATCTTAGTTTTGCCTTTACATTCCTCTTGACCTGGAGTTTTCTTTTTTTAATCAAACCTGGAGTTTGATAAAACATGACAAAATCTGCCCCAGAGGATATGAAGTCAAGGGTCTGCTACAACAACACGCACATTAACCCATGCTCAGGAGCAAGAGAAACCAAAATATTATGGTAAACGTGATTTCTTTTATACATTTTGTTTTGCTTTTTGAATGAATACATGGATTACTGGAACAGTTTCTGTAAAACTCTTCTACGGTTCAGCACATGATTCTTAACAGAGCCCACATATACCCCTCTCAGTGTCATACATTTAATACCAACCTATTGCCACAATGCAGTAAATGCAAACTAGAAATGGATAACCTTGCACGCTGCCTCTGGTTCTGCAGAACAAAATAACAATTTAGGCATTCACAGAGTTAGAAATTAGCAAGATTTTGTGCATTATAACAGATCATGACCCATTATTTCTGTCACTTGGTGTCCTCAGTAACTAAGTTACTGATAATTGTAGAAGGAGACTTTACAATATGATAACTTTCTGTGTCAGAAAGTGCATACTGCTGAACTGGATTACAGGCAAAGTCCCATCTCAAACAATTCGGCTGAAGGTCATACTTGACTCAACATCTCCTCTACTCTGCTCAGAGGGTTTATATCTAAGCTCTGCAGGACATAGGGGAAAATATCACTGTGTATTCACTGATTTGTCTGTCTCCATGTACATTTCTGTCTCTAAGGGAGGATGTTGTATATTTATGAGTATATGTAACTTTCCCTCAAATCATACAATGTAATTGCTAAAAGTCTTGTCTAACTGAATTTAGATTTACTTGTAATGTATTTAATTTATCATCAATATACGTTTAAATCTATTATAGCCTACTGGTTATTTGCTTGGTTTTGTTATATGTCATTTTATTTCTGTTCTTGCTCTAAAAAATAAATAAATATAAATAAAAAAAAAACCTCTTACATGGAGAATTTCTCCATTCTCCATGTAAAATCGTGTTTAATAAACAGTAAACAGTTTGTTCACTGGACTAAAAAAAGAGCTACGACTGGCTTTGATTATGTGTTCAGTTCACTACATTTAGCATTACTGTTAATGAATTAACTGAAAGTCACAAATTTTGATTTCATATGTTTCAACACAATCTACACACATTTTCCTCTTTTTAAATTATGAGTTATGTGAAAAGTGTCATTGTGAGTATTCTACAGTTGCAACAAGTTGGCTAGGGAGAATAAAAAATGTCCTTTCTAATCAAAGTTGCCCATCCTTGCTCTAGACATTGAAGTACTTGCACAATGAACAGTATAATAAATGTTGTTAAGAGTGGAGATGGGAAGTAATCATAGTGGACATAAAGCAAGAGTGATCTATTATGTGGCTGAAATTTTATATAATATGACTCCAATAGAGCAACATAAATTGTTTGTTCTGTGATTTTCAGCAACAGTAACTGCCATTAACATGCTGAATCATTTGTCAACACAGAGTCATTAAATGTGTTTTGACAATGATACAGAAAACCTGTGTAAAGCTACTTTTTTTCTCAGACGAAATCCATCCGAATCAACAAAGAATTGGATTGATAAGCTATATCAATACATATCCATAAAACTTCTCCAATTCCCACCCCTAGTTAAAAGCACTGTGATTGACTTGTGGTCAGTAAATGGACCACAGGACTCAGTTGATACAGTTGAGCCCTAATTGACAGGGGTTGTGAAAAAGCTCACACACAAAGCACTTAAAATAGCCTCTTCTAACCACTAAATGATTAGCTTAAAGATGTCTCGCCACAACTTTCCACCCACGTTTGCTAATGTGGGAGCAGCTGCTATTATGATTGTTCTAAATTCACCATTTCTTGAGTCCTTCTGCCTCTTCGTCTTTCATAGTTGTTAATACATGAGACAGAATGTCCATTAAATTTATGGCAGAGGACTCCTCGGGTCCTGCTAATAAAATTGACATCAATCAAACCCAACACAGATGGAGATTTTCCACCCATGCATTGAGGTGTTGTATACACATGTACAAGAACCCATCCGTCATCGTGTTTGCCATCTCACCACCTACTCTATTGTGTGCAGGCAAAAGCAGCTTCTTTTCCTAAATCATATGTTCATGTCACTGCAGTGAAAATAGGCAGCTGACTTGCATACACATAGGCAGGCAGACACATCATTTATGGTTTATAGCCTCAGGCCCTCATCATCTCTCCTCATGGAGACAGATCAACACATCTGCAAAGTTGAATGAGTTTGTACAAGAGCATTGTGATGGTTCATATGCGAGTTTTAAGTCAATAAATTTAATCCAGCAAATCATCAGGCCTAATTGAAACCAAGTCTTGAGGGAATGGGTCCATACATTTTATTTATTACCTCACATATTGTGGGTGATGACAGGAGAATTTTCTGTGGATTAAAGAAACAAAGAAACAGGATGGTAACTGTGAAAAGCCAGACAAAGGCTGTGCTTCTAACACCAATGCTTACATACATGCTGAGAATCAGATACCACGTGATGAACCTTAATAATATATTTAGTCATCACAAGATGTATTGACGACAATATTATTATGTTATTATGTTATATGTTTATTCACATGCCATGTAGCTGTAGTCTGGGATGCCTTCATACAGATAGTTTGGTGGTGTAAATGTTGACATGTCTTGGAACATATAGATCTCCTTCACTGAAGTAACCTGAGGTAGTCCATCAACAAGCAAGATAAGATGAGGTGTCCCTATAGTGAGCAGCAGTCTGTTCACATTTTGGTATACACAGAGAATGATGAATGATAGCATGAAACAAAGCTGCTTGGTGAAACACAGCAAAGGAAGAGACTCGAGTCTGTTATCTTTTGGTTAAACTTCTGCTGCTGAGCATTCACATGGTAGTAAAAATGCTCTTATTTTTGTCTTTTCAGCTTGACAGTGCACTCTGCAGAGTTTGGTCAACAGTGCTGCCACCACCTTGGTGATGATGGCACGGAAGTGATGAATGGGCTGTTAAAAAGCAAACCAGATCCAATAGCAGGCTGTTACTGGACTTGTTAATGCAAAGAATGGACAATAGTCAGTATTATGTATTATATATGGCCTGAGTGACACAACCCATTTAGTTACTAAAGGGGGCTTTTGGATCCAATCCACGGCAGTCACCATGTTGTTAATGCTGGTAGAACCTCTAGATAAACTTTTTAATAGACAAAGAGGTGGAGCTGAGGCAGACCCTAAGCCTCCAAATAGCCACAATGCACTGCTTTTTAGTCATATCAGCCATGCTCATAATTGACTGGTCTTATTCATAAAACTTAAACAGGTGAGTTTAAAAAAAAGCCCCTTATACAGTGTGTGTCCTGACCCAAACTGTCTTTGAGCTGGGCTGTGTACACATATTTACTTCGGCTGCAGTAACAGACATTTTAACATGGGATGTGTACAGTTTTGTTTCCACCAGGCAGTCTGGTTCGCTTTGGCTAGGTACCATACGCAATTATAGGTGTTTACACTTTCAGAAAAGGTACACAGTGAATGATTGGTGCCATCCCACTTTTTTGGCATCCTTCTGTTGCCAAGCGTTTCCCAAAGGGTGGAGCTCAAAGCGCTGTAATCTGTTGATTGTTGCAAGATTTGTCCCTTCCCGTGGGATAAAAACAAAACACTGTTCCATGTTTAAGTCACCGGTGGATCCAAGCAAGCAACTTTTTTACTACTTTTCCTATGAATAATGTCAACATGGAACAATGCCCCGTACTTCAGTGGTGCACACCTTCCTTGCCAATGTTGGAGAGGGGGAAGTGCAGGGAGTGTTGGACGTGACTGGCGTGACGACCCTCATCACCTGCCTTGCACCCCTGCCTTTAGATGAAGGGATGGCAGTGGAAACAAAATTGTACTGAACCAAACCAGACTGCTCAGTGGTAATGCAGCCTCTGTGGGCTCAAGTGGACATGTAAGGAACTGCAGGTTTTTTTTACACTTCTGTAGGGCATAATTTTTTCTGCTTTTCCCTACCACAGATGTTGATTCAAATTCAGGTAGGAATATACAGGGTCCGAAAGACGCCACGCTGCCATTGCCCACACTAAAATATATATCAGGCTGTTTGGTGATGCTGAATTTTTTTCCCCATCTTTTAGTCTTCTTCTCCCACAATACCAACATTTCCTCCTATGTTTGATCATGGACATAGGTGAGTTTATCCAACAGGTCATTTCTTTTGCTTGACAAAAAAAAGTCTTAAAATCAGCTGTTAAGACTTAATGCCAGTTTCTAATCAATGCTACACAAAAGATATGCACCTGTTGTTCTTGCCACATTATTTCTTGATTTCCCATGTTTCTGAAATAGGTGGATAACAGACTAGACTGACGTTAAGCTAATGCATCTATACATCCACAGTAAAGCCTACTTCTGTTTGTTGAGTGCTTTTGCAGTCTGGGTATAAACATGTTAAGACCTTGGAAAAACAGCTGAAAATATATGGATGCATGTCTGCTCAAGGTCTTCGTAGATTAACACTGAAACCATTCAGTACAACCCTGTAATCAATACATTCAATCAGCAGCAGCATCAGTGGTAGCCACTTCCTAGAAATCCATGAATAAAACACTGACAGATGCTGAGTCTCTGTGCCAAAATGTACTTGAAAAATGAAACATCTGTCAAGCTTATTAAAGACTCAGCACTCCCTAATTTTCCACTAAAATGTTTCCCTTCGCCCGAATTAAAGCTTTCCATTTAAATATTATGTCATCCGTCTCTGACTAAGGGACTGTGATAGCTGCTAGATACGCATTGACTGGATAAATCCAGCAGAGCCTGTAATAGTGACACAGCTCAGAGAAACTCAAAGTTCTTAAAGTAAAGTAGCTTTCCAAAGTACTGCAGCGTGAATTACGGGTGGTAGGTGATAAGCTCATTCCTTGACTCTGTCTCAATGCTGTGTTTAACCATTCACATCTGTGTTTGAACATTCCTACCCTGCTTTTAATGCACTTCACTCACTTTTTTTTTCTACCACTCTCCATCTGCCTCTCAGTCACTTCGTCTCTGTCTCCCTCATATACTTACACACATTCAAGCTGTCAAACACTCTTTCATACACAACCTTTCTGATGCTGCAGGAACATTCCAGCTTGCATCCTCCAGAGTCCTGTATTAGAGAATCAGCAGCATTGAGTGAAATTAAACAAACTGAGAAACGTGAGTGCAAATGTGCATTTCAAAAGCAATATGGTGCAGTCTACACGTCAATAGTTAAGATAAAGGTCAACAACAACATTACTGTACAGCTATTTAGTAATAACTGATGTACACTCCGTCATGGAAATGCAAACATTTGGCACCAGAGTTGATTGATTGTTTCAAACAAGTCAGGACAATGATATATATTGATGTTTTGTCACTACAGCTACACTTGGTCAGTAACTGGAAGGTTGCAGGTTTGAGCCCAGCTCTAGCTGTTACATATGGCGACATGTCCTTGGGCAAGACAGGATATTTTCTAAATCAGCAACTGGGGTGCCAGATGTTATGATTAAACTAGAATGACACAGTAGATAAACATATGAAACTGGTATCTGTACAGTTTCTGTTTACCCCACATTAAGTGTTTGTAAAAAGGGCTGATATCAGCTGATAGCGATGTTGAACTGATGGCAATGTGCATCCCTAGCAGTATCAATAAGTATGGCAGTGTTGTGAATTTAACAACCTTAGCACTAGATATTCCTGACAAGGTTCCCCACACATAGATAATGCTTGGTGTTAAAACACAGCCTCCATCAGGGTAAATTTTTAAAAACACTTTTTGGATTTCAGATTTATTTAGGGGCTCTAATGTCTTTATCTAATAGAGAGGACAGAAGATGTTACCAGAAACTGGAGAGAGAGCTTGGAGAATAACATACATGAAAGGAGTCACGGGACAGATTCGCACCTCGGTCTACCATGTCAGGACAGCCTCTGTAAATGGGAAGTGCAGGCATGGCCACAAGACTATTGGCATCCCACTGTTTTTCTATTTAAGAGAGATATTTTAGACAATCCCAACATAGCGCCCATGCTGCAAAGTACAGTATATCTTAAAGGGAAACACTATTGGTAATCACCACTGCTCTACATTTTGTGCAATACAAGAGTACACTCTGCCAAATGCTAGGGATGCCCCAATCAGGCTTTCCTTGGCTGATACCTATCACAATCACGTGTTTGTGAGATCGGCCGATACTATATACTATATTTAAGTAAATGCAGGGTGACAGATTTGTGACCTGTTGGTGATCACGTGTTGCTGCTTGATACCCTCCATTAGAAGGTCTCTAACAGCAGTGCACTGGGTAATGACAGACTGTCTGTGTCTCCCTGGGAAGACAGACTGCTGGGAATGTCACAGCAGACACACAGCAACTGGAGTACGCCTCTATACACACACAAACCTCAAACAGCTATGTGGATGCACAGGTTTATCCTTTCATCTGGTAATTTAAGATCAGGAGAGTATGGAAGGAATGTGGAAAAAAACGTGGACACAGAGTGTGAGCGAAGAGAAGAGACAGCTCGACACAGCTGTTCAGCAGGAAGCAGTGAGGTAACTGACAGGAGGAATCGATGCAGAGGGTCGATGGACAAAGATTAAGTCCACCAGCTGACAAACACAGCAGACAGTCCTCACAATGCTGCACGGACAAACACCTTTATACAGACAGCCAAGCAGAAACAGTCCGTCTACCGGAACGGTTAACAACAACACTGATAATGTCACTGTGGTGACAGCTGAAGGAGTGAGCAGAGAGACAGCTAAACAAGTGGGGGTGAAAAATAAGAGGTGGTAAACATGAATAGACAAAACATAAATTAAAAGAATGAACTGGAGGAAATTATGTAACACAACTGATTCAAATGAGGCCTGCAGGCTGTGCTGAAACCAATTTTCATTAACGTTGCCATGGCCGGAGTTGGGCAGTAATTCAGTTACTTGTGATACATTACTGTAAAAAACAGTGTTTTTGAGTAGCTGGTAATCTAAGGACTGACAATTTAAAAAAAAAAAAAAACACTAAATCACAGATACTACTTAAAGTAATACTTTTTGTCCAAGCTGGGCTGTTATGATTAAGAGTATGAGCAGTGAAGAGCTAAAAATTTCAACACAGCATAAAGAAAAGAGAGGGGGGTGAGCTGTCATCTCAACAGATCAAAGTGTCACCCCTATTTTGATTTGTGTCTGTTTAAAACAATTACACTGCCATCTGTTGTAAGCTTGATTTAAACCCGCTGCAGATCATTCTAAGGGGCAAAGTTAAAAGTAACTTAAAATAAAATATTTAGTTACTTTTGACACAAATTGATAAATTAAGCAAATCTTTACTTTTTTGGAGGTAATACATATTACAGGGTTCATTATGATTCTCAGTTAACTTGACCAGTGAGGCAATGTACATGTGTCTCTGTCCCAAACATTAAGCACATTAAGTGCTAAGGATAATGGATGGGGTGTGAATTAATAATAATACTGAGCTTTATGTCTGTTTGCAGGTTTTGTTAACATCCCAAGATCTTTGTTAGCCTCATCCACTCACCCATCTCTTCTTCAGTCATTATGGCTCGCCCTTGTGGCCAAATTAGTATCAGCCATAAACAGTTTAGCGGTTTGCTAACCAAGACCTAAAGTGTTTTGATTGGGTTGTTTTCAGATGATGTCACGTCACCTCAGAAATCTCCAGATGGGGCAGAAACAGAATGACAAAGTTTGGTACTGTTTATGGCTGTGCAAACCACTCAAATTCAAAAGGGGAAAAACAATAGGCCCTTTGGAGTCCCAAGGGTTGTGACATAATAAGCTCAAGGAGATACAGCAGCAGACATGGATTAATAACCTCCATCATAAGTACAGAGAGGGAGGGTCAGACAACACTATGTAAGGCCACAATAAAGTCCCCACTTGGCTCTACATATTTGGATATAATCCACAGAACTACTGACAAGAGGCAATGTTTCCAGAAGAAATTGAAGTTTGTCGAGTTTGTTCTGTTGCTTGTGTTTTGCAGCTAGATACTGATGAGCTGAAAGAGCAAAATAAAAAATTGCAACTCTCACGCAAACTTACAGTAAAGTAGAAGAAAGGCAACTGCCATCCAATACTGCTATCAATCCCAGAATATTGACCACCAATAAAATAAGATGCAGGCTTCAGGACCAGGGATGGGAATGGACAAGATTAAATTGATACCATTGCCATAAACGATTCCGCTTATCGATAAGATTCTTTAAGGATTCCTTTATCGACTCCTGCTGGTTTTCTGAGTGCAAAAGCTGGTCTGTAGGCTTTCAGTGGCAACAATATCAAACACTTGACATTTCTGATTCAATGCTCTGTTGCATATATAAATGCTTCTGCAAGTTTCTGGTCTTTCCACTTACTGAAAGTTGTGCTGTAAGCACATTTTTGTCCAAAATTAAGCCACAATTTTGACCACTTTTGACCCCTGTCAGTGGAAGGAATTGGTAAGGGATTTGAAAGCAAAATGACTAATGATATTGATTCCTTGAGGAGGCTGTTATTGATTCTCAACTGGAATTGATTTAAGATTTCTGTTCCTACTCAGGACTCTTGAATGCATTCATGTAGTTACCCATGTGGTGCGAGGTCTGCAAGACCACAAATTTTTTTAATACTGTTTGCCTCAAGCCACATAAATTGGTCAATCACTTTCCGCGGAGTGTGAGGATCCTACCCAGTGTATCTCAAATTTTCTGATACTTGTTACAAGCATGTAGCTTTATCAGTCACCTTCCTCAACCCCCAATGATTCAAAATTGTCTGGACTGACTTCCTGTCCCCATCTGATGTCTGCAAATCACCTGTATCATGTGACTGAAAGCAACCTAAACATGGCCCATGCATCCAGAGTCCATCTATTAGTCAAGTTTTAGCTTACTGATGCAAATGGACTGTAAAATAAAAAAATTCTGTCATGGAATTCAGTCTGAGTTTGTCTCTTATATGAGGTTGTCTAAAAAAATGAGACACAGATTGGTTTGATGAGTATACATTTGACCTGAATAATGAGTTGAGGCATTTGCAGTCCTCCTGAACTTGTTGAATAAATGTCAGCTGTTTTAGGAGGGGACACATTTTAGTGCTTTTAACAAATTCTGATTGGCAGAAATTCTTGTTTACAAACAAAGCTCTATTTTAGGATCACATTCTCAACATTCCTGTGAACTGAGATCTACAGGAGCCTAGAAGGGCCAACCCAATGGGAGTGCTGATTTTGGAGACAAAGATGAGATAAAATGACGCCTGTTTGAAGATGGGCATGAGAAGCATGTGTGACGAGGATGAAGCCCTGTCTTATCTGATGATCTAGCACTGCAGCAGAGGAGACATGCTGTTCATGAGGAGGGCAATATCCTGTCCTCTCTCTCCTCTCCACATCCCTCTCCCCCGCTTTTCTGCCACCTTTGAGCCTCCCCTCCTCTCTTCTGACTGTATGCACTGTAGCCTTCACCTCAAAGCTGATAAACTGTCACTGTCACTCCGACTGACACTCGTCACAAATACTATGAGCACACACACCGGCCAGTAAACAGTTAACATCTGAACAACCCTCTCTAACCACTACTCTCCCACCCCTGCTGCTGCTGCTGCTCTCTCATGCCCTTGATCATCAGTAGAGGCAAACACCAATGAGCCGTGATCAATGGACAAGCTTCTGCACAAATTGATCACTTAAGTGCAATCTGCATTAAAGCAACACACGCGAAGACGGGCAGACATATGTGTTGCATTTTTACAGCGCACACCAGCCGCTCTGAGCACAGACAGGCAGGAGACAGAGGGGGAGAGAAAACGCCCTGCCTTGTTCCATGTCGAAACCCCAGCCCTGTGGGTAGTCTACAACACACATGCACACTCATACTCCACATCTTCATATAACGGTCTATAATGGGAGATTGTACAGGTGACATCTGGACATCAACACTGATGTGTGATTGCTTTTTTCTGTCTTTATTCAAAATCTGTGTGCCGCGTCAAAGGCAGCGATCCCCCACTTAGAGCCACGCTGACCATGAGGTTGGTTAAGTGTATGAGTCCAAGTATTGATGTATCATTGATCTAATGACAATTAACCTCCATAAATGACAGAGGGTAATACAAAGAGAAGCGTACCCTTTACGCCTGATAGGAAAGGTGAGGACACAGAAAACCATGCATTCAGCCAAGTCAAGGAAAACGCACAATGTGGTCAACACCCAGGAAATCGCGGATTATTCATGAATCTTGCGCTTTGTATTAAGCTTTGAAAAAGTTTTACCTTTAACTTGAGTTTCATATTCGGCCACTATCTCCTTGTCCTTTCGGAATTTGGCTGGAGACGTCATGGCTGAGTTTGGATATCAAACCGCTTGCCCTCGTAGCGCAGTCAGTTATGTCTCAATCAATCAAGAAATCAAGGGTATGAGAAGGAAGTGCCACCCTGGACGAGGATTTGAGACTAAAAGGAGAGCCCAGATGAGAGATTGCAGCTCCTCAGCGTGCCCGCGGATCTGTATTGTCTCCCTGCTTGTGTTGCTCACTCCGGGCGCATTGTGAGTTTGGCGCTGCTGTTGCTGCTGGTTGTTCCCATCCGCCGCCGCGCCTCGCCGCCTCCTCAAAACCGGTTATGGAGCAAACAACTTCGAGTGGAAGCAGATTCATTCCCCCTTAAAAACATAAACGCAGATAGGTTTTCAGTCAGGACTGCTAAGAGTTATTCTTTTCACCTCGATGTGTGCTCCGGGCAGCGGTCTGCCTTGCTGCTGCCTGCCCAAACTAAACTACTCTCCTCCTCTTCAGCCCTGGAGTGAGGGAGAGGAGGAACCAAAGTGGAGATGGAGGGGCTGGATAGTTGGCCCCAGTGCGCAGGCCAGGGGCGCTGCCAGAAATTTTGGGTCCCGTGCAAAGGTATCCGTTTGAGGGCCTTCCTCATCCAGCTCTGCGCCATTTCTCAACACAAGCATCTGTGACCTAAATGTAATTATTACAGCCAGGTTTTCTGTTTGAAGAATAATAGTGCAGAAAACACACTTCAGCTGAAATTAAAGAATAAATGGTGACTTAAACTCTGTACTAAACAGAACACTCTAGCATTAGGATCATTTTAGGCATTTAATTGTTTTTTATTTGACATGTAATCAGTCTTATAAAGATTCAAAACTTTTGTCCATCATACATTTGCCTTACTTTATAACCTGTTTTCATCTGAAGGCTCAACTATTTTAACATGCTATTTTGGTAAAAGAAAAACAAAGATTAACTAACATCGTCTTCTAAATGTTCAAAAGGGCCTATTTTAAAATACATTTTATTTTATGAGGGTTAACCAAGGCAAAAGATGCCTTATATTCTTTGTAAGAAAAATACACAAGTGCTTGATTTTTTAAAATAAATTAAAATGTTAAAGGCGGCACAGTGGCACAGCAGGTAGAGATCATGCATAACAGCAAGAAGGTTGCTGGTTCAATCCGTGGGACAGGCAGGGCCTTTCTGTGTGGAGTTTGCATGTTTTTCCTGTGCATGCGTGGGTTCTTTCCGGGCACTTGGACTTCCTCCCACAGACCAAAAACATGCTCATTAGGTTGACTGTTGACTCCAAACTACCGTCTCTCTATGTGGCCCTGCGATTGGCTAGCGACCAGTTCAGGGTGTATCCCACCTCGCACTCAGTGTCAGTTGGGTTAGGCTCCAGTCCTTTGCAACCCCGAAAGGGATAAGTGGTACAGATTAAAGATGGATGGATGATATGATAAAGTAGTGATAATAAAATACAGACTAAAAAACATCATGTTTATTAAATATAATTAAATATGAAACAAAAGTTTTGTTCTTTTTGTGTTGTGGTGTGCTGTTTATTTTTTTTAATTTTCTTTGTCCAGTAAAGTGTAAATTAAATCTCAGTCTCTTATTTGAGGGCGTCTTTGGCCTGCAGCTGTTTTATTTTAAGTTTTGTTTTTAATATGTACTTTGTCAGTTAGTGTAAAAGAGAAGATGATGTAAGATTTTTTTCTGCTCATTTTCATTCGAGATATGACCTTTAATCTTTGTATTCAATTTCTGTCTTTGACCAATGAATGAAATACATATTACAAACAAACAAACAATAAATCATATTTTTAGGGGTCCCTGTCAGTCATGGGCCTTTAGAATCTAAATAACTTTTCCCCTTTATGGCTCCCCTATGCAGGGTAGGCATGGATGCAAAGATGGTTAGCATTCATACTGGTTCAGAGCATTACTTTCGTGCCAGTTGGTCCAATTTGTAAAGTTTTGTTAACCCATGCGGTAATTTACAGCCTCGAGTTTCATATCATAACATATAACCTAAAGGGAAAGCAAAGATACACTTAAGGGAAGATATACTCCAGAAATGAGCAATGTGTGTTGAACAACCCCTTCATATACTATTTTATTAAATGCCGTTGACATATGAGAAGGCATTATAGGACATATCTATCTATTATCAGCTAACATCGGCTTGTTGTTTAAGAAAAAAAAAATGTTGAACCTCTCTGGTTTTTCTCAGACACCAGTAATTTAAGTAAATTTGTTTATCAAAAGGTGAGAACTCCTCTTCAATTTTAACATATAAACTTTCCTTACAATCTTTTCTCAACTTCATATCAATATGGGAGATACAATAAAAAAATGTAAAGACAGAGAAAAATATATTTTTCAAATAAATTAATAAACTGTGAAACTGATGATCAAAGAGGACATAAAAAGAAAAGAAATGACCAGGGGGGACATTATAAAAAGATATTTTTTAAATGAAACATTGGATTGGGAAAAAAAGAGTAGTTTTAATGGATATGGATCATTTCATTTTGGCTGAAGCGATGGAATTTATGTATAAGTCCATCTCTTTCTGAAAAGCAATAAAAGGAGGTGTTGTTTTAGCACATTAACATCTGTGGATATGGAATTTTGTCAGAAAAATAATTTAATTTATAACAAGATATCCATTTGCATGAGACATATTAAAGTTACAATATCTAAAAACAGTCAAAAAAAATCCAGAAAAAGTTTGAGGTCAGAGGTAATCCTATCTAATATCTAAACATCTAGCATGTTTACATATCCAAAACCTCCTGCATGAGATTCACAAGAGGTAAAGCTTATATTGATATCTTTTTTTAAATTCAACCAAAAAAAGAGGATAGCAACGATGGATGATAGGCTACTATTTTAACTTTACTGACCAAAAATTATGTTTAACAACTCCACATTTTGTCAATTGTTTCTTTTAAGTGCCTGTTTCAATATACCACTCCTGTTGGAGGGGAAAAGACTTTAGACTGGAAAATACCTTTTGTTTTCAGATAATTTTCGCATAAAAGGAAATAAAGCAGATTTTTCTAATATGTGAGTCAGTCACATCCACATGAGCAGCAGGAGTATCGCCTCAGATAACACGCTCGCTATCAGTCAGCAGGGGAGCCCCGCCTAATTTTACAGCACAAGAACCTTAACTTCCCACACTCCAATTGGTCAAAAGATTTTGAATGACACTCACTTGCACCAACCGCAATCCAGAGTCTTTGAATTTATGGCGGGCCCTCTCGAATCAATAGCCAATCGTATTCTGAGTTTGTAAAGAATGCAGCCAATGGCGTTGATCACTATGGAGCGTATCCAACCAGTGGCCGGCGCAGGGTCTTTTAAAGATAGTTTCAGGAAGTACCGTTAGACACCAGGAAGTTGTAAACAAAGCTGACAGCTATTTACTTAGCTGTTAACTCCATCTCAATGGATGCGAAACTAGTCGTGTAAATTAGCCTAAGTATCCGTCTATACCGCGTATAGATAAATAAAAAAGCGACTATCTCTGTGTGATATAAAATCGCTCCTCGGAAGTCTGCATTCTCCCTGCGTTTGTTGCCAAGCTAACGTTAGCTGCCTTCCGCTCTGTGGTGAGGAAAAGGCTAACGTCTGCACAAGGACGTTACAGCTACCGTCAACGATAACGACGTTATAGTGAAGTATACTCACCTGATCGGAGCCGATAGTGAGCTGCATTAATATCCAACCCTTGTTTTTCTGCTGCGATTGTTTTCTGGAGGCAGAAAAAGCGAGAGAGTTGGTGCGTTTTAGCAGGACAACAATGTCTACGTCCAACGCTAATTTCAAAAACAAGTGTGTGACCCAAGTGAACTGTGTATTCTGTGGCAGCCTGCTCTGCACAAGAGGCATGAAGGCAGTGCTTCTTGCAGACACCGAGGTTGAGCTCTTTTCGACTGATATTCCTCCCAATAGGTAAGTGCTCCTGATGTGTAGTTAGCAGTGCTGCTAGCCTTTGTTTACGTCTGCTGCTGTTGTCAGGGCAAGGTGCATGCTAACTTTGGTCAAACTAGACCACACGTTTATAGTTATAAGATAATAATGTGGATACCAGAGACTGATTGAATAGTTTATGTTTGTTTAAATATATAATGTGTATGGATTTTAACTATTTATGGCCCCGTTTGTTTTCTCATTACACGCACCTCCCCCAAGAACTGTTGACTTTGTGGCCAGCTGCTACTCTACTGAAAGCTGCAAATGCAAACTGAGAGACATCGCATGTCTCAAGTGGTATGTAAAGCTCCTCCATAGCCTGTAGGGTTTGCATTAAGAACACCATCTGCTTATGTGAGATGTCAATACAAACACAGTCACTCAAAGTCAGTTCAGCAAACAGGTCTTGCCATTATTATTTACTGAAAATATCAGTTCAGCTGCAGCTAACTATTATTTTCAATATGATAATTGCCAGCTTGAATTATTTATTGGTCAATTTTGGAATACAGTGAAAATGCCCACTTAATGTCTTAGATGTTATTTTGCCTGTCCAGCTGATAAACAATAATGTAGAACAGAGAAGAGGCCAGTTGGTTACATTGTAGAAGCCCAAAAACAATGTTTTAAAAGGCTGCTCTCCCAAAAACTTTGTAACTGTTAAGTCATGATCAAAGTAATCTAATAACCGTCCATTGATGATGACTTTTAGCTTTAAAATGCTGTAGGAAAATTAAAATTCTCTTTTTTGGCATATATTTTTGATATAAACACAATCTGTGATGCTGTATGAATCCCTTTTGTATTTCCAGTCCTTTTACTGTTGTACACACGGCAAAAACAAACATCTGTTAGATAATAGATACCCACTAGTGGAGTTAGCAGTTTTCAGACCTGCCCTCTGGTAAAGTGCTGACACATGTTTCTCCTTTATTCTCTCCCCCCACCCTCTCCCAGTGGTAACGTTGTGGGATACCATGTTGTGGCCCCCTGTAAACCCTGCCTGCTTTCCTGTAACAACGGTCACTTCTGGATGTTCAATAGTGACGCTGTTTCCACTCTCAACAGACTGGATGCGACAGGTCAGCATAACCCCACCCCCTTTTATATTTTTCACTTTCAAATGTACTAGATAAAAAAAAAAAAGCCATTGTTATCCTCTGGTGTGTTCTCAGGTTTGAATCTGCTTCTGTGGGGCGATCTTCCCGAGTTGGATGACAGTGAGAATGAAGAATCTGAAAGCCCATCAGAGGAGGAGTGTATTAGGTAGAGAGGTGAACGGACAATGTAAGAGACCGAGAATGCCAACATTTGAGAGGCGGAGCCTGAGGAGTGTACAAACCATGCTTTGAGATATGAAATGAGGCCTTAAAGGGTGATTTAACACTTAACTAAATGGGAAAGAACATTGCTGCTGTACTGCTTCTCATGAGTTTTAAGCCTCAATCATGGTGATGTCACAACAGATGCTTGACCTACGATAACACATCTTGAACTCCTGCTGTGACATCAGTAATTGGGGCAGGAACAGGTACCATTTAAACTCTGTAAACAGACAAAAATGTCCCATGTAACAAAGTGTTGAATTACCCTTTAACTTGTAACCATGCCTTTTTCCACCATGTTTCACTGTTGAAAGCACAGACATGCACACTTTCACACACAATCTATCCTCTCTTTTTCTCTTTTGTGTTCATTTTCATGGGCTGTGACTGAAAATGAATTGTGACTTCTGCATTCTGCTTAGTCTCGATTGGCCTCATAAGAAACTAGAGTGTGATGGTGAGACCTGCCAGTGAATGCTGTGCGTTTTCATGCTGTTTATGGTTCATTACCACAATTCATCCACCTTCCTCCAAGTGGCTCTTTTAATCTGTACATTGAGTATGCTGTTGTAAGCAAACACTCCCATTAACAGTCATGTCATAAAGGCTTAAACTCTTGTTGTGGCTGGGGCCTGACTAAAAGTTGGAGTGCTTTTAGAGTCCCATCTGTTGGAGAAAGCACAAATATTGAATGATATATATCTAAGAGTACATTGCTTTGTAAGGACATATTTGATTTCGGTTACCCTATGATTTTGTTCTCTCAGTGATACATTTTGATATGCTAACAGTGTGTTACACATCTAGCAGCAGAAGTATTTATTTAACACCTGGATAAATCTGACTGACGGTATCTAAGACTAACATACTAACTTATTTATTGGGTATGCTTCCTCAAAGACTTGAAGCAGCTGAATTTTAAAGTTCAAATGGAGTTATGAATTCTCAGTTTAAAGATAGAGGAGGGACAGGATTAAAACTAACAGAGGTTACGCCTCATGAGTTTTTATTCTTCAGCAAAATAATGGAAGAGGTTCTGAATGAAGAGTGTCCGTGTTCTCTTTTTGTTATGTTCAATTTTATGTAGCAGCACAATTGTAGCACCTAAATGGAGAACTTAATTTAACTCCAAAGACTCTTGGAGCATGACATATATGGACGTGGTACCCCTGCAAAAGATATTTATGCCACTATGAGGCAGTTAATTGAATAGCATTTCTATGAAAGTCCCAATTCTCAGTATTCTGCTCGCCTTACTGAAAAGTCTTTTCCCGCAAACTGAACCGTCTTCTGTTAAACTGGACTTTTGAGTAGATACTGTATTTAGGTTCACTGCTGTGCCCTGCTGATGCAATGATCCTGTCTTAAATGATCAGTCTGTCTGAGAGGGTCTGCCTGTATTTTTGGCACGTGTTGTTCAAAAAGCAAATGTAGAATGTTGCCTCTTACCTGAAAGCCAAGGAAACAGGAAGTAGGTGTTTTTTTTGTTTGTTTTTTTTCCTCAAAATGAGCCTCTGTTAAATGAGCGCTAAAGCTTTCAGTTGTGGAAAAACACACAAAAAGTTGGAAAAACATGTCCAGATTTTCACTCTTTTCAACATTAAAAGAATAACTGACAGTCGGCTACACTTGCACACCAAATACTGTCTATGTGGTTTAACATATAAAACAGTAGAACTGCTTATAGGTATTTATTAAATCCACAAACCAAATATCTGTAACCACCAACTTCCTTTTTGTTTACAAGCTTTGTTTACAAACGCATCGGGTTGTATGTGCTACAGAACTTTTATGTTGTCTTTTATGTATTTAATATTTCATTTGTGATGTAGTGCTTTGTTTTGTACGATAAAGATTGGATGCGTACAGTTTTACCTCATGAAGGTATCTCTTGCGAGCTTCCTCTGGTTAGGACAAATGTCAAAAGATAATCAAAGAATTATTTAAATGGCTGTTTTTGATGTGGATAACTTTGATTAACATGCCCTGCTGAAAATGTATATTTTGGAATTGCACTGAAACTGCATTGTTAGTTTGAAAAGATCATTTGTTGTTTTGTATGCTTGTTAAATTAATAAACTTTTTTTTTCAAATATAAAAAGTGCTCCCTAGTAGTCATTTTCTTTCCCTTTAAAAATCTAGCTCCACATTTTCCTGTAACCTTTAATCTCCTCCCAGGGGCCTCAGGGAATTTATTTTGGGCCAGATTTCAGATTTATGGCTCAAACTCTCAGATCCCAGTGGACCATTTCATATAGTCTCATTTCTTTTTGGACCTGGATTCTCTTATTTACTTTATAAGAGTTGTCACAGTACCAGATTTTCAAACTTTGATAAAAAATCTTGTAAAGTCCTTGTAAAGCTACATTAAAACCTTTTTTGATTCTACTGCCACAAAATACAAGTCCAGAGCACCAAGTATTGGGTGTTTTCTTTTTAATGACTGCATCCAGTCCGGACAGCATATGGCAATTTTGGTGCCCCTTCTCTTGCTCGCAAGATCTTTTGATTAAAAAAATATGATCTTGAAAAAAATCTCCTAAAGCATATTAAAATACAAAATCTTGGAGAGCGTTACCTGATACAGAGAACGGCTAAGACTGGATAATACTAATAAATACATATAAATAATAAGTATAATACTGGATTGATCGGTAGCTTAGTTTTATTCATAGCCAGAAAGCACAAATTTGTCTTGAATGTTTCCCAAGTTGACTTGGGAAGCAGAAGCAGCTCTCTAATTTGCCTTTCTTAGTCTATAGGTTAAATCAATAATAAGACATTTCACAATTTAAAACAAATATCAGGGTTCCTCCTCAAATATTTCAACAACAGATACAGAGTAAGGAATTGTAGCTCATTAAAGAGGTAAAGAACACCAGATGATGAATGATGTAGATTAAAAATCCCTTAAATCATCTTATACAGAGTTGTATCTGCTATCGTCAGCACATAAGGTGGGGTGCTGTGGCCGGGATATGAAGGGCGTGAGAGTACTGTCAGTATAATTACAGTGCGCCATCAGCTAACATCTATATGTATCTGTAATGGGGCCAAACGTGCACCTGTACTTTTCTATGCTGTTTATCATAATTGCACCAAATAACCCAGCAAATGTTTTTTTCTGTCAGCGTGAGAGGATTTCTTTACACCATGGCGCTCTTGTGTTGCAGTTTGCGGTCCCTCTCCCATTGTTTTCTTCTTCTATGGTTAGTTACACATACTGCTTTTGCCCAAGTGAAAGCATAAAGACAAAAGAACATCGATAAGTTGTAAAAATACATTCTTTTTTTTAAGGACCTGTAAAATAACTTAAAATGTAAGTGATGTATGTTAGTGATACTGTCAAATATAAGCTGTCTGCACCAACAAACTGCTTTTTCAATCACCAATTAGTATTACTGGAACACCAATGATAGTCAGCACTAAAGTGTTATCTCACCTTTGAATGTTCGGAAGTTTTCCTTGTGATTGTCATCGTTGTAACAACTTAAGTTACAATGCTTATGGTTATTTGGCCAGTCTTTGAGGCAATTTAGGCCAAAATGGACCATTCTGAATTACTCTCACTTTTAAAAAATGCTTTACGGTGCGGACAAGTAGCTATCCTTTCTTGTGTTGACCTTTAGGGTCTTATGATTAAACGCTACCATAAAAAACAACAAAGAGATAGAAGTTGAGAGCATCTGATTTGTGAATAGATTGACGGGATTTTGTTCATCTAATGGTCAAAATGCAAGTCTAATAATATGAAAACTATGTTATTTTAACAGGACAATGTGACAAACAAAATCACTAATTAAGATTTATTGCTGTAAGTCCACAAATATGTTTAAAAAAAAAACACCGCACTTCAAGGCTGGATTAAAAACTTTCTTGAAGGGTCCTACTTGACCTCATGTCCTGAAAAGGCTGACAGATGTGTGAGCTTTCAAACGCAGTTTTCCTCATAGAGATCTGTTGAACAATTTCAGGGTCATGTCAGTGTAAGCGATTGAGGGTGCTGGTGATCCTGTGGAGTTGTAAGGATTTAACATCACCCAGACTCCATAACTACAGATCTGTGCATTTTACTCATTTGGTAAATAAGCATGTGGGTTTTTATCCTTCACAAATGGCCAAGGAGAGCTGATCTTTTTTCTGGAATGATCAGGTTGAACTTTGGGTGTTATTTTTGCGTACCTGCCTCTCTCTCTGCCACTGCTGTTGGGACATGTACTTGGCAGTTTAAGAAGAGATGGCAGGAGACATCAGATGCAAATAATTGTGGCTCGTCCTGTTTTCACATGCTTCCGAAGCATCCACCCAAAATTACAAATCATGTTTTTTTTTAACTATAGCTCTGTGATTGTTTTTATCCTACACCACTGCATAAGAGATATCAGTTTTAAGTGCAATTCAATAGCTCTAATATTAGCATCATAATATGCACTGTTACTGTGTGGTCAATAAGTGCTGCTACATTTCACATTGTCACTTTAATATCACTGTCACTTTATTTTTATCTTTACTGCACTGCACAGGAGGCTCAGCTGTTTTGTACTGTGTTAAATTATTATTTTAGTATGTTAGTTAATTTGATAATTGAACGCCACTTACTCTGTTAATTTAGTGCTTAGTATGTTAGTTAATTTGATAATTGAACGCCACTTGCTCTGTTAATTTAGTGCTTAGTATGTTAGTTAATTTTGATAATTGTAAATATCTTCTATTCTTTTGATCTATGTCTTATGCATGCTACTATCCCTGTACTTGCCCTGTACTGCTGCAATACCAGAATTTCCCCTTTGGGGATCAATAAAGGACTATCTTATCTTATCAGATAAAACCCTGGACCATTTATGCTACTTCCACATGAGTTTCCTCTACAAAAAAGGAGTTTTATCCTAAATGTGGAGCAGAGTTACGCTGGATAGAAGTGCATGTTTAGCTCTCAGTGCTCTGTGGCTTTCCCCAGAGGAATAAAGGATAAATAAATCCAATAAGTTGCCTCCCCTTTCCCGAGAAAGCTGGTTAATCAAGCAGAGATTCTTTTTATGGAAATACATGCTGATACAAGTCTAACAGATCATATCCTGTCGCACCATCCCTGGGTCACACAAACAAACAACACAGGGAAATGTGATCATATATCTATGGGTTATATGTTCTTCACACAGTGCAAAATAAAGCCATATATAGTTATTTAGTGTTTGGTATTAGTTTTTGCCAAGGATGTTATGTTTATGCTGGTATTTGTTAGTTTATTTGTTAGTTTGTAAACTCAAAAAGTTACGATCAGATTCTGAATGCATTTTCAGGGAATGTAATCATGGCAGAAGAACTGATTTAGGTTTGTTTGCGGTGCAGTGTTAATTTTGTTGACCAATTATTTTCGTCATAGTTTTCATCAACAACCTTTTTTCCCCTGACGAAAACTAGACTATAACTTAAAAAAAAGTGCACATTGACAAAAACTAAAACTATTTAGTTTTAATTTGCTGACATTTTTGTCAGCAAATAAAAAACGACTAAAATGTCTGACAGAGACTAAATCCAATCAGACCTAATTTCATCATGTAGAAAGTAAAGACAAGTTAGGAATCACAGCTACATTGGTTGTGTGGAAAGGTTGGATGAGTTAAGAGGGACATCCAATCACAACTGCCTTAGCTTCATGGTGGGGGGATCCAAGAGTGAAACATGACTTCAGAAATTCAAGGAAACATAAAAATGCCTTACACTTAACAAATCATATTTTAGTAGACTAAATTTACAGTAGATTTTGTCGACTAAAATGTTGTGAAATTACATCAACTAAAACTAGACTAAAATTAAAACAATTTAGATATTGTAGGCAAAAGATAAACTAAAACAAAATTTAAAAGGGCTGTCAAAATGAACACTGTTGCAGTCCTAAATAGGGCAGTTTTCCACATTTTTGATAATAAGTCAGTAATGTCTAAACATTTTTTATTAGATTTTCAGGAAATGTTGGTCATGGCACATGGAAGAGCTGTTTAGATTTTAGTCATGATCCAAATCTGGATGCAGATCGAGGGTCTTCTTGAAAAGATTTCTTTACAGTGTCAGATATGGCAGTTTTCCACATTTTTGCTAACAACTTAATGACTTCTCTATGGATTTTGATGACAGTTTTAAGCAATGTAAGCCACTGAGCCACTGCACAAAGAAGAAGTGATAATATTTTGGTGGTGATCTGAATCTGGGTGTGGATCCAGGAATAATATTTGTCTTGGCAGAGGGTGCGCTTTTGCAGGACTTCTACTTTCTATTTCTTAAAATGGTTAAACTATCAACCAAAACAAATTAATGTCACAATTCCCTTCAGCTAAATGTAACATCTTAAAGTAACTTATTTATTGGAACCCAAAAACATCAAATTCACACAATGTGTGAAAATGTCAATGCAACACATTTCTGAATGTAAAAAGTGTTCCAATACAATCAATTCTTAAACAAAGGTTAAAACAATAAAACTATATGACCAGAATACCTGCTGTTTTGTTGTGAATTGTTGAATTTGTCCATGTATATTCACTTCTTTTGGTTTCCTTTTTTGGACATTCATAATAAAAAGTTATCTTAGAATTTCATTTAAAACTAGATTTGGTTGCAGTTAAGAATTGTTTCCAGTAAGTCGTAGAAATCAGGATCATTTGCTCTACTGCTTGAAGAGGGCTTATTATACCTTTGGAATTTTATATACATGTTAGTGTATATTAGATATGTCTTTGGGTGAATGGGGATATGCCTCAGTAGAGGTCTGTGCTCTCGGAGAACATCTAGTAGATGAAAACAGGCAATATACTGAGGAAAACCCAGGATCTAAAGAGTCGAAATGCTCCTCCCATCTAGTGGTAAATCTGCTGTGATCGTGGCTGACCATTTTAATTTATAATATCAGTGAATATCAGTGTTATGGATGATTTCTTAAACTGGCCAATCTTTTAAACCACCATGCTTTTAACATTTCAAAATAAAACAGCCTGTGAACAAAGACATGCTCATAACGACACATAAGCAACCTGTTTTTCCCCCCGCCTCTGAAGAATGTGTAAAGAGCAGGTTAGCTTAGACTTACCGTAAGCAGGAAACCAGGCAGACAGGCGTGGAGTTAATTTGGCAGCTGTTTGGCTGAACAGTGTGTAAATGGAGGGCAGGTGTGTGTGGAGCATATAGTAGCTACAAGAGAGGGGCAGGTGTTTAACTGTTAAACATAAACAAGCTGCCAGGTGAGCCGACACAGCCAGCCAGGGTGAAGTGGTCTGAGGCAAGGAGGGAAGAGATCAGCTCTGAGGAAAGAACAGCCCAAACTAAAGTTGCCTTTACAAACTTAAAACACTTTTGTCTTCACTTTATTAAGTAATTTCTAAAAGTATTGAAATAATTCTACTGCTGTGGAGTGCAGATGAATGTCTAAATGTGAGAAGGCAAGAATCACTGGTTAAGTAGTTCATACAGGTGACCCATAAGCCAACATAAACTGTACTTACTGCTTTCATAGACCTGTGATTTTCTGCTTTGGCAGGCCAGTGGAGTTTTGCTGCTATCAAATATGCTGACATTTCCAAATGTATTTCAGCTGATTCTAATACAAGCGTGTTGTTTAATGTGAATAATACCAAGGCTCTGTGCTAGAAATAACCTGTACTCTTTTTGTGATGCTCTTTTTCATTTGTAAACAGGACAAACAACATTTGATTCTACCATATATGATAACTACAAAAATCTGTAAAAATATTCCGGTACATCTAAAAATGAATAATCACAACTTGTTTTAAAAAAAGTATGCAATTGAATCTGGACCTTTATGCTGCATTTAAGAACAACAGAATTTACTTAAGTTGAAAAAGTATCTATCTATCTATCTATCTATCTATCTATCTATCTATCTATCTATCTATCTATCTATCTATCTATCTATCTATCTATCTATCCATCCATCCATCCATTAGAACTCTGTACATGTAAACCTCTGATGTCTGGTGTGAAGAAAATGAACACTCTGGCGCACTCTGTTGGATTTAACGTGAAACAACACTCAAAACCGATAATTAACAGTAAAAGCAGCACAGCTCAGTGGTGTGCCTTTAGGCAACGAAAAATGTTCCTTTGGAAGTAATGCAACCAAAAGTTATAATTACAACTACAACGAGTTATGAATACATTTTGAACTTGGCTGTATTAGTATTCAGATGCATCAATTTACACACACAACTGCAAATTCTATTACTTAAATAAAAAAAACCCTTGCAAGAGGCAATGTCTTTTGCAGTTAAGAGAAAAATTGTTTTTTTTATCTTTAATTTTTCACTGGATATAAATTAATTGTACATATATATGTGTGTGTGTGTTTGTGTGTGTGTGTGTGTGTGTGTATATATATATATACATATATACATATATATATATACACATAACGTCAAATTTAAATATGTTTTGCTAAATTTATAAAATTGTAAAAAGTTTCAAATATCTACTTGAATTGTTTTGTTGACAAATATTTCATTTGATATTTTCTTTTTTTTTCTGGCAAAAGTTGATATATACAACAATTACAAAGAGATAACATACTGTAATACATAAAAGACTAGTTTGCATGAGTAGTCATTAGAGTGTGCCTTAAAAATTGGGCTTAACTTAAGGTTTGCCTAGGGCAAAAATAGTTCAAAAACCATTGGTATAATAAGTAATATAGCCTGTACAGCAAATGGCAAGGAGAGGCAAATTTATAATGACAGCACTTTTCAGCAGCAAATTAATTAAAAATGCTGAAAAAAATAATTAGCATGAATATGAAATGGTTAAAACCAGCAATTCAAATCAAAGACAAGTTGAAATTAATAAATGAGAAGTTGTAATGCAAACACATTCAAACAGGAGAAAAAAGAAAGACTAACCAAAAAGAGAAGCTAAAATATAATAAGTGGTTTAGATTGCAAGTCTAAAAGTATAGGGCAGTGTCAAACAGTTTAAGTTTATTAAAGTTATTTATCACTAACGTTGAGCATGAGCTGGATCAAAGTCTATTACAATCACTCCTTTAAAGGGCTGAACAGTGACCCGTGATCTTTAAAAACTGAGAATGTCAGCAAAGCTGTGGTTTTCTGTGAGATCTGCAGAGAAAACATAAATAAAATTCTGCCTTTTCATGTTTCGTACTTATTATTATTCATTAAAAACAGATGAAAATTACAGTTATGCAAAAAGTTGCTTAAAAATAAATGAGAGAATTATTTTGTCATACATATTATTTATATTTTTTGTTTCTAAAATGTATGTGTATTTAAGAACAAAAAAAAAACACTATTATGATATTATAGTTGTTATAAATGATCTTTAGATATTGAATTCCAATCTAAGATTTTACTGATGTTCTGTTTTTGGTTGTTTCATGCAGATACTGAAGAAGAGTGGAAGTTGTTTTTAGACAACACTCATGCAGCCTCTGTTACATTTATGGATAGGAAAAACACAATGTTTTGATGTAATCATGATTAGATAATGGGATTTACTGAGTGTCAGCTCTGACTTTCCTGTAATCCAGGGTAAAGTGACTATTATGGAAAGTGCAGCTGGCATGGCAACATGAGCCCAAACATATTGGTCCACGGCTCAAGAAGGTTAAAAGTGGATAATGGGTTTTTCCATGATTTAAAAGACAGATATTTAATTGAAAATGCATCTAAAAATAAAGAAATGTTATATTAAATGTTGCAACTGTGATCTAGCTGTCATGACATCTTACTGATGACAACTGAATGCTAGGATCCAATATATAAGCACTGCAGAATGATTGAAAGATAAAACCAATTAAATCCCAAATGAAATCACAGGGTCATGGAATTGGAGGTCAAAGGTTGATAAGCTGTGCATAAAGTACTTGTCTGAAAAGGCACTAAAGGAGAAAAATCTGCTCAGAAAAAGAGTAGACAAAATAACAATAAGATCTTAAACAGCTATGATGAGTCACATAAACATGGTCATATTTGGGAAGTAGCCAAAAAAAATCAAATGCATTACAATCAAAAGTATTGACATTGTTACGATAGCGCTTTGGAGGATTCATTTGGGGGGTTAGAGTCTTTCAGCAGTAGGTGTGGTTTATAGGAAAGGCAAGGTCAGTTCTTGAGGTCATTTTTTTGAGGTGGAGTCTCCAGCCCATCAACTTTCGCAAGACACAGGAGACAAATGAGAGACTATACTAGTGTTGTTTTTCAACACATTACCACACCATACCGTACTTTGGACTTAACACCAACCAGCAAAGTGCAGGCAGGGTGCTACCACTGTTCTGCTGGAGCCACAGCTGACCGTGGCATGAATTGGGTTACTTGGTGGTGGGACATCCATGCACACAGCTTCCAGCAGACAGGAAAGTTTTGCACCCATCCAGGGAAGCTCAGGTAACATTTTCATGTTGTTTGACTCACCCAGGGAGAGACACGAGGTTACGGACCCACTGGCTCCAGAGTCAGGCTGGGGTTAGTTTCACAGTGTAACAGTAGTTTTAGAAGCTCTAGGGACAAAACAGAGGAGCCAAAAGAAAGTTCATCTTCAAAGTAAGTATGAGGCTCACACTGATTGTTTATTTTGTAAAGACAGAAGCCACGGTTTCAATGATAGCTTTACTTCATGATAGCACACTCTATGCTCGTTGTTGTGGGGGTAAAATGAGATAGAAAAACAGCGGAAGGACATGCAGGCTGTGCTTTGTCTAAAGATAGTGCCTAATCAAAACGGTGATGTGGTGGAAAACTAAGTGGATAGAAACAAACTATTTATAGCAAGTGATGACCTCATGCTTTTTTGTGGCTTGTTTTCTCCCACAATTCTTTTAATAGTTAAGCGGAGAATCTGACACCATGTACAGCAACGTATAGTATTAGCATCTGTCCTGAGTTTTTCTGAACGGAGAGAGATCTGAGCTGTGACACTGTGGCACAGGCTTATGTCATGTACCTTACACAACCCCACTTAAAAAAAACCCGAACCATCCCTTTAATAGACAACCAAGACATGATGAAACGGTCCAACACACGAAGAAATGGGACCTTTAAGGTCAATGAATAGATATCTGAAGGTGTATGAGCAAACAGTCTTTGCATCATCTCTGTACTCCAACCTAGTTTCAACTTTCCAAGAAGAGTGGACCAACTCATGGAAAAGGAGGTCCCTGCCTTAAAAGTCCTAAGGTACTACTGGCAACAGCTGAAGCCCTGACAGTTTACTCTCATTTCAAAGGTCTGTACATTGTCATCAAAAGCATGTCAGAGGCTTTCCAGAAAAAAAAAAAAAGTATTAGACTTTGTACTCTGCAGAAAGTTTGACTTCTACCACCTTGTGACAGCACAAGGACATAGAAGAGAGCTCTTTGACCTTTAAAGACAAAGACTCTGAGACATTTGGAGGCAGCACGAATGGAGGAATTGGAAACCTTTGGCTTATTCAGACATCGAACCCTCAACCACCTGACAGCAGGACAGAAAAAGTGCTCCAGTCCTATTCCTGTGCTATCACCAGTCAGAAGGACAATCAATGATTTTGAAAGACTTAAGGCTTTAAATACAGCGAGATTCAATTTGAACAATTTCAAACAAATAAGACCTTCATAACACTTGGTGCTGCTATAATATTGTACATTCAATGATTCTGTCACACATTGAATATTGTATTAAATGTTGGTCGCTGGCAGGTGTAAATACATGCAAAATCATGGAGTCACTCTGTAACATATCACTAAAGGTCCTTTATAGAAAACCAATGTCATTCCACGTTTGCAACATTTAAAAAAAGTACAACTTAATGAGCTTTGAGAACTTTATAAATTTTTAATCGGATTGTTTGATGTATAATGTGTTACATGGACTTGCTCTGCCTTCCATGTCTGACTTCCTTAATGGAAGGGCTCACAGCGGTTTTATGACCAGGGCCTCAGGAGGGGATAGTGAGGTGCCACACAGATAAACATCCTTTGGACAAAATGCTCTCTCCGTAAAAGCAAGTAAGATCTGGAACAGTCTCCCACCCTCCATAAGGGAGTGTCCCACATTACAAACTTTCCAAACGCACATCAAGCAGCGGCTGAAAGCAAACCAGTCCTGTAACAACTGACTTTCGAGTTTTTAGAAATGTACTGTCTTGTGATGTGCTCCTATTGTGATCTATTGTACTGCTCTATGTTCTGCTTTTGTACGTGTGGTGTCTTTGGCATCATGTTTTTGTGTTACCTGCCAAGGGACTGCAGATGTAAGTTAGCATTGTTGCTATAACCTGGCACATTTACATGTATTGCTTTCTACATAGATGTTCATTAATGTGCACTGTCCCTATTTAATAAATAAATACATACATACATACATACATCAGATCCATTTTGCATTCCTTCAAACCTGTTCCCTTGTCAGTAGTGCCCCAGGTCTGTAGAGATACTTACATGTCCCCAAATGGTAAAGGGGTTGATGTACGCTTAAGATGGCCATAACCCATTGTCTGCACTCTGTTAACCCTGCAGGATTTTTACTCTCTCCATGGGGCAAATATTTTTCAGCTCCTACTCCAAGATATCCCTGGAACAAAACCAGCATGATATTGTAATAAGACAAATATCTCTCACATGTTTGCTTGTTTTCTTCCAGGATTGTATGATTTCTACATTTCCGCTGCACATGATCTAAATGTAAAGCAAACTGCACAATAAATTGAGACCAAATGCTTCAGACTTTTCACTGATCATTACATTTTCAGTGCTTGTAAAAGACATATCAAAAATACATTGAATCAAGGCAAAACATAAAGCACTGATAATAAATATGAACTGCTCTGGGTTGTATGAGTGCAACTTTTGATAAAAAAAAAGGGTTATGCATACTTGAATCATTTAAATTAAAAATTCCCAACGTTTTAGGTTGTTAAATATGGGCTCAGAACCATTAAGGTTGATTTGAAAATGAGGAAAATTTGATTTCTTTTATAGTCTACTCTAAGCATGCTGATCTCAGGTTTAAAAGACATCATCATGAGTCCATTATGAGCCCAGGAAATGTATTAAATAAACTCACTCCAAGGCTGGAGGACATAAAAGCTATAGGCCAGACTTCTGATATGAATGGTAATTCATGATAGGTCATACAGTAACAAGATGGAAGGTGAAGGTTTGTAAAAGGTAGATAAAAATCAATGTATTTTTGGGTAAATTTGACTAAAAATGCGCACAAAACGAGAAAAAAGAACATTTCAGTCATGTACCATCTAATCTGTTCATTTGAATATTTTTTATATTTCATGTGAAAGATTAATTTTTTTATTGGATTTGGCAAGTCTACCACAGAATCACGTTAGTGTCAGTGGGATTATTCACATTAGGTTTTTCTTTTTAAAACTCCATAAAGATGGCAGGGGCTGAAACTGGACAAACAAAAACCTGCTCTTATATTACTAAATATGAAATTCCATGTAGAAAGAAGTAATAAAAATGTTAATTGAATATGTGTTGCAGAGCTCATAAGAAAAAATAAAGTAAAAGTACCACATGTATTGGTCTTATTTATTTTCAGTCATCACATTTTGCCTTTATCCTGTACTCAATGTACATATGTTTAAAGCTTTAAATCAGTATAATGTTAGAAATGTTGTGCACCTTTGGATGTAAAAATGTGAGAAGGGCAAGAGGATTATATTGTAAAAAAGAAACATCACTAAGACTGGAAGTGCCTCAAGGGCACAAACCTCTGCCAAAGCATTTTGACATCGTAAGCCAAGTTGGTCCTGTAGCCAGAGAGCGGAAAACTGCCATATTGTGGAATATTAGTAAATCCTTTAAAAGCTCATATCTCTGCATTCAGGTTTGGATCACCACCAAAATCAAATCACTTCTCTCCTATACCATGACCAATGTACGATACGCTGAAAATATGTTCAGAACTTTTTGAGTTATCCTGTTAAAAACTGAAATAACTAACAAATAATCTAACTGATTAACTAGAAAAGCACTCAGAGAGCGCAGACCTCCGCCAAGCAGCTTTGGTCCACTTTGGCGAAAATGGTCCTATCTGGCAATGTTAAAGAATCCTTTAAAAAATTCCTGGATCCAGACGGTGATCCGGATCACCCCCAAAATTTAATCAGTTCTTCCATATCCCATTTCCGACTATTCCTGAAAATTTCATCCAAATCCGTTCAGAACTTTTCAAGTTATTTTGAACACAAACAAACAGACAAACAGACAGACAGACAGATAAACGCCGGCAAAAACATAACCTCCTTGGCGGAGGTAACAAACACCAGCAAAAACATAACGTCCTGGCAGATGTAATTACTCAGTTGCTCTTATGCTAAGACTTTTGGTTAAACAATAATTACTTATTCCTTCTTTCTTTTCATTTCGACCAGAATGTACTCATGGTTCATTTATTAAAATATTAAAAAAAGTTTGGATTTCAGACAAGTTGAATACAGGGGCAAACAAACACAGCTTGTTGGATTATGGTCTGAATTGTGTTGTCTTGAATTGCCACATGGAGACGACTCTGAAAATTCAGAATGATTTATCTTTATGACACTAGATGGTGCAGTAGCTCCATTAATGGAGGCAACTGTCTCGCAATCCTGGTCAAGTGATGGCTCAATATCACACTACAGTGTCAAAAATACACATCAGTGTAAAGAAAGCTTATTTACCACGGGAGAAAACATGTTTTTATAGATATTAGGTCTATTGGAAGAGCTTAAATTTGTTCTGATATGAAAATGGTGGTTCGATTAAACTTAAATAGTTGTAACACCAATTGTGTGGCCGGTAAATCTTTAAAAAGAATTCACTTGAGACTAAAGCATCATCTTATTTCATTAAGAGTTCAACCATTTTAAAAGATTTATTTACTATCCTAATTAATAAATAATTTAGCATTTTAATACTCTGAGTATGTCTTTATTACACTGACCAGGACAGATAAAGAGGATTGCCATCAAATTAGCGGTCACCTTGATCATCACAGGGAAGCGAATATTTTATAAGAAATATAAGGAGGTTCATAAAAGCTCTGCAGTCTGTCATGGTCATCTCCTGATAATAGACCTAAAAGGCTAGGCTAATGTCCAGCTTTGCCTGATTATGCATATTAATGACATGTCAAGTATTCATCACAAAAATCTTTTTTCAGTGGGTGAGGAGGGCAAACGGTAATAAACGGCAGAATTTATTCACTTTGGGCATAATCTCTTTAATCACTAGGAGCAAGCTGTCATGAGACTGCTACTTTAGGCCGCGTTGTGGGAAAAATCTGCAATAATATTATTAAATCAAATTTATATTGTAGTATGGGAGGGTGAAAAGAGTACAAGGATATTGTAGTTTCATCCATTTTTACTCAAGTACAATTAAAATGAGTACTTCTATTTTACAAGTCAAATGTGATGTATTTCTGTATTTTCAGGAAGCTTTCATTGTAGAACAACAGCTAGAGTGCTTTGAGTCAACCAGTTATTTTCCCTGCAGTGGTATAGTAGATTATTGATCCATATAATTGAATGTAACCACTGAGTGGCAATTTACCTGAATAAATGTAAAATAAGGTATAAAATATATGTAAAAATGTACTTTGTGCACTTTGAGAGACATTGATTTATATGAGCTCACTATATTTGACCAGATAAATATAGAGAACATGAATTTAGAATAATTTAATCTGATAAACGGAGAAGCACTATTGGATTTTTGCTGATATCCAATACGACATTATTTTTTAAATCGTTTTAACCTATGCTGATATATAAACACATAATAATTAAAAAAAAACAAAAAAAAAAAAAAAAAAAAAAAACAAAAAAAAACATCAAGTATCTCCAACAGTAAAACTGTAAAACTGACCACCGTCATTTATCGAGACAGTTTTGGAAACAGAAAAGCAAAAAATAATAATGTCTTGTCTGTAATGGTATATACAGTATTTGTTGATGTAAATCAAAGAATTCATTTATTTGGATGAAATGTTTTTCATAGGAAAAAGTGATTTTCAACAGTTGCCTTAAAATTAGCCTGTATTTTTTTTTTTTGCATATTTTACTGCCAATATTGAATATAAATGGTGAATACGTGTGGCAGGAATATTGTCAGAAAATAGTCAAGAATATTGTAGTCCAACTAGACTTTACAAGAATACAATCAAAAGTAGAACTCTATGGATCAAAAAATAAATAAGTAATTATTTTAATAAGTTTAGTATCTTAACTTTTCTGTGTCTACAAAAGAACAACAGCTGGAGTCTGATGAGTTCACTGGATATTTGTTACTGTAAATAAAAAAATATATATAAATATTTCTAACCCATATGGATTAATATAACCACTGAGCTGGATATTACATTTTGAAGATACCAGTTAAAATGTACTGTGAACACTGAGTAATAGTTTCCCATGAGCACACTGTATTCAGCCAAAAAATAATACATGGACATAGACAACTTACCCTGATAAATAGTGTTAATGTTGGATTTTTGATGATATCTGTTACTTAAATGTTTGTTGAGCTAAAACCAATTTTGGATTTATGCACTTGTGTTTTGTGAAAACAGACCTGTTCCTCATACATTGCGACAGTGTATTTGTTTAAGAAACATTCATAAGACAATAAAAACAACACTATATTCTTCCAAACATCCTTATATATTGTTTTCAATGGTAAATATTCATTGATGGAAATCAAATAAATTATTCATTTGGGTGGCAGATGATAGTACAAAAAAAAATAACAAAAAAAACCTTACTTAGTGAAGGATTATAGTACATTAATTAATGTTGGATATATAACAGTCAATATATGCAATATATAGTTCAAATAAAATGATGTGTGAATATCAGCAGAAATTTAATATCTGTCGATGCAGATAATCACATTAAAAGCTACGATCTGCTGATAATATGACACCAATATTGAGTCCCTGTTAATAAATATTAAATAACCTAGAATTCATTAAAATTTTATATGAAATAAACTGTCTAATTCAAAATGTGCAAGGCTCTTGTTGACATTTTGTGTCTGATCTTTTAAGTATCACAAAATGAGCCATAAACTTGAAATATTTACTCTTTTTTTACAGAATTTCTACAGAATTTTGTCTTTTTTAGGTGATACAAGTCTACTAAATCATTTTTTTCAGTAATTAAATGCTGTCTTTTTATTTCAAAATGAGGAGGGGAACAGTTGAAATCAACCAAGTTTGCAACTTAAAATAAATAACAGATTTGTGGGTTTAATATTACAGTAAGCAGTTTTCTTTTGGACACTTACTGAATGTGGGTTACTTTTCCACCTGAGGACAAGGTGAATATATAACACTCAGACAGCAGAGGGGTTAATGTTTCAGTGTATTGTAATATCTCAACATGATGCAAAGCTTCTTTCGGTTTAGTTTAGTTTTATCTCTTACTTACCCAGTACTCGTGAAATATAGAGGAGTACAATAATTCCCACAGAAATTGCTTGAGTCTGAATTTTAAAACAACACCAAAGGACATGTACACAAAAATCCACTCAGTTACACTGACATGAGTTACTTTCCACCCCTGGTTATATCAACACTTAACAGCCCAAAAACAACAAATCCATTAGGAGCTGATGAGCCCAAAAGAGAGCATCAGCTTCATAATTAAGAGATAATAAAAACAATTGCTTTCTCCATGCTCACTCTGGGGAAACAGAACTGCAGGTGCCATACACCGCAACAGCAGCGGCAGCGCAGGTTTTTTAAAGACACTGGGCTGCCTACCGGCCCAGCAGTATACTCTGAGGCAGGCTGCAGTGGGCTTTTGTTGAAGTGCTTGGGATAACACAAAGAGAACTTCAAACAGGCTTCTTATTGTGCTCTATTCTTCTGGGTGAGCTGATTACAGTTAAGGATAAAAGTTGTTCCTATACAGTAAACTAATGCGGAGAATCAGAGAGCACTAATTAAGTCATGGGGGGATCCGAGGCGGTCGGCAGGGCTCTGTTCCCCAACAGCCAGACCAGTGGGGGTTTAGTGAGAACTTTACAGCCCAACAGCAGTCAGCATCAAACGTGTTTACTGTCAGCTGAATGTCCGGCTGAGGCGTGAACCGCTGGATCTGCAAAGCCACTTGGGAAAAGAAGAGGAAGCTCTTTATGTCTGAGCACTGATAGGCCTGTCTTTGCCCCTTTTTTCCTCCCCTCCTTCTCCTGAACCCTCACAACACTTACAAAGTTACTCCTAATGCTGTCCACTGTTCAGTTTAAGGTTAAGCCACAGTCTTCAGAAGAAAACACTCTTTAATCTTTGATCACATTTTGTCTTATTTACCCAGTAATTTTATGTGGTGCTGAAGCCCCTCAGAATTCCATCCCAACACCACTGAAATAATCAAAAGAATTCACGCTTCCTACACACTTTATAACATTTGAAAGCAAATTTGGAAATATCTTAAATCCAAACTATTTTTCGGCTATAATTTTACATGAAGTGTAGTAATATTCAGTTTCACCTCTGGTCAGACTTGCTTCTTTAGGGCTGTAAGTTACTACAAGCTGAGGTAAAAGATCTCAGATGACATAACAAACCGAGAAAGAGCAATACAAGCAAAGAAAAATGCAGTTTTCTAGTCTCATGTTCAATGTGTTGACTGTTTAAAGGAATTGTTCAGGTAGAGGGATTACAAATGTATTGTACTTGGGTTAATGTATTGTTATTTTGATTAGATTAACTTAAGCTTAAGTAAAATAAAATAAATCCACAGTTTTAAACACATCAGCCCCCTGCCTGCCAGGTTTTTTGTATTCTTTGTTATCGTGACTGCCTCTGATGAGAGTGTGACATCTTTGATTTGCAAAGCACGCAGAACAAAGTGGAAGGAATTGATAAGCAAAAAGACTAATGATATAGATTCTTTGAGGGAGTTGTTACGAATTCTCAACTGGAATTGGTTTTCGATTCTCATTCCTAGATTAGTCAACCGGTTATTTGTTCCTGTGAGCTATAGTTTTGCATGCTATCTGAGCACATACGTAACGAATGCCAAAATAAATAATAAAAAGATTAACAACTTTCCCTTATAGATATGAACACATTGAAACAATAAATCTATCTTTTAATACTCACTGTTGTTAGTAGATTATAAATTCCAGAACAAGACCAACCCTTGAGGACATCCAGTTTAATATCAATTAGATATTAGTACAATCAGCACAATTTCAGTTTTATTACTGTCTAACAATCAAGTAACTGAAACAAAATTTGGTCTTGGTATGAAAGTTTACTCTTCGGGAATTAAAAAGTAATTGATTGAAAGCATTTGCTAGTTTTTCTTTTACTTTAATACAAATTACTCATGTAAAAGTAAAAGTAAAAGTACCCTGATGATTTTATAAACCACTCAATAAATGACATCTAACACAAAAACCCAGAAGAATTGCAATGAAGTAGAATATCAAGCTTATTTGATAATACAAACCAAGATGTAGCTATAATAACACCTGTAAAAATGGAATACTCTTGCAAAGTTATTTTGTTACATAACAGTTTAAGGTGTCAAACTTGTGTTTCTTTATTTCTGTTATTGCTGTCAATTAAGTACCATGTATGTGGAATGTTACTTGTTCTTCAATGAATGAATACGGTGGTTTGACAGGAAAATTAAAGCAGAAGTTCAAGCATGACAACTATTTTGTCTTCAATCATTAATTCAACTGTTATTTCATTCAAGGCACCTCACTGATTTCTCACTCTGTCTTCCCACATTGGTGACCAACTTATCAGGGCCACTTCCTTACTAAAGAACTAAACCAACCAGATGCTACCATGGCCTTGTTTGACCAATCATCTTTCTGCTGTCATATTTTAAAATCCATTCTCCTTTAACCCAACAATCACTCTGTCGTCACAATGTGATCTTCTTCACCTCAGGTGTCTTCAGTCCACCTCATCAGGGCAAGCTCCTCAGAAGTCTTCTCATCTCATCAGTATCTCAGGCCACTTCTTCAGTGTCCAGAAAAAGGTCCTGAGAAGTCCAATCCTCATTCTATCCTGTATCCTTCATCACCACCACCAGTGTCTACATTCCAAGGGAGGCATCCCATCCTGCTGTGGGCCTCACTACCCCTTCAGGTATGGTACACTACAGTGATGTCTAATCCCAAAGGCAAACTAATAGGAAAATGCACATTTTTTTTTATCTATCCTTAAGTATTAAAGTTTACTTATATGTAAAACTCTCCTTACTGAAATATGTTTAGGAGCTTGGCTGTAGTAAATGCATTATCAGTTATTGGGTTAATAATTATCAAACTGATGAAAATACAGGCCCATCATGGATGAAAGACGTTTACTTGTAGTGGAGTATTATTGGCAAAACGGCTTTCATTGATATTATTACTGTTATTGATACTCCCTTGATGGATCTTTTTTGACAACACCATCAATACATTCCAGCAAAAAAATAAGGTAATTTACATTTCTATCACACCTTGTATACTCATATTAAATTGCTTGAAAAACAAACTTGTATTTTCTCAAAATAACTGGATTATCAAGGATTTTGTCTGCTCTAAGCTCACCCATGACATTTTAGCATTGCCTTGTCTGGTTAACAAAAATAAATATACATTTTTCAGAGTTTCTACTGTGAAATAGATATAGATATAATATTTATCATTTATGAAATCAACACTGATGCTGCAAATGTCTTCAAAGCCGAGAATTTCAGTTTTATACAGTGTAACCATTTTGCTCCCAAACATGTAGTGATTTCTACAGAAAGGTGAGCCTGAGCATGTCTGTACAAAATTTAAATACACGTTAATATCATGAAAATGTGAAAATCAACACTGTGCTGTTTTAGCTATTGTGCATGAAACCATTAAAAATAAATCTGAATTTAATACTTTTTTCCTTCTCAGTGCAATAAAGTCAGACAGTAAAAAAAAAACATTACTCTGTGAAAAATCCTCTCCAAAATCATACAAGTTGTCAAACAACAATCCTGTAGTTGAGGTCAGTGTCAGGGTATTAAGTCTCATCTTAAATACAATCCAGTAAAGCTATAATAGAATGAATAGATGTGAAAAGCGGGGGGCAGACAACTTTAGAGACAACAACAGAAGTTAGCTGTATTTTTCAAATAATTTAACAATCATAAAAATGCCACAGCTGTCACCCATTGACACCAGGCTTTCTTTCTCTTTATTTTGTCCACAGTGTTTGATTTATAATTCCTGTTGGAAAGCAAGCTCAACAAATAGACAAAAATAAAGCTTGTCTAGTAGACTTGTTGCATACTTTATGACAATAGCTCTGAATAGACTCTGCTAAAACATCTTTGCTTTTCTTTGCTCAATAAAGTCTGTGATAAAGGGGACTGACTGAACTTGTAAAAAGGTGTGTGTATTTACTGTTTTGTGCATGAACTGTTGGATATAAAGGTGCACTTCCATCAAGGAGTCTGGTTTGATTCAGAACAGTCTGCGCTATTTGTTAGCAGATTGTTTTTCTGCAGCTAACCATAACCTCATTTGGTAGACTGTAGTGTTTAAGCCTTAAGTTGAGGTTCACATAGGTGTGCTTGGTATCCTTAAAAAGTGGTTCCATAAATACTGTACACACTGGTCATTTTTGCAAAGATTCACAAGATTTGACAGAAGGACACAAAAAAAAACTGTTTACCAAACTGAACGACACGTACCTGGACTGCTTTTGGATGTGCACAATAGGAACACATTGATTGTGAAAGCAAGAAAAGAAGTCATTGGGTGCAACTGACAGGTCAACAGACTGACAGGAAGTTATCACCTTCTCTAAGGGTCAAAATGGCAGTCCAATAAGAACACTGAAACAATTTTCATTCAAAAAATCATTCATGGATGAATTAAAAATAGATCTATTTGATATGAACCTTGGCTCCATTTTTTTTTTTTTTACTTTAATTAGTGTCTTGTAAAAAAGGGGGCGGACCATTTGAGATTATTCTTCTTTCCACTCTTTTCTATTCAAGATTTGACCTTTTCTTTTTTTCAGTTTCTTTCTTTGGCTAATGAATGAAATAAACTCTACAAGCAAACAAGTTAACCTTACACTTCTTGCAGATTTGCATGCAAATTTTGAGGAGTGATGAGATAAGTAAACCCTGCACACAGGGTTTTGAATGCTGGGGTGATGGAGGGTTAAAAGTGAGAGCACAGGGCTGATGCATGGCAGAGCTGGCAAAGGTAGAGCAGAGAAAGGGAGCAGAAATCTTGCATCTTACAGCCCCCTATTTGGCAGGATGTTTGCCATGTGATTAAGTGATACGGGTCAGGTGCGAAAACAATAGAGCTAAGTTGACTGCCTGAACTAGCTCACAGGCACCAGCCCATTTCTACATATTACAACATATCTTTATTCCTCTGTCTTCATTAATTACAACTAGAAGTGCATTTCCATAATTTTCGGCGAGTTATTGTCAAAAATGTGGGAAAACTGCCCTATATCTCGCAAAATTCCTTAAAAAAATTCCTGGATCCACATATGGATTTGGATGTCCGACAAAATCTAATCAATGCTTCCTTGTGCCATGATCAACATTCCCTGAAACTGCCATCAATATCATCCTGTTCACAATCTAACAAACAAACAAACTCACAAACAAATGCCAGCAAAATACAACCTCCTCGGCAGAGGTAAAAAGAGTTGACAGCTTTACTTTCCAACATCAGCCCCTGAGAGGATCAATATTTAAACAAACTTGCACTCATTTTGTTGCCTGTATCCATCTGTTCACCCTGTGTATCTGATTTAATTCCCTATTTGTTGTTATATTAATGAGCATTCTTCTTCTGCAGATGCAGTCTTTCTGCATCCTAAAGCAAATAATGCATATGGGGTAAGTCAGCAGGGACATTATTAACAATTCAAACAAAACGTTGCTGTGTTTTATAGTCCTCTAAGATTTAGTATGCATTTTTATTGGGTTGCACATACACACAATCACACAGATGAACATATGTACATACTGTAAATGTGCACCAGCACGAGCAGACTGACATTTTTCTTATCCTTGTATTTCATTATTGGGAGGGCCTGTAGCCACCTGCAAATTACAATTTAGTACTCCAGGAGTTAAGGCTGTGTTCTTTCAGCCCATTGTGTGTGAGTGTTTGTGAGTGTGTGTGTGTGAGTGGGTGGGTGTGACGGGGGAGGGGTAGAGAGAGTCTGGTAGAAAACCTTTAATCCGGGTGCTGTCAGGCCCAAACCCGGCTTGACGTCCCATTGATGTGGAACAGAACAAAACACAGGGCCCCTTGCTAAGCTCCCACTGGCTCACACACACACACGGACACACAAACATGCACATACACACAAACAGGGCCCCTCTCTAAAGCCCCTCGACTGGGCCCCTGCTCCCTAACTGGGCAGGGCATTCCTCAGCCTATGAACGCGCGTGTGCATACACAAAGTGCCGCTCGCTCTCACATGCGCACAAACACACACACAGTGGACCACAACCTTAACTCTTTAAGTACTGCGCTGTAAATTGCAGGTGGTAAGGGCATGAAGGTCAGTCTAGTTTTCCTATAGGGTGTGTGTTCATTCATGTCCATATATAAACCTGAGTTTGTGTTCGAGAAGTGGTACTAAATTGGTGGGTCAGGGCCGAAAAGCCAGTCGGGGCTGTTTTCAGTGACTGGGTAAAAGGAAGAAGTCGAGGAATCGAGCATATTTAGCACTTGTCTAGTTGCCTGACATCTCCACACACTTTAATGTTGGAGGTCGCATTCATCGATTCACACTACATTCACACACTGATGATGAAGGCTATCATGTAAAGTGCCAATTAGTATTAGCTGATCGGATTCCTAGTTAGACACCACTAACACTGCAGAGGGAGTCTGAAATTTCTTGCTGAAAGACGTGTGACTTCAAGAGTTAGGATCACACTTATAAACCTTTAGGTTGAAGAGACCCCACCACTGAACCACTGCCCCGCTGATGACAGTTATTCTTGTAAATCTGATTGTTTTCTAATTTGCTAAAATAAAGTTGCTTCTCTCATTTAAGCATGTTAAAGAGGTAGTTCAGAATTTTCAAATTCACAAGAGATGTTGATCAGCTCTGTCCATGTGAGCAGCAAACTGACAAAGAAGCTAGGCTATACACGGCTGTAAAGACCTACCAGTATGATGTCCCACTACTGTTTTGGTGTCAGTTTAAGCCAATTGGCCTAAGGTAGAAATCCCAGTGCAGAGCAGAGATGTTAGAATAAATGCAGAGTTGTTGACGGTATGGCGCCAAGCAGTCCTGAACTGAACAAATCACAAAGTTGACCCATAACCAAGGCTGCCCAGCTTTCTAGGGCCCAGAGTCATTGAGGGGCCTACAGAGTATACCCAAAGACATGCTCCATCCTGAATTTAAGCAATAATTAACTTCTTAAAAAACTCGTAATACTGATACTTACTTATGAGTGCCAGACATTTAGCAGTTTTTACTACTGCCTGTTTCAAAACGCAAGCTTCCTCTTTTTTATGACATGACATGATATGAGCCTTTATTTCTGTTATATCGATGTTGCTGGTGGGCTTGATGGATCAGAATCTGGCAATCTATTTATCCAAAGAGTAAGCCAGTCTACCAAAACATTTACAAACATGAATACGTACATGAACCTGGTTTAAGGTAAAATATTACATCTTTAAAGTGCTTTGCTTTTCCTCTAATAAGCCCCTTTGTTTGGTCCTGCTTCACTCTATGCTGAAGACATGAGGGCTCTGCCAGGTGTCAAAGTAGTGGCAAAACAAAGAGCCTAGCAAGCAATAACGTAACGTGTTGCTAATGTGTTCAGTTCAGTGTACCAGCAACCCAATGCTGTTTTTGTGTTTGCTTTAACCAAAATTGAGGGAGTCACTCTGAGCTCTTGGACTCATTTGTAGCAATGTATGGTCTTGCTTTAATGCCAGTTCTTCCCTCAAAGGGGCAGAGCTGATCAAAATCCCTGGGGACAATGTATTCACGATTGAAATGGTAGTTGAACAACCCCACTTGAAAAATACAGAACAATCACTTTTACCTCTCAAGACATGAAAAGAAAAAACATGTAATGAATAGAAAATGGATCAAAATAAAATGTTTACGTTCACGACCCCTCTGGACTTCTACTATGACATGTTTTCAGCTTGTTTGTTTAATAATGTCTCTTTGTTCATTCTCATGGTTTAGTCCAACTATAACATTTTCTTAAAAATTAGATTTAATTGGTTAAATGTTTTCTAAAGTTTAGGCCCCATTTTCTTATTGAGAATATGGTGATGGGTCCTGAGGCTAAACCAGCTGAGAACCATGGTGTTGGCAGGAGACCGAAGACACTATATTTTGAGTGTGTCGTCAAACTCACACACACGCATATTTGCTCATGAGACGCTTGGTTACACTTAACAGAAGCCAGATGCCCCTCAGTGTGTTGCTGTGCATCCGTGGCAACAACAAACAGTTATTATTGTCCTCGTGTTTGGACAGCTCCCAGCCTGCAGCATCTCTGCTTACTATTAAAGTAAAGAAGAAGAAACACAGAGAGAAGAAGACAGAAAGCAGAGACAGAGAATGCATGTGGCAGATGAATGTCAGAACGGATACAAAATACTACTTACAGTAAAGCAAACATGTGTTTTGGCTGGTGTCTGGTTAGAGTCGGTCTTAGTCCTTTGGGGGTCCCTGGCAAAGACTAATATTATACCCTTGCCTTTTAATCTGAAACTACCACACTGAGTAAGTTAAATACTCTAAAGCATCTCTCTAAGATAACAAACCAAAAAAACTACAAGATATAACCGAATCTGAAACACAGGTGTCTAAATGCACAACACTTTTGCCCATCTACTTTTAGAAGAGCATCACAACTTCAACTCAGCACATCGAAATAATCTAACTTTTCTCTGCCCCAGGTGTATCTTTTAAAATAGTATAAAGGTCTATATATTCATTACTCATGCAGCCTATTTTCCTTTAACAGTGTTCTTTGATTCCTATTCACTAAATGACATTAACACACGTTAACCCATCTAACCATGGTTTCAGTGTGTTTTTATTGAGCTACCTAGCAATAATTAGCTTTATATGAAGAAAATATGTTTTAGGGACTTTTTTAGGGGCTTCAACTATTTTGTTGGGTCCAGGGGTACTCCCTAAGGTCTTTTGTCAGTAACTATTTGATGCTATTTCACAACCCTCAGCATAATATTTACTATCAAAATTATTTCTTAACCAGTGAAAGTAATGAACCCTACACAGCACATTGTAAAGAGTTAAAATATTGGTGCTGGCAAAATTTCATTAAGTGCAGAGTTAATCACAGTCAAATTCCTGAACATTTACTAAGAGTTTATAGTGCTGGTGTCAAAATTAAGTGTAAAGAGTTGTTTCAGTAAATCCAATCCATAGGTGTCACTATAGGATCTTTAACTTTCACTCTGAACTCTGAACCTGTAAGTGACGCTTGTAAAGTCAATCGTCCCACCCATCCTCTGTAATTTGACAAGTACCAACAGATGCCACAATGAGTCCTGTTAGGATGAATTTTATCTCTTCTTTAAGGTCTTCAACCCATTCTTTCAGTTATCTTTTAAGTTATCCATGTATTAAGCTCACATAAGTGTGTATGTATCTATGCTTCCACTTGTGTGTAACTAAGAGTCTGGCATAAGACCCAAGAATAGATGACCACTGAACATGTTGTGTAGAGTTACACTGACCATATACAGAAACTGACCCATGTCTGCGAGCGCATATAAGCTAGTGAATTACATGTCAATAGTTACCAGTCCACCAAGCATCAGTCCACTGGACTGTGCCACGGCCATATAATAAACCATCCAGATAATTCCCAGTCATGTCTTGGGAAGTCTGTCTCCCGTATATGATGAAACATCTCATACTATCAAGCCCATGTCATAAAAACTGCAGCGCAAATGTTATTTTTTTCTATATATGCTCTAATCAAACATGGTATCTTTTTTTTCAGCTTATTTTCCCCAACAACATTCAGTAAAAAATACTGCAGTGTTTACATTTTGTGATGTTGATGTAGAGTTAACACTTAAGAAGTTAAACAATACCTGAGAGTGCATTCCTAACACTACATACATTCACACTGTTAAGTGTTACAAAGTTTTAAATTTTAACTCAAAAAAGAGTCAACAATTACACTTCCCTCTCCAAAACAGAGGGAAGCAACACTTTGTGGTGTAGACCCATATAGACACTTAAAAAGTTAACTTAAGAATATTAACTCTTACAGTGTTTATTTTTCTATACAGATTTTGCTGTGATAAAAGCACATCTATAATGAATATGCCTTTATATTGAGGCCCTAGGTATTCACCCTATGGTAAAACATCACCATAGTCCATGCACGTTCACTCTGTTCCCTTATTTGTCAACTGACTTATTCTCCACAGATCTACTCTTCTTATATTTACATATGACCTCAGTCCATGTGCACACACTCAAGTTCATGTATCTGTTTCACTACTTCAGTCCACACAACTCTTCTCAACATTTAAAAATTACTTTATTTGAAAGAAGACTATTGTTCATTTGCCCATTCTTTCTATTCTCTATTCCAGCGCACCTGTACCTCTCTTCAATACACTTTTTAAATCTATGTAGTGTAAGATCCTGGTAACCCCTGTATAGGATGTACTGCACTTAATCTTTGTTTAAAGGTTCCAATCTCCAGTGCCTAGCTGCAGCTTCACAGACTAAAATCACTTATGACTGTTTAAGCTGGTAGGAGATTTGTCTACAGGCTAACTACTATGGTCCAAGCGCCTGTCCTGCTTCCTCTGATATAGCACCTAATCACAAAGCTTGAATCAGACGCCAATATCAGCCATGCCCATTGACAGTAGCTCTCCTCTTATTGATCTGAGCGCCTGTTATCGCTAGATTAACGCTAGAGAAGCTAGATTATAGTTGGAAATTAAGTTTTAAGAACTAGTTTGTTTATGGGGAGGGAGCAACCCTTCAGAACATCTTAACTGATAAGTTTATTGTTTCCAAAATAAGGTTTAAATGAGAAAATGATAATTTACATTTTATTCCAAATTAAGCATGGGTAAAAACAATTATGATTAGACTATAAAGGTTCATGGGTATAATAATTGAATAAAACACACTCCTGTTTTCTTTAACATCCATCTCTTCTCATGAACACATTACTTAAGTCCATGCACAGATATGCCTGTTTATCTATTTTTTATTAACTCATTAATATGTTAGTTACCTTGTTTAATGCATTGTCTTTATTTTCATATTCTAGATTTTTGAATGAAAGGCATTAAAGGACAGTTCTTCTGGTTGTAGATGCTTCGCCTGATTGTTTTCTGCTCTGTGACTTTAAATTAACTGGTTTAAATGTGTTTCTTGGTTTGTTTGTTGTTTTTTACATGTTCATTTACAGCTTTTCACATGTGCTGCTGCCTGTCTTGGCCAGAACATTCTTGTAAAAGACATTCATAATCTCTATGAGGATGTCTTGGTTAGATTAAATTTAAATTAATAAATGGACTTTTTTTTAAACCATTATTCAGTCCATGCATTAATGTACCACTTCACTTATTTATTCTTGTACATATTCTTTTTCCATCAACATACTTCTGTCCATTTTACCCTCAACATTATCCTTATATATCACACTCTCTCAGTTTTCTATTTATTTTACTTTATTCCATGCATATATATTTCTGTCCAGTTGTAATACTGATGTCAATGCACATATACTGCTGTTACATTAATACGCAATTATAGTTCCACATATGATTTTTTTTTTTTTTTAGCAGGAATGTGTTACTGTTTATATGTAGCTTTATTTTTTTGGAAAGTCTGAAAACCTACCTGCCTGCCTGCCTGCCTGCCTGCCTGCCTATCATCCTCTGTATCTTGGATGTTTATTCGGTTGTAGTTCTTTTATTCACCAGCAGGTGGAAGTGTTGGCAGGAAACAGTTGTAGAGCAGAACAGCATGCTCAAACTTTGACCCAACTTTGGCCTTGAGGTTAAAGGATTTTACTCTATTAATTCTGTCCTCTTATAACTGAGGTGATCTAAAATGGTTCACATTAAGCTTTCACACAAAGGACCAAAAGCAGCCACACACTCTCTGTCTGACAACAAAAGCCCACCTGTGAACACACACACTACCTACACCCTTGTCTTCCCCTTTACCTTCTCCAGGGCTCAATTTCTACGCATAAAATTACAGACATCTTTATTCCTGGTGCTGGAATCCCGCTGCTTCCGTTTTGGAAATGTCAGACCTCAGAGAGAGCCGTTTGGTTGGGGCCCGGGCTGCTCTCCAGAGAGGCCCAAGCAGAGTCCCAACTAAAATGTTTTTATTGACGGGGGAAAGCAGTCGGGCCGACAGCACCGATTGGCTGTAATTGGTCGGCAAATCCGTGGTGTGTTTGAAATACCCTATGTAAAGTGGTGGCCTTTAAAAAGCACACACAGAAACACACACATACAATATGCACCAGTCGCCCACCCTTGTTTCTCCCCTCCTGATGCTTTAAGAGAAGCCAGATGTGCCACGGGGAAGCAATCACCCCTCTATTTGTCTTGGTGCTGATCAGGTTAGAGAAGTGTTCACAGGCCGGGCCAGGAGTCTACACACTGCTGCCTGTTTGTCCCCACATGGATCCAGCCAACTGGCCCGGTCAGACCGCTGTGGGACTTTCTAAACGGCATTACAGTGAGAGTGGAGAAATCCTCTATCATCAGCAGAAGGCCAATACAGTGCAGGAATAATGACTCTTGTGTGTTGCTGTCTCTTTGCAGATGTTTGAACCAGCACCAAGCTCAGACGGAAACCACTTTTCTTGCTACTTCAGTCAAGCTAAGTATCCTGCTGAGCTAATGTCTAAATATGAGGGTCAGGAAAGAAGCTAGTAGCTAACATCTTTCATGTGTTGATATGGACACCACCGTTTAAGCCTGGGTCAGTTGATGGGAGGTGTGGAGGCAGCGACATACATGTGTGTGTGAGTGGAAGGAGAGAGAATTCCAGCAGTTGAACACACACATGGTTTGGTTTAGAGCGATGAAATGAGCACCAGACACAGAGCAGTGACAGTGAACGAAAGCCTCAATGATGCACACACATATACACACACATACATATTCACACACATACGCTCACGTATAGCCTTTAGTGCGTGGGTTAATGGAGTGACGGTATCCAGATGGAATTTACTCAAGGACACGGGGAGTGAACTGTTAGGTAGCCTCTGGGCTGCCCCTGCTGAAAAAAAGAAAATAAAACCTTCTTATTTTTTTTCAGTCTTTGATATGTGGTTTTACTTTCTTACAAGGATGCAACCTGCACAATAATATCTATTTTGGCTACTATTTTGAGTTAACTTTTAGCCTATATAGTGAAATGTGTGCTTATAAAGTTGAATTTAATTCATTTTTGCCCTCCGTAGTTTTACTGAAGTTGAAATCCAGGGAATGTTGATAATAAAATCATAATGTCAGTGAAAAAGTCATATATTATGCTAGTTGGAATTTGAGTCCATTTTGGTTTCATGACACATACACACCAAATCTGTTATAACATCAATGTAAAATCCTCAAAACAGTGGGCATGTTGTTTTAGTTGATTATTTCTCCCCTTTTAATAATACCAATTGGTATTGTATTTTACATCACTCAAAGCCTGATAAGTCACCTTTACAATGAGGTACATGTTGTGAGGATCATGCATTTATGGAATAAGCGACCCAGCTAAATGTGTTGGTAGCGACCCCCGAAAATGTGCCAAAACCCCCGGCAAGTGGAAGCTGGTGTTCCAGTATGCAGAGTGTCAGCACTCTATGTTGTCAGTCCTGGTACCATTTCCAAATTTAGGACCAAGTTCTCTGAGACTGGTAAATTCAAAAACAGACCAGGAAATGGGCATCCCATGAAGACAGCACCCCAAGAAGACCAATTCCTCACCCTTGCTTCACTGAGAAACTGTAGGCTGTCTTGCAGAGGAAGGCAGGACTTAACACGTTTCGCAGGAGCAACTCAGCTAAACGTGTGGGTACCTCCCACGCCAAAATGTGCCAAAATGTGCCAAAATGTGCCAAAATGTGCCAAAATCCTTCCTCTGTAGGACGGCCTACAGTTTCTCAGTGAAGCAAGGGTGAGGAACTGGTCTTCTTTGGGTGTTGTCCTCCTGGGATGCCCATTTCCTGGTCTGTATTTGACCTCACCAGTCTCACAGAACTTGGTCCTAAGTTTGGAGAGTTGCTTCACCATCAATGGAAAGACTTGAAGGTTCAAGCTCAGCTACAGTCAGTCAATGCAAACTTGCTCATAAGTGACGCAGTGCTGCAGAGCGAAATACCAGATTTTATTGTTTTAGTCCATGGATGGTTTTCTTAAGTTTTGAGTTCAGTAAGCCCACATCTAACCAAAAAAAGCACTCGTTGGCACGTAGGTCACAGTTTGTCAAAAATTGAACATGGCAGCCCTATTTGTTTCAGAGCTTCTATTTAAACAAAGCCATAAAAATGAAGGGCACTGACAGGCAGCACACAACGTCAATTATACGCAGTATAAGTCAGTGTTCATAATATGAGAGCGGACGAACAATTTATATCACAGTTTATATGCTAACTTCAGTGTAACATGTTAAAAAGTGCATCAATGAAAGAGTTAAGAGGAGCACTGTAGCTCACAGAAGTAAGTATAAAGCTTTATGTGCACGACAATCACACCTGAGAAAGAAAGCTGCTGAGTTTCATCTCCATAATCAGCAGTGACTCTTTGGATGAGTGACAGACCCAGTGGTGATTGTTTTGGAACAGATGGTCTTCAGAACGTTGATGATGAGAAGTGGAAAAAACACTTTAAAATGTCCAGAGACACATCTGAGTTTGTATTATCCTCTTACGATCAGATAAACTCCTCCTGCAACAGCAGTTTTGATCCATCCTGTCAAGACTCTCTTTTCCTGGTTTCACTCCGGTCGCACAGAATGATGTCATCAGCCCTCCGACACACCTAAGTGAACTTCCCTGATAATTCACCGCAGCGTTCAGACATGAGATACTCAGACTCTATGTGGATGAAATACTTGAGGGGGGCCGAGGAACTTACCCAGGTAAAGTCAGAGTGAAAACTTGTCTGTTTGCTTTCACACATACGGCTCGCCTGGGTAATGTCTGGATAATTTCAGTTTTTTTGCAAGTGTGAACAGGGTTTAAGTGCGCGGAGTCGTCGGAAAAACTAGAAAAGTGCTTCCCAACATCAAGTCCTTTTACCTTTAAGTCTATTCTTTTTGTACAGTAGTGCTTTTGTAATTTCACATTATGTTTATACTACTTTGGTCGTCTCACTCTCTGTCTCCTGGTGGTTCAGATGGGTCTATACAGTGTTTTGTCTGTGGCATAGATTCCAGTCTGAGAGGTCATATGGTTCCCTTTTTCTTTGACTTGGAAGAAGCTAGCTATGTGTCTGATTGTTGCATTTTTTTTTTTTACAAAAGTACATCCAATTCACTGAATTACCACAGGCTATTTCCTAAGAATTATTCAAAATAAAAGAGCCCAATGGCTAATTTGTCAAAGGGCTTTTAAGATGCAAAAAATAACAGGATTTAGCAACGTCCACAGCGGCAGCAACTTAACACAACAGCTGCTTCCATGTGAGGGAGGATGAGAAAAATATAGACACAGAGGAATCAGCCCTCATCCCCACCTGATTCTGGTCTCTTTTATGTTAACCAGGTTCAAAATTAAACCTCTGTCAAACATAGTATTTATATGAAGAAAAACCTTTCATTCTCTTTATTTAAGGCCCATTCACATATGAACGTATAGTACCTGGCACTGACCAGCATTGAGAAATCATTAAAATTTCAGTGGAAGTACATTCCTGTGGTCAATTTTGCTGTGTTCAACACAGGTTGACATATCTAAAGCTGAGAGAAATGTTGTGCTGGTGGAGTACGATGTTTCCCAACTAATTGAAACTTATTTTAGTTGTTTGCCAACGTAGATGTAATGCAGCGGTAGCACATGCAACTTAAGTAAACTTTGACTTAACAGAGCCTAGTGCTGCTAAATGCTGTATAATCGTATTGCAACGTCGCTCAACAATGCCACATAAGTGGATATTTATACCATTTCACCACTTGCAGCTGCATTTGGTCTAAATACTGACACCATGCCAAGAGGATAAAGGACAGTTGTCCCCAAAAGGGTGCCTGACGTCATGCAACAGGAGTCCAGGCCTAAGGAGTAACTGCTGGAGCCGATGGAGATGACGGCAGCTGTGACTGAGGGTGGTGAAGGTAGGCAGAGGTCACAAACATGTTGGATCAGACGTTGGATATTTTTAAGCATACGATGAACATCGGAGTTGCCCAACTGACATTAACTTATCTCTGCATGGCCTGACTTAGCTTGACGTGACTTGCATTCACACATCAGTGTGTGAATGCTGCTTTATAAAACTATATTTATTTGTTACACATTACTTGACTCATAAGGTCATACCTTAATTTCGTCACATGTAGCTGGCTGTTTTCACAGCAGAAGAAAATGCAAATGTAGGTATAATGGTCGATATATTTATGGATTTTTTTTACAAACTGTTTCCAATTTGCAAATAAGTTATTCTTTTATCTTCCATGAAATTAGCACTAATGAACATGGATGAGGCCTAACATGTCAGTAAGGATATATGTTGAAGAGAATAATCACTAAACCTAGTTGTACCTGGGTGCAGTCCTCATTAGCCAAACATCATCCCTCTCCATCCCCTGATTGGCTGGCCTGCCCATGAACCCTGACCCCTGACTTTGTCTGCGGCTTGTGACCTTGTGTGAGGAGCACTGCGTCTCCTCCCAGACTCTCTCTCACTCTCTGTGTCTCTCCCAGCTTTTTCCGCTCTGCCCATCCGTCTCCAGCGAGCGAGGGTCGTCGGAGAGAAGAAATGTCAGCGAGACATTAAACAGAGTGCGTCTGTGTGTGCTCTCATAGTCCAACCTGTCTGATTTAGCCCCCCTCTCCTCCATCCCCCTCCACCCCTCTTCCTCCTCCTCACGGCTCCTCCATATATGCCTCTCCAGCAAGTAATAAATTCATCCTCTCCTCTCTAAATCTCCAAATCTCTGTTTTTTCTTTGCCCCATCAACACCCTTATCACTTTTTCTCCTGAGCCTTTCTGCCTCCCTTTGCACTCTTATGGTTTATTATGACTCATGTCAAGGCCACCAGTAATTCAGACAAAATGGCAGTATTTTACAAGTATTTTGTGAAATGGTGGGATTTAAACCATGAAACACCAACTCCCCCCAAAAGTAATAATTTGATGACTTAGTTTGTCAACATTAAAGTGTCTGGTCACGGCTCAAAAATATGAAAATGTGTTTAACTTTTTGTGCTGCACACTCCAACATAAACTAAATATAATACTCATAAGCAGACTGTACAAAATCAATGAAGTTTGATTTTCTGTTTCTGATAATTTTTTAGTAACTTACATTCATTTTTTTTTGTTTTGTATGTTTTTGTGCTCCATCTATTATTTTTTCCATGTACTTGCGATAGAAAAAAGAATAAAGGCATGTCTTCATTTTTTTTTTCAAAATTTGAATCCAAAACAAAAAAAAATAAATTATGTGGCACACATAAAATGTTTATTAAAGTAATGTAACGAAATTCAGATAAGCAAAAAGGTAGAAATAAAAACAAATTCACTTGATTCTACGTAAAACACTTTATATTTGGTTATATGTAATGCTCGTGAGTGGCACTATTTTGTAATGTAATGTTTGACATACGTGGAGGCAGAATTTAATGTAGAATAAATAATGTCACATATTGTCCTATCTTTTTGTTTTAAAGTCTGTACACAGTGAGATTTTAATTTAAAAAAAAAATCCTCATTCAAGGCCAGTGTCCTTTTACAAGCTTGTTACTGCTGAAAAATTAACAAACAGAAGCAGATCTCAATAAAGGCCCATGTGCATTTTATGTTGAAATAGTTTGCAGATCAAAATAGGAAAATAAATCACCATAATGACATTCTAAAAGTGTTTTTCACTTCTCACGTGAAAACATTTCTACTTTAACTATTTGAGACTTTCTGATATGTTTGCACTGCTCCTTAAGACAGCCCCACAACATAGCAAGCTGCTGCTAAACGAAACAAGATCATAAATGTTTTGTTATTAAATTTGTTTATCAATAGGTTTATTTTGTATGCAGCAGAATGTCCTTTTAATTACAAATTTATAATCACTCTTTTCTTATTTATCCATCACTATTTACAGCTTTCATTTACTGATTTTTAGAGTTACACGTCTCTGTTGTACTGGTTTGGCTCCCCTCAGTATTTCAGTTTTAAATACTCTTTATCTGCTTTAGCTCTCCTACATGTTTTTCCTCCCCTGAATGTTTTAGTTTTAAGTTTTAAATACTCTCTTGTACTGCTTTAACTCTCCTACATGTTTTTTTTCTCTCCTAAATGTTTTAGTTTAAAATGTTTAATTGCTCTTTTCTTACTGGTTTAACTCCTTTAAGTGTTTCAGCTTAAAATGTTTAAATGCTCTTTTTACTGGTTTATCTCCCCTACATGTTTTTACTCCCCTAAATATTTTGGTTTTAAGTGTTAAAATTGTTTTTTTGACATTGTTAAGCTTTCCTAATTTTCTTTTATGTTTTATTGCCTTGTCTGTCTTTAACTTTTATCTTCAGTCATCTAGGTCCCATTTTTCACTGCTGGTTCTTGTATTGCCTGCCTCTTATATTCTTGATTTTTTTTTTCTTTTTCTTCTTGTTATCATCAAAAAAAAAGTCTCATGCGGTTGGTCTATTTGCTGTTTGGATTCTTGTGCTTTATTATGATATATATTTTAATGTGCTTGATGTGTTTGTCAAAACACCTTTTAAACCTATGTTAAAAGTGCTGTATAGATAAAGGAATTATTATTATTATTATTATTATTATTATTATCCACCTTTGCTGTGCATGATTCTAGTATTGTCTGGCTCTTATATTCTTAATTCTATTTTCCACTTCTTCTCTTCTCTTCTCCTCTTCTTACTTTTATAATTATTATCATTACTATTGTTTTTTTCCCATGCTCGGTGGGTATACTTTTGGTTTGGGTTCTTGGGCTTTGCTATATATTTTTTCAATGTGTTTGATGTGTTTGTCAAAGCACCTTGAAAACCTCTGTTTCAAAGAGCTATATAAATTAAGGTATTATAACTTTTATTATCATTATTATAATTATTGTTACTATTGTTTTCCGTCTTTATCGTGCATGATTTTGCCCAAATGCATCTAAATGTCTTTCAATATCCTCCTGAATAAAGGCAGGGTACTTTAATAGACTGATACGTATACATTGATCCCTTGCAGGTTTATTGAAATGCACTTTGACTCCCCTCAATGAGAACAGAATAAGATAACAATAATAATAATTACTTATATCAGTGAAAGTGCACAAATTAGAGGTCTGTTGGCTCTCAGTCAGAGGGTTAGGCATTTGATTCCCAGCTCCTGCTGTCACATGACAATCAAACCCTTATTGCTTCCACTGCTGCCTAAATTTCATATTAAAGGGACAGTAAAACCTGATGGACACTTTACAGAGGCAACCCTCTACATCAGGCTGTTGTAGAGGAAGCTATAAGTTAAACCACCAAACACCAGCTTGCCTGGGACAAGTTATTTTCAGGAGTTTTCTTGCCATCAAGCTAGAGCTGGGCAATTAATCGAGTTTCAATTTCAGCAATTACTGTCTCCGGCAATTATGAACAACAAGTAATCAGTATTAAAAGATTACTTTGCCTCATCACATGTTCAACTTTTTTTTGTCTTTTACCATCATCATCCTTATCCTTGTTTTTAGGTTTTCTTTTTTTCTTACAAGTTAATAATGTACTACGGAAGAGTATTAGGGACATTTTAGAAGGAAAAATGTCAACTTTAATCCCGAAATGTCGACTTAAATCTCGACTTCCCCAAAATTATTTTCTCCATCTAACATGGCCCTTATACTCTTCCGTAATGTACAGCCAGCCTGTGTGTAAAATCTGTGATTAATGGTGTTTTATCATCTTGATTTCAAATACTATCATCTTTTCAGTTTTGCAGGTGGTGAATGCTTTTTAACAGTGCAAAAAATCAAAATGATGCTGATTGCTTCATGTATTTACTGTGCAAGGATGAAATTGAGTTTATTTGCATAATCTTGTTTAAGGTCTCATCCGAGTCTGTTGCTAAATCAACATTTTAATAATGGTGCAAGTGCCTAAATCATTGGTATCAGATACTTTTAAAAGAAAGGGGAATGTTAATGTCTACACTTGTCCAAGTCTATGTGATGACTCTTCTGTTAGGTGTAATCCGTTTCTTTACCTTGCTCGCAATATGGGACAACTCACTGAGGAGAGAGGGCAGGGAAGGTTCAGCATCTTTTGCTTGGAATGGTTAAAAAATGAAGCACTGAAATCTTTGTTGTGATTTGGTTTGGTGGACGTTAAATGCCCATTCCTGCCAAAAATTGTCTCTTCAGTTTTGTTTGCAGGCTTGTTTATTGCAGGTATGATGTAAAAAAAGAAAGTGTAACAATGTTTTCCTGACAGTTCATGAAATGTTATTTCTTTTTTGGCTTCCACAAATTCATTGTAACCAAAAAATAAAAAAAATAAAATAAAAAAGGACCTTGATGTTTTAACAAGAGGACATTTTGAGGCATGTGTTTATTACTGTATATGTGAACCTGCACTGAAAACGCCCTTTCTATTTGCAACTTTCCTTCCCTTCCCTTTCCTTTTTGCTTCTCTTCTTTTCTTTACTTCTTCTCCTTTCTGCGTCTTTCTTTTCCTTGTTTTAATTTTCCTTCCTTTCCTTTTACACCTTCAGACACAAACGTCTTCTCCACACATGTAGCTGTCTGGCAGAGGCACATAGAAGTCTCTGTGCTGCTGTCGGGGTACAGAACATGGCAGCAGAGCGCAGCAGAGCACAGCTGAGCTGTGTTTATTTTATTGGATGTTTATTTCGCTCTGTAAAACACGCCACTCAGGGACCGCGTGGAGCGATGCACTCAAACTCCTCTCTCTCTCTCCTTCTCTTGTCCGGCTCTCTCCCAGAGTAAACAGTGTGTATATCGAGAGTGTTTTCTTCACTTGTCTGTGTAGAAGTGTAATCCATCCAGTCAGACATTGTAAACAACATCTCTACATGTTTATAAACACTGCCCAGCCACTCTAATGAATTTATGGTAATGCCTTGTTCCACTGCTTCTGCTGTGTGTACAATGTGTGCGCAAATATTACATCTTTAAAGAGTACAGAACATATTTTACTGGTTTCTGATGTTTCTGGAAGCGAGTTTTATTTCCTGGTGTGTACAGCCTGGTAAAAAGCTTCAAACCTGTGACAGCAGCTAACAGTGACTGACTGTTTTAACGCAATGTGCTGCGGTACGAAGTCCATTAGCGACTGACTCTGTTTTAATCCATTAACTTCCCATTGGCTCATCACAGCAGGTCTGATCCCTGTATAATGAAGCATGAGTGTTCATTTTACTAAAAGTTTGTTCTACAGACTTTATTTTTTTTTATAAATGATTGAGAGCTGCAGCCACTGGAAATGTGGTGCATGTCAAGGCTGCTTATAAAGGGGGATAAAAGGGAAAGATTTCTGGGGCCAAGAGTCACGTTGGGGCCCATGGAGGCTAGTAAAACACAGTCTATCATAAATTATAACTATGGTTTCTTATTATTTTCAACCTAAATACTCTCCATTTCTTATAAAAGCAGAAAAAACATGTATTTGTTGTTGCCTAATAAAAGTGTAACCCCCATCCTTCTGAAACGGTACAATCCTTATTTCTGCGATATTAATGTTGTGAATCTACCCGACCACAGAATTTAACAATTGGCACAATAATGTCTGGCATGTCCTGCTATGCTTAGACCAGCAAGAAGATTTTATTTGGACAATAACTCATCACTTATGCGATTTAACTGTTATCGTGCGTTTCTTTTACTTTAGTCTGCAATGCTGAGTGGCACATGCTGTATTAAGTTTGACATGTTTAGCCACACTACTACCTTTTCATGACAGGGGTTTGATGTCGTTAGTATTTCCATGGTTGTTCTTGCTGTGACCGTATTGCCAGTCGCATGTAATGCCAAACTGCTGTGTTCTTCGGTAGTGGTGAAGGTAATGCAGCGTAGTCTGTCTGTGTCTAACGGGTGCGGATGGCAGATGAAGCTGAAGCACTTTGTGTCACATTGTTTATGGTCTGTTCAGTCTGCGTGGCGCTGTAAACACTGTTCTGGATTGTTTTTTTGAGCAAAGGAAAAGAAGACTGTATTGAAGGGCAATGGGGATTAATTAACAGTGACATCGTATAATCGTTCCATTTCTACTGTGGGCTAAGTGTATCGCTGCTCCCGAGCACATATTGAGAGCCTCTCATCCACCTTTATTCTTAAGGCGACCAAGATCGCGTCGCAAACCCAAGTCCCGTCGCCTGTCCATAGCTCATTTTGTCGCCGTCGCCATTGCTCAGTGACGTCACGCCCGCTCAAGTTTGACCCCGCGATTATATCATATATCATATAATAGGACGTATTAGCTGACATTATTCCAACTGTATCCTTTTCACTCACCTACTAACCACAAAACACTGCAGCTGGCCCTGCAGCAGCATCTTCTGTGAGTTCTCTGCAATCCGTCTAGGCGGAACTAATGTCCTCATCAACTAATGTTTCCCACACGGACATTGATTGTCACTCTGTGGACCGAAAGAAACAGTCTGTCCCGGGTGTCAATCACGCACCCACACAACGCTGATTGGCTCTCACGGCGCGACATCGCCTGAAAAGTTCAAATATTTCAACTTTGGCGACAGAGCACGGCGACCTGCTCCGCGTCCAAAGCGACTCCAGAGTTCCCATCTGCAGCAACAGGGGTGCCGCCCCCATGTCTCCAAAGATGCGACCAAGTCGCCCAGAAAGCGTCCATCACATCGCGTGAGATCTGGTCACGCGTGGTCGTGGCTGATCGTGGCTGTACATTGACTCTGCATGGAGAGTGGTCGCCGAGGTCGCCAAAGTCGCGTTCGGTGTGAACGCACCTTTAGTCTGTCTGAGACACTCTGTTTAAACTCCTGTCACTTTAAGACCCCTTTCCCTACATGGGCCCATGTAGGGAAAGGGTATTCTGTGGTAATTGGACAGTTCAGCACTGCTCAGCACCATGTTTTGACAGCTCTGTAATTCTTTCTTAAGTCTGGCCGAAGCTTTGCCCCAGGCTTGCCACCCTGACCCAATGGGCTTGAAATACCAAGGCAACAGTGGAGGGACGTCATATTGGTACATCTATTAGGTATGGGGAATCCACTGTTTCAGGCAGCTACTAGTGTCATTTACATTCTGCAATGGAGACATTTTAAACATACTTATGGGAATATTAAACATGAAAAGCATATTATAACTTCTTTAAACTCAAGTAGTAATGTGACTCAGCAACTTTCAATGGGGGTGGTGCAGCAGGTAGTGCACATGCCTCACAGCAAGAAGGATGTTGGTTCAATCCCTATGTCAGTCTGGGCCTTTCTGTGAGGAGTTTGCATTTTCTTCCAAATGCACTCTGACTTCCTCCCATATACCAAAAACATGCTCATTAGGTTGATTGGTGGCTCCAAATTGCCCTCAGGTGTAAGTGTGAGAGTGAATGGCTGTCTGTCTCTCTATGTAGCCCTGCGACTGGCTGGTGACTGATTCAGGGTGTACTTATCCTCTTGCACAATGTTAGCTGGGTTAGCCTCCAGCCCCTGTGACCCTGAAAGGAATAAGCAGTATAGATAATAGATGGATGGCTGGAACTATCAGCTGTAGTAAAGTAATTTCTGACCAAGCCTCACCAAACTTTGACTCAAGTTAGGAAGTTGTATACTTTGTCACCTATCATGCAAGATGATTGAAACTACCACAGGACAAAAATGTAGAATATATAATCCAATACAATAGAAAGTAAAGATACAACAGTCTATTACAAGAATAGCTAGGTACATTTTTAGAGCTCCAAATACACCAAAAATCCCATCATCATTCACAGATTAATTTATTAGTTACACTGACTGAAACTACAATAGTTGCTGACTTTGCAACTGTAGTAGTTGCTTTGCAGATGTCAGAAAAAAAAATCATTTTATTAACACAGCAGGTTCTTATGAACTACTTTTTACTGCTGATTTCAGTGTCACAGAGATGAATAACATGTGGTAATTATAGCAGTTTGTAAATTGATGTATTTAGGCATCATGCAGTAAATCATCACTGACCTCCTAATGGAGCATTCTCTTGAAAACAAGTTGTTCTCTCCAAATGAGACCCGTGTTTAGGAACTTGTTTGGAGCTAAATATATTCAAACAGTAACTATGGGTTATTTTTCAGTGGCTGCTTGTTACAAGTGTTGATTTCATTACTTTTTGTCTGTGATATTACACGTAATGATAATGTGTGCATGTGTGTCCGTTGCCCTCAGACTAAGCCATCATGGCCTTCCTGTCATGAGGCCCGACAGGTGTTATTACATTGAAATGAGAGCAGTGATGTATGCATCTGTAATGTGGACCTGTCCTCTTCTGCTTGATGGAAACTGACACGTCTCATTATTGTAACGTGTCTGAGAAAGAAAAAACAAAGTACCAACACTTTGCCTGAAGTGCTGCTCATAAGACATTGTGATGCATCGGAGCTCATTTTATAAAGACTTTGACAGAAAGTGACACATCACATTTAAAAAGATCTTCCAAAGTGCTAACAAATCTAATGTCAGTTCTATTTAGTGCAGATAAATGGTGTTTCTTTTGCAATCCAGAATCGGGACATAGGCTATGAGAGTAAAATGATATTGGCAAAATAACTATTTAGTTTGACTTTCAAAACAGAGTTACCAGACGCTTTTATCAGCAGTTCCATTCATAAACAGTGAGACAATTAGGCATACATTGTTGATTACCGACTTCAGACAAAGACAGCAGATAAATTCAAATGAAAAATACATCATCAACCTCTTCTATGAAAAATGTCAATACTAAGTAGAAAACAATTGCACCAGCTCAGCTTCTCTCCTAAGCCAAATATCATGACTGGAGCTGATGATTTTGATCTGATCTCTTCTAGTTCAATCAAAACTAGTCTGTAGGGCTGGCTATTGTTAAGAACTTCACGATTCAATTTGATTTCGATTCTTTAGGTTGCAATTCGATTCAATATTGACTTTGATACTTTGATGTTGATTCAGTAAAAAGTAGAAATACACAAAAAAAAGAGTACCTGTTGAAAATGTTTTTCTTTCTATTGTCATGCCCATGTGAACATATGAGGTATGTCACCTGACAATTTTGAGCAATAAAACAAATGAAAACAAAAATTTACACAATAATAACTGATTTTTGCATATGGAGTGCAAAAGTAAAAAAAAAAACATGAATGGGGGAAAAGTGAGAGTGAAGGCAGATAAGGGTTATTTGGTATGTGAAAACTTTGAAGGTTTTTTGAACATTAGTGTTTTTGAAATATAAAAACTTAACTTAAAAGATTTATGCATATGCAAGATTTTTACCACATGACTACCAGAAGACTGGGTATTTAATGTTACCAGATCAATAGTATCATCTATTTTTTTTTCTTTGGGCAAAATGTAATCAGTTGTGCTAAATGTGTACATATTGGGCTCTAATTTCGTAGACAAGGTGCAGGCGGGGCGCACCTGCCCTGCGCCTCGCCAACGGGGTGTGTCCAGGGCATTTTGCAAGTTTTGTGCACGGCGCAATCTGGCACAGAGAGCCGCACCCACACCTCCGTCCCTCCTACCAGCGCAAGTAGCAGAGAGGGAGGAGAGAAGACTTGAGTGGGTTTAACACAGCCGAGTGTAATCTTCACCAATCAAATGAACTCCTCTTCTCGCCTTTAAATGTGCCGCGGGCGAGGCACAGTGACAATTTCACCTCGGTGAAAGGAGGACACGACGCGCGTCACCGTGTGGACCACCTCACGGGACAGATGTAATCTGTTCCTGTGTCATAAATTGGAGTACAAAATTAAGTGATAATTACATTTAAACACAGCAGCAGGCTAATCCATTTATCATGCTTGTGATCCACCTGCATTCCTGGTCTGTCATCGCCAAGTAGCAGCACCTTAGGGGAAAATATATCTCCTCCTCATCCTCCTTAATAATGTACTCCATCTTTTTAGATCACGTTACAAATAAAGATTAAAACAGAAAAATACGGGCAATCACAGGTAAATCCTTAAGACACCGAGTGACTTACATTTATACAGCGAGCGTCTCTCTCTTTTTTCTTTTCTTTTGAATTTCATGAGATGAGAGAAGCCGGAAACTCCGTATTGCATGATGTGGCTGTTTGTGGCTGGCTGAGAGATGTGAACTCATTAGTTATGACTAATGTCTCTGATCTGACATCAGATGTGACGGGACAATTAATATAGATACAAATGTATATGCTGGTTCAGATGGTTACATTAAATAGTGCTTGTTGTGATTGTTTATTGCATTGAAATGTGCCTGACACTGTGGATACCTGCCTGTGAGGTTTTGGTGACGTGTGCGCACTGTGCGCCTGTCAGCCAAATTACCACTGCCCCGAGTGCGCCTCACCTGCGCTGAGAATAGACCAGGTTGGAGCTGGCAAGCTTTCAGCGCACCTTCTGCGCGTTTTTTTGGCTCGAAATTGTCACTGCGCCAAGCTGAATCTGTTGACACCTCCCCCTGGTGTGCTGTCACACCCATCTCGGTGCAGCTGGTCTACCAAATTGCCAAATTGGATGCGCACGGTGGTGCGCAGGACAAAATTACCACTGCGCAGCGTGCGCCACCCTGCGCCACCCTGAGTTGCGCCAGGAAATTAGAGCCCATTATGTGTAACAGACTGCAGGCCCCTGATCTAGGATACAATCTGGATTGGGACATATTTAATGCTGTCTGTAAATATTTTACCTTGCTCATGGAATAAATATAATAAGGCATGGAGTTGTGAAGTCCTCTATTAATTCGTGCCAACACAGTACTCTTTTGTAACCTAATCCCGTTAATGAATAAAGCTTTGATTTGTTGTCCCACAGTTACTGCTGTGCATCAGAGACCCAGTTTTTTCTCTCAGTGCAGCAAAAATATCTGACTGCTGTGCCACTGTTATCACACAAAAAGCAGACTTCAGAACAGCCATGTGTTGATAACCACTTTGTTTGCTGTGACATTTGATTTCTGTTTTTTGCTATTTTAATGCAAAGACAGGTTGTAAGATTTGTTGGACAACAAGATGTCTCTTTGACTAGCACATAATATTAATAACTAACAGTGCCTTTGCTAAAGCCGGATGGACCCCCTTTTGCCTTTAGAGGTGCCTTAATGCTTTGTTGTACGGATTCAACAAAGCACTGGAAACTGTCATAAGAGAATCTGGTCCATATTGACATGATAGTATCACAAAGTTGTTGCAGATTTGTCGTCTGCACATCCATGATGCAAACCTTCTGTTCCACTACATCCCAAAGGTGCTCTATTGGAAGGCCACTGGAGTAAAGTGAACATTTGTCATTTTTAAGGATCCAGTCTGAAATGATTTGAGCTTTGCGACATTACCTATTACCCTGCTGGAAGTGGCCATCTGATGATGGGTTCACTGTTGTCATGAAGGAATGGACATGGTCAACATCAATGCTTAGGTAGGCTGTGGCATCTCAGTTGGTACTAAGGGGGGCAAAGTATGCCACCCTGCCATTACATTAGTGGCACAGGGTGGTCTTCTACTGATGTTTCCCATCTATAAGGTTCGATATGTTGTGCTATCATTTGACTTACTGTTGCCTTTTATTGTCTGGAACCATCTTGGCCATTCTCCTCTGACTTTTGGCATCAACAAGGCATCTTTGTTCAGAGAGCTGCCACTCATTGTATATCTTCTCTTTTTCTGACCATTCTCTGAAAACCTCAGTGATGTTGTGGGTGAAAATCCCTATAATACTCAGACCAGCTGTCTGGCACCAACAATCATGCCACATTCAAATCACTTAAATCATCTTCACCATATCTGCTCAGTTTCAATTTCAGCAGGTTGCCTTTACCATGCATACATGCCTAAATGCATTTAGCTGCTTCTATGTACAGTTGCATCAATTTAACCAATTAATTCTGCGATATTCATGTGCAATATTCATACGGTACTCATTCATAACTTTATTCCTCAGCTCCACATTCCTGTGAACAGCTTAACACTTTATGTTTCTCTCTTTCATACAAAAATAAAGTTCAGTCCAATCAGCTTGTTTCTTTGCCTCTTAAAATTCACATTTTCTTAAATTACTTGTATGTCAAGCCTCAAAGCTTTTATGCTGCAATTTCTTGTCTATTATTCCAGGCTTTGTAAAAAAAAATAAAAAATAAACACTGAGTGTACAGTGGTAGATGCTGTGTCTGTTGTGTCCGAAATACTCTCTTGACAGACGGTTGGACTATTGGAGTCTGAGTCCTTTCTCTAAGTATTAAATACAGTACAAATGAATCACAATGATAGAAGTAACTTTTCAGAAATATGTATTGGTCATGTATCAATAAATGGTTTAAGCCACGTCACACTGGCATGGAGGAAGTAAGAATTATGGCCTTTACTGAAGCCAGTTAGCATTAGTTAGCATTAATTTAGAATCTGCTTTCGGAGAGCTGTTACAGGGTCCATTGTTTTACTCTTACTTTGTATAATGCAGTAGTTATACTATTATCCCTTAAGAACACTTTTTTTTTCCCCATAGCATCCCTAAAGCTACTGATTTGTAGTTTTTACAAATAGACTCAAGCCCTTAGTGGGCAGTTTTCACCTGTGAATGAGATGATGTCAGGAGACCATTCACAGATGTCTGAGCCAGTGCGATGGCATATTTGACCTTTCATATCAAAAACTGAACTCTTTTTACAGGCACACTGCAGTCACATGTGCTCTCTCTCTTTCCCGGTCTGTCTCCTCTACTCCCATAACAAAGTCATCAAACTGCTTTCATTTCTGAACAATGCCTCCTAAATGACTCCTCAGAGATGACCTGCTTGCTTGCTTCATAGTTTTCTGTCAGAATTTTGGAGCTGAACCTGTCACTGAAAGCAGTTTGCCCTTTTACAAAGGTAAATTACAACAATGCAGCTCACTGATTTTCACAAATATTCTGCAATGACATGTTCTCTAGATTTTTCACTTTTCTTCAGAATTGTAAACGCTATCTGGACTGCTGTTGCAAAATATGTTCACCCTGCTGTAATTTACAACTTTGTAATCTGATTCACAGCCAGCTCTGCACCCTGAGCTGCCATAATCATAGGCTCTTTTATGATAATTACACAAATAAAAATTGCTAAATTAAATAAATACTAAATTGAAATTACTACTTTTACACACTTACAATGCTAACTGAGCTCTGGGTCTTTAGACAAGGTTTAGTTCCTCTTATTTCTTTTGCTGCTCTAGAACAGTAACATAAAAAGAAGCCTTTTGCAAAACAAGATTAAAGTAATAGACATGTTAGTTACAGCTGTTAACTGCAGGGCAACAATAAAAAATACAATTTTATTGATATTCTGATACAAGCATTTACAATAATTAAACAGTACAATCTTATCTTGGTTGCAGAAATATTACTTTTTTTAAAGATAATTCTCGGGCATTTTTGACCCTCACTGACAGTGAAGAGACAGTGGACAGACCCGGAAAAGGTCTGTCCACTGAGAGGATTCAGGACTTACCATCTAGACAAAGTTTTTTATATGGACACACTGAGACAAAGAGAGCTTCCACCTGTCCTCAAATCAGTTGGTGCCAATTGAGTGGTGAAAAAAGAAATGTTTTTGTTTTATTTTTGATTAAGGACGGTCCGATCTGAACTAAGGTGTAAACACAACAACAGCAGATAAAGACTAACTAACTGACTAGGTTATAGAAATTATTCACACTTCATTATTTTATTTTCTCGGGCTGTCAGTGTTAGCTTGCTTGTTACAATGAGAAAAAAGGTCTGAGAGAGCTTAACAGTTCCACTGATCTTGTGCTCTTTTGACATTTTATGATTACTGTGGTTAAGCTACAATAATAAGGCAGCAGCTGGTCACCTATCTTCACATGCTATACTTTGGAAATGACAGAAAATCAGGATAGTTCTTTAAACCACTGTCATCAATTATCAGAGGTTCCTCAATTTGTTTCAATTTTCAAAGCATTTCTTCTAAATTTACACCATGATCAATCAATCAGACTTTATTGGTAAGCACTTTTCTTACAACATAATGTAGCACAAAGTGCTTTACATCCTAAACCACAAACAGACAAGTGTCAAAAGATATATACAAATTACAAAACCTCATTTACCCTAACAACCCACATTCAAAACAAACACACATACACACACCTGTGCACACAATGACACTAAGAGGGGTCTCTTCAAGCAGACTGAAAACTCAAGAAATACTATCTTGAATTAAAAATTAGGAAGCACAGGAGCTAAGACTAAACTGATAAAACCACAATAAGAAATAAGAAAATAATAATAATAATAATAATAATAATAGCACAAATAAAATAAAAACACTAACAAACAAAAATTGAAATAAGATCAATACTTTAAAGATAATAAAGAGCTTAAAGTTCATTGTGACAAAAATGCTAAAATAATAAATGATAAAGGAACATAAATAAAGAGGTAACAAAACTGAAACTAAAACAGATTAATAACACACATAAAACAGATTAAGAGAATAAGAAAAAACTCAGATAAAAGCCAGATAAAACACTAGATGTTGAGTTCTCTATCAAAAATATGATCAGTGATGTAAAGTGCTTGTAGTAACTACAAAATTTTAAAATAAAACATACCAAAGTAGAGAACTCTGAAACAATCTGTAAAATTAAAAGAAGAGTGCAAATGTGCAACAAAGTACATGTGTATATATGAACACATTTTAGGGAGTATATTACTGTATTAGGATAGCACTTTAAAGCTGCCCTCAACATCCAGATCTGTGCAACACAGAAAAATATATATTTAAAAGACATTGCTCATTTTATTGTCCAATCAAAGAAAGAATACATGTCACTTAAGACCTGAAAATCTTGGTATGCAATCTGGCATAAACCGGAATTAAGAACCCGACAGCTTGGCTGCCCAATTTTTTTTCACTTAATGTTGTTCCTAACCTTGCAGTGTAGATGGATCAGCCCGACTTAACGTCAGTAATCAGACGGATCCATCATGCCAAGCTCCAGTCTACAACAACAGTGGCCCAATTAGTGTCTATTAAAGCAGAGGGAGGTGGGAGCTATTAGTGTGAAGACAGCAGGAAATGAGTGCTTGTACAAAAATCAGCATAGATGCTAACAGCTTCAGTAGTGGTTTTATCAGATCTGGACAGCATTTCTTTATATAATGAAAACCAAATAGCAACATTACAAACTTCACGTTTTGTACACTGCTGCAGTGGTGCACGCCTACTACATTTTCTGACTGGCCTGAAATGACTGTGATGTGTTCTGCCCATTCCACTTTCTATGGGCTCGTTCCCAGGTGGACATTGAATCTGGGGCGCCAGATCATGTTTTTCCTGCCAAATTGAACATGTATTCTCTCTGGTACTTATTAAAGGTGTCTAAACTTTGATATTGTGTAGGTGGCTTAGTCTGGTATGCTTTTTCCAAAAATCATGATGTTGATGGTTTGGGCTCACTCCCGGCTTAAACATGTCACATAACCCCCAGTTGCTCTGGGTAAATGGGTATGAAAAGGTGTGGATGTGTTGGCTACTAGTGATGGACAGCTTGTATAGAAACTCAAAGCCATCAATGAGTGAATGTGAGGGTGAATGGGTGTGAGTGGGTGGATGTGACCTGCAGTGTTAAAGAGTTCTGAGTTGTAGGACTGACTCTAAAAGTGCTACATCAGCTCAACTCATTCCAATTAAAAAATGTTTAATAGAAAACAGTCTCGGGGGTTTTCATGTACCAAAAGGTGCTGTGAGCAAAAGAGAGAAAAGCTGCAGATTCCAAAAAGGACATTGGTATAAATTTGTTCAATTTAGCCAGTGTTGGAGTTAATATGTTTGAATTTTTAGAAATATGAAATGATCTGTTCTGTAATGGGAACTGAAGCGGGTTGTTTCCACCCGGACTGTAATGTGGTGGGACCGGAAGTTATGAGTAAAACGTGCCTACTGAACACACGCTGATTCTCCTGGTCTTATTGATTAACGTTAGAGTGCTAACGTAACATGATCCAATATGGAGTTTTTAATTTTCATTTTGCTGGTGTCTCCTTCATATAAAATTGGAATATAGTTTACAAATAGCTCTGAAGCTTATTCTTCATCCTCACAATATAGTGATGAAAGCTGTTATTCTGTGTTTTTAGGGACTGTGCTCTATGAACAGCAAACAAATGCTTTTAATGTTATGGTTTGTGCAAGAAAATACATCAAATAATTGACCTTCTGCAAAAAGAATATCACTGCAAATACACTATACCAATTACCAGATGACTTGTTAATCCTGATAACATGTGGCTTGAGTTTTGCACATTTGTATTTATTTGAAGGCCAAAGGATTTCCAGTGAAGGACCCGTATTGTTGTCAGACTAAGTGTTGACTAAGAAAGACAAAGAGCTAAAAATTGTTTAAACAAACCACAACTACAGGGTTTGAAAACATTTAAAAAGTTTGTTATTACTGTATTTGTTTTTTTTTCTCCAAAAACTGAACCCATTACCTAGTGATGTTTGATTTTAAGGAAACATCTATTTGAGACAATTAAAGAGCAACACTTCATTGCTTTCAAAAGCTTTGACTGCAATTCTTTGGCTGCTTATGACAAGAATCAAAGAAAATGACAGACTTTAGCTGTTAATTCATCTCTGGTTACTGGAACTTTTTTTGGATTGAGACAAAATTACTTCTGCTTGTCATCTGCAGCTTCATTTTCAAATTCTATAGGGGTCTTAAGAGTTAAGCAAACATTTCATGCTATGTTTAGAGTAAAGTGTTTTTTATGTATCTAAGCCTTCACTTTGGTAACACATTATGAGCATGTGCATGCTCCTGTCTCCCTTTGAGATGGCTTGGCTGAATTGCATGAAAGGACAGCTCAAGTGTATTAGCGAATCAAGTACACACATTTTATTACCCTTCATCCTTTTATCTGTGGATGTGAAAGGGTCTATTCACCCGGCTGGGCTTATGCAGTGCACGAACAAGCAGCCAGTCCCGCGTGTGCTGCCTGAGTTTGTCCGTGTTCGCTCCAACAATTGAGGGGGACAAAGGTGAACCAACTGATTTGTTGCAGTCGCTAAAATAATAGAGCAATTTCTTTCCTTAATGCTCATGGTCTGCTGTTGACTCACACTGACACACACACATGCAGACAGCAAGGTCTGCTGAGAACAGGCTGTTCGCTCAAATCGTCCTCAAACAATGAAGTGCTGAACAGATCATATCAATCACTCTCAAGAGAAATATTAGTTCCCCCCCACCTGCCTTTCCCCCATTTCACACATACTGGAGGAGGCTGTGGCTGTGTATGCTTTATTATGGTGGCACTTGCGTGTGTGTGAATTGTGGATGTACAGGACAGTGTGTTGGAAAAAAAAGATACATTCTCAGCTTGTCTAAAACCTACCATCAAGTCCCATAAGGGGTTTATACAACTGGCAAATACTAGAGGTTTAAGGTTTTATTGCCATGCCTAGAAGAGACATAAAACAAAATCTAACTGGTAGCTCATTGGACATCAGTTACACTCTTATTTGTTGAACAGACGAGGGGTTAAGTAGGCATTGTATTCCTTGGTGACTGATGTCAGATCCAGTTAAAGACAAACTTAAATTACGTTCAATTGACTAATTCTATGCTGGCCTTAAACTTACACCTCGCACTTTTTTTCCTGTAAATTAAAAGTGGCAGACAAATTCCAAGAAGGTCTTTAGCCTTGCTGGACATGGGGCTCTCCAGTGATTGCAGGTATCAAGTGTAGGGTGAACTCACAGCTAAATTTTTGCAGTTTTAAAGCAGTCTTTAAAGCAGTCTTTCTCCACTCATGGCCTAAAGCAGGAGATACTGGCTGCTAACTAAGCACAATGGCTGCCACGTGTCCCATGCATTGATTCCACGCGTCATTCAGAATTAATGTGATGCAGAAGTGAGTTGTAGTCTATAGTAACCAGTAGGATCAGGCTGTGTCCACATGTAGGTGGATATTTTTAAAAACAGAAGTTTTCCTCCTCCATTTTAAAAAACATCCCTGTCCAAATGGGTGTGTTTTAAAGTAAATCCTCATCCACAAAGTCCCAAAATGCATAAATGCACTGTCAAACTCTGTTTATTACCTTGTAACTATGTCCGTGATATGCAACTTTTTTGCTATTTCTATGCAAAAGCTGTTTTAGTTTCATATCTGTTTCTACCATCATGTTTGACTAATGTTACGGTATGACCTGCCTCCACGTTAACTGGTGATAGCAGGTGTGTTGAGTAAATAATTCTTGGTTTATATTTCAATTCGAGACATATCTGATAAAGTTGATCAAATTGTGTTATTGAAAACTTTTGTGGGTGCCCCTGTTAGTTTCAACATCTGTTATTACCACAGAAAAAAAACACAGAGCTAGCAGCAATGGGTCACCAGTCTACATAATCACTTACCAAACATAACACAGGCGCTTGTCCGAAACAAAGACAGCACTTGTATCAAGTGTTTTGAAACCAGCATCATAGTGAAGGAGTGACAGAACTATATGCTGGCATGTAAATTATCCAGTTATCAACATTTTTAAACAGCAAGTTTTGTAACACCTGCAGCATCACATGTAAACAACAGTGAGAATGACGCATATATCACCTTGTGGAGAGGTTGGCGAAGAATGTGACGTTTCAGGTTTTCCCACTCCAAACGGAGCCACCCAAATGGCATTTTTCAAAAATCCTCACTTTGGCTGGACTTTTCCCGGAATATTTGATTTTAGTGAACTAAATCGCTGTTTTCATGTGGCCGAAAGCCCATGGGTATGTGAGCATATGTGACAGTACCAGTACAAGCAGAAGGAACATGTACAACAAAGATTAAAAGGCAACTCAACAAACAGGTCCACAATCGTTCACTTATAAATAATGTGCTATTAGAACTATACAGACACAAACACAGCTGTTAGGGTGAATCCCAATTGTACCTCTTTGCCCTTGGTTTAGCGCGTTCACGTCTAGAGAAGGGGTGTACCAATTCTCCATAGAGCTTAGGGGAAGGGCTAAGACGAAGGGCTACACAGCCCTTGAATCGAAGACAGATCGAGACCTCACTTGAAAGAAAAGGTGAGAAATTCCCATAATGCACTGTGCCTGCTACAAGAAGGCAGAGCGTAGACCAAAGGAAGGGCATAATTATAAGTAATTGTTAAATCATCAGGTAAATATTAATCATGTTTTGAACTGTTGGTCATATTTTCAAATTTCTCATTATAACGAGCTAGTGTTCGCAGCTGTAGCTACAGCTATTGTCGCATCTGCCTACGACACACCCAGCGAGTAGATCTGGGTGATGATGTAGCGGAAACAGAGGGCCAAGGGGAAGGGGCAAGATGAAGCGGAAGGGCTGAGGGGTACAATTGGGATTCACCCAAAATCTAGTTGATGAAAGATGAATTCTCTTTTTGAAGTTGGAAAGGTTTTGTTGACAGTAAATTTGATGTATTGGTTCAAGTGGAAACCATGTAAATAGGTGACTTTTAGTTGACTCCATCCATGGCTCTGTTTGTGCTATTGTAGCTTCTATGGCTGTATTAACATATCAAATACTGATCAGTGTTTTTCTGGGGCTCAGAGTCATTGAGGGGCCCACATTAAAGTACCCAAAGACATGTTCCATCCCCAGTTTAAGCAGCATAGCCACATTTATTGTAGCCTGTTTCAAAATGCAATCTTCCTCTATAAAAAAAATGATATGAGCCTTTATTTTGTTATATTAATGTTGTTGGTGGGCTTGGTTGATCAGAATTTGATCATTTATCTACCCTAAGGGCAAACCAGTTTTTGCAGTCAGCAAAACCATTGACAAACAAAAAAATAACAGGGGTTAGTCAGTGGTAACAAATAAAAAATCAGTACATTAACAATGATGTGCACTTACACATTGGCACACTTATGAAACCTTTTAGGTAAGAAAAGAAATCAGAAGAACCTGGCAAATAAGACACACAAATGAACTTTTAAGTAAGTGATGACCAGGCATAAAGCCATAATAATAGAGCCAATCATGGGCCCATTTATCGGTCCGTTCAGGGGTCCTGCCATTTTTGGATGAGCCCAGCCCTTCATGGCTGGGATTGTCTCTTCCCCCATGTTATCTCATGTCTAAAAGTAGGAGAAAAGGGGATCACATGTATGAAAAAAGTTTGAGCTTTTTAGCAAAACACAAACAAGCCAAAGGAATCCATATATTCTTTGAGCTGGGAACAAAACCAAAAAGGAGTTTGACTTCTCTTTTTTAAGATTTACTCAGTAATATACTGTATTAAATCAAAACATATTTAACATCTGCTACAATGATGCCTAAAGTGTTGCATACTATACATTCAAACAGGAATTTCACAACAAGAGCACTGAAATAGTTTATACTTTGCCTAACGATATAATAACTGCTGTGGTTTTTAAAAAGTCCCCAGCTACAGAGGAACATTAACTGTTAAACTCCACTTTAATAAGCAGGGTGTTACATGAGCAGTCTTACATATCAGAATTTTAGGTTTTAAAGTAAGACGAAAGAAGACTGGCTGATAAGGCAGGTTAGTTTAAAAAGGGGTTTTAAAAAGTTTTCCTATTTTGTGCACTTTCTCTCTCTCTGTCTCTCTCTCTCCCACCCCTCCACTAATCTCTGCATATTAGCTCTGATGAAGGGAAAGCTCCATCGGTGTGCTCTGGCTGTTTTAATATCTGTCAGCCTCATCCTGTGCTCCATCCCTCTGCTTCCTCCTCTCTTATTTTGGCTCTCTGTTTCCTCCCGTCTTCATATTTCACCCCTTTGTTTGACTCCTCTGTCCCCGTCTCCGTTCACTCCATCAGTCCTCGTCAGTGAGCGGCAGCGGACAACTCTGTGTGCGAAGTGTGTGTGTGTGCTTGTTTAGAGACGGATGATAAGGTCTACGCCATTTAGTGCGTTGTCTTGGCATTCCTCTTTTCACCCAGTGCTTTTTGTCATAGAAAGCCAGGTTTCTTGACACTCTGTATAAACACGCTGATTGCAGCTAGAGCTATGGGACCTGCATGAGCATTCGTGTGTTTGTGTGTGTGTAGGTGTGAGTGACTGATGCCTGGCGTGCACCTGTGTTTCAGGGTTGACCCAGCAGCAACATCTTTCCACAGGCCATCAATTCAATTACATATGGTTCAAAACAGCGTATGTGCAGATACATCTACTCTGAATTGAATTCTAAGAATTTCTAATTAAAGTTGAGACGACAAAAAAAGAGTAGCCAGCAATATAAAACCCTTTGATATCCATTACTGTCAAAACTGAATTGGGGACATGCCCTTGGCACATGGATCAGTTGACAGCATACTGAAACATTCTTTCACCTACTGAATCAAATGTGCGCCTTTAGAAAGTGAATTCTATGTCATAATGAGGATGGGGTCTTAACTATGAAGGCTTTGGCTTCTTAATTCAGATAAAAATTTAGTGTTCAGTTTGTATTTGAATGTACACTATAATGATGTAAGCTAACAAAGAATTCTACCATTTATCATACAATATTAACTCTTTCGCACCCAGATAGTCTTTGAGAGTCATTCGGATACAAGTGGGAGTTTTGTACTCTACACAGTCCATTTGAAAATATATGAACACAGTCGTTCCCTGATTTGGTACAATCAACTGTGCCGGGATCCCCTGAAATATGTGGTCTCGTCTCGTTTCCAATTGACCCTTGCGCAGTTTGTTTGCAGTGAGGACACAATCAACCGAGGAACCAACACAAACAGGGTGACGTGTACACATCACCAGACTGCAGTAGTAGTACAAGAAGCAGTAGTAATAATAATAATAATAATAACTGCATTACAGCTACCAGGCAACCAGGCTGATAGCAAACTACTACTTAATAATATTTTAATCCCACAGAGTCACTTTCTGTGCACAGGCACAACATACCATGAAAATAACAACAGGTAAACATTACTCACTGTCTCTGTACAGCAAACAATTACAGGACTCAATAACACCCACTGATTCAAAAACTTGTAAAGACTCCCAGACTGTATTAGTTTAACTCATCCAAGCATCCTTTTCAGTGCTGCCCTCTATTTTCCCACATCCCAGAAAGTTTCTTGCTGTATTTTTTACATTGTATTAAGCTCCCTTATAAGGTCCACCTGCGAGCGTTAAAGCTCCTTCAAGTTTCACATTTATATCTTGCGTCACACACAGATAAATGTGCTCATTTGTATAATCTTACATAGGATGATAAAAATCCACTATCATCATTGTTATATTATAGTTTTGTGGGTAGTTTAACTTGCCGGCTTTCTTTTTGTAATGCCCAGCGTGACTCGAACTCAAAGGTAACGCTGGCTGTGAAGTTTGGCCCATCTGGCTGGACTTAGTCCAATCCAACATACTGCTCTGTGAACATGAATTGATCCAAGCAGAATATGCAAACAACTGAATCAGAACAAAACACCCAAGCTGTAGTTGTGAACCATCTCTGTTAAAGTTGAATACCTTTGATCCAAATTAAAACATTTTCTCAATTGCATTAAATATTGTTTTGGTTTCCACAATTGACTTCTAAAAAAAACACTGGACAAAGAAAGAACATAGGAGAAAAATAGATGTATTTACTTGGGCATAGATTGTTTGGTACCATCCTGGAGATATTGCTTCTCCCTACCCTTTCCCCCACTGGCATGACACAATTTTTTTAATGCCCAAGCATGTACTCATCCTGTTACAGTCGGTGGGGGTAAGCACGTAGCTAAATGCAAGTCTTCCAAAAGGAAGAAAAGAGAATCAGGGCAGCCACTTGTTTGTTATCCCTGTTGACATACTCTGCTGATACTCTGTTCACCTCTACACCTGAGAATGTCTTTCATAACTACACGCTGATCAATACCCAGTTCTTGAGCACAGCCACATTCCCATGTCCCTCATACTGAAATACACGTGACAAGTGTCTGAGACCACCTTTAAAAGAGGACCAGTGGTCCATGCCTGAATATAGTTAACACAGTAAATAGTGTTAATGAGAAAAAAAAAATTGATGCGTGATAACATTGTTCATTGTCCTGCAATTGTATGACCAACGATAAATGACTTTGAGATGAAAAAAGCATATCAGCTTTAACTTTGTGTCCTAGCCTATACTGCTCTTACACTTTGTGCAAAATACATGGCAACACTTTTTATTCTGAACACAAAAGAATTGCCTAACACTTTGAGGCCTGCATGATATGGGGAAAAGATGCAATGTGAAATAACATTGTTCAATATTGTATAACTTCCATTTAAATTGAGCCCAAACGCTGCTCTGTTTTATAACTGTTTGATCCGTGTCTGCTGAATTACAAACATTGAATACAGATTTGCAATCACTGTGTGGGAACAAGGGTTTGCAAATGAGAGAAATATAGTGCTTTGAATAGAAAAGTATACTAAGTCCACCTCATGTGCGAAGTCAGACTCAGATTCACAGAATCCTATTGATTATTGTGTTTCTATGCATCACATTCTTGACTATATGACAAATAATGGCCTCTGTGATTGAACTGTTTTGCTTCGTTGCATTTATTTACTCTTTTTAATAGGCAGCCATACTCATAAAACCATAAGAACAGATATATTTGTGTTTGTTTTTACAGTTAAAGTGTTTTTTTTTGTCATAGTATATTATGGTCATCCTGCCCACCTCTACCCATGCTCTGGGTAGAGGTGGGCAGGTTCTTCCCACCCATCAAACAGGTTTCTGTTTGAGTAATATCATTATATAACTTAATTTCCCACACAGACTTTATGTGGCATCGTCAATCAGTAATGGTCAGTATATTTACCAACACTTTTTCATCGAATCTTGTATGTTATATTTATCAATTTTAAGAGAACACACATATAACATACAAGATTCGATGAAAAAGTGTTGGTGTTAATGCTATTATTGTGTGATATTGTAGGTTGGGGAAGAATAAAGGAGAGACCTGTGTAAAGATCATGTTGAGCTTTTTGCGCTTTAATAAGCAGCATCATCCTGATTTTAGGTCACTGTGAAAACAACACTTAATGTAAAATTTTCTTAATTTCAAATTGTTGGTGAACATAGAAATGTTAACTGTATAGCCAAACGTGGGGATGGAAATGTTGAGATTTCATTGATACTGCTGTCATTATGGATTCTACATATTCATCCAGTTCTGTATTGATTTTGGTAAATTTTCTGTGTAAATAAAAATAGGCCTACACAGGTTTTCAGTGGCAACAGTGTCCAACACATGAAACCCCTGGTATTTAATACTTTCCTGTATAATAAATGCTCCTTCAATTAGATGGTGTTTCCACCCTTGCTTCAAATCACACAAATCCATAAAATGGACTTTGTACAGTTAGCATAATATTGTGTAAAACTACGCCACAACTTTGACCACTTCTGTCTCCTGTCTGTCATGATCACATCTTGACTTCCTTGTTGTTGTTTCTGCTGACTGCCTCTTATGAGAATGGGTGGTCCTTGATTTGCAAGGCATGCAAAACAAAGTGGAAAGAACTGCTAAAATAATTTCTAAGCATTAAGAAAAATTTTATTGATTCCTTGAGCAAGTTGTTGTCAATTCTCAACTGTAATGAGTTTTCGAGTCTCATCCTTCGACAAAAAGGATTATAATAGCCAAACTGAACCCAATGTAGATGGGCATGCGCTGTGCTATTTAAATGCAATGGTACATCACTTGTGGTGGAATGTTTGCTCATACTGTTTATGATCCCCAACCAATGAGCACAATTTTGTTGCTTTCACAATTTACAGGTCAATTATGCACACATTTTCCCTCTCAGTGGAAGCTGCTAGTGTGATTTTCTGCTGTTCATAGATTTTTTTACTGATATGACTGCACAGTGTATCCCTGACTTTACTAAAACTGTAACTTCAAACAGGGAGGGTGGAACTTGTCAATTATAGACTAAAGCAATTTTAGACAGTGGCTGCTTGTTCACAAATTGGCAAAGATGCTACCCGTTTTAGCAGCGGATTTATCAGAACTGGACAACATTTCTTTAATGAATAATTAGCAAAGGACAGCACTGAAAACATTTCTCAATGGAAAATATATTCTTACTCCTCTCTTGACAGGTTTTTTCATTTGCTGCACAAATTGGCTTTCGTTTTAAACTTAACTCCACAGCAGTAGTGCCCGCCCACTACATTATCTGATTGGTCCGTAATGAATATGTTTGTCCAATCACATCCTGGATGTGTATTTGAAAGTTTCTTCTCTCCCCAAACACTTTCTATGGACTGTTGCCCAGATGGACTAGTGAAATATGTCCTGTCTGTCTGGCATGTTAGCTTAGCTATCTTTAACAAGAAAGTAAAGGATAAAGACTGGATTTCAAAGGGTTTTGACATGGTTCCCTGTTCTTTGCAGGCTGTTGTTGTCAATAAAGTACACTGCAGCGAAACATGCTGTCTTGAAAACTGACCACACTTTGCTAATACCATTATCACCCATCAAATGCCTGAAAGTCCAATGAAATCCTGTATGTAGCTCATTAACTTTTTAGGATCTAAGAAAACAGACTTGTTTCAAACTTAATGCTGCATTTTTGTGATAATCCGTCATGCTTTGAAGGGATTTCTATGTGCTTACATGTTTGGGAAATTCTGGAGACAGAAAAACAAGGAAATCCCTCAGGTTTATTGAAAACACAAGTAACACCCTACTTGGATAGAGCAGAATTTCACCAGACACTGATGATACTTTACAATAAAGCATCGGCTGTGCCCCCTTAATTCAGCCCAAATCAATCTTTAAGCATAGGTGTTTTTTTTTTGTTTGTTTTTTTCCTGGTTTTCATTATTAATAAAAACTTGTTATTGTAAAAAGCATGTTTTAAAGGAAGCGTGCACAGTAAAAGGATATACATCAGTGTTAATTTTGGAAGCTTTTTTTAGAATCAGTCTTTTTCTTCAGTATACATCACATTTTTTAACTGTTACCCTATTGGTCCTGTGTTTTTGTGACAAAATCTCTAACATTTTTAGTACGTTTTAGCGGAAAAAAGTAATTACACTTCAGTCATTACTGTGGATCAGAATGTATGCTCCTATTAAATTTATTTGAGTTACAAGATTATGAACAAATAAAACAATGAAATACATAGTCGAGCAAAGCAAAATTCTATGACAGCTTACAATCAGTGCAGATTTATTTTACACCCAAAAATGGCGTGAATAGGGAGTTGAGATCTTATTTATCACTACCCCCTTTTTCCACAAAAAAACACAAATAGTTTAAGGCTTAGACATTTGTGAAATTGCCAAAGAATACAAGTATCAGTATCAAAAATACTTTATTAATTCCCAAGAGGAAACTGGGTTGTTTCAGATGCTCTGTGCAGCAGTAGGTATATCACGTAAGTATAGACATAGAGAGCATAGACATAGACTAGAGCATAATATAACTTAAATAAGCAAGTTGCAACATGAAGAATCTTTAAGATATATCATCTTCCTTAATTAATGAAAAAAATATATAAGAAAAAGTGAGTCTATGTACAAGGCCAAGGAATTTACACGATTGACATTAACTGTTTATACAATATGAATACAATATGACATCAAGAACCACAAAAGAAACAAAATGTTATTGTATTAAAAACAGTAGAAATTAATGATTTGCACAATATAGGTTTTTAGAGAAAAGATTTTTTCTTTCATGCTGTAAATGTTAAATAGGTCTTTTTTTTAGATTTTTTTTAACCTAATGTAATTTTTTTCTATTTCTCCACTACAGCTATTTCACAAATCAACTCATCTTACTGGGATTAAAGGTCCTTTTTTTTGGTCTTTATTGTTGTTTGCTTTTTTTTTTTTTTTTTTTTTTTTTTTTTTTAAACATGTGTAAACCTCTGTAATTGCGTTTCAGTGTTGGGTAACTGATTATTTTTACCTTTTGCCTGATTTGAATAGTTTTCTAGTCAATCAGGTCCTAAAATTTATTTCACTATATTGACAGGTATCAAATGAATACAGAGTAGAGAAAGTTTTGAGTCATGTCTATCAAAGTACCCACATTTGCTAAAGACAACATATTTGGGGAAGGGCTTTGCTATGCTGTCACTCACAATCCCTAACCCTTCTTAGTCGATACACGCCTCAACACGCCAGAACAAGGCAAAACATTTAAAACTGAAAAAAAAAAAAAAAAAAAATCTAAAGGGAAAAAAAACATCTGAAAGTAAGAAAATGAAATCTGAAACAAAAAAAATGATTTGAGTATGAAACAAAAAGATTTGAATCATTTCACATAAAACCTGCAACTGAAAAAATAACACCTAATATATGAAAACATATTTAAGAGTGCAATTAAACTTATCTTTAATTTGATTTGGTGTTTAATTCTTTTTTTTTATTCAATTCAAGATCATACATTAAACTTTTAGTTCAAATTTTCTTCAAATTAACAAAACTTTTGGTCTGGATTTAGCAGCAGAAGAAATTATTGGTCACTGACTGCACCTTCTCAAGAAGATTTATTCCTCCTTGAGTTTCAGCTTTTGGTCAAAAACACTAAAGCTGTTGTAAGATATATGTATGTGACATCCAGAGGATATTGTCCGTTCTGCAATTCTCTCATGACTTGTGAACCTGTATTGAAGTTCAGAGTTTCTTTCTGCTTCTGATGGTGACACGGACAAGGCCAAGGAGGAATTAATTCTCCCAGGCTTGTTGGCTGTTTCATTCTGTGTTTGTCTGCTCCAGCAATGTGTCTCCACCTTCCAAAAGCTCTCCTATTCTCATTTCTCTATTTGCTTTTATGTCTCAAGTACATTATTTTGTTATTATTATTAAGCAAAAAAGCCTGGCTCGCTCTCTCACCGTCCCCCGCTTCCAGGAGTGCAGAAATTGAATATTGCATTTAAAAGTCAATTTCCACGATGGGATTACACAAATCAGCCTCCCCCTGTTCCACTCCTATGCTTCCATTCATCTCTCACTCATCCTCCTCCACCTTGATGCATCTCTTCATTTGCCACGGTTTACTCTATTCATTTGAAGACATCTTTTTTCACGCTCAACAGCCCGACTCATGTTTTTCCACTTTGCATTGTTAGGCTGCCCCTGGCCAACAGTGTGTGTGTGTGTGTGTGTGTGTGTGTGTATGTGTGTGTCTGCATATATACAAATATCCTGTCCAGACCTTCTTAAGTGCAGAAGAAAAAGATGAAAAAAAAACCCTAAAAGCTATTACTCCTCTTAAATGTAATGTTTTGGTCAATGCAATTTAACTATTAGAAGTGTGAGTTTTTTATTTTGTATTGAAAGCAGGGAAATTGGTGGAATTCTGCCTTGGAAGTTAATTTGGAGAAGAAGGCGTGGATGAACATAAGCACGTTTCATTGTGCCAAAACCTGCCCTGCACGAAGTTAACCTGTCTCTCCATCTACAAACGTTAGGAAGACGTTTCTTTACAGCAGTGGTCCCCTAACTTTCTTTTAGCATGGCACTGTAATGTAGTTACTATCTGGCCTTTGTGGGGAAGGGCGTTGGTGGAGAGGGTGGGTGTTGACAAACAAACACGTTGTGCACAGTATAGCTAACCACAGCACAGGGTCAGATAAAGCCATGGATTTATTTCGAAACCCCAATGAAGAGACTTTTATTTGGATTCACTCTGTTTTAATCAGCGGCTTAATTTAGGAGCCTAATTGTTTGAAAGCCACCAGATGAAAAGCTTCCCAATTTGCTACTCCTTCTGAGGAAAGAGCTGTAAAAACAGGGTTCATAAGGTGCTGATGGTGTGTGTTTCATCTATCGGTATTCAGTCCTCACTGATCTGATCATTCTATTGATGAGTGATGAGTATTTTATCAGTTCTTCCTCTGAACTGGTCCAGGGTCAAATGTTTTACAATTCTGTCCAACACAATAGCGGCACAAAATAAAGCAATGAATTCATCTGTAGTTTTACTTTTGGTTCATCACAGCAGTGACAAAGACAGACAGCCTGAGTGTAAAGTCTGCAGAGTCTAGCTACAGAGGCATGTAAGTGAGGATCGGGTCAATCTTTTAAAATAAAACACCCTTCAGCCTCAGTTTTACAAAAGGGTACTATCTTTTTTTTTTTCTACTGCCCAATGCTGGTCCTTGGCCAAGTAGTTGTGGACCTCAAGGTTCTGAAAAATATCAATATTTTTTCAACCAAGACATAATTTCAGCCAGTATAGTTGTTGATGTGCTAAAATAGCATTAAGCGAGCCACCATACCAGGTTATGCTCTTGACTGTGTTTGGTCTTTTTTCCTCTCCACAAAAGAAAAATAAATAATAATTTAAAAAAAGCCAAAAAACAGCCCATCCCATCCCCTGCTCACTTGATGTTTATTCTGAGAATGTCAAAACAGGTTGCATTAAAAAAGCTTGTGTATAGGAAGCAGGTTGAGAAATTACATTTTGGGCTGTATTCAGCCTGCAGTGAACTAAATTTCTTTGTTGTAAAAAGTTGTTTTTGATTTACTTTCATTTCTGCATCTGAGAAAGAAAATAAGGGGATTCTAACAAGCTGAAAACACAAGCAGAGTTGACGTGTTGCGTGATTTTTGGTCCACGTGCTCCAGTCAGTAACCTCAAAGGTGTTGTTGTTGTAGTAACCTGAAGCTGCATTTAATGCACTACACACCAGACACATTCCAACAATACTCATGCACACACACACAAATACAAGCACACACAATACTTTTTAGGAAAAGGAGGGTCTTATATGAATGTTTGGAAAAATTATTTTCGGTACATCAAGGACTGAGACGAGACACTGAATAAGTTACACATGCGTGAGACAAGGTTTAGAAGAGATTTAGACGTGGTCTCTACAGGATGTCTGTACTTCTGTTTGTATCAAAATAAGAATGTAAAGAGAAGTGGGCTGATGCACATAAATTACAACTTCTGGGAGTCAAAGGCCTTCTAAGGCCTTTGAAGTTGATTTTTCAGGATCTCTCAGGAGAAAAACTGTATTCTTTGAGGTATGTGAGCGTGACTCCCATGTTCTTTGTACTGTACATGTTAGGATGATTTAAGGATGACCATCTTATGGCATATTTGTCCTGACCATTGACCTGAGGTCTGTAAATCTTGTCCTGGAACTTGATAGTGACTTATATACAGTATGACACAATCAAAGGTTGTATTTCATGTCTCCAGAATTCTCCTTTTCATTCAGTAGTAAATTGCAATATGGGGAATGTTAGCATCTACACAAATTGTCTGTCCGGACAGGTCAAGGCCTTGTGAACTCAGTATCTCAGAGAGACTTCATGAGATTACCTTTAAACTTGGACCACATGTCTACCTTGATTTAAGGATGGACTGATTACATTTTGAGGGTCATCAGTCAACGGTCAAGGTCATAAAGTCTTGTGGTGATCCTTTGCTTGTGAACAGGATGTTTCAAGAACTATATAAGGGATTTCCATCAAACTTTGCACAAATGTCTATTCTGAATCAAGGGTAGGGATGGGAATCAAAAAGCATTTGTATAATTGTCTTTGTATGATTAACAGTTCTCTTATAAATTCCTTCCACTTCATTCTGCATGCTTTACAAATCAAGGACATCACACTCTCATCAGAGGCAGTCAGCAGAAATGACACCATAGAGGTCAAAGATAGGGCCAGTGTAACATGCAATCAACTGGTCTGGAGCCTGTCACTCTTACGTCCAGGTCAGCGATCCAGCTATAATGTTGAGCCCCGTTGGAGCCTCTTGGTCATCCTTTTTAGATGTTTTTGAATGTGATCTTCTAAACACAGTATCTATAGGAATACCCAAAGTAATTCTGATTAAACTTTGCACATGTGACTCATGGATGAAGTGGTTATAATTTGGAGGTCAAAAGTTAAGGTAAAACATCATCGCTGGATGTAGTGTTTCAGGAATGCTTCAAAGAAATGTTCATAACACTTTGCAAAATATCTTTGAAGAAAAAAAGGAAACAATAATTAGATTCTGAAAGCCAAAGGTCAAGGTAATGGAGTCTAATGGCTATGTTTTGCTAGTGGAATGCACTATTCTATGAACACTTCAAGGAATTCTCAGCAAACTTTGCAGTGCTGTCCAATCTTACCCAAGGATGATGGGATTAGAATTAAAAGCTCTTGGGTCAAAGGTCAGGTTATGGGGCTTCATGATCATCCATTGCTTTTGAATGCCTACTTTTGAAATCAGTCATCACCAACATGCTTTGAGGGATACCCTTCAAGCTTTGCACAAAAGCTTAACATGACACCTGTGTGAACTGACTAGATTTTGTAGATCATAGGTCAAAGGTCAAGGTCATAGTGTTATCTGGTCCCCCCTGCTTTTGAATGTAATATCTCAAAAAAAAAAAGAAACCTTTAGGGATTTCTGTTAAACTGTGAACCTTTGTCTTCTGGCACTCACAGATGTATTGATTAGATTTATCAAGGTCATAGGTCAGAGCTTATCAGGCATCATAGTCCTTGCCTGATCTTGAATGCAGTATCTCAAAAACACATCGTATGCCATGAGTTCTTCGGGGATTTCTGTCAAACCTGCACAAATGTTGTCTCTGTCTTGACAATGAACTGGTTAAATTTGAGATGCACAAGATCAGAGGCCAAATAACCCACCACTGAACTTTCACTCCCTGGCAAGGAATACCTCTTGGAGGCATAAAACCATCATGTAATAGTTCTCGTTTTTGATTTAATATATAATGTACTCCTTGCTTTAGATAAAATAGACTTTTTTTTAATCTTTCCTCCTCAGTTAGATGTTATTCTCTTGTTTCTCGATTTGATTTATCATTAGCTATACCACACTTTTGTCATGGAAAAGGGGGGCCTTTGTTGCCACATAAACATCTGTGACCGAATCTATGAAATTGCCCCTCACCTCATTGCCACCCTCCACCCTCCTTCCTCCTTCTTCCCTCCCTCTCTTCACTGCCTTCTTCGTTTTCTGCACCTCTCCAGACGGCATCTCTCACCCACTCCACTTTCCTCTCTGCTTGTTTACAGTAAGCAGGTCCGAGCAGGATGGTTTTACCTTTTATGGCCATTCTTTATCCACGCTAAAAGTGCACTAATACAACGGTATGTTACCCACCTCCCCCTCCTGGTCCTGACCTCCTGGGTAGGGTGCCATGGATGGGTGGATTTTATGTGTATGTGTGTGCGCGTGTGTGTGTGAGGATAGTACAGACTGGATTACCATGTCTGCAGGGTGTTAAATATCTGATGTGCGGTAAAAGCACCCTTTTTTTTAAAATGTCTCTCTTGTCTGACAGATAGTGGTTGAAGCAGAGGTTGTTTTGGGTGTCTGGAGGTATAAAAATCTTCTTCTACAAGTGTTTAGGTTAGACTGGGGGTCCTCATTCCTTACACACACACACACACGCACTCACCTAAAGCAAGAAGGTGTTACTGATTAAGTCCTGCTGCAAACACATAACAGGATTAGGGAGAGAAATGAGTCAAAGCAGAGAGAAAGAGCTGACATGCAGCATTGTTCAGGCATAGTTTGTCTGGATAGGAAATCTGATTTCAAGCATTTTAAAGATCCTATAAATCTGTTTTCTGACTTAGCACATTTAATGGGGGGCTGTGATGCATTGGTCTAACTTTGGTATTGGACATATCAACCCTGTTAACAAGGGGTGGGACTCTTCCAATAGGTTGTGATTTGATTAAATTCTGATTCTAGTGGTCACGATCCCATTTAAAATTTGTTTTTGAATCAAATCAATTCACGACTCACAATATATTTCAATCCTAAAACGGCTTGACTCTGTTTACCATTCTGCATTAAGATTTATCACCGGTGATCCCTTTAACACGCACCACTGCGTTTTATACAGTAAGGTTGGCTGGTCTTCTCTACAGATGAGACGTAATCTTCATTGGCACCTTTTTATTTATAAAGCCCTTTTAGAAAAATTACCACCCTACCTCACCGAGCTTCTCCATATGTCTTTTAACAATCAATGTCATACACGCTCCTCTGACAGGCTTTTGTTACATGTTCCTCGAGTCAGGTCTGAACTGGGAAAGACTGCCTTTTCCTATTCAGCTCCTGAGTCCTGGAACAGGTTACAGGAGCTGCTCAAGATTGCTGAGCTTTTACCTTTTGGGCATTTTAGAAATGCTGTTTTAAATTTCCAACCTTATGTGTGTAATTGTTTTATTTAAGTGTGAACTTTATTTTCATATTCATCATCACAGGTCTGATGATTTTAATGCCCTTTTGTTAAAGCTTGTCTGTTTTTATTGTTTTGTATTGTCTTAATCTCTTTTGTAAGTGACTAGACATCATTGTAAATGAGGATGCCCCTCAATGATTTCTCGAGTATCAATAAAGGTTGATTGATTGATTGATTTCCTGTTAGTTCAAAAAAGGCTGGATAATATGATTTCACAAAAAAATCAATAAAATATGTTCAAGACATACAGGTCATGTCTTTGTAATTTTGGTATTGGCTTATTTCCAACAATTTAGACACACTGCAGTGTGAAGTTGGTTTAAAAAGAAAAGTTGTTTAAAATTTGAATGCAAAATAATTTGTTTGCAAACCTCTACTGTTTACATACTCCGGCTGATCGGCAAACAGTAAGGCAAGAAGCAGTGTCAGAGGCACATGTGTATCTGATGTGTCATATCAATCTTAATCTAGCATCCAGCACACCTAACGTCTAATTCAGGGAAAGAGACATATACTGGGCTCAGCAAAAGACCTATTGGATAAACTCTTATCTGTTTCTGTTTTCAAACATGATGGAGGAATGCTGACAATGCGAGAGTCTTACATCAAATGAAGAAGAATTTTTCTATTAATCACATTGCCATGGTCTTTGCAACGTCAAAATGTGTGATGAACACACCCTGACGGATGCCTGAGAGGAAATACGATAAAATCAGAGAGAGAACAACAGGATTAAATGCATGTTTAGGTTTCTCTCATGAAGCTGTCCATAAATGTGGGCATTCTTGTTCTGATTTTGTAAATACTTTGTGTTGCTGGTTTAAAGAGTGTTTATCTGCAGTCTTGCTGTTTTTTAACATTCTCTATTTGAATAGAGCAGAAGAGGGAAACTTCATCAAAGTTAGATGAAACACACATTAGGCTTCACAAAGGGAAAGAAAAGGGGAGACGGCGATGTGATTGTTTTTGAAGTGTCATTTAAACAGTGGTCTATAATTAGGATTGTGCTTTTTATTGGGAGAACATCTCTCTCTATGATGAGATCTCTCTCTATGATCCATCTATGAAGTCACGCAGCAAAAGCATAAACACGGACATTACAGCATCACTGAATCATACCGTGGACTAACAGTACAGAAAAACAGCACTAGGTTTTATCAAAAAGAGTAATGAGCTTTTAAAGGCTGAATTGTGTGTGTTTATAAACAGATCATTCACTTTGCCATTTATCTGAAAATGAATAAACACACCAACTTTTGATATGCCTGGATGTGATGCCCTGTATTTGTTGGGTAGGGAAAAAAACACAGGCAGATGTAATGCTTAGCATGTAGGTATGAACGACACGAAACACTCAATGTTTTCCAAACAAAAGTAAACATGTTGACTCCCATCAAGTCAAATTCTTAGTCTTGAAGGTCTTTATTTCAAGGTTTTGGGACTCCTTAAAAAAACAAAAAAGAAAAAGTACAGTGAGGCGTCAACATGATTTTTGATATAGTTTAATGAGTCACAGTCTGACTTTGCTTATTAGGAGGACTTAGTTTTAAGCACTTGGATAATGTAATTATCAATAATTATTTTATAATTCAGTCATTTGCTCTGCTTAACTTCCTGCACAACACTTGCAGTTCTGTACATAAGGTTCATGATCCACAGGCATAGATCATTAACCAGTGACAAGACAGTACAGTGTTTGGGCTTAATGAAAAAATAAGTAAGCATCAGAATTAGCAGTATATTTATTTGTCCTCTTCTTTTTGCTGCAGAGCACAGCCCGCTCCAGAATGTGGTTCTGTACAAATTTAGCTCGACTGGCTCAAATTCAAATTGTAGTTATCAGTTTCAGTTCAAAACCAGTTTTTGTTCCGATTTTTTTTTTTTTTTTAAAGAAATAAATATTTCAAAATTAAAATCTGTGTACCATTACTGTTAGATAATTTAAGATCTCAGAGCTGCTTGCCTGGAAAATCTGCTTGTAAAGATGAAAATGATATAATGGTTGCCACAAATTATTACAAGCAGCTGTTATTAAACTAGAAAGCACTTGGAGAGGGCAAACCTCCGCCAAGGTAGCTTGCATATTGCCATTTCATCTATAAGCAATATGTGATGTGAAGCAAATATGATTACTTGACCCTGAAAACTCACACCTATCACTCAGAATCATGTTGATATCATGATTAGACAGTTATTGAGCAAAAACAATCGTTCACTAATAGTGGTTATCTGGATCACCACCAAAAACTAGTCATTTAAAAGCTGGGCCATTCCCAACATGCGTAATATTTCTAACAGACAAATATATGCCGGCAAAAACACAAGCTCCTTGGTGGGTAATAAATGACATATCTTCACAACATATCTTTGATTCAGCTAGATTTCGTTTTTCTATTGTTGATGTTATTCAATTGATTCTGATAAACCATAATGATGGCATGAAAATATGAAATCAGGTTGAAATCTATGGATATATCCACGATTTTCCATAAAATATAAGGCTTTGCATACTTTAATGCTGCTGACAGTGGCAAAGATCTTTAACCCCTTCATCACAAATTTTATCACCAAAGTGAGCAGGGTTTCTGCACCTCAGGGTCTCCTCACAGTACTCAGGGGTGAAGAGGCACTCTCTGGACTCATTTCTAAAGAGTATTTTTGAAACATCTGTCAACAGTGATTGTTTAACTTTTCAGAAATGTAAACGTTTGCCTGCATGATGGGGCGATGCTACGGCTGCTGCAGCTACCTGTGGCTGGGAATACAGTGGACTGGGTTGAACAATAAATAAATAAATAAATAATTAAATATGTATATATATGTGTATATATATATATATATATATATATATATATATATATATATATATATATATATATATATATATATATATATATATATATGTATATATATGTATATATGTATGTATATATATATATATGTATATGTATATATATGTGTGTATATATATATATATATATATATATGTGTATATATATATATATATATATATATATATATATATATATATATATATATATACACATACATATATATATATATATATGTATATATATATATGTATATATATATATATATGATTTTTTTAACCTTTATTTAACCAGATAAAAGACCCATTGAGGTCAAGATCTCTTTCACAAGGGTGACCTGGCCAAAAGGTCAGCAGCACACGTCATGAAAAAAAAAAAAAAACATATCAAATGGTGGTAATATACAATAAGTTAAGTTAAGTTTGTACAACCGCGACTGCAATGTGAGTAAGGTGTCCTAAAGCATGTCATGCTGCCACATCTGTTTAGTTTAATGGAGGTGTAATGTGTTACTCTTCTTATGTTCATGACTAAGAATCTAGAAAGTCTTTATGATTTCAGCCTCTGTTGTCAAAGAATTAATCACTGTGCATGCAGAATCTGTGTCTGAGACTTCAACTAAACTTTCAGTGCAGATGGATCAAACTTCTCTACAGAAAGGATATGTTTGCTCCACTTCAAACATGTTTTCCAAGAGTTTGATCTACAAAGTGGCTCACGTTCTGTCCTTTATTCTATGGCGGCAGCGCCTGCGTCCATTATCTGATTGGCCCGTAATGAATATCATTAACAGATCGAACTTCCAATAACCTGCCAGAAATGCTTTTAAATATTCTGCCCATCCCCAAAAACTTTCTAAGGGCTCTTTCCCAGATGGACAAGTGAAAATATATTTAACAGGGTCGATCTGGTGAGTCAGGCTAAAAGACTGCTGATGAGGATTGTCACATGAGCAGTAACACAGTAAAGAAAAAATCGACTCAGCACACCTTCTATTCAAGAACTGTATATTTCCATAGCACACACGCTAATTGAGCTTAAACTGTATCTCAGCTTAACTGTGCATGTCACCCTGCTGACAGTGAAAAACTGTTTTTGTCTTGAGATGGAGACACCAATAAAACAGTCGAGAGACTCTCCACTGATGCTCGCTGCTTGTCTTGGAGTTTCTATATGAGTGACTAACCTTTCTGGACATTCAGGAGATAAAGGCTTTTGTGCTCTGTGTGATAGTGAAAAATACATCTGTGAGTTATGTTTTATTGGTATATTCGTGTGGCTGTTTGGGCCTATGTGCAGCAGGGACTTAAGTTAGCCACAGGGTGTGCGCTGGAACCTGACCTCCACTGGTTATGAAATGTCAACATGTGTGTGTTGTGTGTGTGTATGTGTGGCTGTGGAATGCCAGTGTCAAGGGCCTGAGAAACAGCCGTGTACAAACAAACATAGGCTCGTCTTTCCCTGTTGCCCTCCTCTGGTCCCTATCACTCACATGAAAATGCACACACAAACACACACACAGCTGGGTTGCATGGGAGCGGTGTTTATTGTCTCAGTGTTAACTAACGTTGCTGCCATATCTGGCCTCTGTAATTAGATTTACCTTTCCTTGTTTTTCTTTCCTTTCATTCAGGCCTTTCCTGCCTCTTGCTTTCCCTTTCTCCATCAGAGTTGTTTTCCTTTCATGAGCGGCCATGTGCGGAGGGAAGAGGTGAGAAAAAGGAGAAGAGGATCCTAGAACCACCTCCCTTCCTTTGCTTACTTATTCCATTTTCCCCCCACTCTGTGTTCCTCGCTCTATCTCCCTCGACTCTGTCACCTGTCCTCTCCTCACTTGTGTTTTTTTGAGAGCAGCAGCACCCTGAGGTTCCTCCCAGTGCATTGCCAGGGGGATTCATTGCTCTCTTTGCCCTTCAGCACCCTCACCCCACCTGGAGGGATGGGATACCTTGCTGTGGGGTTCATATATACACAATAAACCCTCCAAACACAAACATCTACTTACATATCAGGTATCAACATGCTCTCCTTGGGTCCCACTTGGTCCCCACTGAGTGTGACATCTCTCTTGTGTGGTTGAAAGAGTGTGTGTTAGTGTGCGTTTTCCCTGTTGGGCTGTGGTTGCATCTTACTGTCAGGGGATGTGTTGTGATCTATCTATTGTTGTTTCACCTTTTTATGCCCTTCCATTATGTCTTTCTTATGTCCCTGGTGCTTTGGGACGTGGAGATAAACAGAAAAACTGAGAAACACACACATTTAGACATACATTTACAGTAAGAGCCCATGGAAACATACGCATAGCAATTGTAAAAGTTTATTTCAGTACTGATTATCCTATGACATATGCCCAGGAAGATACTTGCCCAAAGTTAGGTTTAAAGTAATGCCTCTTTCTCCGTCTTGTATGTGTGTTTGTGTGCGTAGGTGGCAGATTTTAGCAACACTCTTTTTAGCGATGCAGTCTGTCGTTCTGTTTTGGAAAAGAAAACCTAAAATCGTCTCACTCCTGGTGGAAGTGACCCCACAGTGCCCGCTGTAAACTCCTCTTATGGTAGTGTTATGGTCATGTGTACTCTACAGTACTGTGTGTGTACGTCTACTTTGTTTTCCCCCCAGAGATTTAAAGCCTTACATGGAGACAAACAGACAGCAGAGGCTACGTGGAAGTTCCCCAGACAGGTTTTTGTTGTGTGTGCATATATGCGCTTGTGTGTGACCCCTCTGTGTCTGTGTGTACACAAACCTTAGAGGCCCATGGGTGAAGGCTTCCATATCAAAGGTTCAGTAAGCAGGGATTAAATATCACTCCCCCGCCAAAGACCGTTCGGTCCTGTTTAGAAGTGACAACAATAGGTGGCAAAACACAAGACTGTCACTAGAAGAGAGAAACCCAGCCCACTATGCCCTGAAGTACAGAATTTTAAATTCAATTATAATACTCCAATTTAGCCTCATTTCTCCTTTTCTTGCTATGTTTACCTGGCCTGCTCTTGTTTCGAATCTGTCTTTAAATACTGAGACATGTCTGGAAGGACCCGAATGAAGGACAGGAGAGTGCACGAGGGAATAAAAAGCTACTCAGCTGCCCCCCCTCTCTTGTTCTCCCTCACCCCTCTCTCCTCCTCCTCTCGGCCCCCTCCCCTCCAGGGAATGTTTTTGGGGCCCAGCTCATATTTTGTTTGCACAATGCATTCCTGCAGGCTCTTTATTTATGTCAATCTTCCTTTTGATCAGAGTCCGGTTACCACCGGTTACCCACTCGCGGCTCTTGTGAGAGAAGAATCCCACCTGTGATCTAGAAATCTGTGTGTGTGTGTGTGTAGGGGCATGAGGCCTTCGTTTCAGGGCAAGTTTACCGTCAATTAATATGGCTAAATGATTCCCTCACATGGTAAAGCATTTATGTAAGGTGATCTGGCTGGTGGCGTAGCCCGGGACATCTGGCTGTGATCTACACCACAGATGGTTCTACCTGCTCACACACAAGCTCTACACACACACATATGCACACACACAGAGTCTGGAGGCAGAGAGGTGAGGTGGATGTTTTGTGTTTGAGTGTATGCGCAGTGAACTCTGTGCGAGTGTGTGTGTGTTGTACATTTTAGGCTTTAGTGCACGACTGCTGCTGCTGCTGCTGCTGCTGCTAAAAAGGAAATAGTGAAGTGAAGCCTTTGAATGGAGGCACGCACACACTGCTGAGAGAAGAGGTCACGCATGCTTGACTTCTGGGCTTGGTTAGTAGAAGCTGGAGCTTTGAGTTAGCATATGGACAAAGAACACACACAAGACAGCTTTTAAAACAAGTCAGAAACAACAAGTTTAGTGAACACTAATGGATTCCTTTATAGTTAGCAAAGAATTTTTCTTCCTTGGGTGCTATGTAGCTGACAATATGTTTTAAAATGTTACTGTTCTGTGTAAATCAGAATTTGAAACCTGTGAAACGCCTTCCTTTTGCGTGTGTATGTAAGTATTTTAAGAGGCTTTCAATAACTAAATCTCAATAGAAGTAAAACTCACTCAGAATGCAAAGCTCAAGTCATCCTCTTGAGCTGTAGTGTGCATTTTACCTTCTCCTTTTTAGGTCTGCTTGGACTTTTTGTTAAGAAAAATTGTACACCTCAAACAGTAAGAATTACTTTGTAGGGGGCTGCACATTGATTGCGACTGAGTTGCCTTGTTAGCAGGGTCTGAAATTAACACCTGTCATATGCCAGTGGCTGGTTGATTTTCCATTTAGTGAGTAAAATTTTAGAGAGTTATGCACCAAATGGTGGGAAAATGTTTGTTCAGAAACAGTGATACACAAATATATGTTGAGTTATAGGCACTGCAGGTAACTGCACCTTCTGTCTCCTGCTCCTCTGCTTTTAATGACAGGGACACACCAGCACTCACTGACACTCACATATGCACAGGAACCACCGTGCGCCACTGTATTCATGTACTGCGCCGGAAAACAGTTGATCTGAGATCTGTCCAGGCTAAGTTCAGTGCGTGTTAGTAAAAGGCCTTGAACAAAGGTGATGCAGCCAAACCTTGGAGTCAACTCTTTAGAGGTGTTGGAAAAAATCAATAGACTATAGTATTGTGATATTTGGTGTGGTGGTATTTTATAAATTCACGGCTGCCGAGTATCAATTTTTTTAATGTATTTATTTCCAACATTCAATGAAGCATTTGGTTCTAAAGAAAAAAATCACAATAACTGCCAAAATGATTGTTCTGTTCAGCCAGGTCAGAGGAGTGACATTCATTGTACAAGACACTTCAATGTGAGTAAAAAAATATGGCTGGACATGAGGGAGACAAATGGAAAGCACTTTCGGCGTTTAAATCAGTTGAGTGGACTTATATTGGACTTTGAAAGGGACAAAAGAAATGGACATGACACATGGGGTTAGTAAGGAGTGATGTATGAAAGTAAAAGACTGTAGAATACGGCTCACTTATCACACGGCACCACCCAGGGACAACAAAAGCAGACTGCAGCAAAGTTAATGCTAACCTAATGCTAAGCCAATACTTGACGTGCTCAGCTTGACAAAACTGCTTCCCAGCTTGACTGATCTTAAAAAATAACCCCAACTCCAGAATGGGGAGAAATGTGATTTAATTTACTTTGAATATGCTGTGGTTTTTGATGCCTGATGGGCTGGTCTGAGTATTGTTCAATCTGCTGATGTACTGGGATTTTAATGCAAAACCACCTCTAAGGTTTACAGAGAATGGTCTGGAAAAGAGACAATATCAAATGAGTGGAATTTGTCTGGGTGAAAATACCTTGCTGATACCAGAGGTCAGAAAACAATAAGAGGTTCCGGATGGCAGACAGGCAACAGTAACCCAAATAACCACTTGTTACTATCAAGGTATGCAGAAGACCATTTCTGAGTGCACAACACATTGAATCTTGAAGCAGACGGGCTACGGTGGCAGAAGACCACGCTGTATTCCACTCCTGTCTCCAAGAAAACTGAAGCTACAATTCAATTCACCAAAATTGGACAACAGATGATTGGAATGATGTTGCCTGGTCTGATGAGCCTAGAGTTCGACCGCAGGATCAGAATTTGGCAGAGACGACATGACAGGTTGGATCCATCCTACCCCCAAATAAACAGTTTAGGCTCTTGTTAGGGGGGATTTCTTCTTGGCTTACCAGGATCCCTGTCATCCTGCTATTTGTAACATGAACTTTAACACTGGTTCACTGTTTTACTAGTTTTTTTTTTCTTTATAAGTTTGGATGTTATTTTCATGACTAACTTTATATTGTTTTATAATTTAGGTTTGATTTGAAAGATAAAACTGATTTGCTGTGAGTTTATGTTTACCCTTTGCAAGAAATGAAGTATGTTTGGGCACTTGTGACGTGGTAAAATCACGTGACTTGAGATATACCATTACATCACAGCATGCACAAGACTTTAAGAAGTATAAGTAGGGTTAAATGTCACAGACTTTGGCTTTCAAAAAATATGTGGAACCACATCCTAACAGAACTAGACTTCAGTCTGCGTCCCTAAGCATAGCAACTAATATATTATCAGTGTCAGGCACAAACCTCTTATCTCCACTTTTTGTGATTCTCTTTTTTTCTCAAAACAGTGTTGTTGGTCACCTTCTGTGTGAGTGGATTTTTTTAAACTCTTAAAGTACAAAAAAATGTTATCAGGACAATGCAATATTCCTGCATTTATTAATAGAGCATTTTTTTTATTTCCTGAAAAGTAGCACTTTGGAGATATGAGGTTTGTGCCTGACAATGACAATACAGAAATCTTATTTAAAAAAAATGTACAGTATTCAGTTTATTATGCTACTTATCGAAAACAAAAAAATAATCTAAGCCCACGTTCATGAAAATATTTCTTTTACAAGGATATACTCAACTTTTCTTCAGAATATCTCATCATGAAAGAGCCTAAGTTTTCAATACTTGCATGCCTTGTTGGGTTTTGTGCTAAAATGTTACATATTTGCTGTTTGATTCATGCAGTACTTTCCAAGAACAATTCTAATTATCACTAACTTAGGTTTTAAAAGACAAAAAATGCTTTTGATTGTGTTAAGTGCTTAGAAATCCTAGCAATAAGTTAATTTTTTGCCATTTTTAGTAATTAATTGCCTCCCAGGAAACATCACTGTTAATGATGTAATACTGGGCAGTATTTAAGTGAACGTAGATGAAAATATCATGGTCAGTATAACTAAACCGTGATTCACTCTCTAGTCTTTTTCTTATGGATGCTGTTCGTGTTTGTGAGGTATGGATGAGCATGAATCATTCCCTGAAACCAGCCTCCTTCTCCCTTTTCTTCCTCACTTCTCTCTTCTTTCCATCACTCCATCCCGTGAAAGCCCTCAAGAGATGTGTGTACCCTCTCGCCGCCCGTATCCAAATAATTAATCCAAAGCAATTACTCTCCTCCTTCATCTGTCCGTCGGCCCGCTAACAAAACATTTCGACACGTGTCCTCATCACTCCCCTTTAATTAAGGCAGCACTATTTATCACTCCCCTTTAATTATCCTAGCCTGTTTATCAGTCCGCCTTTAATGGAATAGGCACCAGAGAGATACTCGTACAAAACACAACCCGCTACGCTTTTTCCCCGCTTCTGCCAGTTTTAAACTCAGGAGAAGAAGAAAAAAAACAACACAAAACAATTAGTCAAGGGGAGAGAAACAGAGAATTAAAAAAAAGAGAGAGAGGGGAGAAACTCGGAGCGCTTAGGGAGATAGAAGTTGTTGTTTCTTTGCTTCCTTTCTTGGCAATCAGGGTGATGGCCACACTCGCACACTCTGCTGTGCTTTTGTTCCCCCTTTGCAGAAAGCTTCCGCAGACTCCATGCGGTTCACACTGAGTTCAAACACACACACATACACGCACACACACAAACTAAGATCAAACACACCTCCACAATAGTTCTTTTGTGTCCTGTAACCATGGTTTCTGTCAGGTTTAATGCCTAGCAACATGTGTCACGGGGCAGCCACTCACTGAGAAGGGGAGGGCCTCTGGTACACTTCATCACAGCACAAGTGTTTGACCATGAAACAAATTTTACTACTGTGGCACTTGCTTAGAAGAGCTGAGTTTGAACGTGAAAGCAGGAGTTTATTTTTCAGTGTCTGCCTACACAAAGCAGGAGTATGCCTTTGTGTATGTGTTTGGTGTTTTGATCCCCTCATATATTAACAGAGTTATCCATCAGCCTTTAACCAGCCCAGACAGAGGAGAAACCCACAGGAAAAGGGAGGCAGTGTCAGAATCACACCCAGACCCAGTTTTCCTCCTGCATCCAAAACTTCCAGACCCTGGCTCAGGCATGGCCCGGCCTGGGAGCAATTTGGTGGATGTAAATTGTAACCACACAAGGGTTGGACAACCTGTAAGACCTTTCAAACACACACACAGATGAATGCACACAAACACACACAGACAAAATAAAAGCTGCTGGTAGGGTCAGAAGTCTGGGTGTCACACCCTGTCATTGCAGATTAAGTTATGCAAAGTGAGGTGGTCGGGCAGCCAACCCCTAGGGCTTAACAAGCAGGAAACACTAATTGGGTCGGCTTGCTGATTGCCATAATTGCTACTGTGTGTGTGTGCGGGTGGGTGTGGGTGGGTGTGTGTGTGTGCATATGTCTGACTCAGAGAGGGAGGATGAACAACCTGCTAGGTAGCATGAATAGCAGCTTTCATCATGGACCACTCTCTGAGGAGAAAGAGAAGAAGATAAAGGAGATTTAGTGGAGAAGAGAGATAAAGCAGGGGATTAAAATAATCGTAGGTCAAAATTATAGAAGTATTATGATAACCAATACAAACTTCATTTGCAGTGTTTTATAGTTTAGTTTTCGTTACAGACAATTCCAGGCTTTTTCAAATAAAAAATGTTTCGTAAATATATGACAGCATAACATGCTCTGCAGAGATTTCTGATAGATCTGCAGAGGGGATGTCCCGATTAGGGATGGGAGGTGATGAGATATTATTGAAACCAATTACATTATTGATTCTGCTTGTCAGTCTAAATTCCTTAATGATTCCCTTATTGATTCCTGTAGATTTTCTGCAAGGGAAAAAGTAGTCTTTCTTAGGTTTTCCATGGCAACAATGTCAAAACATTACACTCCTGATATTCAATGGCAGGTTGCAAAATTAATTCTTTACCAAGTTTTTGGTGTTTCCACCTTATAGTAACAAGTTTTTTTTTTTTAGGAAAATTAAGCCACAATTTTGACCATTTTTGTATCCTGTCTTCCATAATCCAAGGGTATTGTTAAGCAAAATGACTTATGATACCGATTCCTTAAAGGGGGACATATCATGCAAAAATCACTTTTTGAAGGCTTTTGAGCACATTTTTGGGTACTTGGCCTTCCTCCCAGCCCACAACATGTGAGAGTAGACAACAAAACCGGTATTTAGCAGGCTGCATAAATGTAAATCCATGGTATTTGGCGAGCTGTTGAGTCTGTGGATATACTGTTACGTAACAAGCATTTTCATTTGCATAAGCCTACCTCTACCTGAGTATCCCCACCCCCCGGCTTGAGAAGTTTCTGTGCAAAGTGCAGCCATTGTTGATTTCACCACTAGTGAGAGATCGGCGTACACCATGTTTAGACCCAAAACATATCACTGCTCGGTTGTTGGTTGTAAACAGCCACATATATCTTCACATACCAGCCTCGGAGGACCAAAGGTTCCAGTGGATTTACTTTATTTTAGAAGGGAATGTGCCAGCTACAGTTGGCTAAAACTTGCACATGTGTGCCAATCACTTCACATCTGACTACTTCTTCAACTTTAGTCAGTTCAACACAGGACTGGCAACTAGACTTTTCCTGAATCCAGGCTCAGTACCAACAATCCGTCGCCAAACCTAATGATGGACATGTGAGTATTTTTGTGCAGTGTAGTATTTATTTTGCTCATTGCTACGAGCTAACACTAACAGCAGGGGGAAGTGAACCAGGGGTAACTGTACATGTTCGTCAATGTTCACGTTACTTGTTAAAAGTCTGAGGGATAAACTTTGATGTGGGAGCATTCCTACATTAGTCAAAAGAAGTTTTACAGTTGGCTGAATATAAACAGTCTTTTACCCATTTCGTTACCTCTCTGTTTCTGCTAACGTTAGCCCAGAGGCTAGGCTAAGTCACAGCTCTGTCCCACTGTGGTGACTAGGCCAAGGTTAGTATGTTGTGCCTGTGATGTTGGGGGAAACGAGCTTCGCTGTTATCTGGTAATCAGATAACAGCCGCTGCACTATGCTGGTTATACAGCAGAGTGCAGCAGCGCTTCGTCAAGAGTTAACCGAAAATAACCGAATATCTTCGGTTATTTGGGTGTATGTTCGAAAACCGTCCGAGTTTGATTTTTAGGGGAAGTGACTGCCTTAAAATGGATGTTTCCTTTTCTGATTTTTCTGAGACAATTAGCCTCTCACTTTAGAGAACAGGAAAAATAGTAATTGTAGAAACAACCATAATGGTTGATCATGGCTTGAGAGGGTGGAAACACAAGTTGTTGTGTCCGGAGACAGGCCCACCCTCTTCTGTCATTGATTCAGGGTCTGGAGGGCAGGAATTTGCCTCAACAAATATGAACCATTTGAACATGCAAATATGTGCATGAAACTTTGCGAGAACATACAACGCAAATATTTTTTGCAGGTTTGGTGAACACAGGTTAATAATGCTGATTTTAGAGTGTATTAGGTGATATCAAGTTAGGCATATGCTGATGATATAATTTTAGCTAAGTCAGATTAACAAAGCCTGTTAGATATAGTAAGGGCTTGGTGCTGTAAGTGGAGGTTGGAAATAGATCACACCAAAACACAAATAAGGCATTTTCAAATGCATTACTGAATTATGCAGAAGTGTGGGGCCTTAAAGATCACAAAAATGTAGGTACTATTACAAACAGGGCTATACGATGCTTTCTAGGTGTTCATAGACTGGTTCCAAATCAACAACCTGTGGACAAAAAAATAACAAAAAAAGAGCACAACTTTTCATGAGGCAAAGCTGTTGTTTGGTCTTGAAAACCCTGTTTTTATTATTATGGGAAGCCAAAACTATCTAATTTTCAAAAAGATCCTGATCACATGAATTAGATGTTATTACCTCCTCCTACTCCTTTGTGATGAATTTTTCTGAACATTAGCTGTTCTGTTCAGACTTCTGTTCATGTAAAGTTTGATTAAAACATTAAGCTGCTTGATTCACATATGATGTATCTCTCCTAGAAAATGTTGGATATTTTTTTAGGCGTGCAGGGCCTTTGTAACCTGACATACCAGAGGGACAGTTCCATATATCCCCCACGGAAATATTTCACTAGTCCATCTGGAGAAGAGCCCATAGAAAACGTTTTCAGAGGCAGAACCTTCAAAAACAACTGCAGCTGGTGACTGGACAACCGTTCTGCTCATCACACTCATCACAGACCAATCCATATCAAACCCCAGTATGACGTATCAGCTAGACTCTGTTGTTAGCCGTTAGCTTAAACTACATTTCAGTCCTTAGACTATCGTCTTCCATTAAATTATACAACACAAATGTGTCATTAACCACTTATATGTGACATGAACCTCATCAACAACAATCCCCACTAAGGCTTCTCTGACTTGATGGTCCATGAGGGCAACCGGCGGAAACATGATTATCACAATGGGGTTTGGATTCCTTTCCATCCTTTTCACGACCGGAGGAGGCAGTTGGTAGATCAAACTCTAACCGAAACCGGTCAGGGGAAGAGCAAAAACATTGTTTCCTGTAAGAAAAGCTTTAAGTGACGTTCTTTGCTCTTCTTTAAAATAAGAAATAGTCAGTTTCTGATAAAACTGCAGATATTGCTGCATCCACAGAAACCACTTCAGAAGCTGCCATTATTTTCAAACATGCAGTCACTTCCCGCTGTCATCACGTCTGCAGCTCTCGCCTCTTTCCCTTGTTTGGGTCGTTCAGCTTTAGACGAGTAAAGTTGTAGAGGACTGGAGCTGGCAAGATGGACCTGCATGATTTCAGACAATGAATCAGGCAAGTCCATCTGCTCTGCAAGGTTAGGGCCTTTGTGAAAGGGACATGAATAACATTTCTAAGGTTGGACAGAAAGTCATGACGCTCTAAAGTTTAAGCAGCTTTTCTATTTTATTCAAGAGGCCACTTTGCAAAAACCTTTCCACTGAAGAGCAAATGTTTGTCATGATGGTTATCAATAAATGTGTTTAAAACTGTTCAAACCTTCAGCAGATGTTGTTCTTTCTCTTGAAGCAAGGCAACATACTTAGCTAAAAAATGTATACAAAACATCTAAAATACGCTGCAGCACTCTGGTTGACAGAAGAATCATTTGAAGAGCACTTAAATGGAAATAAAGGCTGATCACGTGTTTTTAAAACAGCATTTTGGAAAATATGTATTTGAGCAGTGAGAGAATGGCATAAAAAGGCACTTACACGTTGTAGACAGATCAGGAACTTAACGTATGTGGCACTGCTTTTTCACACATTTAAGAACAATGTCACAAGGCACGCAGCTCAATGACAGCAACACATTCTCATGTTTTTTTCAATAGAGTAGCCTGCTTCACTTGAGAGGAGATGATACAAAACACAATCATAACAGAAAACATTACTGTCGCTCACTCACGCTTATAAAGCCTGAGGCTGCAATGCTTATAAAATACAACAGGCTGCATTCAATTGTTGTCTACAGCAACAGTTTTTCTATACAATTTGACAGCAATGGATGGAGCTGTTGTGTGCACAAGTAGGAGCTCTTCAAATCTTCTAACTAGAGCAGCTAGTTTAATACAGTATGTGCGCCATCTAAGGAGAGTTTGGAAAAGTTATGCAACTCCTCTGGCCAATCTGTTATATCCTTTCATATGTCCTATAATTGAGTTCACTGAATCCATACTGACTCTCATTCATCATGCAGAAATGCTCAAGAACAGTTTAGCTCATATTCCCAATAAAGCATCCAGCTAAATTGACTTTGTATTTAAGCATTGCAACAAATGTTGTTACAACAGCTTCACAATGCTTGGTTCATGTTAAAATTCTATAACTGTGACACTTATATTACAAAAGCTGTTTTTTTAGTTTCTTCAGCTACATTGACAAATGCTTTTTAATAAAATTAAGAATTAAATACACACATTTACAGCAGAAATATGTAAAGACTTTAAATAAATAGAGACTGAGCAGATGTTTCAAGATTTAAACTACATGAAGCCTTTCATAGACACTGAATTTCATAATTTGTTGTTACCTAAGAGAAGTTTACATTATTTTAAGAAATTTGTTCTTGATAAAGATTTTATATTGTAGACTAAATCCTTAAAATGTAGCTATTTCTGTGGCTCTTGCACTTCCAAAGGTAAAGTTTTAAGCTTACAGGGGAGCTGGATCCTCCAGATTCGATTTCTGTCATTAGACAGATTTATCTTGCAAAGCTTTTAAAAAAAGACTGAGATGTGTCTGCAAAGGCGTCTGTTTTTTTTTTTTTTTTTTTTTAACATGTATAGCACTTTGTGCTACATTTTTAATGTATGAAAAGTGCTCTATAAATAAAGCTTGACCAACAGCGCACTTGAAACACAGTATCATAAAGATCTTGAGAGAGCCACAACTTTTCAAGATAATTGTGAGTTAACGAGGTAACAGGAGGAGCAAAATGTAAACAACAGGTTATATTACCTTCCTGATTTTGATTTGCTACCTGCATCTATATTATTTTCACCATTTCCTCTGTATTTTAAAATGATCAGGAAACTCTGAGGACTTGTTTTCCAATGTTAGGAAATCTGCCCAAAACAGATTGATGTGGAGTTTAAGTGGCTCCAACTAAAAACAAACTTGCTCAAACTTAAGCCCAGAGTCTGGAAACTGAGTGATTGACTGTGACACAAGAACATCAAGCTGCTATGTAAGGTTGGTTTCTATTCGCCTTGAGTCTAAAGACTTACTTTAAAACAAAAGCTTCTCCTGCTTCTGCCATAAGTTGTAAGGCCCTCTGTACAGACAGGTCCATCTGCTGGTTACAAAACAGTATTGCTGTAAATATTCCAAGCAAATCAACTCAAATTGTCCAGTTATATCAGTTTTTAATTTCTTTACAAGGTGTTTTTGCATCCCTCATGAAAAATTTTTTGCTTAGTTTTTTTTCCAGCTTTTATTTATTTGATTTCCTTTTTTACAGCATATTCAGACTGAAGCAGCTGTGTCCTTTTGATATTTTGTTTCTTTTATATAAAATGAGGTTTGGTCTCAGAAAATTCTTACTTCACTTAATTCACACCCAATTCAGTCTGAAATTTCAATATATGTTATTGCCATGAGCGCTGTGTAACAATAATGCCAGTCCATTGTGTATTTGACAATACATTAAGAATCAACAGGAATAGGAATAACCAAAGGTAAAATAATAATAATTCTTATCTAAAGTAATGATTTTACTCTCTTTCTCTCTCTCTCTCTCTCTCTCTCTCCCCCTCTCCCTGTGCCATGCTACATACAGGCATCCTGGCCTACACTGTCTAACTTCCAAATTTAATGTGGATCCACCTGTGGCTCTGAATGAACCAGCATACTCCTCCATACTTTAATGCCGGCCATCCTCAGCCCCAGTCTGACACTCAAACACACACACCCCCACACGCACGCAACACCCCCCCAACACCATCCCAAATACACACACACGCACGTACCCTGGTGCACATACAACCCCCCCACCATGAGGTGCTAATGCCCAGAGTGACTAACAGTTCACAGCTACAAAGGCAGTGTTGGGCCCTGTAACAGCCTTAGCCGGCCTCTGTGCAAGTGCTCCCTGCAAGCTAGCTGGATTTTAGGGTTTAGTGTCCCACTGAGACAGAATAATGAGTGTATGTTTCTAATCTGAGTGCATGGCTATGGGTGTGCATGTGTGTTTGTGTGCAACAGCAATGCTGGAGAATAATGAGTGTGTGTTGCTAATCTGGGCCCTCGGAGACTACCTCTCCTTGCTCCTCTCACACTGCCTCTCTCTCACTCCGTCTCTCCTCCTCTCACTCTCTGTATGCAGGCTAATTTAGCACTGGCTTTGATGCGTTCTCCTGCGGGCCTGCGTTTCTCATATCCAAATGCAGGGATTAGCCGTCTTTTATTCTCCAAAGCCCATCTCATCCTGTTTTCTCTCTTTTCTGTCTGCTTGCTGTCTCCCCGACCCTTGGAAACAGTGGCAGGGACTTAACAACCTGACAACAACTGCTTTGTTGTTGTGTTTTTGTGTATCAGTTGTTAGCTTAGGCGCTTAGGCCTTTGTGGGCCTCGTGTTTGCCTGTGCCTTCTGGGGATACGTGTCAGTAGCGAGTGGGATGTAGGGGAGATTTACCAGGGGATGACAGGAAATAAGGATGAAGAGAGGTGAGAAGAGTAATTTAACAGCAGCTATCTTGTTTTAAGATTCATTAGGAGGAATAATGGGAAATTATTAGGGAACTAAGTTACGTCTCTGGGTGACATCATGATCCCTTTGTAGCCAGCTTTGTGTGGGTATTCCTGCATGTTTGCGTGAGCGTGTGTGTGTGTGTGTACAAGAGAAAAAGTGATGGCAGGTCTCTTGGTGATATTCTAAATCCCTTTGTAGAGACAGGGACTGTCACTTCTGAGCGTGTGCGTGATGAAAGTGAGTGTTAAGCAGCAGACGCAGCCAGCATGCTCCCACAGAGACAACACACTCTCACTCACACACACATACACCCTTACACCCATAGATTGAGAAAAAGTCTCTTGATGATCTTTCAACAGATCTGCAGAAGTGGCTTAGGCAGTGAGGGCACCTTTGGGACTCTTCACAGAACTTAGATCCTCACACATATACACCACACACACACACACACACACACTCAAACACCTTCCAAAGTTATGCAGCACTCTGTGAGAGTGTGTGATTGGGATGTGGCTGAAAACCTGGAGGTTTAGAGCAGAAAAACACTCGATCACATCAATCACTGCTGGAAGCTCTCTGGACAACACCTACAATCCTTACAGTGTAATCCTAATTGATAACAGTATGTTAAGAACACCCACTAATGAGTCTGTGCTCTTATTAGGTAGAGCATACACACCCACTTGTGAGATGCAAAAACCTGAGTACATTTCATCTGTGAAGGAAGTTATAACTAAACTTAAGTTGAGACTAAATTATTCGCAATATTTTTTGTACCCACAAGAGCTCTAAGCTGTTGAGCTAGGTGCTCTAAATCTGAGTACAAAGACCTTGAGCACTTGGTAACCAATGGTAGACTGAAGTCCAACCTAGGATTGCAAAATTCTGGGTATTTTCAAAGTTGGAAACTTTCCATGCAAATTAATGGGAAATTACAGGAATAAATAGGAATTGATTACAATAAATTGGGGAAAAATTTTTTTTTCAAAAACAATAATATACTTCAGAACATCTATGCTGTTCTTCAATAACATACAGAGATGATTTTTAGAGCCCAAGAATAAAACAAAACTTTCATATTTATGTTTGGATATGATACAGTTCATTTAAATTATCCTTAATGTCCAGTTAATTCCCATAAACTTTCAGTAGTTTCTTATATGTAACATTTTCCATTTTCAGAAGAATTCAAAGTTACACATGCGTTATGAAGTACTGAGATTCCTCTGACAATAAAGTCTTCACAGCAGGAATGTGACAGTGGGGCAGGACTGGGCAGTTTTCCCAAACCCTGCTACGACAAAGCCAGAGGTAGAGAGAAGCGTTAACTGGTTCAGGATGAGGTACGAGCTGGTCAGAGCTCTGAAGAGCTGAACCCCAGCACATCAAGTTCCTCTTCGGGTCATTCATTCATTCATTCATTCAAACCTTTAATTATTCTCGAAAAGACATTGAGGTTTCCCTCATTTTCAATGTCGTCGAGATCACAGACATTATATGAACAATAAACAAACACAATCAATTGCAACAGCAAAGGAATCAATTAAAACAGTTACAAGCAGAGGAACAGTGGTCAGTAATCAAAGTCTTAAACTCTGTAGGAGAGGGAAAGGCTGTCATCTTTAGAGTTTGTTGGAGGAAATTCCATGATTGAGGGGCATCAAAGGAAAATGCCAATTTACCAAGATCAGTGTAGACTCTGTCAATTTATGACTTTCTCTCAAGTCAAGTCAAGTCAACCTGTACTGCTGGGTCTTAGAAGATACTCCAGCATGCCAACTGTGCCAGAAGAGAGGCACCATGGAACACATCCTCAGTTGCTGTGCGAAGGCATTGGGGAACGGGTGGTACCACTGGCGCCATGACCAGGTCCTCAGGGCTTTGGCAGAAAGAGTCAGCACAGCAATCAACAACAGCAAGTACCAGCACACCCCCAAGCAGTCCATTATCTTTGTCATAGCTGGGGAAGGCTCAACATCAGCCAAGTTCCCCTCAGCACTGCAGGTGACTGGCAGCTCCGAGCTGACCTGGGAAGACAACTTAAGTTTCTGGAACATTTCTCAGCAACTTCACTCCACCCAGACATGGTGCTAACATCTGAGTCAACAAAGCAGGTGGTCCTAGTGGAGCTTACTGCCCCTGGAAAGATTGGATTGAACAGACCAACAAGCGCAAGAGGGCAAAATAAGCTGAACTGGTGATGGAGTGCAGGAACAATGGCTGAAAAGCCCGCAGCAAACCAGTCGAAGTTGGGTGCTGCAGTTTTCCCGTCCAGTCATTGTACCAAACCCTCAAACTCCTTGGAGTAAAAGGTCAGCTGTACAAAAGAGCCATCAAGAACATCATAGAGGCTGCTCCATGGGATTCGTGGTGCAGTGAGCCACTTGGACACAAGTCGGGGGCTGATCCCCCCTGACTGGGCCGCCTGGGTGAGGGTGTGTGATGATCAAAGACCCAAAACTGTCTATGACCCCGGGTTTAATAACTGAGGACGTGTCCAACCTTTTGGTTTGCTTGTCTTGTTTGGTCCTCATTTGGTTCAGATGACTTTCACTGGAGTTCATGTGAACCTTAACAACATCCCAAATCAATCTAACTTTCCCAAAAATAGCAAACAGGAGTCCTCTTACCCCCAAATTCCACATACAGCGAACGTGCCGGGAATCGTAGTGCGGAGCACTTCACTCCCTCTCTAGTCTAAGTGAGCAACCCATCGCTGAAGCAGCAGTGCGCTCCGCTTCGCTTGAGATACGCTACAGGTCTATTTTCAGCGTGGCCACTTCCAACATTATATATGACACCAAACATCCTTTCCACAAGGATACAGGCAGATAGCAGTGATATAAATCACAAAGCTGTATGGTAGGGACCAGCAGGCGACCTTAGAGAAGCAAAGTGAGGTGTTGTTTATTTATTTTATCAGTTTATAACACGTTTTGTTTTTGTGTGATATCACAACTCACACGAGAGCCTGTGGCTCTCCGTTGACATTGTGCTCTCCCCCTTCCAACTGCACAGGGCTGTGCAGCGCAGCGCGGCGCGGCACTTCCAGTGGGGTTTGTCACTATCCTCTCAGGTGAAGCAAGACCACAGCGCGTTCGCCCTATGGAAATTGGGAGTTAAGTGAGGTAGAACGGACATAAAAAAGGCAACATAAGCTGGAGAGCTAAATAAAAAATACATTTATTTTTTATTGCATGAGAGGAGATCAGTGAGTGTTAATTGCACATCATCACTGGTGGTAGGTATACTGTTCATACATACTGTTAGCGTACAAACGTTAGTTCAGTAAAGCTGGTATCTAAATGCTCAGAATTAATGTTAATATGTGCTATCCAAGATGTAAACAGGGTCTGAGACTCCACAGTCAGCCAGCTTAGATGTTTCACACAAAGGGTGAGAATTGCAGAGAAACTTACAGTAAACTACAACATGTGCTGAGTGGTCTAAGACAATGAAAATGTTATGACACAGCTAAATAGTGTGATATATTTGCAAGACAACCATATAACTAAAGACCATTCAATCTGGTAAGTTAAAAGATGGAAAAATAAAAAAGTAACAAGCAAAATTAATGTGTTTCTTCACAGCATATTGGTTTCAGTTTAACCTCTTATTGAGCTGTATCTTTTTACCCTTCTTTAACATCTGAATAACATTACCCTGCTACAATCTTTGCCAAATGAACTTTCGTCCATATCACTCTCACTTATATAATAAGAGCCATCCAGAGGAGTGCTGAAGTAGTAACAGGGCAAAGTCTTACATGGGAATCTGAATGAAGAACTGAGCTTATTTTTATATCAATATATTGATTTATTGCAGCAGCTATTTGTTAAATCTTTTATAAGTCAGGATGACAATGTACAACACTAACAAAATTTAAATTGTATTTTAACATGCATAAATGCATCATCATCTGTTACATCAGCATTCTTTTTACCCTTCTCCTGTTTGTCTTATCTTATTTTGCCCTCTCTCTCTGTGTTGTGGTTATGTTTTGACCATAGGAGCCCCTGATTCTTTGCTCTGCTTTGACTGTGATTGAGAGTGATCTTTGACCTCTCTTCCTCTATGGAATTCCATACATGGTCGTCTGTGACCCTCTGACCTCCAGCTGTGGTCTGAAAGGCTCGCTGTGCTTTACAGCAAAGTGCCCCCAGTAAGAATCAATGGGTCAAAGGACGAGACTCGTGGAAATGAGGCAATATTTACGGTCTGACTAGTACAGCATTGCCACAATACTGTCATTCTGTAGTCGAGGAAGACAAGAGATTACATCAAGTCAGCCTCAATCATGCGAAAATAAAAATAAGTAATAAGTGCATCATTTCATATTGTAATACAGGTGTGATTACTGTATGAGACTTTATGGCACTGCTCCATGAGATCTTGTAGCTATCATGTCATTTAGCAGAAGCTTATGTCCAAAGCGACATATATCTGAGAGTAAGTACAACACAAGCAAGAATCTAAACCAGAGGGAACATTAGTTTGTTACATTAGTGCAACAAACTGCTTCAAGTCCATTTGGACATAGGTGCTGCCATGCAGTGCTATAGGTGCAGTGCCTATTATTTATTTACTCACTTTAATACCAAGCAATTGACCTTGCTTGAAAACCTTGTCAAATCACTTTAAGATCATCATTATCATCATCAGCAGCATCATCATGTCCTCATGTCATCGACATCAACATCATATTAAGCATCAACATACTCAGTGCCGAGCTGTTTACAAAGAGCGGGGTCTTAAATCCTCCAACTCGTTCTGCCAGAGGTAAAGAGTCAAACTAAGTACTTGTACGGCTTTGTTAAGCAAACACTCAACCAGTTGTTAAATATGATGATCGGTATTGGTTGAACTAAAAAACAGGTGATCAGTGATTTGTTTTGGCTAAGAAAGCCTGATGTGGGCAGCCCCAGTAAAAATAAAGTGGCCTGCAAAAAATGAGTGGCTGGTAGATTTTCAAATCAACCTACTTCAGTGGCAGGACTGCATAAACTTTAGTATTCAACCCTAATATGCCGGAAAGTATTCCTGAATTACACAACCCTTAGTGAATATTAGTCCAAAAAACAAGTCAAGGTCTGGTCAACACTGTATCTTGTTATTAAGAGATTGTCTTCTTTAATAATCTTAGTTTCAGGGAAATGTTTCTTTTCTTTGTTGTTGTTTAATACCATGTGAAGAAATGAATCTTTTGCCTTTGGATCTACTTTCAAAGAACTATTCTATGCCATTATGTAATGGCAAAAACTCAGTTTCTGTGTTGCACATTTTCTTCTGAACTCAGTTGTAGGGAGTAAAATGTCTTTAGTACTTTATTTTTGACTCTTGCTTTGAACCTACTTTCAATTTCACCTAAACTTCAAACCCCAAAGCCTGTCAGTTTATTAGAACTTCACAGATCTCATTACTTGTCACCCACTCAACAACATCAATGTCCAGACTGTCCGAAACTTTCGGTGAAGTCTCTGTAGTCAGAGTGTGCTTCAAGTATACCCCACCATCCCAACTACAACCCCAAACTCCTGTCTCTGTCAGAGTGATGTACCCTCAATCCTCCAGGCGGAGGCGGGGGGTTTGAGGTGAGGCTGTCAGAGGTGGCAGCATCTGGCTGAGCAGCAGCCTTGATCAAGCCCCTGAGTTGGACATGAACATGGGAATGCTCATCTCCAAAGCCACACCACTCAGGCAATGTCATAAGTACAGGACAGGCTGACAGAAAACGCCTTAACTGTCTCGGTACCTGGCTTTGAATGTCCTTTAAGAACAGGCAGGTGAGAAGGGTAGTCCTCCTTCTTTTTGTCTTAATTCTGACAGGTCATAGATGAGCTCCTCAAGCTTTGGTCTTAGGTCTTGTCTTCTTCTCCATCCCTCTAATGTCAACCCGCTCATTTGTCCTTGCTCTTCTGACACTAAAAGGTAAGGTACTTTAGTTTAAAAAGTTAAGTATTTGATATTTTTGTCATTCTTCTTGGAAGGCCTTGAATATATTGAATTTGGTTTAATAAGTTTAACATCTCATTAACAGGGTTGTTTTTAATTCTTTAAGCTGTTAATCATAATAAATGATACTTTGGTTACTTTTTACTCAAGTTCACTGCTTTAGTTTCTTGGTAGCTGAGTGGGAAAGAGCTTTGGTGCAAGCCCAATGAAGGGAAAAATAAAGACTGTGCTATGATTTCTGTGCTAGAAATATTTACCCCTGAACTAACTGTCAAAGTAGGAGACCTGAGCAAAATTAGCGGTCAAGAGTTGATTTAATATCCTGTAGAATACAAAAATAAAGCCATTCAGTTTAAAAAGCAATGTCTGATTTTTGGTGTTCTCCCAGAGGTAAAAAGGTCTAAATTGTTTTCCATCTGATCAATAATATAGTATTTGTGAAGTACAGAGCAACAACTTGTGAGTTGTATTTAAAACAAAAAAAAAACATACATGTTGTTCATAAAAAATATAACTCAACTTAAAGCAGATTTTGTGGAAGCTTAGAGCCTTTCTCCCTAAAAAACTACTGTACATGGGACATCGTCCATGTATCAGTTCATGGAACAACCATGTTAACAAGTGACTTCCGCTGATTGTGTGCAATTTATTTAGTCCATCCATCCATTATCTATACCACTTATCCCTCATGGAAGTCATGGGTGGCTGGAACCTATCCCAGCTGACAGTTGGCAAGAGACAGGGTCTAACCTGGACTGGACGCCAGGTAACCAGGTTCAGGTTCAGGTTCAGGTTACTTTATTTGTACCCGTAGGTAGATTCGTTATACAGTCCGTGAGATACACCACGCATATATAGACGCCAAAGACAAAGGTAAGAACAAAATTTAAAATTTAAACATTAAGCATTGAACATTAAACATTAAAGTGCTCCAGGTTTTATCATCACAGCAGGCATAAAAGACATGAAAAGCATAAAAGGGGGGTACACGTACACGTGTTGGTTGCAGAGGCACCCTCCATTAAGATCAAAATTAAAAAGAGTAAAAATCTAAAAGGGTAAGTAAAAAAAAGTGCAAGTGCATGAAGAGATAAATAGGGCTCCCTTAACATTACACCTCCAGAAATTTACATTAATTCTTTGAGGACACAGTATTAGAGCTGTAACTTTACAAATATGTTAATAACTGAAGTCATCATATCGTTTTAAGATTCAACTTTTCCCAGGCCACACCGGTGGGCCACATGTTCTTGAAGCTTGCAGTCTTGTTTATCATAGTGGGCCAGTTACTTTGCTCATAGTCGACACAAAGTGGATCACAAAGTGCTTCCACACAGTGCTCCTGATATTTTTGTTACTACATTTTCTCGGTTTTATTAACATCTGCTTAGTCTGCCTGCCTGTTACATTCATGTAGATGAAGAGACCGAGTTTTAAAGAGGGTGCATATGGGGCTGACAGTTTGTGTCCTTTTCATTGGTCATTGGTCTGAGCTTATCTAGAAATTATTTAAGGATATTATGCTCTGACCTCTGAATTGTCACCTTGCTCATCAGGAAGTTGCACACAGCCTTAGCTCTATCATGTACCATCCTCCAAGAACATGATCACACAAAGTTAATATTTCAACTATTTTAGGATGCAGCTGGACAAGAGTGTGAGTGCAAAGTTTATACCTCAGGCCTTAGTTTTTCAGACATCACAGCTGTTACAGACATAGGTAGCCCATGTTTCAAGTCTAGACAGTCAAAATAAACAACATGAGAACTCTGCTGTTAAAAAAGGGGAATAGAATATATTACTTTTGTTTCTGTTCAGCACAGTCCCAAGAGATAAATCCACAATTCGGTGGTTGGAGACCCCTGACTTTAGGGATTCACAACAGTATCAGTACAGTATCAGTATAACGTTGTATATTGGTTTTGACTTATATTGAAATTTTTGCTGATATTTACAGGTAGTATATCTGTTATACATATTAGCTATAAGTTGGCATTAGTATCTGCAAAGTACTAGGGCTGAATGATATGGAAAAAATTTCATATCTTGATATTCATGCCAGATATCTCGATATCGATACGATATGACTATGGGTTCAGTGAAAACCAAGCATTTTTCAGAAAAATAAAATCGGTATGAAAATAAAAAAGGTTTGTGGTTGGCTGGCCTTAGCGGTGCATTCAAGGGCAATCGTAAAAATGAAATTTTTTGTGACTTCCAGAGCTGTACATGCAGGGCGAGCAGGGGAAATCTATATCATTTATATTGTTGCTTTTTGGATATTAATATCTTGAATGTTCATATCTCAATATAGATACGATAACGATGTATCTTTCAGCCCTTACAAAGTACACAGATGTACCGTATTTCTTCACCTGATCATCACTGCATGGGTACATGTAACAATCAAGAGTTTAAGTTTTTTGCGAGGGAAATGGCTGTTTTCTTGTTTTACATCTGTTCCTTCCACAAAAAACTGTCACAATGAAAGCAAAAGCATTTCCATTAAGTAGAGACTTATGCTGTTGATGAAAAATACTTTTATTGGCCCTAATGCATTCAGATGTATCTGCATAATGGATATCAGCAAACATCCAATAACGTGCAACCCAGCCTGACAAATATAATCATTTAATGTGCTAAAAGAAAAAACAACAATTTAGTAATGCTGTAAGTAATATTTTTATTTGTGCTTATGATTTCAAAAACTATGATTTTCTTCAATATGCAATAACAATGAGTGTTGAGTGTAAAATGGATTGATTTTAAACACAACCAAGGGCCTGTGAAGTTATACATTTTTTTTGTGTAATTATAGTAAGATACACTGCAATCTAACATATTCTTCAGGTGCTTTATGTCCCTTCCCCTTGTACTCTGTATCACCTGACTGACTGTAATATCCTTTTTGCTAGTATTTACAAAGACGTCTACTAATCTTGTATTTACTTTGGTAATCTAGTGAATGGGCTATATATAAAATAGCTATATTTATGAAGAGAGACTGAGCTACAGACAGAGAATATATTTTAGAGTATAACTTTCTTCTAGCCTTAAATTTTCTTGCCTATCTTCATAGCCACCCATTGTATTTACTCCGTGCTGAAAGGAACCTGCCCTCTGTCCCTCTATCCCTCCATCCCTGAAGCCATGCATGCTGTTTTTTAGTTGCCTCTGTTGTGAGATTACTTTTCACAGAGGGAGGGAGAGAGGCGGAGAGCTGGAAAGAGAGAAGAGAAGGTCCAGAAAGGAGCCCTAAAATAACTGTCATGCGAGTGGACAGGCAGTGATTAAGGATTTAACTGATCATCCTGGGGCTGACAGTGAACCAGCTATTATCTAGCAGGAATCAAACGCTGCTCAAAGCCCTGGGAGGCTCTCTGCGCCTCTCAGCATCTCTCAGCTCCTCTCAGAGGCCTGGCCAACATGAAAGGAGACGTCAGGGTCTGGCAGCTGACAAGCCATGGAAAGGGAGAGAGAGAGAGAGAGAGAAAGAGAGAGAGAGTAAAGTAATGAGATCTTTATTTTGGCCGTTACCTCAGGGACTGTTGATCTGTGTTGTGGTGATGTGCAGAGGAATACAAAGACCCGCTCTGTTTGTTTATGTGGGAACTTTGTCTATGCATGCGCGCGTGTCTCCATGTGTGTTTGCATGTTGAATGTCACTCAAAATTAGTGAAGTGAAAGTCAGTCATTCATCTTGCAGTACTTAACAAATGACAGGAAACTATTATACTACCAAAGAATAAAAGCAAATCTTATCAAGACAGTGCTGAGAACTTAATCACTGTTAGAGGGAAATTAGTGCATTTTTCTGCTTGTTGGTGTGTGTGTGTGTGTGTGTGTGGGTGGGTGTGTGTAGGTGTGTGTGTGTGTGTGTGTGTGTGTTGGCATGGTTTCTCTGTTTGTGTTCTTCTTCATCAAAGGCTATTCCATGACACAAGAGACTTTACACTTGATCCTCCTGCTGATCTCCCCACTGAAGCATGTGCTCCTGTGTGTGTGTGTGTGTGGGTGTGTATACACACCTAGTTTGGTGGTAAAGTCTTGAACTGTGGTAGTATACGCTTTATTTCTTGAAAATGTTGCATATAGGGATGGACATTTATGAGTTTTTGTGATTTCTAGTGATGCAACAATTCTCAGACAGATATAATTCAATTGGGCCCTTTCCTCTTCATATTTACATTGCTGCCTTTGGCCCTTGAGCCAAGTCCTTAACTCCTATGCCATGAAAGCAAATTTGGCCAAGACGTTGCACTACTGCTTTGAGAGGAGAGGCAGATTTATGCACCTAGACTCCAAATATGGGGGACCCCTCAGTGTTCTACTCCATGGTCAAGTAGGGAGATTGTTCAGCATCTGCCAAATCCTGAAATCAACAACGTTTGAGCTAATCAATATGGCAATGTGGCCTCGTGTTCCCTGTTACATAACAACTGATGCACAAACATTCATCAGGTTTTGCAGGGGGAACCAAAACTTTAAACACATCAGCAAAGTGCATTTTATTAAGCAGAACACATCTTACCTTCTCACCTGGTAACTCCACAACAGATCCATAACATACTGCTGTCCCTAGAAAGATCGTTATCTGCTCAAAATAGCTGTGAAAAACACATTCAGACTTTGTTGAAAGTCCATTAGTTAAAAAATATAATCAGCACTGTGGAACAAAAGTAGAGCTGGGCATCTATTCGGATTTCCCAAATTGATTCGATTCAATTCGATTCACAAGGGCCTGATTTGATTCGATTCACGATTTAATATGATTTGATTGATTTCGATTCAGTTAAGGATATTTCAGCCAGAGTACCAATTTTACTTGAAGATGGAAGAGATTCTATGAGAAATAATGCTGTAAATAGTAGAAACTAACTCTAACCTTGTGCATTATTAAAAATATTAATGTTTACATTAAGAATTGAGCCCAAAGCAGTTACAGTAATCATGTACTTTCTATTAAACATAACCTGACAAAAACAAAAATATAATAATTTAAATCAAATCAAACCACAGGGCAGGCAGTGTTAATAAGGTGGCTTCAAACAACGCTATATGGTTGTATGTCCTTGCGCATGAATGCTGCCACAGCATTGGTTATTTTTGGGCTCATGGACAGTTTGCTGGTAACTTATATTCAAATGCCTTCTCAGCTATGTTTGCTTCGGGTCCGACATCGTTCGTGAACTGCGGTTCCGGGTGGTGTCTCGTTAAATGATTTTGGAGATTCGTTGTGTTTCCACAATATGTCACTTGCACGCTGCATATCTTGCATATAGTTTTACTCTTGTCCAGTTCATTGCTGATGTTGTGTTTTTTAAATCCAAAATGCATCCAGACATCTGTCTCAGAGTTTGTTGGCGCTGCCTTCAGTGCTCCCACCATGATGTTTTGTCTAACAACGCTCCCGGTCGAGTGACCAGATCTCACGAGATCTCTGGTCTGGTCACGCGAGAAGTGAAATGGCATCACAGGAAATGAATGGGTGGTCACACGAGACTACTCAGCATTAAACTGCAGGCTCTGTTACACACTGAGAGAAAAGATCGATTTAAGGATTTTATGAATCGATATTGGGCCATTCAATGGAAAATCGATTCAAACTGATTAATTAATTTTTTAAACCCGGTTCTAAACTAAAGGATTGCAGATGTGGGGATTTATATTTTGTCAAAAACAAAACAAAAAGTTGTATCTGGCTGCATCAGCTAATACTTACATATACCACTCAACCAATGCTTGAGTTAAAGAGTTGTCAAAAAAGCAAACAATTCCTAGTTATATAGGGATGCATGATATTATTGGACCAATATTGTTTTAGAACAATATTAGGTTTAGAGCATGGTAACATGTTTCTCTGCAAGCCTACATCGTCATCCACTGGACTGGCATGCACGCTACAGTGTTTCAAGTCCTTCTTCTGTCTTCATGTGAACGCAGATCATTTTAGAGGACGCAAAGGGAAAACCTTTGCGTTTCAGTTTAGAGTGTCTCCGTGTAAACAGGGCCTCACTCCAAAGAAAAATCTGTTCCAGGAAGCACTTTGTCTGTACATTGCACTAAAAACATGGGATAGTGTAATTTAATGTCTATCAGACAATAAATTGTGCCACTGACCATTTATGTCATTTAACTTTAGTCCACTGCTTTAAATAGTTGTTGCATCCCTACCAGTCAGCTACAACAACGGCTAGCACCATCACAGTCACTCTGCAGCATGCCCCCACTAAAGCTCTTTTTACACAATTAGTAAGCAAGAAGGATCAATAACAAAACAGAGAGCTGCATTTGATTGTCAAGACAGCCACTTTTATGAGTTATAGTGCAAGGTCAACATGATAGAAGACACAACATTGCAAGGTTTATGAGAGGAACAGCACATAAGACACAAATTAAAGAACACAATGCTTGAACAAACATAAAAACTGTGCCAAAGTGTCTATAGTTGACACATAAAGGGCTTTCTAAATGTCATTCTTCACAGCATGTCTGGCCTCGTGAAGACCAGGATGTGAGCATTCTTCACCTGAGATACCTCTACTTTTCTGTATCACTTTCTCCTGTCTTGTTCTCTCTAAAGCAGTACTAAACGTTCCTGTGGAGTGGCCTTGAACTTCGTGCTTCTGATTTCTCCACATCTTCGAGGACCACTGCGCTTTCTGTGCTTTGGCTGCGAGAACATACAGACTCACACACATGTATGCACATACCATCACACACAACCACAAACACAAGTTCAATAGCTCATGCAGAGAAGAGTGCTGTGTTCCTTCCTGAGGTCCCTTCACACATTAGACCAGCTCTAATAATAAAAGGGAGAGGAGTCAGAGTGGATCCTTTGAGTGTTCAGTTGAGGGCGGGTGACCCACTTATCCATTCCTCAGGCTTTGTCTGGGCCTCTGGGTTAACCCACTTACTCACTCCCCAGGCTTCTGCCAGGCCCTGGAGTGAAGGCCAGCTTCTTTTCTCATCAAACAACTGCTCTTAATAAAGGCCAGGGGCTAGGGAGCCTGTAGCCCGCCGAGCCCTGTGTGTGTTTGTACGTACACACACATACATACACAACAGCACTCTCATCAGCACAAAACCCACTTACATCGTCCTCCTCAATAGTTTTCTGCTCAAACAGGGAATTTGTTCTAAACCTTTATCATGGTTTGCTATATCAACACGCAGTGTTTTTGCTGGTGTGTGCTTCTGTAAGGCTTTATCTATGTTTGTGTGTGTGTTTCTCCTTCTGTGCGTCTGTATCTGTGTGCATATCAGCTTAGAAATCTCTTTCTGTCTCCTCCACCACCAAACTGCATTTGCATTTTAATTATGTCAATGTTTGTTCAAAAGCATGACAGGCGCTCAGACATGACAAAATGGAAATAAGGGACTTAAACTGGGGAATTACAGCTCATTCACACATGTTTTGTGTGCCACCAACATGATGTACCTCCCTGCGTCCCACATTTGAGACCCCTCTTTTTCACGCCTCTTAATCCTGCCAAGGGGGTTACAGAGGAGGCTGGCTCAAAAGTACCTGAAGTGTTTCAGCAGCATAGGCAGGATTCCCTTATCTGTCATCAAATTTGCCATCTTCCATTATTTAAAATTGTGTTATTCTAGGCTTTGTTTTCCCATTGTATAATTGTTCTGCTTTAGTCCGCACCTCCACTTGCATAACTGAACTTTTATGTGCATTTGCCAGTGGCATTTTGATTTTCCTTTACCGAATATTTTTATTCATAATTTCACAGAATACACCACAATTTTAGAGAGAGGGAGCAAAATTGTCTGCCTATTTAAAATTGACAAGGTAGCATTCAAAGGAAATTTGACCACTCTTCATTGGGGTGGGAATCACAGTAGCCCTCTAATATGATACTATAATGATACCTAAGTCCCAATTACATTTTACTGCAATATGCTGAGTATTGCAATACTTAAATCTGTAATATGTTTTTTTTTGTATAAGCTTTTCTTGGCTGCATTGACATCCATATAGAAAAAAGATACAGAATTTATTAAATTTAATTTAAAAAAATCTCAGTATATTAATGTGTATTTAGTCAGTTTTATTAAAAACATAAGTAAAACTCACAGACTGATGCCTATGCATAGCAAGTTAATGCAGCCCACTCTGATGTGCTCAGCCTCTCTTCAGCTTTAAGCTTCACCGCTAGAGCTTCAGTACTGCTGTGTCAGCAAAATAATGCAGACAGAGGCACATAGCTGGGCTCCAGCCAGCATGTAAAAAAAAGCCCTTGTCTTCCACAGCATGGTGAGGCCTTGAGTCTTTACACATAAAATAATATCTCTTTTGTCCCTTTAAAAACCCAAAGAAAGTCCACACAATGGATCTGAATGCCGATGATGGATTCCTTTTATCTCTCTTGCTGCCATGTTTGTTAACTAACTCTTCTGCACAATGAACAAAACCGATGCTGATCTCTCCTACAAAATGACTCGACAGCAGCATCTTGTGAACTTAAAGTGTAATTGATTTTGTTATGTGGAACCAGAAGCTTTGTTAAATGTTGGAAATACAATACATACTACTTGGTAGCTGTGAATTGATATACTATGCCAAATATCAAGATACTACTGTGTATCAATTTCCCACCCTTACTGTTCATCCATCCACTGTCCATACCCTTTATCCCTTTGGGGGTCTTGAGGGGGCTGGTGCCCATCCCAGCAGATGGGGGACAAGGAATGGGGTAAACCCTGAACTGGTCAACAGCCAATCGAACGGCCACATAGAGAGACAACAACCATTCACGCTTTTACTCACAACTAAGTGAAATTAATAGTCTGTGGGAGGAAAAAGGAGTGCCAGAGAAACTAAAACTAAAACTAAAATGCAAAATCTTGCCCCCCCCATAAAACAAACAACTTAGATTAAAAGTTTATTTTCTGTCAGTGTTAAACCAATAAGAAATTTGTTAGATCAATGGTTACTTAAATGAATCTTAAAGAGAGATGGTGGTTAGAACTTTTGGTGTGGGCTGCAGCAAGGCTACATGAAAACCATGCACACTAAAAATATTTTAGGGCTTTCAGAGACTTTTTGGATAGTTGAGAGACAGTGGATAGATTGGAAATGGGGAGAAAGCTCAGGTCAGACCAGAACCCCGGCAGCCCACTCAAGGTAAATGTCCTAATATACAGTATGGGTAGTGCACAGTGGCAACCCACTTCACCAGACCAGCACCCAACAATCACACTACATTGCACTGCTAGCGATGCAGGTCAGATTTCATGAGATGATGTCCTGGTACATTAAATGTTGACAATTTTGTCACAGCTTTAAGACAAATACAAGGACAGCATCCTCAACTTGACCTATGTAAAGATGGGTAATGAAAAGAGTCACACTTTTGCCACATCCAGTCTTAAGCACAAACCAAGCCTTAACTAGAGACTGGTGTCATTGCAGGGCTGGAATATGGGTTTAAGGGATTTTCATTTAGGACGTGGAGAATACAGAATTCATGTGATGTGGGAAGTGGAAGCAGAGCTGTTGTGAAGATATTTAAAAGGTTTCTCCTTGGGTGCAGCACTTTGTGGGGACTTCTTGGCAAAAATCACTTAACAACAAAGAATGAAGTCTTGTTCCTTTATAGTCTGAGTTTCAAGATCTACCTGGAAAGAAATTAAGCTCTAATCTGAGAATAAACAACAGTTTGAGATTATCGTGTTCAAAAAGCAACAGAAATGTGGGATTTATTATTTATTTTTAAAAGTAAATGTTAGCTTAAACTACAGAATAGCCTTCACTTTCCTTGTATTAAATCATCATATTAAAAATAGAATCTTGCCCTAACGGTTTCATGAAGACACACCTCTTTTTTTAACAATATACAAGAGTGATCTATTTTCACATCTGTTATCAACAACCACTTCAAAAGAATTATTTCAAAAGCCTAACAACTTAGGCCACTGACCGCAACTTGCATGTGTGCACAAAGTCTCTGGTCTTTGCCAATTTCTGTAGTGAGCATGGTGTACAGGATTTCCTATCTGCGAGCCCCTTTAGGTTCAAGTATGAGACAGAGCTGGAGTAAGCACTTACTCACTCCAGGTGTGCACATAATGCACTGAAAAAAGTCAATTTTCTCAATTAACTATCCTTAGAAATGAAACAAAGTTTTCTTGATTCAGTTTTTTTATGCTCTTCAAGACAAGAATCACAGGCTCTGCTCATGCTGTTCTTTCAAGCTGTAACATTAACGCCGCTGTGATATCTTCCCTCCGCTGTGAATGTTGCAACAACAGACGAGGGTATGAGTTGGCCCATTTACTCCACCTCCAGTAGTAGTATCAGAGGTGATACTGTATAATGGCAAAGGGAAGCCGGGTGACGGGTGGATATAGTAACACTGTGAGTGCGTGTCTGCCTTTGTGTGTGTGTGTAAGTACACATCATGTTGCACTCCCTCATGCCCCTCCAAAGCCTTATTACACTGTGAACTGACACAAATTTTACATCGCTTTAGAATTGTGTGACTGTCTCGAAGTGTGATGCTTACAGAGATTAGTTGTAGCACTTTTGTGTAAATGATGCACTGTAAAAATGGTTAAAGTGAATTAGGGGTAGGAGATGTGGAATAATAAAAGTATTGCGCTTTTTTTATGGCAGCATCACAATCTCTTTTTTGTCATAATTCTTTCTCTACTCATTGCTAACACTTATCTGCAAACCAGAACCTAAGTAACAAAGATAAATATTAACTAAATACACAAATACTAGATTTAAAATTTAAGTAAAGTCTCTCGTAAATGAGATTCTTCATGTCAATGAGGTTGTCCTGGTTGAATAAATTAAGTTTCAATTAAGTTTAAGTGATAAGCTTGTTTAAAACTGTTAATTGTCATCAGCAACAATATGTCTGTCATTGTATGGAGTACTTTAACATTTATCCTCTCACAGCTGGAACTACTGGGTGAAAGGGGTGAGGCGGGCTCCTATTAAAAAAAAATAAAATTACTTTTTCACTACATTCGGATCAATTTCCTAAACAAATTTGGATTTGATTTAGATGTGTCCTCTTTCGTGTTTTAAATAGATTTCAGGCAATATCAACAATTTCATTCAGTGTTAACTAGATGCATTTAAAAGCATGCAGATTTGAAATTTCACTGTGACTACGCCCTTATTAAGCCCTGCAGATTTTATGCATCTGAGTTTTTTACAGAAGCTATACTGTATTTGCAACAGTGTATGATAATACAGGCTGTTCTATAATTTGATGGGTAATGTAGACAAAAGACATAATTAGTTGTACCCATAATGAGATTGTTATTTGAGATGTAGTCATGCGATAAAATGAAGAAAGATACATTATTTTTGTATCATTATGTTCTTTTTATTTACTGAGGTGTTGAGGCCCCATAACAGACAGAGGGGTGATCATTTATCACACACAGACACACAGTGACACCTGTTTGTCGCATACTGAAAGGAGACGATGCACAGACTGTTTAGAAACATCTGGAATAGCACTGGGGTGCTGATCTCACAGACATCATCACCTCCCTCCACAAAAAATCCTCTTGTTTAGAAAGTTTCTATTTTGCAATCACAGTAGGTGATCCTTATATGGAGAGGTGGAGGGGCTTGTGAATGATTTTGTAAAATAATTAAAGGTAGGATAACATCTGCTGCAACCATAATATAAAAAAAGATTACATGCGCCTCCACTGACTAGAATGTTTGTGATGCTTGCCGGGTTGCCATGACATATCCATTCTTTTTTGTGCCATTTTTGCCAACAATCTTCTTTGTACCCTGTTGGTGTGGAAACATCCAAGACAGTCCCATAAAACCCAGGTACAGCGCCATGTAGATGATAACATGATCTTTATGCTTTGGAAGATGCCTGATACACTCTTTTTCTTCATGATCCAAGAACATGTTACTGCACACCCCTAAAGTGAACGCATTGCTCCACCAGAGTGAATGAGCAGTACTGTGCAGTGCCCCCACTTTATTACCTCTGACAAGGAGGTTATGCTTATGCCAGTGTTTGTCTGGTTGTCTGTCTGTGATCACGATAATTCAATAAGAACTCTATGGATTTTGAACACATTTTCAGAAAATGTTGGTTGTGGCACAATGAGATGATTAGATTTTGATGGTGATACATACACAGATGTGGATCCAGGAGTTTTTTAAATGATCAGTTACCACTAAGTAACTGGGCTATTTTCCAAACTTTTGCTAATAACTCAAAGTTTGTGACAGATGTTGATAAAATGTTAAGGGAATGTTGTTTCATGGCAGAAGTAGGGCTGGAAAATATATCGATTAAATTGATTAATTCAAATTATTTTCTGCAGAAAATTTCAAAAATTAAAAATCAAGATTTTTTTTCTTGACTTACTCCAGTTGTAAGTTGTCGCAATGTTTGAAAATATAAATACTGAAAATGTACAGTTTTTATGATGGAAGGCCTTGTCAGGTTTTGAGCAAGCTCATGTTTGGGCTAATATTGTTTTTTAAATGAGATTAAATGTTGATCAGAGAGGTCCATGTTGATATGCTGTGGAAATAGCCCAGCCTTCTGCGTTAATGTAGACAAACTACATCATCTACATTTTATCACATGCTCCTTAACTTTTTAGAGGGACATTCTGTTTGGTTTGGGAATATAAGTCATTTTTGTATCACTTGGAGCTTTTTCTGTTTGAGAGTAGAAAAAAATCGATTCAAATCATAAATCGAGTGTTGTTGAAAAAATTATGGGATTTTATTCTTTGCCATATCACCCAGCCCTAGGCAGAGGTAAGGGCAAACAGCCTACAATGACTCAGTGCAGTTCAAAGAGAGGAAAAAACCTGCAAGAGCAGAAACACGCTGCAAGTTGGAAATGAAACAAGGCCCAAAACAATCCAACTCAGAAAACACCTGCAATGCAGAAATGCACTGCAAATAAAGATAAAACTACAAGCACAAGGTCTATAATTAATCTTCTGTCAAAAGCAAAAAGACAGATTTAAGGCCTTGAATTAAACAGAAGTGCTCTGAGAGCATAAACCTCTGCCAAGGCATGTCCGAATGTTGGGCAAGTTATTGTCAAAAATCCTTGAAAAAATCTTGGATCCACATCCGGATTCTATAACCTTGCAGTGCAGATGGATCAGCCTAATTTAATGGATCTGTCTGTAATCAGAAAGATCCATCTTGCCAAACTCCAGTCTAAAATGACTGCAAACAGCTCAAGCAAGACGGCCCAATCAGAGTCTTTTGATACAGGAAGAGATGAGAGCTATGAGGAAGATGCCAACAGCAAGAGACTACTTGTACAGAGATTAGCATGGATGCTAACAGCTTCAGTAGCAATTTTATCAGATCTGGACCACATTTCTTATCTTAAAAAACCCAAAACAAAACAAATAACACTCAAACTTTTCTATAGCAATGATATTTTGCTCCACTTCTGAATGTGAATGAATGTGACTGATGGAACGATTGTCCAATCATCTGCTAGATATGCTTTTAAAAGGCCTGCCCATTGCCAAACACTTTTTACTTGTGACATATATTGAATGGTTCATCTGGTGTGTTAGGTTAGATTTGGTTCACCACCAAAACCTGATGACTCTTTCCTTCTGTCATGACTAACATTCCCAAAAAATTTCACCCAAATCTTTTCATAAATTTTCAAGTTACCCTTTAAGTTACGAACTAACAAACAAACAAACACTGGCAAAAACATAACCTCCTTGGAGGAGGTCATAACTGTTGAGACTTTATGTGTATAACCTCCAGATTACATAAGCATGACAGTTTACTGAGCCCCTGAGAGTTGTATCTCTGTGACTGGAAGCCTTTTATTTATAATAACCAAACACTACATGGTGTTCCTTTCATTTGTGACACAGAGTCTAACTTTAAGTATGAGTTTCCTTGTGTTAAGATGTAAACAAACAAAAAGTTCACTAAGTACCTGTGAACTCCTGACTTACCAGCTATCCTCTATGCTCCCTCCCCTTTATTCTTGCCTATTTTTCCTCCCTCCTCCTCCTCCGTCTCTCCAGTGAGTGGCAGGGCCAGGATGGTGCTTCTGTTGTGTGTAATAAATGCTGTTGTATTGAGCCCACAGGGAAACCCTACTCTCCTCTCCCAGCCATTACTGTCTAATGGCCAGATGATGGGAGAGACACACACAGAGCCTTGTCACAGACACGCTGATATACTGCCTCATGATGTGTGTGTACATGCATGCATATTGTGTGTGCATGTGCGCATGTGTCATATAGAGGCTGATATACCACCCTGGCCCCTGGGCACGGGGGGTCGGGGGTGGGGGTGAGTGGGGGTGGGTGGGTGGGGTGGAGTGGGGGTGGGGGGGTGGGGGGTTGCAGCAGTAACTCACTCGCAACCTGATCAAGCTGTGATAAATCTTCTGAAGCCATCCTGTTTCCTGACACCCACGCACACACACTCACACACAGCTCCACCCTCTCACTCCCTCTTACCCATTGAACCCTAAGGGCCACATTGAAAAGGATACGCGCATCACTTAAACTGTCCCCTATGTGCATTACATTACAGCAGAGATGCTCTGAATCACAGGAGGAAGATTTTTTTTTCTGTGGACTAAGTTTTTTGTTTTTTGACAGCAGGGAGAAAAACATTAATTTCTTGTTAATTAACAGATTTTGATTGGATAATGGTTGCTCCCAGTAAGGGCAAAACATGCTCTTGCTTTGAGTTTATATTGTTTTAACATTCACAGAAAACAGCCCTTTGAGCACCTGACACATGACCAACGTTGCTGTCATTGTTGCTGTGTATTTTTCAGTGACTAAAAGCAGGTGAAATTCTGCCTGGTGCTCAGGTGGTTTAAAGATCTCAATCTTTCCTCATGGCTACATCTTAGAGAGAATGTATCAATGCTTTTCTGTATTCCAATAATGCTCAAGGACAAACAATTTAAGGCGTTTTAACCAGTTTTATTCTTTGTCAACAGTTTTCTTTTATATTCATGGAAAATATTTTTGAATAATCACTGAGAAGTTCTTGGTATGCAGTGATTATTTGAGCTCCAAGATAATAGCAGCTTCTTTTTAATTAGTTACTTGTGGCCTTCTGAATATTTTTCTTAATTGTTGAACTTGAGTAAAACTGTTTAAACTTTTCAAGCATTCAGCATTTATTCAGTGTTTGATCTTGTTGTCTTGCTGAATGCTAACATGTCCTTAATGAATTCCAGACTTGGAATTCAGACTTCTTTTGTAACGGGGAGCACAGTGGCTGTCAATAAAAAAGATGTTATTTTTTTATATTAATGTGTACATGCATGCAAACACTTGCACGGGTATGCACACAAGCCATTACACACTCTCGCACAAACACAGCTTCACAAACACTAGAGAGAATACAAGGACTGGACAGTGCAAGGACACCTACCCACTTCAACTACAATCAGACCAACCTTGAGAAGCACTGGTCCTTTTTCCTCCACCAAGCTCAAAAATAATTTGAATGCCTATATAACTCCGAAATTTGCTTGCTTTTAAATGGTAAAACTCACAAATACCCAAACATTTTTAAATGAGTGGGTATTAAAAACTTATCTACAAAGATAAACATTGAAAAGATATTTTATTATTTCCACGCTGACTTCCTTTTACAGGACAAATTGAAGCTGTTTAAACCCAAAATCTCAAATGAACCAATTGTGCACCCCGACAAAGGACCCACTGCTTTTTGAAACTCAACTTGTGGATGTGTTTGCATTGAAAATGAGCACACAGACGCACTAAAGCCGTAATTATATCCAAGGATTTATTTTTTTGAGGACCCAAAATAGACAAAAGTCAATTGCTGATTTTTTTTTTCTACATGTTTCCCAGACTTCAATTTCAAAAGAGTTGAGAAGTTATGTATAATGTGAATAAAAACAGGGTGTAGTGATTTACAATTCTTATTCTACCTATATTTTCACTTCAATATTGCACAAAGTTAAGATATTCAGTGCTTAATAATTGTGATGATAAAACAATTTGTTCTTCTGAAAATAAACTCACAGTCTTTATCTGATGCTGGCAAGATTTTCAAGAATTGTTTTGAAAAAGGGCAAGAAAAGACTGTAAAATGTAAAGAAAACCCACCTGGTACATCCCACAGATAAGTAGATGAATTAATAACGTGATAGTTACACAGTTGAGTATAAAAAGAGGAACTCCAGAAAAAGTACAGCTCTTCTCAATAAACAATCACACAAGGTTTCACATTCTGAAACAGAGAGTCCAACAGTTCGTGGACTTGTCTTAATGTATAAATGCAAAGATTCTTTATATCATCTATAGTCCATAATTAAATCAAAAATATTCAGAGAATCCAGAAAAATCTCTAAACATAAGGGACACGGCAAAAGACCAACAACGAATACCCATGATCTGTGATTCCTCAGGTAGTATTGCATAGAAAACCAGCATAATTTCTGAGATGGATTTAACAACATGGGCTCAGTAACACTTCAAAAAATAATTATCAGATAACACAGGACATTGCTTGATCTGTAACTGAAAGTAGAAACTCTACTTTCAAGGAAAGAGCCATGTACTACTGTATCACAACAACCTCCAGGGATACTGCTGACCTCACTGGACCCAAACTTGCCAAAAATCATTGACCCAAAAGTTTGCTGTACTCCAACGAGTCAACATATTAGAATACTTTTTTTTTTAAATAATGCCAGTGAATTTCTTTGGACTATAGAGGAAAAAGGACAATTCATATTTTTTCAAAGTAAAGTTAAACAAAAACACCTGTGATGTGTGGGGCGAGTAAGTGCCCATGGCATGGGTAACTTGCACAAACTTGAGGGCCATGCACAGGTAATAAAGCAATATGCTTATATTCAGATGGCATCTTTTTTGGTGGCATCTTTGCTTACTACAGGCCAAGACACATTCTGAATGAATGAATGAATAAACGACCAGCTTTATTTCAAACATAAAAAAGAAAGCATAAAAAAGGAAACAACATAAAAAAAAAATCACACAACTACAAATAGACATAAATGTAGAATACCATAACAAAAGAAAAGCATAGCATTAAAAAATGCTAAATGGTTCGTACTTTATGTTACATATTCTGCACAATTAACAAGAGGATGGTTATAGTAAAAGAGTGTATGTACTAAACTGGCCTGTATTTAGTCAAGACCTGTCCCCCATTGAAAATATATGAGAAGCTAAAAATACAACAACATGACCCTGGCACTGTTTAGCACCTTAAGGTGTATATTAAACAAGAATGGGCGAGAATTCAGCTTTAACAATAGTGTCTTCTGTCCCAAGACGCTAACAGAGTGTCATTAGAAGAAAAGGTGATAAAACACAGTGGGAAACAAGCCCCTTTCCAAACTCTTTTCAAGTGCATTGCTGGTATTAAATCTCATTTAAAAGTTTGTGTTTTAACAACCTATACCTTGTCTTTGCTCTGTATACAATTTAATTTGAGACGAATAGGATTTGCAAGCAATTGAATTATTTTCATATTAAAATTTTACATGCTGTCCCAACACTTCAAGTTTTTACATCTTGCTTGCTCTTCTTAGTGTGTTCTGGTCTGTGCATCTTCCACAACTCACTCTGAATGCTTCGTGGGGTAAAGAAATTTTAAGGCGTTTGCCTGCTATAGGCCTCTGATTTCATTTCTGATAAAACCTTGTATAGGATCAAAAATTGGGCACCTTTATGCCTTTTCTTTCCCCACTGTGACACATGAAATTAATTCAGATTGTAAAGAAGATGTGAGTTGCTGTCGAGGGTCAGATGCTGGTGTGTGTGGTTGTGTTTTTTCTCTATCTGGCCTGCGACAGTCTTCTGTCCTAAAGCCTCCTGTCTTACCTGAGGATTAGGTGGATCAGACATTGATTGACAGATCCTCCTTTTTCCTCCTCCTCCTCCTCAAGAAACACCGTGTTTGGGGTTACAGAAGAACACAGGCGGGAAACCGTGACTACAACACACCCGAGAGGGGACTGCTGGAACACGAGGTCTCTTTTATGTAGTGTGTGTGTGTGTGCGTGCGTGCAACATGTGCACAAATTACCCTGCCGCTGTGTAAATAGGCATGTGTGTGTTTGCCCTTATGTGTCTGTATATGTGAGAGTCTGTGCGCTGGTTGCAGGAAGATGAAAGGTGTGTGTGTTGAGCCCTGCTGTCAGTCCCTGCCATGTTTTACAGCCCGTCCGCTCTACACAGTGATTAGAGCTGTCGACTCTGATGTGATGACATGGGCTGAAACCACAGCAGGGGAGCGAGGAAGTGAGAGAGGGAGACAGACAGCGAGAGGCAGTTTGAGGGTCAGTTTGAGATCAGAGAGAAAGTTTGCAAGATGGGAAAAAAGGAGAGGGTTTAAGAGAGAGAGTTGACCTTGACAACAGCTGCAGAAGAAGCTCTTAAAATTGTGGGCTGCCCCAGGACCACGTCTACAACCACGTTGGTGCAGGATTCAAGTCGCTGCCTGCCACTGTAAACCTCTAAACCCATCACTTTCTTTCTACAACTCAGCAAGCAGGATAGAGCCGGGAATATATTGAGTTTTAAGATGCAATGAGATTTTTCCAGATTAGATGGAGATCAAGCCAATATTGTTAAAATTAATGCATTTATTTACATCTGAGTGACACTATACTTTCTTTTTACCTTATCTGGACACAATTTTGAAAAAATAGAACTAGTGCTGGTCAATTAACCTTGTCAATTTCAGTTACAACTTCTGTGTCCCAATATCATACAGTACTGATGCTCATATTAACAAGATGATTGTGATAAAACATTCACCATTTCATAAGCTGCCTTGCACTACTTTTGTCCATAGTTTCTATCATTTGGTAAAAGTGTCGTCTTATTTTGTCCACAAATGTACATCACTTCAGTCAAGCTCTACAGTAGGCTTAATGTGGCGAATTAACCACTTAAAAAGAATTGATTTTCTACCAAAGAGATTAAATGAATTCCACGAGGGGTGTCCCGATACAACTTTTTCACCTCCGATACGATACTGATATTTCAGCCTTGAGTATTGACCGATACCGATATTGATCCAATACAATATCAGCAGGAATCATACATACTGTTATTACTTATTTTGTAGTATGGACCGTAAGAAAAGGCTTGATCAAATGAGATTACTCAAACAGAGAACAGTAGTCAGCAATAGTAGGTATGAGAAAAGCTGACCCATTTGTTATCAACCAATGGGTTTGTACATTTTAACCTTTAACTTAAAAATATAATACAATTGAATAAAATAAATAATAATAAATTAGAAGTTCCTGAAAACTAACCTCAATAAATCCAATAAAAACAAAACCAGTTATTTTTAAATTGCAAAATAACCACTGTGTTTAACTTAAACATAAGCATATTCTACAACTGAATTAAATTAATAAACAATTAAGGTAGAATGGACTGCTGGTATCGGAGAGCTTATATTGGAGATTTTAGATGCAGGCCGATATAATCCGATATCAGTTTTTTTGCTAATATCGGCCCAATATCCGATATCAATATCGGAATGGGATACCCCTAAATTCCACTTTTCTACTTATTTCTCCTTTTATTTGACAGATTTAGGGCCCTATTGTATGTCAGAAGCAAAACATTTTTTATTTGAAGCACAGGTGTCTTCGCTAATTTTCACCTGATTTGGGTGTAATTTTCATGCCCAGTGCTTACACCCTTTAAATAGGCAATGACAATACACTCCCATTTATACTCAGGGGTGTGAATGAGGAGTGGTCGTGCACAAAGCTGGTGTATGAGGACACAGGAAATTACACTTAAACATCCTTATATATCGGGTCTAAACACTCATATCTGTGGTGCAGTTTGTTTCTGCCATTTTTGTCATTTCCTGATTATTCTGCTCATATATAATGAAACAGGCTGTCCAGTGTGTTTTACGCACCCAATGCAGTATGGAGAAGAGGATTCCTGCAGTACAACGAGAAAATAAAGTTTTTTGGTGTACAGTAAATGGATTGTAATCATATAGAAGTGTGATCCTGTTAGTTTTAACTTGAGACTTTAATAAATTATGAGGGTTAATTTTTACTCATGTAAGTGTTTGAAATCTTGATAGTTTCTTATGCTCTGGATGCTGCAATGACTAAAAACTTTCTTTTAATCCATCATTATAACTGTTATTTGACATTAGTCAAATATTTTATTTTCACCAATTTATTTTAATTAATTTCTTTTATACAACGTCAAAGTGTTTTGTTTTGTTTTATTAATTAAGAAACAAGTGAATCGAATTTTTCAAAATTTGAGTTACCATGTTTACTCATTGTGATCTCAACATTAATCAGATAATCAAAATAATGATTTTTGCTTTATTGATTAGCCCCACTACCAACAGTAAAATACTTACTGTCCATGTAATAGCCTACTTTTGGACATTCCTCAAAAAGTAATTTAATGAAAATATGGCGAAAGACTACATCAATTATGGCCCTGTAAACCAGTGGCTGGATAAACACCTTTTTTATTATGATTGTATTATATGTTTTTCTGCTATTCTCAAAATCATATGAATTTAAATAAACAATGTGCATATGGTACCACAGAGAATGATGCAGATTCTGTGTTATTATTAACTTCAAGACATGTGAGAGTGTCTTTTACACCGCTGAGTGCTTTAAAGATAACGCAGCAATTTCTGCATTAAACCTGCTGAGATGGGTATAAATACCGTAATATAGATATACCCTACAAGTGCTTTACATGATCATTGTATTATTTTTATGTTAATAAATCATTGGTTACTTGTTGATGAATATTTTACCCCTTTATGGCTTCAAGGCATGACTTTTACGTTTCTGTTCATATTTTGCTGCCAGGTAGAATCACAGGTAAAACTCAGCATTCATCTTAAAGTTTTCTGTTTATAAAGCAATAATATGGAGGTAAATGCAGAGGATTAGGTTAGCCAAGCATTTTCCTGTTACCTACACACTAACTTGGTTTTATGATTTGTTTATTTTTGTTATATAAGCATCAGTCATATTGATGGTAAAAAAAAAAAGAGCTAATACTAAGGTGAGTTAACACAACAGCAAAACAGTTAAAGTAGAAAAGACAAATTCTGACACTCAGTGTTGGGTATTTTTGTTGTTAATTTGATGCGATTTTCAAAAATTGCAAGCAAACTCCTGTACACACTGTCAAAATCACAAATATATGTTAGCAACATCTGTTCATTTAATAAAACTTGCAGGGCTTGTCATGTCCACTCATGTAGTTTAGAAAGTGCTCACTCCACACTGGTTAAGAATATGACTGAAGATCATTAAATGCCCAAACCATTTTGATACAACTGATTATTTTATTGATATTTAACATTGTAGAAAATGTTAACAACATCCTTGTGCAAACTTGTTGCCAATATTCTTGTATAGTGAAGACAGTGTAAAGACTTTTTTTTTTAATATATTTTGAAATACAAAATAAGAAAAATGTCAAATATTGCTGCAAAGGACTTACATTTTTGTTGTTACGGTATTATCATAATTTTAATCTTAGCATAGTCATATTGAGTATATTCTAGTATAATGATGATCTTCTGCTATATCTGCATTAAAGAAAATCAAAACATATATTACATATTGCCATTCAGCTAAAAATTGAAATACTGTGATATGAATTTGGTCCATGTGGCACAGCCCTAAAACATTGACATATTAAAGTCAAATCAGACCATCAGAAAAAAACAGATAATACCATGCACTGTATGACAGCTATAAAAGAAAAAAAGTTTTTTAAAAATACATTTTAAAACTCTACTTTAGGGCCTCAGGGAAAGCAAACACATAGTTGCTGACACTTCTTCACATGTGTTCCCATCCCCTCTTTTTCACCTTTAGCGTGCCCCCTTTTTCCATATGTTCTTAATCGGGCCAGAGGGAGGGAATTGACAGGGGGGAGCACTACTCAGGGCCTGTTTGGGTTTAATGTCTGCTCCTGCTCTAATAGAGGATAAATAAACACTGCTCTGTTGCGGGTTGCTCAGCTCCTATAGACACACACATACACACACATACACACACAACCCACCTACTGGTTGCGTGGCCAGTCAAAGCTAATACAGCAGAAAATGGCTTGCTCCCCTGTCCGCCCTGAGTGCTGGTGCTGTTATTACTGGAGCCTAATAAGGCCCAGATGCCTAATATTAGACGTAATCTGTCAGAATAGTTTTGTTTATGTAATTTAATTTTTCCAGGCAGTTGTTTCCAATTAGGTTGTTTAAAAGTTTTAATTGAATTAAATGGGAGATATCTACATGAAGAGAAATGGCAAAAAATAATAAAAACAAGGCCAGGCTAGAGTAGACATGTGGGAACAATGCTGTTTTGGCCCTGTGTGTGTCAGTGTGTGTGTGTCTGACTGTATGTGCTTGTTCCATGATACACACCTATCATTACAGCTTTCCCATTATTGTCAAGCCTCTCAAAAGTGAGTGCTGTAGCGTCTGTGGTAATTATGACGTTATGAGGTGGCAATTACACTGAAATGTTTGACTGTCAACCGCCCACTACAATGACATGTCATCCTGCTGAGATGAGCGGGAAAATGGTGGATATGGAGAGAATGAAAGAAATAATGCGGAGTGGATGATTTGCTAAGAAAAGTGACATAAAAGGGAATTTTAGTTTAAAAGTAAAAGGCTCTGCATTGTGCACAGTACTTGACCATATAATAGCCTTTGGTTATGACAACCTAATATAAGGCTCACAATAAAAGAGGAACTTTTCCACTGATAGAGTAGTGAACTGAGTTACGTTTAAAAAAAAAAAAACAAGCAAATAAAGAAATCTGGCTTGTTTTAGCAGGTGCTGTTCAGTGTGACTTTGCTTAAGGATTCTACCTGTTAAAAACCTTTTTTTTCTTTTTCACTGTCATCAAGTACAAGCTTATGTTGAATTGATGTCTTTCGAAATGATACAATAGACTATGTTATATATGAATGCCATCTCAGTGACATAGCCCATTGAAGGTGGCCTCAGACAATAGTGTTTCTGTATTTGAAATATTGAGCCCAAATTTGGGCTTATCCAGAAACAGGATAAATGGCCTAACCCAGATGGACTGTTCAATATATTTCACTAGTCCATCTGGGAAATAGCCCATAGAAAGTGTTTGGGGATGGGGAGAACCTTTCAAAGCAAATCTGGCAGGAGATTGGACAATTGTTCCATCAATTACATTCATTACAGGCCAATCTGTAGTAGGCGGGCCAAAAATACCAAACATAAGCAACAATGTGGAACAGACTCTCGGAAAAACATGTCGGAAGAGGAGCAAAATAACCTTTCTACAGAGAGTGCTTTCAGTGTTGTTGTTTGTCCTCCATTTAATAAAGAAATGCGGCCCAGATTAGGGATGTAACGGTTACCGATAAAATGATAAACCGTGGTAAAATTTCTGATGGTTGGTATTACTGTGTCCTATTTTAAATACCGTTAAAACCATGTTTGATTACCTCACTTTGCCAGTAACTCATGGTGACCCTGCTCATTGCCTGGAAAAGTCAGAACTATGTGTTTGGCCCTCAGCAAAGCAGCAGCAGATCCTCAGATGCAGGTCCGCATGCGCAGTTTGCAATGTTAGGCCTTTGAAAGCCAAAGTATGCCAGCGGTGCCCGCAGGGACACTGTACTGGATGTTTTGTTCCCCTCAAAACAGACAAAGTCTGAAGTATGGTCATATTTCGGATTTTAAAAGGATGTTGAGGGGAAACCAATTGGAGACGGTCATCCTGTCTGCAGAAAATGCAGAAAAAAGTCTCCAGAAGGGAGGCAGAGAAGAACCACAAACACCCCCACAAAGCATCAGAGGGGAGAGGCCTGGCTGGATTATGAGAGAGACCCCAGCAAAGAATCAGAGCGGTGAAGAGGATCAGGCTCTGACCACTGCAGACCGTTCTTTAATTCATATTATTTTTTAACTAAACAAAACTGTGTTAAATTATTTTAGTGTGTGCATAAGTACTTTTTGAGCATTTTGAGCACATTGCAACAATACCGCGATAATAATGATAACCCTGATCATTTTGGTCACAAAAAAAATTTCACACCATTACATCCCTAGTCCAGATCTGAAAAAACTGCCACTGAATGTGTTAGCATCTCTACTAATCTCTGGACCAGCAGTTCCTGCTGTTGTCTTGCTCATAGCTCCCACCTGCCACATTGGGCCGCTCACAATCATTGCTGACTGGAGCTTGGCAAGATCTGTCTGATGACAGACATTGAATCAGGCAGGTCCAGCTGCTGCGGAAAGTTACAAAGTGCCAGGACCAAGCAACAACCTCTGGTGTAGAAAAATTATGCCCATGTGGCAAACTGCACATATCAACTGCACATACCAAGTGTTCATGAGACTGGCTGCAGAAACACTGGAGGTCAAATACCAATCAATCAGTCAATGAATCAATCTGAATTTGTATAGCTCCAAATCATTACAACTGTTATCACAAGACACTTTACAAAAGAGCAGGTCAATGCCATACTTCTTTTCTTTTTCATAAATTTTTGTTTTATTTGTTTGTTTTTATTCTTTTTTTTTAAAGACTCAACCTGAATCGACCACGAGTCAGCACTTTGCCACAACTGGCAACAGTTACAATGACAAGATGAAACCCTCTGTTTAGCAGTAAGAAATCTTGGTACACAACACGTGCTCCAAAGTCTTTTTAACCTAAAATTAACAAAAGTACAACCTGGTTCAAAAAATGTTTTTTTGTCTAATTGTTAATGTGTTTAAATTCTCACACAATGGGTGAATGAGTATGTGGGGTTTTTATATCTGCACATTTTGTTTTTAATAAGGCTGTAATATCATGCAGAGGCATCGTGATCAATTGGGAACCAATCATTATCAGCCGATATTAAAAATACATGAGAAGCTGATTTGAAAAAATGTTATCACTGGTACAATCACCTGTACTTATGACATGCCACACCTTTGTGTTACAACAGAAGTCTGCTACTGCTTAAGAAGTACTTCTCTCAGCTTGTAAAGGCAGTTACCTAACATAACACTTTGCAACTCAACACTGATCACTTTTGGCTGCAAAAACCTGATTGTGGTAACCCTAGTTACATATTGTTAGGGACATGGCTGACATGACAACTAGCCCTCGAGGTGTCTCTGTTAGTCAACTGACCTTAAGTACTGCCTCACTGTGGTCATTTTGTATGTTAATAGATTGATTTGATTTGAGCTTTTGACAGTGTTTTTCAACATGGTGGCTGCTGGAGATTGGTTTTCAAAACCCCTTTCAGTAACCAAATGGCTGATGTCACTCTGGTTTGTCAATAGAGTTCACAGTCTGTGGTCAGGACCCACACTGTCACATTTGTTGTTATAATAATCATAATATCTGCTTTGGGGCAGCTTCTGGTGTGTAGACCTTCTTCTCTTCTTGCTAATGTTTTTTACCTAGCACCAGGTTAAGTTTTGTTTATGTTTGACTATGTTTCCTAAATAATCTAAAAACAGGCTTGAAATTTGTGAAAGATTTGTTAGCCACATGTCCACTTATTAATCAAATCAGCCACAGCCCTTATGCCTAATTTACTCTTAATTCTGATTTAACAGAAAATAGATGTGATGTGAAAAAGTATACTCTTGTACAGTTGAGCACATTGCAACAATACCGCGATAATAATGATAACCGTGATCATTTTGGTCACAAAAAAAAATTGTGTACAGTTTAACAGATAAAAACATTTTCAGATGAAGGCAGTGTTTTATGCAAGACATTAAACATGTTTATTTTTCTGATTTTATTATTGGAATAAATATTTTTTGGCTTGGTTGTGGCCCACTAGTGCTCCTGGAGGTATTCCAGCTGGGCTGCAAGGGGTTACTCACAAAAATAACAAACAAAAATCCATCAAAATTTTTTAGAATAAAACTATTTTACATGATCACAAAATACCTCATTGCAATTTAATGTTAATCATTTTGAGTACTAGGATAAACTAAATACAGCCTAAAGACTGAACCTACTTCCCAACTTTTAATCATACATTATGTGCAGAGCTATAATGTATTTTTGTTACTTTAAGTTGCAGGGACTATATTTTCAGACTTCTCATTGGTAGGTAAATTTTTTTGTTGATAAAATATGAAATGTGGAGGAAAAAACACTTAGTTTTAAATGTAGTGGTTTTGGTGGGCTACAGAGAATTTTCAGGTTTCAATTTCTGCTGTGGCATACATACATTTTGGACTGGCTGATCTGAATAACAGGAACTTTGGGGACCTTTTGCATGATCTTGATTTATTTTTATCTTACAACACTCATTACATTCTCCTTAGGGCTGGGAAATATACTGAGTTTTTGAAAAATATTTATACATTTTCAAACAAGATATCAGTTAATACAATATCGTTTATGTCAATATGGTTGTTGAGGTGGCAAAAATAGCAATAAGCGAGCCCCGATTTTTGGTAATTCTCTTGAATGTGTTTGGCCTTCCCTGCCTTCCTTCCTATCCACAAAAGTAAAATAATAATGATAATAATAATAATAAAAAAGCACACAACAGCCCACCTTATCTACTGCTAACATACAAAAACAATCATGTGAGTATTGCAAACATAAAGGGAAAGTAAGACAGGAGTAACACTACTACAGAAGAGGAGGCTGAACGGTGCAATGAAAAATAGTGACTTGATGATTTGTGTTCAAGATCTCTGACGAGCAGCAGAAATATATTTTTTGCTGAGAATGCCAAAGCAGGTGGTATGACAGATCTTAGCCAATTTCACACATGGTTTTGTAACCCTCTGCATAAAAACATCCTACTCTAAGGGTCATTGGGTCATTCAGCTGTGCTTTTCAATATTATTTGTCTTGAAAAAACAAAAAAACAGATAGATACAAATGTTGGTCCAACCAGCCCTAATATGTTGTAACCACAAGAGGCACTAATGAGCAGATAAACTGGAGAACAGGCCTCCATCCTTGCAGCCCATGCTTCAGGCCTCACTATTATACCCTGCATGTGTACTGCATGTGCTCCATTGTGTATGTGGCCCTTATAAGCCATCGCCAGTGGGTTGTTGTGTGTTACAGTGTGTAGTGGGGGTATGAGAAGGGGGCATTGGGGGGGCTACCTGTCACATATCCTGAAGAAAGAAAAGGCGAGTGAGAGCATTCCAGAGACAGAAAAAAGACGAAAGGGAGAAAAAAGAAAGACAAGGATCCCTTCAGTAGGCAGGGCAGTGTTGCGTGACTGGCGTTTCATAAACACACACACACATACAAATGCATGTACGCACACACCGTCAGGCACAGAACACAGACATCGCCCTGCTATGAATCTTGCCCTGATGTGTTTTCTCTCACTGGTAACTTTAGTATGGATGATTTAACGCTTAACTGCAATCAGTGTTAAAGCGTTCCACAAGGCTCACTCAGACATAGCTGCTGTGTGTACGTGTGTGTGTGTGTGTGTGCGCCTCCCCCAGCCATAACAGAGTCCTGGGCTGTTTAGAGAGGCTGGCTACAATGCGGAGGACAGATGTGGAAAACCCCTGGCTCTCCAGACAAGGGCCTCCTTCATCCCTCCTTCTGCTGTCCTTCACTAAGACGGAGGGATGGAGTTACTGAACTAACTTCCTGGATTACATCAAACACCCCTCTGCATGCAGGGCTGCCGAAAGACTCCCAGTTTCTCCCTCTCTCTCTCTCTCTGTCGCTTTCTGCCCTTCTTATTCTCTCCATCTCTTCCTTCATTGGAAGTGTTTGTATCTCTCTGGTCATCCATCCAGATGCTGGTGTGTTTGTACAAGGAGATGTCTGGCCCTGTCTGCTTCATTGAAACACAGGCATCAGTGGTCTCCTATGCACCTTGCACCCTCAATTTGTCTTCAGACTGTCTGCAGGACCACAAGTACACCACATACTTTATTAGAATGAATACAATGTATTGTAAGGGTGCCTTCACTTTAAGTTGGTGATCAGTATATTGGAAATATGCAGGGGTTGGCCTCAAAGCTCACTAGGATTTCCACAGCAGAGGGAAGTCACTTCATCAGGTACATTTGTTAAACTGCTTGTTACTGCAGATAGCTAATCAGTCAATCACATGGCAGCATCTACATTTAGGCATGTAGACATGGTCAAGATGACCTGCCAGAGCTGAGCAAACTGTGCATCAGAAAGGTGATTTAAAAGACTTTGAAAGTGACATGGTTGTTGGTGCAAGATGGGCAATCCAGTTGTTTCAGAAAACAGCTGATTTACGGGGATTTCCACACAACCATCTGTAAGGTTTATAGACAATGGTCAGAAAAAGAGAAAATGTCCATTAAAAATATCAGTTCTGTGTGCAAAATTCCTTGTTTTTATTAGAGGTCAGAGGTGAATGACCATAGTGATTCAAGATTATATTAAGGCAACAATTCACGCAACCACTTGTCACAATCAGGGTATGCAGAAGAACCATCTGATCTGTTAAATCTTGAAGCAGATGGGCTACAGCATCAGGAGACTGCACCGAGTGTCATTCTTGTCAGCTAAGAACAGGGAGTTTGACACAAACAACATGAAAGCATCTTGCCTTGTTTAAATGTGCAGGTTGGTGGTGTTACAATCTAAAGGATATTTTTTGACATGCCAAATTCTATATGATCACAGTGACTACTTTCAGCAGGATAATCAACATGTCACAAAGCTCAAATCCTCTCAGGCTGGTTTCTTAAACATGACAGTGTGTTCACAGCACTCCAGTGGCCTCCACAGTCACCAAATCTAAATTCAATGTAGCACCTTTGGGATGTGGTGGAACTGGAGATTTGCTTCATGGATGTGAAACCAACAAGTCTACAGCATTGGAGTGATTATAAAAACATAGGGTTAATCAATTCTCAAGGTACTGCATCACCATGTGTTTCCCTCATGTTCAAAAACGAATGGAAAAACAAACACGCAAACAAATAATTATTATTTTTGGTGTTGTGCAACCTGCAACAAAGTGACAAAGGGTGCATCAGCTTCTGCTGCTCTTAGCTGAGGGGGGAAAGAACAGCTTGGCCTTGTATCCACTGAAACAAGCAGAGTTGGCACTGTAATTATGTACACACCACTGATTTCAGTATTATTGGAGATGAAATGGCCCTTTTCCACCAGCCCGCCTTGGCCCTACTCTACTCTACTCTACTCGGCTCTACCCATTTTGCGTTGCGTTTCCACCGGCACAGTACCTCCTAAAACAGACCAGTTTTTAGTACCTACTCTGCTCTAGTTCTAAGCGAGCTGAGTCGACACTAAAAGGTGACATCGACCGACTGCCGGCTACTGATTGGTCAGAGAATGTCGTCACCGATGGGTCATGAGCGCAATGCCCAAAACAGGACTGCAGTACATACACTTTGTTACTTTATGGCAATAACTTGCTGCCATCACAATGTTAAACACGGGGCTTTATCATTACGAGCTAGCTAACAAGCTAGCGGTAGCTTCCATTAGCTTACCCTCATACGTCTTTTCTTTGCAGCCCGATTGCTCTTGTCCTCGACTTCAAACTGTTGTATAGCTTCCAAAACTCTCCTGTACTTCTCAAGGGTATTTCTTCTCGCCGCCTGCAGCCTTCTTCTGCTTTCCTCATGGTAACAAAAAGCCACAGACCGAGCAGCAAGTATACTATTGCCTCCAAGTCCTCCATTGTTTTGGTTGTTGTGTCGCGCTCAAAATGACATGAACGCAGTGTCGCCCAGCTGTTTCACGGCGACCCCGCCCCCGCTGGGCAGGGGACTGGGCTGGTGGAAAAACAGACCAAAGCGAGTAGAGTAGAGCCGGGTAGAGTCGGGGAAAGCCGAGCCGAGTAGAGTAGGGCTAATGGAAAAGGGCCAAAAGAGACCCAGCCTGTAAAAACCTAATGGAAAAACCTGTGCTGAATACATCAAACTCTATGTAGCATTTAAAGAAACTCACCTTTTTTATGCCAAATTAAAATAACATTACATATCTAAGTAATTCATGTTATTTATGAGTGACGTACGATGAGCAGTCTATAAAGGATAAAATAATCCATTTGCTACATATTAGAGTAGTTCAGTAATATAGATGATCGTATAAGTTTGTGTGACAGTGCAGATGACACCTCAGTGGGATCTTTTTCACCTTAGGAAAGCAATAAAGTCAAATTAAGTATAAATGTAACAGTTCTTAAAGCACGAAATAATATGAAATCCAACAGATAGGTCACAAGGCCGTAGAGTGTTGAAATATTGCATTGAACTTATCTGACACACACTATAGATGACAAGATTGAATTGACTGCATATGACCAACGTGCTGACGTTAGAAGCCAAAGGGTTGATGCTTATGACAGTATACAAACACAGAGTACTATCTTTCAATCAAACTTTATGATGAATGATATGTTACATTGATGTTAAATGCAAGTAGTCACTCACCAACGTACTAACGTGCCCCTCAGCAAACTTGCCCTGGTACAATTTCTGCAATTTCTATTTTCATCTGTGTATGATACAAATGCCAACAACACCTCTGCAGAATAATTTAAATTATATTTGGACCCAATTTTTGACCTTAAAGAAATACTGCACCTCCTGGGATTTGAAAATTGCAGTTGCCCATCATCTAGAAAACTTGAACTTTTGATTCTAATTATACTGAAATTGCAAATAGTTCAGCCCAAACTTCTTTCATGGACCAAAATAAATGAATGCCAGAATAAAGGAACACAGTGAGTGGATACTCTCTTTCTCTCAAACAGGGCTCACAAATATTTTCACAAGTAACCAAAATACATAAAGTGCACTGTCTAACACTTGGTGCACCTCGGCCTCAGAAACTTTGTCAGTTTTGGACAACACTGCAGTTTTGTCCCTGCCGTGCACATTGTCTCCCATTCCTGACCCTAACATATGTGCTCATTTGATTACATGTAGAGAAATACAGACTTTATTTTTCCTCATTGTAAAAAGAGCTTGATTAGATAAGACAAAAAACACAACATTGAGTGTGACTAAAATCTTTTTTTTTTCTCTCTTTTTTTAAATTTATGACTGAAAACTAGGGAACAACCAAACAAAGTGGCAATTTAAATCTTCCATGTGCTATTCTGTGTGTTCTATTCTGGCTTGTTTCATAGGTCTGGTTTAAAAGTTATTTGTTTTAATAAAATGCAAAAGACGCACAGTTTGGGTGGTGTTTAGTAACTCCATTCCGGTCAGTTTTGTATTTTATTTTTTGCTTACCCCATCCCTGTTTCGTGTTTTTGCTTCAACACATTTTCAGTTGCCATAGTTTGTTAAATGTTGATGTTACTGTCTCATTTAAATGAAACGCACAGATTCATCTGACTGTACGTCTGGTTCTACATGGCTTAAATTCTGGGGAACTACCAGCCAAGTAGACAGAGGGAGAGAAATTTATAAGATTGTATTGAAACCAATTCTGTTACCGATTCTGCTTATCAGCCCAACTTTAACAGTTCCCCTTTTGATTTCTGCTGATTTTCTTTGAGGAAAAAGTTGGCCTACATTGGGTTTTCAGTCACAACAATGTCAAACACATGACACTCCTGATATTCAATGCCATGCCAAATAGATGAATGCTCCTGCAAGTTGCTGGTGACTCCACTTACAGAGCATTGTGCAGTAAGTGTATTTTTGACTTTAATCAAACTTTTGAAATACTTTCTGAAATTAACCCACAATTTTAACCACTTCTGCCCATCTGCCGTGATTTTTAAATTCTTTTTTATCAAGGCTACCTCTGGTAAGAGTGTGATGGTCTTGACTTGCAAGGCACGCAGAACAAAGTAGAAGGAATTGATAAGCAAAAAAACTGATGATACCGATTTGTGAGGGAATTGTTATCAAGCGGAATTGGTTTTTGATTCCATCCCTAATTAGATAAGAAGCATATTTATTCTTCAAAAGGCCAATCGATTGATCTATTTGTGGGGATAGTTTGTTCAAACAAGTTTTTCTTGTTTAATTGCCCCATTTGGAGGCTTTGGAGGGGAAATGTGTTTTGCTTTCTCAACAATATAAAATAACTGCATCAACTGCAATAGTTGATGTTCTGAGAGATATTACCTGTTTTTAATGTAACAGTTTGCACTGTTTAGTATATCAATTGCCATAAGATTTTTTCAGTCTGTTCATAACTTAACAAACTCACAAAATTCAAGTATGCAATTAATGTGCCATCATGCTGTGTAACTCAATTGGACTTGTTAAGAGATACTTGCTGTATGGCTTATTGGGGGACTTTTTTGTTCTCTGTTGCGTGAACTAAGTAAAAGCATGTTGCTTACTGGATCAGGATAACTTTTGTTCTTGTTCTCTATGTTACTCTGGCTAATGTTTGAGATCTCAGTAGTTTACAAAGCTTAGTGGTCTCACCAAATGCTACACCAGCTACTTTAACTAAACACAAAATATAATCAATATTGGTACTTGTATAGCCTGATTTAGGTGATTGGTGATCAGTGCTGGCATTAAAATATCTCACATTCCACTGTTTTACACACAAAACGAAATAATTAAATAAAAAATAGATTTCTATTTGTTTGCTGTCAGATAATCCAAGACTTATTCAACAAAACTGACAAATATAATACTGGATGCTTTAAAAACTCAACATGCAATAAATACTGAACAAAAAAAGGAGCATGGCTGCAAATGGAGAAAAGTTTTGCAGCACCAAGAGCAGGAAAACTTTGCAGTTTGACGATACTGCTGTAATTGAGTGAGTTGAAGCATTAAGCAGCAGGTGTTTGTGCTGTGTACAAGGCATGGCCAAGGCAGTGAGCTGCAGAGGGCAGTCAGTAGCCACTGAGCCACGGAACAAGTTGGGGATAGGGATTGGCTGTTATCTGCCCAGCCGTCTGCAGCTGTATTTACCGCCTTTGTTTGTTGTTCCCTAAGCAGTCGGAGATATGTGTATAAGTGTGTGTGTGTGTGTGCCTGTTAGTGTGTGTTTGCTGTTCCCTGTGCGGCCTGGGGAGGACTGGGAATTTTCTGTGTCAGTGCGTCGGAGGATTTTGGCTGGAGCTTTGTTGATCCTGTCTTTGTTGATCCCATGTTGTTGTAGCAAGGGGAGCAAGAAGATTGAGGCATTAGCCATGGCAGCCAGAACTTAACCCTCTCCCTGCCCCCTCTCTGCCCTCACCCCCACCCCCTGAGTCTGGCCAACTGGGCCGGGCCAAACACCCCCTCTGACCCATCCTGAGCACCTTCAAACTCCCCCGCATAAAAACAGTGCGAAAATGTTCTTGGTTCCCCTTTTGGTTTTTGTGTCATGCTTTTTGAAGCGAGCCAACTTTCAATTATTGCCCCTGTGGTTCACCCAGGCACCCGCGACAAGAGGTGTGTGATGTTGATTGTGTGTCTTATTGCTCAGTTTGTTTGTGGCGGGGAGCCAAGTGATCCAGGCACCCTTTTTTGCTTGTCCGACCACTCTTAAGATAGAGAGTTGTGTGCTTGTATGTTTGTGTGATTTGAGATAAAGTGCAGTCTTGGCGCTGTGTTTTTGGCATCACAAATAGAGTGAGTTGTTTCTCAGTGACTTGTTCTCAGCCCTCTGTGAGCTGTGACCTATCCCCTCCCTGGCTATCCTGAAGGTCAGGATAAAAAGAAGTAAAGTGGAGTGGAAGCAGGCTGAAGGCTTTAGCTTTCCAGTGTGACCCTGCAGTTCCAACCCAGCAGTGGAAGACACACCGCTCTGCCTTGCTCTGCTCTGCAGGAAATCCTTATAACATTAAGGAAAAGAGAGAGCGAGGAGACAAAGTTGTACAGTTTGCAGCCTGGTCTGCTTGATTTGGCGTGTTAACAATGTAAAGAGAAAGAGAGCATAAGGAACGTGGATAAAGAAGATTTAGAGTTGGTTAAAAAAAGAAAGATGAAACTACAGAAAGTCTGATTAAGGCCTGGAAGACATTTTTATGTGGAACTTAACATTTTTTTAAATGTGCATGCAACTAAGTGAGGTGCAGTTTAATTAAATTGTGACCAGAGGCCAGAACACATCAGTCCAATAGATTTGTCCAGACAAGAAAAGTTTATGAGAATATGTGCATATTTGTGTCTTTGCTGTCAGCCTTGATGTGTTTACAGCATTGCCTGGGCTTGCCAAGAGTTTGCTGGCATAGTGTTGTAACAATGATGATATAATGTTACACTTTAAAGTGATACATTATGTTTTTAATGGTTTTGAGACCACATGAGCAAAGTTATGAGAACAAGGCACCCAGTATTAGGTACTATACTATTTTCTGTCACCAACAAGTTAAGGAAAAGTTCTGCACACAATCTAAAATTTACTAATACACTGCCAACATCTGTGTAGTGCAACAATGTGTTTTGTATTTCTGAAGAGATGGCAGCCAAATGTTCATGAAATACTTAAGTGCTGTTAGATTATGGCCAAAAAACATGATTGCAATTATTTGAATATATAATGAGATCAAGATTATTAAAGACGAGCGTAAATGCTATCAAAACAATCATTGTTAATATTAAATAACGGGCTATACGTAGAAATTTACTTGTGAAAACAGAAATTTCTCAAAATAATTTGTATTATTATGGAAAAAAAGATTTTAACAGAAGTTCAAGATGTCACGTGGCACAGTTATCTTTTAATATCGATTACTCAATATTCATAATTGTGGGAGGCAACAATAGTAATCTCCATTAAAATTTGATTAATTGCCCAGTTCTAAAATATTCTTTTTTTTTCTTTATTAGACGATCTTAAAAATTTACAAAAGTTCATATTTTACAACTTGTAAATTATTTTACAGTGACACTGAGCAGTACCGGGTAATTACAGACTGTGATAAAAATTCACCAGTCAGATATAACGTTCTGACCACCTGCCAGCCTGACTGGTTTGCAGCTATACAACCTCACACACAACAAACTGTGATGCTTTGTGTCTCCTGAAACCTTTCTGTAGGAATCAGAATTGGTTTCCTCAGCAATCTAAGCAACAGTAGCTCATCTGTTGGCTCAGACCACACGGGCAAGCCTTCCGCTGCAGATCTGGAGATGCTCTGACACAGTCATCTAGCCATTACGCTATGGCTCTTGTCAATCTCCCTCAAATCCTTACACTTGCTCATTTTTCCTGCTTCTAAGATCAATTTTGAGGACATAATGCTCACTTGCTGCCTAATGTATCCCACCCACTCACAGGTGCCATGATGAAGACATCATCAGTGTTATTAACATCACCAGTCAGTGGTCATAATGTCATGTCTGATTGGTGTATGTCCCTGCAGCCAAAACCAGTTTTTATATTGTTACATTTCAGGGACACATTTGAACCAGTTTTTGTGGTTTTTTTGTTTTTCTTTAAAGTATGGCTGGGTCTTGTTACTTTTAAGGCACTTCGCATGTCATTTATGATCAAAATAATGGCTACTGTATCATTTTAACACGGTATTCACAAAAAATTTTGACAACTTTAGTGAGCACTATGTTTTCATCCAACACCTCTAAACATAAAGGTAAAAATAGAAAACGTTACATGTTCCTGCCACGGACTGGAACAGATTACATAAAGTGCTGTGTACAAAGAGTCCTGACTCCAGCTCATACAAAACCTTACAAAAACCAAAAAGCATTACACCATATACCAGTTCATCATTTCCACATTATGAAAGTAACAGGGATGCACTATATTACTGGAACATTACTGGTATAGGCAGCTGATTGCCTAAAAAAGTTGGCAGATATTTTGGCTGTATAAGTTAGCTACATAATATAATTCTCACTTGGCTGTTATAATGGCAGACAGCACGTACCGTGTTGGTTTACCTTGACACCATGAATGTCACTTTTATGAATCTAAGTTATTAACTAAAGAATTAAATGTTTTTTCTTGTATCACATCTGTTTTTAACACAAATAGACTGTCAACACACAGGTAACAGCACTCGCAGACTGTCACACTGATATATCTTTATATATAGAGCCATTCTCGGAAAGACTCCAGACTACCTTTCGTCTCTTTTAATCTTGAAGGATGGGACATACAACCATTGTTCATCTTTAATCACTTCTTAGTTCCCAAAGCCCAAGCTCAGTTAGGAAAAAAGCTTTTAGATTTTATCCTCCTTTGCATGGAACAATCTTCGGTCTGATTTTAAATTTCCAAGTTTAGTTTCCTTAAATGTCTTTAAATCCTTGAAAAAAAAAAATCTTTTCAGTCTTTCAGGAAACAACTGTTTTAATTTTATGACTTGCTATTGAGCTTAATGTTTATTGGGTGTTTTATGAGTTTGTGTGTTTGTTGTTGAAATGGTGAGTTGCTGCCATTCTTGGTTGGGACTCCCTTAAAAAGAGAGTCCTCTGATCTCAAGGGACTAAACTGGCTAAATAAAGGCTTAATAAATACAAATAAATAAAACAGGTAAATATAAAAAGTGGAGGGTTTGTGCTCTTGTCAAAAATATCTGTAACAATATTGGCACACTGAAAATCAGCAAAAATCCAACATTGGGCGTCCGTAGAAAATCACATTAAAACACCCTCTGAAAGTTCTCAAAAACAACAACAAACAAAATAAAAACAAAAACTAACTTCATAAAATGTCCTTTCCCTTTTCTTTGCTCAGAGACTTTTAAAAAGCTCTCTCTTTGAGAAAATGAAAAAATAAACCTTCAGTTTCCCTTATAACACTTTCCCACCCTTTCCTGTTTCACTTAAGCTCCCTCCCTATGCCTCTTCCTCTCAAACCATCACACACAGCAGTCACCTGCAAAGGATTAAGGGGGTGTGGAGATGGAGGGGAGCTGGTTTTTGTGTGTGTTATGGTTGTTTGTGTTTCTGTGTGCTTGGCGGGTGGTTTGGTGATTTCAGAGTCTGGTGGGTGTTCAGCGACCTTCAAAGTTAAGTCTTTATTGAAACTTTGACCTGGATGACTCTGATGCACAAGACTATCTCTGTCTGTCTCTTGGTCAGACTAATTTGTTTGATTTTCATAAGTGTGGTCAAACAAACCCAATCTGGGCTACTTTATACAAACAAAAGAAGATACACTTTAGTTTACACAGAGCGGCTTTCATTTTCAGTTTTTGTAAAAAGCCCTCCTGCACCCTCATCTCAGATTGTTTCAAAACAGTGCAGTAAAGATATAGCAAATGATTCATTTCAGACTGCATTAATTTGACTTTAAATCAGTATATCAAGCAGAGTAACAAGGCTCTGAATAACCAATCATCTTAATCACTCTTGGCATTAATACAGACTTAAGTAAACCTAGTAAACTCTATTTATGTAGAAAATAATGGGGTGCTGATCTTTAATTAATTTGCTACATAAATTTATACTTTTGTAATCATGCTAAGGGGACAATAATGGCCCCACAAACACTTCACACACTGCTCACATATAAACATAGAGAAGAGGGGAGAGAGATTTCCTTGAGTTACTGTCACAGCCTGAATGAAGACAGCTGCAGGTTTCATCCTCATCAACAAACAACTACAGCAGAAGAGGTTCAAACCACTAAAGGTGAAATAAATCACAGACATCTGTAAGGAGACCCAGACCCTTTCTATGAGCACTGCCTCTCAGATAAACTAGAGCACAGGTCACTACCTACTGAAGGTCTATCAGCCCAGCAGAATGAACATGTGTCTTAAAAACTCAACATGGCCAGAAAATTAGGTATGATTTTACTCACCGATGCAGTGGGTCAAGTATAAAGGTGAAGCCTAAAGGTCAATCCCTCCGCTGAAGACAACGTGTTGATATCTTCAGTCCAGTGTAAACCATGCTACAATCGGAATGAGTAGGTTACCTGTTGTAATTCACCTGTCTGTGAGGCTGCTCCTTGGAGCCCATGTGTACGTTGTCATTTTACATAGGACTCCAGAGGCCTATAGCACGAAGTGCGGTCAACTTATCCTGGGTAACTCACATCTATGGGTTGACTCACCCCAACAATGGCAATCAGGATAATCGATAGCACGACGCGGATTATCAACAGGGTAAGTCAACCCAGGTTTATCTCATCAAGGGCCGTGAACGCGCACGTATAAAGGGAGGGCTGAGAGGCAACTGACCAAACGCAATCATGAGTGGCAAACACGCTGAGTACCGCAGGGAATACACTGACAGACCTCCCAATTTCACATGTGAAGAGCAACGTCTGATAATGTTAAAATACGAGGATGACAAAGCCAGTATAATGGAGAAAGGAAACACCGTAGCGGCTGTCAATCATAGACAAAATGCGTGGCAACGCATAGCGGACTGTGTAAGTGCCTAAGTTACTCATCAATGGCTCAATCTGACACTGATCACACTCGTGAATCTCATGAAACGATATACTGTGCAAATGTATTGCGTGTCTGACAATTATCATCACATTTCCCCAGATGTAATCCCTCTGGAGTGAGAAGGTCATGGGAGCAGATAAAAAATAAATACAAAAACATCATTGCATCCAGTAGCGGTCTGTTTCATGTCATGTCATGCTACATTTAACATTTAAGTCATCGACACAATGAAATCATGTCAACATACCGAGCTGATGTCTGACCCAAATTAACAATTTAAAAATCAGCAGCTGGACTAAAATACACCCTCCTCTTTAAAGAAAAAATCCCTCAAACACAATGAATAAAGTGCAGGAATGACATGATAGAAAAATGTGCTGTTTCACATTAGCATTACATCCCTTTTATTTGTCAAGTATAGTGCATTTGAATGTATGAAAAGGGCTATATAAATGAAGTTTATATAGCAGGGCGATGCACAACGACTGCAGAACAGTCAGTGCATTGCTCCTGCGGGTCGCACGGGCAACAAACGGCTCCAATGTATCACACAGGTAGATGAGTCCGGGCCGCGAGAACCGCTACCGCTCATATAGCGCATCATCAGGTTGATCTGGTGGTTCAGATCGGCCTCAGGACACCCTTTCTCATCTTAACGCTCATCTCACGAGTTGTGCCTCTGTCTACCGGGTTCAGGAGAAGAGGGCAGGCCATTGTTTCGGAGATGCCGATTGGCTAGTGGGAGGGGCATTTTACAGGATCAGATTCAACCTCCAACTTATCCTGCTCCAGAGCAGGTTAGCCGTTCAGAGGAAGTCACCATGGTGATCTACCCCGATAAGAAATGAACCGGCTCTGTGCAATCAATAAACCAGGGTTAACCCTGAAGTTGCCTTACTAAGACATTAATCCTGCTTCGTGCTAAGTCCAGCTTTAAAAGCTCCTCCACCAATAATACCCCTTTCAGACTGGCCAAAAAACCCGTTTAAACCCAGTAACAATCGGCTCCTGTTGGAAGTTTGAAAGGGTTCAATCGGCATTTCGACCCGGGTCGACTCACCCTGCAAGCGACAGGTTTTTATCGGCTCGCCTCCGATTGGCTTCAGTGGGAACATCACACCCGGGTCAACCCGCTAATTTACGGATGAAGTTGGCATTACGTGCCCACAGCATAACATCGCGCCCCTCCCCTTTGTCTGTAACTTATGTGACTCTGCCATCTCGGCAACAAATTCCATCTGCCTTTATATCATCAGCGCCGAAATTGTACATTTTTAAAGAGGGAGAAAAGTACAAAGTACAGAAAACCGTTTTCACGGCGTACATGCTCCTTTCCATTGTTTATGTGGTCGTGTTTCGTCGCGCTGTTGATGTCATCAACGTGATGACATCAGCTTGATGCGCCAGAGGAAAAAAACAGCCACACAGCTCATCTACTGCCGATTAGACCTGGGTCTGTTGGCAGTGGTAGAGGAGTCACTTGCCGATTATTTGCGGGTTAACCCGCGTTGAAAAAACCCGCATTGACCCGCTAATTTTAGTGTGAAAGTGGTATAACAGTGTAGCCGTCCTCATGATGCTAACTGTTAGCCTCTATTCTTCAGACACCAGTCAATGACAAATACCGGTTTGTTTTATCAACTGTCTCGGTGGTGCCAATAGCCCGCTGGGCACTTCTGCACCATCAAACTCGAAGTTTCAGACTGGAGCTCCGATTATAAATCCATCCTATTCATTTGCGCAGGTTAGCTACAGAGCCTCACAGACTGATTCAGTTTGTTGTCTGTTCTGAAACTTAACACTCAATCAGATCAGCTTCTAAAACTGAGACAACCAACTGTTAAAATACTGCATGATGTGTTTGTGAGGGTGCAAGCCTCTCTGTCCATAAGTCTGTGATTGTAGAGGCTCTGAGCATGCGCATTACCATTTTCCCATGATCAGTTCATAACACTTGTGCCAGAGACTTTCTAATGACTGAGGGTGGGGCCTCCACCTTATGTGAGCTTAGAGGCTGCAGTTACGACTGTTGCCCTCTGCTGTCAAGCCTGGGATATGCGTTCAGTTAGAGCAGAGGAGGGGGTAAAACAACACCATATCTATCCATATATACTGTATATAGTTATGCTTTATTTGTCTATCTATCTATCTATCTATTGTTATGTTATGTTATGTTATGTTATGTTATGTTATGTTATGTTATGTTATGTTATGTTATGTTATGTACACACTTTTTTGCAGGAGACTTATAAATAGCAACTAAGGTTTTTCCCTTGGCCTACTCCACACTTCCTTTCAACAGAGAAAGAACAACAACTTGTTGTGGCATAGTTTGAAGATGGATGTACTTATAACTGTCACTGTAGTTATAATGTTAGGGCCTGCCATTTTTGTTAGGCAGACACATTTCTAGACTTATGTTGCTTTTATACCAAGATGAAATTATGATGAGAGATTCATATCAAAATTTTCATTAAAGAATTGCAGCTCCAAGTGTCAGAGTAAACAAGCCCCCTATGTTCAAATAATAATGGTTACTCCAGTGAAATATTTTATTGAAATTCAATCAAAAACTTGTTTTGTGTAATTGTTTGTGTCATGTATAGTCCTTTTCTTTGAGAGAAAAAAAAAAATTTTGGAAGTCAGGTTTTTTTGTAGAAAAATCGTAGATTGTTTTTGGCCATATCCCCCAGCCTAGACAAAAAAAAACAAATTTTTAACAAAATGCACAAACCAGCTAAGGGGTGAAAAAGGCTATGTGAACATAATTTGGTGAAATGCAACGAAAAAATACTATTATAACATTATGAGAAGACATGGCATATTTTTTATTTAAAGTAGAGACAACATATTGGTGTTTACAGTTATCCTTGGAAAAACAATTAACCTGGCCTTGGCTGAGTTTGCACTGATAAATGCTCCTGTTGTCATGATGGTATAATCCAGAAAGTGTCCACAGAAACGGTTCACACAAATTTTATGAAAAATAACTATATCAGCTCCAACTTCATGTCAGTCTTGTCATTGTGGATGAAGGGGGTTCAGCCTTTTAACATACAGTGATTGATTGGATGTTGCCAGTGGTAGTCGAATCTGCCCCACTCGGAGAATATGATCTTTTCTGACTCTAAAACAGACAGTGTATCATTTAGCTATGAGGTAAGAGGCAGCGGTTTCTTCCATAATAGAAGTGTCCTTCTCCGGGCTTTTAAAGAGATGAATGAGATTGCATTTGCTTGTTTTGTGTTTTGTAAGTATAACAGTTATTGGAATTAGTGGGGCTGGTTCTATCACCTGTTCAGATATAGTTGACATGACTCTAAGAGGTCTTCAAATACTCTCCTACACATGGAAATGACCAAAATGTGTGTGAGATGGCATGGAGCCTGTGAACATCTATCACAAATATCTGACATGTTAGGGTATTTTGACAAGTCTAGATCTGCTTTTATGTTAACCCTTTCGAAGTCCACATTAATTATGTGCTTCAAATACTTGTACTTTTACTTCTATCTTTCTGTCTTTACAGTTTTAATTTTCTGTTTTGATCTATCCTGCACTTGCATTCATACAGTGACATTTTGGTTTTCGCCAATGCATAGGGAAACATTGAGCTGTGTTGAGTTAAGTCAGGCCACGCAGAACTACTTTATTTGGGCCAATATTGATGTTTCTGGGGTACATCACCAAATTTTATGTATGCTTGAAAAATTCCAATGTTTGATCCAATACGCTTGTAAACGGCAGCAAGAGCTGACCTCTGCTTACTATTGCTACCCTCAGTTACAGAGTTCATCTCTGTTGGCGAACATTTGGGCCTGCTCATCCTCCTCAGGCCTGGATTCCTGTTGTTCGACTTGAGGCGCCCTTTTGGGGACAACTGTCCTTTGGGCATGTTGTCATAATTCTGAGACCAGCTTCAGCTGCACATGGTGAGATGGCATACATACGCTTTATATGGTACTTGTTAAGTGATGTCACATTATGTTTGTACAGCACTCAGCAGCGCCAAGCAACATTTGGCCAAAGTTCCCCTAAGCTGATGGGATCCATGCATTTCATCTTCCTTTGTATGTTCACTACTTTCAGTTTTTACTTTAGTCCTTTGCCTCCGCCTTCGGCCAATCACAGGGCCATATAGAGAGACAGACAACCATTCACTCTCACACTCATACCTAAGGGCAATTTGGAGTCACCAATCAACCTAATGAGCATGTTTTTTGGTCTGTGGGAGAAAGCCGGAGTGCATGGAGAGAACCCAAGCATGCATGGGAAGAACACGCAAACTTCACACAGAGAGGCCCTACCCAATCTGCGCCACCATGCCGCCCTTGTTTTGAATTAGTTCTATACAAATATTAATTGATTGATTTAATTTAGGTCTTTGGTACAGTTATTTTTCCTTTGTTTTTGCTCAACATGGGTTTGTTTGTTTTTATTGGTGAACAATACTTATGTGTTGCACATACTTTTTGTTGTTATTTATTTTCTGTTCATGTAAAGCATTTCTGCTACATGCGCGGTATGAAAAATACTATACAAATAAGTTTCATTGATTAATCTACATTGGTGAGTGTTTAAAATTCATCTACAATTAGTCAGGGGGGCCTTGAAAAATGTCATACTCCACCAGCACAATGTTTCTCCTCTTTAAATACTTCACACCACAACAAGGTTGACCACAACAAAATTGACCTCTCACAGAAAATTTGATGATTACTTAAAGTTTGTCAACTTCAGCTACTATACGTTGATATATGAATTCTTCTTTCAGTGGACAGAAACAAATTATTTGATTGAGTTTAGCCCACAAACCTCTGGGACAGATGTAAAGAAAAGAGAGAGCATTTAGCAGAGAGAGAAATATACATTTACAACAGGGATGCACAATGTTATCGGACCAATAGCGGTATTGGCAGATAATTTCCTAAAGAGCTAATTAATTGCGTCAACAGATGTGAAATTTTTTTCCCAGTATTTATAGACCATATTTGGACTACACAAATTTGCCATAAAACTCCAAAATATTGGCAGTCACATTGGTAAAAATGCACAATGTACCATCATGTTTTCCTTCATCACCACTGAATATACATTTTTATAAATCAAAAGTATTACACATCCAAGAATGAAATGTTGTTTTTCTTGTTTAGCATCTGTTTTTTGGAACAAACAAAGCATTTGTGTTCTTTACATCCAAGATTAAGAAATATTGGAATATTGGATATCAGAAAAAATACAATATCATGCATACCTTATTTACATGCTTAATCCAGCATGGACAGCAGTTACTTACAAGTACAAAACAAAACAATGAGAAAGTCGGGAGTAAGACAGCGAGAGAGAGAACCAGATAAGAGAAAGAGAGAAAGAGATAGTCAAAGAAAGATACAGAAAAAGAGAGAGGGAGAAAGAGTACAAGTCAGTGTGTGTGCTCAGGTCTGTCACATTAGTTTGGTGACAGCGGTGTGTGTGCGTGTGTGCATGCACAGCATGGAAAAGCAATCACACAAACAAATTAGTTAGTCTGCCCCAGCAAAGGGATTTGATAAATTGAGCTGCTCATCTCTTTTCTTACCCCTCCTCCTCCCCTCTCTCCCTCACATCCCTCCTTTTTCTTGTCCTGCTCTCCCTTTGATGCAATAAACATCTCACTACAATGTCCGACTTTTAATTGTGCTCTCTCATTGTGAGTCGTTGCCTGTTTTGCAGCTTCTATTTCTCTGTTTTGTTTACACCAACATGAACATGCACATACACATGCACATACACATGCACATGCACATACACATGCACATGCACATGCACATGCACATGCACATGCACATGCGTACAAGCACGGACACAGGCCTGCAGACAGTCCCACAGCATGTTTAGACTCACTCTGCCTCAATGCTTTATTTGGACCTCCATGCCACACAGCTGCACCCCACCTGCATTTTGATTAAGTAATACATGTTAATTATTCATATTTCTCGTTTTTATTAGACCACTTAACTGCAATATTATTCTCCTGGTTTGTCAATGAGCACTCTTCACACCTATTGCTGAAACAGGAGAGAGCAACTTGAACAACAAAAAATGTACAACTAACACACAAAATGTACTCATGCTTTTTTTCTCCTGGTGTGGACGCTGCAGGCAGGAATGAAAACTGTGTCTCTATTCAATTATCACACTCACTCACATGCACGCACTCACACAAACACACACGGAGGCGTTAAGCAGTGTGCACTCATTTAACACTCTCATTATACGCAGGAGGAGATCCCTGCAGGTGCAGTTTACCACAGTTTAGTTTGTTTCCTGCTCCTCCTCTTCTTCTTCTTTCCTGCTTACATCTTTCCCTCTCCTCTTTAACATTATTTGCCTCCTTTACCCAGAAACTCAACCTGTTGAAGTGTGTTTTATTGTGTATCCTGTTCAGGCTCTGCTACTGACAAAAACAGCATTCATCTCAACTAGCCACAGGTGTGAATTAGCATTTATGAACATGATAAAAACCTCGTAAATACCTGAACTTGGCAACATCAGATCTTTATCGCTACTTATTTATTCTGTTTGGTGACTCTCAGCATGGATGCTATCCAATTTAAAATCATTCCTCCCCCTAGAAACTTGATTTATCACAATGATTTATAGGCTAAAGTGAGAGAGTGTCTGAATAGCTTTTTTTTAAAGCATGATTATTTTAGCCAGCTGAATGTTTCTTTGTGGAGAACCTCTCATTTTCTCTGCATGCTCTTAAGCGTTCATACTTTTCTGATTGACACATGCACAAAAAAGCCCTTTATTCCTGACCCAATACAACTTCAGATGAGTCTGTTCTGAAAGGGTTAGCCAGTGCATTTCGTGTGTGGGTGTGGGTGTGTGTGTGTGTGTGTACATTTACAGTATGTGATGATAAAGAAAGAGAGAAAAAGAGAGAGCTTGGCTGGTGGTGCTGTTTGTATAGTGTCACCAGACAGTGGCTACCTGAACAGAAATATTTATTTTGTCTGTGCACAGGCGAGACCTCGCAACCCCCAAAATGTCTCCTTTATAATTAATAGGCTAGGTGACATATTTGTCCATCCTCAGGAGAGCTTAATAAATCACTTTCATAGTAAGTAAATCAACAATTTTAAAGTTTTTAAAAGTACAGGGAATGCACATGATCTTGGACTTTTGCTGATAACTTATATGCTGATATTTCCAACTCATTTTATCTAGGGATGCATGCAGTGTCCAAACTTAGAACCTGCCAAGAGCCAATGGAGTAAGGCATAACCTAACTGTAATGTTCTCTGAATCAGTTGGTGTGTCTTGTGTTCATTTCCTGTTTTATTTTGAAAATCCTGTTGCTTTGGTGTGATGTTCTTTTCCCGCCTTGACATCACTCACCTGGGACTGATTTGTAATCAACCTCACCTGTGTATATATACCATGTTTTTTCACCAGCCCTCTGTCAGATTGTCTTTGTCTCCGAATGTGGTCACGCCTTCCAGCCCCGCTGATCTTGTTTTGTTTGCCTGTTTTGATTGAGACTTTTCAGACCTTGGAACTTTACTTTTGGAATTAACTTTTTTTGGATTTTGCTGGAATTTTTGAGTAAAGAACTTTGCCTTTGTTACATTTTTGGACTTTGGAACTTTACTTTTGGAATTGACTTTGTTTGGTTTTTTGTTGGAATTTTTTGAGTAAAGAATTTTGTCTTTGTTACATTTTTGTCCTGGTTTTTTCTGCATCTGAGTCCAATTCTTCTGAAACGTCACACTAACCCTCATAAGGCTGGGACCTAAGGTGATCCGTTCAAATCATCGAGTTGACTCTAGTTGGTTTTTTCTTAGGGGTGTCTGCATTTATTAAAGCTCCCAGGCTCCAGATGTGTCACCAAGTGCTGTAACCGGAACACGAAAGCATTTATAAGATGAACGCAAAGCAAAAATAAGATGAATGCTATGTGCATGCCTTCCATTTAATTTCATCAAGGCACAAACATGGTGGAGCAGTCAGTGATACACACACACATTTGCCCGGTCAGAGTTGGGAAAACCATGGGCTGGGGGCCACTTTGTGACTGTCCTTGCCGCTCATTATGGGCTATTAGTTGATTTTTAAAATTACAATAACAAGTGAATTATTGTTATGTTAACTTTGGCTTTAGAGTGACAGTGTTGATAACATTGATGTGGCCCCATATGTAACCACAGTGTCTCATCCCTGCCCTACTTGAAAAGTCAGTTAATGTAACAATTTGAACAATCATGCATCCCTAATTCTGGCCAATACTAAAATTAATGCTAAAAAGTATACACCTCTTTTTAACCATGAAGACTACCAAGTCTTTTCTGTTCTATAATCTTTCTTTAAGATCTTTAAGGATGAAAAAACAAACAAGAGAATTTGATTACATGTACAATGTAAATATAATGCAATTGTAACAGAAATTGTGGCTTTTCTCTGACATGTTACAGCCCATATAAAAAATATTGGTAGATACCGACATGCATGCCCCCCTGACATTTAATACTTTTTGCAGGGTTCCAGCAGATCCATAAAAAGCCTGATAAGTCGAGATGTATGGAGTTGTCTAGATAGATAGATAGATAGCTAGATAGGCAGATACTTTATTCATCTTCTTGAGGAAATTTAGGTATCCAGTAGCTCAAAACATCACACAATATTCTACACAGTAGAATAAAAATATAAATATAATTTAATATATATAATTTAATCTGAAAGTTTAAATATATGAAAATATTAATTAATAGAAAATAAAGAAGGTATAAAAGGTATGAATAAAAATAGAAAAAAGATGTCTTCCACTAGGACTCTATCAATTTTATTTTATTTTTTTACCTTTTGTAACGGCTGTTTCTGAAAATGCAGGGAAAAAAAGTGATCTCAGTAATATGACACTTGTACAATAACTGTTTAAAGGTTCTCTGTCCATACACATATGAACACTCCCTAATGTCTTTGTCTCTTTTACTGAGGGCGCTATTCGTCTTTAGGTCCTGTCACTGAATCCATATTAAACACTCTGGTTCGTCACGTTTTTGTAAAAATGGCCTTCCTTTAACTCATCATCATTCTGATACGTTAATGAAAAGGAAACTGAATTTACAGCACTTAAATGGCCATTTGATCTGCTGTGCAAAAAACTGTTTTAATTCAATCTTTAAAACAGTCTTTAAAAAGTCTCAAATTTAATTTTGAAATGTGTTTAGAAACCCTGTTTTAAAGCATTGTCTGCCAGTATTATCCCAAGAATATCATATATCCTTAAAAATTATAAGAGCTTATAGTATACAGGACTTTTTAAAATCCTAAACAAAAGAATCATTTTAGTTTCACGATGGAGCTCTCATTTCATTACAGTTATATCCTCTTGAGATCAAAAATAGATCTGCAAAAGTATGGGTTCCTGAATCATCTAAAAGAAAAAAAAGCTGTCCCATTTAAAAATTTAGTCCATGCCACATGCTTTAATTAATTTACTGTAATTCATTCATTATTTTCTCCCTGCAAAAGTGAAGAAATAATCCATTTGTCTTCATTGCTCTGCACTGCAGTCCTTCTGACCTACTTTTCCTTTTCTTTTTTTCGGCTCCCTACTGCCATCTTCTTTCTTCAGCAATGATGGAAGAAGTCTGGCACTGTATTTGCCCAATGGCTTTTCTTTAAAGACAAAAAACAAACTTCTTGGGTGTGTTTGTCGTGCTGAGTTATGGTATTTGTGTGTACTTTACCCCAACTGCAGCCAAACAAGCCGAACACAGGCCTCAATGAAAAGAACCAGTCTCTTTCTATCTGAGAATAAGGGAATTTGGTATAACATTTTAAATGGGCATGGGAATCACAGGGTTACACATAATACAAAACTAAATACTGCAATATGGTACTTAAATTAAAACAGTATATGATTAATGACCTATGATAGCTATTATGTCACATTACTGTCAGTTGTACTATGGATATCAATCTACTGCTTGCCTTATATGTGGAATATGCATGATAATACATCATGTTGTCTGTTTAACTGAGAAATATAAAAAAATGTCCCCAAAAAAGACATTTTCATTTGTGTCATTTTTTAGGACCTCACCTCAAATCTTTAAAAATAAGCATCAATTCTACTTTTTATTGGTCTGGATAAAGACGGCATTCTGTCAGTGGGTATATATTGTGTTTTCTATCTTGAGTGTCTAGAGTCATTTTGCTGTTGCAGTTACAGTTCATAAGAAATATTGTTTTATTTTTAGTTCCTGTTGTTGAAAACGTAATTAATATAATATGGAAATTTCATGTCAAAGTAGGTTTCTTTTTTTTATAGCTATCAGTATTGAGATGTTTAAAAGATATCACTATGTAAGTGTGAAATGATTTCCCCAAATTTCTTATATACCAAAAACACAAAGCAAAAGAGCAGCATTGCAGAACACTGGGCACTATTAATTTATACAGACAAAAATAAGAGGAAAAAATGAATAAATGATAACCTCATCAAATCTGCATTAACAAATTGGAGTGGGACAAAATTTTGAAACAGCAGTATCTCGTCCTGACGTGCAATTCAATTATCAATTCACTGGCTCCAAGTATTGATGTTTTTATCCAAAGAAATTGAGCGAGAATTCCACATATGACTTTTTTTTTCAACTGAATCCTTTTGCGCTTTTTTTTAAATGTAATTAATCAGTACATTCACATTTGTAAAGATTAGAAGTGCTCAAACCCCCGTCAAGGCCTTTTTAACATTCTTAGCCGAGTTATTCTGGAAAATGTGGAAAAGTGCCTTACAGTGCAATGTTATTAAATTAGGTAAAACACTCCTGGTTTCACATCCATATTCAGATGACCACCAAAATCTATTAATTTCTTTCTGGTGCCATGACAAACATCCCCAGAGTATTTAATCAAAATCTGTTGAGGACTCTTTTAAGTTATCATGTTCTCAGACAAACAAGCCAAATATGAAAACACTGGCAAAAACATATAATCCTTGGTGGAGGTTTGAAGTTTCAATTTCCTCTTTTAAGTAGCAGTCTTGTTCTGTAATCCTGCCCACTCTGCTTTGTTTTTTCAACAGAAACTTCCCATTTTTTTTTATTTCCATTAATTTTGTTTATTTAAAGCCCTTTAAGCTAAACTGAAGGAAAAGAGGAGAGAGTAAAGCACTGGGCTATCAAGTAGAGAGACAACACTGGTTAAAATCATCTCCTTTTCTTCTGGTGATACAGAAACTTGAGTTGTCATTTTACATTACATTACAAAAGTTACACTTTTAAGAAAAACAACAGAAACAGAACTCCTCCTTACAAAGGTTGAGGTAGGTACAGGATTATTTTGTTTGCTGCTGAAGTTGCACTAAGAGCAGAAATCAAAAAAACGATTCCAGTTAATAATCGAGAAAAACTCTCTCAAGGAATCAATTTCATTAGTCTTTTTATCAGTTCCATCATTGACATTGTTACCACTGAAGACCTATGTGGGTCAGCTTTTGCCCACACATCGGTAAGAAAATCTTTGTAGAATTAAATTGATAAGCAGATTTGTTAATGGCATCAGTATAAATTGAATCTGATCAACTATGTTACACCACTGTATGTCTCTGTTCTGACCTCTGTTACAGCCTCCACATTGCTAACTGTTTTACTCAGTGGCAGGTAAATACAACTTGTAGGCCTTTAAGCATTTCAAATAGATCTACAATATTAGACAAGAAGGTATTATGTGAATTTATGTTCAATTCACATTGATGAACAAATGTACGCTGGATAACTTAGCCCTCCAAGTCAAGGTCTAGGGTCTTAAAGAATTGGAAGCTGACTGACAAATTCAGTTTTTCAGACACAGGAACTGTCATCACATCCATCACAGAGCTACCAGTCAAGAGTAAGAGGAAGCTCTTTCAAGTCTGAACGACTCTGTAGCATCCAGAAGTCCAACCAAGAGCTTGCAACTAGGGCTGAACGATATGGATAAAATTTCATATCTCGATATTCATGCCAGATATCTCGATATCGATATGATATGGTATGATTACGGGTTCTGTGAAAACCAAGCATTTTTCAGAAAAATAAAAACATCATAATACAAAAGACTGTGGAAAGTGCAGTTTTAGCATGGGGGAAATCTATATTTATATCGTTGCTTTTCAATATTAATATCTTGAATGTTCATATCTCGATATCGATACGATAACGATATATTGTTCAGCCCTACTTGCAACTTGGCTTATCAAGGTCAAAAAGTCTGGTCGGCCAGGTAGATTCAAAGCCTGGATCTACCAGTACTCTAACCTACCCCGAGTCTTGTGGCCTCTGCGGGTCTATCCAGTCTAATTAGCTCACAGCTGAGTCCCTTCAAAGGAAAACGAGTGGCTATTCATTGATAATGACTTAAGTTGGCTAACAAAAGTGGCAAGTGTCTGTGCCCGAATCCACCAACGTATGCATTTTCTCCAGCAAGTGTTCGGTGTGTGTAGGAATATCATGTTGATTTTCTACAGAGCAACTATTGAGTCTGTGTTACAATACGGCATTTCTAGCTGGTTCGGAAACTTAACTGTTAAATCAAAAACGCAAATACTAAATCTGATTAAAACAGTAGGAAAACTCATTGGTATGGCAGCACCTGTAACTCCCCAAGACCTGTTTGAATGGAAAACCCTCAGACTGGTAAATAATGTTCTATCTGATGTGTCTGTACTGTACTGCACCCTGAATTTGTTCTACTTAACTCAGGAAGGAGGTACAGAGTTCCTCTATATAAGCATAACAGATATAAACACTCATTCATCCCTCTGTCAGTGAAGCTCATTAATGAGCAGATTGCCCAGGATGGACAGAAGAGAGTCTGAGGTCAAGTTACGCAGAGTTTGTACGGAGATGCTGAATTGCACTTTTCACTTGACACTGAATTTGCACTGAGATGCTACCTTGCACTTTTTTACCTGATGATTTTTTAAATTAATTTATTTATTGTAATTGTGTGTTCTTTTACTAATCCTGGAAGCATGGGTAGAATGTGTTGAATGTGTTGACCGTGTAGCAGACCCCTCTATCCAAGACAAATTTCTCCCTAGGGAGACAATAAAGATACTTTTGATTTTATTTGACTTGATATGATTTCTTCGGAAGTAGGGGTGTAAATCACCAGTTTCATGACGATACGATACGATATCGATTCTTTGGACAACGATACGATATTTGCCGATATCACAAAGTCTGCCACGATTCGATTTCGATTCGATACGATTCAGGGACCTTCGATCGATTTAAGACGATATTGTGTACTCATTGAACATAATCAGTTACATTTCACCTAAAGCAAGAAAGAAATACAAAGCAATTTCTAAGTTTTGACAGTTTTATTACTGAAATGTGAAACGATGTGCTGACCTTTGGGTATGATGGGTTTTAGAGGACTATAACCATCTGTACAATCTAATCGTGTTTAAAATTAAAATAGGGTTAATTAGTAGCCAGGTGTTTTTAGACTTTGCTTCACTGTTTAATGGTAGGTGTGGAGGAATAATAAGAATAAGCTCCCACTGTTTTCCTTTCATACAATAAGTAATTTTTATAATCAGTGCGCTACAAAATCAAATGATGAGATAACTTACTGTACTCGTGTGATTACTCCTGTCGTGTGTGTGCAGCATGCATCCTCTGCAGTCAGATCGACCGTATCTTACGCAGATACAGCAGTGCTATTTTCTGATTGGCTGACATGTCAAGCTCCCGTTTAGCTCTGTGATGCTAAGAGCGTGTTGCTACGCGTTAGCATATAGCGGTGTTACTCGGTGGGCGCTCCACAGTACATTTTAATGCAGGAGAAATACCGGGTGTGGTGTGTGAGAGAGCGAAAAGGTGCGCGTCTCATACGCTGAATACGTGAGACTTGAGAGCCCTGTAAAGTTGAAACTTAAGAACAAGGCGCTATTGGGCGGAAGCGGTGAAACGAATATCCGGTCAGAATTTCAAAATAAAGGCGTTGAAGATGACGATGTTGATCGATGTTTTGAGTTTCCATCGATTTGATTGGATCGTTGCTTAACCAATCGATGTATCGATCCAGATCGATGGATCATTACACCCCTATTCGGAAGTGGACTGGCCTTCCACGCAGCCTTACCAGGACTGTTCTGTATGGGACAAGCCTGCAGCTACTCTTTAGTGGTCTCACTGAAAAGTTCATGGTAGCATGCACTGGAGAAACCCTACAGTACAGGGACTCCAGGGACTCTAAGGTGTCGTCATCTGGCATTGAAGTGAGGACAGGGAGAAAATGGATGGTGGAGAAAGTAGTGGGGGTGGCAGGGTTTACGCCTGAACAGAAGGCACTGGTGGGCACCTTGACAAAAGGCAGAGCAGGCCTAGGCTTACTTCCAAAAACCCAGGTTAGCAAGGCCCAGGACAATGAGAGACGCCATCCTCTCCAGAAGGAGAGTGAGTGAGCAGGGTGGTAGGACACCTGCAGCAGGGACAAGGTGGTAAAGTACTTTGCAGGACAGGATCAACTTCTCGATCATCATGCAGGCAGACTACCTTTGCTTCCAGTTCCTGGTGCAGGCAGTCTACAACGTCCTGCAAAGTCAAGCAAACTTCTATGTCTAGGGGAAGAGCGAGACACCTTCCTGCCTGTTCTACTCTGGAAGAGGCTCCCCAGAACATCTCCTCAGCAGTTGCCAAAAGACTGCTATTGCTGGCGCCATAACCGGGTGCTTAAGGTAGTTGCTGAGAGCATAGCTTCAGCCATCTGTGCCAACAAACACCCCCATGCTCTAAAGGAAGACAGTCACCTTCATTAAAGCTCAAGTTAGGGGCTGATCAACACTGGTTGGGTCACCTGGGCGAGGGTGTATGATGTTGTGACACTCAAAACACCCAATGACCCAAGGATACGTCATGGAGGATGCATCCCAGTGCATGCAGGGGATGTGTCTCGCTTCCAATTTGTATTTTAAACAATTTTCAGCAATGCTTTACAGATGTAGTTTTATGGTTTGAACTCTTGGCCTTGTGTGACTATGAGAGTTCCTCATAATTACAGTTGGGTGAACAGGCCTTACACTCTCTAGTATAAAAGTCAAGCAGTTACCTTGGGCCAAGAGAGCAAGAAGGAGTATAATAAAAAGGAGTTAGTATAACATGCTGCATTAACAACCACCACTCTCACTCTGTATCTCTTTTCTTTTCCCTCTTCCCCTCCCCATGCATGTTGTCACCTATAACTAATTCCTCACCTCACCCGTCTCCCCCCACTCGACTTTGGATCAACTAATTCAGCAAAAGTGGGTTGAAGCTCCTCTGTTGGAAGGCTCAGGATGTCAGATGGCATAAACTCCCCATTCCACAAAAGCTAACCCCCTGCCCCTTAAAAAAACCTTTAGGTTCAAAGCAGAAGACATACTTCATATGACGCAATCATTTTGCATTGATTCTCCCCAATTCTCACTTGCATTCAGCTGTTTTTGTTCAGTGAGAGATAACATTCAGGGGAGTGTGTTAATGTGTGTGTAGGAGGGTATGCAGAGATGGGAGTTGAGGAGGCAGCGTCCCACAAGGGTTTGGATTCTTAAATATGCCTCACTGTCTTTTGTTAAGCATGATGCAATAGTGATGCAGCGCTGACAGTATGTGTGTGTATGAATAAGTGAGTAGCTGTGTGTCAGAGCTGATCTCAATCTGTGTTAAAGGCTGTTTTTCAACCTGCAGGAAATTATGGGTTCAGGAAAACCCCTCCTCTCTCAACCCTGCCACCTCTCTGTTTGTGTGTGCGTGAGTAAGAGCATGTATGCCTTTATATGTGTGTGTGAGTGGCAGGGCTGCTATCTGTGCCATCACACGTGGATGTGTGTGTTAATAGAGAATGCCCCACGCTGCCACTGCCTTTGTTTGCCAAGGACATACATATGCATGAAGCCCATGAGAGTGTGTGTGTGTGTATATGTGTGTAGTATGGGGGGGGGGGGGGGGCTTACTAATTACTAGATTTCTATCATGAATATGTATGGCTGCATCCTTTATTATGGGATTGGCTTAAACACATCACACAGGCGGATGAGTGGCAGAGACAGGGAGAGCGGGGGTGAGGGCTCGAGAGGGGAAACACCTCTTTAGAGGAAATAAAAAAAGAAATAAAAACTGACACTTCTGCTGCTAGAGATTTGAACCTTCAATGTCCTCTCTGTGTTTTTATTAAGCAAAATTAAATTCTTACTGTTTCATGATTTTTATTTGACCAACCAAATAAGAAAAAAGAGAAACTGTGGTGGACAAATGATTGATTATAAAAAGTCATTATTTCTTCTGGTATTAGCTGCTACAATATCTTCTTTTGTGGTCAATAAAACCCAGTATGTTTTGGTTTTTTTTGAAGGAGGCACTTGAAAATATTTTTCCACTGAAAAACATATTTTTAATTCCTATAGCAGATATGAAGGGCATTTCCCTGCCAGAGATGACTTGTCATTACATGATCCAACAACAGTGAAAAAGTTTCTGTTTTCAGGTTGAATGTGCATCATTTGACTTTGAACAACATAGTTTAGTTTAGTAGTTTATTTCGGGACTTGTAAAAAAAACAAAATAAATGGGAAAATAATCATATAATCAGGCCCGGAGTGGCTAATCAGGAGAACCGGGATGATTCCTGGTGGGCCGGGCTGGGTGCAGGGCCGCGAGGGCCGGAGCACAGTATCATAAAAACGTACCCCAAGCTGCAACCGCTATAGATGAATAGAGGTCATAGATATGAGTACGTTGAAAAGACGTTGAAAATGAGTCACTCGCCCTCTCCAAAATGGTGCACGCTAGAGGCTTGAAGGTGACATCTATGTTATATATCTCTGTAGCACTGTTTCACTTAGGGGCGTCCCGATGCAACTTTTTCACCTCCGATACGATACCGATATTGCAGCCTTGAGTACTGGCCAATACTGATATTGATCCGATACGATATCAGCAGGAATCATACATACTTTTATTACTTATTTTGTGGTATGGACTGTAAGAAAAGGCTTGCTCAAGTGAGATTATTATTATATTATATATTATATTAGAACAACAGTCAGCAATAGTAGGTATGAGAAAAACAGACCCATTTGTTATTAACCAGTGGGTTAAATAAATTTTAACCTTAAACATAAGAATATACTACAATTAAATACAGTTTGAAAAAAAATAAATTAGAAGACCCTGAAAAGTAACTTCAATAAATCCAATAAAAACAAAAACATGTATTTTTAAACTGCAAAATAACCACTGTCTTTAACTTAAACATAAGCATATTCTACAACTGAATTAAATATTCAAATCAATAAAAAATAAATTAGAATGGACTTTTTGTATCAGTGTGCTTATATCGGAGATTTTAGATGCAGGCCGATATAATCCGATATTCGTTTTTTTGCTGATATCGGACCGATATCCGATATCAATATCGGATCGGGACACCCCTAGTTTCACTACAGGAATGCAGGCAGCATTCCCATGTCCATGTGTTCCACTGGAAACGAATGATTACTCCAGGCTTGTTCGGCATCATATTAAAAAAAGCGTGGAGAAAATTAGGTTTAAGAAAGGGGCAGCTGTATATGGTGACATGGAAAAATTCCCCCAACATAATCTTTTAAAACAAGCTCGCAGCCTGGTTTGTTGATAGAGGTAAGCTAATAGTGAAAAATTAAGACACCTGATACACAAAACAACACGACATATACTGCGTAAATGATGTCTAATTTTCGGTAATGGAGTGTGTGTTATTTTTAAGTATTTAAAATGATTTTGTGTAAATAGGGGGCCAGTGTTACAGCCAGAACTAACTATTAATCACTCACGTAGCCCCTCATCAGCATCAGCAGACCCTCATTGAGAGAGACGCCAAGCCACCACAGTCAAGCACAAGCCCCCAGCCGGTGTCCCCAGAGAGGGCAGGTAGGATTCACTGCTAACTTGATACATAAAATGCAGCTTAGCCCTTTTTATTAGTAAAACAGACCTGAATAAAAGACAAAAAAAATCCAGTTATTCCTAAATATGATATAATATTTCCAAGGTCAGTTTTTTGAAACAAGTATGACTTTATTACCTCAAAGTCATTACTTCCTGTTTTATAAATATGACTTCCCTAAGATTTTTCCAAATCAATGTCAGTTTTTCACAAAAATGTAGTGGTGTGAATGTGCTTTAATAGACTGGAGCAACAACAATCTAAAAATCAAAACTTCATTTTATTTTTGACAGAAACTCTGAAAGGACCCAGCAAGGTTAGCAGTTTTTCACAAAGTATGAATAATAACACATGATCACTTCCTGTTCCAGTTCCATCCATCCATCCATTATCCATACGGCATATTCCTTTTGGGGTTGCAGGGGGCTGTAGCCTATCACAGCTGACACTGGGGGTGAGGCGGGGTACACCATGACCCGGTCAGCAAACAATTGCAGGGCCACATAGAAAGACAGACAACCATTCATGCTCACACTCATACCTAAGGGCAATTTGAAACCACCAAACAAAGTAATGGGCATGTTTTTGGTCCGTGGGAGGAAGCTGAGGTGCCCAGAGAGAACCCAGAAATGCACGGGGAGAACTTGCCGTCTCCACCTAGAAAAGCCCTGATCAACCAGGATTAGAACCAACAACTTTCTACCTGCTGTGAGGCATTTGCTCTACCTGCTGGATCACCATGCTGTCTTTTCCAATACCAGCAGTATTAATATCCAGAATCTGAAAGTGGCCACTTATGCATTTTAATTCCAGAAACAGAATCACAGAAAAAAAAACAGAATATCTAGCTATCTATCTGTACTTGTAATGCAAAATATTTATTTCATAATACATTAATTATTATTAAATTATTACAATAATAATCGTAGTAATTATTGTAATAATTTTTAAATTATTACAAGTTGCAAGCCAATGAGGGCTGTATGACTATCAAACTCACGGCTGAAATAGAGTCCCAGTCTGGCCCTGCATACAATAGTGGACAAATGTAACAATACAATACAAAACTGACAAAATATGATAAAAAAAAGAAACTTAAACCATGATTTACATATTCAAAAAAGAGTGGGAGAAGTTATACTTATTCATTCAACATAAGACTATTTTTATTTAACACTCTTCAACATAGTAAACCTTGTCAGTTTTTCAAAGAGATTTTAAACATAAAACTTTATTCAAAAAGAAATACTCAATAAGTGACTTTCTATTTTTGTTCATTTATTTATGAAACAAACCCAAAACTGTACAGTTAGGCAACAATTTCTTTGTTACAGTTGCACTCATGACATTACTCACTTCTTCACAGCCTGCTGGTATTGGGTTGGGTATCATTTGGGGTTTTTTTCACAAACACACAGAGTTTGATCTGATGAAGAATAGAAAATTGTGCTTGGTCCCTTATGTTGAGTCATCTGATTGAGCTGATAGGGGGCAGGTATTTACTCAAAACTTCTACATTACATGAATGTACATAGTAATGATAATAACAGATGTTTTATGTACACTAACATTTGGATTTTCACTCCTAGATTTGCATTGCAGGTATGATGTCCACTTGTTTGCTACATATGTATGTGAGAGGGCAAATGTCAGAAGAAGGACATGGTGCAGTATATATTTAAAGGGATAGTTAAGATTTTTGTCATTGGGTTGTGTGAGGTACATGGCATGAGCCTAAACGTGTGGCAGCATCACAGCTCTGTTCTCTCTCTGTCCAGAAGTCTTGGGACAGACGCTATTGCTATATATTGCTGTACATAGTGCCAAATTCTCTGTGTAATTAAAAGAATTGTGGGAGAAAACAAGCCACAAAAACAGCATGGGGTCATCACAAGATACACACAGTTTGTTCACATCCACCAAATTACCAAGGCGCTTTGATTAAGCACTATTTTAAGACACGGCACAGCCTATGTGTCCTTCCGCCAGTGGTGTTAAGCTGCGTTCACACCGAACGCGACTTTGCGACTGAAATCGCATCGCCCACCCAAGTAGCGTCGCCTGTCCATAAATACCTCATTTTGGTCACTGTCGCCATTGCTCAGTGATGTCTGCTTGAGTTTTACTGCAATCATATCATATCATATAATAGGATGTATTAGCTGACATTATTCCAACTTTATCCTTCTCACTCACCTACCAACCACAAAACACTGCAGTCGATGGCCCTGCAGAGGCATCGACTGAGAGTTCTCTGTGGTCCTGTCTAGGCGGAACTAATGTACTCACTAACTAATGTTTCCCACACGGACATGGGTTGTCACTCTGTGAACCCTAATAAAAACAGTCTGTCACGGGTACCCCACACACCCACACAACGCTAATTGGCTGTTGCCACACAGCAGCACGGGGTACTGCCTGAAGAGTTCAAATATTTCAACTTTGGTGACCCAGCGACGAACGATGCGGTCGCCCAGAGTGCGTCCGTCTCATCGTGGGAGGGTTAACTCCGCCCCATTGAGGCTGTACATTGACTTTACATGGAGAGCGGTCGCCCAGGTTGCCAAGTTGCATCCTGTGCGTAGGTGGCTTTAGAACCAAACTACAGTCTTACTCGAAATTTGTACAGTACACAAAGTATATTTTTCCAGCTCATTTTACCTCCACAACAACGACCACACTGTGTGCTATCATAAAGTGCACTTACTATTGAACTATCATGGCTTCTGTCTACCGGTCAAAAGTTTTAGAACACCCTAATTTTTCCAGTTATTCAAGCAACTCAATTCGTGCAAGTTCAATGAATAGCTTGAAATGTCACAAAGGTAAATAGGTAAATGCTGTACTGGCATATCTTAAAACAAAAGCTTAGGTTACTCAAAACTGAAAAAATATGTACATTTCAGAATTATACTAAAAGGCTTTCAGAGAACATGAAATGGGTTAACAATTTAAAGCTGTTCTGCAGCAATGAAGGTTGATCAAGCCTTGAAAGCTGGCTCTACTAATTCCTACAGGTGTTCCAACTTGTCTTGATTGCTTACAGCCCCCTCTGTCTGCATAAAAGCATACCCTGTGGTACCATACCCTTGTGAGCTTCAGTTGAACAGCATTGTACTGCAGAAAGTCATATGTTGCTACAAAAATGGCAAGAAAAAAAACAATTAACAATGGAAGAGAGACAGATCATCATAACACTTAAAAATATAGGTCTTTCTAAAAGACAAATTGCAAAGAAAGTCAAGATGCCAGTGAGTACAGTTGTCTTCACCGTCCAAAAGGCACTCAGACACTGGGGGAAACTCTGACAGGAAGAGGTCTGGCAGACCCAAAGCCATAACTAAATCAGAGGAAAAGTTTCTGAGTGAACAGTTTGCGTGACGGACAGCTCACAGGACAACAGCTTCAAGAACAGCTTAATAGTGGTCATAGTAAGCAAGTCTCATTTTCAACTGTGAAAAGAAGACTTCGAGCAGCAGGTTTGACAGGACGAGTTACAGAAAGAAAGCCATTGCTAAGACATCAGAATAAGACAAAGAGGCTTGCCTGGGCCATGAGACTCCGTCATTGGACTACTGAAGACCGGAGGAAGGTATTATGGACTGATGAATCAAAATTTTAAATCTTCAGTTCATCGCGCAGGATCTTTGTATGCCATTGGGTGGGTGAAAGGATGGTTCCACAGTGTGTGACATCAAATGTCAAACATGGAGAAGGAAGTGTGATGGTCTGGGGCTGTTTTGCTGGATCCAAGGTTGGTGACATGTACAGAGTGATAGGCACCCTGAACCAAAACGGTTACCACAGAATTCTGCAGCACCATGCAGTACCCTCTGGTATGCACCTGTTTGGACAGGGGTTTATCCTATAGCAAGATAATGACCCAAAACATAAGTCCAAGCCATGCCAGAACAACCTCAGGAAAAAAGAACAAGATGGTAAGCTTAATAACATGGAGTGGTCAGCACAGTCTCCAGACTTGAACCCCAGCTGGTTTGGGATGAACTGGACAGAGGAGTAAAAGCAAAGCAACCTACAAGTGCCACACATTTATGGGAACTTCTGCAACAGATGTGGGAAGAACTCTCTGAAGAATATTTGATTTCTATTGTAGAAAGAATGCCTCAAGTGTGTTCAGCTGTTACATCTGCCAAAGGTGGCTACTTTGATGAGTTAAGATTTTAGAATACATTTTGGCCTGTAAATTGATTTCATGATTTATTAATTTACTCCAATTGCTTACTTGTACTATGCTTTCATTTTAGAGTGCAATGTGACATTAAACTGAAAAATTTTCAGTTAAAACTGGAAAAACTGGTGTGTTCTAAAACTTTTAACTGGTCGTGTATATATATAACATATAAAACATTTTTTCACCATAACACTCCATCTCTGTCCACTTTCTTTGCCTCCCCTCTCCTCAGCTCCTCTCTCTTTCACACACAATGCACAAACGGTCCCAATTTAAGCTTACACTCATGCGATCTGACATGTATACAAAATACCAGGCATTAAGTATTTTTCTGGCTTGTATTGTTTTTCCACATGGACAAACTCAATTACACCAGCCGTGTCTTTTGTTGTGGAAATCTTTCCACGTGAGAGGTGGAGGACAAAACATGAAAGAGCAGAGGAAGTCAGAAGAGATGTAAACAATACACACAGAAGTAGTTTGGATATAATGATGAATCTCAGGATATGTTAACAAAAGCTGATTTATTCAACAGTTCTTATGATTTTCTGACAAACAAGCAGATACATGCATTGATATTAATGAGTTTACGATCTGCACATGGAATGACCAAATAAGACACACAAACCAAGGGCAACAAAACAACTCAGGATCAACCAACACAAAGGCACCCCAAAACTTTGAACCATCTCTGATGAACTGCAGATTAAATCACACAGGAGAATCCTCAGTACTGCTGCTTGAAAAACTTTGAGCTACAACTGGGGAACTTCTTCATGCTGTTTGACCTTTGGTTCGAGGCACTGCACAGAGCAGAACATGTAGACCAGTTTGAGCTTGAGTGAGGTGAATGCAAGAGATAATCTCCAAGTTCATAAATTGCATAGTCTAGGTGTGTTATTCTGATACTAAGAAAGTCTGTGAAAAAGATTTTAGTCAAACTGATGCTAACATATATTTTAAAGACACTGTTTCAGTTGGAACATCAGAATAATGTGACTGTCTTTTAATGTGCTTTTTTTTAAGCTTCGCTATTGAAGGAGTTGAGGACTGGTGTGACCACTAGGGATGCAACAATACACTTGGCCCATGGTGCAGTAGTACATGGCAGTTTAACTTAGAAGCAAGTACAATACTTTCAAATTTGTAGTTGCTTCTAAGTTAAACCAAGTTGTAGTTTCATAGTAGCCTACTAACAGCTTTTCACTCTCACCGATTACATTTAAGGTTAAAACATCAAAAGTTGGTTCATTTGTTAAGATTATCACAAAGAGCAGACCATTTCAGTTTCATTATTTGTTGTTGTCCACAGGGCTTATTATCAGCAGCACGATGCTAACTTCTGCATTGGCCTATAAAAATATGGCACCCCTGCACCACTCTATTGTCAAAAACTCTGCATTCATTCCAAGGTCTACACTCCTTAAATCAGCTTGCTCATATGTGCCAGGAGGTTTAAACTAGGGCTGGGCGATATTACCTAATCTCACTATCATGATTATTGAAACTCTTACCTTGATTACGATTAATGAACGATTATTTTATGCTATGCTGGAACAAATTGGTGGTGTTACCGACGGTTGTCGAAACGGTCGTCCTGCAGTATTTACACTTAACTTCTTTCTGCTCAATGTCCTCTGCACAGAATCCAAAATGTGCCCAAAAAACGGAGACAGCATTTTTCTTGGCTACAAGGTCCTCTGATAGATTGCCGCTTGTCTCCTCCATGTTGGTAGCACGCCCTTTGCTCTTGGCGAAAGTGAAGGCAGACTGTATGGAGGGGGCACGGTCACGTGACTTACACAGGGAAAATATTCGACATGAGTAAAATTACTTCCATTAGAGGGTCTAAATGTTGGTGTCAATTATTTTTCGATTAATTGCCCAGCCCTAGTTTAAACTGATGACAAAACAATGTTAGGATGTCACACAGGTAGGCCTGTGACGTTTTAGGTAGCTTCAGGTGCTAGAAAGAGGGGTAGAGGCAAAACTCTGGATTCTGCAGACTTTTTGTCTTATTCATTTGCTCTCGCACCTGGAGGAGACATGTTAAAGACACTGAAGGGGATATAAAACTAAAAAAGGCAGAATATGAGCTCTTTGAAAACTACTGTGATATTACTATGGTGTTATTTCTCTGACACTTAGCATCTGCTTTTTTTCTACAGCTGCTTTAACTTGGAAAGACTAACATAAATTATGAATGAAGGAAAGTAACATCTATGATCCACCTCTGCTCTCTCAAACCATTTATCTTTTTCATCCTCTCTGTGCACTTTCAGCTCTCCTTCTTTCTTCCCTCACCGCAAACACCCTGAAAAATCACACAATCAGAAGTCAATGTAAGCGACTATCTCTCCCTCTCTCCCTCGACTAACACCCCCCCATAGTTCTATACCTTTGACAATAGTCCTGCGATCTAAACGAGGGGAAATAAAGGAGAGGGACAGGTTTCTAAAGAAAGGAGAATGTCAACTGTCAGTCTGGTGTGTGACGTAGGAATCAGTGTTTGCCATCAAACTTGTACCCAGAGAGAGACTAGGATGAGAAAAAAAGGCTAAAAAAGAAGGTGGTGTGTCTTTAGATCAACTGTGAAAGGAGTTAAAGGGTGGAAGGGAAAATAAATGGCAAAACGAGTGCAAGCCAGGTAAAGAGGTTGTCCATCCCTTGTTTGCAGGGCTTGATTTGTTATTTTATTCCAAAGCTGCACTCAGGATCTCTCCACCTCATCCATGGCCCACTGTGTCATTTTGAGTGTTTGAGAGGGTGAGCTTTGTTTTTTTTTTGCACAGGACCACTACCGACAGGAGGTGAAAAGAGAGAGAGAAAAAAAAAAAAAAAGAGTATGAGAACTGGGCAATCAGGGCCGCCGGTGTTTTGCGAGCGTTAACACAGACATCACAAGTTCCCAGCGAGAGAGGGCAGCGGGGTGCAGCAGGGCATTGAGCCGGAGAGAAAGAGAGGTTGCAGAAGAGGAGGGAGAGGAGGAAGAGAGGCGGCCGTGTTTGAAGAGAGCTGTTGAGATAAATCAGTATGTTTACGTTCTGGAGGAACAAAGTGTTCAGTTGGCAGAAGAGCACTCCACTGTCCGTTTCCCCTGTTTTTACCGGACACTTTGGTGTGTGTGGTTTGCACTCAGTGTCAAGTCCAGTTCTTGTGACATTAAATTCTTCAGCATGTCAATATTTAGAGATTCCTCCTCCGGCAGACAGAAATGTGATGTTTACGAAGTGTTTTCATCTTTTTGGGTCTTGTTAGTTTAACTTTGAACAGGTGGGTGGAGGGTGAGTGGGTTCCCTCATGCTTTTGCTTGTTTACGGTTTTAGTGAGAATGGATGAGAGGAAGTTTTACTGTGTATTCTAGAGGTTTGAAGGTCTGGGGTCACATTAAAGTGGTCCTCATGCTTTCCACTGGTGTGAGTTACCTGTTACAGAAAAACAAACTTAAAACAATGTCCTTTATGATGTGTTGAAAATAGGGTAACATTTGTTTTACTGTTTCCAAAATTTTAGCCTTGTTAAGAACATGCCACAGCACTCACATGGCCCTCCTCAAGGTGACCGATGACCGTCTTATGCCAGCAGACAGAGGGGCCCAATTTTAATTCTTTAGATCTCAATGCAGCTTCTGGCACTGTTGATCATGCTGTTTTAAATAAGATCCAATTTAGACTTGATTTTAAGATTTACTGATCACTTTTAAAGCACTGACAGATCTGGTTCCAAGCTTTATCACTGAATTACTGACACCCTATGGGCCAGCCTGCAGCCTCAGATCCTCAGACGGGGCCTCCTGGTTGTTTCAAAGTCAAGGCTTAAACTAAAGGTGGTTGAGCCTTCTCTGTCAGAGCTCCTCAACTTAAAAACAACCTGTCTGAGGAGATAAGGGGCCCAGAATCAGTAACTTATTTTAAATCAATTCTGCAGACTCACTTTTATAGACTTGTTTTTATGTGATATTATCTTCTTAGTTCCATTTGAGTCTTTTAAGCCTGTTATCTGTTTTGACATAATTTCCTTTATTCTTGTCTGCTTTTATTTAAAATCACTTTATCTATATATTTATTGATTTATACAAATCATTTGCATGAAATATATAATCTTTTAAATGCATAGTCAGTCAATGCAAGCTTACACACCAGCAAAGCAATGTTGCTGAGCAAAATGGCGTCTCCTATTTTTTTGTACCACAAGTTTTGCATCCAGTAAGCCCATATTTGACCAATGAAAGCACTTGAACATGAGGGCCTTTTTAAATGTATTTTTGTACCACAGCAGCCTGTTTTATTTACCAAAATTTTGAACACATTCAAGGGTACAAAATCAAATAGACCCTTTTAGTTTCAGTGTAATTAAAATGAGCTTGGGGTCATAGGCACTTGATATTGGGCCGGTTTTTACTTCCACACCATGATTATTTTTAGAATGTACAGAAAATATATGTTTTTCAGTCTTGAAACATTCTCCAATAATACAGAGATCTAGTTTTGTAAGCAGGCCCAAAGGAGGGAAGGTTAATACAGTATGATGATAACGGTGATAGAGTAGGTTGTTTGGTTCTGTTTGTCTATTTGTTTGCAGTAGGGATGGGAATCGAAAACCAAATCCAGTTAAGAATTGATAACCGCTCCCTCGAGGAACCAAAATCATTAGTCTTTTTGCTTATCAATTCCCTTATCGATTTCTTCCACTGACAGGGGTTAGAAGCAGTCAGAATTGTGGCTTAATTTTTGACAAAAGGTTCTTACTGCACAACCTTTTGTAAGTGGCATTAGTGTCATAAAGTCTTAGCAGTAGTTTGCAGGATGATAGATAAACTACTTGATTTTGACTGCTTTACAAGCCACCAAAATGTACATGGTAGGGGACTGATTTGGTTCAGTTAGCTGAGCAGGTGCTCCAGGTACAGAGGTCTCAGTCCTTGTTGCACTTGTCCATGGATCTGATGATAGTGCATATTGCCCTCCACCCTGTCCTACACTATATTGCCAAAAGTATTTGCTCACCTGCCTTGACTCACATAGGAACTTAAGTGACATCCCATTCCTAATGCATAGGGTTCAATATGATGTTGGTCCACCCTTTGCAGCTATTACGGCTTCAACTCTTCTGGGAAGGCTGTCCACAAGGTTGAGGAGTGTGTTTATGGGAATTTTTGACCATTCTTCCAAAGCGCATTGGTGAGGTCACACACTGATGTTGGACGAGAAGGCCTGGCTCTCAGTCTACGCTCTAATTCATCCCAAAGGTGTTCTATCTGGTTGAGGTCAGGACTCTGTGCAGGCCAGTCAAGTTCATCCACACCAGACTCTGTCATCCATGTCTTTATGGACCTTGCTTTGTGCACTGGTGCACAGTCATGTTGGAAGAGGAAGGGCCAGCTCCAAACTGTTCCCACAAAGTTGGGAGCATGGAATTGTCCAAAATCTCTTGGTATGCTGAAGCATTCAGAGTTCCTTTCACTGGGACTGAGGTGGCCAAGCCCAGCTCCTGAAAAACAACCCTACACCATAATTCCCCCTCCACCAAACTTTACACTTGGCACAATGAAGTCAGTGGCAGGGTGCTTTACACCACTGGCCAACGTGCTTTGCATTGCACTTGGTGATGTATGGCTTGGATTGCAGTGCTCAACATGGAAACCCATTCCATGAAGCTCTCTCTACATGTACTTGGCTAATCTGAAGGCCACATGAAGTTTTGCAGGTCTGTAGCAATGACTGAGCAGAAAGTTGCAACTCTGTGCATATGCACCTCAGCATCCTCGACCCCGTTCGGTCAGTTTATGTTCCTGATTACTTGGTGGCTGTGTTGCTGTCGTTTCCAAACGCTTCCACTTTGTTATAATCCCACCTGACAGTTGACTGTGGTATATTTAGGATAAAGGAATTTCACCACTGGACTTGTTGTACAGGTGGCATCCTATCACAGTTCCACACTGGAATTCACTGAGCTCCTGAGAGCGACCCATTCTTTCACAAATGTTTGTAGAAACAGTCTGCATGCTTCGGTGCTTGATTTTATACACCTGTGACCATGGAAGTGATTGGAACACCTGATTCTGATTATTTGGATGGGTGAGCGAATACTTTTGGCAATATAGTGTATTTCCTGTCTGTCTGGAGATGTTCAGTCAAATAAAAACAAATCAATACCAAAGATAAGTTTGATAAAAGTAGTACATTAAAAACTTGATCAGCATAATCTCATTCTTTATTTAAAACCAGTAAGTAAGCTAATGTTACTTATATAAACATGACCAAGGATATCAGAAGTCTATAACTGATTTATACAGCTTGGGGCCAAACCCAGCTGTGCACTACAAGTAACTGTAAAATCTTAAAATAATTTGGAAACTGACAAGGAGCAAATTGAGGGAAGCTTAATTTGGGGTGATGTGTCATTGTCTGTTAAATCCTGGTAAAAGTCCAGCAGCTGCATTCACTTCAATCCAATTTATACAGCTTTATTAAGTCCTTTTGACGAATGTGTTAGGAGAAGCTTATACATTAAAATACAAACAAAATAGTTATAAAACACAGTGACAGACAAACAACATATAGATGAAGCTTAATACGCTGATATAACTAGAATGATTCACAAATAATCATACTTGTTCAAAGCAATTGAAGTAATAAAAATGATGACTCTAATGGAAGGATGACATATTGTTAAACGATAACAGTCAGTAGAAAACACAAGCCCTATAAAACTGAGGGAGCACTGAGTACTTTGATTGCAGAGTGGATGAACGATTTAGAAAAGTTGGTTAGTTTTACGAACAGGTAAAACAAAATGACATCCAGAGAGCACAGAGCAAATCTACATGAGAGCACATGATCAAGAAATGTGTAAATACAGTCGTTGGCTTTTGAACTGAGTGGTGGAGAATGAGTAATTTTACACTGATTAATGGAGACGAGTGAGTTGCAGTATATCAGTGTTGCTCAAATGGGTCAAATAGAGGGGGGACTTGTCTGGGCAGGGGTGCGGCTAAATGTGGGCATGTGCCCCCAGGAATTCTGAATGGCCACCTATTTGCCAATAAAAAAACTGCATTGTAATTGGCTACTTGTCATGTCAGAAGTGGGATTTATGTAAAATTGATGTGGGCTGTATAACAGAAGGTTTCTGTTTTGATAAATATCATTCAGTGAGGAGAATTTTAAGCTGTTAGAACTTGACATTGTGACTCTGGATTAAAATCATACATATATTTATATATTTTCATATGTAAATATATATGTATATATATATATATATATATATATATATGTGTGTGTGTGTGTGTGTGTGTGTGTGTGTATATATATATATATATATACACAAAGAAATATATATATTATTGGGAGACAATTGGTAGAGACAGATTATTGCTTGATATTTTTTTTTTCAATGACATATTTGCCATACATATCCCATACATTGGCTGTAGTATAGGCAGAATGTACAGAAGAACAATAATGTTTTCCCTCATCATCACTGAGCATCCACTTTTATACAATAAACTTTAAATGTAACTCATTAAAGAATACAATGTTGTTTTTCTTGCTTCACATCTTTTTCTAATGCAAGTCAACTGTCACCATGAAAGGAGCAGGTCAAATTTTAGTAAAGAGGAGACTTTGTGCGCTCAACAAAAAGTATCAGTATGTCTATATTTATCAGCAGTAATGAGTGTGGATCCATCAACATATTGAATGTCAGCAAAAATCCAATATCATGCATTCCTAAATGATATCCATTTGAGGTCTCTAGTCAGACCTCATGGAACTGTTGCATTAATGTCCTATAATAACAGATGTGAGTCATGAACAAGCAATCAATAGCCTATATAACTAATTTTCAACACAGTGTGGGTTTTCAGCTCATTTTTATGTCAACCAAGACAATTGAAAGTCAGTTATTGTAGCAATTTAATGCCCCTGATCACAGTCAGCACAGGGCCTCAAATACTGTTGGCCAAGGGGTGGACATAAAAAGCCAGGACAGCTGCCAAAAGATGAACTCAAAGAGTACTTTGAGAATAATAAAGGTAAAACCACACAGAATTTTTCATGTCCAACATTTGCTGAAAAGTGAAGAAGGGTAAAAAAGTTAAGGGTACGAACAGAAGCTGTGGCTGACATCAAACTTCTGCATATCTCCTCCTCACCGTAACATGTGTGACTCCAAAAAGAGGAACAGTTCTGTCGTAATCAAGAATAAAGCCGAAAAGAGAACCATCTGTGTATCTCTGAGCACCCTCTCCCATCCACTGTCCTTATACATGGTTCCTCTATCAGTGTCCAAACTGCCCAGAGCAGTAAGGGACGAGGGCCGGGTGGGGTGTGGTGGGGGCTTAAGCGCTCCCGTACAAGAGAGAGGAGAGAATGATAGCCATTCTGCTTTTATTATCTCAAATGTATCAACTTAATCACAGCTTCATTCTCCCCCAGTCCTCCCCTGGGCTCAGTGGGAGACACTGAAGGAAAATTGGAAAAGTATCGCTGGGCTGGAAGGTAGAGACGAGCCTAGATGGACAGAACGGGGGGATGGGGGGTGTCTGAAGAAGAGTAACTACTATAAAGAGGGGAGAGAGACACAGAGGAGAGAGAGAGGGGTAAGAGATAAACCTGTTAATTTTTCATGGCCAGCCAGTCGTAATCACAGTGTTCGGTGCCCTTAGAGTCTCAATAGTTGGCCGGTTTGACTGTGTGCATATGTATGTGTGTGTGTGTGTGTGAAGACGGAGAGATGAATCGAGCTTCATTACCAAGACATAGGGGACCCCCACCCCAACCCCTCACTCTCCCCTGCGTCCCTGCCTGACTGCCCAAAGTTATAATAGTCCCTATCATAAAGACACATTATCCTCTGATAGGAGACTGTACCGTCTTAAGGCTATAAAAACACTCAAACTTCATTTATTTTGCCATGTATGGACACAGATAGAACTAATGAACTAATGGGAAAAGTGTCAAAGCAATCAAAAAGAGTCCCGGATAAAGTTTTTTAAGTCACCAATTTTAAAATCATTTGACCAGTGGCGCAAAGTGAACCTAAAGATACTGTACTCCATTGTCCCATAAAGCTGAAGGGTGCCAAATGCATTAACTTATCGATTTTATTCTTCCTCATTTGATGCTGCAAAAACTCTGATTGACGCCAGTGCTTCACCTAATGCCAGACATATTTGATTGCTCTCATAAAAATATTTGTTAATCTGAAGAAAATTCAGATAAGCTTTGTTTATGAGGGTATAAAATATTGACTTTTACAGAAAAGAAGAAAAACATTAGAGCATTAAAGCAGCACTAAGTAAGATTCCGGCTTTCAGCTCTCTAGGGGCCTCTATGGTTGTTGAGTGTAACTGCGCGGTCGTAAAATAGAGCACCTCACACCAACGAGCATTTGTTGACATACAGAGGGAGGAGAAGCGAGCCAACAGGACGTCCTGAGAGACAAATAAACCATGTGGACTGATATGGTACAGTCTGATCATGTTTCAATTTGAATAAATCATCATGTACTTACAAGTCTAATAGTAGCAGGGCTAAATTAGCATCGGTCGGACATCCTGCCTCGTCTGTCAGCTCATGCCAGCGAGTGAACGCCGGGCCAGTGTTTATCTCTGTCCGGGCACTTAGCTTGTTACTCTCCAGCTTTCTTTTTTCATCTCCTCCGATATACTTTTCTTTTCTTTGGGTTTTTCGCTGCTTCCACCATGATAACAACACGACATCTAGCTTTCCTCTTCTTCTTCTTGTTTAATGGCAGGTGGCATCCAATGTCAGAGGAGCTTTACCACCACCTACTATGCAGGAGTGTGAGCCAGAGGTCCCTATTTCCATTAGGAAAATAAGTGCATATTTACTTTAAACTACATTCTGTTCATTAAATCTGATTAAAAATTCATAAACTGCTTTGTATTCTCCTTTTCCCAACGTTTAGCTTTCGCCTCGAGGGTAAAGTGACGTATGCTGTAAAGCAGTCAAAGCAGTAAAAATTTGTAGTTTTTTAATGTGGAAGTGTTCCTACCATCCACATCAAAGTTACATAGTGCCAGTGAAGGTGATACAGACCCCTCCAACCATGACAGAGGTGTCATTCAACCTGTTGTAAAGCGATGTACCATCACAATGATTCTAGAAATATTATATTAGGGTGAAAAAACTACATAGTGTTGGTTTAAAAAATAAAACACCACCAAAAAAATGCAGTCAAATTTTTATTTCTAAATCTTCAGTCAACAAAGAAAAAAGAGGGAGGGACAGTGCATACACAGCTAAATCTTTATAGACAAAAATAACACAATCCAAGCAAGTGTTAATTCTATATTGTGGTATTCAATTACTGCTAATAAATGAGGAAAACTAGCTGTAATTAAGACACCATTTTTATAGCACGCACTCACACACACATATAGATATACATTTATGTATGTGTGCATATATATATATATATATGTGTGTGTGTGTGTGTGTGTATATATATATATATATACATATATATATATATACACACACACACACACATATATATATATATATATATATATATATATATATATATATATATATATATATATATATATATATATATATATATATATATATATCAGTTTTCATGATGTAGGCTTGTGGCATCTATGTCACTTACAGGTTAAGAGCTCAAGGTAAAAAGTTCAGAGATAAAGATCCTGCAGTGGCACCAATGGATTTGATTTTTTAACTTTACTTGAGGTTCATTATTAGGGTGACATGTACTATGTAGAGAGATAGAGCTGTGACAGCAGGTGCAGCTCCACCGTAGCACACACACGTACCTGGTACGAGCCATAGCGCTCTCAAGCCAATATCAGACATGTTGTTATTTCCAAAGTCATTATTGTAGATACCAATACCCATATTTAGTATGGGTATTGGTATATCGAGCATGGATATTTATGAAGCCTTCCTTTTACTGAAATTGACCTGTTCCTTTCATGTTGATCACTTTTTCATTTTAGAAATAGATAGCATGTACAGTAAGAAAAACTTTTTAATCTTAAATAAGTTAAACTTGGGATTTAAAAAGTGGACATTCATCACAATGAGTTGGACCATTATGGTACAATTGTATGTTCTGCCAATATAACCATCATTGTATGTGATAAATAAACCAACTGTAATTCACAGAACGTTGTATCCCTACAAAGGTGTGTAAAAATCAATTCATGGAATCAATTCTGAATCTTTTTGTGAATGCCATTGGATTCAAACATCAACATCTCTCTTCCTGCAGCCATGCTGCGTGACGTCACATACCTGTTACTGTATAACTGTAAATAACCTTGTTCTTGTACATGAGCTTAGTCCAGAACACACAAACACAGAGCAGGTTAATAATGACCATAATCACCCATCCCATACACACACACACACACACCCCCACACACATACAAAAAACAGAGTTTGGCAGCACATGGCCATGTAAGGGGAAAACCACTGTGTGTGTTTACACTAAAACACTGCTTGTCTGAGTGGCTTTAGAGGCCAGGCAGAGCGGGCAGCCTTTTTAATAAGCCTTTACAAAGAAGAAAAAACAGCAAAACACACACTCCACTCTGTTCATCTTCCTCTGCTATAAGATTTATTTGCAAGGTTTTATTCATCTAATCAAACTCCAACAATTAATGTAATTTGAGTCAACGTGTTAAGATCCTCATCCACATATGAGGACAAGTTGTGCATCTGTGTTGTAAAGAAGTAGCATTTGATTTCTCAATGACAGTAAAATCTGTAGCTATCCTCTTCCCTTCTTCCTCACAGTGTTCAGCGTTTTCATTACAAGCACTTGCCTCTGTTTCTTCCGCCGGGGGAGTGTCTGTGTGTATTTGTCTGTGTGTGTATGAGCAGGTCAGAAAGGCAGCATTTGTTCTGTGAGGGCCTATAAACATCTGCGATCCCTTTTAAGGGATTGTTTAGATTGACGGAACGGGAAAATAAACCTTCTCAAGGAGGCCGGCGCTCTTTTACTGACAGAGCAATCTCCGCTACCAGCACTAAATCGTGCATGTGTGTGTGTGGGTGAGGTGTGTATTTGTGCGAGTTGAGCCTGAAATGACAGCTTTCTTTTTTTGGCTGATCAGACGTGAACCCTCAGTGACCTCACCTCTTCTCCTTCTGTACCTTCCTCCCTCCTGATCCACCCCCCTACCTCAGCAAAAACTCAGCAGCTCACACATTTCCCCCCATTTTTTTTCCCTCCTAAAAGCATTGGTGTTGTTTTTACCCCACCTCCCCCACCAATCCAAACTCACGCAAACTCCCTCTCCTCCACTGGAAGAAACTTCTCCCCGTCTCCTTTCTCTTTCCTCCTAATGCTGAGGAGTTGTTGTGTCTGGATTGCAGGCAACATGTGGAATATATCAAACCTCGCTCTTTCTCTCTCTCTCTCGTGCGCAGTTCTCCTCTGCTCTCACTTATTCACACATACGCACACACAAAGCTCTGGTAGCGGGGCTTGAGAAGGTCCAGCGTGAGGAAGTGGGGTGTCCGTCCAGCCGTGATTTAGGTCAGAAGGGAAGCAGGGATGGGAGGACTTCTCTGCTCTGTGTTTATTTGAAGCGGGGAGCCATTACTGCTGTCTCTGCACCATATTTATACACAGACACAGAACAGACGCACGCTGATACAGCTGAAATGTGCGCACGTGTTTCTGTCTGTGTGAATCTGTGTGCGAAAAAGAAGGGAGCCTGCGTAATATGCAAGTCTTTGTGGAGATGTGTACGTCTGTGTACAATGCTCAGTAAAAATAAACTGCTGTGATTTGTGGTCCCGGTCTAATAGAGGAAGGGCTCGCTCTTTTAGTGGGAACAGTGTGGCAGCGGCGGGCCTCAACGAGTCCACAGGGACCCTGCTGGCCTCACTCCAGTCCAGCCCCAACACTCGATTCACCTAATGAAAGATATCTAATCGCAGGACCCCGAGTAAAATAAGCAAGCAAGTCCATCTGCTTTGTGAAGTATGAGTGAAGGCATTGCTGCAGAGTAAATACAAGTATGTGTAAATGTGTGTGTGTGCGTGTGTGTGTGTGTGTGTGCACGGGCTGTGTGGTGTAAACTAGTCCCATGGCATCTATTGCCATTACTGCAGGGTTGCCACAGCTTGTAAAAGCCTCGTTAACACAAAGACCTGCTCACATGTTAATTGGCTAATTGACTAATTAATTTTTGCATAAAGGCCTGCACAGGGAGGAAGGTTGGCTAATTGAAAGTGACTATAGGTTTAATTATGTAGAGGGAGGAGGACCAGAGGGGGGAGTCATGAAGGTGGGAGGAACAGATATGTTGCTCTTTTTCACCACATTTGTCTGATCTGACTTTTATCTCTGATCACTGAATCTGTCATCGCGTGTGTTTACTTAGCAGAGAAAAGGCGAGGTTTGTCTGGAGCACAAAGCTGTTGATGTGAGAGATGCAGAGAGAGACTGGGGTGTTTGATTGACAGTTTTGTCAAATCAAAAATCAGAGCATCAAACAAAACAGTTTTCTATTTGGGGCTGATCCAGTAGTGGTGGGGGGGACAATCAGTCCACTACAGTACCGCAATATTTGGTGTGGCAATAATAAAAGGGTTTCATGAATTTAAAAAAAATGTGATGTTACTGATACAATCGCCTGTGGATTAACCTCATGTTTAATGTTATTTACAGAGTTTGTGATTGAGATTTTAGAGCAGGAGTTCCCAAACTTTTTTTGCTCGGGACCCAAATGAGAAGTTTGCTTTCTCCCCAAGACCCAAACTTACAAAATAACATTATAGTATCTAAACTGTAAGAAACAGTCAAAATTGATTTCATAATTGATTTCATAAATCATTTTTGTCTTGAACAAAATCTAAAGACTTAGATTGTGCAAGCAAGGATAGATTATTTTATTTTATGACTTTTTTTATTTTATTTAATTATGGGTTATTAATGGGTTTTCAACTGCAAAACATTGATGTTTTAAATAAAATAAAAACCTATTGAGTATTTAATTCTTTAAAAATATAATATAAATATTTTTTCACATAATGTCATCAAATATCGTGTTATTTGCATTTTAGATCATAAAAGCTAATTGACTTCCTCGAGTAAAATATACTTTTGACCCATTTTAACTTATTTTAAGATATGGGTAGATTTAAAAAGTTGTCCAACTCCATTTAGAAGACTATTTTGCTTTGAATTCATGAAATACCTGAGATTTCAAAGAACTGAAAACAAGGACAGAGAGGAATTTTAGCCAACTCTGTCGAAGAAGACAAGAGAATTTAGAGTAATAGAGGGTGTTCTTTTATTTCAGATACATAAGTCTTATGATATGTGTTTATGATTGCTGTTGCAGTTTCCCTCTTTAATCTATTAACATGATTAAACAGTCTCATCCTTATGAGATGAAATACATAAAAAGCCTTTCTTATTATGCTCACATAGGTGTTTCTAAAATCAAAAGCTGTGGATCAGATTACCTGTTAGTTATGAGGGAGAAGTGTTACAACCGTCCCTGGTCCCCATATTAACAGTACTGTCTGTATCTTTGACTTATTTAAAGTCCCTCCTTGAGTAAAGGCTGCAGATCAACCTGTTTGTGACATTGTGATTTTTTTCCAGCCTTCTTGTGGTTTTAATGAAGTTGTCTGAAGTTCTCATATAGACATTCGTATTGAGCCTCATCGAGCGAATGAGGGCAAACTGCAACATCACGTAGGATTGTGCGCAATTGTGACTCACAGAGTTAATCACGTAAAATGCCATGCAAAAACATGATGCCTGCCCAAGGTTAAATGTTTTTTGTGTCAATGGGGGGATTTTGTAGCCCTTCTTTTTTGCACTTAATATTGTGATTTTCCTTGATGCTGCTGAGGCTTCGTTTCGAGGTGTCCATCCAATCTGTGAAGCAGAGCTTCAGCTCGGGGCATCTACCCTCATAAAACATTTTATAAACTCTCTGCTTCATCCGAAGGGCCTTAGCAAAGCTAATGTTTATAATCTCATCTTTATAATTTTGCTTTGGCATCATGTATAGAGCAGCCCTTAGGGCCTGTTTACATGACAACATTGTCTAGAGAAATGGAGAGGTTTTCCCTTCGCGTTTTCAAAAGCCCTCTGTGTTCACACAGAGATGGTGTGATAACAATGTGCGTTCACAAAGATCCGCAAGAATGATTGAATCATGGTAGCGTGCATGCCAGGCCAGTAGTTGGCGATGTAAGTTTGTAGTGAAACAGCAGTGTTACAACACATGTCTGCACATTAACACTGTCCAGTGAAGACAAACAAAGACTTTGTCCTTGGCAAATACAACAAATGCGTCTCCAGGTGTCATTTTGTTTAGATTATACTAAAAACATGTCTAATTAGTCTTTTGAAGTCCTGGGTTAGAATCCCAGCAGGCTTCTATGATATGACAAAAGCAAGGGAAACACCACTTTAAAAAAAGGTAAAAAGTTTGTCAAAGGACTAAAATAATAAGTTACAACAGATGAAATACTGGAAAATTAACTAACATAATTTATAGCTAAACATAAGTATGATACAAGAAAGAGTGATGAGGTGACGAGGTGGGAAGCTGAGAAGACCTGAGATCTCTCTTACACCTGAGACACAGGCTGCACTCTCAGGTGTCCACACCATCCACCAGCAATCTGCAGAAACACTTACAGACAGAAAGGGCAACACACAACACCTGTCCGACCGACAGGGGGCCATCATGATGTAAGTTAAATATCGAGAGAAATTCATCTGGAAGAGCTCAGCTATTATGGTCTTTTGACACTGGTCTTTTGTTATGGCATCACCTGGGGTCTCAATTATAAAGCTTGCTTACGTACAAAACAGGGCTTTAAAGTGGCGTATGTCACTTCCCACGCAAAGGTTATGATTTATAAAAATAAACTTGGCGGGAGAATGTGCGCATCAAAGTACGTCAACTTTGATGCTGGCGCATGAACATTTTGGTGAGGGGGGAAACTGTTGGCGTAGATGGTGATTAGATGGTGAGGTGGTGAATTGAAGCCACATTCATCTCATACATTTAATGTCATTACATATCAGACTTATAGACCCGTGTAATCACAAACACCCAAGTCTGCAGTGTTATAGATGTGTTCCTTTAGTGAGCCATTAGGCCTACTACTGTATGCAGTATTCATAAATCATACTTTCACCTTCAAATGATATAGAGCGGTGGGTAGCACTGATTGATTAGTATTTGTTGTGACAAGGTGTGTAACAATCAGTCTAATTGCAAAGTTAGCATTTAAATAGTGCAGTAACACTCGTGTGTAATGCTGCACAATGGATGCACTGGTTCTGCTGGAAGATCACGCAAAAGGCAGGATGGAGAGAGTGAAGATTTCCTGGCTCATGATGATGACTGGCTAATAAGCCGATTTAGATTCCCCAGAGCAGTGCTCTTGGATCGATGTGCTGAACTGGGCCCAGTGTTAGACAAAACCACAGGCCGGAACCGCACCATCCCGGTGCGTATATAGGGGGAGACCGGGGGTCTGGAAACCGGCTTCTTCCAGTGGGAATAAGCCAAAAGGTATGTGTTTGATATGATCAACTATACACGAGGTGTGTCAGAGAAGTTCCAGGACTGGTGTCACAAAAGATTTATTTCAAACCCAAACTTCAAACTTCAAACTTCAAAAAGAGTTTTCTCCTTCAAAGTAATCCCAGCATGTCAACAAAGAGATACTGCAGTGTTTGCTTCGTTCAGTATGCGAGAAGAGGCAAGAGTTGTGGCAGGACAAATCGTGGCTGCTTCACCATGACAACGCGCCTGCTCACAATGCCCTGAGCATCCGTCAGTTCCTGGCTGAGAAGAACATCGCCGTGCTGGAGCAACCTCCTTACTCACCTGACCTGGCTCCCTGTGATTTTTTCCTCTTCCCCAAGCACAAGGGGGTCATCAAGGGGACCCGTTTTGAAGACATGGACGACATCAAAAAGGCCATGATGACGGAGCTGCGGAGGATCCTGGAAGAATCCTTCCAGGAGTGCATGAAAGTGTGGCAGAGAAGGATGGGAAAGTGCATTAGACTCCAGGTGGCTTACTTTGAAGGGGAAAACTTGTATTTTTATTCTAAATAAATCTTTCGTGACACCAGTCCTGGAACTTTTCTGACACACCACTTATAATGTTACATTTTCTGTCTAAAGCCCATTTTGGGTATGACATAATATAGTTAAATTCTGTTCTTAGGTCTGGGATATCACAGCCATTCCTCAGCTGTTTTGGATGGCATTGTAAACATGACTGGTCGATAAATCAGGTTCTTACTCTGTGGGGTGAACAGGCCAACACTTTTTTTTTTCAGAGATTTTTTTTTGGGGCATTTTGTGCCTTTACTGATAGGAGAGAGAGGGACAGTGGATAGGCTTGTGAAGAGGGGGCGAGAGAAAATAGGAGAGGTCACTTTGTAAGATGGCCATAGGGTGGATTTCAGCCCGGGCCAGCAGAGGCAAGCCTGAGGGTAGTGCCCGGCTCATTACCACTGCACCAAACCAGCACCCAAATAGGTCAACATTAAAAGCATTTGGAGCAATGTCCGGCTTCGCAAATGTAATTGGCGCAATTGACTGCACTCTTGTGCTAGAAGAGCTCAGAGTGAAAATGAACTTGTCTATGTGAACCAAAAAAAATGTGTATACAATTAATGTCCAAATTATTTGAACCACAAACATGGTTTTGGGTCAACACTCATTCATCCTGATGCACAGCAGTGTAGGAACAGACTGCAAGCAGGCGCTGCGAAAACATTCATGAGGTACTTTGCACTGACCATAACGTGGGAGTGCAGAGGGCGGGGCGGGATGTGAGGTGAATCCACCTGCGCAAACTTCAACGTGGACTGTGAGTTATAAAGGGAAAAGTGCTTGCAGGTTTGTGCACGCATGGTTTTATAAATCAGATTATTTTTTGGTGCACGCCGTTTTCAGCTTTTGGGTGCACGTACACTTTTAGTATGGATCCTACACAATGTTTTATAAATGAGGCCCCTGGTCTGTTCGTGTTTTACATGCTCATAGACATGGGGTCACTTCTCTGGCTGCTGATGGTGGTATCATGCTAAATAATATTATGGACAAGTCAAGCTAATACAATACTGGGTAGAATCTTTTGATGTGTGTTAAGTCATATGATTGAAAGTGCTTTTCCTGCAGTGTGCATGTTTTCATTGCAGTAGCTAAATAAGAGATGTACAATTTTATCTGCATTGTATCAATATTACCAGATAATAGCTTAAAATGTTGATGATCAGTATAGGCAGATATAAAAATTTTATGATGTTCACTAGGGATGCTACAATACACTTAGCCCATGATTTGGTACATAACCTTGTTTTTTTGCTTATGGTTTTTGGTTCGGTTTGGTTTTGACAGCTTGACCAACAAAGTCTCTTCTTTCCCATTTTGAGGTCTTTTAGGCTTTTTTTCAGAAAAAGTGGCTGCAAAGGAGTGGGAAAAAAATGTCCCAGAAACCAATGTTTAACTTCATCTTTAAGCAAACGTTCTTATCACAGTTAAGTGTATTAAATTAATAAACACAATTCGCAAAAATAACCTTTTCAATTGTTTTTTTTGTCCTAAGGGAACATCTGTTAAATCTCTTTGAGTGCTGGAGAAACATTCTAATTTGACCAGCATAGAACTGTAAACATTCAATTTTTTATAAAAACTCTTTATTTATCTTTTATTGATGTTATATTCAAACACATCACAATGAAATTTTTGTTTGATGTCTAATTGTCACTTTTCCAAGCTGCCTTTGTGCACATCAGAGAATGTAGAGGATGATATGTTATGAGTCTGTTGAGGAGTTAGCCGAGTTTTTTATTCCAGTCTGCGTTTAAAAGTTAAAACATGTTCTGACCAAATAAATGCACTGTGCTGATGTGCCTGGAGTGTATGCCTCCTGCAAAACCTGATAGATGTGTGTGCATTATAACTCCATGGCAGAATTAATGAGCTCAAACATTATTGATTTTAGGTTTGACAATTGCTGAACTATCTTTTCGTCTTCTCCAGCTTATAAGACAGAGGGTCCCTCATATTACGAGCGTGGGTGCACATTGCTTCGCTCCTCTCTAAGGAGTAGTGTGGTTTCTAGGCTCAAACTAAATGCACTGCTACTCATGGCAGGAGTTTCCTCTGCCCCTGTGCACTGACTCATGGACTCAAACGCAGCAGCAGCACAAATATATAGTGTAAAGGACAATAGTGACTGATGGCTGTACAAGCCCACTACCGAAATTACCATACCATACCAAATACCATAATTCATGCTTGTGTTTTGAACTGTAAGCTTTGTACCAAACAGTTCAGTACTTTCTTGAGAATTGTATTCCTAATGTTCGGCATATTTTGGCCTCTTATGTCGGCCATGTATCATATCTTTACTGTACTTTCTGCAAGTCTCATAATGCTCCACCTCAAGGTGACTGTAAAATATACTTTTTCTTCTTATATAAATGTCATCCAAAGGAGCCATTTCTTTTTAATTTTCCTCACTAAACATTTAGAAGAATAATTTATGGTTGATTTAAATGTTTTTTTTTTTCTTGTTTTTGTTTGTTTATTAAACAGAAAGTCACAGTAAGAGGAACAAGATTATTATAGTGTGGATGAAACAAGAACCATACTGTATAAGTGTTGGCTCAGACAAGTTTAGAAATATGGCATATTGGATATCGCCAAAAAATAAAAACCAATGCTGAGCATCTTAAAGTCAAATCATCTATTGTTCACCCCTAATAACATCCGAGCAAATTTATATACACCAGTAAAGGAAAAAAAACAGCATGCAGGAGTTTACAAGACTGCTATACCTGTCTATGTTGTCCAGAAGTTTGCTGACAGAAATTAGAAAAGAAGACAACACACAAAAAATAATTTAAAGATAAACTCAACTAAATCAGGTATGAAATTGAGCTCTTATAGAAAGAAAAGTCGTGCAGCTAACTGCCCCTGGACGTGCACAGCGGAGAGGCATCAGTGTGATCATGCATTCACATCAACAGTAATCTAAGTCCAATTATTGAACAATATGTAAAACTGACACACACATTGAGTTCAAGGCGGAGGAATGTACCAGTGAACGAATGTCTGTTAATTCAATTCCTAGCCACCGCTCACTAACACAGCACCACAAATTAAATCGGCCAGGGGAGCAGACAGCTAACAAAGGAAATTAACAATGATGCTGCCTCTGTATTAGGGCATATGGATTCGCTGCATGTTTGCTGCGTGTGCGTAGCGGCAGCCTTGCGCCTCTGTACGCACAGAGAGGGGAGAAAAAGGCCACTTTTAATCAAGAAATCCATTCCACTTTTCTAACCTCTCTTCGCTTCTTTCTCCCCCTTCCTCCATGGCGGGCTTGTGTGGAAACAGAAGTGCTAAATTACCCTGGAGCAGTCAGACAAAAACATCTTGTTGGCTTCTAAATTGCTTTGCATGCATATTAATTGGACAGAAATCCCTGCAGTGTATTTGGGTTTGCGCAAGAATTTGTGTGTGACTCTATAAGTGTGTGCCTCTTTACTGTACTTGTGTACGTACAGTATGTGCGTGCATGAGTGTGTGTGTGTTGGGCAGGACCGGTGAGCTATTATAGCTGCTACGCCTTGCAGAGATTTGGAGGTTATCTGTTTTTGTTGGTTAATTGTGAAGCTGATACTATCGAGGGTCTGGGCCAATTCAAGTGGGCTTTCAGCCAAATTACCTCAGTAATCGTCTGTATTCAAGTCCCTGGACACTCTCACCAAGACAGAGGCTGGGAAGCCCTGAAGTTCAATGGAGAGGGGCAGATCTGACCCAGGCTTTAGACAGCTTACACTCTAATTGAAATGATATTTTTTTTCACACCGTTATTGGATTGCTGACAAGATTTCACTGAAAAATTCCATTTGTGGTCAATTTATCCTGTTTGTTTTTAATTAATGCGGATGGCTAATGAACTCAGAGGGAATCTCAGCCAAATGATCAGAATTTCCTCCATGTTTTTACACTGTTATCTCTCAAGCAGTAGGCTTTTGGAATTAGAGCATGAAATTGTTTGAAAGTAGGAAAAGGAATTCACTTGGATGGAGCGCACAAACACCACAGCCAATACAAGCAGAGGATTTGTAAATCGACTTTTCATTCACTCTGACTAGAAATTCCTTTGAATACAACTAAAGATTATTTGAAACTAGTTTATGGTGGCAGAAACATGAAGGACTAATAAAATACACACACTGTTATCAGATTTTTTTTCTAATATGTTGATTCAGTGAATTGAAAAATGGAGCACATAGAGTCTAAGCAGTTAGCATTTTGTGGCTGCAGCCTCTTGATGTCTTGCTTCCTCTCAAAGATAAATCATCCCGCTGCTGTCCTTGTCCAAGTAGAAAGTATTTCATTCACTGAATGGGTTTAGAAAATAAATTAAAAGAATGTGGCTGATGTCTTGAAGATGTGTATTTTTGAATATGAAATCTTGAGAAGGCGGCAGACAAAGGGCTCAAATGATTCTCATTCTGGCTGCAATAAATCATGAAAGAGCCAACGTTTTATACATGTCAGATCTGATAGAGAAAAGAGGATCAAGCATAACCTTGACAGATGATCCCTTGATGTCCTCACGACCTGTCTGACCGCAAACTATTAATTCTCTTCATCGTCTTTCACTGTGTACCCAGACCCAGAATTGCTGCATGTTCTGTGAGGACGCATATTGCAGCTCCCCTCAGTTCACACTTTTATTTCTCATTTGGACATCTTTGTAAACTACCTGCACAGAAATAGACGTGTGTGTTTTTGCAGCAAAGAGGATTGAGTCTGTAACACAGGCAATTCAGGGCATGAAGTAGAAAGAAAAATGATGCCTCGGTCAAAGGTTCCACTCCCAACACCTCAAGAAAGAATCAGGATGGTAAGACCCCTGAGTCCATTTTTTACATATTGAAGAGGTCATGTAATGATTTTAGAGGTTTATATGGCCTATTTGTTACCTATGAAAACAATTGTTTTCATAGGTAACAATGTGTCTACCAGGTGTCCTTCACTGCAGTTTTCCAGTGTTTTTTGAGCACGCATTAAAATTGAACTCAACTTTCCAGCAGAAGACACAGAGTCGCAGCATAAGTTTATGTTACTTTCAGCCAAAGCAGACACTAAATGAGATGAAAACAGGCAAATACACAAGTGTTGGTGGTAACTGATGCACTGAGATGCACCCACCAAAAATGAAAGGGGAAGAAAAAGAGTCCCTCACTCAAGCTGCCAAATGACAGCCAATCTAAAGCACACCATGAGTGTTTAAGCAAAGGTGAGAGCATTTTGTTGGTCAATACCATTTTTCCCATATTTATATGGCTGCATGTGCACGGACGCAGATCCTCTCTACACCATTCCCTGCATGTTGAGTCTGTTTTACATTTCTCCTCCTTCCATTAGAGCACTTCTGACCACACGACCAAAAGTCTGCAACATCAGGTCTTTTACCACTCTCCCTGTTTACAGCACCAATAGCTGCCTGAAATGGCCACTCCAAATAGACCAACCAATGTTTAGTTATACCTTTGTATTCTCAGCAGTTTATGCCCATTGGCAAGCCCAGTGCAAGGCATGGTCAGAATGCAGAGCCATTGGAAACGTGGGGTGAAACAGCGCTGAACTAACTAGTTACCACAGAGTCGGCTGTTCAATCATTTAGAGTGGAATGGGCCTATGTGAGCAGGAACAAATGATCTCAGGCTGGCTGAGTATGCGAAAACTGGAAGTTTTTTTTAGCATTAGAGCCTGTGAACATGCTTGGGCAGTCATTAAAATCAAATATATGAACTTGAGTTGAGGCTAAATATGACCTGTTTCGTTAGATAGTCATGTTCTCAACCATGTTTGCACACTCATGACTTTCTTTTGTCATTGTTTTTTCAGAATAGGAATGCCACAATGTTTGTTTTTGTCCCAACTTTAAACATACTGCTTGCTGCTGTTTGGGATAAAAATGCTCTGTGGAAACTGGTGGACATCTTTTGTGGTTTCTTACTTCTTATCTGATTCTTGATGAATCAAAAAGTAATCGGCCTATCAATCAATTACAGAACTTATCATTAGATTGAAGCCCTAAGCATGTCCACCCAGTGCTTGAGAACATGGACTCTTGTAAATGCTGTAATCCCTTGATGCGTAAGTGGGTTAAAATTACCCAATGATGTTCTTTTCTTGCAGTGTTTTCGTAGTTATAACTTATCATTTCATTTTCCAGGTATTACTTGCAAAAAGTGTTGTCAATATAGTTTAATTCAATCTCTATATCCATGCATTTAAAGGGTTAAGACTTGACCTTGACTTTTGCCTTTGTAAGAATGTCCTCTCTGATGCAACAGCCATTTTTGTAGTACACTAAGTCCATCCCTTGCGTGCGAATATGTTATCTTAAAAAAAAAAAAAAAAATTTTAAAGACTTTCTTTCGACTGAAAAATGTTCACTCTGACTTTAGAACTGATAAGATGTTGGAGGTACAAGGTCAGAGGACTCGTGCTCTTTCCTTGATTGCTAATGTGGGATAAAAAGTGTAGAAGGATCTCTGTTAAATTCTGCAAAAAAATGTAATGTCTGATTCAAAAAAATCATTTAAACTTTGGACCCCAGAAGTTACATCACTGGGCACATGATCCACCTTGCAATCGCAGAAAAAACCTGCAAATGGTAATTCAAGTTGTGACTTCATTTTAGATTTGCATGTTTACATTGTCCCTTCAAAGGTACAGGCTTGTATATGGACCATATTGAGCCTAATTCCAGATCTATGAAAGATCTAGATAAAAACCAGAGGTCAACCTTATCATGTTTGACATTTTTGGCAAGAAAGGCAATTTCTTCTGTGTTTGAGCATGTCTACCTCTACTTTAAAAATAGGGTGCCATGGAAAGGCTTAAATAGGTAAGGATAATTCAAGTTTAAAGAATTTTTACCCCAGCAAAACAAGGGGCAAACAGCAATTACTTTAGGCAATTCACAAGACACATCCTGCATAGCATTTTTGCGTCTGTGTTTTGGCTTTGCTCCAACTGATAACGAATATCTCTGCCCACTGGAAGCATATTTTAAATGCTGTGCAGCAGAGCACTGCCCTGATTCGCTTAAAAAACTAGATCATAATATCATATGGGGACCACAACTTCAAGAGATAATTGTGAAATCACAAGTTAACAGGAAGAGCCACATGTAAACAACAGTTTCAGTTGGTTGCCAACTTTAATTTACTGCCTGCAACAAAATTGTTTCCAATATTTCAGCTGTTTGAAATTCCAGAGCCTTTGAGCTGACTTTTCCTAATTTATGTTGATGTGCTCGCTAGAGCTTTATGTAGTATTGAAGTGGCTCCAGATAAAAAAAGACTCACCAAAGACATCAGTGCAGCACAGATGTTTAAAGGCATGGGCAACGGAGACTGACTGATTGACAACACTGGGGGCGATATACTGCAGAGTGCACAGCTCGTAGGCAGACTGTGGAAATCGACTCTTTGTTGGATTTCCTATTGGTAACTGACCAATCAGTCAGAATCAGAGAATCCCTGATCAAAGCATCTAAACAGCAGGTGTCACATTACACAGTCAATCACCTTCTGTGTAGGCAGAGACTAAATCAACACTTTTTTGTATTTTCAACTATTTTAAAAGATTCAGATGAATTAAATATGAATTAAAGTTGGTTCAAAAGTGAGTAATTTTCAATTGTTTCAACTGGGAGAGAAGCCTGCAACAACAGATGTTGTCGAACCTAGTAACAGCAACTGAGGAGGGCGGGCTTAATAAAGGATCGCTTCCTGAAAAGGGTGGACAAAGGGTCAATAGAATGGTGCAGGAATGATGGATTTTTGTATGGCAGGTTAGCATTGCACTGGTTCCCTCAACTGTTTTGGACCACAGCTGATTAGCTGTGAGGAGAACAAAAAATTTTTGAAACTGAGATGCTCTTTGTGATAATCTTAACAACAAAGCTACTTTTCATGATGTTTAAAACGTAAACATAATCATTGAGAGTGAAAAGCTATTGGTAAGCCATCATGAAACTACAACATGTGGTTTGACCTAGACGCAGCAACTATATTTCCAATGTATAACTCCTTATTGTAACTTCTTGTTTGAAAGTTTTCTCATAATCAAGTGATCTGATCAAGTTGGTCCTCATGGCTGTGACTAATAGTGCGTGAATTATTGATTATTGAAAAAACAATCAGCAATGCTTGCTGTCGGGTCCTCGACCACTTTTGTAATCCTTGTTAGCAGTTAGTTAGCAACCATTTCTTTAAAACACACAACAATGGTTAAGTTTCAAAAGCCGGTAACATCAGATGCATTTTATTATTCTCCGTTAAACATTAAAAATCTCATGTGCGTGTGTTCACCACGACCCTTATTTTAGGCATTTATCCGAGACCTGTATTCTGAATCCCATTTACTCTGGAGGGTTGGGAACCAGGAAGTGCTAAATGCTAACTTACTTCTGCATTGTTGGACTCATTCCTGCACCACTCTATTGCCAATCTGAATCAAACCAGGAAGCGATTGGGGTTATTCTGCAGCTTCTTCATTAGCAGGTGAAATGCTCCTCTTACCTGCCTTGCTTTCAGGGCTGACTGGTCACAGCGACTAAATTCTTTTTTTTCAAGAAGTAAAAGAACTACAAATTCATCTCCATTGCTTCAGTCCTATTTTGCAATTTTTTAAAAGAACAGGAAAAACCACATTGGACGGAGGTCACAAGGTGAAGTAAAAGTATCTGCAAGTTGGAATCCAACTTTTTTTGCAGCGACTTAGCAGAAAGGAAGTGTGACTGAAATCCCTCCCATGATCCTTTAGGCAGAAAATAAGTTGTCATCATTGTCTTCATCTTGCGCTGTGCAGGACTCCAGGCCATGAATCGTCAGACGGTGACCTCATTACTCACCCCACAATCGCCAAACACACACACACTTACAGTCACACCCCTCCACCCACACACATAGCGCAATGTTTCCCCTCTCTTCTGCTTGTACTTGTCTTTTTCCCCTTTTTAATTAATCTCTGTTGTTTCCTGGTTTTTGTCTGCAAAAGACTGAAACATTTACTTGCGTTCAACTTCTGTAGACATTCAAGAGGAGTCGCTTGATTTTTTTTTTTTTTTTGCAGCTGCTGTTTACTTTCAAACATCTCACTTTGCTGTTGAAGGTTGAAGGAATCTTCTGTCAGACACACGATGCAAAAAGGAGACAAACACACATACTGAGCACGGTGTGAAGCTGTGAGCATGAACACTTAACCCTGGAAAGATTCAATGATGGCGGATAAAAGAGTGATTTGTGTTCTGCTAAAGGGAAAATGAGTAATCCTATCATTCAGCGTGACATGCAACACAACACGCCACATCAGTCACACACACTCGCACACACGCATGACACTAAACACTGCCTATCAGGATGATAAAAGCATGCCTCACCCACACAATAAAGCGTTTGATTTTTCTATTTTCCATGTCATTCATTCTCTCTTGATGCTGTTGTAAACCCCTTCTCCTTCTCTCACTCTTCCCCGCCGGCATTGCCCCTCACACAACAGCTCATATTTGTGTATTCATGTAAATATCTCCACTAATCTCTGTAAATATATTTATGAGATTTAATACTTTTGTACAGTAATACCCTGCATGCTGAGCATTGGGGTTTTGCACCCTCCTGAAGACAAGTGTGCACACACACGTGCACACAGCTTGCTTTGGGTGCATACCAATCCCTCGGTCTTTCTTTCTTCCTGCTGGGGCATTAATTCCTGCCCATATTTCCATCTGATTATGGTCCGGTTATACCCGCAACTAATTGAACATTAAATATAAAGAAAGTTAATGAAAATGTCCTTTATCCCCTCCAAACTAGGCCTGAGAACGCATCCATTACCGCAAATTAATCCGGCCCTGGTGCGTGTTGCAGGAAGAAGATATATGCACAGTTTGCTGCTCCCCTCTCCGACCCGAAGGATGGTCCTCCTTCTCCTCCTCCTCCCAGAGCAGGACAGTTAAATAACAAAAGATGCGTTGTTTGCCTGCTTCTGAGTATTCCTGTAAGCCATTCCAAGAGTTTCATATCTGGGTGAAAGCAACATGACGCTGATATTTTCACTCTCAGATTCAAGTTTTTTTTTTTTTTTGTCCAGCAGTTCTCCTGTTACTGCTGCTGGCCTGTGTATGGACCACCAGCACTGTCTTTCAACATGTTTGGATGGAAAACACTCTGCATACACTCTATTTTCACTTTCAGGGAAAGATTTTGTGGTTGTTTGAATACACAGGTGTAAGAACTATGGCAGTAACACACTAAAGCAGAACAGTTTGTTATTTTAACTTCACATATTCAGTTCTGGAAAAAGAAAAATTAACAAATATAACTTTAGAGCCACAACATTTAAGCACATTTTGGCAAGTTTGAGTAACAATTAAATAAAAGTGGAATGACTGTGGATTTGGGTTGCCTTGTTTTCTAATAGGCTTGTTACTTTCACTCCTTCTTCGCTTTTTCCTTTCACTGGCGCTTCCTGTGCAGGCGGCTCTAACCTAGCTAAAGACCCCCACTGTGAGCGCAGCAGACAGACAGAGCGACGCACAAGGAAAAGGGAGGAAACAATGAACGGATGGATGCTTTCATTCTGATGAAAGGAATAAACGCTAAGGCATTTATTTTGTCTATTATCCCACTAAAATGCCCTCTCCATTCCCTCTCCCCCTCCTCCTCTTCTTGTTCCCTGAGGCCCGTCATATTAGCATCTCTCCTGGACAGCGACGGGTTAACTAACCCGTTTAAGGGGAACCACAGAAAACAATACTCGGACCCCAAAAAGACAATGGTGATGCCTTTCTCCTCCGTATTTGTAATTTAACATCAAAAGGCTCCTCTCGCTGCGACCTCTGAGAGCCAGCGTCTCTTTAATGAAGCGCCCCACCCCCCTTAATCACATTCAAATTGGTTAGTGTTCAGAAAATAGAAATATGTATTAGATAGCAATAAATTTTCATCATTGGCTAAGCCTGCTTCTTAATTGTCCTGTCCCAAGGCTTGGGAATTTCATTGTTCGTTAGGTGCTTAAGTCCCCCATCTCATTCAGTCTCTCTGACATTACTGCTGAGGGCTCTAATGCCCAACTAATTTGAATGGGGATTTACATGATAGAGCAGGGAGCATTAAAATGTGGAGGGAAGGGAGAAAAGGAAAAAAGGAAAAAAAAAAAAAAAGAGGGGGAAACGGCTTCTTTCACTTCAAAAGTCACTTTGTTCAAAGTCAAATGACAGTGTTTAAAGATGCTCTATCTCTCTCTCCTCAGGATTTTGGACAGCGGTGCCAACTTTAATGGTTCGTTATCTTAGCCCCCTCTCCGTCTTCCTCTCTCTCCTCACCTCTTTTTTCTTTCCCCGCCGCCAACCATGCGCTTTTGTTTAGTGGCACCATACTGTTTCAGGATATACATTGTTTTTGAGAGACTTTGAATTGCAAAACACTTCAGTCATTCTCTATTATTTTTCTCTGCGTGTCACTCAATCGTACGCCATTAGAGGTTTAGGAGGCCTCCTGAATTGGCATGGACATCCATATTTTGTGCACACACGTGTTCTGCGTAAGAGTGTGTGTGCCTGTGTAGTTATAATATTTGGCCTTATTGCTTTTTCTTCACTCCATTCTGCTGTGTAAACCATGCTGCTGGTGTTTCTGGCCGGCAGCTGAGACAAAAAAAAAATCTTGGGATTGTTTTGTGTTTGTTCTGGAGGTATTTTGGATCAGAGATTGTGTGTGTGTTCTTGTGTGCATCTGGCTGTGTTTCTTCAAGTCTGTCTATTTTGGATCAGTGTGAAATAGAGGCAGTGGTGATAAAGAGAATCAGATGTTTTCTGATGTGCGCTGTTGGACTCGGCCTGTGTGAGTGCGTCTGGCTGTGCAGACATATGAATGTCCATACGGCAGACGTAGGGCAAACAGTTTGCACGGGGAATAACAAATTCAGCAGTGCAGCAGCTAGTGCAATCATGTGTGTTTTCATTTATACAAGTACAATAAAACAGTATGAAAACAGTTTGTGATTACATTTGCATAAGAAAAATGAAAGTTCAACACCCCTGCCCACCTGTCGTCGAAGCCAAACACACAGAGTTCCTGCATTATGGAGAATTCCTCATAAACAACATAATTGTGAAGGGGGGTCAGGGAATCTGAATTATGAGACAGTTTCACAACCTCCTGTTTACCCCCATTTTAATTATTGTTTGCCTCTTTTTCGCTCATAAACACTGATGCTCTCCACCTCTGAGTCTCCATAATTAGTGTGTTTGGTTTGACCTGTGTGTCACCGGAGATGAGAGCAGGTTGAGGGGGGTCACAGCTAATGAGAGAGAGGGGTTGACCTTAGACATGGGAGTCAACCTGGGGCAAGAAGGGTATCATCATACAAAATACACAATACCTCACATAAATGTTTCAGGGACAACAACAATGGTGGAATAATAACTCATTATTTCATTAGGGCCCATGCTGACAATAGCAGTGCGCTGGATGTTGCCATTTAAAAACAAAACAAAAGGGAGTCATGGGAGTTGTGCTTTTAATTTCTGCCGTTCTACGCGTATCACAACAACATCCTCATGTCGATAGTTTGTCTGTCCATATGTGTTTTATCTTCAACATCTTCTTATCTGTGGATATCGAGCTAAACGTTGGCTGTCTGGACACTAAAAGATCAGAGTCAGGGAGTGAAGGGTTAACTCTGATAATCACCTGTATTGATCTGTGTGTGTTAGAGGAAAAAAAAACTGCTAGTTCCAGAGCAGCCGACCATGAATGGTTATTGATTCTATCATAAAGACCGGCTGTCTCCTGAGTCTAAGGCTCTTTAGGTAATCACTGATGCCTGTTTTTCCCCTCTGCCACTGCAACAAGTTCATATCCTACACCTGTCCTCCATATCTAGCCTTTATGTGCTCTTCACAACCTAACTGACATGCGGCCTCTTTAAAACTGTTGCATATGTACATTCAAGCGCACGCCACTTTCCAAGCTAAGTAAAAAAGCTTTATTCCCCCCGTGGCCCCCCTAGTTGTTCTCAAGAAGACTTGAGGCCCCCAGGACCTGCTCTAAAAAAATTGATAAATTGCTGTGCATAATCAACTCCAATTGTATTTGTTTTCATGGATCAAATCAAGACAAAACAGGCTTACGCACACATTCTTACGCAAAGACCTTTATGGGAATAACGGTCTTAGGGCCTGATCTACTAAGATGCAAAATAATGGGTGCTAAATTGCGTGTGCAACCGAAAAAATTGCACGTGCTATTAGTGGGCGTGTTGCGGGTGATCTACTACCACGGCGTGCACAATCGACAACAGGCACAAAAGTGGTGCGGACCACCCTCTTTTAGGGTAAATTTTTTTTTGTCTGTCATTTTGACAGACAAGGTCGTCACTTTTCCCTCATGCCATATTTCTATTTGTCATTTTTAATTTTCCTTTTCTGATTACAATTAAACATGATCTAAATGACAAAATTCACATAGTTACACAGCTTCATCACCAATAACCTCTCATGTGAAGAGTGGTCTTACATTTACGCACACACAGACTGAGCGGGAACTCTCGCACTGACAGCGTCACACTCCCCGCGCACTGACAGCCTCTAAACTCACTGTCAGTGCTCCACGATGTGCTGAGAGTGCAAAACAGAGAGGGTTTACTTTACGCGTGTGTCTGTATGAGTATGACGGCACACTGAATTTTCCCTCTTTTTCCAGTCCATTATGCTGACAGACAGCCTCCAAGTCTTTCTGTTTTTCTACAAAAAATTTAGTCAGTGATGGAAAATATTCCGTTTATGCGACCCCTGTTTCTCGCCACAATGACCGCAGCCCTCTGTGCGTAACGCTGTGCCTTTTCTGCACCTACTTTTGAAGCGTACTAAATTGAGACGCAAAAACACAGCGCGCAATCAGTTGCGGGTTTGATAAATCACATTTGCGGGTGCTAAATGATTACATTTGCATCTCCTTCTTCCAGTATTTTGTGCGTTTTGATGATCTGTATGTATTCTGCATATTCATGAGGGCAAACACGCTAAATGGACTGCGTGTGCAATTTTGCTCATTTGACAGACGCAGTCCTTGGTGCACCCTGTTAGTAGATCAGCTTTGTGCCCGCTATCAAGTTTGCACATGTTTTTATACACGCAAACCTTCGGTAGATCAGGCCCTTAGTGTGTAATCATTATTTCAGAAAATGAGCCCAGGATGGGAACCAAGATCTTAGTGGAATGGTTAAGTTAGCAGCATCAAGGTCTGAATGATAAGAAATAATAGTTTCAATTGTTGACTTATATTGTGATTACAGTCAGTAAGCATGTCTACTTGTTGATTTTGCATACATTTCAAATAGTAAGATGAATCACTGCAGCCACAGCTTTTAAAAGAATTCTAGGAGTTATTGTAAATTAGAAATATAATTGGACTGATTTCACACAGGAAATGCTGATGAGATGCATGTGTGCCTACTGATACTTATTACATTATGAAATACACATATTGAATAGCTCATAATTTTACAAACTGCTTGACGTGCCTGTACAGAGGCAGTTTTAAATGTCACTGTGTAAGGTTTCCAGGTACTCCTCCTTTAATATACTGATCTAACTAACATTAAAAAAGACATAACTGATATAGAAGTATAAAAAGGTGGGAGAGAGGTAAAGAGGTCTGAAATTAATAATTATTTCCCCATTCATCCAGCCTGTTCCAAAGCTTATTTGCTTGTGTACTTTTTGTAAAGACAGTTTAGAGGAGATGAAGAAAACTGCTCAATTACTTTGTAAGTCACATCTACATGTATGGCCTGGAAAATGTATTTAGATATACTTATATATAAGAGTCTTGAGTTTAAAGGTCCTTAAAGCCATGTTCTGGCTGTACTTGTTTATTCAATAAAGAACAAAAACGGTCTTGAACCCCATAAAAGTTGCAGTCAATGCAGAAACAGTTTCATTAATCCTTCCTAACCAACTGGTGTGTTTTACTTGAATAAAGGTGAGTAGGGGGCATGATAGAAGGCTGATTTTTATGCACTGTTTTTTTAGGTGGACAATGATTTATAAGGACAAATTTGCATTCAGGTGTGCATGTGATTAGTTTTATAAATCACATAAATCATGTTGCATGCCAGTTTCAGGGTTTGGTGCATAGACTTTGAGCATGGATTGTATGTACTGTTTGAAAATGAAACCTCAGCACCCTAAATCTGTCCTATTAGCTGACCTCTGTTCTATACTGGCTGCTCATTTCTTGGATGCTTTCTCACAGTTTTCTATCTGTTGATCTAAAACTCCTTTCCCAAAGTCTCATTGTCCACAGAAATACAGACAAGCAAACAGACTGACAGACAGGCGACAAACCGGGGAGCACTCTCTAATCAGGCTTATGATGCTTGTGGGCTCATAGAGCCATGTGCCCTGCTAAGACCGCTGCTGTAAATGATTAGCCAGGCTCAGACTCAGCTGTATTAGCCTGCCTGCCATCACTGATAGCTCTCAGCTTCCAACTTTTATTGCCTTGATAAAGCCCTCTGCTGTAGCCTGCATTAGTGACAATCAACCAATCTCTTTTGCTCTGTGTCTAGGTGGGAATGGTGGTAAGACTGTGTTTCTCCACTGAGGAAGCAATGAGAACCAAATGAAAAGGCTCTCCCACGATGACAGCCTTTGATAGCTGGGACAAGTTAGAAAAGAACAAAAAGAAGGTGAGGGACGCAGTTATGACTTTTGATATGTGGCGACGGAGGCATGTCCTGGCTGTTCCATCTGTGGTGGCCAAGGCCCAGCCATGACTTATGCCAGGGGACCATGAAGTACATGCACACACTTATTCTGATTGCATTTTTTGCCATTTCTGTGTCCCTATCAGATACTAAGACACAGAATGCATCTCAGACACTCAATTTGAAATACTACAAGAAAATGTGCAAACCCCACATGACAGAAAGAGCATACCTGACCAGTCATAACCAATTATGAGTCCTCTTCACAGTGCATTTCTGCTGCAGCACCATAACTAAACTCTATCATCATTACACCATAAGCCAGTCATTTTGATTCCACAATGGCATCATATTTGATATTTCTCTGTCTGAATTCACACTGGTGCTGGGAAATAAAAATTAGATATTGTACCACAGTATTTCTTTGCTCTTTGTGGCAAATATTTTACATTGCAGGATTAAAAAGTTGACACAGATCAAGTATTGATATTCACTTTTAAGCACTACAAACTCTGTCTCTCATCAAACAAGCCTGTTTTTCACAAGTTATGACTTTGGTTGAAATCAGATAAAGATGTTTTTATAAGTCTCTGTTTGATCAGTTTTTAGTTATTGTATCCGTGACTGAGAATAAGGTTTGTTTCTTTCCTGGGTGTGTTAGGCTGCCCATGAAACATGCTGGTTGAGTTCAAAATCAGATCACTTAAGGATAAATACTTGTGCTATCAAAGTTACTGCCTCAAAAATGCTTTAACTTCAAAGCACTTTTAAAGCAGCAATATGTAAGATCCTGGTTTTTCTACTCTCTAGAGGCCAGTACAGATGTTGAGTGTAACTGCACTGTTGTGAAACTCATTTATAACACACTGGTAGAGTTAACTTTATGTGTAACAAACTTTCTAGGCTAAGCCTCAGAGACATGACTGTGGTAGGATGACTCTATGCTCTTGGTAAAGCTGCTAAATATGAGACAAAGGAGATGCCGGTAACAACGGAGCAGAGCGATATGTCACAGCTGTTTCCGACCATCATCGATACTCACACATGTAACGAATAAACTCCATCAGCTGTGAATTCTTAGAACACCTACGTGTTCAACAGTAAAAGCAGTCAGTAATTATATGACATAAAAAGTTATTTAGAAACTTAATGTCTGTTCATTTGTGTAATTTTCTCTTCCTTTCTATGCGCATGTTAGATACAGGACTCAGCCTCCACCTCAGACTCCTGAGAAGTTAGAGGATCAGGAGAGTCATAGAGGTCAGAGGAGAAGAATCAATGGAGACGTGCGAGCTCTGGAGGAGCAGCAGTTTTTTGGTCAGAGAGAGATCCAACTGATCAGAGGGACTTTTATTTGTACAATGCTCACAGATTTAGTCTTGTGTAGCTCATTGTTATTTTCACAAATTTCAAGGTTTAAGATGGACCTGCCTGATTCATTGTCTGAAATCACGCAGATCATCTTGCAAAGCTCCAACCTCCTACGGCTTCACGGACCAAAAGCCGCATGGCCCAATCAGGGAAGAGAGGAAGAAACTGAAGACGTGACAACAGCGGGACGTGACTGCATGTTTGAAAACAATGGCGGCTTCTGAAATGGTCTCCATGGATGCGGCAATATCTAAGGTTTATAAGAAATTGACTCAATTTCTTATTTAAATGAGGAGCAAAGAACGTCATGTAAAGCTTTTCCAACGGGAAATCATGTTTTTGCTCTTCTCCCAGTCACTTCTGGGAAACTGGGAGATCCTGGTTATCCTGCAATATTTCGCGAAATATGCTCCCCTAGGAATTACCGGGAAAAGTTGGTGGGGGTTGTCATGGACGAGGTTCATGTCCCATGTAAGTGGTAAATAATATATCTGTGTTGTATAATTTAATGTAAGATGATAGTCTAAGGATTCAAATCTAGTTCAAGCTAACGGCTAACAACAGGGTCTAGCTGCTACGTCATACTGTGGCTTGATATGGATTGGTCTGTGATGAGAGTGACTGGCAGAACGATCGTCCAATCACCAGCTGCAGTTGTTTTTGAAGGTTCCGCCTCTGAAAACATTTTTTATGGGCTCTTCCCCGAATGGACTAGTGCAGGGGTATTCAATTAAAAGTCACTGAGGTCCAGTTAATAAAGTTTCCACCAATAAAAGGTCCGAACCGAAGTCCAAATTGTGTCTTACAGCCTTCCCCTATGTCCACATTTTGATGGTTTCAACAACATTTTTTGTCAATTTTTAATGCAGGATATGTTTTATTGAGTGCACAGCTAGCTCCTTTACCATAAATAAAAATAGTTCTAGGCGAATTAATTAAGGCTTTTATTTCAGATTGAAAAAGAAAAACCTAAAATATAATCAATAAAAAAGTGCAAACAGAGCCAAATAACCATTTTTTCTCTTAAATGAAAGAGGTCCCAGCCAAGAATTGAAGGCCTACACATCAAGTTAAAAAGTCAACATCTTCAGAAAACAATAAATAAAAGGTGGCTCTTTTTAGGAAAAAACAAGTGCATACAGAGCACTGACTGAATATATTTCCTCTTCTTTTTTCTTAAATAAGAGAGGTCACAGCCTAAAAAAGAAGAAAAAGAAGACCTACACTTTCAGTAAAAAAAAGTCAACATCTTCATAATACAAGAAATTAACTCTTAAAAGTACAACCATTTGTCATCTGTAACTGCTTTTCTGCTGTGTTGTTGCAAAAAAACGTAACAAGAAAGTGATAGGAAGATAAATATTTTATTTGCGCATGTTTCAGATTTTGCTCTCCCTCTCTCTCTCCTTGGCTGTCTGTCCTTAACTCTCTCTCTCCGTCTTTAAGTCTTTCTCTCTCTCTTTCTCTTTCTCACACACAAACAGCTCTACACGCATTGCATGAACCCACACTCACATAGGCTAATAAATAAATAAACAGAACAGTGTTGATAGAACTTGCAAAATATGAAACATTCGGAAATAAACTAGTGCTAAAAACTGTAGAACTACAACAATGAAAATAACACGAACAAATGATCAACTTGATCAGTAAACAATTAGAAAAAGAACAGGATCAGCCCGTGGACAGCGCAGCGCCACTACAGCGCAAAAGCTCTCAGCCCTCATCAGCATTTCCCTCACAGGTCAGTCGCAAAGCTTGCAGGTGACAAGGGTCTTATTTTTTTGCACAGGCAGTTTATTCCCAGTTAAATTGGCTCTGCCTCCTGTTTGCTTGTGGCTGCTGCAGCTCGTGCTGTAAACACGATAGCCGCGGGAAGTCACCTCCACAAAATGAATCATGTCTCGTTCCTCTTTAGTGCTTTATTAAACAACAGTATAAGCTTCAGAAAACTTACAAAACATATATTTAGAACACTCATGGCATGACCAGCTTGTGATCATACCACAGTAGCGGTTCTAGTGTTAACTGGAGTAGCAGCGCCCGGAATATAATATATCCGCGACTGTCGGAAGAAACGCTCAGTTAAAATCTATTCCTGTGAATTTATCAGAGATTGGTCACGGGTCTGGGCAGAACTATCACGGACCGAGGTCTGCCACTTGGTGATGCCTTGACTAGTGACATATTTCCGTGGTGGATATATGGAACTGTCCGTCTGACGTGTCAGGTTAGCATTTCAAATCTCCTTGAGCAAGTTGGTGCAGGACATTGGATAACAAAAGTAATCAGAAAATAGAATAAACACACTGAAAAACAACAAGAAAAAACTTGGCACTGAGGTATTCAGTGGTATGTCATTCATATAAGCATGAAGAAATGTTTTCATTGGGTTCAAATATTCTGGATATGAAGACAGTAAGCAGAAATTGAAACAAAGCATTCAAAAACATAGCAGACAGGTGGCAGAAGTGGTCAAAATTGTGGCTTAATTTTCAACAATAAAGCACTAAATGCACCTCATTCAGTATGTCGAAACACCAGCAGCTTGCAGAAGCAATTTTCTAATTATCTATCTATCTGTTGTCTATCAGCATAACACTGAATTTCAAGAGCGTCATTTGATTAAAATTGTTGCCCCAGAAAACCTATGTTGCCAAACTTTTACATTGCAGAAAATCAGCAGAAATCAACAAGTGAATTGTTAAAAAATTAAACTGACCAGCAGAATTGGTAAAAGCATTGTTGTCAATAAAATACTATAAATTCTCATCCATACTTTAACGTGTTTTACATGTCCCCTAATGATAGAGTACTTCAGTGCACAAGACAAGAGGTCTAGGCATCAGGACTTTCCCTTTCCCCCCATGCACAGCACCAGTAAATGCCGTGAAGGGCTCATCCCCCTGGCCCCTCCAGGCCAGTGTGAAGTCCTTCCATTGTTTTGTCAGCAGTTAAAGACCACTGGCTTAGGGTAGCAAGCTTTGTGCAAAGCATGGACAGAATGCACAGCCGCTGATAACATGTCACTACGCAGCGCTTACCTGACCGATCACCACACAGCAGACAGCCTGACCAATCAGAGCAGACTGGACTCGCATAAAGAAGAGGATCTTAAAGTGACATGAGCTCCAACAGAGTGTCTCAGACAGACTGAGCATACATCTTGATTAGGGGTTCTCAGTATGTGGTAACTAGGTTTTTAAACCTGAGGCAAGGTGAACTGAGTATATGAACCACAGTTAGGGCAGACACTGGCTCTTATTCTCCTGTCATTTTGAAACAGATGTTATTAAACAATTTTTATCTTAAGTTTATACTGAAATATATTTATTGAATCCTTCAAAATTACCTTTTATACAAGCTAATTTTTATAAAGTTTATTCAGATGTTGCAATGGCCTTTTGCCAAAATGAAGTTCTTTTTTGAACATTTGTGAACTCAAGACACTCCCGATCACATTTGAAAGCATATGCACCCACATGTGCCAACACACACATCCTAACCTCTGGACTGACTTTCTAACGGAAAGCAAAGGTATATTTTTACGTTCTTCTGGTCAAAAAAAGGTGGGTGTGATACACCAAGCGTGCCATATACTAACAAAAATCACACAAGGAACACACGCAGGCTTAAACAAACAACGCCCACACACTCACACACACCTACACTCTTCCATTACACAAGATGCACGCACACAAAGACATAGACAAATGAGACCTTCGTGAAATAGCTGGTGGGTTTTCTGCTATGGTCATGATTTCCTTCAGGGCTGTGAAAACACTCTGCATATGGAGTCCATCTCCTCTACGGCTTAGCACCCAGACAAACACACTCATACTCAAACACACACACACACAAAGGCTGTTCTTTTTCTGGCACTTCTGCCTGCTACCGTAGAGGTGCTATGGTGAAGAGAAAAAGTTCAACATTACAAGTTCCATGTCCTTGTGTGTCGGACCATGTACATCATGACTTCAGTGTCTGTTAAAGCAAGGATTTGATTTAAGTTTAATAAAAAAATATATTTTTTTGTCTCTGAGGATCAAATGCAGCTCTTCCTCCTAACCTCACACACCAGATGGACTGCTCAATATATTTCACTAGTACATCTGGGTGATTGGAGGATTGTTCAGTCAATTACACTCATTACGGTCCAATCAGATGATATGGTAGGCAGGCGCTACTGCTGCGGTGCAAAATACAAAACCTAAGTCACTACATAGAACAAACCATCATCAAAACATTTTGGAAGTAGAGCGAAAATACCCTTGCTATCGAAAAGTGCTTTCTGTATTGTTTGTTTTTCATTTAACAATGAAATGCAGCAGAAATCTGGCAAAACTGCTACTGAAGCTGTTACTACCTATGATAATCATTGCATGAGCCGACACTTCCTGCTGTTGTCTCACTTGTAGCTTCTTCCTCTTCCTGCTCCAAAGGACCCTGATTGGGCAGTGCCGCTTTGGTTCACTCACAATCATTGTAGATTGGAGCTTGGCAAGATGGATGTGCCTGATTACAGACACTGAATCAGGCAGGTCCAGCAGTTACATAAGGTGGTGTTTTTCCCTCCCCTTTAAAAACACTCAGATCTGAGGGGGCAGGGAGGCGACGGGAGGCTACAACAAAGAGCTCTGCTCTGTTTGGCTGCCCAAACAATGCCTGATGGAAGGGAGAGGAGGGGGCTGCAGGCTGTTCAAAACAGTTATGGTGTCTGCCTGTGATGAGCTGAAAACACATAGGAGGAGGCAGTACAGCTAATACATAACAGACTGCAGGAATTAAAAAAATGAACATTTTTAGGGGCATTTTCTTTAAAGAGGCATAGCAAAATTCTTCATGAACTAAGAGTTTAGTTAAAGGTGTCACATTCTTCTGCTTCCCAAGCCCTTCTAACAACATTAAAAGCAAAGACCCGTTAAAGGTCCCATATTTTGCTCCTTTTCTGCAGTTTAACTTGGATCCTTGATGTCTTCATAAAACGTTAGTAACATGCTTTGGTCCAAAAAGCCTATGAATACAGCACGGCTGCATTCCTTCCACGCTCACATAACCCCTCTGTTCAGAACGGCTGGTTTTGAGGGCGGTCGCCTTAATATGCTAATGAGCCAGAGCAGAGCAGCGTCCATACGGCCATTTTATGATAGACCTGCAGTGTAACTAGAGGGAAGCGGAGCGCACTCCAGCCACACGCCGTTTACAGTCCTGAACACACACAAACCGCAAATTCATGCCGGTTACCAGATAACAGCAAAGCTTGTTCCCCCAAACGTCACAGGCTAACACACAACATGCTAACCGCAGTGGGACAGCCGCAACTTAGCCTACCTTCCGGGGTAACGTTAGCACAAATGGAGGGGTAATGGGGTCGGTAAAGGACTGATTATATTCAGCCAAGTGTTAAACTCCTCTTGACTAATGTAGAAATGTACATACTTTGAAGTTTCCCCTTCAGACTTTCAACAAGTAAGGTGAACATTGACAAACATATGAAGTCACCTCTGGTTCATTCCTCCCTGCTGTCAGCATTAGCTCGTATTAATGAGCAAAATAAATACTACACAGCATTAAAATACTCACATACCACCATCAGGTTTGGCGACGGATTGTTGGTACTGAGCCCGGATTCAAGAAAAGTCTAGCTGCCAGTCCTGTGTTGAACTGACTGAAGCTGAAGAAGCAGTCGGACGTGGAGTGACTGACACACACATACAGGTTTTAGCCGACTGTAGCTGGTTCATTCCCTCCAAAAATAAAATTAATCCACTGGTCCCTTTGGTCCTCCAAGGCTGGTAGCCTCTATGTAAAGATATATGAGGCTGTTTACAGCCAACAACCAAGCAGTGATAGGTTTTGGGTTTAGACATGGTGTATGCCGATCCTTCACTAAGAATGCAAACAATGTGGCACTACGGTCAGAAATTTCACTCAGGTTGACATAGGCTTGTGTAACTAAAATTTTTGTTACATAACAGTATATCCACAGCACTCAACAGCTCACCAAATACCATGAGTTTAAATTTATGCAGCCTGCTAAATACAGGTTTTGTTGCCTACTCTCACATTTTGTGAGCTAGGAGGAAGGCCAAATACCCAAAAATGTGTTCAAAAGCCTTCAAAAAGTGGTTTTTGCATAACATGGGACCTTTAAAGAACAAAAACGGGATGTGAAAGATTGAAAAGTGTGTCTCATATTCATGTTTGTGTCTCTAAGAATGGATGTTGGTTACAGCAAGTTTGTGGCATAAGGTATTTCGGCACAGCAGGAAAATCAATAGAATCAATTGTGGGGGGTTTTTCATATGTGCTGCTGTCTATTGAGTTAGCACCACTCTGCTAACAGGTTATCAACTCAGGGCAATGTGTGTGTGCGTGTGTGTGTGTGTGACAGCATATATATATTCATTAACATCCTTATCACAAAACAGGCACATAGGAACTCGAGTTGCCTGTGTATATATGTGTGTGCGTTGCTCTCTCTTTCCTTTGACTGGGTCTAGGTGTGGAAGTATTGACCACTTGCCAGGGGATAGGAGCTATTGATTGTGACTTATCCAGCTGTTTATATTTGAACCTCTGGTTTGACCTCAATCGATCGACACACACCTTGCAGTCTGCAAGGTGTTCAACTCTGCCTTCTGCTAATGGGGCCTAATGGTTGTGCAACACTGTGTGCGTGTATATGTGTGTGTTTGTGTGGAGGATTAAAACATCGCCTGCCACTCACACTTTCTGGAAAATAATTAGTCAACTCAGGAAGATAAAAAAAAGAGAAAATTTGAGGGACATCAAAGGAAAGTTTTGATTTAACCGATTGTTGTCCTTAGTTGATGAATGTTGATGTGCCACAGAAAAACACTCACACTTTGCGTTTTTTTGCCTTGGACTCAAGGCAAATATGCAATTCTTTGAAAATAAAAAATCGCGGCCAAAAGCAGGCCTAGATTTTTCTACGGAGTCCTCTTCAGTCTCTCATTGTCATGACAACTTTGCGAGGTCTCTGAGGTCTCTTGATTTAATGTGACTACTCTCCTTGCATATTTAATAATTGGCTTAATAACATACTTTTTATTCAGTGACCAATACTCAATCTGAGTTTACCTTGACTCCCTCAAGATGTCATCCTCATGCATTACGAGCGCACATGCAAGCAGTCACACACTCCCACAGATGCTCTGATACAATGAAGCTGATTTTTAATTTTTGTTTTCACTCTGAAGAGGAAGGTTAAATTCTTACTCACCCCCTTCCACCTTTTGTTAAACCGTCTAAAAAGATTCATTCAAAGCCCTTTAATAATAATTCTTTTGCATTTCTCTCCATTTCACCACGCCCTGGCCCTCACACCCACACCACTGCCTTTGCTGGTTCAAATAAAGAAATATTATGTGTCAGTGCATGTTTACGTTGCTGTTTGTCTTGGTGCACTGTCAGACTTTAAAATAAGAAGCTAACTACACAGAAAAGTTTTGTTTGAATATCTTAATATTTCAATGCGTGCGTATGTAAGTGTGTGTGCCCACATTTGCATATGCGTATTCTTGTCTCTTTCTCTCCCTCCCTCTCCATTTGAAGGGCTGTAATGAGTCATCAGGGAGAGCTGATGTGAATTATTAATATTCAATCATGATGCTCTTCATGAATTAACTGAAGCTGGAGGAGGAGGGGTGGACAGGAGAGAAAGCAAAAAGTGGAAAAGGATGGAGGGTGAGCGATGGTGAAGATTAAACTTTAAAATAGATATAAAGGAGGAGAAAATGGCAGAGCAGCTGGGTGCCGAACACAAATACAGGCAGTATTTGAAAAAAAAGATTTAACTGAGTATTAGCTTTATTTAGCTCCTGCTGGGTGCACCTGTGCCATGATTTAATTAATGCAGTGATATCACATTTTCTTAGAGTATTTACCTCTGCTAATCTGCAATTAGATTTATAGTTTTACATCTAATGTCATCTGTATGATGAGTATTATGCACATAAACATATCCTTATTGTTTGCCCTGTTACGTGAACACCATGGCAATGTTAAAACAAACATCTTTTGTCTCATCCTAATAGAAAGACTGTTGTTTCAGTGAAAATGTGTTTTTTGTCTTTCTTCTTTTTCTTCTTCGCCTTCTTCTAAATGAGCCTTTGTGATAAAAACAAAAATGGGTGTCAGATTTGTATCAGTGGTACCTATTTTTTGCTACAAATACAATACACAGAATTAAAACATGAAGAACCACACAGGAAAGGAAAATCTAAGTTACAGATTATATTATATACTTCTCAGCATTCCTTTATTTAAAAAAAAATAGTTTTACGCAATACTGAACAACATGTTTGCACATAGCTGATTTTTCTTATATTAACCAGGCCTAAAATACACTCGTGTTCTTACCTCTAAATTTTCAAATCACTTTAACCAAATTTAATTGCAGTTCAGCTATATGCTATTGTATTGTTTAACATCAGTCCTCTACCTTATAATCATTCAAGATGTTATTGTTAGTATTAGATTAATTACTCTATCCATGGTTGGTTTCGATTATACCTCCACAGTAAATACTTTTTTGACCGTATAGACATGAGGACCCTCTTGGAAATGAGATGCCACATCTCAAGGGGCTGACCTTGATTAAATCTATCTTCAGCAGAGACAAAAAAGATGAGGACAGATTTGTGATTGGCCCATGGATCTGTCACTACCTTCAAATCTTACTTTAGCCCCTTGTCTCTGCCCACCACCCTTCCTTCGCCCAGACACCCAACACAGCTTTGGTGGTGGCTGCCCAACATGAGACTGGCTCCACTCAAGATTTCAAACTGCTAAACCGAGGTTTTTTTCTTGCCACTGTTACTATAAGCCTCCTACAGACGCACCTTACTGTAGGTTGGCCAGGTGCTCAACTCATGGTGGATTCATGTTGGGTTTGGATATATGTGTATATGTATAAATGTGTTTTTTATATAAGTATACATTTATATATACATGTATGGGTATCTATAAATGAAGAGTATGGGTCAGGCCTAGAATTATCAAGTGTCTTGAGATAACGTCTGTTATGAATTGGCGCTATACAAATAAAGATTGATTTACCACTAAGCAATGACATAGTGCATTTACAGAAGTGTAGAAAACAAGGTGTTAGGATATCAAGAATCTGTTGTTTGATTTGTTAATCTATTGATTGAAGAATTGCCATTTTGCAATGTTTCAAGTTTCTTTGTACAAAAAACTTGTTTCTTTCTGAATGTAAAGCACTTTGAGCTGCAACTAAATTTGTATGAACTGTGCCCTATGAATAAAATTTGACTGATTGATTGAAAAGGGGGCTTGAAAAGGCTCTTTAAAAGCATTAATTTTGACCTCAGATCATCTTCTATATGTTTTATTATTTTATTGAACTATTTATTATTTGCTTTACTTTTGTAAAACATTATTACACAGTTTTCAGATTTTTAATCTCACCACAACAACACCACTGACAAACTGAAAAAGTAATGTCCTATTGTTTTTCCAATAATGTTACACATTGTGTCCTACTGTGTTGTGAGGGTAAAATATTAAAAATTATCTCTGAAACATTCCCAGTCTTTATATTACATTGTATTTGACCCCTTACTTCAACTTGTAGGTCTGTTACTCTGGGATAGCTGCACTGAAGGAGCGATTTTTTGATTTAGATAATTGTGATTTTGCACCTTGCTTTTAGACTAGACTTTAATCTTTTATAGACAAGGTGTCACAATGAGCAGAAGCTGTGCACCTCAAAGCCTTTAAAGCAGTCTGCAGCCTTTTTTATTTTTATATTTAGTCATTGCCCTTTGGTATGAATACAGTGGTTACAGATTGATGCAAGACGTCAGCTTTCAATCTTCTCAACTATGGTAGCCTCTGTTTAAGGTTACAGATATTCACTGCCTATTTTTCGATTTATGTTTTTGTCCGTGTGTGTGATAGGAGCTACCAGTAATGTTTGGTTTTGATGTGGTCTGTGTTCTGCTGTCACTGCAGGGCTGGACTGAGTTTGCAGGTTAGAGGTTATCAGATGCCTACAGATGAAACACACACAAACATACCGACATACACATACAAATATGAACACATACTCAAAACGTTTTTGAGCTTGTAAACTTGACCAAGCCTGACAGATCTATCTGTGTGAGTAGACTCAATGGCTCTCTTGTGTACCTTAATGTCTGGATGGATTTTGACATGAATGGAGGATCACAGTCGTCCTCACAGCTCATCATTCTCCCTGACTCAGTGAACAGTCCCGTTTAAGGTGAAAAAGACAGATGGATAGTGTTTGACAAATGGATTGGAGAGCAAGCTGTAAGAAAAACATCCTCAGGACTGTGATCGTAGCACAATTCATTTTTTACTTTTCTACATTATCAGTAATCCCTTATGGGGATATAATAGACAAGACAAACAAACAATAGCACCTATTAAAATTTTATTTTGACATATTTAGTTTCATAGACGCATCAGCAATGACTGATTGGCATAGGAATGGCATAATTTCAGTCACCCATTATACTTATTTGTTCAATTCTTTATCAACAGCTCTTGTGTATTTGTTGTATTGATAATGAAGAGCAGGTTTTCTGAGTCAACAATGTCAAACACATGCCCCCCCTGTTATTTAGTGCAGCGCTGCGTTGACAATGTGTTAACATGTTGCTGGTGTTTCCAGTCTTGCTTCAACTGGACAGTCACAGGTATTACATGTTGCACTGCTGCCATCACACTGCATAAAATTATGCCCCACATTATCCTGTTTCCTGTTTGCCATGACATCTTCACTGCTGTTTGTGTTGACTGCCTCTTGCAATAGTGTAACATCTTTTTTTGTAAGGTATGCAGAGTCAAGTGAAAGTGACATTGATATGGGAACCTTTGAGCACAAACATGATATAAGAATGGGTTACTATCCCTATTAGTGTATCCAGCCTCTCCATTGGCCATTTTATTTTTATTTTTATCTCTGAAGAGCGAAGATTTAAAAGCAAACTTGGGTTTCAAGATATCTTACTCAAGCTTTTTTGAGGACGCACAAAGAAACAGACAGCATTGACGTATGTGGGTGCACCTTCACTCAGTTCTCTGGATGGCAGAAGTACCGCTGTTGTCAATAGACTCTATATTTTAGCCAGTGTGCGAAGTACCCGGCCACCGGGTCCACCCTAACTACTGCGCCAGTATCAGGCTGAAGTCTTTCATAACATGTACAGGACCATAAGTAATGCAAACACGCACATTAAACACACATCACCTAGTGTAGCATCATTATCAACAAAACTGCACACAGCTGCAGGACCACAGAACAACTGCTCTGTGACCAAATAGGACACTCGTGCGTCCCTCTCGTGCGGGCGCGCGCTCAAACATACACACGCATACGTCCACATATGACCACAGCCAACCGACGTATGGCGAAATATGTTTTAATCTGAGCACAGCAGGGCTATCACTGCCAGTCAATTGAGTCTGGGTTTAATAGAGTTTTTTCTTACCTTAAGCAAGAATGGACCACAGAGGCCTTGGCTCGGCTTCTTTTTGCTGCCGTCCTGGTATCCAAGAAGGGGGGAGACGATGCCCTGCTTTGACCCAGGTGTTCACAAACGGCACCGGATCAAATAGGTCCACAGGAGGTCCGTTTAGGTCCACAACAGAAGTGAAGAAAGGCTGTCTTCAAGCAACTTTCCATGCTCAATGTCCAGCCAAGCGTTGCGCTCTTTCCATTAGCCCACCTGCTTTACGGGACAAATCAGCAGGCAGGTCCCTTTTGCCCGGACCTGCCGCCGCATCCTCAACCTGGCCGGGCTCTGGAGTGTGGCTGGGCGGTCGATGTGATAGCAGCGGCCTCGCCAGAATTAGCTCGGGGTGTCTCTGCTCCATCTTCATCACTGTTTCGGTTTAGTCTTTTAGATGTGAATCCAAAATTTTCAAGCAAAGAAAGTTTCTTTCCCTTTGATATATAATTTTAAGCACACCGAGTCCACAATTTCAGGAGGGAAACCATATAAAGCGGAAAGAAAAACACAAGCAGCTTGGCGGGGTTACGCAAGGCCATTGTTGCGGAGAATTGAAACAGCGCCCCCCACGTTTGGAAGCTTTATCAGAGACATTATTCTTCCATATTCTTATATGTGAATTCTTTACAATGAACTTAATTAAAACAAACATGACATGCTTTCAAATCACATTTGTATTGACAATAGCAAGTGAAAAATGACATTGTAAATGTTTCTCAAGAGAGCCCCCAAAATTTTGCAGTTGAGGGTTTTAAGGGGTCTCTTGTGTCAATTAAGGGGTCTCAGACCCCCCTAGACTCCCCGTATTTTGCACAGTGATTTTGGCCAATAATTACAGGAGATGCATTTTAATCCACTTGTGTAAGATAAAGTACAATTAATACAGAGCAAAAATGTCACCAAAGTTTTCAGATGCGTCTGGTCGCCATTAACCCTGCAGAGCAGATGGACCTGCCTGATTCATCGTCTGAAATCCTGCATGTCCATCTTGCTAACCTCAATTGGCCAGTGATTTCATGGCTAAATGCTTAACGGCCCAATCAGGGAAGAGAAGCGGGAGCTGCAGACGTGACAACTGCGGGAAGTGACTGCATGTTTGAAAACTGTCTCCGTGGATGCGGCGATATCTGCAGTTTATCAGAAACAGACTGTATTTCTTCTTTAAAAGGGGACAAAGGAACGTCACTTAAACCTCCCTTAAGGGAAATCATGTTTTTTCTCTTCTCCTGGGGTCACTGCTGGGAAACTGGAGATGTGGAAGTGCTGTGCGAACAATGCCGGTAGCATGGTAGCCTGGAGTCATGGTTACTCAGTGATACCTGGCGAAATATGGTCTCCTCAGAAGTTTACCGGCAGAACTTGGTGGGGATTGTAAGTGATGAGGTTCATGTCACGTATAAGTAGTAAATGATACATCTGTGTGACATAATTTAATTTAAGATGATAGTCTAAGGACTGAAACGTAGTTTAAGCTAATGGCTAACAACAGGGTCTAGCTGCTACGTCATACTGTGGCTTGATATGGATTGGTCAGTGATGAGTGTGACGAGCAGAACGATTGTCCAATCACCAGCTGCTGTTGTTTTTGAAGGTTCTGCCCTCTGAAAACATGTTAGAATGGCCCTTTCCCAGATGGACTAGTGAAATATTTCTGTTACAGATACATAAAACTGTCTGGCTGGCGTGTCAGTTTAGGTCATCATAGGAAGACTCACCAACAGAAAAACAAGCATAGGCTGGATTCAGACAGCATGTGGATCAGCTGTTTACAGGGAGGCTCAAAAGAGCAAAAACAACCACTGCCTAGCAAGATAATCTGGCGATCTTTCTAAGGATTATGGCCGCCATTTGTTTTGGATACATGAGGAGACTTGTGTGTCAAAAATACCAGTATGACTTGGCAAAAACTCTTTAGGATGTCTCAGGATCAGAAGATATCAGTGGGTAATGTGTGTACTTGTCATGCAGATCCTCCCCGCTGTAATGAACATACTTCTACAGACACAGATCAATGTTTGTTTGTTTTTTAATTCGAAAGACAAACAAGAATTGTTGAATGAAAGTTTAAGTAAGTATTCAGCTCACACTGATTGTTTATTAGATGAAGACACACCCATTTTTTTAATGGTAAGTTTACTTGACGATTGCTAGCATTAGCGTTAGCCCACAAAGTGCTCCTGTTGCAAAAGATAGTTTAAGCTTTATAAAATGACTTGCAGATATATAAAACTGACATTTAAAGCTTTGTTGGAACAGTCCATTACACAGCAGTAGGTAGTTATGGCTGGATATATAGGTTTAAATTCATTACAGGGACATTGATTTAGCATAAACCTCCATTACCTCCAGCCAAAGTGGAATGGAGTGTGATATCACATGCAAAAGATCAATTGGTCTTTACTGCTTAAAAAGCTGAACTGGTATGTTGTCTATTGTCACTTTGTTTTATGTTTATAGCTTTATTCTGTGGTTGAACTGCTACTTTTAATGAAGGTAAATAATGGTAATCATATTAAACTGAACCAAATAATAATAATAATAATAAAAAATAATAAAATGTAGTCATGTTGACTCTGGCAGACGCTGGTCAGCAACAGACTGGTCAGCACTGAACAGGAGGAATCAAACTTTAGCCAACTTGTTAACAGATAGTCTCTCCTCTGTGAAATACAGTGAAAAGTTAATATCCAACTCAATTAGAAGCCCTTGATATATCAGGGTGGCCCATTTATTAATTTCAGGTTATGGCATTATAATAGCAAAATCACAGAATCTCACATTATACTGTAGCAGATGTGTCTTTGGCTTGTACTGTTGGTACTGCATGTTTTGTATCACATTATAGAAGCCTTCACCACTTTTCCTGTTCACTTTTTAACTTCTTTGCCTTCTACAGAAAAAAATGTGGGACATCTGAATAAGAATCAGGCTGAACAGTTCACAGTCCTCCTTTAAATGGATTTGATTCCTTCTTAAAACCACTTAAATACAGACTTTATTCTTGATGGACCATCTTTTGAGATTGGAAAATATATTGAACTGCACTCTGAAGCACTTCCACATGTTTTCAATGACTTTGAAGCAAACTTATTTAGTGAGAAAATCAAACCCAAGATCCTGGTTTTTCCCAGTTGTATGTAAAAGTTATAGCTGCCTGTTGCATCATGTTATACCCCCTGACAGTGTTTGACTTATCTGGTATCTTTGGAAACTTTTCCTGCTTAACAAGAATATAAAATAAGATTCTGTGCACTCCACTAAAGCTCAGCTGCACAAGATACATTTATAAAGATGGACGAAGTGAAGTTCCTGTGGAGCTGAGAAGGTTAATTCATTTTATGAGAGTGGTCCTTGGGTTTGGCACAGGTGCAGTACTCAGTGGTTTGCTGCGCCTGGCACCTGTCACCTGGACCTGGACAGGATTGCAACCCACAACTTACACAGCTCTTAGTCTGCTCTTCGCTTCAGCCCAGTCAGCAGAAGGGGCCCCTGAGAGGAGACTGACCTGCACATACACATACTCACATATTAGTATAGTTTTACCCTTTAAATGGACTGTCTCCAATTCAAAAGAACTCAACCTCAAAAAAAAAAACCTGGTGTCAACAACTGCTAAAAATATATATTCTCACAGTTGCCTTGTTGGTCACTTTATGTCCATGCAGTCTTTTCGACGGATGTTTCACACTACAACAAATTTTGGGCAGATTAAAGCAAAGATGTATCAGTTCAAGTGGCCTGAATGTTCTCAAGAGAACATATTCAAAACAGTTAGTTCTATATTTTTAGATGATTAAAGTTGACTCTGGCATGCTAAAAAGTACTTGAACTATATTTGCAACCTATCTAAATGTAATAAATGTACACGCTAGGGCTGAACAATATATTGATTTTCATTTGCAGTTGCAATGTTTGCATGCAAAATAGTCATGTGACCCAAAGAGCATCATGCAGCCACTACCATGTGGGTATACAGAGACCTAAACTGACAGTTTTTGCATTATAACTGAAAATCTGTGAAGGTCTGTCTGAAATCAGGCTCTTAGGTCAGTGAAGTGAACACTGTGAATGTAGCAGAGGATTAGAAAGAAATATATAAAGAACTGATATTGTTTTATATACTATTAATACTTTCACAGTGAAATGCCCTGTAATTTCTTTGAAAAGCATGCACATTTTTAAGCTTGTATTTGTTTTTTAAATGAGACAAACACTAAAAAGAGAATAACATGTTAATATTTTATGAAAATGCAGCTCTCAGTGTCAATGAAGACAAGCCTGCCTACTTCCAAACTACTTAATGTACCTTTGATAACAAAACAGCACTTTCAGTTAAATTTTGGGACATATTTTGCCAACATCTGGCAAAATATGTTTTATGCCATTTCTGCAGCATATAGAGTTTTTTCTTCAAATGGGAAAAGAATTGATTGGAATGAAGCCAAGCTGAGAAAAAGAATGTGGGATTATATTTCTTGGCCATATTACCCAGTCATCTCTTAAAAATGTAAAATTACTGAGAATGTCCAATGATTTATCATCTCTCACATTTCTGTTTATTAAATATTATAACAATAAGAAAGACAAAACTCAGACAAGTAACTACAATAGAACAGAACACAGAGACTAGCCAGCAAACAGTATAAGGGATACAGGTATATTGGATGGAAAAGGAAAGCTTGTATACACAGAATCATATGCAACAAATCAAATATCTGTGTTTATGCATTATACATTATCATAGATAACAAGAATGCTTGCAATAAATATTAGAAAATGAATGATGCAGATGATAAAATAAAAATAAGTGAATCTGGCAAATCTTGAAGATAATAAAAACTCTGAAAATATAAAGAATAAAAAAACAATACTACATATTGAACTAAAATTAAAAAAAAGCATTCAAAAGCCTTAAAAGTAGACAAATTATATGATATTAAACTAGAAAAGCACTCAGAGAGTGCAGACTTCCAACAAGCAGCTTCAGTCCTATCTTGCAATGTTAAACAATCCTTTAAAAAATTCCTGGATCCCGACCCGGATCAGTCCCAAAACCTTATAATTTGTTCCTTATCCCATTCCACACATTTCCTGAAAATTTCATCGAAATCCGTCCATAACTTTTCAAGTTATTGTGCACACAAACAGACAAACAGACAAACAAACCAGCGCCGACAAAAACATAACCTCCTTGGCGGAGGTAATTATAGAAAAATGAAAATAAGTAAATAAAGAAGAACTAATAATAATAATAAAAGCAAGGGGTTAAGCAACTTAATGAAGTTTAATTAACTGAATAAGATAAGAATAAAATTAAGAAAATAAATAGAATGAATAAATCGATCAAAAACAATGATTTATTTTCAATAACACCAAAGAAATGTATGCAGTGCATCTTCACTTGTGTTTCTTTTGTTTTGTTTTTGATGTTTTAGTGGCATCAAAGTTTGTGCAATAATTTTAAGCTTCCAGTCCAGAAGGGAAGACTTTGAGAAAAACTTTGAGGAATTAGAAGACATCACCTTCTCCTCTTAGCTTTCTGTCAGTTTACAACAAACACTATTGTTAACGTGCATCTGTTTGAGATGATAAAGACGCTTTTTAAAACATGAACAAAAAAGTTACATGTGTAGATTATTTCAAAAGGTGAAGCAGAGAAATGCAGCAGGCAAAAAGGAATGTGACTTTAGAGATATGAATCAAAATCCTGCACCTGCCTGCACGTTTGTGAAGAGGTGTTGACATGTTTTAGCTACTTAGTGGAATTGCTGTTAATCAATCAGTGACTTTTTTAATCTAAATTACGACTTTGTTTGCCCTCGCTTCAATCTGTTTCTGGTGTTGATGTTTGTTTCATAGCTTCTGTACTTACAGTGCCGTTGAGCATAACATGATAGATATTTTATAGCCACAACTATGTGGTACTAAGGAGGTATTTAAATATCAGAACTCCTGACAACCTCTTTCTGGGTGGGACAAAACCAAAGAACAAAATCAGGTTTTATTTACTTGAAAAGAAGTTCCCTTTCTCTTTTTACTGCAACATCTGCTTATTTTTAGTTCACAGTTATTTCACTGCATCCAAGTATTACAGGTCCCACATACTTCTGTAAAATTGTTTCAACCTCATTAAAGTTTTATGCTCAAGTTTGCAAAGAAAACTCCTCCTCACTCACTTTTTCTTTCCTCATAAGATTATTTCACAGTTATTTGAAAGCTGACCAGCTGCTATAGCCTTTCTGTGGGTGGCTTATGTTCACACATGTAAAATTGACACATATTTGCAGTTTAAGGCCCTGTGGACGGAAAGGGTGACAAGGAATGTGTGTGCATGTGCATGAATCTGAGTGGGTGTGTGTCAATGAGTGAGACAGGCCAGAGGTAGAATGGTAAAATGCCGTATTCAGGGCAGATTAAATGAAGGTTTTGTTCAGTTTGCTCCAGATGTTGAGTCTATGTGTTTTATTTTTACATTCTTGGCATGTGGCCCGTATATATTTTGGATTGGGGCAGGGAGTATATAATATCAGTGGAAAATGCTGCGGTCTGGTACCTTTTAAATAACATTTCCTCCTTTTTCTGCTGCTGTCCTGTTTTTCTTTCCATGTTGTCTTTTATTCGGGAATGAGCTTTGAGAGGTGATGTTTAGAAAAGCGCTGAAATGAGACCGGGTTCAGGGAATCACTGGAAACCCTGGAGTACACACATAGACACAAGCAGAACACACAAAAACCAAGAACGCACATGCTGCTGGTGCTAAATTCAAGCGGTGGGTGAAGAGGAAGAAGTTTAAGCATTAAATGAGGAGGTCAGTCAGTCAGTCGGGTGTTTTTTGTCTCAGGGTGGCCCTGTATGGGCAGTAGGAAGCGGGAAATACTGTCGTGCTAATATTTGGCTCACTCCCCCTCGGCCAGTGGAAGGAATTATACCAAAGGTGCTCAGGGACCAACATTTTGGACTCTCCTTTCCTCCATTTCTGATTTATTTCAGAACAAATCTGGGCCGAAGCGGGCTAAAATCTGCACTAGAGCAGTTAATGGAGTTGTAAAGCTGGGGTAGGCTCCAGGGAAATATAACCACAGGGCTTAAAACTCTCTCTCCTTCTCTCCCTCTCTCTCTCTCTTTTTTCTCTGTGTCCTCATGTGTGTGTCTCACTCTCTCTATCCTGTGGTGGGCCCACTCCTGTTTGAAAAGCCACAGTCAGAAGTGAACATTAGATCCCTCACATCTACCCTCATGGTGGGCCCTGTCATCACTAATACTGTATGTGTGGACCTTTTTCATCCTACAATTATGTAGTTTGATTTGTTGGTATGAGCTCAGGTCATAGAAATGAGAGTATAAAAAAACCTGCTGGATATTCAAAAATACCAGTTTAGTCTTTCTGACATGCTGATCCTGATACCAAGACTTGAACACTGGACAAAACTGAGCACCCTGCAGACACTGGAGGGAAGAGAGTAGATATCTGGAATGTTTATATTATTTATTAGATCTGTACAGTATAGAAGACACATGGTAATGTCAGTATCAAAGGCTACTACTATTGTTTTAAAGTTTGTAAAAATTAGAGTCCCAGCCAAAAAGGCTATCAGTGTCAAAGGTTGTCCCCACTGCCAGTTTGAGTATTCAAGGCCAGTGCCAGTGCTATGAGCAGTATCAGTATTAAAGGCCAATGCCAATACCAGAATCAGTATCAGTACAGATACTAGGGCTGTTATTTTCCCCCAAAATCAAACTTAATTTGCTTTCAAGCATGCACATTCATAAGTGAATGTAATTTGGTCATTAACATGTATGCTCCTGCCCCGGCCACAACAAACACAAGACATTCCCATTAGATATTTTTAACATTTACATCTGCTGAGGCCACATTGCATGGTCACAGGTCCTGCAAGCTTGTTATCTTGTCTGTGATGGCCTTTTTCTACGCCTCTGACAGTGGTGCCTGCTGAGGGGGACTCAGAAGTACTGGGATGAGCACTTGACAAGGCACTGCTAGAATGTGGTGGGTGAAAGGCCGTCAAATGGGCCAACGTATTTGTCATAGTGGGCCAGTTGCTTTTCACATAATCGACACACAGAGGAGCCCAAAGTGCTTCCAAATGGAGCTTCTAGGATGTTTCGGTGTTGTTGTTGTCCAGTCAGAGTGGCTTTGCCAGTCCTCCATTTTCTCAAGGTGCAGCTCTTGTTGAGTTCAGGAGAGCACCAGCCAATCAGGTTGTGCTGGGAGCGCCCTCTGCTGGATCAGGCAATTCACTGATTCACCCTAATGTGCAATGTCATTTCCAAAGACTGATATTGATGATAGTGTTGGTACAAAAGGAATATGCATATTCTAGTATCAGTGTTACAGGCAGTTACCAGAATTACTTTCAAAGGTATATGTAATCTGTATTAGTACTGGTATCCAAGCCCTGATATCAGCTTCAGTACAGAAAACCAGTACTAATGTCAGTATCAGTATCAAAGGCTGATACCTATGCCAGGATCATTATCAAAGTTTGCACTGATAAGAGAATCAGTTTATGATTCAGCTCTTAGTAGTTTTTTTTATCATAAGTGCAGTATTTCATTTGAACTGGTAAAAGGCAGAAGGACTGAAGAGGAGTACCACTCCCTCTTAAGCTGCTCCCCCATTGCCCCTTTTCTCCTCTAGAGGTTTTGTGCGAGTAAGGACAACAGAATTAACAAAATTGTACAGTGGTTAAGCAATGGCCAACCCCTAAAAGACAAGAGTGTATTGAAAAGAGAAGAGCAACTCTCAACTTTCTTGGTGGGGAGGGGGTTGATTGAGTGCAGTTGAATAGGGAAGGGGAGAGGTGCTGCGGCAATCTTCAGACAGAGAGGGTGGTGGGGTCAGAGGTCAATAAGAAGGGGGGTGGTTTTAGTCAGTGGGTGTGCAGGACATGTAGTGAAGGATGAGGGAATGAGGGAGAGACATCATCTGGATGGAGTGCTTGTTTCCCAGCCAAGCTACATTTGTTTAGTCTGAAAGACAAGAGTGGTGTAGGAGATGGGGGGGCAGGAAAAATGTAAGGCCAAGAGAATAAAAGCAGTTCAATAACACAGAAGAAGGCAGAGCAGGTGTGAATGTGTGTGTTTCTCTTTGTCTGCATAACTACATGACTCTGGGGTGGAGGATTGCTTTTCTTGTATTTTAACTGTCTGGACCCTGATCTGAACTTTTGATGGTACAATTGGGAATCGTTTTTATTTTATTTTTTTTGCCAAGGTTTGGAATGTAATAAACTTTTGTCATATGACATGAAAACTCAGTCAAAAATTGTGTTCATGCAACAGGTGAGGTCTATATATTTTTTTTAGAAACATTCTTAACTGGTTGGCCTGGGCCCATGAGTAGGTTGCTGAGCCCACTGTTTTCAGTGGGTTACAGTCATCAGCAGCCGCCACTTTAATTCATATTTAATGAAACTGATTCCTTTGAGAATAAGGCCTGAGTGAAAGAATAAGACCAAACTACAGTAAGGTGTATGAAGTACACTCAAAATCTTTATGAATCGGCAACAATAATTAAATTACAACAATATTACTGTTAAATGACCTTATTTTTTTCACTATTGGCTGTTCACATCAACAAAATGTTAATTATTTATGCTCAAAATACACAAAATATTATCAGCAGTAAAATGTGTTCTCTTTTAGTGTAGGTAAGATTTCTTTGTAATTTATAATATTAAAGTAACAAAAATTTTGGTTCAGAATTTCACCAGAATGCATTAAAACAGACTCTGCCAACACAAGTTGTCTGACTTCAGAACATCATCGTTTTTCTTGAATAAAGTTGAGTTGTTGAAAACTTCTGGAAAGCTTGATCTCATTCTCTCATTCAGGAGCTGGTGGTGGGTGTGGACCATCTGAGAAACACTAGTTTAAACCCATTTCTGTTAAAACAAAGAGGATCCTACCACAACAAATGCAAATTTGATTAATGTTATGGCTGAATTTCCTAAACAGATGATATCAACATGATTACACTTGGGGGAACCTGTCTGACTGCTGCTCTCATCAGTATAATTAGCGCAGATGCAGGTACACAATGAGCCCATATCAACACTAATTATCCTGATGAGCAAAACCTACATGAAAAAAACACTCATTTAATGAAACCTCTTCAATGCCTGTGTGTGTATTTGTTTGTGTGTCTCACCTCTCTCCCCCTCCTGCCTCACTGGATTCAGGCCTCAGGGGGAAGGTCAGCTCCTCTAGACCTTTGCGTTCCACAGCAGGGCCACACACACATACGTGCACCAAAACACTTCACATACAAACACAGCACACACACGAACAAATGAGGCTGAGTTATGTGTTTAATATAAGCATAAACTTATAGTCTGATTTCTAACAAGCTTGCAAAGGTGAAAGAGAAAGACAGATTGTTTGATGTGGAAAAAGGGACAACATTGAAACACCTCTCTGTGGCAAAGAAGAAAATGTTTTGCTTTTGGAGCAGCAGAAAGCCAAGAATAAGAGAACATTGGAGAGAAACATGCATCCGACATGTAGTCATCCAGACAGAGGCCAGAGTTTTCACCTTTCAGTGTTTCCCAAAGAATTCTTTTTGCAGAATACACAGATAGATCTTTGTTTAGCTGGAATTTAGTTTTTTGCTCCATGAGCACTCCCCGGCCCCTCTCTGTATGACCTCTGACCATACACAAAAAAGCACATACACACATGGATAAGTGGGGATTTTGAGGATATATAGTACACAATACTCTGAGCAGCTCTCCCAGCCTTACATGTTACTCCTGTGTGCATGTGCAGTATGTGTTTGTGTGTTTGTTAACCTGTAACTCTACCTGTAAACTTAGTAGATTTTTGTGTTCTTGCACAGTTATGAGTGGTATTTCTATACTTCAGTTTTTTGGATTTACTTTTCTACTATAATTTATTCTGCATAGCATCAGTGACTGCGCAAAACAAAGGCAGGAAAAGAGAATACATGCTGTCAGTCAACATTGTATATCAACCAAGCAGCAACCTCTGGTGTTGAAAGGGAAGCCAATGCTGAAGTTCCAACGGCTGCAGAAGCACTTGTAGCTCTACTACAAGTTAAAAAGAAACAGCAGGGTTTTAGCTTTTTATGGCAGAAACAAACATATTTACAGCCCGGTTTTTCTTTTCTTTCACTGTGTGCATGTGTGTGTGTGGGGTGGGGTGGGGTGGGGTTGTAATCTAACCATTCTTTTCATCTAAAATGGTGACCTCTTGTTGCATTTTACGTTTTTGTTTAAATGACCATGGCAAAAACCATTGTCACTATTATTTTGGTTAATATTGAGATCATTACAACAAACTATGATTTCTCACAGATTTTACAACACACACCACATGCTATAGTTGAGCTTAAATGTTCTTAATCAGTCTGAACATTAGAGAACAGGCAACATATAAAAATATCAAAGATCAAAAAATACGAACACCTAACATAATGATAGACTGAAAAAAGTCATACAGCAAAGACATGCAACACATCCTGTAGCACAACAATTCTTCAATCATGATTATTCAGTTTTCATAATTGTGGGAGACAGTGATTGTAAGTGATATTGAAACTCAATTGATTTCCCACCTCCACTGAGGAATTACCTCTGAAAGCAGAAACAATAAACACATCTTCACTACGGTCTCAGTCAGCAGCCATGTGCAAAAAGACTCAATGTACATGAGCATAACACTCATAAGGTTATGACAGAGGCATTTTTAAGATGGTGGCCAGCATTTATCAGCCTCAAAACCCCTCTTCAGTAACCAAATAGTGACAACAGTCTGGCTTCGTCCAATATTTTCTACTGTCCAAAAACCAGCCAGATGTTTGTTTTACACTTCTACATGATGGTCAGGTGCAAACAGAACATGATTTAGGGCGTTTTCACATTAGGCCTACTTGTTTCGAACCCGCCGCGGTGTGATTCCCCCCGTTCCCCTCCCCCCGACTGGCTTGCATTCACACTTCCAACGTCGAACTGTGCCCGGGTCCACTTGCGTGTTTACTCTGTTTGAAACAGCAGGGGGCGATATGCACATAACTGGTAACCAAACCTGCTACAGAGGAGAACGAAGAAGAGGCTGTCAGTTGCCTGGCTGAGCTCAGGAGATGTAGACAGTGTCAGTGGGAAAAGGGGTTCCGACTCCAGTACATTAGGCTGACTTGTTGGTTTGTGGCCGATGATACTATCAACTGCATCATACCAATGAAACTTTTCCTTTTCATCAGTTGAGCTGCTGACTTACGTAGTGAGTCCTGCGCTCTGTGACTCTGCTGCCGGACCTTCTTTATCTTATCACCGCTTTGATCAGTGGCCCTGTTATACCCATGTGACAGTAATTTTTGAGATATGATACCGAAAATTTCTGATTTTTTATGTGTGGAATCAAAATGTTTTTGAATGTCCTCGTTAGCCCAAATTTCAAGTAAGAATTTTATTTCTTCGCTGCTCCAAAGTGAACCTTTGGCTGTCATGGTTAAAGAGAGAAGGGACAATCGTGACGTCACACAGCAGCGTCAGCTTTCTGTCCCGTATCCTGGCACGCTTGCATTCACATCTCAACCGAACTGGGCCCAAGTCCTCTTCAATCGCGCCCAAGACCACCTCCCTAAGTGGGCCCGGGCGCGGTTCATTTGCATTCACACTACCAAAATGAACCAGACTTTGGGCTCAAGTGCGCAAGGATCCGGAACAGGGCTCCTAGTGTGAATGCACCCTCAGTATCCATTTGAAATTTGTTGTTGCATTACATTTGCTTATGTGACAGCCACAGGCCTTGGGGTCAGTATGTGTATCTTCCTGCTTTCATGCCTCTGCTTTCATTTCCAGATCCTCCTGACCTGCCTGCCCCTCCCTCTCCTCGTTTAGGGATTGGCTTCACCTGCTTGGAGCCTTTAAAAGCTGGTGGAATCCAAGATGGCTCTCTCTCTCTCCCTCCTGGATGGCTGGTGCCTGTCAGGCACCCACCTTGGTTTTGGTTTGGTTTGATTATGTTGAGTTTAGCTTTGGTTGCCTTTCATGCATAGGTTATGTTAGCACACATAGTCTCACAGCACCCATCACCCTCACTATATTACTGATTACCGACTTAACCACTCGTATTTCATTGTTGAGTTCTTCAGTAAATTAATTTCTTTATTTAAAAGCTGTCACTGTGCCGACCTCCCTTCTTTGTTATGCTTTTCAACAAGCTGGGCATAACACTTATGCCATTAAAACTGTGATTAGGATTCATATTGTTAATGTAGTGAAAGAGATCAAATGTTTTACTTTATAACTTTTACTTTCCAGTAAAAAGTGCTCGGTATGATGAGTAAGGAGAATGACCAGTGAATTTACATCAACCATGGGACGGGCAGTGACAGGATTTTATTAATGACAATGCCATCATTCATTCTGCTTACCAATCCAATTCTTTATCAGTTCCCTTATTTACTCTTATGGATTTGACTGTGTGGAAAAAGGAAGCTCATGCAGTTTTTCTGTATCTACAATAACAAACAAATGGCAGTCCTGATATTCAATATGCTGTGCCAACAAATATTTTTAAATACTTGAGGTGTTTACATCCTTGTTTGAAATCACAGTGTACTGTTGGTATGATCCATCTATACCGCTTATCTCTTTTGGGGTTGCAGGTGGGGCTGGAGCCTAAAATGGGTACTGGTCACCAGCCCGGTCGCAGGGCCACATAGATGGACAACTGTTCACTCTCACACTCATACTTAAGGGAAATTTTGAGTCACCAAATAACTTAATGAGCATGTTTTTGGTCTGTGGGAGGAAGCTGGGCTGCCTGGAAAGAACTTATGCATGCACGGGAACATGCAAACTCCACACAGAAAAGTCCTCCGGGCATCAACCAGCAACCCTCTTGCTGTGAGGAGCATGCACTACCTGCTGTGCCACCGTGCCACCCTGTTGGTACCATATTTTTTGTAAAATTGTTTGCCATGATGACTTTCTCAGATTGCTGTTGTTATTCCTGCAGATTTCTTCATTTCTAAACATGTCATCATTGTCTTGTGAGGCACGCAGGACCAAATGGAAAACATAGAGTGGTGCAGGGATGACAGATTTTTGTAGGCCAACCCTGAAGTTAGCATGGCGGTGTTGCGCTTGAATAGAAGTCCATTGGATTTTTCACTGTGTTCTTGGATCTCTGCTTTTAAAAAAGTCTGTTGCAAACAAAACTTTATGAAACTTGCATGTTTTGTTCATCATGAAAATCTTCACGAAAAAATTCCATGATTTTTTTTAAATTTTACACATTATTGGAGAGAGTAAAAGCTATTATCAAGCTATTAAAAAAATTACAGCACGGTGGATAGACTTTAATCAGCTACCACTCTTTCAACATATAACGCCTCATTGTTACCACTTGTTTAAGAATTTCCTCTTAATTTAATGACTTGATCAAGTTGGTGCCCATGGCTGTGGCTATGAACTGTAGTAATAAAAGCTTAAAGTTGCTGGCATCAAATACATTTTACAGTAAACTAAAAAAAATATTTTTGTGTTATAAACTTTATCAAAGTATTTATCTCATCTTAAGTTTGTTTTAGGCAACGTTGGTCTCTTCATTTTCATTTAACTTAAATCAGTTGATTTGATTTATTTAAATGTTTCTGCAGGACAGTGCATATTAATGAGTGGACAATGAATAAATGAATGGTGTAGTGGTAAGCAGCCAGGCCTTGCTTGTATATGATTCAGCCAACCAAGGTTCAATTCCTACCTGACGATCTTTGCTGTCTTAATTTAAGAAGTTTTTCTCACAACCTCGAATCATGAATTGAACCCAAAACTCATAAATCTGGCACAGACCTAGAAAATTTGAGTTTTCATAGCGTTTTTTTCTTTTTTTTTTTTTTTTGACTTCAGTGTAGTGTATTCATTATTAGCAATGTAAAATTATCAGTAATGATTGCATTGGGGTCCAAGGCCATTTTTGGCATCATTGTTAGCAGTTTTCTAGCAACCCTCCTTTAAAAACACAACAATGCTTCAAAATTCTAAAGCAAAGCAATATCAGATGCAATTTTTTGTTGCAAAATGTGTCGTTTGCATGTGTTCATCTCTCACCTTATTTCATTAATTTATCCAAAATGCTATTGTAAAATCCTTTATCCTTGTGGCCATGTATACTTGAGGTGCAAATATGCTAACTCACTTTTGTGTTTCTGGACTTTTTACTGCACCTCTCTATTGGTAATGAAATCATTAAGTATAAAGGCAATGAAATCAATACCTTAAAGTAGTAAAAACTGCTTCCCAATGGACCTGGTTCTTGATTTACATTGGTTCTACTCAAACTCATTTCAGTCAAAGTAAGTATTCTTACTTGATTATGTATTCTTACATTCCTGCCTGCATAAATGTATCGAAATGTTGTGACCATATTTGTAAGTAAATCAGAGTTGATATAAAAGCTGACATGGTTAGCTGCCATTACTTATAGGTAATCTCAACTGAAGACCCTCTGAAAAGAGTAAAGTGAGTTTTTTTGTGTTTTTTGATGTCAATCTATACGGCTCCATGACCTGTGATCCGATGTCTCGTCTGTGACCTCATCAAAGCGAGACGAGAAAACAAGCATTCCGCTTGAGGACAGCAGCCATTCATCACTCCATCTCTGTCCCCTTTTAAAGCCTTGTGTCCGTCGTAAGGAGAAATCAATGTCTTAAAAGGATTGAGAGAGACACAAAGATGCAGACACAAAGAGCACAGTCTGTCACACACGCGCCCACACTCTGCCATGACCAAGTACAAAGAGGGAGAATGTGTGCACGGCGCTACTTTATGAGTTTGCTGTGAGGCTGGAGCCATTGTTTGTACTCGCAGTACTTGACCTTGTGATGAAAGAGATGGAACAATTTTGCAGTGCTGCATTTAGAAACTCAAAAATGGGATGTTTTCATTGAACAAACTGAAAGTTGTTTGTGACTTGAGGAGTTTCTTTGAATTTTCTTTCCAAATGATCAGACCCACAAGTGTTTACATAATGTAAAATTACTGCACTTTTATTCTGTGGTTAAAAATATAGCAATAATACAGAAGGCTTAATCTCTGCTTTCTGCTTCACCCCCTGAGGAACAGATTGAGATTCTTAAAGACTGGTGTAGCCAGAATGTGAGATTGTTTGTTTTATTGGGCCGCAGTATTTTTAATAAACCATTTTGAAAGTTAGAGCTGTTTGTTTTACAACTAGATTTAAAACTTGAAACTTTCTGGAGTATTTGAAGATTATTTGAAGAATCCCTGAAGTTGAAAGAGTTTTAAGAGCTTGCTGTGATCTTCATAGCCATCACCACACAGAGAGCAATAAAGACATGAATACAGAAAAAGCATGTGAAGTAAACCTCTCATGAGGAGAGCTAAGTAGAGAGAAGGCAAACATTCAGGTTTACCTGTCAGCCAAAATAGGTTCCCGTAAATCTTTGCATTGCAAAGGTTCTGCAATAAGAAATAGATATAATTACAATAATTTATAAAGGTAAACTGAAAATTTAGAGTTGATAAATATTTTTAAAAAGTATATGATTGGCTGATAAAAGGCCTGTGGTTGCAGCTAAATTCACCTGAGGCTAAACTTCATGTGCACTTTCAGGTTGTACACAGCTTTGCCCATTTGGCCACCCGTCTGCTGCTACCTCTACTGTCATCCTCGCAAGAATATTTTGTCAAACCCCCAGATTGTGTTTTCAGTCCTGTTAGTTAAAGATTTTAACCCAGAGTAAAAAGACCATCAGGGCAAAAGATTATCAACTCTAAACGAGTTGCACAACTGCACTTTGTGCGCTGTGATGCCTTCAAGGTGAATGGTAATATGATGCATTTAAGATGGCCTGATAAAATGCTATTTGACAAAGGTTAAGTACATGAGGTGTTAAAATATCATTTCAACACAGTGAAATTTTTTTTGTCTGGATGCTTAAATGAATGTTGTTGGGGGGTGAAATTCCTTTGTTTCAGTAGCAATATGAAGTAATTACATAGACTGAGACTTAGCCTTCTATGTACTGAACTCTTTGCAAAGTTTAAGCTATTTAATTATTTTCATCTGTTGATAAATGTTTTAATAAACATAAATCGACACATAAGATCAAGGAATCATTAAACTTTGTGATCAAGTTGTCTTCATTATAGAGAACTTGTTGGATTGCTTCTTAAATCTGTGTTCACTCCAAATGCGAATTTTAGTTTGCCATGCAATAGAAATACATTGAAAGTGAATAGAAAGAGGCATAATTTACTAGCAACACATATTATGCCTCTTTTGGAAATATCCAACTCCTGCAACAAATCCATGTGAAGCATTGGTGCGACATCCAATCACTATCAAGAGTTAACAGTGATGAGGATGACATCACAGCCAGAGGGGAAGTAAACATGACTGTACATCGGCATCGGTGCTCCTCTATATGGTTATTTTAGTGTTCAGAAACCGGACCCAATCATCATCTGTGATTGCTTGACACGAGTATGACTGTCCACCTGTGGATTGGTCTGGTCATTTGTGGGTCCTCAGGTGGCTATGGAGGCTGATCCTAGATCCACAAACTCTGCTGCAGTGGTGGCATATGTGAGTGGGTGTCATCACGGGTGGTGGTTATGGTTTAACGATCTCTTCTTCCACTGTTGCCTCTTTGCTTCTTTAGCATGGTGGAGGTCCTTCTGTTGCTGTGCTGTACCCTCATGGACCATCCTACTCCACATGTTCGGTTTGAGGGCAGCCTCCTCTCACAGTGGAACAGTGGGTCATGCGCTGTGCAGGGAAAAAAGAGAAGTCCATGTGCAGGGATATGGATCATCAAATGGATGTGTTTCTAATTCTGACTTTTCTGGGACATTTAGCTTCATGTTTTCAAGGCGAGGAAGAAGACAGAAATTGTAGAAACATTCCCCACGACTGATCATGGATTGAGAATTTGGAAAAACACGTTGCTGTGGCTGGTAGACAGGCCTGCCCTCTTCTCTTGTAGCTTTCGGGTCTGAAGGGCGAAAATTCCCTTCAATAAATATGAACCATTTGATCATGCAAAAACATATGCAAAATTTAAAGCATGACATGAATATTTTTTTCATGTTTCGTGAGTGAACGTTTTAGAGGTTAATACTCAATGACATATTCTAACAAAACCCAAAACATGATCCTATCGACTGATCTCAATTGTAGGTGGTTGGTGATCTGTATAGTCAGGAAAAAGACTGAAGGAGGCATTATAATCAATCGTACAATCGATGAAAGCTTTTTGTAATATTCAATGAGAGAAGTGCATTATTTAACCAACTTTGGAAAGATAACAGAGATGGACAATGAAGTTCATCAAATGTGAACCATGCTTGTTTTCCTCCTCTGTTTTTATGTGAAACAAACAGCTGCAGCACACAAGTGCAAGGACAACTTCTGTGTGTGTCTGGTTTCATGTGGCATGATTTCACCACAGTCTGTTGTATGCCAATACAAGCAAATTTATCACTGCTCTTGTGGATCAAGTCATTTACATAAAAATGTTGAAGTGGAAACACTTCTAAATGCATATGATTTGTGCTCAGTGTACTGTTATTTGCATGTTTTAATATGCATGTAGAAAGGAACATCTTCATAAAAATAAATGGCTATGGGAGGTCTCTTTAGAAACCCTAACCACAACCCAAGTCATATTAAATGCATTTTCTTGTGGCTTTGGAAGTTTGGGGTGGGCAACTGAATTCTTAGGAAATCATTACATTTTAAAACAGAGTAAGGAATTATTGTTGCATAAGTATAGTTTACACGTTTCTTCTCAGTTTGACTGGCCATGAATATAATGTGAATTTACTGTTAAAACCATTAAAAAAAGCACAAAGAGATCCACACATTAAAAAATTACTTTCTTCAAGGATTTTTCAAGGCAACATAAACTTTGGTGCTTATAGATAACAGCAATATGCGAGCTACCTTGGCCGAGTGCTTTCTAGTTAAAATGAGTGACACTGATACTTTTTGTTTCCACAACAACAAAAAAAATGCTGTTCTAAATGTTTAGTGTTGGATAGTTGTGAATTATCATAAACTGCAGGTGAACACATGCACACTGTTTTGATTGCACAAGTGCGTTGGCACTGTATGGAAAAGTGGATGTAACTGGCAAGAGAGCAGGACTTCAGTTTTTGTTGCTGTGGAAAAACACGTGTACGTGTGTGCGTATGTGCTATGTGCTTTGCTATGTCTTTGGATTACTAGAGAATTTTGTCTTTGCAAAACCAAGGAAACTGTTGTGTGTGTTTTGATACCTGCAGAGTGGGAAAGAAGCATAAAAGGCTCTAATACTATCTAAAATTGAGAGAAAAACGGCTACTTTTTGTCTATAAGTGTTAAGTCTTCTGGAGTTGTTCTTTAATTATACACTATCTACTTCTGTCTGAATGGTATTTTTCACTGGAGCCAGAAAACTGCTGGAAACCATAAAGCATCAAAAGTGATGTGTGAGGTTGGCTGTGTGTCATTTATTGTTGTAACAGAATTGAAAGGCAAAGATTACATGTGAATCAACAGTGTCACAGAAAAATGCATCGACCTATGTTTTGTTTGTAATGAGTCTAAATGACAAGGACAGAAAATCTTTGATATTTTTTAAATGAATGGAGATACATGAAAAGTACCTTTATATTTTTTTGTAAAGATATAAAACTGAAGGTAGTTCCAGGTCAAATCTACAGGGACAAAATACCAAAATGTATCACAGGCATTTTTATTAACAGCCAGCATCAATGTGTGCAAAAAACGTTCCTTAAAAGAAATACAGATTTTCCACACTTTGCCTGAATATGTCAAAGAAAATATGTTCTGGTCAAATAGCATATATCTGTTCAAGCTTTGTGTAAACATTCTTTCTGCTGTGGGCCAAGCATCGGTTTATTTTTACCTCTGCACTGGTGATAGCCCAGGCCACAGACATCGTGTCTCAGGGTTGTCTCTTTCAGGAGCTCCTGTGACCTAGATATCTACAAATCTCTTTAAGGGGTTTTCTTTCAAATTTTACCCAGTTTCCATTTGGATTCAAAGATAAATTGATTATATTAGAAGACTATAGGTCAAAGGTCAAGATTGTTGTGTAGTCCCCTGGTCATACTTTGCTTGTGAATGCCATATCTCAAGTAAGCCTGACGAGATTTCCACCAACCAAGCACAAATATACCCCCCTGGCCAAGGATGTGCTGCACAGATCTTTAAAGTTACAGGTCAAATGTCAAGGTCACTGATCTTGGTGTTTAACCTGCTTGTCAGGTGATGTTATAAACTTTATATTTCAAGAATATTTTGAACTGTTTCTATCTAACCTTTTAACAAAAATTGTTCTTTCTGAGTCAAGGATGAAGTAATCACCCTTTTCAAGGTCACTGGCCAGAGTTCTAGGTCATTGAGCCTCTTGGTCATTCCTTGATTTTGACAGCAGTAACTCAAGAATACCTCAGGGAACTGCATCAAACTTTGATCCGAATTTCCACTTCCTCTAAAGAATCCATGATTGCAATTTGGAAGTCATGGGTCAAAGGTCAAGGTCAGGAGTTTCATCACCCTTTGTTCATAAACACAATATCTAAAAAAACTGTAGGGTATTTCTGTAAAACTTTGCAAAAATGCACTCAACGTCATTAGGATGAACTGATTTTATTTGGAGGTCAAAGGTCAAAAGTTGGTGTCATGGGGTTTCTGTGGTCATTCTTTTGCTCGTGCTTGCATTCTAGTGAACACATTATCCCAACATTGTTTGAAGTATTTTTCTTCACCTTTACACAAATTTCTACAACGATTTGTTGATGGGCTGATTACGTTTGGGAGGTGCAGAGACCAAGGTCCTTTGGTCCCATGTTCTTCTCTTGTCTTTAAATGTTATGTAATAACAACCACCCTGGACCTTTTTCTTGACAACGTACTTTGCTTTCCATATCTCACTGCAGTTCTACTTTCTTTTAAATCATTTTTTAATGTTGCACTTACCATTGGAGGTGAGTCAAAAAATTTTCATGTGAAATATGCTTTACCTATATAAACAATATTCTCCTACCATGCTTCTCTTTATTCCTGTTTTATTGAGTCTGTTTTAACCTTTTCTTTTATCAGCTGGTTTGGGTCACTTTCATTTAAAAATAGAAAATGGCTGGAACAGATTGTGAGAAAGCGCAGTTAAATTGCTGGCTCTACTCTAAAGGATATTACCCTTTCATACAGAGCCAGAATGACTAAAAAAGCACATTTAATTCTGTCAGTCCACACTAACTCTGTCCATACAGATTATAGGCTGCTGAGATATGGTCATAGATATACTCTGCCCAGGTGTAAGACAGACAGATGTAAGAACTCCTTTGTCCTTGGTTTTATTTGCCTTCTAAACAACATGTGACCTGTTGCCTCTAAATTTATTTTTATTCATTTATATATATCTGTGTATGAGATTCTATGTTTTGCCTTGTCTGTTTGCTGCAGTTGTAAAACACCATGCGGGCTTGTATCCATGTCAGTCAAAACACTAATCATGCAAACCCCTGAAATCCTTAATGAAATAAAAACAGGCACAAGATAGAGTAGAAAAAACATCACTTTCTCCAGTATAGTGAGGGTCTTTTGATATATTACACGAGGTGTGTCAGAAAAGTTCCAGGACTGGTGTCACAAAAGATTATTTAGAATCCAAACTACAAACTACAAGTTTTCCCCTTCGAAGTAATCCCCCTGGAGTCTAATGCACTTTCCCATCCTTCTCTGCCACGCTTTCATGCACTCCTGGAGGGATTCTTCCAGGATCCCCCGCAGCCCCATCATCACGGCCTTTTTGATGTCGTCTTCGTCTTCAAAACGGGTCCCCTTGATGAGCCCCTTGAGCTTGGGGAAGAGGAAAAAATCGCACAGAGCCAGGTTGGGTGAGTAGGGAGGTTGCTCCAGCACGGCGATGTTCTTCTTGGCCAGGAACTGTCAGATGCTCAGGGCATTGTGAGCAGGCGTGTTGTCATGGTGAAGCAGCCATGACTTGTCCTGCCACAACTCTCGCCTCCTCTCACGCACTGAACGAAGCAAACGCCACAGTATGTCTTTGTAGACATGCTGGTTGATCGTCTGGCCCTGTGGCAAGAACTCGCAGCGGACGATCACGAATAAATCTTTTGTGACACCAGTCCTGGATTTTTTCTGACACACCTCGTATACTAAAACTTAAGCCATTTGTTAAACCAGGCTGTAAATATCTATATTTAGGCTGCAAAAACCACCCGTACGTCATACACAATAATAAAACCTTTGGGTTTCCTGCAACTAGTCTGAGGCAGACACCTGAGGAACTGCAGCTTTTAGTACTTGCGCATGGGCTCCATTTTTCAGCCCTGGAGGTTGCAGCTTGGCTGAAACCACACACACTCACTGGAAGGACACGCCTCCCTAAACTGTCAAAATCCAAAATTTCTGTCCCTCAAATTTTAAGCTGGGGTATATAACTTGGATGAGGCTGCAGTGGAAGCAATTCTACTCTCCCCTCTCTTCCATAGTTGTGCTCCAAGCAATGTTCTTTCCCTTATGTACAACCAATCCACTGTGTTTATGTGCCTTTAGCTGTCATTGGAATTATGCCAATGTAATGTGTTAGAAGCCACAAAAGAGCCATAAACCACTTATCTTCATATAATTAACATTAACTGTACACTCTAAACAACTAAAGCTCATTTAGATAAAACAAGCACATATACCGTAATAAAGGATCCAATAAGAGCACCGTTTTCTGAACTGAGCCCTGATTGGCCTAAAACTGGGTGTCCCTTGCTAGATTTTCCAAAGGCGCAATACAGAGCAAGGAGGGGGCACAGAAGTCTAATAGTCTCTCATGTGGTTTCAGTAGTAAGATGTTGGCAGGTAATCATATTTTTTGGGCACATAGTTTATTTAGTGACACAAAAATAAACTACATACTGCAACTTTAAGGAAGATGCCCTTGCAGAACAAGCCTTAGTAAATCTAAAGATTACACTTAAAATTACACTTGCTGATACTTGAAATACTGAAGTAAAATTTAAAATGCAGAGGCACACAGATGATTGTAGCAAAAGGGGATTAGCGCTATTAAATGCCCACCATTTTACTCTGCTCAAAAAACCTGAACTAATATTTTTTTAGTTGGCTTGTAGTCTTATCTTGGTCTGAAGAAGTTTTAAAACTTTTATTCTTTTTTTATGAAGACTTTTAAAACATGCATGTTGTGTCAGGTTATCTGTGTTTTATTTTGCTTCACACATACTTTATGTGATGTTCATTTTCCAGCAAAGAATGTTCTTTCTTGTTTATGCCAAACTTTGTATAATGATGCCATCAAAAGGTTAGTGTTGTTACCATAACAGAATTCAGACTAAGTTTAAACATGCAGGTATTTGTATTGATTTTGCTGTTTGAACATGGCAGAGTTCAATATTATGTGTGTGTGTGTGTGTGTGTGTGTGGCTGTGTGTGTGTGTGTGCGTGTGTGGTACTCTGTAATGGATCAGTATGAATGCCTCGTTAGCAAGCGCCACTGAAACCCTGTAGGCCCTTCAGAGCATGAGTACCATTTTAGAGAGCAGCTTTTGCTGTCGCATTCTCACCACCACTTACACAATGCTTACACGCATGTACACACACACGTTAGCCCACGCACATGCACTCAACAAGCACTTGTGTGTGTGGGCAGCTGGCTGAATTGATGAAACGGGACTCTGCATCCTCTGGGGAGCAGAAACACGCCGCTCTATTTAGCATCAGAAAGGCTACATTCACTCTTTTCATCTGCAAGGTGAACTGAGGAATGGCCTCAAGGTGTGGAAGAGGGACAAAGATGCTAACAGGGGTGTGGCACACAGGGTTAAGGTGGTCGGGAGTCTCTACCTTTGGTGTTGAGTTTCTTGCTCTCTTCATTTTTTTTTCCACTCAATCTTTGTAACAGGCCCACACAATACAGAGAACAAAGGTTACAAATGTAAACAGCAGGAGATCTTTTCATATCCTCTGTTTCCCCTCTCCTTGTCCCCAGTTTGTTTCTCTTATTTCTCTTCTCCACCCTCCACGCCTCCCTCTCCCATTTTCTTATCAAACACAGTGGCACTGAAGTTAGCGCACACACGGGTACACACACAAAGGCACAGGTAGCAAAGTTTCTCCTGGAGTTTTTCACAGCAATGAAGCCAAACAAAACATAAAACGGGCGCTAACGCAAAAGAGTGAGGGTGGTAGGGCTTGGGGGGAGAGGGGGGAGTCGAAGAAGAGGAGGAGGAGGAGGGAAGAAGAGAGGGAAGTATTTTCTCAGTTTTTTTGAGGCTGTGTCGCGTGTACTTCTGACAGGTGGGAGGGGAGATGAAGCGTGCATTGTGTTCGCTTGCTAATTAGCATCGTTAGCGGGGCCCATCCGCTGTGAATGGCAGAGATAGTATTAGCGGGGTTTATACACAGTGAGTGGTAGGAGATAGGGGAGAATAGAGCCCGGTACAGGCAAAAGCTGTATATGCTAACGCTACATTAGGTCTGATAAACTTGCAGGTTCTTTAATGGACTCAGCAGGGGAGGGAGGGGGTGTGTGGGGATGGGGGGGTGGTGCAGGGAGAGGCAAAGAAGTGTAAAGAACTGCACACCAGTCTGCTGCAGGCTTTCTCTTTCAGTGCTCTGAATACGACCTCTACAGAGCTCATAAAACTAGGGTGACACACGCATAAGATAATGAGCCTTTGTGTGTGTCAGTGTGTGTGTCCGTGTCACTAACAGAGGTCTGCGTGTAGTGATTCTGAGATCAGACGTCTCCCCTTTCACCTTTCCTCTTGAGGGTCAGGTTACACACAGGGTGTAGGTTACAAGCCAGTGGCAGTATGACTGAGCCCGTTAGCCCAGGATTCATACTGCACTTAGACACACACACACTTTTGAGTCTCAAAAACAAAACAAAAAAATTTCACAAAAAAAAATCAAAAAACTGTAATAACTTGTGTTATTTTAGTCTAATCAAGAACTTAATGCCACAGGTCAGTTACCCTTCTTTCTCCGTATTCTCTTGTAGACTAAGGATGCAACAATATAGTTAACTGTTTAACACATGCCTCTGATTTTAGGACAGCCTGGGTTGTTAAAGTGTGTTTAGGTCTTCCAAATAAAGTTATTGTTCTTTATACAAAAGCTATCCCTTTTGTACACTGAGAATAAAATAAAAATTCACAAAAGGCAACATGATTTTTAGTTTGGGCAGCTTATCAGCAGCGTTCTCAACATATTGTCCAAGTAGTAAATTATTAAACGTCACTGGGAATGCCCCTTTGGCCAGAATTTCCCACTTCTAAGTTGGAAGTCCTCCAGCTGCTTTACCAGCTTGCAAATGACACATCTAGCTGGGATGTGAAGTTATACCCACTCCCCTCTTCCCAGTTCCAACGTAAAAGGAACACACCATCAGACTCAATCCCATTTGTGATTCTTATCTCTACCCCTATTCCTCCTTTTTAAGTGTTTCCTTACCCCTTGAAAACACTGACTGGGGCAAAATCTTCCCCTTTCAAATGAGGCAATATTTCAAGATGCAGATGGTTTGCTAAGAAGTCCCTGGAGAAAATGGATATATGTGTTTTGCTGCTTATATTTCAAAGTGCTCATGATTTCTAGTTTCCCAGATAACATTTTTGGATAACAACATGATGCAGAGACAGTGATGGTAAAAGGAAAAAAAAACTCCATGATAAAGCCACACAGCCTGCCTGTCATCTACCTCTCACTTTGAAGGAGCTTTTACCATAAAGGTTCAAACACATGAACACTTTAAATTAAGGGCAGCTGATTTCACCATGGAAAATGGAGGAGTGGCTGGCTTGACTGCACTCTCTCGCTTGTCTCTCCCACGAGCTCCCCTTGCTACAGAGCCCCCTGCAGGCTTGGAGCACTTTTGTTCTTGTGTTTGGTTATGCTGTGTTTCTGCTCTTACAGGTATTTTCCTCTAATTGAACTGCATCAAGCAGTTGTAGGCTGTTTGCCCTCATCAGCCACTGTAGGTACATAGCACTAATCTTAACATCAGCCACAGCGACAGAGATCAGCTCTGAGTGTGTACAGAAAAAGCCAGCATGAAAGCTTGAATTCCATATTGCTGCACATGGAGCCACCTTCTCTGCGTAATTTAAAGATGAAAACAAGCTACAAAATCAGCTTAGGGTGAATGTGTTTTTTATTGAACTTCTTAATAACAAACACTCTTCCACTAACCAGCCTCATTGTTTTGGCACTACTTCAGTACATGACACACCCCAAGATTTCTTTCTGCTGTCATAACTGCTTTAAAAACATCTAGTCGTAGTACTACTCAAACAGTGGGTTTAATGATAGGGTCCTCACATTCTTTCTCCCTGTCTTGCAATGGTCATCATGCCATCATTACAAAAATTCTGGCTGGCATATATCATCAGACCAAATACCTGGAGGCCCACCCAAGTATTTTATGAGTGTGGAAAACACTGGATCATATCTGATGCCTCAAGTATATCGTAGTGATCATGTGCGATGTTTGAATGTCTGCTTGTGCTACACAGTCCCAGGAGATCACATAAAACTGTCAGCATCATCCAATCACCCAGTTTTTTTTTCATGTTGCCCCCCCCCCACCCTCTCTGTCCTCCACCCCCTTCTTTCACTCTCTTCATTTCATTCCCTCCAGTGTCAAGAAAAGGCCCTTGAGGCTGTATTGCACTCTATGTCTAGGTAACACATACACTCTCTCCCACACACACAAACACAAGCACACACATGCACACACACTCTATAAAGGACCCCTCAGGGAACAGCCCATCAGAGCAGTTTGAAGGGATGGGAGGCATATTGTTAGGGGTGGAGTTTTCAAACAGAAACATCTCAATGGAGCCTCTCTCCATCCTCTAAATGGGCGGAGGGGGAGTGATGAATATTAAGTAAGGTGTAATGGCCGACACCCAGCTCTCCTCCACCCCTGTGTTCTCCAGAGATCACTATGAGATGTGAAACAAGGGTCACATTGCTGATGGATGGAGCCTACTGCTAGCAAGGCTAATTTTACTCTTAACAGTCAAAAGTCCAGCAACACAATTATCCTTAAAAACATAGAAAATAGGTCAATGTGTTGTTTTCACTATGAGGGAAAGTACTTCATTGTTATAACTTACAAGTATCATATGACAATAGCTGATAAACAAACAAAGCTCCATGTTTGCCACGTATATAATTGATTTTGCATGAAAACTGCAGAAACACCCAAACCTGAAAAATTATCCTTTGACTACAATGTATCTGGGTAAACATTTCAGGAAATTTACTTTGTGATTTGAGTGTAGAACTGCCAACTTTTGTCCTCCTCTGCTGTACAAAAAAGAAGCCAAAATATCCAAGTAATGAAAGCTAAAATATTAGACCAATAAAATAATTTTGAGAAAAAGACTTGAGCATGAAGAGGCTAATTTGTGGAGACATATGATTAACATCACATATCTTTTAGTCAACAACAGCTCATATTTGACTGACTGATAACACATTTGCTGATTTAAGTAAAAGGCGTTGATCCAACAGGATCTTATGCTAGTTTAAAGCAGACATAATTTATTTAAAGTTCTGTAAGAGTGAATGAGAATAATGTTTGGAGTTGCATTTGTAAACAGAGGTATTGGCAGTGATCTACTAATTTTTGCATTAAATAACTTATTAAAACAAAACTACATTGATCGATGATCACATGAACTTGGATCCGCTTGATAATAATTACCATCATACTATACAAAATACTATCATGACAGACTGTGGGTTCTACGAAAGAGTTTGGGCTGATTTTAACTTCATAGTTTGACCAATAATTAACCTGTAGAATAGAGGAGAGTAAGTTTACGCATGGTGGACGATGAGGGGCAAACAGCCATACCAGTTTCACCAGGTACAAATGGAGGAAAAAAAACCTAATATCATTTTAGTAACTGGCCAGTCCTGTAGGCTGTTTGCCCTTATCACCTATCTCTGAATCTTTTCCCTTCACTCACATGTGGTTATTTGTACGTCCATATATATGTAGTTTCTATGTACAGTTGCGATAAAAACCTGTCTTGTACATTAATCAACAAAACAGTAAAACATGCTGCATTGATGAGCAGATGCTTGCAACTGGACATTTCTCAAAAGTATAATTTAACGGAGGGTATAGTTTCATTGTGCCAGCCACCCAATAACTATTAAGGTGCAGTTAAAGATTGCGAACATGACTTTTCTCACATAACTGAAAAAAAAAACATATTCAAGAAATACATTGAAATTGCTTTGAAACCAAACTCATGGATTGTTAAAGTATATGTCAATGTCCGTTACTTTTATTCAATTTATTTTTCTGTGAAAAAAAACCTAAGTGACCTATGTGACTCTTCTGTTCTTAATCATGCAACCTGAAGATTTTCTACAGCAAAATGTTTTTCCACATTTCGGTGCCAATTCTCTTTTTTTCAGTGATACAAACAGAAAGTTCTCTCCCTATGCAGGCTCATATCTTACAATCTCTATAATACTTAAAATGTTCATCTAAAGCCAATTAAATAATGATAAATTAATTGACCTGACATGTGTTTGTTTCATTTAATATGAAATATGTTGATATAAATGTCAAATTACATATTGTTTAACAGTCACCATTGCATTGTGGAAAGTCACTGAAGTGACCCAAACATGTCCTGCTGCCATAGCTTGATAATAAATTTAAGTCAGAGTTTCCTTCTTTCCTTACTTATTTTCAAAAAGTCTGTTACCACTGGTAGAGTTCACAAAACGGTGTGTGATGTTGATCCATGACATATTTTCCTTCATGTCGAGCCTACCTCCCTGACGAACTACCAGCAGTAATCTTCCAAAACAGCTCATACTTGGTCTTGAAAACAAAACAAAACAAAACAAAAAAACATCATTGCAGCAGGTTAATGTCTCCAGTGTCTTGTATCTTGGTGTCCTCTTCTGTGGCTCTGTTCTGCCCTACTATCTAAACACAGATGTGGGGAATCAAAGGTGAAGGTTCAATTTATACCATCAGGAAAAGATTTGTGGAGTTTCCCACTAACTCATTGTCCCACTGATTATCGATATGGTGAGTTAGTAAAGCCTTGTGGCTGTTGACAAAGTTGATGTACAGATTACTGTTAATTTTTTTAACAGCCACCCATGGTAGTGTATGAGAAAGCTAAATATGGTTGGCTTTTGTTCTGTTTCATTGGAAGTAACAACTAGAAAGCACTCAGAGCGCAAACCTCCAAGGTAGCTCAAATATTGCTGTTACAGTATAAGCAATCGTTCCCTGATAAAGTTAGTATCGTGATATGATTCCTTGACCCTGAAAACCCACACAAACCCTTCAGAATCATGTTGACATCATTATTAGTTAGACAGTTACTGAGCAAAAATGATTGTTCGCTTATGGAGGTCATCTGACTCACCACCAAAATCTAATCATTTTTAAACCAACACCACATAGTTTTTCCACCCTAATATAATATTTCTAGAATCACTGTGATGGTACATCACCTTACAACAGGTTGAATGACACCTCTGTCATAGTCTGAGGGGGTCTGTATTGCCTTCACTGGCACTATGTAACTTCGATGTGGATGGGAGGAACACTTCCACACTAAAAAACTACAAACTAAAAAACATGATCAGACTGTACCTCATCAGTCCACGTGGTTTATTTCTCCCTTGGGACGTCCTGTCGGCTTCTCCTCCCTCTGTATGTCAACATATGCACTTTGGTGTGAGGCGCTCTGTTTTTGTAACCGCGCAGTTACACTCAACAACCATAGAGGTCCCTAGAGAGCTAAAAAGCTGTAATCTTACTTAGTGCTGCTTTAAGTTTGACCATTTCCAACATCTCCTGAAAATTTCAGCAAAATCCATCCAGTTGTTTAAGCATAATCTTGCTAACATACAAACAAACAGACAAACAAACATACTCCAGCAAAAACATAACCTTCTCGGCAGAGGTAATTACAGGGTTAGCCAGGAAGACTTAGGGTGAATCCAAATTGTACCCCTTAGCCATTGTCTTACCCCTTAGCCCTTGGTTTTTAGTGGCCCAAAGCGGCATGGCCCAATTGGAGTCCTTTGAAGCAGGTGCAGGAAGTGACTGTTTGTACAGCGATTAGCAGAGATGCTAATAGTTTTAGTTGCAGTTTTATCAGATCTGAACCGCATTTCTTTATTAAATTAAAAACTGATGAAAACACTACAAACCTCCCTTTAGTAAGGATATCTTACTGAGAGCTTTCTAAGTGCACCCTTTACACCACGGAAGTAGCACTTACCTTATCTTTGGCCCGTAATGAATGATTGACGGAACAATTGTCCAATCACTTGCTGGATATGCTTTTGGAAAGTTCTGCCCATTCTCAAAGACTTTTTTATGGGCTCTTTCTCAGATAGACTAGTGAAATATGTTGAAAGGTCCATTCGGTGTGTCAGGTTAGAAGTATTGGTGCCCTCCAGTAAGGGTAATGACAGTAATAGTTTAATCAGCTAATTGTGGACATCCCTGACTTTTTAAAAAAGTCCCTGAAAGAGCACAAAGATTTGCCATCTGGGCAGAGAAGAGAAATCAAGAGCTCTGTTGAGAAGTGTCTTCATTGAAATAGTGCATGTATGAGATTACAGTGTACAGAGAGCACTTCCCTCATTATCCCCAACTTCAGTGCTCTACAAATCCCCTCTGATAACAACATGTTACAGGCCTCTGTCATCCTCATACAGTACGGCAGAAGAGCATTTCATTACACTGTCACCAGTCATAATCCTTAGACCACCGTGGCCCTCACGGAGCATCAAACACATGACTCAGAAACACAGAAAAAAGAGACAGTGGCGAAGAAGAAAGCAGAAGGAGAAAGGGAGGGCGGCATAATGGTGTGTGTTTGTAAATAATCTCTCTGTCACGCTGGTAAATAGCAGTTTATTTAACAAGCATCACATCACAGGAGCGCTTCCAGCCTGTCCTTCTTCTTCCTCCCCTTCATCCCTCTCTCCCATCCTCCTCTCCCCTCCTCTCCTCCACTCTCTTCTTGTCTTGTGCTCGGCGGTTACAGCGGAGCATTAATAATAATAACAATGATAAACAGAGAGGCGAGATAACCGCGGCAGTGTGTGTATAAGAGGCCCTCGCGCTCAGCCAGCTTACAGCGCTTAGCCCCCATTAAAGACGGGATGCAGAGGGACGAGGGTGGGTGGTGGTGGGGGGGTGAGAGGGAAAATAAGAAGCTGTTATTTTGCATGATATTAACCACATGAAAGCGTGCGGCTGCCGAGGACAGTAAAGTCGCTGAAGAAGACAGAGGGAGGGTGCGAGAGAGGGAAAAATAATGTAAATAGCGGCTGGCGGAGTTATCGGGCATAGCACTGTCAGACGTGTGCCCATGCATGTGTGTGTATGTGTGTGTTATCATACGAAACGCTGTCAGACGGCCCATTGTTTGGGAAGTGATAAAAGGCAATTTCCCAGAGTCCCTTGTAGAACCACACGCTCGGCTTAATTTGAGGGCCATTTTCCGTGACAGTGTTGACAGTTTATACATCTCTCTCCCTATTTTTTCTCCTTCTTTTCTGTCTCTCTCTCTCTCTTTCTCTCTTCTTTCCTCCTCTCATCCTTCCTGTGTGCGTGCATGTGTGTGTGCGCACACTTTGTAGTAAAGAGGCTTGTATTCATGTCTGTGTTTATTAGTATCTCACCCCCGTGTTTGGCATGTTCCCTTTGAGGAAGCAACAATACCTGATAGTCTAATACCTGTCAGCACACACACACTCGCGCAGCCCTCTCTGTCTGATGGGAATGTTTTTTTCCCTCTGCCCCGTCTTAATCTTGCCCTGACACAGAGCATTGTGAGCTGTGCTGCGCTGCCATCAGAGGAGAGCATGTCCTCTCATCATCCTGAGAGCGGGCCTATTAGAGGAGCAGAGGATGATGGGAGCCAGGGAGGAGAGAGGGAGAGAAGTGAGGGAGATCGCAGGTTCAGGGCAGGATAATTGACACGGTGGCTCCTGTTGCCTGCGGAGGAGTTTTTTTTTCTCTCTCTCTACAATGCCTTTAGTGAGAGAGCAAACAGGATATTGTACGCAAACACACATACTGTACATTGACCCACACAAGCTGTGTGCAAGCAAACAGCTTACTGCTCTGTCTGTGTGCTGTTGTGTGATTTACCCTGTTGAGCTGTTTGCTGAAGTTTAGGGTTTTAGGCATGTGATGAAACGGATTCCCTGCAACAAAGTGAGCTTTGTGACTGCAGATCTTAGTCTTTGCTTCCTTTATTTGAACGATTGAAAGGTATGGATTAAGTGCTTAAGACTAAAGGTGATCAAACCTTTTCTGTCACAGCTCCTCAACTTCAGCACGACCTGCCCGAAAAGATAAGGCGTTCTGAACCAGTGACATCTTTTAAATCACTTCTTAAAGCTCACTTTAATATACTTGCTTTTACATGATGCTTTCTTTATTGCTTTACATACTTGTTTATCAATTTAGTTATCAACTTTATTCTGTTTTATCTTTATATTTACTTCTCAATTACTGAGTAAATTATTTTTAATCGCTGCTGTTCTTACTGCACTCATCAGTTTCTCATTGGTTTTGTCCTGTTTTACCATATTATCACGTTTTAATCTAATTTCTTCTTTATTCGTCCTCAATTTATTCTTATGTTTCCATTGTCCTGATGTGATGTTGTCATCGATCTGTCTATCTATCTATCTATCTATCTATCTATCTATCTATCTATCTATCTATCTATCTATCTATCTATCTATCTATCCTCTTATTTTCTCCTTTTTGTTAAATATAAAATGAAAAACCTTCTTTTACTAATGTTACTCATATTAAAATGTTAACATGTAAATATGACTCATATGTACATGTTAACATTTTAATATGTGCTAATTTAATATATTTAACTAATACTTCAGTTGTTTAGGCTACAGTTTACCTTTTTCATTCCTTCTGTTGCTTTATGATAATTGTTGATTTTACAGGAATCTCTTTGTTTGTTCGTTTGACTCTTATGGTCTCTGTTTGCCCTGATTGTTGATTTATGTTACCAGAGATCTGCCTTTCTTTCTGCATTTAATTTTTTCTCTGTTTTTAAAGGTGCTATATAAATAAAGATATTATTATTATTATTATTATTATATTACTATTATTATTATTATTATTATTATTATTATTATTATTATTATTATTATTATTATTATTATTATTATCATTGCTCATAATCATAATAATATTTTATAAAGCTTTGTTGAGAAAGGCAAAGCTCTTTGTGAATCAGAAGACACATGACTGGTACCAGGAGGCTCAAAAACATGCTCACCCTAAAAGAAGGGGGTCAAAATGAGTTTTCTTGCATGATGTTTAGATTCTCGGCTCACAAAGTGCAATCCAAATGATGATGATTCATACAGGTTAATGGACTGTCTTTTAACTGTTTCGTCATGATATCTGATAAACTGTTTATCAAAACTGCACCAACATCTTTTGTTGGATTTATCAGAGGGAAACCCCGTTTCCAGGTTGGGAAAATGTATAGCTCAAAATTAATTTAACTGAGTGTTGAGGAAAATTAATACATAAAGCGGGCACCCCATAAACACTAGAAAACTAAGTCACAACAAAGTTTTGTAGAGATGTATCCCTGAGCTTTATGTATGTGTTGATTCAAAGATCCCTAAAGGACAACTACAGACCATCTGATTCATGTGCACTGTGTTTACATTTTTAATAGACAGCATCAATCTTTAACGGTCTGCTCCTGTTTCTTCTGATGAGCTAGAAAATGTTGGAATTGATGATAATTCATAGTTTTTGTCACTTTTTCCACCTGCTTCAGTGTTGCAACCTCTCATCAGTGGGGACTGGTGGGGAGTAGTGGACAGCTCTTCATTCTTCAGAACTAAAATGTACTTATAATTGATTTAATAAGGGCCCACTCAAGGTAAGCTGCTGTAGGCATCACATGGTCATGGACCTGGGAGGAGTTAAGTCAGGGAGCTGACTGAACTGCAGGAGTGATTAGTCGTATCTGCTGGAGGTAAAAGAAGAGTTCTGTTTCTTGTGTCATATCAGTAAAGTCTATTTTGTTTTGAAGCTGATCCAAGGCTATAACTTAAAACTGGATACAGACAAATAACTATGAAAAAGAAAACTTTAACATCATAGGCCTACTTATGATGAGAGGACAATAGTTTTAGCCCTTTGCCTTGTCTACCTTAAAACTCTCTTACCATTGGAGGCATTTTGATTGGCCACACGTGTGCTGGTTAAATGCAAAGCTTAAAAACCATCCTTGATCTTCAAATTAAAAGCCACAGTCTTGCTCAGTGACTTAACACTGATTTGGAAGCTTGTACTAAGCGTCTGCAGGCAGTAGGAGCTGAAAAGAAAAACTAACAAATACATACATGAGAGTCTTCATTGTGCTGGCCAGAAATGATTACTGGCAGGACAGATTTGGCCGTGGGCCACAATTTGCAGAGGCCTGCAAGAAAGTATTAAATACATCTCCAAGGCACAAATTTGAGCCAAATTAACAATTAAAGAGGATTTGGAAAAAACAGTCAATAGACTCTGTATGTATTGTTATGCTGGAAAATGTGTTGAAGTAATATTGATGACACTGCTAAAGAAACAACCTGACCTTACAGATTGACTGTTCCATCTTTTTAGAGGATATTTTTCACTAGTTTATCTGGACAGCAGCCCGTAGAAAGTTCTGGGGAGGGCAGAACCCTTCAGAAACCTACCTGGAATGTGTTTTGACTACCTTGGCACAAACATAATATGAGCAAGTTTGTAAATTCAAGACTAATAAAACAATATTGTAAAGTGCTATTAAAACCACCACCAGTGGTCAGCATCCATGCTGATCTCTGCTATGAGCAGCCGTTGTCAGGCTTGCTGTTGCCTCTTTTTATCATTGTACTTGTAGATCCCATCTCGTTCTCCTCAAGCAATGCTTACTCGAGCTCAGTCATTCCAGTTTGAGGCTTTGCAAGATGGATCTGCCTGATTACAGACATTACAGGCAGATCCGTTGGCACAACAAGGTTAAAAAAAATGCAGTTTTAACATTATTTTCATGCCTTTTCTTTCTCTGACTGGAAGAGTGACCTGATTATATTTTGAAATTCAAAGGTAATGCCATGTTCATTCCCTGCTTTTGAAAGTAATATTTTGACAAGGCTTGGACAAATTTTCTTCAAATTTGCAAAAAAAAACCCAACAACAACAAAAAAACAACAACAAAAAAAAACAAAAACAAAAACAAACAACCAAAAAAGCCCTTTTTGATCTCTTTTGGTCCCATGATCATCTCCAATCTCCAAACTGTGTGCGGAAGGTACAAGGTCATAGGTCAAGGTCATTGTGTCTCATGTTCATCCCTTTCCTTTAAGATTTACATGAATTACTTTACTTCAGCTTAAGAGCAGTGATTTGTTGCAAAAATGAAATATTCTCATTTATTGCAACATATTCAGACTTATCCTTTTTGGGGTCACAGGGGGCTGGAGCCTATCCCAGCTGACATAAGATGGGAGGCGGTGTACACCCTGGGCTGGTCACCAGCCAATCACAGGGCCACATAGAGAGACAGACAACCAATCCTGCTCTTGCTCGCGCTGACTCCCAAGGGCAATTTAGAGTCACCAACTGACCTAATAAGCATGTTTTTGGTCTGTGGGAGGAAGTTCGAGTGCCCGAAGAGAACCCATACATGCACTGGGAGAACATGCAAACCCCACACAGAATTGCCCTGAGAGCAACCTTCTTGCTGTGAGGCTGCACACTACATGCTGTGCCTGCTGTGCCTATCGTCCAGCACTTTTTAATTGCTGATATTGATTAATATGAAAAAAATATATATATATTTGTTCATATATTTATCTCATAGCCCAGCCCTGGTGTCCAGCTAAGGTTTCTTTTTTAAAAAAAAAAAAATAAAGAAAAAAAAAAAGTGCACTTAATGTGGACATAGCATCTTGACAGCACAGAAATGATGGTGCTGGTGCCATATCTTTACATGATTACCATCACTAGCTGTTTTGCTGAGCACCCACATCTGGACAATAGACCGATGAGACCATACAGAAGGTGTTGAATTTTTTCTTTTAAGCTTCCACCTGAAGCAGCAACAGAGTACCTCAGACAAAGATAAAGCTGCGCGGCTATCTGCTTACCATAATCTATAACCTATAAAAAGAGAAGAAAAGACTTCTGGCCATTCTATTCCTTAACTCTGTTATCATTCTTCAAAGCTGAGCTCTGCTGCTTTCTCTCCCGCTCCAAGGCTGTTTTATTGTATTGTGGAGAGGAAGTATTTTTATTGTATGTATTTTTTTATTATTATATTTCATTGTCTGAATTCCTCACACTGGTGGTCTGGTGAATAAAGCCAATAAGGTGGGTTTTGATAAAGACACATATTTAGAGTTTGATGGGGTACTATGTGCCCTCTCCGTGTGATAAGGCAGTTTTCAGAGAAAACTGGGCTTAAAAAGTGTATGCCTCATTCTTTTCAGCCATACAAAACTGAAGACAGCAGAATAATGGACAAATACCATGAAGTCTTTACACACAAATGAAAGGCTTTCTTCATTATTTAAAGGCAATAAGTTGAAATGTTTGAGATTTTTTGATTCGTTCAAAGATTTAGACACAATACACTCTTTGTATTTTTGTAAAGCTGGGAATCTCTCTTCTCCTCTTTGTTTCCTTCCTTGTCTACGTTACAAATGGCCCCACGTAGGAAATGAGAGGATTGTTATTTCAAACTTAATAATGTGACATGACTCCATCAAGACAATGCTGCTCTATCAAACTCCCAACATCTCCAGAGATAATTTAATCACCAAATGCCAAACTGCCACGCCACATTTAGGTGTAATTTTCATCCATGCAAAGGTAATTTGTTTCAGTATTATGAATTAATTAGAGCTTAACGAAGATGGAGAAGGCAGGAGAATGTCTAATCAACAGGCCCTTGAAGACTGATTGATTCTCTCTCCTCCTCACGCTGGCCTATCATGCTTTTGTCCTCATTGTTGTCACATCTTGGTATTTTTTTTCCCACCATTGCCTCACTTTTCTTTCTCTGTATGACTGGTTCCAGGGCTGCCTCAAAAGGACGACTCTGAATTCCTATGGGTGTGTTCATCTAGTCATAGAGACTGAGTGATAGATCCGTTGAAAGAATGATGTCAAAGGGTACTTGGCCTATCATAGATAAATGTATAACTACATCAATGTTTTCCTTTTTATAATAAGACAATTTTATTTTTAAGCTTCCATACCAGCAACAGCTAAGGCCAAGGGCGATAAGATCTGGTCTATCTGTCTTCGGTACACGTCTACTCTTGTGACCATGATATCTCAGACTCTCTTTAAGGGACTGTATTTGCTGTGACCAGCTTTGGCCAAAAGTTCGTTTGAATTTAAGGATGAATTGATCACAAATTGGAGGTTATCTTTTACTTGTCAAAACAAATCTCAGGAATGTTCAACAGATGTTCATCAAGCTTTGCACAGTTCTCTACTGAGAAGGATGAGCTGATTAGATTTTAAACATCAAAGGTCAAAGAACAAAGGTCAAGGTCGAGGAACCTCAAAGTCATCCTTTGCCTATGAAATGCAATGTCTCATTAATCCAAGGAGGGACTTCATTCAAATTTGCACTTATATTTACTCTAACTTAAGGATGACCTGTTTAGATTTTGGAGATCATAGTTCCAAGGCCATTGGGTGTCATGTTAACCGTCGATTTGCAAACGCAGAATCTTAAAAATGCTCTTAAGGACCTTTTTAATTAAAAAAAGAAAAAAAAAAGCACAAAAGTTATTTTAAGGGATGCACAATATGGAATTTGCCAATATATGATATTCCAGTATTTCCTTACTCATTATTGCCAATATCGATTAATTTTTTCAAGAGCACAAAGCCTCCCCTTCACCAAAATGGACCTGTTTCTTTCATGGTCACAGTCTATTTGTGTAAGAAACAGATGTGTGGCAGGAAAATATTTTAATTTAGATCATTTTAATTAAAAAAGTGGACTTTTAGTGATAATGAGGTAAACCACAATGGTACATTTGTACATTCTGCAAATATTACAGCTACCATACAGTATACATATGGCCAATTTTATGGCCAAAATATCAGTTGCAAATATTAGAACAAATTGCCTTACTGCCAATGCTGATAATTAAGGTTAAATAATAAAATCTAATAGGTAAGACAAAGTAGACACCCACATCCCTGGGTGAGTGCTAGATCTAAAAAATTCACATGAAAAGCACGAGGAGATCTGTACACCAAAAAGTAGCTTCCTTCAAAGATTTTTATTTGAAAATCACTGATGCAGCATTTTTTTTGGCCCTATTAAATTTAAATGGACAAAGTCAAACCTCATGTTCATCTCTTGCTTTTGCACTTGATGCCACCAGCTTTTTTGAAGGATTTCTGCCATAGAAGCACACGTTCTCTCTCACTTAATGATGAACTGGACACACTAAAGAGGCACAGGGTCGTAGGTCAAGGTCATTGGGTCACATGTTCATTCCTTTCCTTTAAGATGTCGATGAATCATTCTTCTGCAAAAACCACCCTGGCTCTACTCCTTGACCTACCACTGTTCTTCCACTTGACTGGTGCTTGCATACCTTACAGAGGTATAAAACTGCCAGGTGGTAGACTTAGTTCATGAATCTGTTATTTATTAAAGAGTTTTTCTCGCAGAATTTGTGACATGCATTGTATTTGTGGGGTGGACAACACTTTGTACCACAACAAGAATGTTCCTGGTTCAAATCCCTCCCAGACTGAGGCCTTAGTTTCCCTCCACCCATAATCTCGTTTCCTCCCATAGTCCAAAAACATCTGAAACTGACGATAGACTTGAAGATTTTCAAATCCCCATGGATTTTGAAAATGTAAGAGACCACTAAGACATTTACATTTATTACTGATTATTTTAAGATTTATTTTTGAGCCTCTATACATTTTTAGATAGGAAAATAGAATCAGAAGCTGGGGAGAGAGAGTGGGAAATGACATGGAAATCCCAGGCAGTCTGGCAATTCTGCAGAGATAATATCGCACAGAAAGTTGAATTGTAAAAGGTAACTGTAAAAAAAACAAGTATGGAGGACCACTGACATAGTCACTTCGTTGTCCTGCCATGATTTTACAAGCTGCTAATTTTCATTACATCAGTTGGCTCAGGGCACAGTCTTGTTTTTGTTTGCTGCTAGTATCCAACAAGTATATAATACCCGGGTGATAACCACACAGTGGCACTACTTGGATAGGCCAACAAGGTATACTTACAGCCACCCACTTGATATTGGGAAAACTTTTTAAAAAATGTCTTTATACACATTATAAGTGCCAAGCAATTGACTGAGTTTCAGCTACGATTATGACCTCCCACGATCACAAAAACAGAGTAACTGTCAGTAGACGATCACAGTGCCGCATACTGTGCTTGTTCTGTCATGTTAATAAAATGTTCCCCTCCCTCCTTCCACAGTAGGACTTGCCTGCTCTGCAGGGCTGAGTCTGGACACACTGAATAAACATGTTCATGTTTTGATTAGCTTTGGATAAAGTTCAATAGTCAAGTCATAGACAAGATACAAGTGTGGTTTGTGGCAATGACATAAATGAGTGTGTGCTTTGAGATATTAAGGGCTTCAAGCTGTGTGTGACAAAGCACATTCAGTGCAGTAAGACTTCTGCAATGGTGTTAAACTAAAAACCTGGTCTGTTTGTTTAGTGTTTAGACTGAACTGTGTTATTTCACAATGCTTTTATTCTGAAAGGCCTTCCAATTAGCTTAGTTTAATTTTTGGTGTGAAACAAAAACTTGTTCTGACTTTTCTGTCATCTCCTCCCAACCTTCTTCTAACAAAGCACTAGACTGCAGTCACAAAGGTGATTGTACATGCTGTTTAAATTATAGATATATACATAATAGTGACTTTACTTTTTTGAGCAGCGTTACTCACCATGTCTGTGCAATGTGAATATATAGTCTTTAAAGTCTATCCTATAAATGTAGTGATTGAGTTGGGGCATTCGATATTAAAAGTGAAGGTTGATATGTTGTTATTTCAACAGTTTTCTCCAGCTTCTTACTGTCAATAGTTTAGGACAATATGTTATTGTCAAAGTGCCTTCACACATGCAGCTCACTTACAGGGAGCTCAGAATATAAAATCAGGTGTATAGAAATAAATATTCTGTTATCTTAGTGCCTTTGTAGATTGTAGCTATGAAAACCATCAAAAGAAAAAACATGACCAAAAAAAACCTGTAGTGTAAAGTGTGGTGGGCGGAGTGGGGCATTTATTTGAATTTCATTTAAGGGGACATATTATGCAAGAACCACCTTTTTAAGGCTTTTGAACACATTTTGGGGTATTTGGCCTTCCTCCCAGACCACAAAATGTGATAGTAGACAACAAAACCTGGATTTAGCATCTTGTAAATGTAGTCTCTCAAGAAAGCTTTTGGAACATAAAAACTTTACACAATAGTCTCCTTTGACTGAGAGATGAGCTAATTCAACTTTGGAGGCCAAAGATAATCAAATGTCAAGATCACCCCCTGCTTGTGAAGGGATGATGTATTAGTGCTGCACTGGTTCTGTCTACTGCAAGCCTACTAAAAGCTTTCTGCTGTGAGGTATGCGCACTACCTACTGGGCCACTGTGCCACCCTGAAGGTGTGTTCATACCGAACATGACTTGGGCAACCTGGGCGATCACTCTCCATGTAAAGTCAGTGTGCACCACGATCAGGTATGACCAGCCCTCACGCGACGCGACAGATGTGACCTTGGCGACTTGGTCGCGCTCTTGGGTCGCTTTGGACACACGACCAGGTCACATCACTTGGTCGGCAAAGTTGAAAAATTTGAGGTTTTCAGGCAACATTGTGTGTGGCTGTGCCGCGACAGCATTGTGTGTGTGAGTGACGACACCTGTGACAGACTGTTTTTATTCCAGCTCACATTAGAGTGACAATTCATGTCCATGTGGGAACATTAATAAGTGAGAACATTAGTTCCGCCTAGATGGGACTGCAGAGAACTCCCTACTTGAGGTGCAGCTAACAGACGTAGCTACTGCAGGGCCATCAGCTGCAGTGTTTTACAGTTGGTAGATGAGTGAAAAGGATACAGCTGGAATAATGTCAGCTAATACATACAAAAATGAAGTCATCGCGGTGAAACTCGAGCGGGCTTGACATCACTGAGGGACGCAACAGTGATAAAATTAGCTATTTGGGGACAGGCAACGCGGCTTCTGATTCTGATTCTGACTTGGGTGGGCGACGCGATCTCGGTCACCAAGTCGCGTTCGGTGTGAATGCACCTTTACTCTCCCCATCTCAGTTAAATACCTTGCAAAGGCTCTGAGCGGCATGGTGGTAGCTCTGGTTAAAATGTAGAATTGGATCCTCATGGAACTGGCTTCAATGAGCATCTGTCTTCAAGACACTGAATTCTGGTCTCGACAGATTCTACATCATTATGTGATATCTGTAAACAGAGTTTACTCTTTTGATGAGTTTATGCAGCTGTCTGTCTGTCTGTCTGTAAGTGTCTGTCTCTGCATGCTAATACCCTATCAGTCTTCTTGCTGTTGAGAAAATACCTCTGAACATCATCCAACTTTGTTTTTTCAATCTCTCTTGCAGCTGGCTCACATGCTTTATGGTATTTGTTGACATTTAAACAGCCTCAGATACATTCCTCTTTCCTATATATGCTTCTATATGCATCAGGGTGGAGCCATGTGTCACTCAATCATCCTTGCAGCTGCTTATCCAAGGGGCCCGGGACTTTGTTTTCACATATATGTGCAGGCCGCAGGGTACCTGAAAGCGTCCTTTTCACCCCTAAACACTCACTCAAACACACACGTACAGCACAGCAAAAAAACACAGTGCACCATAAATCAAGATTAGAACACGCCAAAGTCATACACAGACAAGCCCTTCTCACGCACACACACACACAAACACACACAGACACACAGCACATGTCAGGTGTTATCTGTGTTTGAGATCTGCAGGCCTGTACACTGTGTATAGTTCCTTGTTGAAATCCACTGGAGTGCGCACACACACACACACACACACACCCACACACACACACACACACAAAAGAACACACACAGCCTCATAAAAACGCTCACACCCAGGCTCATACAGTAAATACAACAAATGCCTTCTCGTCCACCAATAACAACATACTTCACATCCAGTTCTGGCTAATGTAAATATTTATCCTGCATGCTCAAGATAATCGCAGAGTGCTACGTGGTTGAGACAAAAGCTGGCAAGTTTGACAACACACACTTAATCTAGTTTAACAGTGAATGAATGAAACCTGTAACTCTGCTTTTGTAAAACCCACAAACACAATAATGGATTACAAAAGTGCTGAAAAGAGAGAGTGTTTTAACTTTTTAAAGCAGGTATCTAATATGGAAAGGTTAACAGAGCCACAGATAGCTGTAGGTGCATTCCTACTGTAGATATAGAGAAAGAGGGGGGAAGACAAAGGGAGAGAGAGGGCGGGGAGAGAAGAAGGTAAGCAAATCCTGCGGTCGCTGTGAAACTGGTGGAGCTCCGATGAATCAACTGTGTAAAACAAACAGAGTACAGTGACAGGCACTGGGGTGTGTGTGGGTTTGTTTGTGCGGGTATTTATTTAGGCTCGATGAGGCTCCATGGGAAATGCAACAGGGAGTGTCACCAGACAAACACAACATCAATCTTAACTGAGCACTCACACACACAAAGGCCTCCTTTAAAGGGTCAGTACACACTAATTACAAAAAAATCCCTATTACTATTAAGCCATGCCAAGCACACTGACGTTTTTCAACTGGCATTAGAAACATGCTTGAAGCACATTTCTGCAACACTGAGGGCACAATAGCAATGTCTTTGTTAAAGTGACTGAGCCGTTTAAAAAAAAAAATGATTATTTGTTTTGTTTTCTCTGTTTTGTTCTTGTTTTTCATTTTTATTTAAATACATTTGGGTTTGTGGATCAGATGCTAAAGGCAATTTTTGGTTTTCTATATTCAGTACATATTGCCAGTGCAGAAATTTAAAGCAGTTGTGGAAAAATGTTATTTTTTAAATTTCATTAGGGATGCAATACTATTGAGACATATTGATATTGGCAGATAATTGCCTAAGAAGTTGATTATTGGGATCTGCAGCTATAAAAAGTTTTGCTGACATATATGTCATATAAAACATGTCATTTTCCTCATTAAACAAATTAGTTTGTGGCTTGCAATTGCATTTTGGGCTACTGTGCCTCTTTGTTTGTCTCAGATAAGACTAATTATAATTTATTTAAGATACTGAGTATCCTAACAGTTGTGTCTTTGTTTAGATGATCATGAATGACACATTTAATGACTGTTTTTCAAAATTACGACTGAGAGTGGGTTGGATAGGAAAAAAACTGCAGAAAGTCCACATTTTTTGACATAATCACATAATTTACATTGCACATACTGCAATGTGACATTGTCATTGGGATGTAAGAAAGATACATTGTTAATCCCTATTGCAAGAAATGTCTCCAGTCTGTATTTGCAGTAACTAAATAAAGCCTTGATGTGAAAGAGTGATCTGTAAACAGCAAGCTGACCTCAGTTAGGAAAGTTGCACACAGAAACAAAACACTGAGGGCATGCATCATTTACTCCTGCTCCAGTGGTCATTTTACATCCAGAGCAAATTGTTTACCCTGCCAATGAAAATGAAAACCTCTCAGATTAAAGTGAACACGTTGAATTTCTATTTCTTTTAAAATGTTGGTCATGAGTAGTGAAGGAAGTGGTGCCAGATTAAATGAAACAGATTTTAAAATTTTAAATGTTGTTTGTTGGTGTTTTGATTATGTTATATATAAATGTATTATTCCATTTGCATCAGATTTGCATATAGACGTACCAGTAGTTGTGTGTTTTTACCCGAGTAAAAATAACCCCCAGATCTCCTGCTGTTAATCGCACTGCGGTGACATGAAGCAGATGACCAATTAAAAATCCTTGTGAAAACATCCAATCAGAGCTGCTCTCTAAGGGTCGTCCACACCACAGCCCACTGCTGCTTTTACACACAACCCCTTCCTCTTTCTGTTCCCTCCATCACGGTGAGCGACAGGGGTCCTTTCACCACACACGGACACACACATGAACACATGCAAAACACACATGCACACACGCACACATCCACGCAGTCCACCTTATTACTCTTTATTAATCTGCAGGGCGTTAATTGAAACCCCCCTGAGTCTGAGCTGTACCTGCATTCCCTCTCTCATTATCAGTCAAGGTGCCTTTGGGGGGAAAAAGAGCAGGGGGATGGTGGCAGGAGGAGAAGACCACTGAGTCCCCTGTGACAGGCCAGTTGTACATCCACACTTCTGACTGAATTAAACTTAGCAGCCAGTTGGTGAGTGCCTCCCTCTCCATCAGTGGGAAATGATGCCTGGAGCAAAACATGTGGAGCCGTGAATCTCTGCGTGTTCACTTTGTCCTTTCCTCTCCGATCAGCCTCTTATCCCAGCTTAAATATGACAAAGATCAAGTGGACATAAAATCTCTTGAAGGTTTTGATTATTTAAGGCCTAGTCCACTTGAGGGTAGATAACTATTAAAGCAGAGTTCTTTCCCTTCTTTTTGAAAAACAATCCTATCCACACACACGAACCTCTGAAAGACACATGAAAACACCTTAACATTCTGCTGTCTCCTGTCAGTGTACTTAGCGATGTCCTGGGTGTTGGTGGTGCAGTCTGATAGTGCACTTGAACGGTAATTGGAAGGTTGCAGATACGAGCCCAGCTCCGGCTGTCACATGCCGATGTGTCCTTGGGCAAAACACTTAACCCGAAGCCAATGCTGCATCAGTGGCATGTAAATGGGCATGAAAGGGCACGAAAGTGTTAGCTGATACTGATGGACTACTGAAACTCCAACCATCAATGGCTACATTTACATGAGAGCTTAATTCCCTTTTAATTCAGAATAAAACTTAAAACCTCTTTCAAAAGATTAAAAATGACCTTGTAAACACCTAATTCCAAATGAAAATGACTATTCTGAATTAAACTTAATTCCAAAGTAGGTGGCTGGTTTATTCTGATTTTAAATCCAAATTGAATAATTCCTCGATCATGTCTGTCCCACTTTTGGGACAAAAAAAACATTATTTTAACCAGTAAATTGCAACACATAACTTGATAGCATTATCAGTTCTTCTTTTTGTAATTTTTGAAAGGCTTTCACAAAATGTAACAGTAATATTTAATGAGCAGTACAATAAACCATTGCAATTTCTGCATGCACATGTGTATATTAAAATTACAGTTTGTCCTATCTTAAATATGTTTCTTTGTACTTCAGACTTTGTGAGTATCTGTTTTTTTACTCTTCATTAGTGTGCATTGTTCCTGCTTTGCCATGATTTTTTTTTAAAATAATTTTTTCGGTCCCTTTATATAATATTTTCAACAAAATAATGTATCAATTTTGTCAGTTAAATTGAAAAGGAATTTCTAGTGGGGTAAAGACAAACTTAGCCGCCCATTAAAAGCACCAATTCCTTTAAAATTACGTTGCCTTTGTAAAAATATGCAAGAATCAAAAAACTATACAGATTTTTTAAAACTTAAGTCTGTAAAAGGATAATGTTCTACTGAACAAAGAAATTATTAATTTATTTATAAATTCATTTTGTTTCTCCTAATCTATAGTTAAGTGCCATATGTGATATAAAATGGGAAATTTTGTCCCTGAATTATGTTATGTCTACTCGGTAAGACACATCCTAATCTAATCTTCAGTGTAGCATAGCCTCTACTGATTTTCTTCTCTAATGCAATCTCACCTCTCCTGTGATCCTCTGATGGTTCTCTGGACCGAGTACCTGACGCCTCTTAGGTGCATGGGAGCATCGGTCGGACGCGTGAGGGTACGTGAGATGGTTGCCCATGAGTAAATCATACCTGCTGCAGTGACGTGTTGATATGATTAACAGCGCTCGTTGTCCAGTCACATGAGGAAAAGAAATACCAAAACAATGCTAATTCGCTTCCAGTCAAAGTGGGAGTGTGCATGGCGCGCTTCTCTGCACCCTGCAGGCAAAGTTGAAGCGGCCAATCCCAAAGACGCCTCAGGTCACATGCTGAGCAAAAGTTTAAGGACTTACATTGACTCCCATTTATTGTGTGGTAAAAATAAATGTTTTTATGTGTTTTTTTTTTTTTTTTATAATTTAATGACAAATTATGTTGTGTTTAAGTAGATTTCCTCTGTAGAATTTTGGAGGGGGCGGCTCCCCAGCACCCCCTATTGACGAACCGCCGCTGCAGTAGACATAAATACTTCATGTCCGCACCTGTCCAGTCAGAACCATTCCCAACCCCCAGACCTTAAGCGAGATTGAATAAAGGCAAATAAACGTGCTTTCCATGTAAGCCTGAATTCGGAATTACTATTTCCATGTGACTGCGAAGGAGAATACTTTAATTCTGAATTATTTAATTCTGAATACTTAATTCCGAATTAAAAAAACATCATGTAACCATGGCCAGTGAATGAATGTGAGAGTGAATGGGTGTGAATGAGTAGGTGTGTGTGGTGTAAAGTTGCTATGAGTAGTCAAAGACAAGAAAAGCATTTTATAAGTTCAAGTCCATTTACTGATTCTTGACTTGCAAATACTGTTAAATACTGTTCTTGTTCTTCTGCACTGGTTGATTCAGTTACGAAGTCATTCCACCAAAACCAAAGTCCAAATGAGTCTTGTTGTGGGATGTGTTGTTAGCTTGTTGTATGAGGCAAGGCTATTATTGTTAACTCAAACTAAGAAAATACTGAAAAATAAGATATTTAGGTAAGAAAAGGTGTTAATTTAAACTAAAATTTAGACAAGGTCCAAACTAGATTTGCACTGTTAATATAGTAAAAAAAATCCTTGATCCTTATCCTTACTTGGACCAGCACCAAAATATGATCACTTCTCCCTTGTGCCATGACCAACATTCCCAAAATTTCATCACAATTTGTTGAAAAGTTATTGGGTTATTGTATCCATTTTACATATTAGTGTCATTTTAATTTTGTGGGGAAAATTCTACTTTTGTTAGTGACTTGTTAGGATCAGGATCTGATGATAGACAGTGGGTCGAGAGGCAGAGCTGGTGGTTGAGCTATGTGGAGACTAAGTGGACTAGCTGTCATGGTCGAAGATAAAATGCACAAACATCATTGAAAAGTTGTCTGTCTTTGACTCCTGTGAATGTTAAGTGGTTTTCTTTACATTTCTCTGTCTCACAGACAAAGGCACACACAAATTTACCGGCTGGTAACTGCAAAATATCAAAAACTTATATTTTCAAAAATGATATGATCTTTCCTTTATCTGTCCCTTTTGGGATTCTATCCCCCAAATGACAAATAAGGAGATAAATTAATAATAATATTAACAATAGAAATTTGATTTAAAACCTAACACTTAAACAAAGACAATTAAAATTATAAACCAATCACTGGAAAAATATTAGAACAAATGATATAAAAAAACAACAACTTGTATATGAAAGTAATTAGAACTAATTTGAAAGTATAGATCAAAAGTCAAAAAGATGTAGAAATAAGAGTGCTTAAAGAGCGCAAACCCCTGCCAAGACATCTCTGACATTCTTAGCCAAGTCATTATCGAAAACTGCCATATCGCACAATGTTAAAATTCCTTAAAGGAATTCCTGAATCTGGATTTGGATCAGTGCCAAAATTTTATCCCTTCAGTCTCTTACTGTGACAAACATTCCCTGAAAAATTCATCAGATTCCACTGAGATCTTTTTGAATTATTTTGCTCACAGACAAACAAATCAAGAAACATACAAACGCTGGTAAAAAACAAAACAAAACATGTACCTCCTTGCTGAAGGTAAATTAATAACCTATGAAAATGACAAAACAATAATTACCTCTGTAGTCCAATCCAGGGCCAACACCTAGTGGTAGAGAAACCTAGTGGTAAGTGTAAGTGTAAAAACATACACTTACCACTCTCTTGCCAGTCACACTGGCAAACAAAATTAGCATAATAAGTGTCTGTCATAACACAATGCTGTACCATTTCTTCAGTCTACATGAACACTAGAGGCTATTTTTGGAAATCTTCAGCCAGGAAGGAGTTTCCCAATAAGCACATTTGAACCTAAGTTAGTCCACCTGAGTACAGTTGTCAGAAAAGAAAAAAAAAAAAAAAGCAGCTTTGTTTTCAAAGGTGTCCGCCTACATGTGAACTAAGCCTAAAAATGCGATCAGGTAATCAGGTCTTCTTAGTTAATCTTTACAGATCTTGACTAACTTAGTCAGGATTGGTGGATGTATTAATGCCTGTTTTTGTCAAAACACAGCCAAAATATTCCAAACTGAAAACAGACTTAGTTTCTAAAATCTCACTTTTTTTCTTCATTCTCCATTAAATTAATTTGTGAAACTGCCATGGTCTGCTGACAAGCAAGATCATTTTTCTTTTCAATTCCATTTGTGTGTTTTATTTTCTTGATTGTGTGTCAGATAAGCAGTATTCTGATTCAGTGTTTTTTCTGCTCAATTACATAACCAAATTTAATTTTGCTTCACATACTGTAGTCAATATCAAGCCTAACAGAATTCTGATGTAAATCCTAAAACACACAAATATCACAACTGTTGAAAGGGCATGGTCCTTCCCAAATCCTGCTGCCCTTGGTACAGCGATAAATCTCTAAACTGTGACAGTTAGGGCATAGATAGTTAGGACTTCTCAACTGGTTCAGAATTCAGCAGCTCGCATTATTTCCAGGACTCCATCCACTCATCACACTCATCCTGCAGCAGCTCCACCGGCTCCCCATCACATACTGCATCCAATACAAAATCCTGCTCCACACCTACAAAGCCATCCACAACCTCGCCCCTCCATACCTCTCTGACCTCATTCACATTTCTGTACCTGTCCGTACCCTCCAGTCGCTCGCTCGCCTTGTCTCCATGGGGGGCCGAGCATTCAGCCGCTCGGCTCCCCAGTTATGGAACTCACTCCCCCCTGACCTCCACAACACTGAGTCTTTACCCCTCTTTAAAACCAGACTCAAAACCCATCTGTTCAAGCTCTCCTACTCCCTCTGAACTTTTGCACTGACTATTGTATTGTATTGTTTGTTTTTACATCATGTTTTCTGGGTGTCTGCCTGTATGTCTGTTTATGCAATACCTCAGAAAGTCCTAAGGGAACCTTGTATTGGAGAGTGTAGTAAATAGCTTTTGGAGGTCAAAGGTCAAGGGCACGGACCATCAAGATCCCCCTCTGCTTTTGATTGAGATATCTCAAGGAAGCTTTTTTGGAATTTCTGACGAACTTTGTACACTTGTCTTCTCAGACAAAAAGATGAACTAATTCGATTTTAAAGGTCATATGTCAAAGGCCATCATAATGCCCTGCTTTTTAGGCCAAGGTCACAGGTGTCATGTTGATCTCTATTTTATAAGATAAGATTAAGGTTCATCCACAACCACCTGGTCCTTCCTCTCGACCCACCAATGTAATTTGACTGTCTGGAGAATTATATTCCTTGCAGAGGCATAAAACCACAGAACAGTGGTTCTAGTTTGTTTTCATTTTATTTTTGCAGCTACACAGAAAATAACTTTGGCCACTTGACATATTTATGTGACACATTTTTGAATCAGATCTGTTTGCGTGGTAAAATTCACCTTGTCTTAAAGATAGTAAGATTCTGGAAGAGGTGACAGGACAGTTTTTATGTCCTCAATTGCCAAAAAACTGGTGTGGACGAACACTGAAAAAACTGCCATGCAAAGCTCAGACATATAGATGGCAGCTTGACTTTTGCAAAGTAAACAAAGAAAAGATTTGTACTTTAGAGGCAAATGTGTTTTGATGATGTTTGTGGAAGTTTGATAGTTTGATACAGGGCATGCATACATGTTATTTGCTTTAATAGACTTAAACATGACAAAATGAAGATAGGTAGATCTGTGGCCTTCTACTGTTGGATGTAACAAAGTCAAAGATTTATGACTTGTAAAAAATAAGTCATGTTTCACTTAAATGGTGTTCAGAAATTTTGAAGAAAGATTGATATTCTAAATACCCTTTGGAAGTTAATTATGTGCTTGTCTAGACATTTTATAATGTGTAAGCTAGTGATGGGTGATGCAAAACAGATTTTTATGACACATTCATTACAGATTTAAACATATATGTTGTGCCATTGTGCTCACTCGAGGCTAAAGGAAGGTCACACCGACAACTAGTAGCTACTGCCTATACTGACATGTAAAACCTTGATTTCTGTCCAATTCAGTCCTCGTCCACTTACAAGACAGAAATGCTCACACTCACACTAACTCAACAGCTCTTTGTTTAACCTTCGTGGATGCAGGGTGTGTTTAAGATGAACGTAAGTTACTACACAGCAATGTGGTGAACATGATCTCTACTTTGCAAGTTTAATGTCTGCATATATCAGCACACACGTCTTTGATTTCATCACAGGCTATATGCTGATATGGATCTAGCTTACATTGTTTAATTTGATTTTTGCTTTATTTCAACAGTTTAAAAAACTGCCTTAAAACTGCTTTTAAACCAATGACCTGCTTGTTTGGATCCAAAGTATTTTAAAAAGGCAAGCTGAGACTGTAAGCAGTCATAAAAGCAGCTGAAAACAATGCTGCCCTGAAGGCATATAAAGCTCTGTCAATGATTAACATGTGACTTCCAATGAGTTTTTTTTATAGTTGAGGTTCTCATTTGTAAATACGGTTAAGTGGTTTTAAATTGAAATTTCATGCTTTTAGTAGCAGTTTAATGGGACTTTAGAGAGCAGAGAGCCACACCTTTAGTGACTGCTTGAACTCCAAACAGTGAACACACCAAGACTTTTTTGAGCTTCTTCTGTGATTATGAACACAAATGAGCTCTTGAATGTGCAAATTAGGGGTGTCCTGATCCGATATTGATATCGGATATCGGTCTGATTTCAGCAAAAAAAACAAATATCGGATTATATCGGCCTGCATCTAAAATCTCTGATATTAGCTCTCCGATACAAGCAGTACATTCTAATTTATTTTTTATTTATTTAATTCAGTTGTAGAATATGCTTATGTTTAAGTTAAACAAAGTAGTTATTTTGCAATTTAAAAATGTATGTTTTTGTTTTTATTGGATTTATTGAGGTTACTTTTCAGTCTTCTGATTTTTATTTATTTTATCTAATTGTAGTATATTCTTATGTTTAAGGTAAAATTTTATTTAACCCATTTGTTAATAACAGTTCTTCTCATACCTACTATTGCTGACTACTGTCCTCTGTTTGAGTAATCTCACTTTCTTACAGTCCATACTACAAAATAAGTAATAAAAGTATGTATGATTCCTGCTGATATCGTATTGGATCGATATCAGTATCGGCCAATACTCAAGGCTACAAAATCGGTATCGTATCGGAGGTGAAAAAGTTGTATCGGGACACCCCTAGTGCAAATAGGTTATTTTATTTGTGATTCCATGATATAATACTGTTACCAAAAAGAACAACAACAAAAATTGCTCTGAGGGCACAAATTTCTGCCAAAATTGTCAAACAAGTTATAATATAAAAATGTGGAAAACTGCCCTGTCCTGCAATGTTAACAAATCCTCAAGACTAATTCCTGGATCCAAATCGGGATTCAGATCACCACCAAAAATTGAATCACTTGTCCCTTGTGCCATGATTGACATTCCCTGAAATGTTAATAAAAATCTGTTCATGGCTTTTTGAGTTATTCAGTTCACAAACTAAAAAACAATCAAACATTCTAACTAACAAAAGCCGGGAAAAACGTGGCCTCCTTAGTGGAAATAATAACAACAACAAAATCTGTGATATGATGTGGTGGCCATATTGTCCAGCCCTTGTACACACTGACTTTATTTGATCCCTCCACAAGTCTGCGCTTTATTTTGGGCACCCTTGGTGAAAAAAAAAATGTCCCTGCTCTATTGCCATGATAGAAATATTTGACTTTCAGAAAAGAAAGGAGACACGAGAGAGGAGCTCACAAAGCATGCAAGTCAAATAATGTTATATAAAAATGTTTTAGCTGCAGCAGGTTTAATTAAACCTACAGAATGGGTGAGCTAATTAATGTTTAATAATTCATACTATTAAAGAAGGAGTACATTTGAGCTGCAGACCTGCAGGATGGCCTCTGCTTGGTTCTCATCTACAGTGGAACATTTTCTGATTGATGTGTTTCGTCTTATCACAGGTGCAGAGAAGAGACTTTTGTCATTAGTTACAGTGCAGCCTCACACTGTAAAACGAGGTCAGGGTTCAGTTTACACAGGCATCCAGAGCTCTGCAAGTGTATATACAACACAAAGAGGAGCAAAGTGTGTATGAGGGAATTCTTCTGAGAGTGTGTGTGTGCAGGAGTGTGCATGTGCGCCAGGAGAGAAGAGGATCCGATTAGTACTACTCTGAAAGTAATTACCTTAATTAAAGCAGTAATGTGTAGAGATGGGGGGAGGGGGAGGAGGGGGAGGGCAGGGGAGAAACCTGCCATATTTTATGGGGCAGTTTAGGGACTGTGTGATTTAAAGGGCACACTCAGCAGTGGGCATAGAGAGGGAGGGAGGGATGGCGAGACATTTAGGGAGGGTAGAAAAGTGGGGGTGAGTCAGGATAAAAGAGGGGGGATTGTTATGGGAGGATGGACGGAGGTGAGGGGTGGGAGGGAGAGAGGGATTGTGGGAGGAAAACAATATTAGCTCTTTTTGGGACTCTCTGAAATCAGTTCCTCCTGCTGTTTTCACCTTTTCTCCAGATATATCTTCCTTATGGCTGGACAGAAGCCACAAACTCTGCCTCTGGTGAGGCAAAGGGGGTTGCAGGAGGGTTGGAACAAATATATACATGACTAATAACATTATTTTACATAATAGCATGATGATAAAGATCATCACTGTAACTCAATGCAGGGGTGTCAAAACTATTTCCCATGACGACCTTAAAAAAAAAATAAAAATAATAATAATGATCAAAAACTGGCCCACATTGGAACTTCAAATGTGTGCTTGACTAGTGAAAAAAGAAAAGTAATAACATATTTTAAAAACAACATGAATTGCCCTCATTTGCTTCACTTTTTTCTGTCTTTTAAGGTCTTATTAAAAAAAGTGTTCTGCTGATTACCTTACAGAACCCAAATTTCTATAAAGTTTGACAGTTTGTGCAGTTTTATCTTGTTTTAAGTCTGAAGGTCTTATGTGAGTCTTAAAATGATGGATGAGCTGTTAGCGTGTATTCTCTGTCGCAGGGGCCAATCCTGTGGTAGTCAGGGGCGACCAGGGCCCTTGAAACAGGATGGGCCATTCCAAAATCTTCACAACGACTGAGTGTTGATGGAAAGCTGTGATATGCTGTTTTTGTCTTTAAGAGTCTTCTGTCTTTGAGCCCTCTTACCCTACATTGGATCATGATAACAAGCCCGCGCAGTGTCACTATTGTCAGACAGCCTTAAGTCCCGCCTCAACTTGGCCTCTGGTCGGTTGATCTAAAGTTTGGTCAAGAGAGCATGTACTTCCCATGTATACTTCAATAACATAAAAGTTGGATGAAATGTAACATGATTGTTCAAAGTGAGGTTGTTTGAAAACATCAGATATGTATCTGATTTAGGACCACAAATGAAAGTGGCCTGGGTCTGATTTAAACAAAAATCAGATTTGTGCCATTCAAACTGTCATAAAAAAGATACCAGTATGGGTCACATATGGGCAAAAATGTCTGATTTTTGCCACTTTTGCATACAGTGTGTATGAAGCCTTCTTGAGATTATACACTGATTTGTACAAATGTAGGCTCTCGGGTATAGAGAATGAAGATCTCAATGGACTAAAGTTACCCATTCCTGGTTTAGTTTGTAGCAAGCCTTACACATTAAATGTTACCAGCCACACACATACACACAACAGAAAAAACGGTCACTTCAGTAACACACTTTTGTTTTGTATTATTTAACAAAGAGGCTTTTCTGAGCCTTATCTGGTCTGGCATAAGACAGATTTCAACACACTTCCTCTGTAACCTATTTGTACACCACACACATAAACACCAGCGCACACCAACACACACACACACACACACCCACACACAGTGGATAGTTGCCAGGAAGGAGGTTTGTTTGTTAAGATATTGTAAGATCTGTTTCACAAGCATGTGTTTGTGGTTTTTGTGTGAGCACCAGGTAAACCTTGCGTTGTGCGTCACTGCAGGTTGCAGTCGAGGTTAAACACACAAAGATGTCTTTATGCCGCATTTCAAATGCAAACCACCATCCCTTGGGAGTCACTTACTTTGTCCCTGGTACACCACCCACAGCATGTTATTTCCTTATCAATATATATATATATATATATATATATATATGTTTGTAAATTATGCAATGTCCCTCTGATCACCTGCTCCCCTCACTATCTCTGCCTGTCTCACCTTTTCACTGCCAAAATATTTCCCTAAATTTTGTCAGGCTGAACACTTAAAGCGTCCTACATGTTTTCTTTGTATTTTCCAAGGTCCCACTCTGTGTGAAGTCCACAGCGTGCATCGGCCTTGCTTGGGTGTGGGTACTATTTTGGCGAGTGTTTGTGTGTGAACTTGTATGTCCACGTTAATGTGTGTACTGTTAGTCCAACAGAAGCAGACAAAAGGGAAGGGAGAGGCAGCCTGCGCATTTGCATGAGTTGGAGGTCTCATCGTAACGGTTGGATAATGGAAATCAAATAACAAACCTACCTAGTGCTGTGTCCTCGCACCACGTACGGCTTACAGGTGTGTGTGCGCCTGTGAGTGTGTGTCAGCATTTGATTCGGAAGTGAAATAACATCTTTGTGATAGAGTGATAATGAAAATAATAACATCCCTGACAAAATATCCATAAAGGTAATGATGAATGCCATATTTCTCAGGGAGATACATCAGAGGCGTCTTGGTTAAAAGAAAACAGTGGCCGAGCGTCTGCGGCACCCTCAAATTATCTGCCGCTTTCACATTTCACTGATAGCATAGATGAGAGCTGAGGAAAATGGACACACAATTATGCTCACTTGTCGTATATTAATACTGCTTCTTGACATCTTCCATGGACCCTGAGCTGTCATCTCTTTGTCTGCTTTAATTGAAAATTAATGGTTAGTGCGTTGCCGAGGCAACTGCGGCAGTGGCGGTGGGTAGCCAAGCCACATTCAGACAGACACCAGTGGCATTGTTTGTCCTGTCTGACCTTGGAAGTCAGGAAAAAAAGAAAAAAAGAAAGGTAAAAGGAGGACAAAAAAGACATTAAAAAAAAGAGAATAGAGAGGTAAGGGTTGAATGTTGTGCATTGGAGCGAGGGAGGAAAATAAAATAAAGTTATTATGGCAGTGTTTTGGCCAGGGAGCGAGAAAAAGGTAAGGAAGGGGTGACTGAGGAGGGGGTACTGAAGATATGATGTCAAAATGCCAAATGGGGAGAATTATGTTTGAGTAAGAAGGCAGAAAAGTGCCTGTGATTCTTCTGCAGAGCGACGGGATTACCTTTGCGCTGATGGAGTCAGAGGGCACCTTATGGTCCTGTAATCATCTGGACACAGGTGTGGGAGCAAGAGAAATCACATGTGAGTGTATGTGTGTGTGTCGCTGCGAGGAGAAGTGTGTGGACATGTTGGTCCTAATGTTTACAAATCCATCAGCAGGGACGCAGTGCCAAATGGACACTGACTGCAGGGCCAAACATCTGTAGATTGACTGCGACACTGATGGACAATCTTCTCTGTTCAGGTCCGAGATGAAGAACGACACAGGGTGAGAGTGGACAAGAAGAAAAATCAGCCATTGAATTTCAAAAATCATTCACAGCTCTGATTTATAACTGAAAGATTTCTGCCAGTCTGCGGTGCCTTCATCATCAGTCAACAAAGATGAGCAGAAGATAGAAACTTTTTTCAGTGATTTTTCCTGTAAATTTAGCCCCATTACTTATTTGTATGAAAAAATAAACATGCAGCACACTTACAAAGAAACACAAAATGTTTAAGAATAACATTTTGCCTGAACAAAAGATTGTTTTAATCAACTCTGATAGATCTTCAGGGACAAATGTCTTTATATATTAGTAAAACTCAAAGGATCCCTCTACATATGTCTAGACTTGCTGAGGTAATTACTCTTTATTTGGCGTTGATCTTGTATTCTTTTTTGGGGTTGCTTTTTTGGGTGTGCTATATAGGAATGGAGATCAAACCCAGGTCCCAAAATGACAATGTTTTGCATTTCTAAAACTTGAAAAATTAAAAACGTCTTTGTTGAATTTTACTGCTGTCTAATCTAGCAGGTCTTATGATCTAACAGGTCTTGACTGATCGCAGATCACAGGGCCACATAAAGAGACGGACAGCCATTTGTGCTCACACTCATACCTAAAGGCAATTTAGGATCACCAATTAACATAATGAACATGTTTCAAGTCTTTAGGAGGAAGTCAGAGTGCCCAAAAAAAAACCAACACATGCACAGGGAAAACATGCAAACTCCACACAGAAAGGCCCTGACTAACACTGAGCTCGAACCAGCAACCTTCTCATTGTGAGTCACATGTACTGTCTTGCTGCACCACCATGCCACCTTCCATGAGTTACTTAAACCGTAAGTTCCTTTCAAGATTTGGGGGCCCAAAATCTTTCCCGGCTGTTCTCATGCAAGAGGAGGAGTACACCTGAGCCTGCTTGCTTGTCAATCACAGGGCTGACCTATAACAGGCAACAATTCACATAATGTTTTGGGTTTGTTGAAGTAACTGTACCACCCAAAGAACCAATAAATGGATGGATGGTGGTGAGAACATGCAAACTCCACTCAGAGGCTCCATTCAACCAGGGCGTCAATCCAACAACCATCTTGATCTTGTGGTACTACTCGCTTTACCACAATGAAACACTCAAGTTAAGTCACATTCTGCAGTGACATGCATACATCAGTATGTGCAAGAGGGTATGTTATCCTCTTCAAGCACATCAGTTCAACCAAAATGTGGCTCCTGTGACTGTCCACAGGTAAAAAAGAAAATTGTCAAAAACTGTACTGTTGCATGCAAATTAGAATTATATGCTCAACATAATAATTGACATACCTCTGCAGTTTGGTATCTTTAAGATGGGCTCGTTAGAAATGACAATTTGATAAAGGCCAAGATGAACAAATGTTTAAAAATGACTCCAAGAAGAAGAGAAAATCTGAGAAAATACCCATGACCTTACAAACAGCACACTGAAACTGTGGTTAAACTTGAAGCCTTTGGCAGTGTGATACATTTTCTGATGGACAGACTAAATCAGCACATGTTCCCTTGGGGCTTTAAGATTTCCTGGCTTTCTGTAACTGTAATGTAGAGGTTATTTTTGTATTCAGTTACGTGATTTAACAGAATATTCGATACAGTAGTATTAGTAATCCTATAAGAGTCAACAACACTGAGACTGCTTAACAGCGTCAAAGTCATGTAAGAAGTAGTTGCATAATGAAAGAAAAAAAGCACATCCTACATTCTTATTAATTTTGGACCAGTTTAAAGAAGTGTAAAAGAATACAACAGAAGATAAATAATTAGGGCTTTAAAGCCTCAAAAATAGTTTTAAAAACATTTCTGTTTTTTGTAAACAAAAAGTGATTTGTTCATTTTTGACAGACTTCAAGCAACAAACATCTGTACAAATACAAAAGATCTGAATACCATGAACATAGAGAATATCCAAAAAATGTGTTTACTGTTTACTCTGTCATTTCAATATTGAGAAAAACTCTCCCGCCCAAGCAAAATATTTAAAAAATCTTCAGTTTTGGTTACTCTCTTCACATTTTGTGAGCTGCCAGCACTCACTGCGTTTACATGCACAGTTGGGTCAGGGTATGTTTGTTACACAGTTTGTCAAAGGGTTAGTTCAGGTTTTTTGAAGAGGCACATGGCACTAATAAATATGGATGCCAGTAAAGGAACTTGCATGACTTGTGGCTACGTTGTGGACTGTTGTTTTTATTGCCACTGGTGGGACGTTGGTGAAATATTTTGTGTGTCCAGCTGTTTCAGTGGCTACTGATGCCAGATAGAGGGGGAGAGATAGAAATTCTGATACCATCGACTATTTGTCTTGTGTATAGAAGTGCTCTATCACACAGAAGAGACGTGAAACACACTGAGGAGCACTTAAAATGCATTAAGGGTTGTTTAAAATTAATCAATTAATGAATTTTAGAATGATGTGACTACATAAGAAGAAAAAATGTTTTATAATTTTATTCCTACTACTGTCCCCATCATATCAAAAGTTCAGGGTGTCTTTCAGCAGGGAATAGTTTGATACAGAGTGACCACCGTTTGTATCATGACATGGTTGGTGCAGCATTTAAGAGCCTGTGTTTTGTTCAGTTTTTCTTGTCAGTAAAGTACATCATTTTTGGTGTTTATCATAATGCTACGACACGTTTTCTCAACAGTTATCAATTAACCCACCAGTCATGTCCATTTGTTTCTTGATGAACTACTTGACCTATAAAAAAGACGGTTTAAATTATCATATGACAGTATATGAATGATTGATTAATTGTTTGAACTGTAGTTTGTCCTGCCTGTGACCTCAGGTAGTCTTCAGCCTGTTCAAAGATCATGTTCACAACTGTTTAGAAAGAAGTTTTATAACAGCTGATTATGATCTTGTTTGTCAAAGCCTGAGAGGAGATTTTGAACTTACTGACCTTCTTAAGTCAGAGTTTAACATTGTTGTTATGATTTGGAAAATGTATCTTTGGACCCCTTTATTAAAAAAGAAATCTTTTAAAAAATATGAATACACATGTGCCATGGTCACCTCAGGTTTTGCTTCAGACTTCATCCAGAATTCAGCTTCACATTTCTGCTTGAAAGGGATTGTTCAGTACTTTTGAAGTGGGGTTGTCTTAGGTTAATTTCACTAAAGACGTCGGTCACAATGACACTGATTAGCTCTACACTGCAAGGAAAGAACTGTAGTGAGAGTAAGGAAATACATTGTTGCAGATGGGGCCAAGAGCTGAGCACAAGTTAATGAATGTGAGAGCAAACTAAAATAAAAACATGCATAAGGGGGTTTGTTCCCTGTACTGAACACAGTTCCAGCGCTTTACTTCACTCCAGGAGGAAGGACATGAAGGCTAAAGCTGTACTATAACAGCCAAATAACCAAATGATTCCCTGTGCATTGCTTTTCAGTTAAGACCTTTTCTGTTTTGATCAGTTATTGAACTTCTTTCTGTTTATATTTGCACGTAGGCATTGCTTTCCAATGTGATACCACCAGCCTTTATTATTTGTAGTACATTAGTGTGTGGAGAGAAAAACTGGTGATGCACTCTCATCAGCCACTTTATATGTCACACTAGTTAAACTGCTTGTCAACACATATAGCTGGTAGGCAAATCCAATGGCAGCAACTCAGTGCACTAACAGATCACCTGCTGAAGTTCAAGCCAAGCAATAGACTGGTGAAAAAAGGTGATTTCAGTGATTCTGAATGTGGCATGGTTGCGCCAGAAGAGCTGGTCTGAGTATTTCACAATCTGCTGATCTACTGGGATTATCATGCACTTCCCTCTCTAGTGTTTACGGAGAATGGTCCAAAGAAGGTAAGAAATTCATGGAGCAGCAGATCTTCAGATGGAAATGCCTTGTTTTGGCCAGAGGTCTGAGGATGATGGCAAATGTGGTGTGAGATGATAGAGAGGCATCGCTAGCCCAATTTCCACACTGCCCCTGTGATGTTTCACCTCCACGGCAAATGCTGTGGAGGAAAGAGTTGACCCCCTTTTTGTTTTTTCTCCAGAGGTAGTATCAGAGGCATGATATCAGAGAGAGGGAGGCACACAGACTCAGCGGGAGACAAGAGCACTGTGAGTGAATGTTTCTGCCTTTGTGTGTATGTTTGGGCACACAGAGTGTCGCTAACATTCCAAGCCATATTGCAGCATGAATTGACACAGATATTATGGCCTCGCCATATTAATATGAATGTCACAAGGTGTAAATATAACAGAGCCTCACTGGGGCAATTTCATGTACAGGCAGTGTGAATTGAGCTACTGACTCAAGTAAGCACTTGTTACAACCAAGGTATGCAGAAGACCCCTCCTGAATGCAAAACACCTAAAATCCTGAAACAGATGGGCTACAGCAGCAGTAGACTACACCGGGCGCCACTCCTGTCAGTGAAGAACAGGCTGCACTATTTATGAGCTCACCATAATAGAAAAATAGCAGACTGGAAAAATGTTGCCTGGTCTGATTAATCTGGATTTTTGCTGAAACATTCAGATGGTAGGATCAGAATTTGGCATGAACAACATACAGCATAGATCCATTCTGCCTTGTATCAACAGTTTAGGCTGCTGGTGGTGGAGATTTGTGTGTACAAGTTTTTTTTTCTTTCTTTGTGCCTCTTAGTATCAGTTGAGCATCAAACCCAGAGTATTGGTGCTGACCAGCACCCCTGATGCACATCTGGCTCCCCCCCAGGAGCAATCCTCCTACCTCACTGACCTCCTCCGCTGTCACACTCTGCTCATGCAAGGCCAACCTCTTCGCTCCACCCCTCAGAGCTAAGCACCAAACCAGGAGGGACAAAGCCTTCTCCATCACTGCCCCCTCCCTCTGGAACTCTCTCCCACCTTATTTACAAAACTGTTCCGACCTTTCCACATTTAAATCTCTTCTTAAATCTCACCTTTGTAAACAAGCTTTTAATGTATGATTGTGTTAAGTGTGTATATGTGCGTGTGTCTGTGTCTGAGTGTTCATGAGTGTGTGTATATTTTGTGTAATTTATGTAATGTTATGTAGTGTATTTGAGTTTTTAAAAAGCACTGTCTATATAAAATGTATTGTAATAAGGATCAAAATCTATGGGGAATATTTACAGCACCATGCTGAATCTATACAAGATTTAAAGCAGTTCTCAGGGCCAATGGGGCCCTACCCGATACTATTAAGGTGTTCCTAATAAAGTAGTAGTAGTAGTGACTGCAAAGTTGTTGTATGCAACCATAGAGCACACTGATGTTCAATGAATAATTGGTTAACTTCAATTATTTCTTCATACGGAAAATCTACATGCAGCTCTGACAGTCCACTCTTTGCTTGCCTCTATTAAGTAAAACACCATTTTTACTCGAGAAGTTGCTTGTCAGACTGTAAACAATCCATCCATACATTATCTATAAACCGTTATATATACATCTTTTTCAGGTGGAGGGGGGCTGGGGCCTGTCCCAGGTGACACTGGGCGAGAGGCAGGGTTCACCCTGGATGGGTTGCCATCCGATTGCAGGGCCACACAGAGAGACAGACAACCATTCACACTCACACTCATACCTACGGGCAATTTATAGCAACCAATTAACCTAATGAGCTTGTTTTTGGTCTGTGGGAGGAAGTTAAAGTGCCCACAGGGATAGAACCAGCAACCTTCATGTGAGGCATGTGCACTACCTGCTGTGTCACCACGCCGCCCACTGTAAACAATCTCTGTCTCTAAATGCTACCTACACTGGAAGCCCCTTACCAGCCACCCACCACTCCCACACAGCATGTCAGATGATGGCAGATGGGTTTCAAGAGTGACCACTTTGTAGCTCAAAGACTGAAAAGTGTCATTGTGTCCGTCTTGATGCACATGAAGCACAGGAATGCTTCATTCTGTGAAGTCTTGAGTGGATCATCCCTGGTTCATGGTTCTCTCCTTGCTTTAATGGAACAACATTGTTAAGGAAAGCACTATATCAATAAAGCGATTATTTTTAGTAGTATTAACATCCTCTACAACTGTGCAGGATCTGCTGATGTACCTGCATGTGCACAAAGCTTTTATGTTGTAAGCATTTGCTTGATCATATCTCGAGTGCACTCAGCAGCCTGATCGTACATCTGAAGAGATGTTTGAATGAATCATGCTGCATGTACAACACACTGAGCGGCCACTGTACAAGACCCTGCACACACTAAGCTACCTTCCTCCTGGTTTGGAGTGTCCTAAAATGGTGACAGATGATAAACATAACACTTTCGGTGATGTATTTTGCAATCAGGGACCAACTGTGTGTGCGTGTATGCATATAGCTCTGCTTGTGGTGGTGTGCGTATATTTGTGTGTTGCACATCATTGTGGCCGAAATTGAAAAACTCTCTGAGGGCTTGGAAGGTCATGGCACATTTATTGATTGAAACTTTCTTATGCAGGGATTTTGTGAAGGTTGAACGCCTTTCCATCCCCATTGTGTATTCTGTTACAAATGTGTCAATTCTCTCCATCTGACAGGTCACACTACAGTTTTCTTCTCCAGCAACATTCAAAGAGAAATGTTTCCATCACCCTTTTCACACTGTGTTTCTTTAGCCCTTTCCCCGGGAGAAAGTCCAGTGGGTTGTTTTTCGAAGACAAAACAGAATTTCAGTGGTTAGATTTAAGGTCTGCATGATACAAGACAAATATGTGATGTGCAGAAACATCGTTCAATTACAACTTGCACTGTCCAAGTGTATGCATTTCTCCATGATTTATACAGTAGTTGTAGTTGCAATAATCTTAGAGATAGATGGAAGGATAGATAGATAGATAGATAGATAGATAGATAGATAGATAGATAGATAGATAGATAGATAGATAGCCCATGTAGGCTTTCATAGTCAACAACTTCAAACACATAGCTCTCCTGATAAATATCATGTTGTTCTGCATAGACAAATGCTTCAGCAAATTTCTGGTGTTTCGATTCTTGCTTGAAAATGCTTGAAATCACACAATTCCAGACATCGGACATTGCCTAGCTAGCATCATTTTGTGCAGAAGTGAGCTACAATTTGACCACTTTTGTCTCCTTTTGCCCATGATCCCATCTTTAACTTCTTTATTATTGTTTCTTTTGATGGCCTCAGATAAAAGCATGACAACCTTGATTTACAAGGCATGAAAATAAGAGGAAAGGATTTATACTGCCATTGTTAAGAACAACGACAAATGATACTGATTCCATGAGCTATAGGTCATTGATTCTCAAATGGAAGTGGTTTTTGATTCCCATTCTTTTCTTGAATCTTAAAAGAAAACCAGGGCAGACGTATACATGTACATAGGGTATATGTATATATGTTGCCCAGATATACATATATCCTGTATAGTATACTGAACTGTCAATCTGGTGTGTCCATTTTAGTAGTCCTTAGAAACAGTTTGTTCAAATTCATCTTTTCAAAGGCACAATAACACTTTAAAATTCACAAAAGTCACAAGGCCACCTCTGCCCCACCTAACAGCTTTTACAGGATTGGTCATTTTACTGTTTCTCAAATTCATCAGATTCTAAATACTTTTGTCACCCACAGACCTAAAACAAAGCTTGACATCAAATCATTTGTATGGTATATATGGGTCAAACAGAAATCCCACAAAAAATACCCATTGCTGAGCAGAACGGAGCCATCTGCAATAAAAATGTGGACTGTGTTATTCCAAATACTATGACAAGGTAAATCATGGATCTGCATATCAAAATTTGATGACTGCTTCAGTATGTTAACAATCACAAATAGTCAATAATCCCTCAAGTTTTCACAAAGTGAGTATCCCTGATCCACCTGTATTCTCTTTTTGTCTGAGATGCTCCATTGGGGCTCAGGAGTAATTAGCTCAGTGCAGCCCAGCACCATGTGTTCAGCAGCTCTGCATGCTGTCTACAGTCCACGCTTTGTACTTGGCTTGCTATCCCAAGCATATAGGCTTAAACTGCAGACAAAAAATGGAATGATGTCACAGTGATAGGTCTAATTGGGGGGCTTAGAGAGGAGTTGTCTCATGCAGCTACTGGTGCTGTAAAAAGAGGAAGAGGAGGGAGTCCTTTTGTCTTGTGCTTAGAAGTACTCTATCACATGTAGGAGATATGCAACTCTCAAAACAGCATAATATGGACTCTTTCATTTCAGTCTTATTAACAAGATTAACCAACACAAAAGAACAAAAAGCAACTGATAGTAGGGCACAATACATAACATCAATTCATTCATTATCTATACCGCTTAAAACATTTGGGGTCATGGGGAGCTGTAGCCTATCTAGCTGATATTGGGCGAGAGGTGGGGCACACCCTGGACTTGTTGCCAGCCAATCACAGGGCTGACACTAAGAAACAGACAACCACTCACACAGCCTCACCCCACCCTTACCATATCTCCAGACCTGGGAGGTTGATCCTTATTGCTGTGAGGTACCAGCACGTCCTGTTGTGCCACCATCCGCCCATCACAAAACACGGTTGTCAAAATGATCAGAAAAATTATTTCATATAAACAAGCATGGCATTCTTACTTAGCATGTGTAAATATTACACACTCTCACACAATGTTTATGCAAACCCAAGCTAGCAAATTGCTTGATTTACTTTGTATATACAAGAAACTTGTTGTAAAAGTTTAACAATAAGATGGTACAAATAATATTTACACTAAAACAAGTGGTTTTACTATCACAAATTCAAATCATGTAATGTGCATTTTTTCCTTTTAGTGTGGGACTAAGATAATAGTGTTTTTCTTTATATTTTTTGTTATCATGAACAGCAACTTTTGGTGACATGTATTGCATTTTGCCTCCTAGGATGCCAGAGGATCTTCTAGAGTAATTTATGGTGCATAACAAAGAAACAAAAACATCACTCCTAACATATAAATATCTACAAAGAACAAAAATTACTCAAATGCACAAACAGCTACTACAGGAACAGATGAGCCGTACATTTCGATTACTTTGGGATATCATTAGTAAGTTAGGCCAAGAATTATAAGGATGCTGGATCTACCTGTGTGACATGAAACAGAAGAGTGAGTGTCACTCAGAGCTTGTGCTGCTTATCCCAGCCAAACCAGTGAGAGGAGTCCAGGAAGCAGGAAGGAGGAAGTGATGTGAACAGGAGGCAAAGGGGGAAAAAGTTAGTGGTGTGATGATGATATGAAAGAATGAGCTAAGAGGCTTTCAGTGCAGGAGGAGGGAGAAGATAGAGGAGAGAAAAAAGGGGGCTGGGGGTGGATCACTTTCCCATATTGCATGTGTAGCAGAATCCATCATGTTGGGGAGCCAGATGTGCGTCATTCACATCAAACTTTCCAAATTAAAGGGCCACCTCACTCCTCCACTCCCCACTCTAATCCTCTCTCTTTACCATTAAGTCTGCTTTTTTACACACACACACACGCACACACACACACACTCTCCTTACATACAACTTCCTCCTCTTTTTTTCTTGCTGAGCGTGCTCATTTAAAATGTTTTGCAACAGCAAGCATAGCCTTAGGATGCAAAACATCATCTCCACGCTGCCAGAAGAGAACGCTGCACTGTGGGTTATCTTATCTGATGCGAATAGGGGTGGTGAATGTTATTTGCATGCTGCATTGATGTTCAAATAGCAGTTTGAACGCTTCCTCAGCATGGAGGGACTGTGATTGTATGCTTGGCGAGCAAACAAGTGTATCAGATGATATCAGCCGTGGCCCACTTTACTATCCTGGGGTTGCGACGCATGTGCTTATACCATAAAAACTTCCTCCCCTCAGCTTATGCACACATACACATCTGTACACATCATACCCGACTGTCCCCTGACCCTGCGTCTGTTGCACTTTATAGCAGTGATATGTTAAGTACCTCATATTGCAGTCGTAAAATAGGGGTCTGTAAGTTGGCTTGATGCAGTTTAAAGCTGTGGAGGTAATGCCACAAATCACCCCCATGCTCTTTAGCCCCACACACACATTCAATGGTGTTTGAGCAGCTGCCAAAGGCCAGGTCTGCCTTTCATATGTACACCAGAATGACAAGAGAGGAAGAGAGGACAGGAGACAAGAGGAGGACAGGAGAGAGGAGATGAAAAAGGTGGAGGAAGGACGTTAATAAGGAGAAGAATTGTAGATGAGTAAATGTCAGCCGGACGGACACATGATGGAGCTTTCATCCTTCGCCGTCCCTCCGTAAAAACAAGGAGTGTGAGACACATTCTGTCATTTTATGTCCAATTTCCTCAGGGGGTAGGAGGGCAGGAGATAAGTGAAAAAGCAGAAGGAAACACCCCGATCCTCGAATCTTTTCTTTCTCCTTTTTCTGTCTTTCTATCACTCATGCAGTCAGGAGACCAACTTTCTCCCGTCTTCGAGTGAGTTCTCTTCAGCCGCTCAGCCAGATGAGCTTTGATACCTGCGATTCCTCACTTAATCCTGGTTGGAATTTAAATAGAAGCAAAATTATTGTCTCCCCGCTCATTCCTCACCTCCATTTTGACTCTGTCTCCGTCTTTGCTCCTTCTCTCTCTTTCTTTTACTTTTTCCAGGTAGAAAAGGAAAAAAAAAGCCTGACCTCTGCGTTTTCTCCCGTCCTTAAGATTGGTTTTAAATACTCAGCAGATTAAAGCACAGGCATGAAAGCTCACATTAGCCATATATTTAAAAATCCCCCCGGCCGATAATCCGTGTATTTGTCAGAATCAAACACAGGGGAATAGAAAAAGGACCAATGACATGATGAGGAGCCTGAGCCAGACGTATTGTGAAGGGGAATTAGAAGGAGAGAGATACATTTAGTAGAATGTGGCCCGAGAAAGGAGAAAAAAGTCCTTTAGGATGATTATTGAAATTCACTCAAGACGGACTCTCTGAGCGTTTGACGGGACAAAAAGCAGTGTGGCAATTTGACGACCTCTGATGCCCTTCACTCTTTCTTTTTTTTTCTTTCTGTGGTTCACACACACACACGGAGTGACCTGTAATGATGAAAGACTGATAGAATCTCACATTTTGTTGGATGGTTGTGTAACGTAATTGTTGCTGGTTTTTAACCTTCACAGGGGTGAATGTCATTGTCTAAAAAAGCAATTTAAATTTCTCTTAACATATGATTTATTTTATTTTCACTTAAAGTCCAAAAAAGTGTTTTACTCTCTTTGTAAAATTCATTCAAATCACAAACTCTCATCCTGTGAAAACATATCAAATTTAGATTCAAGCAAAGCCTTTTATTGCCATCAACTTTCCATGCCCAATTGCAGCTGTTAATTTTCCACACTGTTTGTGGTTATTTTACTTTAAATACAAGCATAAAGAAACGCCGAATAAAAGCGTGTCTATTTGAAAAGAGGGAGAAAATCTGTTTTCATGTCCATCTATGGCACATTTTCTTTTACTGTGTATCTATTTTACAGCAAATTACAAGGACACTTACAACAAAAAAAGAAATAAAGTGAGTTATATTCATAAACAGTCCGCATCCTTGTTAGTGAAACCTCCAGGCGTTTACTTCGTGTTTCCGAGCGTTTCCTTTAAGCCGGTGAGAGAGGAGCTGAAGAAGAGAGGAGATGAATAGTGTGCTGGAACTGAGACGTGCTGGTCAAAAGAAATCATTGAGCCTTTCACAAGCATAGCTCACACACACACACACAAACACATCCTGTTCATGTCAATACCAGTTATGGCAAGTCCCACATCAAAAACTTATTAAAAAAAAAATACATATTGCATTGAGTGCTATGACGCCTCCAAGGTTGTGAAAACTACAGGACATTAAATGTTTAGATGTGATTCACTTTAAATGAGTGAATTTAATGAAGAGAGCTCCTGACAACACAAGAGGGGAGAAAAAAAAACAGCCACGCGTTCTTGGATGGGTGTGTGTGTGTGTGTGTGTAGGGGGGTGCTTGTTTGAAAAGAATGAAAGAAAATGTATGTTTTCAATGCTAAAAACTTAACTGCACTTTCATTACATGTTTGTGCGTTGACTGTCTCTGCTGTCTCTGATTTGAAATGAAATGTGTCAAACGTTCAAGGAGTTCCTCAGCCAGAGAGGAGACTGATGGTGTTCTAAGTTTTACTGAAGTGGTTATTAATTTCCCTCTCTTTCTCCCTTTCTCTTTTTCTTTTTAATGTTTATTTCATGTAGGGCTGGGATATATGGACCATAATCAAATCTCTATAGTTTTCTGCTGGTTTCAAACATTAAATATGAATATTTTATTTTCTTTGAAGACAGTCAGAAGTATAAACCTATGAATGAGTTGAATATGAGTGAATATCACACAACCTCAATATCTAGCTATTATTTTGGCAACAAAAGAGATCTCAAACACCTAATATTGTGCAATATTTGCTGCATCAAGAAAGCTGATAATAGTACTGCTTGATAATGAAAAAATGAATGATCTTAATTATTTGATTGGTATTGAGGTTGTGATTATTGAAAACAAAAACAGAGATCATTCAACATATGTGCTGCATTTTTAAATAATTTATAAATCATATGGCATTAAGAGAGGCAGCCACAACTGTGAATTGATTTTGACAAAGTACTTCCTATTGTCCTGAAAATTATTTTTTTCTTAGGTACAGCTAAACTGAAGCATAATTAAAATATTCAATAGGTGCATGAATAGGTCCTTATCTAAGTGGGTATTTTTTCATACCTGTATTGATGGTGGCTAAAGGAGGTGTAAATGTTTCAGAAATTCTGTTTTTCATGGTAATTCGAATACATTAAAATGTGTCTATCTGACACATGGGCACAAAAAAACTGCATGCACACAAACTCTCCCAAGAGACCTCTAATTAATAAATATCACACATTATATGATTTTTTTTAAACCAATAAGACTATGTACAAAAATACTGCCTGATTAAAAACATTTTTAGAAGACAGGAAGGAAAAGCACTTATCAACTTTGTATGTCACATCAGTAACTAAGCTGAAACAAATTCAGAATAAATGCATTGTGTGATTATGCAGTTATTCGCATTGTTGGATCAATCCATCAGTTTTGAATTTTGAATTTCATTCAGACAAGCCCCACCACACCATCTATTTGTTCTTTATTTAACCAAAACATCTGCATCACCTCTCAATGGTAAGGTCCGCAAACACTTCTGTACTCCTCAACACCATGTGTTTCTAAAGCATGGAACTGCCATTAGTCTGATGATCAGTGGAATCAAAAAGTGCAGAAACATGTTGATCATCAGTCACATTTTTAACTATATTAAAGAGAATAAGCTCTAGACTGCACAAATTTATTGGCATGGTTTGGAAAAATGGGTGAAATTTGAAGGTTTGCCAACAATTTGAATGATTCAAACCCTTGGTTGTTTGCGTATAGGTGCTCAGTCAACCAGTTCATGGTTATCCAATGCTAATCAAAGAGGCAACTGGACTGGTTCATATTCTTGAAGATGTTTCACCTCTTCTCCAAGAGGCTTCTTCAGTTTTTTAGAAGAACCAAGGAGCCTTAGAAGAGGTGAAAACATCTTCAAGAATATGAACCAGTCCAGTAGCCTGTTTGATCAGTGTTGGTTAAACCCTTGGTTCCAAACCTAGGCAGTGCACCAGGGGTCTCAAGGGGGCCCATGGCTCTGTCACCTCTGAAGTGGTCAAAATTTGGTTTAAACACTTTTGCTAAAACTATCATGAAACAGTAAGGGGATACTCTCTCTAAGAGTATTTTGCACAAGAATATGTGTAAGCTATAAAATACCTTGATTTTATTCATACAAACTAATAGAACTGGTGTTTATTTTGCTCAGCTATGTAAACATTTTTCTGTGTAGGTCCCAGAGGCTTTCACTCATCTCAGGTTAAACTAGGGGGGCTCCAGGGACAAAAATGGTTTGGAACCATTGATTCAAACCAATATGTTGAGCAGTATTTGGGTGATTTGTACTTCTGTTTTTGTTATTGTGTTAGAAAACAGATACTGGAATAACTGAGTTTTACCACAAATAAAAATGCTTTAAGGTGAAATAAATTAAAATAAAAATGATCATTTCTTAGTTAAGAGTAAATATTATACATGAATTATCATGTGATAAAAGGCAGATTAATTTAGGTATTTCTCATTGTATTGCACTATATTCACACACAAAAAAAAATATTTTAGTGAATCTATAATCTTAAGTTTTTTCCAGTCCTAATATTAACTGGCTTTCTAATACTAATTGAAATTCTTTAGCATTCAAAAAGCCACATTTTCTGTGTGATTACACAGTTTCTTCACATCTTTCTTTTTTCATTTACGTAGATTTTCTTGTCTCATTTCCTTTTAAACAAACACTTTTTCTCTCCATCTTTGCCCCCATCTCCACATGCATGATAGAGCGTTCAGCAGGTTCTTGTATCAGGGCTGTTATATACGTCAGCTTAACAGTGACGGCCGCACTAATGTGACAGAGCTCTCTGGGTTACATCTCTTTTGCTGCATTCAAAATCTACAGCACAGAAATGCCACACACATCATCATAAAACACACACACACACAGTCATGGAAAAGGTTGCCAAAGAAATCAAACTCTATCCTCTCCTTCCTTGCCATCCCTTCATCCTGTAGTGTCTCTCTCTTCTTCTTAAACCTGTCCCTGACAGCCAACAATGCCGAGGTGAAATCATACAGAATTTTCCACATCTTTCTATTTCTAAATGTGTGTCTACGAGTGTGTGTGTGTGTGTGTGATGCTTTTGGAGACAAAGACCCCTGCTGTAGGGGAGTCCTGTGGGAAAGGCGTGCGGCCGGAAGATGTGAACGCGCCGGCGAGTGATAATGTCAGCTCCAGAGATACGGCGTGTCATTTTACACAACCACACATCAAAAAAAAGAGTGGGGGGAGCGAGGAGGAGACAGCATGTCATTTGTTTGCTTTGATACAAGATCGTACTGAGGGAGGGACTGCCAGGCTCTCCGAGTGTGTGCATGTGTGTGTGTTTGTGCATCCTGCTCATGAACAGACAGAGGTTTAAAGTTTCAGGGATATTTCCTAAATGTCCTGTATTAAGTTACATATAAACAGGCGCACACAAACACACATGCATACGCATATACACACATGAAGCTGGCACAGTTCTGTCATGTCTGGCTTTGGAGCATCATGGAGGCCATGTCACAGATCACCACACTCTCTAAAGTGCTGGATCCAAATTGACCCAGTTTAGTAAAGTACAGTGCACACACAACAGTGAGTTAACCGAGACAGGGTTGAGTTAACTTTAGAACATGTCCTGCACCCATGAGGAGTTCTCTTAATACTGACACTCATTTTGAAAGAAACACAAAGCACTTGCACCATAATGAAAGGCTAAGCGCTTAGTGAAGAGAGCCAGCATCTTATTCCACTAGTATCTACATACATTACTGAGGAGTTACCCAATCTACTGCATGGCCCTTTGTTGCCACAGCGTTACCAACTTTGACTGACCCAGGTGCCGTACATGCAAGCTCCAAGTAGTGGCAATGCTGATGTCATCTGCTCTACCACATGGCCCATTACAGGCCTTCCAACTGCACTACATAGACTTATGAGCAGCAAGAGCCAATTCATCACTGGGGCCATCAGATGTAAGAAAGTAATATCAAACACTGACATTGAGTCTGACACCAATGACCCACTGATACATTATTACTAGAATCAACACAAGTAATCAGATTCCTTTGACTCTTTCAAATCCTTTAAACTTACATTCTGGTGTCTAGAGCCTGAAAGAGTCATTAACCGTTTAATCAACAAGTAACACTGATCCTAAAGGCAAACATTTGCCATAAACCTGAAATTATAGCTGACTGATATTTGGGAAAAAAATTATATTGCAATCTTTGTCCCCTGCAATACATGTGGTGATTTTTAAAGTAAACTTCCGAGATTATTGTCTTTTTACAAGAAACAGTTTAATCAGATGTTTAACTCCATGCTATATAAACCCAATCATTCTTTAGTATTCACTAAAGTCATCTTACAGCAATTTCATACACATATTTCTTCACAGACTTTAGAAAGCACTTCAAATGTGCTTCTTAAAGTGCATGTTATGAACCATTTCTAACAAGGTCTTGGAATCACATGGCCGCTCGCAGATGATTTGATGCTACAGATACAGCTGCTTCGACTTTCCCCTTCCAGCCAAAAGTCTGCCAAGTTCCAGCCAAGTTCCAGCTGGGAGTTCCTGCCACCTTTCTGAGAGTGTGTCTAAATTCCAGCATAAACACACCCATTCATACAAATGTAGGGTGTCCCCCCATGAGATGGCACTTTCCTCACAAGAACATTTAGAGTGGGCTTTGGTCTTTTCCTTTGTTAAAGTAGCAACGCAGGGGGATCTCATCACAGCCATGATGGTGGGCAGGTCCCGGCATGTTCCAGTCAAAGTCCAGCCAAGACTCCATCAAGGAAAAAATTTGAAGAGATGTAAGTCACTTCATCTGTATATACAATACATGGTCCATGGTATCGATAACATCAGCAATAACAGCAATACCTATCCACAGCTAACACACAAACTCTGCATGGATTATAGTCAGTTCTCTGGATAAGCTCACTGATGGGGATTTCAGATGGACTTTACTTGTAGAAAGTCAAGGGCACAAGATAATCTGAGGTTTTGGTTTCCATCAAACAACACACAAATTGCTGCACAATTTGCCCACACTGCAGTTAGCCTTTTGTCAAGCCCTGCCCTTTCCAGGAAGCAATCCTCTGTTAAGCCCCACTCTCCTCAGTTACTGTTACTAGGTTGAAGAAAATCTGTTGTTGCTGGTCTCAATTGGAAACAATTGAAAATCACTCACCTTTCGACCAGCTTTTATTTATATCTAATTCATTTGATTCTTGTTTAATTTTCAACCAAGTGAAAGAATAAAGACAAAACTACAGTAGGGGGCCTAAAAGAGTCAAAATCTTTATGAATCTTGCAAAATGATTAAAAATGTCAAAAAGCATTCATTTAGACTCTGCCTACACAGAAAGTGTTTGACTGTGCAACCCATCACTGGCTGATTTCATCAGGGATTCTCGTATTCTGATTGATTGGTCAGTTAACCAATCAAAAAGCCAACAAAAGGTCATTTGTGATGTTTATACAATAAATTGTTCACAGCCCTACCTAAAGGTTCCACCTAAACATGGTGAGAGATTACTAGGCAATGGGATTAAACAATAAATTGTTTTTATATTAAAATTGCACATTTATTTTGTGCACCAATTAACCTGTCATGATGTCATGGATAACTGAGGATGCTTTCACTCTGAACCAAACAAATTCTGGTTCGCTTTTTTTTTTTTTTTTCTTTTTTTGAAAACTCTGTTCGTTTTGGCTGGCATGAAACCTCATCCAAACTCTGGTAAGGACCAAAGAACCAAACTCTGGTCCACCACAAAAGGGCGTCTTGGTTTGCTTCCAAGCAGATCAGAGTTTGGTTCACAGTGGGTGTGAAGGCAATCAGAACCAAACAAGAGAACTAAAAGGGAGAGAATTGTGGTTTGCATTTGGCTGACTGTCACAACAGAAAAGCTAATGCAGAATGTGGCTAATGTTAGCACTGCCACACTGCCACACTGCCAGCCTCCGGCCTCCGGTACAAATCTGTGCGGAGTATGTTTACACATCGCTCCAGTCAGTATAATGCTGCTTAAATGCGGCTTTATTTTTATTTAATGGCAAAGAATACTTCTGAACTGCTTCGGGCTGGATAATGTAATTACTCGATGCCGGTTGTGTATTTCCGACTCATAATGCAACAATGTGCCAGATGGCAACAACAAACACCCAAACTACAGCCTCAACTGGTGGAGGGAGGCTAGATTGCACAACATCTGATGACTTTTGTTCGCTAGACTAGGTGGAGTTTGAAACCAAACCAAAGAGACCAAACTTATTTCTGTTTATTTTCATCTTTCAGGCTTAAACAATGACATCTATGACATAATTTGTCTGTTGCCAACTTATTTAACAGACGTGTTTGTGCCTATGGTGTGTTGATTGCACAAAATCTAAATATGGAGAACTGTGGACTTGGTTTACCAGTTTTGCTATGAAACTTTCCACCATCATTAGTCCTGCTGCTGTGTGGACTTATCTTCTCTGCCTCCAGCCATTCATGTAAATACTGCACCTCCCATCTGGATTGCACAGTTTCTTGCTAACACATTAAAACCATGGGAGAGATGTGTGACAGTCATTATGTGTCAAACATATCAGTAAGTATATCTTCAGCCTAATACATGTATTATTCTCTTTTCCAACTTCAGAATTATGGACTTTTTGTGTTTTGTCATTCCATAAAATAAGAAATGCATATTTGATTTTTTTCAGCTATCTGACATGTTGATATTTATGGTCTCATTATCACTGTTAAAAATATTTTTGTCAAGAATCTACTGTGTTGAAATTAAACTATTTCTCTCATAGAGACATTTCATTTGTGTTAAAACAGTTGTGAAACAAGGAAAACAGTATCTCATTCATCTGTAAATGGTACCTTTGACTTTTAAATGTAGACATTTTACAATAATATGGTAAAGCATTATGGTACATTTGTACATTCTGTTCCAATGCTACAGCAAATATGTGGGGTATAGATGTATAAGATAACTAGGCAGTTTGGTTGTAAATATCAGCAGAAACTGTCAAGGCTGCTGACTAGTCAATTAGCCAGCTTATATTACAAATGTATGGAGTGGTAAGTACTCTAGAGTTTATCTAGTTTAGCACAGGTGCAATACCCAATGTGTGCTCACCTGCTCATTCTGTATCCCTCCTCTTCACCTTCCTGCATTTGTTTTTAATCTCACATTGTTGCTCATCATTTGAATTTTAAATATTAGTCAACCTTTCCCTTTCCGCCTCCACATGTCAGCATGTAGCAGTGCACTGTACACTGAAGTGTATGAAGGGATGTGCACACTTTGATGTGCACACTTGTGTAATTTCAAAGGGGATGCTATTAAATTAGCACCAAAACATCAAGAGAAAAAGCACAAAATAACACTTACATTCTCACCACTAAGTTGACCGTCACAGCTCACAAGCAGGCTGTGTGCTGAAATAATCTCCAAATTTCAAGCTCTGTGTGTGATTCATTAAAAAATGACTGTACTCGAGTAAATCAGAGTAAATCCTGGTGTTTAATTTACAAAATAGTTGAAAAGCATTATTGACTTTCCGAAGTTAAAATATATTAACATTCAGTCTAAATCCTTTGTGTTTTTCCAACGACTCTAAGGGATTTATCTCTTATCCATCAAGACACTTCTTTCATTTTTAGATGAAGAAACCACGCATTTTGAATATTTATTTCAAGCAAAAGTTGTCTTCATTTTAAAAGAATTACTGTAACTCTTCATCCACACCCTCACCTTTTTTATTTTTATTTTTTGCTGTGTGCAGAGGTGTGCAATGCAACAGTTTTAAAAACATGTTTTTGTATTTGCTAAGGATATGAATGGTCAGACAATATCTTTGATACAGTCACACCTTATGTTGATTAGTGCTGGCAACATTAAGTGAGTGCTCTTGCTTGAGGATGTCGCCATCTCTCACTCTGCCTGACCCTTAAATTCCAGTGGAGGTGACAGGTTTCTGTTTCAGTCTATGAGTGTGCTTCCACTAGATCTACAGTGCTGCATCCCAACTCTGTCTCAGCTCTTGCAGTCTTGAGCCCTCTGCAGCAGAAACACAAGGCTTCTACTTCTACCAGATCCCTGAGCACTGTGTATCTATTCAGCAAAGAGCAGATCAAGAGAGACAGGAAGTTGGAGAACAAAGCTACATTAAACTCTCGTTATTTTACACATTCAAATACTGCATGCTTTCCTAAAGAAGTCTCAACTCATGTCTGTAGATTATGGCTTAGAAAACATGCAAGGACAAGGATAGACAAAATGAGTAAAGTTATCTGCACTGTACTTTTCAAACACACAAACAGTTAGTTAATGAAATGCATTTATTATTTATTATTTATTTAATATATAATTGACCTATAACAGAACCACAAAAATCCTCAAAGGGAGACAAATCCAAGTAAGTCCAACCCTCTTAAACTCCTTATGCTAGGAACAAAACCTTCACATTTGTTTATTTGTTTGTTTTTATAGCACATACACTATACTATCAGGCAGTATCACACTTAATAACCACAGGAACTCCATGTCTTGCAACTCTTACTTTTTGGTGCTCTATGTCGCACAATAAGACAGTTTGTTGTTATTTTAGTTGGATGGTGTTGACAGATGGCAGGACAAGGAGTCTAACAGAGTGGTGCAGAGGTGATAACAATAGAAACAGTCATAGTGGAAGTCTAAGGTGAGGCTTTTGATGCAGACTATGAACTGTGATAAATCAGCCTGGCTTGACAAGATTCAGAACTGCAGAGATTTATCTCCATTTATTGCCTTAAGGTGTTTAAACTGATGTCATGTTTGTTTTAGGTCTAAGATGATTAAAAGAAGCAAACTGAGGCTCTAACTGTAGTAGAGCATGTGGCTGAAAACACTGCAGCTCTCTCACTCATATCAGTTGCTGCTAAAGCATCACAAATATTAAACAAGAGACTTTAAAAAGTTTTTTTTTACAACAAAAGTCCTCTCTTGTTAATATGATACAGAGTGCTGTTTCTGTGAACTGCCAAAACAGTTCATTTCATGTTTTAATGGTAATTCAGGGGAATAAATGAAATGCACGTTCAGTTACAGAGAAAAAAAAAAGAGAATTGATCTCCCACAGACTCATAGAGACATGTTTATGTGATTTTATGTGCAGACTTAAGTTGTGCATCACATTACTGACTTGTTTTAGAAGAAGGGGGTTGTAGCGCTAAAATGTGCATTTTAAGGTATGATCCCTCCTATTTTTTTTTAGATATTCATATGGTTGGCACAAAGACCAAAGAAAGAAATGTGAGATAATACTTAGGTCATATTGCATTGCTCTGTTGGGGATGTTGATTTAAAGGTCCCATATTCTGCTCCTCTTCTGCAGTTTAACATAGACTCTTGATGTCTTCATGAAACATTAGTAACATGCTTTGGTCCAAAAAGCCTATGAATAAAGCACAGCTGCATTTTTTTCCACGCTCACATAATCTCTCTGTTCAGAACGGCCAGTTTTGAGGGCGGTCGCCTTCATATGCTAATGAGCCAGAGCAGCGTACATACGGCAATTCACGATAGTTCTTCAGCGTAACTCGAGCGAAGAGGGCGCTGCGGCCACGCGCCGTTTACAGTCCTGAACACATAAAAAAAACATTAATTCATACCGGTTACCACACACACGGTTACAACAGCAAAGCTGGTCCCCCCTAACATCACAGGCTTTACAGCAGTAGGACAGCTGCAAATTAGCCTACCTTCTGGGCTAACGTTAGCACACAGCCAACTGTTAAACTTCTCTTCATGAACACACACGAACCCAGATAACAGCAAGCTGATTCCCCCAAACATCACAGGCTAACGCACAACATGCTAACCTAGCCAAACTTCTGGGCTAAGGTTAGCAGAAACTAAGGGGTATTTGGATGGGTTAAGTACTGATTATATTCAGCCAACTGTTAATCTCCTCTTGACTAATGAAGGAATGTTCATACTTTGAAGTTTACCCTTAAGACTTTAAACAAGTAACATTAACATTGACGAACATGTGAAGTTACCCCTGCTGTTAGCATTAGCTCATAGCAATGAGCAAAGTAAATACTACAGTGCATTAAAATACTCACATTTCCATCATCAGGTTTGGTGACTGAGCCCGTATTCAGGAAAGGTCTAATTGTCAGTCCTGTGTGGAACTGACTGAAGTTGAAGAAGCAGTCAGACGTGAAATGACTGGCGCACACATACAAGTTATAGCTGCGCATTCCCTCCAAAAATAAAATTAATCCACTGGGCCCTTTGGTCCTCCGAGGCTGGTAGCCTATATGTGAAGATATATGTGGCTGTTTACTGCCAACAACTGAGCAGTGATAGCTTCTGAGGTTTGACATGCTGAATGCCGGTCTCTCGCTAAGAATATAAACAACATGGCGGTACTATGCACAGGAATCTCTCCAGCGGGGGGGAGGGGGTATACTAAAGTAGACCAATCAGGTTAGGTATGCAAATCAAAAAATATACTGTTATGTAAGAGTATATCCACAGACTCAACAGCTCACCAAATACCATGAGTTTACATTCATGCAGCCTGCTAAATACAGGTTTTGTGGTCTACTATCACATTTTGTGGGCTGGGAGGAAGGCCAAATACCCCAAATGTCCTCAAAAGCCTTAAAAAAGTGGTTTTTGCATAATATGTCCCCTTTAAGCAATAAGGGGAACAAAATAAATGTAAGGCCCATATCTCAGTTAAAAGAAGTGTCCACTAAAACCCTTTAAACTTCTGTTGATAATCTATATTAAATACTTTGTCTAAATGGAGAATTATCATTCTATTATTGTACACTGTTTTATTTCTACTACAAGTATAGATCAGATGATACTGATAACTGTTTGACACCAGTGCAACATATGTAGAGTCCTAAAAAACCCAAATTGGAAATGTTGTTGTTAAAAAATTTAAAAAAATTGCAGGCTTACTCCTGCCCATTAAGATGTCAAAAGATACGATGGCTACAATCAGAAAAGTGGGTAGAACTGGCCAGCCAAGCAGTTACATAAACTCCAAATGTTGCCAAAGTATTTCTGCAGTTCAGACAGTCAGAAATTTGACATACAATCATCAACTTTCTGAAGGTTTTAAACCCACCCATCATCAAACAAAAGAAAATTTTAGCTTCTTATTTTAAAGTGTAGAGAATTTGGACACCCTGAATGTTGAGAAATGTTGCCAGAGCCATTTGTTTTGTCTTGTTTTGTTTTGCTTGCAATTTACATAATGTGTATATATACATATTTCTCTTTTGGATCATATGCTGTTAAATTACTAAATATAGGGGTCTTCCATTTTTATATGTACAACCTTGTTGCTGGGGAAAAGCATCTTTATACACTGATTTTTACAAGAACCATAACACTGTATCTGACACAGTGTGCCATTTTTGTCCCAACACCCTGTTTTAGTTTATCTCTATTGCTCACGTCAATACAGACAAGAAACGTGGAAAGAGGAGCTTGACAAGGTGCTGGGGGGATTTTTCTTGGTTTTCATCGGCTTTTCTTACTCAGCAGAGCTTGTTTATTTGTTTTACATAGTGGCGATAGTGGCACATTCAACCATATCAAAAGTGAAATGTTTTAGTTTGACTCTCAACAGTGAGGGAGAAACTTGCTTTGCTCAGAGTGAACTGTGCATCAATGACCTTAGAGCCAAACACTTGTCAGAATAAAGCACTACACATCATTTCTCCGCCTGTCTAATTAAAGCACTCAATATACTGTTTACAAAGGGAAACATAGGACATAGAATTCAATAATGAAGGGATGCAGTGGGTACAGTTTGTGTTTAGTTGGAGCACAGTGTAACAAAATTGTGTATTTTCTTAACAGAAGAATATCAAGATTTATATCACGTATTACCATTCACCCGTTCACATATTTTGGCCAACTTTTCCAGACATTTAGGGAAACATGGAGCCTTGTAGGGCTAAGTCAGGCTACCCAGAACTAGATTAATGTCACACCAGCAATGCTGATGTATGTTGGATTAGTCAACAAACTTTAAGCATGCTAATAAACATTTTATCCAACACATTTGTAAACAGCAGCAAGAATTGACCTTCACTGAAAGTTTACCCTCAGTTACAGCTTGGTTCATCTCTGTTGGTGAATGTTGGGGCTAGCTGAAGTCGAAGTTTAACATACATCACTGGACCTCCAACAGAGTAGTAGAATTTTCCCATAAATGGCCAGATTGTAGTTCTAGTGCAGTGAACTCATCTCATGAAATGCTCAGACATTTGACAACATTACACACTGAACCCTGAAATTATCCTACTTCAACTTAGCACAATGTAGATCAACTTTGCTCGTTCATTTGCAGACTTTTCTGGTGGTAGAGGAGATTGTAAACTCACAGCAAACGGTCAATAGCACCCACATTATGTGCTCTGTAAAACAATGGGGGGCCTGGAGTGGAACAAGTCTGAGTCTGAGAAGATGGAGAACCTTGAGAGGATTCCACAAGAGTATGAGCTGCAGCGTTAAGTGCAGTGTTATATCTACACTGACGAAGACATAAAAACCCTCTACAACTATTCAGTGAGTAAAGGTCATACTCCACCAGCACAATGTCTTTCTCCACTTGAGATACATCAACCCGCATTGACCCCCGGAAAATATACTTTCTCCAAATTATTCACGATTTCTCTACTTCAGTCAATGTCGGCAAAGGTATGTTGATGTGTGAATAAGGCTTTAACAAATGCATTGCAGGGTATTAGACAGAAACAATAACAGCTCAATTTTCTGGGAAATACTACTATTCTAATTTTGTCAAGGCAGATTTTGTCAGGATTTTTACATGTGTATACATTTTTTTATTGTTTTGAAGTGGCTGGCGTGCTGCATTAAGGTAGAAGGGTCGCACGTGGCCCCCGCTCTGCCAGTTGCTCACCCCTGGCCTGATAGTCCATGTTTGTAGAGACACATTTTTGGTTATACTTTATCCATTCAAACACTTCAGCACTCACTTATGCAATTATCTTTTTTTCTTTTTTACAGAAACACTTTTCCTCATATTTTGACTTTAAAACACAAATTAAGAAGTCACTACCTTAAATCTTTATTCACATGTTCAGTTATTTGTTTTCCAAGTTTTTCTGCCTTTCGAAACATCAGGTTTACACACCACAGCTCCAGCTACAGACCCATTCCTGGACTTGACTGCTGGCAGACAGGTGCTTTAAAATGAACTGAATCCTCAAGGCAATAAGATCTTCTTTCCCCTTCTTTCCCTCTCTCTCTCCCCTCGGTCCTCACTACATGTGGGAGGAAGAAGAAGTGTGTGAGCGTGTGTTAAAACAGCTTGTTAACACGTACACCGCTGACTTGGCCGGGACTCCCTAATTATTCCCTTCATACTAAAGGCCAAGACAATGAGAGAGGAGTGATAAACACGTTTTCTTAAGATGTCTTTTTTCTATTCACTTGAATGTGTGTGTGTGTGCATATGTGTTTACTTGAGCGTGTGGTTTTGTGATGCGAAGCAGCTGTGACAGTAAACAAGTTTATGAACATGCTTATAGAAAGCAGGTGTTGATTGGCTGTGATCCTCCCTACAATCAGTGTGCATGCAGAGATTAATGGAGATGCAACTGCCACACACACACAAGTTGTAAAAGAGAACTTGTGGGTGGATGCACTTACTCATTTATTACTATAATATAGGGATGGGAAACTTTAGTTATCACAAGGGCCACATTAATGGTATTCTCAGTTTCAGAAGGCCAGATTGTTGCAAATAGAAGAGTGCTGTCAATAAGATAGTCAGCTGTAATTTACAAAGACAATTAATATCTAGCTTTTAGATATTCTTTCAGGGTGTTTGTTTACATTTTCAAGGCCAAAACTCAAAAATAAAGCTTAATTTAAACCTTCTGCTTTTTTCAGTCTTTCTGTATTTTATTGAGAAAATGCATATAGATCCTTAACCCTCTTTTTCAGCACAACCTGGGCTATCAGAATATTTTGCTGTAATGTTGTCGGATTGATGTATTAAAAGTTGTATGACAATAAAGACAAAACGAAAGATCAAAACAAAATTCAGATCACACTGAATTTTACACAAATAACACTCTTCACAATGGCGGGCAAGTCTTTTCACATCAGATGCATAGATGTGTTTTACTTAATTTTGTCATTTGTGCCACTCTTGTAAGCAATTTGTGTCCCAAATATTACAAATGCCCATAACACATTATTTACACTTCTTTTTCTGTCTTTTTTTTTGATACCTCCCTTGTCTGTCATTGACCTTTGGCTGCTCCTGATTAGACTCTAATTTGACTGGTCAACTTGGAAGTTGTCACTTTCTCTATAGGTCAAAATTAAGTGTTATGACACATACACTGATACTTTATTATGAAAAAATGGGATGAAAACAAACCCAATTACAAATTTACTTAGGATCCACAAAAACAACATTTCTGGATAAAACGCTGCACATAATGGCTGGATTATAATAACCTTGTAAGGGATATATTTGAACGAGGACAACATGGTGGCACATCAGGAAGTGCATGTGCTTCACAGCAAGAAGGTTACTTGTGTGTGTATATATATATATTGATATATATATTCATCCTCATGGTCACAATTCTTGGAAATTTGAAATTGACTCGTGGGCCACATTGCATACAATGGAGGGCCGCATGTGGCCCCCAGGTAGCCAGTTGCTCACCCCTGCCCCCCTGCCCCCCCGCTGGAATACAACCAATCATGAGATAGCAGTTGTGTTTTAGAGTAACACTTTTTCTGTTTTCTTTGCAAAACCATAATGCCAGCAGTGTGAGTTTTTTGTGTTTATATGTGTGTATATGTGTTTTTATTTGTTTATGTGACTGTGTATGCAAACTCCCCACTTTGTCTTTATTTGTAAACACACCCACTCATATGTGTACCAGAGTGGGTGCGGGCACATATGAGCATGTTTGTGAATGTTTGGATAATTTGCTTCTGCAGTCTGTTTATTTGTATATGTGTGTGTGTATGTGGGTGTGTGTGTATCTGTGTGTTTTTGAGGCCTCTCCCTGGGTTTTAGCTGTCGAGACATTGTGGGACTTTTAGCAGGGCTTGTTTGTAAACATCAAAATCAGTCAGTTTTATTTTATTGAAGCCTTATTTTATGACATTATTCCCACATGGCTCCTAACGCTGGCATTTTTTTCTCTTTTTTTTTGTAATGCGCCTGCCACACATTCTGCACTCCCTCGCCTCACGCTCGCTTGCCCGCCACACATATGCTTTTACTCTCAAACACAAACAAACAACACGGCCTGTGAAACTGATGTGTTCAGGAACGAGCGGGGATGACTTTTTCTTCTTTTTTCCTTCTTAGCATTCACACAGGCCAGAAACACCTCTTTATTTGAACAAATCTGCATTTAAAGCCCCAGATTGAGTTATTGAAGTTAGCGACAGGCGCTTTTTTCTCATTTTTACCAGCTCTGTGACACCGTGGGTGAGCACTGCCATATTTCTCTTTAATTAAGCCAGGGAAAACCTTGTAGTACAGCCAACCCAGTTCATGTAGCCACTTATGTTTTAATTTAATTACCTGTCCACTTTGATGATTATTCCCCTGATTAACAGGGAGAGAAGGCTTCCTAAATGGGAATAAGAGTTGGACGAAAAGGGCCGAACAATCGACTTTTAGCACCAAGAATAAGAACAAGGGTGTTGACTCAGGATATCCAGGGCAGAACTGGTGGACTCTGGTGTCATACTTGGCCTGCTTTAGTCCTGTTCTGGCTCAGCTTTACTTAAACACACAGTCTTGCCGGGTTTTATGCTCAGTTTAATCTCTCATTTCATGCCAAAACAGACAAACAACCAACAACTCATGATTCCTCAAACAGGCGGGGGTGATTGATATCTTTAGCAAAAATGTCAACAGTTACACAACAATAAGCAGAAAGATGAATCATTGTGTAGCATCTGTCTGACATGCATAAAAGTTAACATATTCAGGGTTTTTGTAGCAGTAACAGAGCTGGAACAAGTACAAAATTATTTTATTTAAGCTTAAGTGCTGTGACTTGATCAAACTGTATTTGGGTATAAGGGAGAGTAAAGTTTGGATGATTCTAAAGGCCTATGAACGGTCAAGGGCTCTAAAATATGAAAACTCTTGTTAAGTTCTGTGCATATTAACATACAAACACACTGCCACAAGAGCATGGTCCCCACTGTTTGCTTATAACAGTACGTTTTTTTGTTGTATTTCATGTTTTTAGGCAAAAAAAAGCCAACATTCGAACAGGCTCAGTATTATAAAATTTACATAAAAAATCTTTCTGTTATAATCACCCTATAAACCTGTAAACCCCTCTGTTTCAGCCCTCAGAATAGGCTGTTAGTAAAAATCCCCAAGGACTGTGTCTAAGAACAAGATAGATGTAGGTTTCAGTATCCCAGTGCTGTGCTCTAATGTTTACTATGGCTACCTTGATATGCCGAGACAAGTTTTAAACCTAGCTGTAGGCTGAACAAACACTTGGCTCAGGTAGTGCTGTTAATCCGATGGAGTTAGCATATCCCCTTATAGCACTATTTAGGGAAAATTTTCAAACCTGCTGTTTGAGCCCACTCTGAAAGGTAGGGCAAGCAACAGAAAGAGGGCAGAGATTTTTTTCTGAATGAATCAAACTACAAACCTTGTGTGCAATTATAAAAATAAATTGTATTTTGAAAACATAAGCACCTGAGGAAAAACAAACACATGTTTTACTGTGGGCTCTAGAGGTCCTACAGTCTTTACTGTTGGTTGTTCTAAAAAGGCATATGTTTATATGTATATATATATAAATGTATTGGATGTCAATAAAAATCTAATATCCTGTGGCCTTAATGACAACACTTTGTAAAGAAAAGCTCTGATTAGTTTAGCTTGTCTTGTTTAATTTTTTCTTTATACTCAAATGTTTAGTGACTTAAAAGTAATCCAGAGGTAACAAGTATGCAAAAATCTATGTTGTACAGTAATGTGTTCAATTGTTAACAGTTGCTTTTACACCCCTGTAAAAATTCAACCTAAGCTGCTGGAGTTCAGATTTCAACTTTCTTTTAACCACAGTGTCTGATCAAACTTCCAAAGTGCACCTTCATGCTAACAGCCACTTAAAAGAGCATCACTCATCACCACCCAGTCGCTCACATAAGCACCTGTCACTTCTCTGGAGATTTATCGGGGGAATATAACAAAGTGTTCCTGGTAAAGAAAAAAAGAGTGTTAAAGGGTAAGAAGGAAAGGTGAGTTTGTAAAAAATACAAACACACACCCAAATATCTGCCCACAGACACTCTTATTTTAAGTGTTATTGATTGTGCTAATGAATGTGTTGTGATTTACTGCAGCCGTGGCCCATTGTCGGGGTGCCGCAGTGATGGACCGCCATCATTTTCCAATGGTAAAAGCTTAGATAGAGAAAAAAAGAGGCAAGAGGGCACAATCTCATTTAACGGCCAATGCAGAAATTATAGCAAGATCCTCTTTTTGAGTTATGACAGTCTTTTTTTCCCCTCACTTTTTTTTATTTGCAGCGACAGGTATGATGTAATTTCCAAATTTCATCAGAGACAGTAACCTCAGCACTGATTATGCTGTCAATTAGTAAATGAATGTGGCGGTGAGGAGGGGAGAAAAAGACGGCAATAATTCTGCAGAAAGGAGTTGACAAGCTTCCAAAATACATAAAGGACGCAGTGAGGAAAGCAGACAGTAAAGTAGAGTCCAATCACAACATAACTGTCTGTTTGCAGGGGAAGTATGTAACCAGAGTGAACCCTTGAAAAGTGATTTTATTCTCATTTTTTAATATGAAATAAAGCATATTTAAGGTCAATATAAATCTGTCCGTATAAATGTTACTTTTTTGCACTACTATTAATACACTATATTTTTTAAAGTTTTTTTTAAAATTAAGTAATAAATAAGTGCTTCACAACTAGTGGGTCGAGACTCCAAAAAAGGTCAAGGAGCCGGTTTCAGAAGGTCGCAGATGTGTGCTTGGAGAAATTGTGGCAAAAACTTTACCAAGTTTGGAAACCCTGCCATGCATTTATTTTTTAAGATGATTCTTTTTTTGCCTCTATGTGGCAGAGTGGAGAAACAGAGGTAGACAGAGGGTGAGAGAGCAGGAGGCTCCTGAGCAAAGGGCCCAGACCTGAATCTGAACCATCCGTGGAGATATCCGGCCAAGAAGAGAAGTGGCCCTTAAGAATCAAACTCCAACTGCTGTTATCAGCACCCCACATGCACGTATGTGATGGACTTTAAGGGAATCTACTGATATACTTTTTAAACATGACTGTTTATCTTAATTTTGTTCAGTCAAGTTTTGGCACTTCTAAGATCTACACTATAAGATGGTGTAAGAAGACCTACATATGTTCATTTTTGAACAAAAAAAAAAAACAACAACACTTTTTTTTTTTTAGATTTGGTGTTACATTTTGACTTGATCAACTAGAAAATTTCATCTAGCATCTGCTCAGTGTAGTGTTTTTTTTTTTTAAGGAACAATAATATCACCTTGTCTTAATCAGTATGTTGTTTCCTTCTAAATAGCCCCAATCTGCCACATTGTCTTGTCAGATGCTAGTGATGATGTGAGGATTTGGGGCTAAAACCACAAATATTTAATCATTTCTTCATCCAAGTTAAAAGTTTAATCTGACCAGGCTTTCATCTGAAGGCATAAAACAGATATGGTATGATGTTCCTCTACACTTTGGACTATTTTTGACTTATAATTTATATTTGTCCAGGACTGGTTTCTTTTAAATGTAAAATGTTTTTAACTTAAAAAAAGCTCTTACTCTTCTGACTTTTTAATGCAGAAAAAAAAGTTTGAAAAATAAATGATATGACAGGTTATTTGTATCTTTTTGATTCCCCCATCACGCCTTCCAAAAAGTGGAACATATTTCAGAAAAAGTTAAATCATTTAAATTTGTCAGATATGTTAGTCTAAATGTATCAGGCTGAAAGTGGTGTTGAGTCCTGAGGCTACCAGTTAAGAACCACTGGAATATGTATTTATTAAAACAAAAAAAAACATGGGTTCTCATGTGTCCGGAAAAGTTAAGAAACCTGAAAAAATATTTTCCATTTAAGCAAAACAAATTCAAAATGCTAAATAAGCTGTAAAATCTTTTTTTGGGACATCCTGGAGATGTAGGCTATATAAACATTATCCTAATATCATATCAGAGTTCCACAGGACGACACTGTCATCTAAAAGAGTTAATTTATGCTAAGGATCATGCATAGTACTGTTAATTTATTAAAAACATTTTTAATAACTGGCAATATGCTTACAGGATCTGAAAAAGTGTGCCCTTATAGACTCAGATGTAATGCATAAGACAAGTAGTATTGGTGTGAACATTATAAATTATATTAGTTTTACTAAGGCAACTTTATTTAGCTCTTCATTTATTACATAACTTTTTTTTTCATTGTTTCATTTTTAGAGAAATGAAGGCAGAGCATTTTTGTACATCTCAACGTGCTTATTAGGATGGGGTTAAGTGCCATGCATATGCAGGTGTATTAGCATTATTTCATTATCCATTCATTACCATTTACAAACATGGAATAGGCAATACGCAGCACATCAGACTTACAAGAGTTTATTGTTATTAAGCTCTATGCATTCCTTTCATAGCCACTAAATTGTCACTGAAAATGTTTTGGAAAAGTCCTGGAAAATGATCTTTAGGAACAGTGGAACCCTTTACCTACTTTTGAACTTCTTTTTTAATGTCATTTAGAGATTTTACTGTGTCTCTTGATCTTAACTTGGCAGTGTGGCACATGTAAATCAATCTATAATAAAAAAAAAAAAAGAGAAAAAATATCTGTATATAAAAGTGGACTTGGCTGTGTTTTGGGTAATTTTGCTTTGTTTCTGGGCTCAAACTCAGTGCAGGCTAACATCTGTTCCTCTCTGCCTCCACAATAGCACAACTCAGCCGGGATGCAAAGAGAGGTCAAAAGATCAGTGCCTTCCCCTCAAACACACACTGGGAGAGGGAGAGAGAGGCAGAAAGAGAGAGAGAGAGAGAGGAAAGAGAGAGAGAGAGATAGCTTTCGCCGGCTGCTGTTTTCCTATTGTGCGCCAGGGCTTTACTAGGATAGGGCAAGCGATGAAAAAAAATGCGCACCTGCTTTTTAGAGGCATTACGGTAGCGCAGCAAACTGTCCCCCTCCTGCAACACACACACACTCCACACTCGTGTACTCACACACTCTCACAGCCCTTAGTGATCCAACCCTGATTTCCACTAAGCGAGCGAGCAACAGACGGGATGCCAAAAAAGTGAGGACCGGCGGAGAGGTTCCTCGCGCTGAAAGAAGAAGAGGAAGAGGAGGAAGAAGCCTCGTGAAGAAGGAGGGAAAGCGGACGCGTCAAAACAAGACGAGAAAAGGCTGCGCTTGTTCTCCGCGGCAACTTGCGCACAGTGGCAGAGTTTTAGCGGCAGTATTGTTCCGACTTCACTCCAGAGGGGCCACTCCGAGGAGAGAGGACGCACACAAAAGGGAGAAAGGAAAGGACTAACGAGCACGCTTTGTCGTTCAAAGTAATGGTCCTGCGGTCTTAGATCCTAGATTTCCTCTGTCACTCTCTCTCCTCTCTGTTTCTTTTTTTAAACATTTTTGTCGTCCCATCGGTTGGTTGGTGTCCCCCCTCTTCATTTTTTTTGTGTCGCCGCGGCAGAGTGGACGCGCCGGGGGCTCGAGGAGCAGAAGTGGGGCTGTCCACATGGTCCAACCACTGGCGTGAAAGTTGACTTCTTCTGAACACAAGAGAACAGGTTGATGCATTATCTACACTTTCTCTTCCCCATTTTTCTGTTATCACTCACTCTCTTTTCTCGCTTTGTGCTTCCATTGAAACTCTCACATTTGCTCAGCAAATCGTCCACTTTTCCTAAAACATTTTCAAAGTTACAAAGCGGGACATGCTCGTGGTTTTCCTCTTTCTGACTTTCCCTCCGTCCATGTTTCATTGTAACTTTGACTCCTTCCTCCTGCGCTGAAGTTTAAGCCACGTTTTAAGCCTCTCTTTGAACTTTCCATCTTTTCAAACACTTCACAAGAAGAAAGGTGCCGCGCCGCACGTGCTGACCACAGCCTAGCTTAAAGTTAATATTAACTTTATTTCGCTCGGCGTTTATCGAAAATAAAAGTGGTGATTTATCAAATTTATTAAAGCGTTATGGTGTTGTGGACAGAGCGGACATGTGCTCATTGTCCGAAGTCGTCGCTCATGAGACAACAACAACAAAAAACTTTTTTTCCCCAGCAGGTTCGTACCACCTAAAATGTCGGACAAAAACTTCATTTGCGTCCTCGTTAAGGGATTTGATAATAAACACCGGCGAAGGTTATGTGGTGATAATTTTACACAGCCGTCTGAGAGAGTTATGAGTGCTTTGTCAGCGCTTCTTTATCGCTGTTTAACTTGAAATCTCTTTATACTGATTTTATCCAGTTATTCAAAAAGAATATAATGAGGTAAAATAAGAGAAGCACATATCAGCGCGGAGGGATGCGAAACTAGAGCCGTTGTCTTAAAAGAAGAGAGAGAAAAGCTTCTTATGGATTTGGTCAATAGGTCAGAGGACTTTCTTTTCAAACCATTTTGACTTTTGAAATTTGAACCGCGGTTGTGTGACCTCATGGTGTATTTTCCATATTATCTCATGACTTGGTAAATAAATAACAACATAAGCTGCAGCCGAGTGTCAGAGAGGAAGACGGGAAGAGAAAGTTTTTCAAATGGAGTTGAAGTTTTATCCCTGCTTTAACGGAATAACGGACCTAATCTACACGCAGTGATAATTAATGTGTTATTGGGCAGGACCGTCTTTTCTGGAATTATACGTGGAACTGTTTGCTTGTCTGAACTTGCAACATTTTTGACGCTAAAACATGAACACATTGCCACATATTTAAGGTTGGCACATATATTTAGAAATAGATTTTTATTATAGTCTGTAGCTGAACCTCATTATGACCAACGTTTTCCTCCTCTTTATAAACTGTATAAAAAGTAGGCCCCAACGCACAAGGGAAAATTTTTTCTGTTGCTCAGAGAAAAATAAAAAACTTTTAACTGATAAAATACTTTTTACTCCAACGATATTTAAAGTTTAAAACAGCCTTAAATTTTTGCCACATAAAAATACAAAAAATAATCAAATTGTCACCGAATTTAATCTGCTGTTGTTTTATTCCTCCCCCTTCAAAATAAAACTCCCCCTCATCAAATCTCAGGACATTCCCGCGTGTCAGCTCGCCTCCCGCATGATGGAGAGGTGCGGACAAAAACGCAGGCAGAGATGAAATGACAATTAATTGCTGTTAGTTGTCTGTCAGTGAGAGAAAAGCATACAGGCCGTGTGGGTGCTCTCTGTGACGCGGGCATTATTGCCCGGTGATTGATGGGCGCAGGGGCATTTGGCATAATTAATTTTATTTACTGTGTCCTCTCTCTCTCCTGTTGTGTCCCCCCTCTCCTCCTCCTGTCCTCTGTGCTGGCATTTCCGCGACGCGATGACACACTTTTAATTGCACTTTAATAGAAGATCCAGCGGGAATGAAAAAGCTCTTCATCACGTTTTATGACCTTGTCACGTTTGTTGGTGTCAGACTGGAAAGCAGGTATTTTGTAGTCAGGGCTTTGCTCTTTAAAGTGGGTGTAAAATTAAAACCAAAAACTTGATGCCACTTGGATCAATGACATATTGAACAATGAAACCTGATTTAAAAAGCAGCTCTTTAATTTTATCATGTTAAAATAAGTTAATTCTGTCTTTTTCATGGTTTTTTCAAGTAAGGAAAATTAGCTAAAAAAATGTAGGTATGTTAAATTTTAGAATTGTGCTGAGAAATGGGGTGTGTTTTATCTTCTTCACAGAAGGGATCATTTTGATACAGTGAAATCTTTTCACACAAGGTGTGCAGGCATTTTATCATAATATGAGCAAATCTATTTTGGCAAGATATAAAGGCATTTTACCATAATTTATTGAAACTTATTGAAAAACATGTGCAGGCATTTTACAACAAGGTTAAGAAATCTATGAATAAGGGCAGAGGTTTTTCTATTATAAAGTGAAATCTTTTTTTTGAAATATGCACCGCCATTTTACTGCAATATGAAGAAATTTATTCAGAGACGATGAGGTGTTATTTAACACAATGCACCTCTTCTGATAGCAACGATGTGTTAAAGCTGCTGAAAGATATGAAAATAGGAGATTTAGAATTTGCCATATTTTTTAAGAAATAAATGCAAAACATTTCTTTTTTTGGCCTGCAAAATATAAAATTCTTACACAGACTGAGGCAATTGTTGTATGAATCAACATGCACAATTTATTCAAGCTTATTATGACTGCAGGTCAGGAATTTGCCATATTTTTAGAGGGGAAAATGGAAAAAAATGCCAGTTTGACACGTTTTTTTAGCTGACAGATTTATCATGTTTCAATAAGATTTAAGCTGCTTGAGTTCCATTATGCAAAATTATCTCCGTATTTTGATGAAGAATGCGTCTGATTTTGTCATGAAAATTACTATTTTCTCATTTTTTAGCTGACAATTTTCTAGATTTTCACTTAAAGTGGAGCAGCTGTAGTTTGGATCCATCTGCACAATATGCTTAATAATATCTTGAAACCAGATTTTGAATTTGCCACAACTTTTGAGAGGAAAATTGGGAAAATCAGAGTTTGGCTTTCTTTTTTCAGCTGCCAGTTTTCCATTTGTACTTCTCAGGTTTTAGCAGCGTTAGTCAGGATTCATATGCAAGGTTTTCTACAAAACAAAACATTCAGCTCAGTTAGTCATTTTTCATTTAAATATTCTTCCCTAAAAGGATCAGTCGCAACTCTAAAAGACAAACTTGCACCTAATTTTTGGGAATAGCACTCTGCTGACTGGTTAGAGGAGACTCTACCATTTTAACATAATTCTAACACACAGAGAGTTAAAAAAGGAACAGACAGTAAAGTTAACATTTTGATGTGCTGCTGACAGGCTTTTCTTGGAAATCAAACAGGAGATGGTGAACAAAAGAGAGTCAAAGAAGCAGAAGTAGTTATTTGGGTAAAAATGAGAGTACGTGTGCAGGAGGCCCGAGGTGTCAGCGACAGATTGACTCTTTCTACCGGCTATTGTGCATCCGCGTCTGTGTGTTTGCCACCTTTTTTCATCTGACTCGCCCAAACACTTTTCCTCCTTTGCTTTTTTTCCCCTGCTGCTGTCGACAGCTGTGTCTTTTCCATGTCCTGTTTTGCTTCATTGTTTGCTCATGTTCTGCTGATTTTTATCACTCTCACACTGCGTTCTCCAGCAGACGACTGTTTCTGTTATTTTAACTGACACGTAACTTAAAAGATGATTTCAGCCCCAGCCCTGCATGTGCCGGTGCGAGACTCCAGACTGGGGGAATAATGGCTGTGAATCTCATGCGCGTTAAAACCCCTTCAGCGGGATTAAAAGCCACCAGTATGATTGTGTTAGTCCATAAACTCACTCAGAGGGTCCTTACCTCCAGCATGAGCGCACGTCAAGCTACATGTGGAAGAGTGTATATATCTGAGTGCTTTTTTCTCAATTCACCTGTCCTGCTTGAGTGAAAATGGCCACTATTTGAAGTTTTTAAATGTCCTGTGCGTCGGTAGCACTGATGGTTCGCCTGTCCATCTCCATCTGTGACGCTCTCTTCATTAAAGCCCTCCTGCTTTCCCAAACCCACAAGTCTGAGTGGGCTTTTGGCTTTAAAGTGATGTTGAAGAGCACCCGTATACGACTCTGCTATACATGTAGGGTTTGACCCGTCATAGATACTCACAGCTTTACTTCAATTGCAGCACTTAGGGCTTAAAAGCTGAAATGGTTAAATTTTCAATATCCTTTAGATGGGCTTTGAGAAAAAGCATAAAAAAAGTAACCACAGGCGGCTGAAGCGTGTTTTTAAATGGAATCATTGAGTGTTGAAGCTTTCATTATTGTAGGGTGTAAGCATGAGTTGATTTTATATGGAAACATGGCAGGCTGTGACTGGTAAATTATACCATAAACTATAACATATTTAAATTTAGGGTTTTCTTTATTTCTATTGAATATAATCATTTTTTGGTAGAAAAACAAAGATCAAGAAATACAATCTACACACCTCCATTTTAAATGATGGAATAGCATAACAGTAGCAATCAGAGGCTTGTTACCCTTTTTAGAAATATGTTAATGAAATATAATCGACAAATTAATTGATTTAATCACAGTGTTTTTCTTCATGGGCAGCCAGTAAGTGGGGGAATGTTCTGGTTTTGTATTGAAGTGATTGACTGCTCAGTGAAACTGCCGCCACATAGCTGCAGACCGAGGCCTGATTATACATGTGGTTCTAATTGAACCTGTTATTTGGGAGAAGTTGAGGGCTCAATATGTGTGTGTGTGTGTGTGTATCTGTCGGTCTGTATGTGTGCATACAATATCCTGCACATTTTTCAAAGATGAGATGTGTTTTTATGATGGGTCAGAAGCGGTGTAGTACAGGACAGTGGAGAAGGAAAGCAGGGAAGATGCCTCGGGTGCTTTTTTTTTTTTTTTTTTAAGGAAGTTGACCACCTGTGAGAAGAAGAGAGAGAAAGCAGTTGTCTTTTGTTGCCTTTCTTATTTCTTTTTGTGCCTTTTGAAGGAGCTGTCATCATGGAGCTGTGGTGACACCAGCCCCATTCAAAGGTAATTCTTTTCAAATCAGAGCAACTCTTCCTTCCCCTCACTGATAAGGCGATCGGTTCTACTTCACACTTGTGGTCCCTTACAACTTTGTCTGTGTGAAGTTTTCTAGGAGCGGCATCAGCCCCATTAACAGCTGATGGATGTGTGAAATAGTGACCCAACAGCTCAGAGAGGAAGAGGCTGTTTCCTTATGGGCAGGTGGGAAAAAGGAAGCAAGAGAGAGAGATAGAATATATGAGCGGAAGGGTTTTTAGGCGTGGGTCATTAGAGCGCAGGAGGAAGCATTAGATCAGCCTCTCCAGAGTGTGCTTGGCACCTGAGGCCATGGCTGGAGCTGAGCTAGAGGAGAGTGGAAAGAGAGCTGATCATGAAGTATGGCAGTTGGAGAAGTCAAGTTTGATTCCACAGACGGCGAGGAGAGAGTCTTGTGGGATCATTGGGTCAGTGGCACAGGCAGTCTAGGGAACCGGAGATGGTCATTGGAAGCAGAAAAATAAAAAGAGCAAGAAGAGTGAGAACGCCTGTTGTGCACAAGCAGAGCATCTTCTGGAAAAAGCCCTCATCGCCGGCTGTGTCCCCCGCTAACTCTGCATCGCTCTTGACAGCTGTATTTGTGTTATGGATTTTCTTTCACTCTGTCCCGTCTCCCGTTCCTTCTCCCCTGCTCCGCTTCTTCTTCCTCTTCTTCTTCTCTCTCTCCATCGCCTCCACCCTCTGACCTTTTGTAAGCACTTCATCAGAGAGCCGTTGGTGTTTTCTAAAGCGCCCGACAAACTGACAGGGCAGCCGTCAATTGAGCGAGGATGGAGGGAGGGAGTGTGGGGGGGACTGAGGGAGCAGATCATTGGAAAAAGCTCCATTTGGAACAACAATGTGACTAAACTTTCTGCAGCGCTGCTTTAATGTGCGAAGAAAAGGATGGCAATGAAGGCGAGGTGACAGCTGTAAGGCGCCAGATTTAGAGTGGCATGGATGCACGCATGTGGAGATGCGATGTGCTCTTCAAGTTCTTGTGAAGCGGCACTGAGAATCTGCCAAAGGTACTCACATCCAGGTCCTTAAACTGAACTAAAACTTGACTGAAAAAAAATGTTTGACATCCAAATTCCTGCTCAAAAATTTTGCTCAGACCTGAGATATGAATTTTTACACCACCATGCTGATTTATCATTTTGACTCCACTTATCAGATCGGCCATGAATCTGGAGTATTTGAATTTTATCAATGGGAATGACTTTATATTAACATGCAATGATAGGAAATTAGCAATGCCGCATTTCCCCTTGTATCTGCTCCTGGACCGCTGAGGTAATAACCATTTAAATGCATCTCATTATGCACTCTAATCCGCAAAGTATCGGGATGTTGGCTAACACGGGCGAAAGTGAGGCTGGGACGCTGGCGTGCACTGCTCTTTTATGGTATTAGTATTTATGGTATTAGTTCCGGGGGACATGGGATGCCTACTTAAGCTATTAGCATGTGAGGCGCCACGGGATGATCCATCCCCTGACAGGACGAGCTGTTAACCAGTGTTAAACCAAATCACAATGGGCTGCCTGAGATGACAGATTGACGGAGCTTGCTCTCCCCGCCCGCTTCAGGCCGCACTTCCCTTGTTACATGTGAGATGGATTTGTGAATGTTCAGGAAAGAGAGTTTGGTTTTCAGAAACTTCTGAAAGAAAGAAGAGTAGATATGACAATTGTGATTTTTTGACTGCCTGTCCGTCATTGTCAACTTCTGTCCTCCCTTCTTTCTTCCTCTTCTCTTTCTTCTCGGTTGCCTCTGAAGGTGAAGAGACTGTACAGGCTTTGCCCAGTGGGGTGCGGACACTATGGCTTCTATAGTGGCCTTTTGTAATAGGGGAGAGAAGGAGGGAGGAAGGCGGGGAGGGGGGGCAGTGCGAAGCCACTATCGGGAGTCTTGGAGATCTCTCACAGTTAAGAGCGATGCTGTTTTACATGTGTGTGCGCTTATAGCCAGCGCTCATGTGAAACTACAATTAACTGTCAATCAACGCCTGACCCTGCACCTCTCTCCTCCTTGCACAAAATTCCTCAGGTTTTAGGTTCTGTTTTTCAGACGGCCCGTCGGAGGAGAAGAAAAGCAAACAGGTCGTCTCTTTCCCCAACGTGTGTGTATTTTTGAAGACATTTCATAGTTCGGGGGAAAACAGACCTTTATTTTTACAGATTCTTTCACTTGATTTTGAAAGAAAAATAACTTCCCATGTCAGCGCTGTGCTGTTAGGTTGTCGTTTGCTGCTTCATCCCGGCCGTTTTTTCCATTCTGGGAGTCTGTGTATGTGCGCACACATGCACGCCTGTGTGTGGTGGGCATTGTTGACCGAGAGACATCTGCCACTAGATTATACCCAGCTGTTATCTGAATAATTGTGTAATCCCCCTCCTCCCCTTCTTACTCCCTCCCTCTTTTACTCCCTCCTCTTCTTGCCCCTTCGACCCATCCACCTCATGCTGACGAAACACAGAGTGATGAATCTTTTACCTGGGTGGCACTTTTTGTCTTTTTCACTTGTGTTTATGAGCACGCATGTTAGTATCTTTGGTCACCGGTTGCTGTCTGACATTTGTAGAAGGATTTATCCCCCCCACACCCCCTCCCTCAACATGCATTCCCTCCTCCGACTTCTTCTCCTTCTTTTCCCGTCCTCCCCATGGCTCTTGGGGAAATAAAAGTAGCCTAATCCTACCAGATCAAGATTGCTGTCCACCATAGCTTTACCAGCCTGAGAATCAGAGCTGGCTCTCATGTTCCTGAGGAGGCAGAGTGTGTGATTGTGTGTGTGTTTGCCTTGTGCGCTGTTGGCCTTTGAAGTGGCGTTAGCTGTGCGCCGGCAGAATATTTGGTCAGGGGGTGAGAAGAGAGGAAAAACAAGAAGGAAGGAGCTGTAGGGAAAGTTTTTGTTGCTCTTATTTTAAATCAATTCAACACCTTTCAGATATATTTACCATTAGTTATATGTTCATTAAAAAAGTGGTTTAGAATTTTGAACATGGGAACAGTAGTTCTTTCTCCAACTTCAATGCATCAATTCAAGTTTTTTAAATAAAAAAGCCATTAGAATTTCTTTTAGCAATTAATTAAAACTATTTCCTTCTGGATTAAAAGAGAAAAAAAATCACTCAGACACACTGCTGTCAATATGCACTTTAAAACTGTATCTACAAAGGCACAACACAATGTTTCAGCACACACAATTCCGCTGCTCCAAAAAAAACGTTGGTTTACTTTGGACGAGACAAATGAAAACTTAAGAGAAAAATTTTATCTGCCCCTTTTGCCAGAATTAAAAGAAATGAATCAGAGTAAATGCTGAAAAAAACCCACACATACGCTCACACAGCATGTCCTCATATCTGGTCTGTGGTTGGTGGGAAAGTGTTCTTCTCGCTCTCCGTCTCTCTCTCCCTCTCCTCCTCTTCTTCTGTTGCACTTTCTCCTACCCCCCCCCCCCCCCCCAGCACTGTCTGTGCTCTTCCTCTTTTCTCCTCCTCCTCCTCGTCTCCTTGTGATGGCTGTTGTCTCTAATTATGGCAGCTCTGTGTTCCCTCAGCCCTCTTCATTACATCCGAGCTGTCATCACAGTTTACCTCCAACATTTGCTGCCGCTGCTCTCCGGCCACATCACATTGAGAGTCATCTATTTTTATATGAATGAAGCAACAGGAGCCAAGAGGAGGTTTATCAATAGCCAATCTGACTTATTGTCCACAATGTGTTTAGATTTCTGTAAAACTTTTGTAATTCCTGAAAACAATAGAAATTTTCTGATGGAGAAATTTTGGATTCTTCTCTATTGCTTGTCTTGTTTTTTCTTGATTTAAATGCATGAAGACCTTCATTTAATCCTTGAACTTTGTGTGGCCTGTAAAAATTGTATTCAGAGTTTGAAGCATTGCTTTATATGGAGCATGTGGCCTGTCAACACGGAGTTTGTTCTTAATGAAATGTTTTGTTTTCAACATTTTAACCATAATCTTTGTCAAAATAATCAAAATCGAACCATTTTAGAGTTTGTTTACCTTTTCAAGGATTTTAACAGCTCCTGAAAACATGTGAGATAGTTTTGAATTTGAGCTGAAAATTTCAGGCCTAAAATGTTTTTTTTTATTGAGATTGAGAGGTCTTAAACTTTAGATTGCACTTTGATTGAGACATGCTCTTTAGAAATTATGCACTATTATTATTATTATTATTATTATTATTATTATTATTATTAGTAGTAGTACTGGATGATATTGAGAAAAAACTATGTTGCAATATTTTTCTACTGCAATAAAAATGTAAGATAAAGGTTTTTTTTCCAGATAAATGTGTGTATTTTCATAAACCCTACAAATAAGTTTGTGGCTTGCAAATTCATAACTTTTGCCAACTTCATCAACCATTTTTGGCCTTGTTCACTGATAATTCTTTACGAGCTGCGCAATGTGGTTTAACTACTAAAATCTCACTGTTTATGCAGCTGAACATCTGTGATTGCTCCAGATAAGTCCTTAACAACTGTAGTAGCCTAACAACTGTCTCTTTTATTAGATGTTCATGAAACACATGGTAGGTTTTCACATAACTTTGACTGAAGAAAGGCTAACGACAGAAGAAAATAAACCAAAAGTCTCAAAATTCTCCCCTTATCATTGCATAATAAGCATTGCACGTGCTGTGATGTGTCTTTTGCGCATCAGCACATCATCATTCTAAAGATGATACATTGTTCTGCTTTATTATTTTTATTGTTATTATTATTATTATTATTATTATTATCATATACACAACAAATAGAGAGGAGTTATATTTCGGTGTTGGTAAAATTTCAATAAAGAGCAAGAGCATAAAAAATAAGCTGCTGTAACACTGTAAGCCACTGTTACGCTGCAAAACTCTGACAATAATAAAAGGGGGAAAAACAGCTTTCCAGTAAATACTTAGTGAACTAAGTTTTCTGAGTTAAACATCAGGCTCAGTGAAACAGTGTTTCATCGTTCGTGTCAATGAGCAATAAGGCTAACCAAACAATATCATGTGGTTGCTGTAAACTCCATAACTGCTGTGCTGGTCGAAGTATAATATTACATTTCTCAAAAAGACTTCTATTTTTTTTTTTATAAAACCATGTAAACATACAAACACTTTAAAGTTTTGGTACTATGGTAACACATATACATCTTTCAAAACATCTTAAGAGAACATTCTAACACTGAATAGAGGTATTAATTAAAAGTAACACTGGTTAGTGTTACATGTTAAATTTGAAGTCCAAAATTAGTCAGTAATTACACTTGATTAGTGCTGAGGTACTGACTCTCCAAAAATAGTTAATTTAGCGTAATTCACTAGTCTTAATATTTCCCTAATGCGTTAATCTAAACTCTGGTAGTGTTAATTTGACCATTAGATTTTGCTGTGTGGATTAGCATTTGAGGCAGTGTATTTTGTACACATTCATGAATTATGAATGGAAAAGAGGATGAGAGGATGGCAAAATGCAGGTTCAAGTCAAATTGACTTCTGATAAAAATGAGAGGAAATGAAGCTGTGGGGCAGTGGTTCTCATTGCGCTCTATTGAGCACTTTTGAACTATTATTGTAAATATTAAGCCCTCATGAAAGGCAAGATATATGCTAAATTGAAAGTAACATGTTTAAGAATTTAACTTTTCATGTTACAGGAGTACAGCTCCTGGAGCAGAGGGGGCTCTTGGGTGCTGCTAATTTGGAGGTAATTTGCTGAAATGTATGGGAACCCCTGCTGGAGGGAAATCAAGGCTACATGGTGCAGTAGTAATGGTTTTTCTTTGTCAGGTCTTGTAAAGGCTCTAATTTGATTTCAGAACTTTGTAGGTTGTACATGTTTTGAGTAATCAAATATACACAAGACACTTTCTTCAACAACCATGGGACTTATTCTAAGGTAAAATTCAGCTGTTTGGTTGTTTGATAAACAGATACCACAGCGCCTGTTCCTCTGATGAAGGTCAGCACTGCCACATACAACCTGCATAACTAATCTGCAACTTCTTCTGCTGCTGGTTTCCATTGTCTAAAGGTCAGACAGAAACACTGTGTTAGCCTCGGAAAGGAATCAGCACAAACCAGGGAGTGGACTGAGGGAGCAACCAAGGACTGAAGTAAAAAAAAATAAAGGACAGGAGAGGAGAGGAAGGCGAGTGGCAATGAAACCCTGGCACGCTTTGTGGCTTCTGGGGGGCTTTGTGAAAAGTTTGCCTTCGAAACTTTGCTGAAGGCTGAGTTTGGTTTGAGCGACTACCCCTGGGGCTCGCTCTGAGTGAGGGTGGAGGGAGGAGGAGGTGGGTGGGGAAGTGAAAAAGCAAAGAAGAGAAGGAGGAGAGGAGGGGAGAGAGAGAGAGAGAGAGAGCAAGCATGCCGTCACAGTCTTGTGTTGGTACGGTGTTGGACCCTTAAAGAAGCTGATCTAAGAAACAACTTCCTCCCACTTTTTACCTTACTTCTCCCTTCATCCTCTGCACCCTTCTCCTTTACCCTCCAACCTTCTTTTCTGTCCATCTATCTTAGAGCTTTTAACACCTGTGCATCGCGGTATGAGTGCTTGTTAGTAACATACAGTCTGCATTAGGGAACAGTCCAGAGGCCTATTTGCTGTTAATGAGGATGGAGGGGAGGCTGTTCAGTATACTAACTTGTTTGACCTCTGGTGGAGAGGTCAAGTTCATCCAGAAGAGGTGTAATTCTCCCCAGGCCTAACACATGGCTGCACCTCTTTTGGAGGAGGAAAGAGGAGGTGTAACAGGCCTGAGATGGGCACTCCTCATTCCAAATTTGAATCTCTCATCCCTGTTTTTTTCCCTCATCCTCCTCTCTCGCCACATGGTTAATAGAAGAAGTTGATAGTGGTGAGGTAATTTTGGCTTTGAGAATTCTCCGTCTCTCACAGAGAATGATGAGGGCAGATGTTCCGTGGACTAAATGACACTTTTAAGAGTAAGAAAAAAAGAGAGAGATGTAAGGAGTAGAGCTGGTGGAAATGGAAAAGCCCTCGCACCTCCAGCACCGCTTTTGGGGATGATGTCTTTGATTGGTTGATGAGGGAGCGTGTTGATTGGCTGCGATTTGTGTGCAACTTTGCTACCCGGGCTCTAATAATCATTCAATTCATTATCCAATCAGAGCAACCTTACTATCCTGCTCTGTATCCTCACTGATTCTCCTCTTAATTCTCCTTTTGAACCCCTCCCTCGCTCCTTCCCCTCCTTTCCTCCCTCCCTCCTTCTCCAATCCTCCCATACCTCCCCGAGGAGCTGGGAGGATGGACAGATGAGTGGAGCGCACTGTATCTGTTCGGTTCTGCTCGGCTGCTCGCTGAAGTAGAGAGAGAGACAAACTTATATTCCACTGATGCCCAAGCTGAGCTGAATGGACTCTCTGCCTCCCTCTCTCTCCTTCAAGAGGGGCTTTTCTCTCCCAGGGGGCACAGCTTTATAATTAGTCTTCTTCCAGAAATAGAAAACTAGTTTTCTGAGGTGAAGTCACCCTCTGATGTGTAGGCTGTAAAGCTCCACATTTGAATTGATACAGAGTGTAGTAAAATCTATTATAAAGCAGAGAGAAAAAAATCAGTTCTCACCTGCTTTGTTATTTCTCAGTGTTTATTTTCACACATTAAAAATAGCAAAAAAGTGTTTAAAATTTGGTGGAGTAGAAATTTTGTTTCTGTAGTAACGGCAGGTTTTTGTTTTAGCTTCAGGCGTAGTTGTTTAGTCTGAGCTCAGGCCACCCCAAGGCTGTCACCCAGGCAACACTGTATGTGTGTGCCTGTGTTGTCTTTATATTATTTAGCTTTTTCATTGTGTGCCCATATTTGTCAGTGTATTCATTTTCCCTATTGACTTTATCTTTACCACTGTTTCCGTTTTTTTTTTCTGCCCTGTTTTTCCCACCTCTTGCCCCCACCCTCCCCTCTCCTCTCTCACTTTACCCCCCTCCCTTCGCCTCTCCTCTCTGCTTTCTCTGTCTGTTAATGAGAATGTGTTAACGAGAAAGAAAGATCTATTGGGTGTAGCACAATTTATCAGAAAGGCAGAGGTTTGGAAGGGAGAAGAAGAAGAAGAAGAAGAAGGGGAAAAAAAAGAGGCAGTGGGCCCTTCAAAGAAGTCCTATTCTTGTGGTTGTGAATGTTTGATGAGACAGTGAAAAGTTCCCCCTCTAACGTCATGGTGTCTGAACAGAAGAGAACAGAACCGTTCTAATCATGCCGCGCGGAAAAAAAATGACTTCCAACCCGATTTAATTAACTGATAAGAAACGGCTTCAAATTAATTTTTCAAGGATGTAAGATTTTGATTAAGAAACTCCTAAAAGAAATAGACGAATAATCAATTTTTTAATCAACTTACTCAAATGGTAACCGGTTAATATGATAATTCTGGCAATTAGGGCAAATATTGTCGAGCAGCAGTTTCTATGCATCCTTTTAAAGGAATTATAATATCTTTACATCTAATTATCATGCTTATTTAATTTTTTTGTATGGCTACCTCTCAATTTTTACCATTGGTTTTTTCATCTGCTATTATAGGGATAATGAAACGAGAAGTTGGAAAGTGTAATAAGATGAAACTTTTTATAAGGGCGGCCTACCTGAATGGGGCTTTTCACGCAGCCTGATTGGATAGATATTTAGGAAAAAGGGGAAGGGGAGTCGTTCAGAATGACATTTTTTCTGCTGGTTCTACATGCAAAGCTGAGATAGATCTTTTAGATGTGTGATTCTTTTATTTCGTCAGCAGATTAAAGTAGCTAATAGCTCCTGGCTGCTCGGTGTGTGTCTCCTCTCTTATTCATAAGCAGGAAAATGAATATGCCCACCATTGCTAATCCGCAAAGTTTCAAATCATTTATTCAGTCAGAAACGGGGAAAAAAAATCAGCTTTGATTGGAGTAGAGAACGGAGCTCACCTGCTAGTGGCTATAAAAGAAATGTAAGTTTATGTGTGTGTGTTTTGCTCTAATTGGACAGGTATGGTGGCGAAGGTGAAGAGGGTCCCGTTAAAGAGAGAGAGAAAAAAGCAGGCAGGGGGTCGGGGGGCTTTAGTGCCAGAGTTCCTCACTTCAAAGACGTCTGGACAAACGCTGACACACACACACACACACACATAGATCAGCACACACACACTCCACATTCAGATGTTGCCTCTCATGAGATGAATATCCATCCCCTCTCGCACTCGGCTGTATCCCCCCTCGCTCCCCTCGCAACCCGACATCAGTCGAGTCGAGCCTTCAGAGGGAAATATTGACAAAGCGTTTGGAGAGATGGAATAGTTCCTTTAATTATATGCTGCTCTTATGATGCGTGGTGTTTCTGTCTGGCTGCCTCCACACACATTCACACATACATTAGCACGAACACAGATGCGCGCGTGCTCTGATCAGCTCAATAGGTATTCCTGGCACAAACGTGGCGTATTGAGCGTACATATTCAATTAGCAAAACGCATTAGCAAAACTTGGCATTTGTTGTTGTTTTTTCCCCCCTCCTTGCTCAGAATTAATGGTTTTGATATGCTAATTAGCGGGTAATTTAATTTCAAAAGGCCTCAATTAACAGCAGCGTTGTGGACACGAGGAAGTTAAGCAGCGTAATCTAATTTGCATTAGTAACGAGCAGGGAGTAATTAGTCTCTAATTAGCCACTTCAGACAGCACTTGTGTTTACTTTCCTAATGAAGTGGAGGGTTTTTTTTTTAACAGACAAGCCTGTGTGTGTGAGTGTTCATCAGTGCACACATGTTGTTTGTGTGTGTGTGTGTGTGTGTGTGTGTGTGTGTGTGTAGCAGAGTGGCATATGGCTTACAGTTTGGCTCCAGTTATACACATGAGCAAACTGCCACACCAATCACACACACAAACACACACTCAGAGGTTGGACACTGATGTGATGAAATTGGGCAGAGGCACTGTATGGGGGGAAAAGTTAGGCTGGTCAAGTCAAGTCTTAATGGAGCTGTAAAGCACATTTTTTAAAACAACATATGTTGACTAAAGTGCTTTACAGCCTCAAAAGAGACAACAATAAAATAAAAGACGAGGTAAAAACAACAGTCATAAGGCATGAAACAAACTAAAATGGCTAAAAAAGTGACATGAAAGCACAACAGTTAAGGGCAGACAAGATAAAACTAAAACCATAAAATCCAACATGATACTTAAATTAAAAGATGTCATTGTGTTATCTTTTCACCCAAAGATCCTTGCAGCAGCCCTGCCATTGTGCATTAGTTTTCAGTGCATTCAAACATCTTTCTGAGCTCACTTACACATACCACACCGCAAGGGATTGATTGTGTGTCTCAGTGTTTTTGAATCTGTTTTTCCTGTTGTGATTCTTTGTGTTGCAATATCTTGCAATATTTTCTTATTTCCTTTTTTGTACAACCAGACGTTTCCTGCAGCCTCTCCAATTGATATTTTTTTTGCATTACTGGGTGTGTAAAATGTTGTGTTTGTGAATGATGACGTTACAAAACGGGGCTGCTGCCCGGCCTAATGCAGGGGTTTATTTCTGGGATACAGTTGCCTGTGTTGACAACGTAGCAAAACAGAGAAGTAAAGACGGAGGGCTAAGCAAATGGATAGATGGATAAACAGGCAGCCTCTTGGTGTGCTGGGTTTTCTTCTGTCATTGTTATCTTCTCAATGATCTGGGAAAATATGGCCAAAGTAACACTCAGCGCAGACAAATTAAAAACAACTTTTTCTCTTGGATGAAGCTTTCCAGCAGTTGGAACTTTTTTCCCTCACAGCCGTCAAAAACAAGTTGAAAACAACAGGCTTCCTCCTGGGCTTTTTTTTTTTTTTTTTTTTGGGAAGGGTTGCAGGGGGAGCAGCATAGCAGGGTTTTAGGCAAGGGTGGAGGTGGAAAGGGGGGACAAGCAGCTGCCCTATTAGCCCAAATCTGTTGTTCAGAGGAGGAGAAGGAGGAGGCGGAGGGGTGAGAAGGGTGGAGCAACACCACTGAATATCCACAAAGGCAGAGCACACACTGCTTTCTTCACTATATTTTTGGATTGTTGTGCACATATATATACATTTAACCCCCAACATTTCAAGGGTGAACTTTTGTGGCTTCTTTTTTACCCATAATCCAGTGCAATAGTTGGAGAAAACCGTGGGTACTCTAATAACTGACAGCCACTCTGATGGGAAGGCCCCTTTTTATTCCACAACCTTCCCTGGGAATAATAAGAGAGGTCAGAAAGTTGGGTGACTTCCTGCTGCAGGCAGCGGGGTCAGAGCGGCGGGTTGGCAGGATTAGTCAGCACTCGGTGGACATGACTCCAAACACACAACAACTCCCTGTGTACAGCTTCCCTGATTTACTCTCAACAAGACCATAAGCTGCAAAGAAATTCAATAAATATAATGAATGAAGCAGCTACAGTGATTATGAACCTGTTTCCACCACTGACCTCTACACACACTCAGATTTATAGGCACAAACATCCGCACACACACACAAACACTCACACATACACATCCATAAATAGGCAACTGATTTACAAATGAGCTGACCTGTGTGTTGGCCTTGCTCTCAGATAGGCTCACACCCCCGCCAGGATGCATAAATCACAATGGACATGCATATGCATGAGCATCTGAGGAGGTGGGATAAGTGTGTATCTGCGTGTGCATGTGTGTGTGTGTGCAGCAGTATTTGTATCGATCACTGAGGCTTAGTTAAGTGCCTTTTATTTCATTGAGTTAAAGTTAAGCACCGTGGACAGACCCCTCTCTCTTTTTCTTTCTCTCTCTCCCTCTGGTGTGTGTTGCTTTTGAAGTGAAAGAACAGAAAAAAAGAGTAAAAAGGACTCTTAACTGTTCCTTTTTTCTGGTTTTAGTGGCATTCAGGGATAGCATCTTACATTTCAAAGACGTTTCATGGACCTGAGGTGTGTGTTTTGGTATTGGACCTTTGCCTGATGTGTGTACGTCTGATGTGAGCTGCTTTAACCTCCTCTTGTTTTATGGACTTATACATGGCTCTGGATCACACTGCTGTTAGATTAATTTACACACCACTCACACATGCTTGCCAAATCTCCCTCTCTCCCCTCATTCCTCCCTCTCTCTTTCTCAGTGAAGACAGAGCAGAAATTGCTTGGTGAGGTAAATAAATTACTTCCATCGATTGCTGGAGTTGAAGAGTGACTTTATCACAGTTTGACTTGTCCAGATACAGATCAGTGTGTGACAGCATGTGTTTTTTTATTATGTGCCACTGTGCCTTTATGTGTGTGTCACCTGGCATGTGTGTGCAGCCTCAAAAATCAGTGTAAATCTACCTGATGGCTATCACAGTATATTAAAAGCTATTCTTAAAGCAAGCATATTGTCGTCAGACTGCCATGTGAGCATTGAAAAGCAGATGAATTATGCTGCTTTTATTAAAGGGGGATCTTGCAGACCACCATGTGGCCAGGTGAGATGTTTGCTGAGTTTATCTCAGTCCTGTTACCCATTGGCACTGGTCGGTGATTGGTGCAGCAGATAATTGACATCTTAATGTGGCTCACACTGATTCCTACCTCTGATTGCATCTTTTTTCAATCTGCATTGACTAGTTCTGGGTAATATGTTGAAGTCTGAGATATATCCTTATATTTTTAGATGAGATAGAGGGTGAGAAACATCTCTTCAGACTTTATGTGGCCTTGAGTTTAGATCAGGCTCAAAAAATCCAGCCCGACCCTACCTGAGCCCATGGATGTTCTGTCCGAGCCAGGCCTGGCCCCTCCCCCTCCCAGGACTAAATATAAAGGCCCAAGCCTGATTCAAACTCAACATTTTTCAACATTCTTGCTTCACAAATTCAAGCTTTTAAATAATCTCCTAGTTGTTCAATAGCAAAAAATCTATTCAGATGAGACCTGAATGAGCGCTTCACAGAGGTATATGTGATAAAACAAAAGTTAAAGTTGCTCCATACCTCTGACATTCTTCCTCGCTGGGACAGCTTTAATTCTCCAGATACATTTTTGTGTTTACTTCCTCAAGCTTAGTTTTTTGGTAATCTGTGAGATGTGTGTTGAACTATTGCCAGTGATGAAAAAAGCTGAGAGGAGTCAAAGGAAGAAAGGCTGGTCAAGAATTCACCGACCGTGCATCTTGCTGGCAGGCAGGAAATGATTTGTTGAAGCCTTGCTATGTATGCACTGTTTATATTTGGGTTGAATGCTTGCTAAATAGATATGTTAGTCATGATTATTACCATGGCTTAAGGGGGACATGCCCTGCCCGACCTGCCTTTGGCCCGCATGCCAGGTCAGGCCTGACTTAGGCTCAGGTAGAAAATCTAACCTATAATCTGACCGGTGATGAGTGCAGTCTTGAATGGGTTATTTGAAAAAGATATTTTTAGGCCTAATGCTCAATAAAAACATTGTTTTCAGTTGGAACTCGGACTCAAGGAAGGGGGTTCCAGTCCAGCAGGGGATAGATAAGTAATGAGGAGACCAAGATTTGTTTTTCATTATGCACCTCAAGAAAAAAAAAAATTATGATCAATTATCAGTAGTAGTGCTGGATGACAATATAGGAAAAATGTCCAGATATTACGATAAAAGTAAAAAAAATTAGAGACATGTTAAAGTACCATTTTTTTAAAAATGTATTATCTGCAAGTGCGTAAAATTGTTTCTCCTTTCTTTTCCCTGTTTGTCCCTTTTACTCTTCTAAAAAGATTCTTAATGATGAAAACCTTTATTTGATATTTTGGGCATTAGTGATCATTTTAATTATATAATCTTATTTATAAAACATTTTTCTCATAAGGAAAAAAACAAGCAGTTTTGATGCCTGTATGGTGCCAAGCCAACAAAGCTAGAGGTCCTGAAAATCCTTGTGGTTAATCCGCAGACTCCCTATACGGCGTGGCTGACATCATGGTTTGATTCCAGCAGATGCCCTTTACCATGTGTCTGCCCTGATCTCCCAACTCAGTGTCCAATGATTCTTATAATATTTTAAAAAGTCTTTGATTTAGTCTTTGAAATTGAAAAACCCTCAAATGACTGAAAAGTCATATCAGTACATTTTCTGCCACTGTTTTCATCGAGTCTAGCTTGGTCATTTGACAGCAACGTGTGGCCTCCTCAGTTATTATTGAAAACTTTTCTGTCTGTTTGCATGCATTCTCTTATTTCTCTGTCTCTTTTCTTGTATTGGGTGAGCATTGTGACTTTATATCATATCTTATAAATATTTGGAACCCTGGTTTAATACATTTTAGGAAAAAGTTAATCTGACTTTGACAAAACTGTATCAGTACTTAACAGAAAAAGTGTATCATATACCACACATATGTTGATTGTCATTAGTTTTTTTCTTATGTGGCATAAAAAATTTAAAACTTTGTTTTTTAAGTGTCTAGACACCCTGAAGATTCCTCCCACTTTCCCAATGCTGCTTCTTTTTTTTTTTTTTTAACAATTTATACAGAGATCTTTTTATGTTTTGGTTAAAAACGTGAATTTGGATCAAGAAGTTTTAGTTCTGCATGGAATCAACAATTATTCAAACATTTATCACACTTAATTAAGAGCAAAGCATTTGTTAAAAACTTCGGTATACACAAATGACGGCAATGTTTGGTCCAATTTGGGGTTTGTCTGCAATTCAGACAATTGCAAAACAATGATTCCCACCATAATGGGTCTGTATGACTGCATTTTTTCCATGGTATCATACAAGTAATACATTTGTTTTATTTTTACCAGAATCATGTCAAAGATCACAGTCCTAGTATTCTGACTGTCCTTTCTTATTCCTTGGCAAAAGAGAAGTTAGATATAAATATCTTTGGTGCCACCATTCTGCAAATCAATGCATGACATTGGAGCCACTGAGCCTATCTTTGCCATATTGAATGAATAACACTGATATACCTGAATCTTGATGCCCCAAGAAAGGGGTTAAAAGTTCACCAGCAAACGTCCAAGAGCTTCCAGTATGTGTGTGTTTTTTGTGTGTGCAGCAGACTGGGACACATGCTGTTTTAATAGAAACTTTGCTGACGTTACAGCAGAGGCCAAGAAGCCACCGTTAAAAAGAAAAGGCTCTGGAAAAAAAGAGTGAGAAAGGGCCTCATCTGTTTGCATTGAACAGTGGAAGAACTGACCAGTGAGTTAAAGGAGCAAATGAGCGGCAGACGGCGAAAAAGGATATCTGCTTTTCTGGTCTCTTGCTTCAGCTCGTTCCAGTCTTTTAAATTAATTCAGCTTAGATCACTGTGTGGCTCTTTTTTTATCTGAATTATGGAGCCATTATTCATGATGTTTTTTTTTTTATATATATCTGCTCTGGTGCTGTTGCTTTGTGTTACTGTTTACTTTAAATTAGTTAAATAATGTTCAAAAAAGTCCAACCAATATAACAGATGAAAAAGAGCTCACAGAAAAGCAGACTTCTTCCCCTCTTCAAGATGAAAACTACACCTTGTGGTTTATTCTGACCTGCTGTCTTGTCATCTACGCTCTCTGGTTCTCCTCTGCATCAGATGCTCCTGATGTGAGATTTAATTAGGCAAAGCAGTGGCGCCAGGGTTGGGATTTTAGGTTTGTTCATTAGCTATTTTAGTAGCTAATTACTGAGGGGGAGAGTGTTAATTGGAATTCTCTTAGATAATGTGAACTCTTCTTCCCCTTTTCTTCCTTGCCTCTTCTAATAAAAGCCCACCACAGACCTCTCCCTAAAAGTGACTCCATATTTTCACACATTTTTTTTATACTTTTGTTTGTTTTTCATGACAGTGGATAAGCTCATGATACCTTCAGGGACAGCAGATGTGTGGGTAAAGTTGGCACAGAGTTGTAAGCTGTGCTTTGGTAAGGAAAAGGACACAAGGTTAAAAAGTAAAAGAGCTGTAGTAAACAGAAAGATTCTACAAATTCATGATTAATGTTCATTACATTGAAGTTCTTTTGAAAAATAAGTAATGAAAAACATAATCTGATCAAACTCATCTTAAGGGCTTGCTGAGTCTTTTTCAGAATTCATTTATTATATAGTTAACTTTTGTTGCACTGATAATGAACAAAAACTGGCCTAACCTGCATTTTGACTCCGCACTCTCTCCATAGCCTCAGGCGCCAAAATGCTAATTCAGTGGATGTGCGAGCAAGAGGATAAAACACAAAAAATGATTTTAATTTTAAAGAATGTTTGATATGAAACAATAGTTGCATTTGGATGTTGTTCTAATTGGAGGGAATGGCTGACTAGATAAACAGACTAGGCTTGCTGGCGTCGAAGCACACACTTGGGGGTCTTTTCATATCTGTGCTCTGTTTAAAAATTAAAGTCCTAAGCAGCATTAAGCAGAGAGGAAACCAAATTAATATACAGCAAGAGAAGACTAATCACAGATCTGTGCTTCCATTGTAATTCCGTGCCATCTATAAGTGTGACAAAAACATTATTTAACATCTTTACCTCTGCTTCTCCAGGCCCTTAGAAAGCCTCAACACACACACACACACACACACACACAAGAAGACCTTACAGTATTTTAATATCGCTGCTTGTATATTCTAATCCTGACACCACTTGAAATATAATTCTTCCCCCCTATTTTAAATCACTGATGTGAAATTACATTAAGAGGAGAGTGTGTGGGCATGAAAGCAGGGATGTTAAATGGACATATGAATGCAGGGGTGAATCCTAACCTATTAAGTACTTTCCTTATTATTTCTGAAAGTGGAGCGTGATAATTAGTTTGGTGGAAATCCTATAGCGGGGTGGAGGTATGGGTCTCAATAGTTAAGCCAAATTAATTTCTTCTGTCACCTTGAGCATATGTTCCTCTTAATAGGTTTAATTTATTTCACGCTGATTATCTTTTTTCTTCTTCAGCTTGACTTCGATGCACATATTCACGTCAGAAACCACTTCAGCCTTTAGCACATGTGAATGGTATGTATTCATACCTAAATATGATAAAGCCTCACGGAGGCGCCGGACTCTGTGTGATCTGAGAGATGGCACAGCGCTGTTTTCCCAGGGGTCCTTGCCGCTGTTGCTGCTGTGGCCTCGTCGTCATGTGATCCATGTGTCTGGCTAAGAGCTGCATTTTTCTCAGGAGTCACTCCAAGTCTTTTTAGCCCTAAAAGTTAACAATCATTCCTGATGTTAAATCCATCAGGAACCCTTCATGTGCCACGAGGTTGCTTTAATAATCTCCCCTGTGTGTGTGTGTGTGTGTGTGTGTGTGTGTGTGTGTGTTGAGGTTAGGTTGGACCATGGGAAAGTGGCATACCTGAGAGGATTAGAGTGATCCCAAGGACACTTTGTGTGGGATAATATTTAAAAACTCATTACATGTAAATTCAAGCAATCTGCTTGAATTTACATGTAATGAGTGAAACACCTCAGACAACCTACAGCAGATGAAAATGAGATTGAAAAAGCACACAACTAACTACTACTTTTGTGAATTGAGTGTTCCCCTAAGTTTGCATTTCTAGGTATGTCTTAGGGATGAAAATTCTTGTTTTCTCAACATTATCTAAGCAGCAACCTCCAGTTTTGAAAAAAAGTCAGTGTGGAAGTGCCCATTACTGTAGTTTCTTTAGTGTCCACATGAGGCTGGCTGCAGAAACCCTAGGACTCACTTATACACTACACACTTACTAAAAAGCTGATATTGACCGCAGAAATAAACTTATTTACAAATACAAATCACAAAATGGCTTTGGATTTAATAGTTTATGTATTTAAGTCCTCTCACTGTACAGGGGGTGAAGTTGTTTAAATAGCCATTTTGATTTTATGTATGCATTTATGTAATTTTTTATTTGTTATTTTATCATTATTATGTGTATTTAGGGGGATGGTTGACATGACGACAAGCTCTTGCTGGATTGTTGTCAGATGGCCTTCAGCCTCAGTTGATCTAAAGTTAGCCTGAGACAGTGTTTTTAACATGACAACAGCTGTGGATTGGCTTCCAAAGTGCTCTTCAGAAACAAACAGCTAAAATTGTTTCCATTTCATTAATATTTGAATTGATTTTACCAGCACCTGGTTGTATATTGGTACCATCACAACCTAGTGACTCTTGCGCAACGAATAACTGTTTGCTTACAACAGTATACAATAAAAGAAGAAGAAAGCAGTCATGTTTTCGACACAGCTGATTTGCTAAGAAATTTCAGAGGAGATCTAGTGTACCTTACATTATGGCTGGCAGTAGCTCCCAATGCAATATGATATGTAATGCATGTTGTGCAATATTGATAATATAACAATACTGTGAGAATGGATATATTGCAAATACGAGACAGCACTTAATCACAATATCTGATAAACTGTCGAATATTAAGTGGCTTTGATGAGGTTAATTTAAGGATTGCCATATCTGTTAAGCAATTTGGTGTCATTCACAGAATTTTAAAAACACTGAGCTGAAACAGTATTTGTTTTAATTTTTAGAATTGAAATTCAAATCTTTGTTCTGCTGTAAGAGAAAATTAGTTTTAAAAGACACATCTTACAATTAAGACATACAATAAATAAAAATAGATTATTTTATTGCACATGCCAGGACTCCAGTGTATGTTCAGTCATTTTTGTAACTCCTACATAGGGATGGGATTTGATAAGATATTAAAGATACCAGTGCCATTATAGATTATGAGTATTGATCCAATTCTTTGTCAACTGGCTTGTAGATTCCTGTGGATATGCTATGAGGAAAAAGGTAGGCCATACAGGCATTCTGTAGCAACAATATCAGACACATGGTACTCTTAATATTAAATCTGTGTTGCATAGACCATTGCTTCTGCAATAGCTGGTGTTTCAGTACTTGCTTGAAATCGTACAAACATAGACACCTGACATCATGCAGATAGCATCAGTGAAAAATTAAGCTGCAATTGTAACCACTTCTGTTTTCCGCCAGCCATGATCACAACAGTGACTTCTTTGTCATTCGTGCTATTGCCTCTGATTAGAGCAGGATGACATTGATTTGCAAGACATGCATACCAAGGTGAAAGGGACTGATCAGGGAATTGTGTCTTCTTTTTTTAATTGTATATAGCATAAAGACAAATGAATGATTCTTGACTATCTGCTGTAGATTCCTAACTGGAATTGATTTTCGATTCCCATCCCTACACCTACTTATTACTGTTTTGCAAATGATGTGCTAAACAACCTGTTAAACCTTGTGTCATCAATAAAAATAAAATGTTTCCTAAGTTAGAATTGGCATGAAGCAGTACGAAATATTTAAGCCTGTTTGTGATAATTCCCATTGTTTCAGTGTCAAGCATATCCCACTCCATCTCACCAAATCCTCGAAATGTCTTAAAATTAAAACTGACATAAACTTTCAGGTCATTTTCCTTGAAATGCACAGCCCTAGTATGTGTGTGTATTTATCCCCCCAATACACTGTGTATATGCTTTGTTTTTGATCTAACAGGGATCACTCTTGTCTTCCTGACTGGTTTCAACTTACACCAGTAAATTACACCCAATCACTGAAATTACATCCTCTAGACTGTGTATGTGTGTGTGTATGTGTGTGTGTGTGCGGGTGTGCACCCGTGTGTGTGTGTTTGTGTCATTGTTGACGTCATGTCACACAGATGTACTAGATGTCAGCTTTGATTAGGCTGAATGAAGTCCAACTGTTTTTGTGTTTTCGTCATTTAGGGGAACTTAATTGAAAATGCAGCTGTTTTGTGACAGTGTGTGTTTGTGTATGTGAGTGTGTGTTGCACAAACTCTTCTGTTGTGTGTGTGCATTAGAGCAGTTGTCAGCCGCTAAAGTGCGTAGAGAAGCTGATGTGATCTTTGCTTTTTATTCTTGCAGTCTCAGTACGGAGAGCTTGAAGGGACACAACTCAGACAGAGGAGCTGTAGTCTGCCAATTAGTGCACCAGATGTCAGTTATTGTTGGACGTGGATTATGGCAATAACTGCAATTGGCCAATGCTTATGAGTGTGTGTGTGTGTGTCTGTGTGTGTGTGATACAGTTGAAACAATCTTCTTTTGGGACTCGCTCCCTGCTTTATTACTCTTCTGGCACCTGCAGTGTTTTTCAGAATCATGTCTCTGTCTCTCCCTCTCTGTGTAGTTTTTCAGCATTTTGGAAATGTAAACACTTCTAAAATACATCCAGATGTTACCAGCTGTGCTCCGCCACCACAAACACTGGGCAGGGAGTGGATGTGTGTGTGTGTGTGCGCCACAAAGACTTCTTTTCCCCAACTAACTATCCACTCGTACGGAAAAGAAATGATTGCCTGATTTTGTCTTATATCTTTTAGTTGAGCGTTAGCAGGATTTCAAATAACGTGTGTGTGGATGTGTTTGCATGGGCTGAATAAGACTATGGTAGTTGTTGAAAGCTGCTGCAGGCTAACACTGGATGAATTAAAAGCTCTATTAAATCCAGAAAAGTCAGAACTGATACAGTGCAACAAAGACAGCAAATTCATAATAACATTGACCTAATGTGTGCCGCATTATCTCTTCTTTCTGTCTCCAACACACACAGACACACACTCGAGTGTTATTGTCGAAGCTTGATTTAAGTTTGTTGTTTTAAAGGAATAGTGCGGGTTTTTTGAAGTATGGTTACTCAATGTCTATGGCAGATATAATTGTCAATAAAGCAACTGTTTTGCTCTTCCCCTGTAGGGAGATAGCCTAGATGCTAGCTAAAGCAAAGCAGTCAATGGTGCCCTGTAATTACCCCACTATTGGGTTCAGCCACACAAAGAGCTATCTTAGCCCGCCAAGATGCTACAATAAGATTCTCTACAGCAAGTCATTTTTACTTGACAAGCACCTATGCTTTGAACTATTTCGTGATGCAACATATGGTCTACGCATCCTTACGTCAGTCATTCTCTGCTCTCTTCTAATCAGCTGTTCAGGTCAAGGTGCTCCATTTGGGTCAGTCATTGGTCACAACAGTCCAAACTGACGTGAATTATAAGAGGATGGGTAATTCCCGAATTTACTCCATACATAAAAACAGAAAAAACACTTTGTCACAATACTGATTTCTGTTGTCTGACATGGGCCATTGCAAACTTTGGCTTGTTGTTTAGAATATCAGTATCAGGAGTCGCCCCTCTGTAATGACAGAACATTGTGTTTGCAGTACCCAATTTAATCATTAAGATCAGAAAGGTTCAGGAGAAGTGTTGTTACCAAGTCCCACTTGTGACAGCAATGGGCTTCTGAGTTCGTGGACATTGGCTCACAGTTCATGCATCTGCACCACCAGGTAACTTGTGATCTGCCCTGCTCCTAAATCTCCACAACCGTTTTTCTATCCATCTATCTACTCATGGCTCCTTCAACAAAAGTTCCTCCTCTGTGTACTTCAGTTGACTTAGACATCCTCTCATGCTCACGACGTACAGCATGTTGTTGTCTCTGAAGTCAAAATCGCTCATTTTTTGTTCAGTTTGAGTGAAGTAAGTGTTTGTTGTTTATTGCGCAGACCAATGACCTGATCAGCTGATGAGAGTGCGTTGCTGGTGGAAGGATATTTTGCCCATACGATGCATCAAGAAATAGTTCCAAGCACAGGGGCTTTGTTGGAGAAAAGTAAAACAATGTAAAGAATCGTACTTTAATTTTTCAATGGCACCACTTACAGCTATATATTGGTTATCTCCCAACAGGGTCAGAGTTGAACAGTTACTTTATTGGCAATTCAATTTTCTGGTGCCATTGGCCTCGGGCGACACTACTTCAAAAAAACTGATCCATCCCTTTAAGAGATCAGACTGAGTTCAACCACTGTGTGTAGGTGAAGTTGAGGAGGGTCTAACTGTGAGGTGAACAGTGTTAATGTTGTTTACAAAATGCTCTTGCCACACACACACACCCACACCCACACCCACATACACATTTGCACAGTAACCTGTTAGCCAGAACTCTAATTAGCACATGTCCTTACCTTCTGTCATGATATGATATTATTAGGGGTACTATTCTCACATTCATTTTCACACAGTCTCTAACACACACACACTTTCAACAGGTGAGCACATTTAAATGTCAGCCTCGTGCTGTTCCTCTATGTGTGAGTGTGAGTCTGTGTGTTAGTGTGAACGTGTATTTGTTTATGCACCGTGGCCGTGCTGAAACCTTGCTCCTCAGGGAGTAATTACAGTGGAGGTTTTCTGGCCGTTTTCTCTCATTAAAGTGAATATGGAGAGAAATATTCTGAAACACACATGTACACACAAACACACACACACACTCATGAGGCAGCAGTGTGTGAGGCAGAAGTCCAGGCATATGTGCCGAAGCCCTGACTCTGGTCCTGGAGGTGCAATGGTGGTGCACTTCTTCTTGCCACAAGTCTATTTCAGCTGTGGCTCCTCTGTATACATACACGCTGTGTGTTTGTGTGTGTTTCTCCCACTGGACAGCATCTGGCCGGAGCTTCACTCGCTCCTTCAGTTCAAACTACAGGTTGTTTGTTTGGGTTCGCCCTTACAAACACACCATTAGGGCCTAACGACTATTCCTGGCTCTGGCCTCGGTTTAGCTCAGACCTGCTGCCGGGCTCACTGGAGGTCCCTGCAGGCAAACCTCAGTCTTACCAGAGCCCAGGAAGATGGGAACCACAGCGCACCGCCCTGCTACCGCAGAGAAACTCTATCCTGCTTCAAGCAGGCTCACCCCACAGCAGGCCTTAAACCTTAAACGTCAGCTGGACTCTTCCAGTGTGTGTGATTCCTACAAGCACCTGATTTATGTTTTATTGTCATGATGCAACAAGTCCACCTTTTCTGCAAACTAGCAGGTTCGGACAAGAGAAGAAAAGCCACTCACACTCGCAGAGAGGATTATGGGAGTGAGAGATGAAAAGAGAAGGAAAGAAAAGAGAGTGAGAGGCAGCAAAGAGAGAGAGAGAGAAAGAAACAACAAAGGTGGTTAGGACAAAAGCAGTATTGTATCATTGAAATGACTTGTGAGTTGAAAGCCTTAAAAGTCCTCCCCTGAGCCAGGTCATAAAGCCTGTTCAGAGACGGGGCTTGGCAGCCGAGGCCAGAGTCAGACAGGCCTGGCAGCCGAGCCCAGAGAGCTTCCAGTAACAGGAGATGTAAAAATCAATTTGCCGTGAAAAAGGTAAACAATCGGAAATGACAAATATGCAGGTTCTTTTCCATCCCCCGCTTTTTTTTCATTTCTTGCTATTTTCACTGTTATTAAAGTAGACAAATGCAGGGGCGAGGAGAATGACTCGTCAAGAGTCATGTGGTGAGGGATCCTGGCAACAAAGTTCAGGGGAAGGGAGAGGGAGGGGATTTTTTTTTTCTATTATTCTACCTGAAAAAGTCAAACTGGACTTTTTACTGTATGCAGAGGTAACACAATACACTGATAAACACACAGGAGGAAAAGTTAGCATACTGATTGAAGGGGGAGTAGGTGATGATGGAGAAGCACGAAAGGACAAGGGAGAGAAGAGAGGGCCCTGTTTAGTGGTCTGGAGGCCTACGGGGCCCCAACAGAGACCTCCATTAGGTGAACGATCTGTGCCTGAGGGAGCTGGCTCGGTGGCGGGCTTTTCGAGGCAGGGGCTGGTCTCTTTAGCAGCAGCATGTCTGCATTGCTCATAACAGTGATCAATTGTTGAGCTGCAGCCGTAGGAGATCTTTTCTGTGTTTGAATAGGCCAAGCAGTGGCGCATCGATAAGGCAAAGTGGATCAGCGGAGGTCGCTGCACCCTGATGGTCACTTGGTTTAGACAGACAGATCTTGTTCAATATATACCCACTAACACACACACACCACAGCTGCCTTGTAGCATGCTGAATCTGTCCACATGTGTGTATCTGCAGACACATCTATAAGTGCATGTGCGTGCAACGATTTGTGTCCTACAGAACCTAATCCTCTTTGCCTTCCCTGCTCGTCCTTCGCCGATGAACAGATCTGCTGTGACTGGCTGGGAAAAAAATGAAAGAGAGTTGGAAAAGAACAAGTGAAAAAACAAACATGTTTCCCAGGCTCCAATTAGTCCACTTTATGGCCCCTAGTTATGCTCCCTAACCCTCCTTGCTCCCTTCTTTTCATTCTCTGAAGTCTGCCAACACAAAATGCTTCATATCAGTGAGGGTGCTTGAACACCAGGAACAATACAGGTGGGAAGGGGGACATGATGACAGTAGAGAGAGGCGGTGATGAGGAGGGAGAAGTGCCACTTCTGCCCATCAGTTTATTTTCTTACACACCTTAACAAAGATTCTCTAAAACAAGCGTGCTGTTAAGCGTGGAAGAACAAGAACTTTGCCTCTATCTTTGTTTGCTGCTCCGCAGGATCTGTGTGTTTTGTGGTTGTTATGTTTGCACGGCATCAGACGCCAAATGCTCACAAACAAAACAGCTTGAACTCCCCGCGCAGAAGCCATCAATTCTTAATGAGATAATGACATGTTAACATACTCGCAGCAGCAGCAGCAGCTCTGTTTACAGATGAAGACAAACCACAAACAAGACACAGACATGCCGAGCACTTAACTTCTCCCTTCTCGCAGTTCCTCCCTCCCTCTCTGGCTCAAACTTTGTGCGCTCGCCAAATCTTAGCGAGAATAACAGGTGGGGAACTTATTGATGCTGTGTGAATGTGTGTCCGTCTGATAGACACACATTTAAACCCAGTAATGATTCAGGCGCTATAATGTGGCTGCAGACCAGATTCCCTAATAAGAGAGGAATGTTGTCCGTGGCATCCAGAGTTTTCCACACATTCATCCCGCCTGTTTCCCGAGCTTGGGTCTTCCTCACAAGGAGAGGGAACCCTCTGTCTCCCCCTCCCCTCCCAACCAGCAAACTCCATTCCCCCCCTCCCCGTTGTTTTTTTTTTCTGCTTCTTCTCTCCCTTTTCATCGCTTTTTCTTTCCACCACACTCCATCAGTTGGGGTCAATTACTGCGCGCTTTTGCAGCTCTGTCTTTTCGCTCTCTTTGTTGGATCTGGTCTGGTTCTGGAGTGACACAAGCACATGACTCACATAAAAGTGAGTCAGAGCGATTCAGGCTTATTGCTGAGGAAATGGTGCTGGATTATGAGGAGAGGTGTCTTTCTCGGACTGGTACAGGAACACACACACATACAGCTGAGTTAAAAAAAAAAAAAAGCGGTTCACCGAGTCTCCAAATTAACGGAAATCTCAGTCTAACTGTTGAGCAACTTTAAACAAACCAAGACAGAAGTTTAAAAATTCACATTCAAATACTTTAACCTTGAAATCTCCCCTTGCCAAGGCACCAGCTCCCTCTTTTTTTTTCATCTGTTAAATGTTTGAGTGTTTGATAGTTTGAGGTCTATAGCAGAACCCGCCCGGGAATTAATGTCATTCATATGCCCTGCGGAAATTACTTTTGAAATGCATATAATCTAAAACATGCAAATGAGGCTGACTTTGTGCACCCTGTTTAATATGAATTATCATTTTCTGAATACCTATTATTACTGCGTACATTTCTCCAATTATATTGTTCTTTTTTTGTCACTTTTGCATAAGGACACACATGCACGACAGGAACGCCAAAAATGCGTGCGTGTTTGCTTGCTCAGCCACGTGCACAAGAGCGCGGACACACACTCTCTCACACACACACACACAGCTGCTTGTCTTTGTGATGGGTCTATTTTAATGAGGAGTAATAAGGATGGTAATGACCCAGTCCACTTCTCTGTGTCTTTGTTACTCTCCCTCTCTCTCTCTGTCTTTCCTTATTCTCCTTTTTTTGCCTATCCACTGCCTAATAAACAGCTGTTAGTTTACATGGAGCCAAAAGGGAGAAGCATCTCATTTAACTTAAACAGGAGGGGAAAAAACTAAATTCTTTGCCTCTTGCAGATTCTGCGTGTCAAAAAGTCCTTAAACAGCAAATGAAAATAACAAGGCAGGAAAATACAAGTATTGCTCATCCAAATTTCATTAGCCAGCTGAAATATTGATGCGTTTTAAAAGTGAACAGTGCGTGTTTAGTTTGTCTCTTCCTTTTCTCCTCTGGTGAAAAAGCACTGTTATTAATGTCCTTGTCCAAGAGGCAGACTTTTTTTGTTGCTCATTCCTCCTAAATTGAATTGAAGGCATCCCTTTTTCAAACGAAATACTCTATTAATTTATTTATACTGTGCCATAAATTATTCTATTAATATTAGCACGCTCCAAATTAGTATGACTTCTCTCAATGTTCCTTCTCCTTCTATTAATTAGCATGCTTGTCACTATAACAAAGATTTTTCTTTCTCTGATAAATTATAAAGGAGACATTTTTTAATACAATGAGAACCGCCTTAGAAATTATGAATATTTTAGTTTTTTGGCCTGTAAGACAAAAGTATAGAGAAGAGAGCAGGAAGAAGTGAAAACTAACAATTAGATGGAATACATTAGAGACCATCACTGGTGTGCAACAGTGTGAGATTTTTTTGTTTAATGTATGTGTGTCCATACTCAATGCTCAGGGATAATATCATCTTGTTTTAGCACTTTTGGAAATGATGTGAGTTAATTACCTCTGTAGCAGCTCGGACCAAGTTCAGAAGTACTAAAATTCAATTAATTAAAAAAGTGGACATGCTATCATTTTCTCCGCATGTCTCCTTTAAAGTCTGGCCTGTTTTTTTTTTCTTTTTTCCACTGTGGAGTTATTCAATTATATTTGATTAAACTCGCTCTGATCCAATCTATTAATTAACTAGGAAATGCAAAGTGGTCGACTTGAAAGTCGATGTATAAAATTATATCGTGTCCACTTTGATATTTATTTATTTATATTTTCACTTTTTTCATAAATGCATCGTAACTCTTTATTATAGTAAGTGCTCATACATGGGTAATAATAAATCTGTTCCCTTTATCTTACTTGTAATGTAAATTTTGATTAACGTGAAATTGTTTTATGCCCTAAGGCACATACAACAAATTTACCTCCCTGGAAAATACACCTCTTCTATTTGTTTCACAATTTTGTCTTTTTATGCAATGGTATATAAATCTAACTTATGATTAAAGTCATGATGTTGGTTTATTACTTATCAAAGGTAGAAAATGTTAATGTCAAGATGAAGGCGGTTTCTTTTTTGCATACAGTCGTTCATTGGTTCTCAAATGGTGTGACCTTGAGACAGGTCCAGGTGTGCCTTGGGAGTTTGTCCAGCCATGTGTTCTTTCTAAAACTATACTAATGATTATGTTTTAATTTACTCTAACAGCAGGTTATAGTTTGAATTTATGTATAAAAGTGCAGTTTCAGGACAAAAGAATGTTTGAGCTTATCCATACTCAATAATTATCAAGCAAAAGCATCATTGAGCATTCCTTATGACTCCCAGCTAACAAAATGCTCTGGCAAATTTGAATAAATGATACTTATGATATGTTTAAAAGTAACATTCCTTGCAATTAAAAATAGAATTTAAAGATTTTGTGAGTTATTGGGTTGTTTGTCAATTTTGAAAAGGTTTGTCATTAAAATAAACATTTACAGAATAATCCGATACTGTTACTCCTGTTAAAGAGGCTTTTTGCAAGGGTCAGAATATGGTGAACCTCCAGATTTTGGTCTGATCTTGGGTTTGCCTTGTTTGAAAATCCCTTAAGTAGGTAGGGCTGGATGATATGGAGAAATTTATATCTCTTTTTTTTTTAGTGAAATGGCTGTATTTGATATATATCTCAATATTTTTTCTCTGATAAATACTTGAAAAAAACACAATAATAGGCTAAAAAAAGGAATGTCTTAATGCATGGGGCTGCAGTTCACCTTTAAGATGTGAGCATTCATGTATTCTTCACAGCTCAGACCTGAGAAGACTTAAAACTATGTTTGCCTGTGCGTGTTTCAGAAATCCTTGGCACCCATGTCAGCCTGGTTTTGCTACAGGTCGGCCTGAGGGTCAAACAGATCAAATTCACCACACACCGCCTGCTTGACACATCTGTTGCGCAAATACGAAAATTAAATTTCGATGTACTTAAGACTCAGTTTACTCGTCTGTTTCACCTTCATGCCATTTGTCCATTTCCCTTCTGACACCTTTTTCATCATTCTCTTTTCTTCTCCCTTTCTCTCTCCCTGTCTCCCCCTCCTCTCACCCCCCTCACACTGAAGGTCATTCTAATAAAGAGCTCTCATAGGACAGAGCTGCTAATTGCTCCGCGGCGCTCTAGCTGGTTTCAGATCCAAATAAAGGCACGTCGCCTCTTTTTTTTTTTTCCAGGCTCCTCTCCCTCTTGCCCTCCATTCCAGCGCCTTCACCTCTGTTCCACCATGTTAAATACAATCTGAGTATTAGCCATGTGGACTGTCATAACCTGACCCGGCCTCCATTACCTCTCAGGACAGAGGGGGGAGAAGGGGGATTTTTCATCCTCATGATCACAGGATGATTTCCAGTTGGCACACGGGAACGCGCACATGCACATGAGCTCAGGCCTTACCTCTTTTGGAATGTACAACCCGTGATTTTAGGTTCAGATAAATGAGGTGTGCATGAAGTCCGCTCCTTCTACAAATATTTGTGTGTGTGCCTGTGTGTGTCTTTGTGTCTGGGTCTCCAGTGTTTTTTTGAAACAGACAGCAGGTCTCGGGCTGGTAAATCACTTACTGCACTCTAAAAGGAAGGGTCGAGGTGAAGGCAGGAGTGTATGTTTGCCCCGGTCATACACACATACAGAGAGATCTCATCGGTGCGGAATGTGCTGTGTGTTTACCTATGGCTCCAGAACCCACCTGACCGAGGGAGGCTAATCTTTATGGGCTCTGTAAACAGGGACTTTGTCTTCACAGGCGGGCGAGCAGACACACAATTCACACATGGACGCGCACACACATGGACATAGAAGAGGTGGAAAGAGCATATATGGCGGGTTACAAACTGTACAGTAGATGTGCGCACGTGCAGAGGCTGCATGCACACACAATACTCATTTAAATGCTCAGACAGACTGATGGCCATATGGCAGACACTCCTGCAGATGTATAGAAGAATTCCTCATGTTTATATAGCAGGGGCTTGTCTTATCATCTGCACTCTGAGCTCTTCTCTTCTCTCTACTCCCCAACAACCACACTGGCTTCTACATTAGCCAGCTGCACAGCACGCTGCAGGTCAGACTACAGGCCAGCACTGCTAGCTTCTCTCTCGGGTTCATGATGCTCTTTGAAGCCAGCCAGCCAGCCTGTAGTAGATATTGGCCCACATCTGACTGACTATCAGTCTGTGGGATAATGGAGTTCACCTGTTAGCACTGGAGCAGGGCCAGGGCAGCCGCAGACATCTAGCATTAGCCCTTTCGCTGTTAGCCAACCTGTTAGCGCTGGCTTCCAGCCAGGGTAGCCTGGAGCAGTGCACTTTTAGCTGCTAGCTTTAACGCTGTGTGGAAGACTATACCTGGCTGCTTTACTCTGGGTTTCCTGCTGCAAAAGTCTGGCTACCACACAGCATCAGCCAGCTGCTGAGGAAACAACCAAACTTGGACAGAGGCAGAGGTGGAAAAAGAATTTGTGGAGTTTGTTTTTGAAGTGTGTGGAAGGAATATGTGTGTGTTATTTCTTCTTAGCTTCTCTGTGACCTCATTCTCTTTTATTGAAGCTAAAAGGGCTACACGTCAGCTCACAAATGCCACGCAGATATCCCTCCTATCCCTCTTACTCTCCCTCTCTTCTTTGTCGTTCTTCTGGAGACAGAGGAGAATACCTAGTGGTGAATAAAGAAACAGGGTTGGGCCGTAGTTGTTTACAGTATTTGATAGGGGCAGTTGTACACTCCAGACTTTTAAGTATATACAGATTTGATCGCTTGATTAGTAGGGATGCGACAGATTGAACTGTTTATTATGATGTTCACATTTCAATATGCACACATAAACTGCAGTATTTTTGGTTTTGAAGCAGCTTTATTCGCTGTTGCCTTTTTTTCTCTGTATTGACGCTGCTGGGTGTAAGCCAATGAATGAGGGAGCAGGGGCTTAAACCTGCCATGTAAAGCAGTGCGCTAAGACGTCAAAGACATGACTGTACTGATCTGAGAGGAGCGGCAGCAATATGCACCCACACTTGAAATATGAGGAGTAGAGGAAAAGATAGTTCAGTATTTACCTAAGTTGAAATCAGTAACATTTGTGCTTATCATTATGGCAATGGAGCCTTGTTTGCCCGTTGCGTAACATTATTAATTTTTTTTATAACAATGGGGCACAAACATTCATCAGGTTTTTCAGGAGGAAGATGATCAGGTTTTGCAGGTATGAAAATGATAGTCATCTACTGAAACACGTTAATTATCCAGAACTTACTGAAAGCCCCTTTGGTTTAAAAATGTAACAATTTTTAAATCCTTGCTGAAGTGAGCAGGATGACCGCTAGAAACAAACTTAACCATACTTAATGGGCCATAACAACATTAAGAGAAAGAAAATGAAATGTTTGTCTTAAAACTTTGATAATAACAGTCATTTGCAGGTCAAATTTGTTTGTTTCTCCAGGATTATAAAATAAATATAACAGATATTCCCTAGAGACAAAAAGCACTTGAAAATGTCATTTTTTCAACATGTTTATTTTTTTTTTTAATTGTTATGTTGTGAATTGCATCAAGGTTGTTTATGGAAATATCTATTTTTTTAAAACAGTAAAATTAAGAAGTTGATTAGAATGAAGAAAGAGCCTTTTCTACTCAATGACCCCTTGCTGTTGTGTAAAAAATAGCCTAACCTTTCCCAGAATCTGATAAAATCTTCCAAAGGCCATATTGTCAAAACCAAACTTAATCAAAAACTGTCAGCAAAATACCGAGGTACATATCGAACCAAGGGTGCAGTGTATTGCTAAATCCCTAATGGTTAGTCCAAGAAAAACGAAGGAACAATGCATTTTGTAACCCCTGAAATAAAGTTATGTAAATGAAATGATCTCAAAAATTTAAACTTGGTTTTGAGTTTAATTGCATGTGACGTAGTGCTGTAATAAGAATAAACATTCCTCAACATGCCCAAAAATGCTGTTGAAAGTGGAATATCTGCTTTATGGGAAATTTGATAGGAACAGTCTTCAGTAGCAGGGCATTGACAATGTGTGAAACTTCCTTGAAACAACAAGAACACTTTGTACCTGCTGTAGCATCATTACTGGAACAATTTTAGTAAAACCTGTTTTTTATTGTTGTGTTTTTTTTTTTTTTTTTTAGTTTATTACTACAATGCTTTACCATTCCTGTTATTTTATGTTTTTTTTTCTTCATTTTGGTTCTGGTTGCATCTTTAACACAACTAAAGAGTGATTAATGAAGACATGAGAGCCCAGACCTGATCGGTGGGTTTGTTCTGGGGTTTGGGGTTGAAGAAGATTCCCCCCGGGGCCACTGCCACGATTTATGTAGTGGAGCAGTCTCTGACAGCTTGCAGGGTGCGTTTGTGAGAAAAAATGAGTGTGCAGGTTTTAACTAAGTCATGATCATTAATGTTTGTCTTCCTGAGAAATAAACCGTGTTGCAAGGCTTTTAAAGGGGAATTTATTGAGCTTCTACAGAGTCAAAAAATAGAACATTTTGTTGACACAATGACAGCAACCTGGGGTAATTTTTTTCATGTGTGTTTTCTAGCTCACGACAGTCAATTATAACGAAATGAAGCCCCTTTGGGTGTCACAGCTAAACCAAATATTTTATGAATCCACACACAGTCGCTCATTGTCAACAGAGGCTGCGACAAATTCTGTTTCCTGATTACAAAACAGGTTACAGCTCCCAATCTCTCTGATATCCTACACCGGGAAGAGTTTTTCTCTTGCTCACAAATATTGATTGAACTATCAAACATGATAGAAAGAAACCGAGGTTGGATTCTATTTTAGGGTGCAAACTTTAATGTTTTCCAGGGTTGAACCTGCCACTAGTTACCAGACATAACCAGAGGGAGAGCGAGCAGGAGAAAGATAATTCAAGACTCAGATGAAAGTAGATAGATGATGGAGTGTAGATACTGGTACAGACATATTTTTTTCCTTGCCCCCTCCTTCGCTCTCCCCACCCTCCCTCCTCCACCTCCCACCCTTATTCCCTCAGTTCTTTGCCTAATAAGCAGCGTTCCTGCGAGCTGATGCAAGGCGGAGGAAACAGAACAGGCGTTCTGGGACCGCTGCAAATATTCCCACATGAGGCATAACATGATAAAGACTTATTATCTCACTAAGCTGCTGTAAACACAGATGCACACATAAATACACACTGTACACAAACTCCCTCCCTCACAAACACATACACACACATTTGGGGGAAAAAAAGGGGGGGGAACACGGTGCGGGCTTTACGGCCGTGACGAGCTATGACCAGGAGGAATCTGACAGAGCCAATCCCCCCCGACAAAGCCTCAGAGTCAGCAGTTGCGAGCCAGCTCACTGGGCATTTGGCTCGGCTCGTTTGAACTCCACACACCCAGAAAAAAAAAGAATGGGGCAAGGAACGAGTGGAGAGGAGGAGAGTTTTGATTGTTATTAGTACTAAACTTTTCGGGAACATCTGAACAAGCATACGTGTCGGAACAAGACTCATCCCAGGCTCCTCTGTGCTCATCAATCACACCAGACACACACATAAACACACACAGCCAACGCTCGCTGTGAGCTAATCCATTACAGTACAAAGGTAGGTGTCAGCCTCTTAGACAAACACACTCACATTAACACAAACACACAGATGTACACTAGAGTCATCAGAAACATGTTGAGTCCCATTTCCCCTCCTCTCTCCTCCATCCCAATTAAAAGGCAAAGCAGGCCTTTTATTTCCCTCTCCTCCAAACGCATTCTTTATCTCTCTGATCTGCGCTGCTCCCTCCCTCCTTCGCTCACTTGCTCGTCCCCTCGGGGTAGTGGGAATGTCTCTCCCAACACACTCTCAGGTCAGGGGTTCAGCTGGAGGGGGTCTGAGCATGTAGAGCGATCGAGGAGACTCATAGAGGAGTGAGCGGCAGGTTGAGGCAGGCCTCTGCACGGGCTGTTCCTCTTTGCTGCCAGAAACACTTAAACTTAAAGCAGTGCATGTGCGCGTGTGTGTGTGTGTATCATAGCCCTAATCAGAGACTTCAGGGTAGATTTATGCCCCTGCCTTTTTCCCGACCTCCATTACACCAGCTTATATACACCCATTACAGGATATGACAGAGTACACACCCTTTAGACGAGCATACCGCAGCGCCCGTGTGTGATAGAGAGGGCACGTCTTTTTTACAGACTCGGCACTTTCCCATTAGGTCCTTGTCCACCTGCGAGCTCCATCTCTCTGTCTGTCTTTATCTCTCCTCCTCCCCTCATTGCTAATAAGGTCAATGAGGAAGAGTAAGAAGCAGATGGGTGTACAGTACATTACAGCGCAGCACTGTGGAGTGTCAGCCGACCGGATAGCAGACCAGTGATTCATGCTTAGTGGGACGTGTGATGATGTGAGGAGTTTCTACGGCGGCCCAAAGTCAGTGGGGTGTGGGCGGGATGTGTTGATCACTCTGCACTATGCCCGGCTTCATAATATTACCTCAGGGAGCTGTTTGACCCAGCCAAGGGGGTCTGGACAGAGAAGGAAGGAAGGAGAATGGGAGGGAGGTTGAGGCAGAGGTTGGAGATTAAGTGACTAGCTTTAAATGTCACAATAACGTTCTACTTCTTGGTCTTAACTTCACAGGAGGACGGGTGCCAGAAGGGAGACAGGAGTAAGTCAATGGAGAGGCAATGTAGTGCAGTTACATTTGTTGGCTTCAAACAGGGCTTCTTATGAGGGAGAATTGTTGAGGTGTATGTGCAAACGCTTCGTATATTTAAGGACTAGTTTGCCCCTATTGAGAGGGTTGAAAAAAAGGCTGTTTACATTCACAAGAATGCCTCAAATTTAAGACAGTTTGAGATATCCACTCCAATCCTGGAATTCACCTCTTGCAAGGGGTGTGGTCTGACACAGCTAAGACCTAGTACACACAAAAAGATTTTTAGATATTATCTGATTTTGAAACAGTGAGAGAGCCCACACTTGATGACAGATTGAGTTTTGTTCTTGTAGTGTGTGGTATGAAGCAAGAGAGGGACATAGCACACCATGGACCAACTGATTCATTTCCCAACGAATTAGCGCCTCTGCTCTCGCAATTTGTGATCTTGCATGGTCACATGCGACTTCAATATATACCATTATGGCGAACAGTGTCAGGAGGCTAAATGCGACTAGCGGTTATCTCCATGTGACAAAACACAGAGGGTGTGCTTGGCTGACCTCAGTGTTTTGTCCACACACATCTGGTGGTAATAATGAACATGTTGAATATTATTATTTCAAGTCAGGGCATCCCCGACCTTCTTCTGAGAGGACAAAAAGAATCTTAACATACCTCACACCACATAATTATCAGGTAAGATAATCTTTAGGACCTCCAGATAATCAGGCCTTTGCCAGGTTTGATCAGAAGTGGGGATAGGAGCCAAAAGCCCGATTGTCAGAATGTGTGTACCGTGCTTTACAAGGATTCACACTAAAATGGCCAGTTGTGAGCAGGGCTGAAACAGAGGGATTTATTGGCATCCTCAAAACCATATTTAAGTGGATCAAGGCAAAAAATGCTCTGAGAACATCTGGGACCAGTGTAAATCTGCTGAAAAGGAGAAAAATGTAAGTCCTCTAACATTAATCTTTAACAAAAGGGTAGTGTGTTTAATTTCTACCATATGCAAGTTGACATTGTGCTGATAGTTGTCAGTTTAAGTGCCTGTAGTGCATTTGGCCATGTGGATTTAGCCAAAAAAAATCTTAATGTTATTTTCAGTAAAAAAAGTCTTTAAATAATGGGACTTATTCCACTGAGATATGAATTTTGGTCCATATCACCCACCCTAATTCAATGCATAAAGCTAATTTTTTAATGTACAGCACAAACAAAAATTAATTACTTGGCACTAGCTGAAAACTTGGCAGCAAGTGTCTTTAAACTTTTGAAAATTTAGCCAAACTATCAGCTTAGCTATACCCTACTTGTGTAAAAACATTTTTTTTCTGTCCTTTGGGTGAATTGACTCTTAAACTAGTGCAGCTACCAGCAGCCCATCCACCTGCACACACTCAAACCTGCTTAGGTCCCCATCCCAAAGCGAGCATCTGGCAGCATTCCATTAACAGAGCCACCAGCGCTCTCTCACACCCCCTAACCTGCTGTCAGAGGGAAAAAAATTACCCCAGCACACACACACGCACACACACTCACAGAGGTTCACCTGCTCCTGCCTCGGAGGAAAAGAAAAGTTAGATTCTCTCATGAAATGCCTTTTATTGTTTCCCCAGAAGGCATGGGTTGTACGCCTCTGAAATGGCACACATACACACACACACACACACAGAGTTGCACACAGACAGACAGCGGGTGTGATGCCTCGATGGCTTTTGTGTACCCACTCTGGGTTGCCGAAATGAAAGCATCAGAAGTTTCAGCTTAAAAACTAGGTGCTTGTGTGTGTTAATTTCTAAAACTGGATGAGGCAGAAAGACGAGATTGAGCTTGTCATTAGGAGTTCACAGCCCTGCGTGCTTGTCTGAAGGTTTGTTTTGTTTTGTATTAGCTTGCCTTGTGTGTGTTCTTCTGCACCTGATGTGTGTGTCTCTGTGTCTCCTCACTCACTCTCTCTCTCTCTCTCTCTCTCTCGCTCCCACGCTCGGGCTCCTAACGATGGCAAATGTGCCTGTGTGTTTGCGAGGCGTTGTTTCTCAAAAAACAACAACACATCCAGGAACGGCTCGTTTTGTCGGGTTTTGTGGAGGGAACACGCTCTAATTAGAGAGGCCCTATGAAGGTGCATCAAACGGATCCGTCTCAAAGAGCAACCTGCTCAGGGCTCTCACACGGCGCACACATGCCACCTCTGATTATTGGTGAAATGTCTGTGTTATTTAACTATATAGCCGTGTATTAACAGCCTTGTCAGTTTAGATTTGCTGCACGTCTGATCCTAATCCATGCGTGCTCTTCCAGACACACATCTACATACAGACAAAAAAGTGTCTGCTTCAGGTGTTGCTTTGTGGCCACTTGGGCATGTTTGTGTACGGGCGGTTCATGACCAAAAAGGCCCTTTTTTCCCCCCTCAAAGCACACGTGTGCCGCACACATGCACATAAACCCACACAATTCACTTCTGTATCTCTGCGTGTGTTTACTTTGCTTTCCTGTCTTGTTTGTTCGCTCAGATGGGCGCAGGCTTTTTTGCTCTAACTGCCCAGGTCACTTTTGTTCACTCTGTGTGTTTTGTCTCTCCCCTCTACACACAACCTCACCCCCCTCCTCCTATCTCTCTGAACCCTCCCCCCGCTCCCTCTCAGGTGCCAGTGATGATGGTGGAATCAGCCTCTGAGACCATTCGAACGACACCGTCCAACCAGAACGGAGTCAGCAGCCTCAGCAGCCAATCTGATGGAGGGGGAGGTAGAGAGGGCGGATCTAATGGGGACACCAATGGAGAGATCAGTCCGGTAGACTTACTGCACCTGCAACAGCAACAGGTGTGTAGATATACATATATATATATGAATACATATATGTGTGTGTTTACTGATCTGCTTGTGTATACATGCTTGTGAAACTAGTTTTGCAACACTTGTCATTTGTGCAACCTGTGCATATGTACAGTACTTTGTAAAGAACAGCATGTACACACTGGGAAGTTACATAACGGACAGATGTGACAGAACCTAGTTAGACAAACTCTGGTAATTGTCAGGCTTAAATGTACAAACTTTGAAAAGTTTGACAGGTTGGCTTGTCGCTCCTTTAATTATCCACCGTTCATAATGTGCCAACTAATTCCACTAGGACAAAGTTCAGTGTAAAAATTCCCACACATAAGATCTTCTATTACACATTTTTGGCCAAGAAAAAAAAAGACCTAAGAATCAGAATCAGGTGAGGCCTGTAGTTATATTTTCGGGGTCTGACGTTTACCAGCAGAGCCCGCACACACACTTGCTACAGGCTTCAGAGAGGGTGAGTGGGTGTCAGTTTTATTTTTTCACTGATCTGTGAAATGCTGTTTATGTGTGTTTGACACGTCAGCGTGTAGTGTCTCCAGTTATTCTTATTTATCTCGCCTCCTGTGCGTCACTCTCCCTCAACTCACACATACACACGCACCCACACACACACACTGGCCACTGTCTCAAATGGAATTTCCAAACTTCCCGGAACTTCTTGGATGAAATTCGACATTTTTATTTCTCATTCCCCTCAGAAATGCAAAAGACTTTTTTTTTTTCCCCCTGATTGCTCTCTGAAGGACCCTGGCCTTCACACGTAGTATAAACATAAACACACACACACACAGGTTTCTAGATTAGTCATTTGTCCATAATAGTACAAGAATGTCCACTGAGTGTTGTTGTCTGATGATGGAAGCACACTGATTCACTAATGTGGCATTTATATCTACTGTTAAAGAGAGTTTTAATGAACCACAGAGGCTGCATGAGCTTGTTATAGAGATGTCACTGAACCAGAACTTGAGTTTTATTACAGTACTAGTTGGGGATGCAACAATTCTCAATAAAAATTTAACTGTTCGGTAGGTTGTTCATGGTTCAGAATGCATGCGTGAATTGTGGTATTTTTGGTTTTGAGTACAGGTAGATTTTGTTAGTGGCCAGGTCTCTCTGTATTTGTGCTGCTACGTTTGAGCCTATGAGCCAGAGCACAATGGTGAGTAAACTGCCAAGGTTGGGCCAAGACATCATGCTTTGAGAGAAGACGCAGCAATAAGCATCCACACTCAAAATGTAATGAACCCTTCATTCCTCTAATCTGTTGTTGGAAGTGGAAAGATAGTTTAGCCTGAAGTCAATAACGTTTGAGCTTATCAGTGCAGCAATGAAGCCTTTGGGCCCTGTTGCATAATGTTAATTTTAAACCACTGATGCACAGACATTTATCAGGTTTTGCAGGGTGACATAAACTCCAAGCACATCAGCAAAGTGTATTTACTTAGGCAGAAGATGCCTTACCTTTTACAGAGAGTAACACACTGCTGCCCCTGCAGCTTGAAAATAATAGTCATCTGCTCAAAACAGCTATGAAAAGCACCTCCAGGCTTTGTTGAAAGTCCCATTGGTCACTGCTGAAGTCGGCAGGATGGCTACAAGAAACAAACTTATCAGTCCTCACTGGGCCTCAACAAGCAGACATAGTATTGAATAAAAGCTTGGAAAAATGGCTTTTAAACGAATAAGCAAAATGTCATTATGATGTGTTTCAGTACAACATGAAAAATAAAAATTAGTGTTAATCTAATACATAGATAATTACAGTTGTTAACAGGTCCCTTTTTTGTTTCTCCAGCATTATGAAATAGATTTAACAGACATCCCTATGGGGAGGTAGAGAGGTTGGATCTCAGAGTTCATCTCAGTTGGTACATTTTCGTTCATCACAGCCGTGACAGAGACAGAGAGCCTGTGTGTAAAGTCTTTGCAGTCCAGGTGCACAGGCATATGACAGAATCCAGTCTTCCTTTCAAAATAAAGAACCTTTTGGTCTCATTTTTGAAAAAATGATAATTGAACTAATTGTTTTGTTTCTCAATGGCCCAGTACTGAATGTTCCACGGCCTGGTACTGGTCCATGGCCCTGTGGTTGGGGAGCTCTGGTCTGAAGCACATTACATTTGAAAAGGCTCTTAAAACTCTGACAACCTTAGTTTCTGTTTACACTAGATGTTAAACAGATTCATAGAAAATAATATTGGCAATATGAGCTCGTAGTTAGCATTCATAACTCCTCTTCATTCTGTTTGCATGTGTGAGTTGTTTTGTGTCTGCCCATCACAGAGGGTCACTGTGGGTTCCATCAGCTGAGTTCCTAGTTGAGGAAACCCAGAGGGGAGAAAAAAATCAGGGTTTCCTCCCTGCTGCTAAAATTATTCCCCCCTAATTATAATGATGGAGCCTTAGGTGAATGAAGAACACTCAAGGCCCTTCATTTCTGTCCCACTCTCCCCTCCATCTCCCCCCTGACTGCATCCTCACCCTGCTTCCTCAGCAACCTTCATCCGAGGACACACACACTCGCACACAGAAACACCAAACCTGCAGCTCACACAAAGCAGCTCTTTATTCTCTCGGACGTGTCTCTGCTCTCGATGTTTTTGCACCTGTATGTGTATGTGTGTGTGCGCGTTGGTATTTCCTCTCTTGAGCGGGTTACCAACCACAAACATACCTCCCTCTCACTTTCCATCTTTCTCTCTTCCACTCGTTCACTGTACTTCTTTTGCCTTCTATCCGCTGTGGACCGTGAAAGACAAGCACAACCTTTCCTCCAGATCCCAGCGCTCACCTCTGCAAAATATGTCAGACCCACATACTGTACAAAGCAGAAATACACAAGCATTTATTGTAGCAGCTCTTTATTTAGAGCTCTCTGTTCTGCTCAGTTTACACAGATTGAACAGATTAAAGCTGTCATGAGGCAGAGGTGTGTCCCTCCTGTACTGGAGTTATTTTTATAACTCTGGCACTGTTACACTTTATGCCAACACAGCATTCTGCCAGTTTATGGCTGTTTTACGGAACAGTTAAGTGAGTATATGATTTGTAAATGATTCATGTCTGTGGATGGACACATTCTTTATGTAACTTTATATCTACATCCTCTGTTGTATAGATCATTTAGTCTGATAGACTTTGTGACTTTGATGCACAAAGCCTTATTTTTATTGCTTTGCCGTAAGTAGCATAATCAAAGTATATGTGTCAGAGTCATATTATCCATGCTTGGTACGGCCTAGTCTTTAGCTGTCATCTAGCCTATAGATACCCTCTACACCTTTTCGACCTCTCGTATGTGGATTTACACCATTTTAATAGAAATTGAACATTTCATGGAATTAAATTATTTAAAAGTCAAAGAAGTTTATTGCTATTTAAGTTTCTTTTAACCCATTGGACCAAAAGCCGCCTAAAGTTCCCATGTCCTGCAAAATCTTTTCTTTGCTTATAGTGTTGTTAG